>OX336389.2:877867904-879145703 GCA_946902985.2 Meconema thalassinum | reverse complement strand
GAGATCCTGGTGGGACCATGCCTTGTGACGTACGCTGAATTGAGACGTAGTAATGGATAAGTACTGAACATTGAATCATTTCAATCATGTAGATAGATTTTGGCCTGGGAACTGTATATAGTTTAATTTAGATTTTGCTCGTGTTGTTTTTCGATTTCTGATGATAGGGTTTGTTCCGTCACTCATATTTAAATGTAGGATGACGCGTTACTATTGGTTGTTTTTCTTTCTAAATTTTTCAGTGTAATGTTAATCCGAGTGCCGCGTGTACTTGATTGTAATAATTTGTTTTTGCGAACATGAGTTACGGATCGTGTGACAAGTGAGGCGTTGATAGGATGAATTAAGAATAGATATGGGAGGAAATTAACTATTTTGGTAGCTGTTTGAATTAAACAGGCTTTTATTTAATTTGAGTTTGCCTATTGCAAATATTTTGAGGAGAACCGTCTGTTCTCTAGTTTGTGAATTTAATTCTTGTGTTGAGCTTTTGTCCAATCTATGATCTGGTCCGCTGCGTGTGGGTGAAATTTATTATGTTTTTTTTTTTTTTTAGTTATTGTCAACCCTGATGATGCGTTGTGTGCGAATATGTGTGTTGTGTCAAATGTGTGTATATTTTGCGCGGAGGATTTAGCTATGGCTTTCCTTGACTGCTGCAGTAATGGGCGTCAGATGTTTCTCTATGGAGGCTCTGTACCGACCCCGATGATGTTCTTTAATTCTGTGGGAATTAATGGAACTGATTTATTTGGTGGCACTCTTGGTATTCTTCGATTCTTGGCGCTATGCGGTAGGCTATCCTAAGATATTTTATGACACACACATCGTCTTACTTAAGTACAGTAGAAGAGTCTTCCCCCTTGGTGTCTTGCCGTAGTTGCAGCACTGAGATATCTGTTTATGCATTGGGTTGTTGACATGTGGCAGTCGAGACACTCAACGAGCACAAATTTATAGATAAGTCGCGCTAATGAGTAGAGGGGGCTGGCTGGTCCTGACCTAGTAAATATAGAATGCCTGTTTAGTTGAAATTTTGATTATTTAAAGGGTCTGATACTCACGCACGGACGGTAGTCTCATGTCTCGTTAAAAATAAATCCTTGTTTTGTTGTATATAATTGCCACTGGGCAATGTGATTTGATATTTCCATGTAATATTTGATTGTTTTTGACACCTAGTGGTGTGTTTGTGTAAGGTGACGGCGGTCATCGGGTGATGACAGTTGAGCGTAGTCACGTGCGTCATACTTGTTTTGATTATGTGAAGTCCTGTTTAGGCATTTGTTCGTGTCTTTGACACTTGGTAAAGATTTCGACCGGAGATCTCTGTTGTAGTTTATTAAAGTTAGCGAGTGTCGGGTATTTGTAATATTTTGTGTAGTTGTAGTTTGTGTTCTCATGACATTGTCTATCTTCTCATGTACGGATCCGCAGCTTGTCAGCTGACGCCTATGGTCGCGGATCTCGTATTACATAGTACTTATTCCATTTTCTGTTTGCTCGTCACATCGCCACACATGAGTTGAAGGAATGACAGGACCAGAGATGGCCTGAAATTTTGTATAATCTCGTCAGAGAGATTTTGTTTGATAATTGTCAATTAATTAATTTTGTGGGTGTAATTTTGGGAGTTGTTTATTCTTTTTTTGTTATTTGATCTGAAATTAAATTTGTTAAGTTAAATCTTGGCTTAATTTTCTTTCTTTAGTGATATTTTTACCTATGCTACCTTGTTATGATAAGAAGCAAATATGCATAACAACAACGGTATGGACCGAAACACTTCCCCGAAACAGAGTCTCATTACGCTTCTTTACAAGGGTTCAATACTTTCAGTTTAAGAGTACAATTTAAAATTTTTTGAGCTCTCTGATTTCCTTTCCAACACACTACCGTGTTGAGGCGGCAAGAGCTGCGCAAAGATCAGCACTCCATCCCTCCCGTCTCCCCCAGCTCGAGCCCCGAAAATTAAAATAATGCGCCATTTGAATTTCTTGCCGTACAAAATCAAAGCAAAGCAATGTGCTGAGTCTTTATTATCCTTTGACTTTTAATTTTGTTTCCGGAGAAAGGAATTATCATTTTTCAAATCGGAATTTAAAAGGAGAAACGGATTTCGAATTTTACCGACTTAAAAATACTACATATTTTGGTATTTAGAGTCTACACTGAAAGATACACGTGACCTGGTCACAACATCTTTCGTTTTTTCTGGAACGTCCATCGTGGCGACCAACGGATGAATACGTTGGTGAAGTAGTAAACGATGAAATGTAATCATATAGAACTTCTAAAATTTATAGCGGTATTGGGGATCGAAACTGGTCCAACACCAAGGCCGCTAAGCAGGTACTAAGAAAAAACAAAATATGATGAAGATGATGTGGCACTTCTCTCTTCTTTGCATGAAAGACTGCCAGTGGACGCCATAATGTTGTTTTATTGAAGAAAAAAAATTACAAATACCAGGTGTGAGTATTGGATTAAACACGCGCAGGAAGTGATTAGTACGCCGTTCCCACACTCTACCGGCCTGGAGCAGCTTCATTCTGCCATAGGAAACGAGGCGCTACATAATAGTAGGGGTTGGGGAGAGACTACTCGGAGGCTATCGGAGATCACCGATTGAAAGCGCGCGAAACTAACCTCCGGAGACTGCCTAATAATTTCACAGTTCTAAGTGCTGACCTGACTTGAACTTACCCATGCATCTCAGCCGTCGAGTGTATAATATACAGTAGCCTATCAGCCCGGAAGCCTTAAGAGCTCTGTCTGGACGGAAGTTGGAATTATTCAGCATTTGTTTAGGGGTTGGGTGATTACCTGTGTTACATGGCTGACCAGAGTGTAGCCTAATGCTCGGAGGCATTTTATTTACTTGGCTTTAGAAGGAAGGAAGAGATGGCGCCAGGCGGCTAAGGTTTACAGAAAGCGAATAGACAGAGATTTTGATTCTATTAAAATCCGGGGCCGTTTTTGGTGGTACCCGGTAACTTGGTAATCACCCAACGTGGAGATTAGGTGGTTGGGGTTATATCTTGCATTGTGATATAATTTTGTAGCCTGCTTCTTGATACGTGCATGAATGGTGTCTAACTTGAACTCCTCGTGGAGTTGTGTGCTACGCTCATACCATTGGGCTCCTAATAATGAGCGTGGAGTTTTGTTTTGAACAACTTGCAATTTTGGATCGTAGATGGGGCTGCGTAGCCCCATATTGGGCTGGCATATTCCATTACTGGACGTACAATAGTACGGTATGCTAAGAGCTTGTGTTTGACATTGAGTGCACTCTCGGCCTTAAATATCGGCCAGAGTTGCGCTAGAATCGATTTCGCTTGGTTTGCGCGATTTGTAACTTCCTGAGCGAAAGTAAGTTTTCGATCTAGCGAGATACCCAGATATTTTGTTGTTTTCTGCCATCTGATCACCTCATCGAAGAAATCTAGGCCATTGACGGCTGTGTGCTAGATATTTTGGTGAACAGAGTGGCAGAGCACTTAGTTACGTTAATTTTAATACGCCAATCTGTCAGCCAAAGTTGGATTACGTTAAGGGCGTCTTGTAAATTGCGTTCAACGTATTGTCCTCCCCAGGAAGTCATGGAGATAGCGGTATTATCCGCATATACCTAGGTAAGTGGAGGTTAGTACGGTATTATCAGATCTGGGCGTGTCAGAGACATAATGATTGAAGAGGGTGGGGGAGATGATACTGCCCTGGGGTACTCCCACTTTGATTTGCCTCAGTGAGGATTGGG
The DNA here is from genome assembly GCA_946902985.2 of Meconema thalassinum. Taxonomy (NCBI): domain Eukaryota; kingdom Metazoa; phylum Arthropoda; class Insecta; order Orthoptera; family Tettigoniidae; genus Meconema; species Meconema thalassinum. The sequence continues at coordinate 879,141,940 of OX336389.2, read as the reverse complement.
CATCTTCCACTTGGACAGAGAATTGATATTTCCTAATGTAGGAATTTATTATTTTAAGCAGATAGGGGGGGGGGGGTACCTTTGTCTGCTGTATTCCTCTTTTGCTAAATCCGAGCCTCACGTCACGCCTCAAACGTCACTGAATCCAGCCTTCTTCATTGGGTCGAAATATAAAATATAATATTATCTTGGCTCCCATATTATGAATATTTTCCAAATTTAAACTAGGTGTTCTGCATGTCGTCTGTTACCTATTCTTCCTATCCAGCTTATTTACATTTGTCGGCTATCGGCGTAACATAATTTATTCCCAACGGCTTTGCTGGGTGGCCCGGGCTTTGCGTCTCATCCCTTCAATACTCAAGCTGCATGACGTTGCGGCCGCTCCGCGCTAACTTCAAATTCAGCCTAAGCTGCAATGAAGCCGGATCAAATTCGGGGACAAAACACGCATACTGAATTACCTCACACATGATGAAACACTGAACGAACTCGCAAACTGTGACCTGTGCTCTTCAAATACCATCCGTAATCCAAGTTTTATGAGGTTACCAGTGGCGTAAGTATGATTTGCTCCTGGAGGGGATGAGCAGAGTCACATTTGCAATGGGGGTGGGAACTACAGTTTCTAACCAATGTTTAACTTGGCCCAGTTAACACAATGTTGTCCATGTTTAAAAATGATACTATACACCAGTGGCGTGCATTGGGATGAAACAGGGGAAGCACTGCTTCAGTGCCCATAATTCCCCTTAAATTCGTCTATTTTGTATTAGTTATTACCACATTTCCTCTTATTGTGGTGGTTCAAGCCACTTTTAGATAGATAGATAGATAATGCCTTTATTGGTGGCGAAGTTAGGGCTCAAGGCCCTCTCTTACACTTAACCACTAGATGAGTTTACATCTACATGACTTATAATTACAAATACCAATAGCACAAATAATATTAATAGCAATAAGAATAGTGATAATATGAATAATGGTAGAATCATTAATTTGAAAAATACACAAAGTAAAGTACCCTTAAATGACGTAACTACAGTAATCCGATCATTCATCTCATTCATCCATTCGTTCATTCAACATTTATCCCGGAAGTCAGCGGGATCCACCCAGCAAATACTCGCAGCAAGCCACTTTAAATTTGCGATGAGAGGGATTGTCTCTAATGTTCACAGGTAGCAAATTCCATGACCTGGACGCAGAGATTATGAACGAGCGGTTGTAAACAGCAGTACGGTTTATAGGTATGGCAAGAGGGGAGCCAGATCTCGTATTGTGGTCATGATAGGACGAGAGGTAAGAAAACGGTGAAACAAGATAGTCAGGGGTATTAGTGGAAAGTATTTTGTGCAGTAGTGATAATATGTGGAGTTCACGACGCTGGTGCACTCGAAGCCACGACAGCTCCTTATAATAGGGTGATATATGATCATCATATCGCAGGCCAAAGATATATCTTACACAGTTGTTGAGGCACCGGTCCAGTTTCTTGTTACTGTCGCAGGTTATTTCAGTCAACACAGTGTCACAGTAGTCAAATATAGGTAGTATCAGAGAGCGAATTAGTTGTACTTTAAGTCGAACAGAGAATACATTACCGAACCGTTTCAGAGGATATAAGCATTTGTGTACTTTATTACATGTGCTTATCACCTGTTTAGTCCAATTTAAGGTCTCAGTCATAATAATTCCTAAGTTTGTCACTGAAGTAGAGTTGGGTATGATTTTATTGTTTAAAATAATTGGAGAGATGTCACGTTGCTTGAGGGAACATAAGTTTTTACTGGTACCGATAATAATCACTTGAGTTTTATTTGGGTTTATTAATAAACTGTTTTTATAAGCATAGTCACTAAGCTGTTGTAGGTCAGAATTTATTTTAATGATTGCATTATTGATATCACTCGGTTTTGAATGATAGTAGATCTGTACATCATCTGCATACACTTGCAATTTGCAGAAATTAAGGGCTTTTGATATGTCATTTATTTGGATGATAAATAACAGTGGCCCAAGAACCGAACCGTGAGGGACACCGAGGGTCTTACTTTGCCATCCCGAACTCACATTTCCCACTATCACGCGTTGCCGGCGATTTTCAAGGTAAGAGGAAAAGAACCGGAGTGACACACTATTAAAATTTAGTTCTCGAAGTTTCTGCAGTAGCAACTGAGGGTTGACGGTGTCAAAGGCACTACTGAGATCTAATAATGTCAGTACAGTCACGTCCCGTTGGTCCATTGCACATCTGATATCATCTGTCACTCGTAGTAAAGCTGTCGCAGTGCTATGCCCCTTTCTGAAGCCGGATTGGAAGGGGTTGAGTAGGGAATGCTTTGTAAGGTATTCAGTAACTTGTGTATGAACTAGACGTTCAAGTACCTTGGATAATGGTGGTAGGATGGATACTGGACGATAATCTGAAGGAGAATCAAACTTGGAGCTCTTCGGGATAGGTCTAATTTGTGCATCTTTCCAAACATCTGGGAACACTCCGTTTGCCAGGCAGTAGTTAAATATATGAGTTAGTATTGGCAGAATAGCTCCCAAGACATGCTTAATCAGTGATATAGGAATGTCATCGTTACCTGTGGCATTGGATGAAATAGAGTATATCACACCTTTAACTTCATTCGAGCTGATATTTCTAAAAGAGAATTGCTCAAAAACAGACTGCTGTTGTAACAAGGGTACCGGAAGTGAACTATTAGGGTAGGAGGTAGAGGCTACTTTTGGCCGTGCGAAGTGATCATTTAGAGCCTCTAGCGATATGCTTGGTACATGTTGTTCAACTGTCTTACCTATCCCTAACGCACGTAATTTACTCCATTTTTGTCTAGGGCTGTTGGTTTTCATCAGTTCATGAAAGTATTTATATTTAGAATTTCTAATTAGCTGCTTGGTTCTGTTTCTCAGAATTCTATATCTCTCAAAATCAACTGCATCATGTGTCTGTCTGTATAGTCTGTATAGTTTGTCACGACTGGCCATAGCAGATCTTACTTCAGCCGTTAGCCACGCAGATGAAGAGCGGGTAATTCTTACCCGTTTCTTTGGTGCATGTTTGTCAAATATTTCTAGTACCATTAAATTGAATGTATTTACTTTAGAATTTATGTTCTGAGAATTACGTATATTATCCCAAGGCAAGTTATATGCATCATAGCGTAGTTTATTCTGGTCAATATGTCGTAAGTCTCGTATTGTAATGTAGCGTGGTTTATACTTAGGTATTCGTATAGAATAACATACGTACAATAGATCATGTGAAGAGATACCAGGAGCAGGGATCTGTCCGTGTTTAATTACTTTCTGAGGTTGATTTGTCACAAGAAGATCAATTAAGGTATGGCTCGAATGGTCAGAGTAATGAACATGATTAGTAGCGTTCAGGGGTAAAACCGTCATGTTTGTGGCGAGAAATAAATTCAGTAGGCTGTTAGCTTCACCAGTCTGCTTTAAGAGGTCAGTGTTAAAATCACCCATGATTATAATGTCGTCGTATGCCGATGCAAGACCTGCTAATGAATCTTCAAAATCAGCGGTCTGTCTTATTTTAGGTGGCTTGTATACAATCCCTATTAATATCTTTTTATGGCAGTCTAATTCTACAAACATAAATTCTGGTCGCAGTATAAGTGTTGGGTCGGAAGTGGAAATTATCTTACATTTTAGGTCGTTTCTGTAATAAAGTAGAAGCCCACCACCTATTTTGTCAATACGGTCATGGCGTAATATAGAGTATCCATCAAGGTTAGCTGCCGATGACGGCAGGTCTTTACGCATCCAACTTTCACTGATTCCAATAATATGTACATTGTTTACTTCAAAAATAGCCTGTATCTCCTCCAGATGGGCTAATAATGACTGTCCAGTTAGATGGCAACATTGTAACGACCGCGGGTAGTAACTAAGCTGCTCTTGCAACACAAGTCCCGTTGAAGGTGGAAGGGACGGGAGAGAAGGGGTGGGCGAGGTGTGTGGAGAGGAATGCAGGTCAATGGTATTGCCGTTGTCCTGGTCAACAAACATATGAAAGTATGCAGTGGGAAATAAAATTAAGTAAGAAGTAAAATGAGCTTACCTGAGCAACCTGGTGAGCAGATCCACTGACTTTCACAAGCACACACATACACACACACAAATATAAGCTAATTACTATACACATAATTTATTTCCAAGGTTCACTTGTTCATCCTACTCCCTGCCATGTTATTCAACTGCATCATCGTGCATATTTGAATTTTGCTTCCATCCTCCCTTAAAACACAAATACGTCCATCTTGAGTCCAGCATTTCTGCAGTCCCCATATGTCCCGTGCCTGATTTAATATAGTTTTTCTCACACTTGTGAGTGACTCAGTTAGCATGAGCCCACTGCCCTTAAAAGCTCGCTTCGCACGCCACACACGATCTCGATCATGATACCGAAGGAACTTAATAATAATCGGCCGATTTCCATGCGAGACCACCTCAGCAGACGTTCGATTTCGGCGGCCCAGCCTGTGGCAGCGATCCACATCAAGCAGTGAGATATCAATTGAAAGTTTATTTTTCAGTGTCTCCAGGGCTTTGTTGTAGACGTCCTCAGACGGCTGCTCAGGGACCCCATGCAACAAGAGGCAGTTTCGGCGACTGTACTGTTCAGCCTCACCCAATACCTCGTCTTGTTTATGAAGCCGGTTTTCCAGTTCCTTCAACTCCCCTTTAAGCCTGGAGATGTCATCACTGGTCTGTTTCTTGAACGCCTGGAACTCATCGCCAAGCGCTTGGAGCACGTTTGGTGGGTTGGCGGCACTGACAGCTGAATCAAGACGAGCTTGATATTCTTTCAAGGATTCTTCGAAAGCCGATATCTTCCTAGCTACTTCCTTTAGAGACATCGCGTTTAATTTTTAGTGAAGAGGATGCCTAATAATATAACTTAGTTCACACGAATCAGCACTTTCTGCAACTTAACTTTCTATTTAAGCAGGGTGAAGCAAGAGCAACTTCACTCAACCGTCACACTTGCCGCCATCTCTGTTACCTTAGAAATCGAAATGTGATGTTTATCAGTCGGTCAACACGATTGTACCCAATTGTAATGGGCTATTCCTAATCTTGAAAAAATAAATACATGAGATTAATAAATACTCTTGGATTACTAGTTTCGATCGTCAAGCGATCATCATCAGATCCTTTACACTTAGGCTATTAAATCTATGTCTAAAAATACGGATGATAGTATTTGCAATATGTACACTAATGTAGTTGCAGTAGTAGTTAAAATAATGCAACTAGTCAATATTTATATTGAATTAAGATACTGAAAGTGGTGATTGACCTCCAAATTTGCTTGCTTAGTGTATATGATTGTGGCTAAATGGTCAGTTCAGATTGTACTGTCTAGACTGCGTAGTTGGTTGAGTCGCACGTGGTCCGGATGAAAGCAGATTACTTCGTCACTGTCTGCACTCAACTGGGTGGACTTTCCTGTGCGCGAGTCTCTCTTATCTTCCTAGGCTTTCCCCCTCTCGCATTCCTAAGTGTCTGTGCTCATCGAGCATATGTAACATGTGTGTTGCCAAGCCTAGTCTTCCAAATGTGTATGATACTGGATACTGGACATCTTCAACTATTAAAGACCAGTTTTTCATTCTCGCCACCCTTAAACTAAAAATCCCTCTTAAAGCGCAAACGGTCAAATGATAATGTCCCGGAACCTTTAATACTGCCGTTAATGCCGGCCTTGGTTTATTGTAGGAATGATACATCGTACATCTTGATCCAATAACTTGTTTCCCTTATTAATCCCTTATCTAGCTTGGCTACCACGCTATGTTGTTTCTTGTTTCCAACGGGAGGTGTGAAGTGTGTATTCCCACAAGTCCTACACCTACAAAGCACTGTCTTGTATGCCAGCAGGTCGAATTGAAGAATGCATCATCTCGTTTCCAAGACCTCCCAGTTCATTTCGTCTCTAACAGATAGCAGCAGGCATAGTCTGAGTGCGAAAGCAACATTGAATAGAGAGTGAGGAAACTTTTTTTAATTTCGAACCCCACGAATAGCCTGCTCCGCACAGCATAGATATGAACATATTATATTAATATGCCATCTATGTATTGATTATCAATAGGATATAGCATATTCCACACCCACAGTAACCTTCTGTGAGTAGAGGGGCAATGCTATCATCTCAGTTGGCAGATGCAAAAGCTGTTAAATATAATTTCACATCAAAATAGCTGTATCGCCACCCCGTACTTTTATAGTAGGCAGTTTATATTTTAACTTATTCGTTGATCACATTTTTAAACAGATATATCCTAAAATTGAGGCATTGCGCGGAATGGACGGGTCTTCAAAAATATCATTTTTATATTAAAATGTGTGACAATTGTTATTATGATTATTATTATTATAGCCTACTGCATGTGCAGTACTGAATTTTACAAGCCGGACGTTTGTTTTAGACGATTGCCCTCTTCCTTGACGCTTAAGAGTGAGCCTGTTCACAGTCACTCTATTGCTCTCTCGCTTCACAGTTGTCACCACCGGTCTGATGTAATGAAATTCCAGACTTGAGCATGTTGCGACATCACCGTGCAGAAAAGTACAGTCCACGTTGAAATATTGTGTGACGCGGAAATACACGTAATATAGTTACTGATGGGAGGTTGGAATGCATCTTGAGCAATCCTCCGCAAAGGGGATTTCGACAGATTGAAAATTATAGGATTGACATACGGATAGGGGAAACATATGTGATAGAACACAGTATGAAATTATTCTTGGTTTATTCTCCTTTTCTGACAGAATATAAATGAAAATTGGAACAAAGCTAAAAAAAACTAGAAAGGAGTAGACCAACAAGAGTAATGAAGTTCAACTTTAAGAAAAAGACCTCTTATTTGACTGGAAGAGGTTGACATGCAATTAACAATTATCAACAATAAATACTCTAATATAATATTTCAAACCAGTGAGGGTTTGGCCAGCAGAAGCCCTAGATAATTAAGAGAGTTCATAAAATTGAAATTTAAGAGTTAATATTTGACATAAGTTGCAGCACTTATCCTGATTGGCGTTTGTTCTTATTTCATTGGCCGGTGAGAGTGGCAATGAGATGGCCGTGGTTACACAAACAAAAGCCCAGTTTAGGCCATCCAGTATCTCGGCGTTCCTCCAGGCGTTGTCAGGTTGGAGTTCCTACAGGAACTCAGTAGTCTCTCTAATGAGGTGGCCGTGGCTGACACCATCACAGCCTCAGAATCAGTGATAGTTTGTCTGGACCTTAAAGAAGGCCAAGAGTCCCAGGTAGGGATTTCAGTGATGTTGGAAAGAGGACTTCCTCCTCTTTGTTGAGGAGACTGGAAGGATCTTGAAGTGAAGTCTAAAAGCTCAAGTAGAGTCCAGGACCGTGGCCAGCCAGAGTCCTAGGCGGGATCCCTGTAGAATCCAGCAGATTCAGAACGACGATTCAGGAATGCCAAATCAGGAATGACCATCCGGGAATAAATACCCGGAATTTATATCCAAAATGACGTCAGAAGATGATACGTCACCAGGACAGGGAAGTACAGGCGAACAGCCAATCACTGGTCTGACACTCGACACGCCAAGATGACACTCGGTGGAGAGAAACCATTCCGGGTTCAAACTTTGAAAAGTGCGGAGGAGGTCTACAACACTCCGAGAATATTGTAAGTACATTGAAAAAAGTAATTAAATAGACATAACATGTTTTATTTATGTAACGTGATCCCACGGCATGAAAAAACAATAATAGGATAATGGGGCAGTTAAATTAAAGAGTGTTTCACACCCGAAGGGAAATACACAACATTAAAAAAAAAGAGACTATTCACAAAAGCGAACAGTTACGAACAGAACACCATTATATTTGCACATGAGTGTACTTCACCAGTAGCGTGCGATAGTTTTGTCCATCATCGGACCAGATGGGGCAGGTGACAACAACACAGGTACTGTAGTAACTCGCCGCCAGGCTTCCATTAGGATTTTTCACTCATCTAAAATAAACGTCCGGCCTGTATCGTATGAGGATGACTTCAAAATATTTATTTCGTTATGATGATGATGATGATGATGATATTACAATTATTATTATTATTATTATTATTGTTATAGTGTGTATCCAATGCTTTACTCTTCACTTTAATACAGTGCTTCTCTAGTCTCGAGGGTCACCGCACTCCACTGCTCAACACTGCGGTGCCAACATAATGACAAGGACATGTGGATAGGGATGAGGAAAGATTGTGGGCTAGTGGAGGACGAGTTGAGGAGAAAAGGTAGCGGTCCTTTCATTCACACCAGTAGGTGCGCCAGCTGCCGGCCTCCCCATTGAGGGGAATGGGGGAAGCGAGCATTGTCGTTATCCCGTTCAATTACCGATGTTATGACACATGATGGACAGAGTCGATAGAGGAGCCGCGCCTGTCTCGCTACCATCCATTATGCTAAATGAACTGTTGACAACTTCACTCATTCAATGTTAAGTTTAGGGTAACAATAAAATTTTTACACGAGTGGTAGTGAAATACGTTGGTGGTACAAATAATAATAACTTTATTGGGCGCCAGGTCACAACTAGCAGTTGAGAACCAAATGTATAGAATAACAATAAACCATATTGTGGTCCATGACGTGACTGAGTCGACTAACCAGTCAGTATATGTTTTCGGAGTTAGGGATGCCTTATAGTAATTTCCAATGACTAAGGGAAACAAACCTATCATGAATGAAGATAATAAAATTTGTTTAAGGCAAAAACATAGTGTAGCAAGAAGGTATATTAATGATAATAAGAGTTGAATTTACTGAAAATACGATTAGGTGGCTTAAGATGAAATGGGAGGAGTACAAAGTTACGTCAAATTAATTTTTTAATAAGTTTGAAGTTACTGTTGCCTTAATAAAATTCAGAGATACTCAAGTATTGCATTTTCGTTCGCTCACCGAGTTGGTTTCTTGTAGCCTGTGACCCCAAGTCACTGTTTTGCGTCGTTGGTTGTTGTTGTTGCATATTCATTGAAGTTCTTGGAGTTCGAAGCGTTGAATTTGATGAAGTTGTTGAATTTGTTGAAGTTAGATATTGCAGTTGCATTTGAGTGATGGGATACTGATTCCTAAAATCACCTTCGTGAACATAACCAAATACACAATTATGTCACTCGCCAACTAGTCAGTTGCAAGTCCACTGACTTTATTTACAACTGGATAGAACAGAAGTTCTTACGCCTTAAGTGTTCTGAGGAGCGCTGCCAAAAATTCAAGACAGGCATCTCGACTATGTAAATCATACTAAGAGTTTCTGTAGTACAAGTCCTAAAGACCAAATTAAACTGAGTCCGAAGACCTCAATACTACAATCAATCGTGACAATATATCAAAAAGTCGAGTCTCACAAATTTAATAGAGTGTTCCTGATACAATAATAGAGTGTCCTCCTCTCCAGCTGAGTCCAAGCTTATAGCACCTTCTCCATTTCCCTCTCCTACGATATTCTTCTTCGCCAATCGGATAGACGTTGCCATGATTACAAGATCCGCTTTGCCTTCTTCATTCTTCTGCGCCTGTGATTGGCTGCTGACGTCATGTGATCGTTTCTTCTTCCTCGAATATTATTATATTGCGCGCGCGCCAAAGTGAAAGGCTCGCAACACCTGAGTTCCTTCTAAGTTCTTGAGTTCCCGGATAGAGGCTAGATTGGTCGACGTGACTGGCACACCGTCACCATCACCGTCCCACTTCCTGGTTCTGGCTCCAAGACAAGGACAGTTGCATCATGGGATTGTCCCTCGTCTAAAACTGAAGACCCCTCGCCGTGTTTGTTGATGAAGATACACAAACAAGTTGAGCAATACCTTGGGTTCCCTACCTACAGGTTATTTCCAAATGTATTATACTATCTCCACGGTTCGGCTTAATTCACGTAATATTAATAATAAATGGAATATCTATATAGTTATAATAAATTATATGTCGCATGACATATACAGTAAATTATAGTCAAGCATGAGAATTAAACATAAAAATGTAATAAATCGAAATATAAAATTAATAATAATAATAATAATAATAATAATAAACTTCAAGAAATTAATTAGATGGTCGAAAATTGGGATCATCACATTCACCCCAGAGAGTCACGTAATCTTATACTGCTGTGAGTCTCTCAACACGTGTATAAAACAAATTACCCTAAAAACGTCATATGTACAACAAAATATACCCTTCAAATTCACAAGTTTATTTATCTCCTCTCTCTCTCGATTTGAGTGTTCCCAGTGTTCATTTCGCTCAGTGTTCAATGTACTAGTTGTGCATAACAAAAACATAAAATATTACACCCTGAAATAAATAACATATACAGTATACACTTTTCATTTTCTTTGACGTAATAACGTCAACGTAGATTCGATATTGGAGTTTGTATGAATTTTCATACTTTGATATTCACTTGGGACAGGGCAGTATGCAATAATCTGGTGTAGATCTATTACGGTAATTAAAATGTGAGCTTGTTTGTCGCACTACCAAATTTGCATAGATTCACATATTCACATCACAACACACGATTTTGGTGATGCTAGCAAATCTACCCTACTTGAGTCCTCTGAAAAAAATTACAAATTACTGAAAGAAAAACATGGCAAACTTAGATAATTACTACAGGCATCATAATTTCCTGTGCAAGTGTAGTACACTAAATCTAGTTTCCAAACATACTGTACATAAAATACACACATACTCTGGCTTAAAGCCGACAGATACCAAATCTGTACACTTCATCGATGATCACTATATGACATCATACCGTGAATAACATATCCGCTAAGATATCTTCCTTACCCTTAATGTGAAAGAGATCGAAATCGTATTCTTGGAGTACCAACATCCACCTACTCACTTTATTACCAATAAGCTTACAAGTGTTAATGAATGCAAGTGCATGGTGATCTGTGGAGATCTCGAACTTCCCTCCAAGCACATACATATGAAACTTACCAAGACTGAACACAATTCCTAATAACTCCAACTCAGTTATTGTATACCTTTTCTCTATAGCAGGTATTCCTCGTGAGGATAAGGACACAATCCTCAGATTGGCCACCTCATCCTCTGGCGAAGAACACCTGAAATCCTTATGTGCGATGAATCCGTCATCAACACATATGGTTGGTCACGAAGTGGATACTTCAAAACCACGGCCTTCTCAAAACCAAGTTTGAGAGCCTTAAATGCCTCCCCGTGCATTTCACTCCAACACCATTTAGTACCAGTATTAATTAAATCACAGAATGGCACAACCAAACACGCATACTTCATCACAAACCTTCTGAAAAACATTCACATTCCAAGATTATGATTTCAGTTCCTTGACACTCCTAGGTGCTCTAGCATCTAGAGTTTTATACCCCTTACTTACCTCAGGCGTCACACCCTTCGTGGATACAGTATGACCTAAGAAAGTGATCTCCCTCCTACAAAAAACAGATTTACTTAACTTGTGAGTGAAACCGGCTCTCTCTAATTTTCTGAAAACACAGTCGATGTGCATTAAGTACTCTTCGAACGTCCCCGAACTAATGACTAAATCATCGATGTACATCGTAACGCACTTACCTGTATCACTTCCTAAAGCGATCCCTAAAGCCCTAATCAATGCAAAAGAACTACTTTTAAGCCCAAACGCTACCCTACAAAATTGATATAAATTATTCTGATGACAGATTGCCGTGAGCGGCCTATCTTCCTCCTTCAATGCGACTTGCCAGAAACTCGACCTCGGGTCCACACATGCAAACCACCTCTTACCTTCAAAACTTTGAACCAATTCCTCTATGGATTAAGATTTCAACTGATCTACTGAAATATGAATATTTTAATTCCTGGTATCCAAACAGTCTCACATTACCATCTGACTTGGGTACCGTAATAAGTAAATTAATGTAAGAACTAATAGATGGCTCAATAATCCCATCCTGCAGCATCTGATCTATTTGACTTTGCACTGCCTCCTGAAATTTGTATGGGATTGGATATCGATGACCGACGAAGGCACTGTGATCATGGACATTTAGTGAATGTACATAAACATTAGCTAATCCTACCCGGTTCTCGAATATGATGCTTATTGCTCAACAATACCTCAATTAACTGATCAACCTGATCACCACATAAATCACTCGGCTTCGTAGTGTCACGCAATGAGTCCTCCCGACAATCATTCGTCACCATACTGCCTAAAAATACATATAATAAGGTTCTCTCCCTCGAGACACATCAAAACCAACATCTATCTCACTTACCGAAAGAAACCTCGCTAAGCACGCAAATATTCTTAGAACCATTACCTAACTTACCTGGATCATTAAATGTCATGATCACGTCATCGTCCAACCACCTGAACTTAACACATCCTTCATTATAACATAGCTGGACAGAATGTCGTGACATCCAGTCGGAGCCCAAACTAAGATCATATACCAAATTTGGAATCGCCAGGCACATCTGGTTCCAATATTACCTTCCACGGTAATCTCCACTACAACCTGCTTAGAATGAACGTGTGATTTCTTACCTACAGCAGTCACCACAATCGTAGATTAAATATGAATCTCCTCAAATATAATACCTGCATCTCTCATCTTTGAATAATAAGCTGCACTGATACACAATCTCTAACATCCACTATCTAAAAGTGTGAGCGCACACGCCCTTAACACGTGTAACTTGATGACTGAATTTAAATGACTGAAACTCGGTTCCATAGATACTTCTTCTAAATCACTAAGGAGATCACCCCAAACGTGTAGGTCATATGTTCCACTCAAAATCGTATGAACTGGGAAAATCACCGACAGCCAATCTGACCCTACATCACAGTCTGATTTTCATTTAAATTACTAGTACCTGGAGTTGGTTCACATCTAGTCCCTAGGTTGCTTGTCTGACGAGTGTTCGTACCCTGACCTCAATGCTCCCCCCTCTGACTACTATTACCTGCCTGATTATTATTATTACTTCTCTGGTTGTAATATGACTGACCATTGTTACCTTGATTTCCATTGTTGGCATGGTGTCCATTGTTGCCATGATTGTTACTATACTGATTCTGCTAACCACCTCTATTCTGAAATTGACCTCTATTTCCGACCTGGAAATGCTGATTTCCATTACCTGTCCTAGCATTTTTACTCTGAAAGTTAACACTACCATTATTGCTATTACTCTCCTGGTACCTAGGTTCATTCATAGGATGACCTACATATGGCCCAGACTGCACGTCAGGAGCATCAAACGTCCCTAGTAACTTCTCTAATTCCTGGATGGTATATGTACGTAGTAAACAAGCAGCCTTTCTAGCTCTGTAGGGAAAGTGTCTCAGCAATAACCTAACAATATCACTATCTTGTGTCATACCATCTAAGTACTCACAAATTAGGATCTGACTCAGAAAATACTCAGTCATACTGCAATTGCTTCTGTTCTGATACATGCCAAACAAAATACGTTCACTTATTTGAGCTTGTGTTTCCTCGTCCCAGTATTTCTCACAGAATGTCCTCCAAAAACCCTGGAAATTCTCCACTGTACTCTTATAAACTGAGAATCAGTTCCTGGTCTCCCCTACGAAAGATTGATCTGATATCTCTAATACTGAGCTCCATTCAAATTTTCCCTTCCTGTAATCTCTATCTCTGAATCTATTTTCAACGATGTCCATGAACTCCATAGGACAGCCCTGCCTATTATTGAATATTCGACCCATTTGAAATGACTGATTCCCACATACGTCACGCTACCATAACTTCCTTCCTGCCTAATGTTAGCCTCAAGCCTAGCTTCTACCTATGCTATCCTTCTATCTGAGAACTTCTACACCATTTCCACCCTTTCCTTAAAACTTTCCTCCTTCTCAGCTAACTGTTTCCTCAACACACCCTGTTTCTCCTGCATATTCTCAGAGTTCTTTAAGCTATTTCTCTCTACCTTCCTACCTAACTCTGACTGTATCTTCTCAATCGCCCCACCTAGCTGTTCTCTCACCTGCCTAGTCTCCACCTGCGCTAATTCCCTAAAATTCTCACTCTGAGTGACCATTTTCGCCCAAATATATTATCTACCTCCCTTAAAATTTCTCTAGCTTTCTCTCCAATACACCCTTAATTGCATCCCTTATCTCCTGTTTCACCCCCTATATACTTTCCTGCATCATCCCATACGTCCTATTCAACCCCTCGTTGACCTTAACCACACTGTCTAGCTAATGATTAATTTTCCTACTACTTCTGTCTAATTTCTCATTAATGATCTCATTCATCTCCCTATTCAAATCGTGATTACTCCTATTACTCTCCTCTAACTTCTGATGTATGGCCTCACTACTCCTATTGCTCTCCTGTTTATTCTCATCTAACTTCTTCTTCATCTCCTCATTACCTTTCTTTATCTCTTGGCAAATGACAGGTGAGAACCAGTCTCCAACCTCCTACTCTCATCACTACCTTCACCTCTCTTCATATTCTTAGCGTTCCCCTCACTAACAAGAACACTTCTTAACTTCATGTCCTGATCGCACATACTGAAATATCCACCTTACAACAACCCCCAAAATCACTGTCACTTGCACGGAAAATACACCAAAAAATTATGTTTCCCTCATTCTCAAAAACTTTAACCTATTTCCAAAATAAAGAGGGTTTTGAGACAAGCCATTTGACACGTCATAGATCCAAATCCGACCATGCATTCGTGAGATATCGGAAAAAAGTGTAAAATCATGGTTCCCCCCAAAAAAGTCTATTTTCCTCATTCTCAAAACCTTAACCTATTAATAACATATAGAGGGCTTCAAGACAAGCGATTTGACACGTCACACGTCCAAATCCGACCTTGCGTTCGAGAGATATCGGCAAACTTCGTAGGAAAGTAGGCGACTATCTAGCTCTCTTCTCACCACCAAAACCCCTTCTTATAAATCATTTTTCAAAAAGCCCGCCCTCTTACAAAAAAAACAATTGCGCATGCGTAAAAACAAAAAACAAGCATGTTAATTCATATTGACTTTCCAACGTACACATGTCTCTTGTGTGGAACAACGTTTAATTTCATATTAGCATTGAAATGATACATGTAGCACATGGAAAGCAATCTTTACCTAGAAAATTATTATTTCACCCCCTAGTAGGGGTAGGTTTTATATTGGGGTGGAAATAAGTTGTCCATAGGAAAGGGGGCGTCAGCCTGACTCCTACGACACCTCATTTGTAAAAATCCAACAATGGATTCACGAGATATCACGCCGCCGCCATCTTGTGTGGAGGAATGTGGAGGTGGAGGCGCTAGAACCGGCGAAAACTCACTACTGTCTTGACTTGCGTTTTCTGTTTTGTTCTTGTCGTTGCGAGAGTAGCATTCCTTGGGGGTAGTGCCCTTTCTTTCCACATGTGTTGCAGGAGTATGTCTTCTTGCAGTATGCTATATACTTACCACAGGGTTTACCTTTGCATTCCTTCAGCATGTGTCCTTTCTTGCCGCACTTGTGACAGATAATGGGTGGCTTGACTTGCTGGTTGATGACTGACCTGGCTTTCCAGCGTGTCTTACTATGAGAGCATTTTGTGTGCTCGCTTCTTGACCCTTGTTTGCATCCTTGAGCCTCTCGTCCTCGAGTCTCAGTCGTTCGATCATGTTGTCAACAGTTTTCTTTGCTCCGGAAACGTTATCCCAAGATATCCTGAAGTGTCCAGCTTTGTGGGCAACATGCTCAGGATCCTGGTCATGATCAAGCTTTCTCTCATGGGGTCATTTTCGGTTGATAATTCTTCACCTATTGTTACAATCTCCATACAATTCTCTGCGACTGACTTACTTTCGTCATATACATAAGTAAAAATGTATACGCAAGACTTCCAAAGTTACTTCAGTCTTTGTTCCTTATAAACTAACTAATTTATCTAACATTGCTTTTGCTGTTTTACAACTAGCGATTTTACTTGCAATTGAACTACTAACATTCAAGCTTATCAACGATTGAGCTTCAATATATTTTTGTAATAAGACTTTAACTTCTGGTATACAGTATCTCTAGCACCTGTGGGTCTTACTTTTATGCCCGTTGCTACATCATATAAATCTTTTGTTCTGAGAGCTAAATTTCATTTAAATCGCAAAGACACATAATTAACGGCTCCCTGTGAGTCTTCAGTTAACATTTCTAAATGTGATTTTACCGTGTCTATGGTTCACAAAAAATGACTTTAATCTTTCTCAGCAAAAAATAAAATAAAAATAATTATAATAATAATAAATGTAGGCCTACTAGTATTTACGTTTAAATTTATTGTAAATATGATTTTGCAAAATAATAATTACTTGTGTGCTTGCTGTCGACGTTCGATTGTTGTGTGATGAGCTGCGCTGCGATGAGCTGTGCTGCGATGCATGTCAGTAGTCGTGGCTGCTTGAAGTTTGTAGGTTGTAGGTTGGCTGCTGCTTTCGTGGCCTTTTGCTTGCTCTCCGCCTGATGATCAGTCGTGTTGCCGTCCTGGGCCCATAACCTGTTGATTTTTACTTGAGTCCAGACGGGATTGGGTGAATAAAAACTCCAATTGACAATAATGGTTGTTTATTGTCAGACGTATATAAAAAAGGTACCTTTTGATTTGTTCAATCTTTCTTCTTATGCTCAAGTAATTTTCAATTTACAATGCGCAGATTGTTGATAATAACTTGCTAATATTCGGATACAAATTTGAGCACAAATGCATCCGCCATGTCAGACATTCTTTCTTGGAGAGAAAGTTTGATCAAGTGACTTGCCAACCCTCGAAAAATAGAACTATGAGATTAGAACTGTTGCCAACTCATTTTGGCATTAAGGTTGGGTCGTGAATTGGTTAACTTTAACATTGAATTATTCAATTGCATGGTTTGTCTTAGGGGATAATGGTTCAATGCTTACTGATTAACGTTTACGAACATATCTGAAAGAAGCTCGGGTAACAAAGGGCAGTGTGCAATGGACAAACATAAACAAGGTTTACTCCTCGAGAAATACACAAAAGAAGGCGAGAAGATATAACTGAAATGTTACTACGGTACATTATGGCAAAATAATATTATTTGCTCATCTGCGCACAACACTAAATACCTTTCCCCAATCAGTAAAAAATGGCACTTTACTTCTCTTCATATAGAGCACACCATTTCCTCGTGATACACAATGAACGTCCAAATTAGGTTAGAAGTAACACGATAACTGCACGAAATGAAAGAACCTATACTATCGTAAGATCATACAAGATGAAGAAGTATTGAATTCCACTTTATATTTAGAGCTCATATCGTACGGTTTATACTATATAATTTTGAAAAATTGCACTTAGCATTGTCGTTGCCAACGCTGGGAATCGTGCTCGAATTTACAAACAAGCAGTTCCACTGAGCACAGCTAATCCCATTCGTCTATGCATTATAATGACCACACATAACAGTTTCAGTTTCCTCCCTCTTCTGTCGTACGTTGCTCAGTGATTATACCGTGTACTGTTTATCTATTGTGCACTGCCTTTAGTAACACGATACTAAAAGAAAACATATTGGTGAAAGTGTGCCCATTGGCACAAATGTTTTCGTAAATTGAGTATGTATGATGTTTTGCTGTATTCTTCTGCTCTTCCTATGAAGTAAGACATTTCCTGATGCTCTCTCCGCAGTTGCCGGTACCGTAGGAAGAAGGTTCTTAAGATATCCTTTCCCTATAGTAAGAGATACCTTTCATAAAATATAACAGTAGTATTTTGAGCTAATATCAGCCATGTAAGATTTGCAGATTTTTGTCCACCTACTACGTTCAGATATACTGCTCATAAATTAGAGAGGAAAACTTTGACGGATATGCCTCGGTTCAGTGGTAGTGGGTCTAGTTGTTATAGCGACACTCACAGCAAGCACAAATACGATTTAATTTTTGTTGTTGTTTGAGTTCATTGCCCTCAGTGACCTGCTCTCTTCAATGTGCATGCTCAAGCCGAGCGTTGTATAGGTTAATATTGACCGATGGAGGTTAAGTATATTGGGCATTGAGAACATTGGTCCACGGTAAAACTATTTGTCTACTGTCAACGATTATGCAAGCGAAGTTAACATACAATATTAGATACCTTAAGTTAGGCCCTCTAGTAACCTCCAGTGGCGTAACAATGGAGTGGATTAGGGCAATCAATCTCTCAAAGCCAAATAATTTTAAAAAATGAAATTCGTTGAAGCTTTGAATTGTCAGTAAAATAAAACTTCGGATTGTTGTCTTATTTAAGTTGATACCTACTGTGATTATTCCAACTTTCGACCATCTAATTCATTATTATTATTATTAAATTAATATTTCAAATTATGACATTTTCGTTATTTAATTTTCATGCTTGAATGTAATTTATGTCACACGTCATATAAATTTTTATGGCTATGTACATATTCCGTCTATTATTAATATTACATAAGGTAAGTTGAACCGTGGTAATAGTATATTTCATTTGGAAATATGCTGTAGGTAGGGAACTCAAGGTATCGCTTAACTTGTTTGTGTATCTTCATCAACAAACACGGCGAGGGATCTTCAGTTTTAGACGAGGGACAATCCCATGTCACAACTTTCCTTGTCTTGGAGCCAGAACCAGGAAGTGGGAATACACAGCGGTGACGGTGTGCTAGTCACATAGACCGATCTAGCCTCTATCCGGGAGTTCAAGAATTTAGAAGGAACTTCAGGTATTGCGAGACTTTCACTTTGGTAAGCGCGCAATATAATAATATTCGAGGAAGAAGAAACGATCACATTACGTCAGCAGCCAATCACAGGTGCATAGGAATGAAGAAGGCAAGGCGGATCTTGTAACCATGGTAACGTCTATCCGATCGGTGACGAAGCATATCGTAGGAGAGGGAAGTGAAGAAGGTGATATAAGCATGGACTCTGCTGGAGGGGAGGACACTCTATTATTGTGTCAGGAAAACTCTATTCAATTTGTAAGACTCTACTCTTTGATCTATTGTCACGATTGATTGTAGTATTGAGGTCTTAGGACTCAGTTTAATTTGGTCTTCAGGACTTGTACTACAGAAACTCTTAGTATGATTTACAAAGTCGAGATGCCTGTCTTGAATTTTTGGCAGCGCTCCTCAGAACACTTAAGGCGTAAGAACTTCTGTTCTATCCAGTTGTGAATAAAGTCAGTGGACTTGCAATTCTGTCCAGCTGGCGAGTGACATAATTGTGTATATGATGATGTTCATGACGGTGATATTAGGAATCAGTATTCCATCACTCAAATGCAACTACAATATCTATCTTCAATAAATTCAACAACTTCATCAAATTCAACGCTTCGAACTTCAAGAACTTCAACGAAGATAAAACAACAACAACCAACAACGCAAAATTGGGACCTGGGGTCACAGTCTACAAGAAACCAACTCGGTGAGCGAACGAAAACGCAATGCTTGAGTATCTCTGAGTTTTATTAACGCAAAAGTAACGTCAAGTTTAAAAAAAATTAATTTGACATAACTTTGTAAGCCTCCGTGGCTTAGGCGGCAGCACGCCGGCCTCTCACCGCTGGGTCCGTGGTTCAAATCCCGGTCACTCCATGTGAGATCTGTGCTGGACAAAACGGAGGCAGACAGGTTTTTCTCCGGGTTCTCCGGTTTTCCCTGTCAAAAATTTCATTCCAGCAACACTCTCCACTATCATTTCATTTCATCTGTAATTCATTTAATCATTGCCCCAGAGGAGTGCGTCAGGCCTCGGCAGCCGGCACAGTTCATATCCTCGCCACTACATGGGGGCTTCATTCATTCCATTCCTGACCCGGTCGGAGACTGGAAGCAGGCTGTGGATTTTTTCAATTTGACACAACTTTGTACTCCTCCCATTTCATCTTAAGCCACCTAATCGTAAATTCAGTAAATTCAATTCTTATTATCATTAATTTAACTTCTTGCTAGACTTTGCTTTTGCCATAAATAAATTGTATTATCGTCATTCATGATAGGTTTGGCTCCCTTAGTAATTGGAAATTACTATAAGGCATCCCTTACCCCCAAAATATATACGGACTAGTCAGTCGACTTAGTCACGTTACGGACTGAGAAAGAAGAGATATCTGCTCTTCTGCAATATGGTTTATTGTTATTCTACAAATGTGGTTCTCAATTGCTAGTTGTGACCTGGGACCCAACACAGAGTTATTATTATTTGTACTTGCCAACATATAACATTTGGCACCCAGCACGTGGAGCACGAAAACTGGTCAGTATTTGCAGAGTCAGAAGAAGAGGACAAAGAAGAAGAGGAAGAAGAAGAAGAGAGACAGGAAGACCAAGCACAGCAAGAGCCTGAAGAAGGAAGAAATCTACGCGATCGTAGCAAACAGAGGAAGCCTGTCAGATTCGACGACTACGCAATGGGCTAACTCCTCAGAAAAGAAAAAAAACAGTGCAAACTTTGAAATGATTGGAGAAGTCCAAGACATCCCTATAGCCAAGGCATTGAAGGATGTAAACTGGCGACGTGCAATGCAGGAAGAGAATGACTCACTGACGGAAAGGCAAACCTGGAATCCGGTAAAATGTCCAATATTAGTAAAACCGTTGACATGTCGATGGGTACTTCGTGAAAAGGAAAATGGCAAGTCTAAGTCAAGATTAGTAGCTCGAGGATTTGAACAAAAGATGGGAATTGACCACTCGGAAACGACCAGTCCCGTAGCGCACCACGCATCGATAAGACTCATCCTGAGTCACGCAGCATCCAAGAAGTTGAAGTTGGTGACTTTCGATGTCAAGGCAGCGTTCTTATATGGAAACTTAGAGGATGAAATCTACATGTTCCAACCAGAAGGATACGACGATGGAAGTCATAAAGTCTGCAAACTACAGAAAAGTCTCTACGGGCTCAAGCAAGCACCGAAAAAGTGGAACGAGAGAATCACGGAATACATCGAGAGCATTGGACTGGTGAGCACGGATATCCGGGTATCTACTATAACAAGGATAGGAGCATTATGTTAACATTGTTCGTGGACGACGGACTAATCGCAGGAAGAGAAGCAGAAGAAATCTACAAAGTCTTGGACAAGATCGGCAAGGAGTTTGAAATCAAATTCAGCAAGTCAGGTCAGCAACAAATAACGTACTTTGGCATGGAGCTGAGCATTGAACCAGGAGGAATCTTCGTCAACCAACCCAGGTACACGAAGAAGATAATCGAGAAGATGGGTCTCGAACAGTGCAAACCTGTATCAACCCCCATCGAACATGGAATGGTCATGGAAAGGAATGCTTCGTAAATGATGAACCTGCACCAGTTCGCATCCCTTATCGTGAAGCCATCGGAAGCTTGCTGTATCTCGCCACAATTAGCAGACCAGACATCAGTTTCGCTGCGAATTATCTGAGTCGCTACTGTCCGAAGCCAATGATGAGCCATTGGAAGATGGTAAAGCGAGTTCATCAATACTTGAATGGAACAGCTATGGCCGGGATATACTTCGGAGGAGATACAACGCCCGTAGCCTACACAGACTCGAACTATGGAGGAGACACTGAAACAGGACAGTCTACAAGTGGCGTACTAATCATGAGAGGTGGACCTCTGGTGTGGTACTCACAGAAACAACGACTGGTAGCAACGTCTGGAGCCAAAGCTGAGAATCGCGCAGCCGTATCAGTGATAAACGACGTCTGCTGGATGAAAAGGATCGCACTTGAGCTTGGCATCTTGAAAGTTGATCAACCGATCACCTTGCTTGTGGACAACATGTCCGCGATCCACATGCTCACGAATTCTCATGAGGGCAAAACGAATAAAGGAAAGAAACATATAGAAATACCTCGCAAGTACATTAAGCAGCATATCGACAATACAGTCACTCTCAAACATGTTGAGAGCAATTGAGCAGCAAGCAAATTGCCGATATTCTGACTTAACCCTCGTGCAAGAAAATCTTTGTAAATCTTCGTAGTGAATTAATTAATGAGGAGTGTTGTGGTTAAACAATTCACGACCCAACCTTAATGCCAAAATGAGTTGGCAACAGTTCTAATCTCATAGTTTTATTTTTCTTGGGTTGGCAAGTCTCTTGATCAAACTCTCTCTCTCCTAGAAAGAATGTCTGACATGGCGGATGCAACATTTGTGCTCCCATTTGTATCCGAATATTACCAAGTTATTATCAACAATCTGCGCATTGTAAATTGAAAGTTTAGTTGAGCATAAGAAGAAAGATTGAACAAATCAAAAGGCACCTTTTTTGATATACGTCTGACAATAAACAACCATTATTGTCAATTGGAGTTTTTATTCACCCAATCCACCCCTGGACTCTAGTAAAAATCAACATTCAAATGTGTGTATGCGTCATTCGGGTATCCATGCCAACAAAAATGGCAAAATGTGTCTCATAATGCATGCAATTCTCGTTCGAGTACAGAGACGGATCCATACAGACATTTTTGTATGGAAGGAAGCTTTTCGATATTTGTCCCTGAGTCGCGTGGTGCGGACAAGAGGTTATGAGTACTCCCTGTCTTTCTCCCAACCCTCCCCTCCCAAACTGGAAGCTGTTTCAATGTTCATAAGTTGTAAATAAATTAGGAGAGGTAAAGGTTTTGGACAAAGAACAGTAATATTGCAGGAGTGTTCACCGGATATGTGTCATAATCCTGTATTTTCTTCACATGAACCTAATGTAGTGACAATTGTACACCTTTAATAATTTTACAACAGACCACGCCATAGGCCTATATTACTTAATTAAGTTTCTAATACGAACACCCTTAAGTAATGTTCTTGTTCATACTTGGTCAGTTGTTAACAATTTTGTTTAGCCTACGAGAATGAGCATATATCTTACATCTGCAACGTATCATGGTACTCGACGTAGTTGTGCGTACTGACTACTGCGCGAACCTTGAGTTTCTCACCCAAGTTTGAATCCTTGTCTAGATCATGGATTATAGATTTCTAAGACATGTTTCACAATTGTGACGTCCGAGACGTATTTTCCACAAGGGGAATAAATAAGTAGACCATATTACTCTGTATACTACAGACCGCACACTAGACCAGGCGAGAACTGTTGAGAAAGTCAAGTCCACAGTCAAGACCCACAGTCAAGTGGCTTCTCGAAAAGTCGGCTGAACACCCTTACAGCCAGGGGAAGGGGAAGGGGGGGGGGGGGGGGTGTTGCGTCACGGGCCCATAGCATTCATTCACACACAAGTACCAACTTATACATATAAATATACAAAGAGTACATACAAACAGTACATATATTACACTCCTCCCTCTTAAATAACAAACATATACAAAAATAAGAATCAATCAATAAATAATCAACTTACAACTAAGAACACCAATTTTAAAACATGACAAATCAAATCTCAAATCAAGACGTTCAACAGGTTTCCTCTCGCGTACAGGGTAACGTCTCTGAGAACGCCCTGCAGGAGAACTAATAATAGGTTGGCTAACCGTACTCGATGTAGGAGTTGGCTGTCTAGCAATAGACTGTCTAGTAAAAACAGCTGATGGTGAAGCTGTCAAATTTGAACGTACATCAACCTGCTCAGCTGACTGAGATGATAAACTTTCAGCTGATTGACCTAAGCACTCCTTAGTCGGCTCGCTCACCTGAGCATCAATTGCAATGAGTTGATCAATATGCCTCTTCCAAATAATACCAGATCCTATTCTAACTATATACATGGTAGTACTTAGTTGTTTAATCACAGTACCCTCAATCCATTTACCTTGAGATCTATAATCTCTAATTAGTACGGATTGATTAACATGAAGGACACCTGATTTACTACCGTTGGCATAAGCTTTCTGCTTATCCTGCTTAGCCTCCACTACCCTCCTGACGCTTGGTCGTAAAAGATCAAATCTAGTTCTTAGTGATATATTGAACATTTGGCTGGGGTCTCATTAGTAGTGGAATGTACAGAATTGCGATAATCGAACAATATCCTATCCAAAGCTACTGAAACATCTCTAACATTATCTCTAAAAGCACATTTCAGTTTAATTTTAGCATACTTGACTGAGTTTTCAGCCTGACCATGGCTCTGAGGGTGGTATGGAGGTGAAAAAGTATATTTAATACCATTCTTAACCAAAAATTCGTTAAACTCTGCCGAATTAAATGGAGGACCATTATCACTATGGACTGACACAGGTAAACCAAAACGGGCAGAAAGATTGCGTAAATTAACAATAGCCAAGTGTGCAGAAGTTGAACTGGTCTCAAATACTTCTAACCACTTAGAATGAGCATCTACAATTATTTGGTACATTTTTCCTTTAAATGGCCCCAAATAATCAAGATGTAGTCTTTCCCACGGTTTATCAGGATAATGCCAATGATGTAGTCCACTAGTCCACTTTTGGGTGGATTACATCTCTCCAATAGGCGGGAAGAACAGCTGTTGGCAAGGTTTTCTATTTCCTGATCAATATTAGGCCACCAAAAATAAGCTCTAGCTACAGATTTCATTTTAACCATGCCTAAATGACTAGCATGGAGATCTCTCAAAACAAAGTTACGTAAACTACCAGGAATTATTACCTTGTAACTCCACATTAAAATACCTTGTTCAGCAGCTATTTCCTCTCTCCTTTGGAAAAACGGTAATAAATCATGGTCAGAATGAGACAAATAAGTTGGCCATCCATACATTACGTAGCCATTAACTCGTTTCAAAAGTGGATCGTTCTGAGTTTCCACTCGGACTTGCTCACAAGAAATGGGTACTGAACTCTCATGAATAAAATTTAAATATGTACCTAGGGGTGACAGATCGGAAGTTGTTTCCACATCGGGAACCTGCAAAGGCAATCTAGATAGTGCATCAGCTACATTATCATTGGAATTTACATACTTGATGTCAAAATAAAAAAATAAAAGATAAAAATAATGCATATTTCTGCAATCTGCTTGTTGCAAACACAGGCAACCCCTTTTTGGGCCCAAGAATACTCAATAATGGCTTGTGATCACATTTCAAGGTAAAATGCCTGCCATACAGATATTGGTGAAACTTTCTCACACCATAAACAATCGCTGTTGCTTCCTTATCAATTTGAGAATAATGAGATTCCGCTGAGTTAAGTGTTCGTGAGGCATAGCTCACTGGTCTTTCTATACCTTCTTTAGTAATTATGCTAAGAACAAAGCCTACCCCATAACTAGACGCATCAACAGTTAACACTATTGGAGCATCTGGGTCGTAATGTGCTAGTATTGGGGTTGAAGACAAACGCTTCTTAATCTCCTTAAATGCTTGCATACATTTGTGATCAAATACAAAGTCAGAATCTTTTTTTAACAGGTTATACAAAGGTGTTAACACCGTAGACAGATTAGGCACAAACCTTCCATAATAATTTACTAATCCCAAAAAGGATTTAGTTTCAGTCACATTCTTAGGAACAGGCGCATCTACAATTTCTTTTACCTTAGCTTCCGAAGTGTGAAGACCATTCTTGTCTATAGTGAAACCCAAAAATTCTAACTTAGGTACAAAAAACTGACACTTATTCTGCCTAACTGAAAAACCATACTGTTTTAGTCTGTCAAACACTCCTTCAAGCCTGCGTAAGTGAGATTTAGTAACTGGTCCACGGACAATGAAGTCATCAAGAAAAACCTTCACACCAGGTAAACCTTGTAAAGCCTGCTCGATAACCCTCTGAAAGATGGCCACAGCACTTGAAATACCATAAGGCATACGCTTAAAAGCAAAACAACCCTTATGCGTGCTGATAGTAAACAATTTTTGTGAGGTCTCGTCCAGTCTTAACTGCATGTAAGCTTGGGTCAGATCAATTTTACTAAATGATTCACCTTTCTGTAGTTCAGCAAAGAGATCCTCAACTCTGGGTATAGGGTAACGATCCACAACTAATAGTATCCTTAAAGTCACCACAAATTCGAATACTTCCATCTTTCTTCAGAGCAGGTACTATAGGCGGGTCACCTACTGGCTACAATACATCGGCTTCAACTAACCGTTCAAGTTCCTTTTCAACCTTAGCATTCAAATATAAGGTACTGGTCTAGGCCTGAAGTACTTAGGTACACTATTCTCTTTCATAACTAACCTAACCGGATCAACCGTACACTGACCTAGTTTGTCACTAAAGACCTCAGGGTATTTTAACTACCTCTTTAAGTAACAATTCTGGTTTAACGTTATCACTAGGCATACTAGATTCATTGACAACAACTTCAGTTGCAAATAACTGCTCATCCGTTGCAGGTGAAATCTGAACATTTAATGCCATGATCCAGTCTCGACCTAAGAAGGGATTAGCTCCATTTTTTAATTTCAAACAATTCCAGATTTTTAGCAATGCCTCTGTAATTAACATTAACAGTAATTACCCTAACCAGCTCAATGGGAGCATTGATGTATGAACTTAAGAGTAGACTTGTAGGCTGTAACTTTATATTCTTAAAATTTTCCCAATAAAACGTTTCACTAACCACATTGACTGAGGCACCAGTATCAATTTCAAAGGTTACAGGTCTGTTTTCAACTAGTACATTGGTTTTAAATGGTTTAACAGTACTTAAATGGTTAATAGGGTGGCTTTCATGCATAGTAAATAAGTTAGGAACATCAGTTAATATGTCCACAGATTCAATGTCAACTTGGCCTACAAAATTATGCACACTTCTGTTTATATTTCTAGGAAATTGATGTAACTTACCACGCATCCTCGCCTTACACATTTTTCTAATGTGGTTTCTTTTTCCACAAACATAACACACGCATCCGCGCAAACGGCACTCACTACTCTTGTGGCCAAAACGCCACAGCAATAACATTGCACTGAACACTTCTGCTGGGGACTGGTTCGTTGTCCTGGGGCAGGTTGGCAGCGCTGGATGATGGAACAGCCACGCCCCTTGTCTTCTTCCCTCTCACAGATGACGTACTGGACCGCCAGGAACAGGGAGATGATGTCGTCATGAGGTGTAGCTTGTTTCCACCGCCAGGCATGAGTGACGCTGCATTTTTCTCAGCTGCTTCTATGGACGAAATAATCGAGACCGCCCTCTCGAATGTTAAGGAATGTTCACCCAACAGTCTCTGATTCGTAGATTCGCTCCGTATCCCACTGACTAAACGATCACGGAGATAATCGTTGAGATTGGTACCAAATTCGCAGTGAGTCGATAAATGCTTCAAACTCGCTACATCATACGCAATAGTCTCAGGCACCAACTGATTCCGAAGGCTAAACTTATACCTTTCGGCAATAACAGAAGGTGTTGGATATAAATGTTCCTTAATAAGTTTAACTAAAACCTCATACGTTTTAGATGACGGACTGTCCGGTGTACACAGATCACGTAATAACTTGAAAGTTTTCACGCCCACAACGGTCAAAAGGGTACTGACCCTGAGTCCCTCACTAATTTTATTACAGTGCAAAATGAGTTCAAATCTTTCGATATGGGACTCCCACTATTCTTCAGCTGCGTCAAAATTCACCGATATTGCCTATAATTCCAGACATAATCGGAATTTCACCAAATTCGAAAATGGCACTGATATCAAACACTTCCTCTCCCTCCAAAAACGACATTAACAGCGGAACGGCGGACGCAAAAACACGTGGGAGACGGCGCCAGCAAGCCACATGTCAACCTAGTACGACACACGCACAAAACCAAACCCAAAAGGCAATTTCCTCGTCGCCACTGTGACGTCCGAGACGTCTTTTCCACAATGGGGAATAAATAAGTAGAACATGTTATTCTGTATACTAGAGCCCGCACGCTAGACCAGGCGAGAACTGTTGAGGAAGTCAAGTCCACAATCAAGACATACAGTCAAGTGGCTCCTCGAATAGTCGGCTAGTAGTGTATTTGCAGGGGTTCTAATACCACCGCCACCGCCCCACCGCTGGAATACTAAAATGGCAATATCTCGCGAACCAATCAGGCTAGAGACTTGTACGAGGTGTCATTGAACTCGGACTAACACCCCCTTTCCAATGGACAACATATTTCAACCCCAAAAATAAAACCTACCCTACTAGGGGTGAAAATTGTAATTTTTTAGAGAATCTCTCTTTCCAATTGCAACATGTGAGAGTTTGAAAGCCGATATGGATTTAAACGTTGTTCTACATAAAGTGCATGTGTTCGGTGGATAGCCACTATGAATTAACATGCTTGTTTTTTGTTTTTTTACGCATGCCCACTCATGGCTTTTGAAAAGGGTGGGGGAGTGGTTCTCTGTGGATGAGTCCTTGTTGACAGGCCATTGTTGACAATTCATTGTTGACAAGTCATTGTTGACGGGTCCCTGTGGACTGGTCATTGTTGATGAGTCCTTGTGGACGAGTCCTTGTGGATGAGTCCCTTTGGACTGATCCCTTTGGACCTGTCCCTTTGGCCTGGTCCCTATGGACTGGCTCATGAATTTATTTAAATTATGTCAAAGGGTCTAACTACATTTTGCGTGTAAAGCAGTGTGTTGAACTGACGTTGTTCACCAACCCCCACTAGTATAATGTGATAACGATATGAAAGTAAAGTGACGAAATACATGTGAACATACAAGGGATCTAACTTAGTGAATGGATGTGTTCTAACGAGTCATTTGTAGTTGAAAGAGAATAATACATGTTCTTAAGATGTTAAAACTGAGGAGATGGTATGTGCAGTAAGACGTCTTGTTATATTTCCTGTGTCATATTACAGACATGGCAGAGAGCGCACAGATCTGTTGCTATTACTAACGCTGCAGTAATTTGAAACTGCAAGTGTTCATTAAGACAATGGGTGATGATCATGCAAAGTTAGCAGTTATTGGATAATACACAGGTGTTCCTTCCGGTGTCATGTTGCTGACATGGCAGAGAGCGCACACTGCAGTTGCTATGACTGACGCTGCAGTAATTTGAAACTGGGTGATGATTATGCAAAGTCAGCAGTCATTGGATACCACACAGGTGTTCCTAGTGTGCTTTGGACTCTCAGCTGTATTGGGAAAGGAATTGCAATGATCTGCAAAAACTGCTGACACGAGCGATGAGAGTTTATATAAGAGGGGTGTCATATATCTCCCTACTGTTAGTCTTTATTACTCGCTTTGAGTGAACAGTGCTCTATTACTGCTCAAGAGTTGTAAAAAAAGCCGTTTTGGTAGAAAATCATTAAATTATTTGCAAGATAAGTACTTATTATTAATGAATTGTAGTCTTTTATTACTAATTGATGTTGAAGTTATTGATTGGAATGTATTTATTGATTGATTGATTGATTGATTGATTGATTGATTGATTAATTTGTTTACAGATAATTGGGTACCTGTAGGTTACCAGATTCCTACAATCTGTTCATTCAGTGGCAGCAGTTGATCAATTATGAAAAGGTAAGTGCCCCTCTAATAACTTTTAAACAGCTAGAGTATTATTTTCCAATGTTCACCACTACATGTCAGTGAAAATGGTATATTTAGCAGTCAAAAGTTGGAACTACTTGACCATGATGTGTAAAGCTAAATTTGTAGGTTAGATTTTGATTACCACTCTATTAAGTTCGAATGGTCATTGCTAGGTGTCAGTGACAGAGGGAATATTTAAAGTCTTAACCTCAGTTCACTTAACTTTACCTAACTTAACCTTGTCATGTGACATGTTTTACAAGTTTAAACTTGTTTTAAGACTGACTATGACGTCACACTTGGTCACTTAACTGGCGATCGCTGGTTTCCAATATGTGACATGTTCTACAAGTTTAGACTTGCTTTAAGATTGGTTATGACGTCACACTTAGCTCACTTAACTGGCGATCATTGGTTTCTCCCACTCTATCAAGTTCCAATGTTCACCGCTAGGTGTCAGTGACAGTTAGAACTACATGAAGTTAGACTTGCTAGGAGTTCACAGATGATCGATTTAAATACCCTGCTATAACCATTGACTGGAATGTAATTAAACTATTTATATTGTACTTTTGTTTATCATTTATTAACATTTATGATTTCTTTCTTTTATAGGTAATTTCGAAAGGGATCATCATGTTCAAGTGTGGTGACTGTAAGAAACAGTTCTCAAGACCTGACAACCTTCAACGACACGCAAATGTTAAACATGACATTTAAATGTTTGTGTGCAGTCATTGTGCTACCACATTTAACAGACAAGATAATCTTGCACGTCATGTAAATTTAATGCATGTTAGTTCAGCACCATTTTCATGTTCAGTTTGTGCACTTGGTTTTTCTGCTGTAAAGCGATATCAATCCCACATGGTTGAAGTGCATGGTGAACAACAAGAATTAAAAACAGTAAAACCAACAACTAGCACGGAACCTTTAAATGAATGTGATGCTCAAAAGCGTAAACGTTCTCAAGATTGTGAAAATAGTTGTGCAACAAAAAGAAAGAAGAATGGTGAACCTTCGATAACACATTGTGATGTATGTAATATTGATATACCTTCTTCATTCATTCATGGACATTTACGCAGTATTCATCATAAAAATAACGCCTGCCATGAAAGAAATTCGGGAAATGTTCAACAAATTAGTAGTGCATTTAAAAGTCAAATTGCTAGTTATAGACTTTATAGTAAAGAAAAAACTCCAAGTATTGAATCATTTTAAAAAAATGTTCAACCTACTGTGTTTGGCTTAGTAGAAAATGTTTTATTAGAGCATAAAACAATTAAAATTAATTTTGAACTTTTTGGACTCTATATAAAAACTGGGAGCGAAGGTGAAATTACGGATATCAAATCTTTTAATACACAAAATAGAAACCAACATGAATAAATAAATATAATCCCCTTCGAGCATCATCATACATTGATTTGCCAGGATGGATCAAATGTAAGCATGCTTGTGTAAACGTTATGAATAATGATGACTCATGCTTTGCATGGGCTGTAACCTCAGCTCTCCATCCAGCAGTGAGGGACACGATGAGAACATCATCATATCCTCACTATTCTTCAGTGTTAGATTTAAAAGAAATGGAATTTCCTATGGCGATAAAAGACAATCAACGTTTTGAAGAGCTGAACAATGTAAGTATTAATGTTTAAGGAATTGAAAATAAGAGAATAGTAGGTCCTCTATATTATACTCAGGAAAAAAAGGATGCTCATGTAAATTTACTATACATAACCGAAGGTGAAAATGCTCACTATTGCTGGATAAAACATTTCAGTAGACTTGTTGGTAGTCTGCTATCAAAAGGTGAATCTAAGAAGTGGTTGTGTGATGGCTGTTTGCTATATTTCAGAAGAGAGGACCAACTAACTCAACATAAAAAATGGGGATGTAATCATGTGTGTACGGTATTACCGACTCCTAAAAATAACATTCTAAAATTTAAGGATTATGAGAAACAGCTTCGAGTACCATTTGTTATATATGCTGACTTTGAAGCTTTGCTAAAACCATTTAATACATGTTCATCGAATCCAGCCCAACCTTTTACCAACACTACTCACATTCATGAACCTTTTAGCTTTGCATATTATATTTTATGTAGTTACGATGACTCTTTAAATAAGTTTGAGCTCTATAGAGGACCTATTGCACCTAAAGTTTTTATGGAAAGGCTTGAGAAAGATGCCATCCGTATATCCTCTATTTTAAATACGATCATTCCAATGGAGCCACTAACTTCATCAGAGCAAATGAATTTTGAAACTGAAACTAATTGTTTTATATGCGGTGAATGTTTATATACAGACAGGGTTCGCGATCATGACCATTTAACAGGAAAATATCGTGGTGCTGCTCACCAAGAATGTAATTTAAATTATAGAGTAAGTAAATTCATTCCGGTCATTCTACACAACGGTAGCAAATACGATAACCACTTTATCGTTAAAGAATTTGGAGCTTCAGATGTGAAAATTGATGTGATTGCAAATAATAA
The DNA here is from genome assembly GCA_946902985.2 of Meconema thalassinum. Lineage (NCBI taxonomy): Eukaryota > Metazoa > Arthropoda > Insecta > Orthoptera > Tettigoniidae > Meconema > Meconema thalassinum. Next base: position 879,109,941 of record OX336389.2, on the reverse strand, counting down.
GGAAAAATACATATCGTTCACAAAATACATCAAAACTGACAATAAGAAAACGATAAAACTGCGATTTTTAGATTCATTCCGCTTTATGCCGAGTAGTCTTGATAAGCTTGCTAGTAATTTAAAATCAGATCAGTTTCATGAAATTCAACGTGTCTTTCCTAAAGAAGATGATTTTAATTTGATTTGTCAAAAGGGTATATTCCCTTACGAATATATTACCTGAGTGGAACGTCTTCAGGAGTGTTCTTTACCACCGAAAGATGCATTTTACAGTTCCTTAAACACAAGTCATATCAGTGATCAGGAATATTTACATGCACAACGTGTATGGGCACAGTTTGACATTCAAACTTTAGGAGAATTTTCAGACCTATATTTGAAGACAGATGTGTTGTTATTAGCAGATGTTTTTGAAATTTTTTGGAATGTTTGTATGAAAACTTATGACCTTGATCCTTGTCAGTATTTCACTGCTCCTGGGTTAAGTTTCAGTTCAATGTTGAAAAAAAACGAAAGTAAATTTAGAATTAATGACTAATATAGACATGATCAATTTTATAAAATCATCAATTCGAGGTGGATTAAGCCAATGTAGTGGACGGTACTCTAAAGCGAATAATAAATACATGCCTAGCTACAACCCTTGTGAAGAGTCAAAGTATATTGTCTACCTCGATGCAAATAACCAATATGGTTGGGCTATGAGTCAATATCTACCACTGAAAGATTTTCGCTGGCTGACACAACCTGAAATTGATGTCTTATATGTTGACACTCTTAATGATAACGATGATAAAGGATATATTTTAGAGGTAAATCTTGAGTACCCTAAAGAGTTTCATGATGATCATAATGATTTACCATTTTGTCCTGAGAATATGAAATCTCCATACATCACATCACGAACAAAAATGTTAATTGCTAATGTGAATGATAAATGTAAATATGTAATACATTATCAAAACTTGAAACAGTGTCTACAGCATGGATTGAAATTAACTAAAATTCATCGCGTATTACAATTTCATCAGTCAGCATGGCTCAAACCGTATATTGATCTGAACAATAATTTAAGAACACTGTCAACAAACGCGTTTGAAAAAGATTTTTATAAACTCATGAATAATAGTGTTTATGGAAAGACTATGGAGAATGTTGATAAACGAGTTGATGTAAAGCTGATAACAAAGTGGGAGAATGATGGTAAAAGGTATGGTGCGAGCAACTTAATAAGCAAGCCTAACTTTCATAGCTGTTCAATTATTCATGAGGATTTAGTTGTAATACAAATGAATCGTCTTAAAGTAACTTACAACAAACCCATATATGTGGGTTACACCATTCTGGAATTGTCAAAAACACTTATATATGAATTTCACTATGATTATGTAAAGAAAAACTATCTTGATAATGCTAAATTGCTCTACACAGACACAGATTCTTTTATTTATGAGTTTAAAACTGATTAATTTTAATGAGGATATCAAAACTGAGCTAAATAGGTTTGATACAAGTGACTATCCCGAGGATAATATTTACCATTTACCTCTAGTAAACAAAAAGGTTCTTGGGAAATTTAAGGATGAATGTGCTGGCGTTATTATAGACACCTTTGTAGGCACAAAATCTAAATCATACAGCTATATGACAATTGATGATGTAGTAGTAAAAAAATTAAAAGGAGTGAAAAAGAATGTTGTTAGTAAAGAGTTAGATATAAGTGATTATAAAAACTGTATAGTTAGTAACCCACCTGTATTATATAAGAAAATGAGTGTATTTAGAAGTAAAAATCATCAGCTACATACCAATTTGCTGAACAAAGTTGCTTTAAGTAATGAAGACAACAAACGATTCATTATACCCAACACATTTGATACTTTTGCTTGGGGAAACAGTCGCATTGACGACTATTACTTTACTTAAGTCTAATGATCACTATATTGTAATATTTGTAGTGTGTTTTATATTGTAATATATTTTTGTAAAAAAACTGTAAGTAGAATGTATAATGTTAGGCTACTGTAGTTTAGTAAAAATAAGATAAGTAATACATTTTAGTGTAAAATGTTTGCTTTTGTATATTACGAAAAAGATTTTTTAAAAATGTACAGAATGTGTGAACTAAACAAGGGAAATGTAAAAATGTGAAGTGGAAATTGTAAATATCCATGTGTGAAAAAGTGAAATAGTTATCACCATTTTAAAATTAAAAGACATTGTGATCTTGTAAACCTTGTTTTTATTTCACAACATATATGGCTTTACAAAATAGAATACAAAGAAATACCTTTTCCTCAATCCTTTTCAATGTTCATGTCCACTCATCATTAACTTCCCGTTTATAGCAGTAATCACAATGAGGGCTGCCAACCTCTCCCCCACTGAGCCATTATAGGATGTCAAACGTTGCTTAGCTTTTCAACGATACTTTATCCACCACACGTATTAAAGCATAATGACTATGACGATAAGAAAGGTCGTGTTCTTTACATGCTTAATCCAAAGAAATAATAGATATTTACTTAACACAGGGTTTTGAGTCCATGAGTTTGGTACATGTTGCAAGATTTCTTTCACGGCATTGACTATCACAAAATAAATGAAAACTTGGAGAGCACCAATAATTCATCTTTGGTAAGACTATCCAGGATATTGAGTCCATGATTTTGGTATAAGTTGCCAGATTTCTTTCACGGCATTGACTGTCACATAATAAATGAACAACTTGGAGAGCACCAATAATTCTTCTTTGGTAAAACTATCTGCATATCGATGACAGATAACCTTTTAGTTCCACCCTTAAAACAACACTACTACCTCTTGCATAATCTGCGATGTTGATGGCTCTTGAGACGTGAAAGATGGATTAAACATACCTTTTACATCAACAGGAGTTAGACTTTGCTCAGTAAACAATGCACTGTCATGAGCCACAGTATTTTTCTTGGACTTGCTTTTTTCTTTTCTTTATAAGTGTTTGAAACGGTGTATTAAAAGAGAATGATAAACATCCAAAGGGTAAATAGAGTAAGAAATAAAGAGAAATGAAAATGATACTTCCATATCAATTGCCAAGCATGAACTAATCTCTAGCAAAGTTCACTCAATACTATAAATAATAGTTTAAAGTGGGTGCAAAAGTGGGTGCAAAAGTGGGTGCATAAGTGGGTGCATAAGTGGGTGCAAAAGTGGGTGCATAAGTGAATGCAATAGTGGGTGCAAAGGTAGGTACAAAAGTGGGTGAAAAAATGCCCCCCTTTTTGAATCTCGCTGACGCCCCCTTTTTAATCTATTTTTTGAAATTTTGACAAAGGGTCTAAGTGCACTTTTGTTAATATCTCGCGAACCAGTCTCTGTTGACGGGTCCTTGTTGACTAGTCCCTGTGGGCGGGTCCCTTTGGCATAATTTGGATAAAATGCATTGGCCAGTCCATAGGGATCAGTCCAAAGGACCCGCCCACAGCGAGATTCAAAAAGGGGGACATTTTTCACCCACTTTTGTACCTACCTTTGCACCCACTATTGCATTCACTTATGCACCCACTTTTGCACCCACTTTTGCACCCACTTATGCACCCACTTTTGCACCCACATTAAACTATTATTTATAGTATTGAGTGAACTTTGCTAGAGATTAGTTCATGCTTGACAATTGATATGGAAGTATCATTTTCATTTCTCTTTATTTGTTACTCTATTTACCCTTTGGATGTTTATCATTCTCTTTTAATACACCGTTTCAAACACTTATAAAGAAAAGAAAAAAGCAAGTCCAAGAAAAAATACTGTGGCTCATGACAGTGCATTGTTTACTGAGCAAAGTCTAACTCCTGTTGATGTAAAAGTTATGTTTAATCCATCTTTCACGTCTCAAGAGTCATCAACATCGCAGATTATGCAAGAGGTAGTGTTGTTGTTTTAAGGGTGGAACTAAAAGGTTATCTGTCATCGATATGCAGATAGATTTACCAAAGAAGAATTATTGGTGCTCTCCAAGTTGTTCATTTATTATGTGACAGTCAATGCCGTGAAAGAAATCTGGCAACTTATACCAAAATCATGGACTCAATATCCTGGATAGTCTTACCAAAGATGAATTATTGGTGCTCTCCAAGTTTTTATTTATTTTGTGACAGTCAATGCCGTGAAAGAAATCTTGCAACATGTACCAAACTCATGGACTCAAGACCCGGTGTTAAGTAAATACCTATTATTTCTTTGGATTAAGCATGTAAAGAACACGACCTTTCTTATCGTCTTAGTCATTATGCTTTAATACGTGTGGTGGATAAAGTATCGTTGAAAAGCTAAGCAACGTTTGACATCCTATAATGGCTCAGTGGGGGAGAGGTTGGCAGCCCTCATTGTGATTACTGCTATAAAAGGGAAGTTAATGATGAGTGGACATGAACATTGAAAAGGATTGAGGAAATGGTATTTCTTTGTATTCTATTTTGTAAAGCCATATATGTTGTGAAATAAAAACAAGGTTTACAAGATCACAATGTCTTTTAATTTTAAAATGGTGATAACTATTTCACTTTTTCACACATGGATATTTACAGTTTCCACTTCACATTTTTACATTTCCCTTGTTTAGTTCACACATTCTGTACATTTTTTAAAAATCTTTTTCGTAATATACAAAAGCAAACATTTTACACTAAAATGTATTGCTTATCTTATTTTTACTAAACTACAGTAGCCTAACATTATACATTCTACTTACAGTTTTTTACAAAAAAAATATTACAATATAAAACACACTACAAATATTACAATATAGTGATCATTAGACTTAAGTAAAGTAATAGTCGTCAATGCGACTGTTTCCCCAAGCAAAAGTATCAAATGTGTTGGGTATAATGAATCGTTTGTTGTCTTCATTACTTAAAGCAACTTTGTTCAGCAAATTGGTATGTAGCTGATGATTTTTACTTCTAAATACACTCATTTTCTTATATAACACAGGTGGGTTACTAACTATACAGTTTTTATAATCACTTATATCTAACTCTTTACTAACAACATTCTTTTTCACTCCTTTTAATTTTTTTACTACTACTTCATCAATTGTCATATAGCTGTATGATTTAGATTTTGTGCCTACAAAGGTGTCTATAATAACACCAGCACATTCATCCTTAAATTTCCCAAGAACCTTTTTGTTTACTAGAGGTAAATGGTAAATATTATCCTCGGGATAGTCACTTGTATCAAACCTATTTAGCTCAGTTTTGATATCCTCATAAAAATCATCAGTTTTAAACTCATAAATAAAAGAATCTGTGTCTGTGTAGAGTAATTTAGCATTATCAAGATAGTTTTTCTTTACATAATCATAGTGAAATTCATACATAAGTGTTTTTGACAATTCCAGAATGGTGTAACCCACATATATGGGTTTGTTGTAAGTTACTTTAAGACGATTCATTTGTATTACAACTAAATCCTCATGAATAATTGAACAGCTATGAAAGTTAGGCTTGCTTATTAAGTTGCTCGCACCATACCTTTTACCATCATTCTCCCACTTTGTTATCAGCTTTACATCAACTCGTTTATCAACATTCTCCATAGTCTTTCCATAAACACTATTATTCATGAGTTTATAAAAATCTTTTTCAAACGCGTTTGTTGACAGTGTTCTTAAATTATTGTTCAGATCAATATACGGTTTGAGCCATGCTGACTGATGAAATTGTAATACGCGATGAATTTTAGTTAATTTCAATCCATGCTGTAGACACTGTTTCAAGTTTTGATAATGTATTACATATTTACATTTATCATTCACATTAGCAATTAACATTTTTGTTCGTGATGTGATGTATGGAGATTTCATATTCTCAGGACAAAATGGTAAATCATTATGATCATCATGTAACTCTTTAGGGTACTCAAGATTTACCTCTAAAATAGATCCTTTATCATCGTTATCATTAAGAGTGTCAACATATAAGACATCAATTTCAGGTTGTGTCAGCCAGCGAAAATCTTTCAGTGGTAGATATTGACTCATAGCCCAACCATATTGGTTATTTGCATCGAGGTAGACAATATACTTTGACTCTTCACAAGGGTTGTAGCTAGGCATGTATTTATTATTCGCTTTAGAGTACCGTCCACTACATTGGCTTAATCCACCTCGAATTGATGATTTTATAAAATTGATCATGTCTATATTAGTCATTAATTCTAAATTTACTTTCGTTTTTTTTTTCAACATTGAACTGAAACTTAACCCAGGAGCAGTGAAATACTGACAAGGATCAAGGTCATAAGTTTTCATACAAACATTCCAAAAATTTTCAAAAACATCTGCTAATAACAACACATCTGTCTTCAAATATAGGTCTGAAAATTCTCCTAAAGTTTGAATGTCAAACTGTGCCCATACACGTTGTGCATGTAAATATTCCTGATCACTGATATGACTTGTGTTTAAGGAACTGTAAAATGCATCTTTTGGTGGTAAAGAACACTCCTCAAGACGTTCCACACAGTTAATATATTCGTAAGGGAATATACCCTTTTGACAAATCAAATTAAAATCATCTTCTTTAGGAAAGACACGTTGAATTTCATGAAACTGATCTGATTTTAAATTACTAGCAAGCTTATCAAGACTACTCGGCATAAAGCGGAATGAATTTAAAAATCGCAGTTTTATCGTTTTCTTATTGTCAGTTTTGATGTATTTTGTGAACGATATGTATTGTTCCTTATTATTTGCAATCACATCAATTTTCACATCTGAAGCTCCAAATTCTTTAACGATAAAGTGGTTATCGTATTTGCTACCGTTGAGTAGAATGACCGGAATGAATTTACATACTCTATAATTTAAATTACATTCTTGGTGAGCAGCACCACGATATTTTCCTGTTAAATGGTCATGATCGCGAACCCTGTCTGTATATAAACATTCACCGCATATAAAACAATTAGTTTCAGTTTCAAAATTCATTTGCTCTGATGAAGTTAGTGGCTCCATTGGAATGATCGTATTTAAAATAGAGGATATACGGATGGCATCTTTCTCAAGCCTTTCCATAAAAACTTTAGGTGCAATAGGTCCTCTATAGAGCTCAAACTTATTTAAAGAGTCATCGTAACTACATAAAATATAATATGCAAAGCTAAAAGGTTCATGAATGTGAGTAGTGTTGGTAAAAGGTTGGGCTGGATTCGATGAACATGTATTAAATGGTTTTAGCAAAGCTTCAAAGTCAGCATATATAACAAATGGTACTCGAAGCTGTTTCTCATAATCCTTAAATTTTAGAATGTTATTTTTAGGAGTCGGTAATACCGTACACACATGATTACACCCCCATTTTTGATGTTGAGTTAGTTGGTCCTCTCTTCTGAAATATAGCAAACAGCCATCACACAACCACTTCTTAGATTCACCTTTAGATTGCTGACTACCAACAAGTCTACTGAAATGTTTTATCCAGCAATAGTGAGCATTTTCACCTTCGGTTATGTATAGTAAATTTACATGAGCATCCTTTTTTTCCTGAGTATGATATAGAGGACCTACTATTCTCTTATTTTCAATTCCATAAACATTAATACTTACATTGTTCAGCTCTTCAAAACGTTGAATGTCTTTTATCCCCATAGGAAATTCCATTTCTGTTAAATCTAACACTGAAGAATAGTGAGGATATGATGATGTTCTCATCGTGTCCCTCACTGCTGGATGGAGAGCTGAGGTTACAGCCCATGCAAAGCATGCGTCATCATTATTCATAATGTTTACACAAGCATGCTTACATTTGATCCATCCTGGAAAATCAATGTATGATGATGCTCGAAGGGGATTATATTTATTTATTCATGTTGGTTTCTATTTTGTGTATTAAAAGATTTGATATCCGTAATTGCACCTTCGCTCCCAGTTTTTATATAGAGTCCAAAAGTTCAAAATTAATTTTAATTGTTTTATGCTCTAATAAAACATTTTCTACTAAGCCAAACACAGTAGGTTGAACATTTTTACAAAATGATTCAATACTTTGAGTTTTTTCTTTACTATAAAGTCTATAACTAGCAATTTGACTTTTAAATGCACTACTAATTTGTTGAACATTTCCAGAATTTCTTTCATGGCAGGCGTTATTTTTATGATGAATACTGCGTAAATGTCCATGAATGAATGAAGAAGGTATATCAATATTACATACATCACAATGTGTTATCGAAGGTTCACCATTCTTCTTTCTTTTTGTTGCACAACTATTTTCACATTCTTGAGAACGTTTACGCTTTTGAGCATCACATTCATTTAAAGGTTCCGTGCTATTTGTTGGTTTTACTGTTTTTAATCCTTGTTGTTCACCATGCACTTCAACCATGTGGGATTGATATCGCTTTACAGCAGAAAAACCAAGTTCACAAACTGAACATGAAAATGGTGCTGAACTAACATGCATTAAATTTACATGACGTGCAAGATTATCTTGTCTGTTAAATGTGGTAGCACAATGACTGCACACAAACATTTAAATGTCATGTTTAACATTTGCGTGTCGTTGAAGGTTGTCAGGTCTTGAGAACTGTTTCTTACAGTCACCACACTTGAACATGATGATCCCTTTCGAAATTACCTATACAAGAAAGAAATCATAAATGTTAATAAATGATAAACAAAAGTACAATATAAATAGTTTAATTACATTCCAGTCAATGGTTATAGCAGGGTATTTAAATCGATCATCTGTGAACTCCTAGCAAGTCTAACTTCATGTAGTTCTAACTGTCACTGACACCTAGCGGTGAACATTGGAACTTGATAGAGTGGGAGAAACCAATGATCGCCAGTTAAGTGAGCTAAGTGTGACGTCATAACCAATCTTAAAGCAAGTCTAAACTTGTAGAACATGTCACGTGATAGAAACCAGCGATCGTCAGTTAAGTGAGCTAAGTGTGACGTCATAGCCAGTCTTAAAACAAGTCTAAACTTGTAGAACATGTCACATATTGGAAACCAGCGATCGCCAGGTAAGTGACCAAGTTTGACGTCATAGTCAGTCTTAAAACAAGTTTAAACTTGTAAAACATGTCACATGACAAGGTTAAGTTAGGTAAAGTTAAGTGAACTGAGGTTAAGACTTGAAATATTCCCTCTGTCACTGACACCTAGTAATGACCATTCGAACTTAATAGAGTGGTAATCAAAATCTAACCTACAAATTTAGCTTTACACATCATGGTCAAGTAGTTCCAACTTTTGACTGCTAAATATACCATTTTCACTGACATGTAGTGGTGAACATTGGAAAATAATACTCTAGCTGTTTAAAAGTTATTAGAGGGGCACTTACCTTTTTATAATTGATCAACTGCTGCCACTGAATGAACAGATTGTAGGAATCTGGTAACCTACAGGTACCCAATTATCTGTAAACAAATTAATCAATCAATCAATCAATCAATCAATCAATAAATACATTCCAATCAATAACTTCAACATCAATTAGTAATAAAAGACTACAATCCATTAATAATAAGTACTTACCTTGCAAATAATTTAATGATTTTCTACCAAAACGGCTTTTTTTTTACAACTCTTGAGCAGTAATAGAGCACTGTTCACTCAAAGCGAGTAATAAAGACTGACAGTAGGGAGATATATGACACCCCTCTTATATAAACTCTCATCGCTCGTGTCAGCAGTTTTTTGCAGATCATTGCAATTCCTTTCCCAATACAGCTGAGAGTCCAAAGCACACTAGGAACACCTGTGTGGTATCCAATGACTGCTGACTTTGCATAATCATCACCCATTGTCTTGATCAACACCTGAGGTTTCAAATTACTGCAGCGTCAGTCATAGCAACAGCAGTGTGCGCTCTCTGCCATGTCAGCAACATGACACCGGAAGGAACACCTGTGTATTATCCAATAACTGCTAACTTTGCATGATCATCACCCATTGTCTTAATGAACACTTGCAGTTTCAAATTACTGCAGCGTTAGTAATAGCAACAGATCTGTGCGCTCTCTGCCATGTCTGTAATATGACACAGGAAATATAACAAGACGTCTTACTGCACATACCATCTCCTCAGTTTTAACATCTTAAGAACATGTATTATTCTCTTTCAACTACAAATGACTCGTTAGAACACATCCATCCACTAAGTTAGATCCCTTGTATGTTCACATGTATTTCGTCACTTTACTTTCATATCGTTATCACATTATACTAGTGGGGGTTGGTGAACAACGTCAGTTCAACACACTGCTTTACACGCAAAATGTAGTTAGACCCTTTGACATAATTTAAATAAATTCATGAGCCAGTCCATAGGGACCAGGCCAAAGGGACCGGTCCAAAGGGATCAGTCCAAAGGGACTCATCCACAAGGACTCGTCCACAAGGACTCATCAACAATGACCAGTCCACAGGGACCCGTCAACAATGACTTGTCAACAATGGCCTGTCAACAAGGACTCATCCACAGGGAACCACTCCCCCACCCTCTTCAAAAGCCATGAGTGGGCATGCGTAAGAAAACAAAAAACAAGCATGTTAATTCATAGTGGCTATCCACCGAACACATGCACTTTATGTAGAACAACGTTTAAATTCATATCGGCATTCAAACTCTCACATGTTGCAATTGGAAAGAGAGATTCTCTAAAAAATTACAATTTTCACCCCTAGTAGGGTAGGTTTTATTTTTGGGGTTTAAATATGTTGTCCATTGGAAAGGGGGTGTTAGCCCGAGTTCAATGACACCTCGTACAAGTCTCTAGCCTGATTGGTTCGCGAGATATTGCCATTTTAGTATTCCAGCGGTGGAGCGGTGGCGGTGGTATTAGAACCCCTGCATATACACTACTTCGGCTGAACACCCGTACAGCCAGTGTAAGGGGAAGGGGGGGATTGCGTCACGGGCCCATAGCATTTATTCACACCCGAGTACCAACTTATACATATAAATATACAAAGAGTACACACAAACAGTACATATATTACAAGAATGTTATACACGACTATTAATACACCGTGGCACAGTTGATTTACTGTTGGCCTACATGACCCAAGATTGTGGGTCGTTCCCGGCTTAGTCTGATAACAATAGGAGAAAGGGAAGGGAAAGGATTTGTTACCATCGATGGCAAGAATCTTGAAATTTGAGACAGCTTCAAATATCTAGGAAGGGAACTAATGCAGAATGCAAGGATGGATGCAGAGCTTAGCAAAAGGGTACAACAGAGTAATGCATTTTATCAGAGTGTGAGAGTGTTGTACAAGACGAAGACGTACTATACTTCTATATTGACCTATGCAGCGGGAATCTGGACAGTGACAAGAAGAGAGGAGAGTAAACATCAGGCCAGTGAAATGAAGTTCTTACGAAGTATGATAGGAAAAACAAGAAGAGATAAAGTGAGAAATGACGAAGTCACGATGGTCATTGGAGTAGAAAATTTGAATGTTGGAATCGAGAGAAGCAGGTTAAAATGGTTTGGACATGTCAATCGAATGGAAGAATGCTGAGATGCATGTTGGCGGATACATGGGAAGGGAAGAGAGCAAGAGAAATACCCCGAATACGATGGATTGACTTAATTAAGTCTAGCATAAGTGGACGGAATATGGAGAGGAACAGACTTCTGGAAGAAGCAGAAGAAGAAGATGAAGAGTGGAGGGACAGGAGAAGGTGAAGGAGTACCATAAACGCCCCGATCCGACCATAAGGTGGATAAGGGGGAAGGGTGATGATGATGATGATTATCATCATTATTCTTATTAGCATTAGTCAGTGCTTTCGGATATCAAGGTGAGGGGTGGAGAAGCAGAGGAGGCCGCTAACTGCTAATTGGGGATCATGGAGGCGACTCGATCGCAAACGGAGGCTTGCAAACGATACTGGACGCTGACGGGCAAAAAGTCTCAAATGAAAATGATGCATGAATTATTATTATTATCATTATTATTATTATTATTATTATTATTATTATTATTATCAATAATGGTACAATTATTGTTTATCATTATCTTATCGGCAACAATGGTGTGCACACCAAGAAAACAGATGGTTGCTTATGTCCACAAATCAATCACCATATCTTATATAGGCCGCTGATTGAACTACCTGCGGATTCATCCTAGAACAGTCTGATTCATTTAATGACAACAACTATACACCGGGTGGTCCATTCACCCCTTGCGATCTAGTTTTGTGGAACCCGCCGCGTTTACTACAAAACTTTTAAAAACTTTTGTCTCTCTCCCAAATCTGGGGTAAGATAATGAAACACATGGTTACGAGCTAGAAGACTGTAAGGAATCGTGAGCGTCACTATTAATTATCCATGGGTACTCCCTAATGAAGCCATAAAACAGGCTCAGATACGCAGAACACGTAAGTTACAACGGGTTCTTCACCCCCCCCCCGACAGACCAGGAACAGGTATTGCAAAAGATGGGAACTGTTCACTGCATGTGAAGCCTTAAGGCTGGTTCACAATCGCCCGGGAACGAGAACGAGAACGAGAACGGGAACGAGAAAGAAGTTGAAATTCACGCTACATTGGGTGTGTTTCTATCTCCCAAAATTTTAATAATGGCCCCACGTCGGCTTCGTTAAGCCGACATTTTGATCACGATCACGGCATAGGGTGGGGGCTTAACGAAAATCAGTGAATCAAAACTTTCTAAAATCTTCCGAGCATGGTCTCCAAATCAAAACGTCCCCGATTGGCTGAGCACTTATTGGGTGTTTCCCGCCACACAGCCGCAATCAATTCCGGCATTAACCTCAATTTAACATAACCTACTTAAAATACAAATATTAATGTTGGTGAAGGGTGGGTGACTTGTGGATTAGAAATTGTATAAGCCATTTTAGTGTTGCCTTCTATAGATTTGTGGGTGGCATTGTTTTTTTTCTTTTTGGCAATCTCGTTATCTTGTAGACATTAAGATAAATAGTTCTATTTCAGGGGCATATCACTCAGTAGCGGTGTATTACGAATAGCTGTACTTTATTAAGATTTTTCTGCACCTTCGCGAATTAGTGCCGGTGGTCTGAGATAATTTTTGACTACCATTATGGGGTTTTAATAGTTTAATAGTTTATCATAGAGTATTTTTGTTGTCTTGTAGGTATGATTGATTTGACAGGTTAGGCCTGCAAGTACAGTATTTTTTTCTGGTTTTGGGAATAATGCTCATTACCATTAGGTGCAATCGTGTTGACCGACTGAAAGACATTTAATATTTCGTTTACTAAGGCAACACTGAAATATGGCTTCCAACACGATATGGACTTGGATCTTATGTTCGCTTAACGAATGATACATCAAAAAGTCATCCTTGTAATCTCTGCAAATAAAAAAAATATTTCCCATCCAATGTAGGCCTATTCATGTTGAACGGTAGAAAGTTATCAACCGTTATTAAGGCAACACCGAAAATGTTCATGTTGATCTAGCCTACTTACTCGGGGTCATCTGCATCAATGTCCCTAGAGGTTCAGATTTTTAAATTCTCTCTTTCCTATGGTCAAATAACACATAGATGTTCCATATTTTTCTTAGGGGGATTTAGTGATTTTATGCTGAACTAATTAAGAATAGGGCATGTACTCCAACCCCTTAAAATATGAAGTTGTCAGGATAAGAGCATGTCCATAGCCATCAGAAACTTGAGTACACTGAGATCAGGAGAATATTGATCGACCATGGATGCAAGATCAGAAAGTCTTAAAGAGGAGTGTTCCATTTAGAGGCTTGGAAAATCATCATCAAGACCCCTGTACTTGGGTGTGTGCTCAGTCTGTTTGAAAACCTGTTGACAGACCATGAGTTAATCTGAGGCTGGAATCCACTCCGTACTATGCTAAGCTGTGAGTGCTGGCCACCATTAGTGTTCTGTATCAATTTCTGAAAGTTGTGTCATATGCAAAGACAATTCGCGGAGAATGTTCCCTGAATGCTGAATACCAGTAGGCTAGCCTACTTAGCTGCCTCCGTCACAAGCATTTCCAGGCACCTGGTTAGTTGGTAAAATGAAATAGAAAAATCACTTGAATGGTTAACGTTGTCCTTGATTCTCCTCGTGGGACAGTGTACCCCAATCCAGATCTTAGTTCGGAATTAGTTAACTTGACGCAGTTGGAGAATCAGTCACAATACCTATTGTACTACTAGACCTAGTACCGTACATGTAGATGGAAGCAATGTGAGACTAACCACTAGGTAGCTTATGTCCCTTTAGTTGGGAGTGTTAGGGAATGGGAGATAGGTTCATGTCAGCCTAAAGTACATTTCATTAAGGTATGGAATCTAAAAGTGTATCATAGGAATATTAAAGCAAGCCATAATATATTACCAGTTGGTCACTTGGATACAACAATTCGATGAAACATTCTGTTAATAATTAGGATGTGTCGTAGGCAACCAGAGAAGCGACACAAGAAAATACTCCCGAGTCTCCCAGGCAGCCACATACCAGGCAGATGACAGGCAGTTGTCATCAACTGTATTTCACATAGAGACGAATGACTAAAATAGTTCCTCATGAAAAAAATAACTGGTCAATGGCTTGAAAGACTGTAGTAGAGACATACATGCTGTCAGTAAAAGTGGATTTAAGAAAGATGTCTGGAATATTTAAATCAGTAGTTGATAGCCAGGATTTTCTAAATTACCGTAGGTTAAGGATTAGCAACCAGAGAGTGACTGAGAAACCTCTTGCACCATAACATGATTAGTAGCCTATGTGCAAGTTTATAAATGGTAGGTTTTTCTGTGAACCAAGAAAAACAGCTCTTAACGTGGATTATATTCATGTTAGGCCTACAAGTTATTGGGAGGGAGGTTTATTCTACATAGCTGTTGCACATAAAATGAGCTTTTGATTAGAGCTCTATGGGAATGTTTAAATGGATTGATGATACAGGGTTTATCAAGCCACTTTCTATGCATCTTTAAAAAACATTTTAGTAATTCATAAGTTACTGTTATCATTGCTAATGCTGTAATCTGTCATGTTTATTTATGCATGATGAATTAGGAAACATTGGTAGGATTGGTATATTGAGTGGAGATGCAGTAGGATAAAATGCAACTGTGTAATGGAAATCTAAGATGTATTTTTATTTCTCAACTTTATTTTCTGTAGACTCCAACACAGCCTCCCACTAGGGGAAAAAACCTGTTGGTGATGTTTAATGAGAGCAAAATCTTGAAACACTGTGATTTTAGTGGTTGGTATCAAGTTAAGTATTATAGGAAAAATGAAAACGGAATGTGAAGTCGCACCCAAGTGTACGAAGCATTGCCAGACTCGGCTGAAAGTATCTTGGATGCAAATCAAGTCTCAATAGTTAAAACTTTAGGACGACCTTTGACATGAGCACTATAATAGGCCTACATTTAGGATCGATGTAGCCTGCAGTAGGTCTTATGCTATGCACCTAGGCATGTTTAAAAATTGCCTTCAGTATAGCAAGGTTGCATATGTCCACTTATTGATTTCTTCATTTGTATTTGAGCAGGACAGTTTGCATCGTGACAGAAGGCTTTGAGTTTGGTTTGGACGACAATGAGGAAGTGATGGTCTGTGGCTAGGACACAAGCAGTCAACATTCCAGTTAGCTACGTCGTTCGTGTTGTAGGACACATGCAGAGCAAAGTGTACCCCATTGGAACAATAACAGCATGCGACGGCAGGAAGGTACCTATATCTCAGCGAACTCCCCTCCTTCGAGCCAGGTCGCAACACAAAGCAACGTGCCAGACTATCCATACAACATCGCACGCATCTGTGTATTGATCACGGTGGTCGTCAGTTCAAGCGGGCACTGCGTTAAACGACGCGGGCAACTGAACTCTTGTCACACGTTTCCTTAGTCTAACCCAGCTCCATAATCTATGTCACGGTACGAACTGTTCATTTCAAATACAAATAAACAAATCAGTATGTAGAAACTATTGCTTAAGCATCCTTGCCAAATCCCAGGCAATGGGCGGTAAAAAGAAAAAAGAAAGTTCTTCCACTACATTGAGGAACATCGAATCATGGATATGTTTTTCAGATCTAGATGACCTGTTAACCTTTCTAACAAGTGTTTACACCACTCGCAATTTGTGTAAGGATAGGTATGCAAATCAGTTTTTTTATAACGTTGTTATCACACAAAGCCATTTTTGCATTGAAGTTGCGGCGACAAGTACAAATCCAGAACAGGAAAAGAACAGCTAAGACACGATACTAAGTAAAGGACGATGATGAGAGAAGTATGAAATGTACTGTTGAGTCGTCAAGTGATTAATACATTGGCTAAACATGCACTATTTCTTGTCATCAAAATGACTGGATTATTATTCATCTCAAGATTAAACGAATCGTGCATAAACTAGAGGAATGCTTTGTCCTGTCCACCATCTCCGACTGTGCCTATACCAACTGCGCTATTGTGAGGCTTGCCATACAGTGGACAGTTCCAGCCTATGCAATACCTGATCCAGGTCTGTGGGTGTGTGAACCTCCTGTTGCAACGTATCTGAGCTCGTTTATTGTTTCTTTCGGGGTACACATAGTGAATTAATATTGGCTCTCAAGATTTCTGCTGTCTTCTAGTTTGTCACCACACATCTCATTATATTACCCCGCATTAGGGAAAGGGACAGATATTTCTCAGAATTGTAATAAAAGCGACGATTTGCACAACACCAGATCGCAAGGGACGGGAGGGATAGAAATGGATATAAATACTTGAATTTATGAAATTGATCAGAAATTTCAGGGTTTTCAGGGGCCTTTTTTTATGAAACAGACCATAAACTGATCTGTAGTGAATTAGGCATAGTGCAAAAAAAGGAGGGCTGTTTGCAGACGGATTAGGGCTGAAAATCTCCAGGATAAGGAATTCAGGCAGAAATACATGAAAATTGTTGATGAGAAATTTCAAACAGTAGATGGTAAAGAATTGCAGGGCATAGAAACAGAGTGGACAGGCTACAGGGATGCAGTACTAGAAGTAGCAAAGGCATGTCATGGGACAACAGTGTGTAAAGATAGGAAAGAGCGCACATCGTGGTGGAATGACGTAGTGAAGTCTGCTTGTAAAAGTAAAAAGAAGGCTTACAAAAAATGGTTCCAACAAGGAATCCGGGAGACAGTGGAAAAAAACAAAAACAAACTTAATAATAGTAGAGTCCAAAAGGAAGTCATGGGAGGAATTTGGAGCAAAATTAAAAACATTAGATCATGCGGCAGGAAAATCTTTATGGAGTCTTAAAAACAACCTTAGAAATAGAGGGAAAAGAGAAATGAGCAGTGTTCTGGATAGTTCAGGGAAACTCATTGTAGATACAAAGGAAGCACTGGGAAGATGGCAAGAATACTACAAAAGCTTGCTAAATGTTAATGGAGACTTTTCTGACAATGTGCCAAATTTGAAATTATGGAAGAGGAGAATGAGGACGAGAAAAGGATCGTGGTTGAAGAAGTAGAGAGGGTGGTAAATAAATTACAAGGCCACAAAGCGGGAGGAGTAGATGAAATGAAGCCAGAAATGGTAAAGTATAGTGGGAAAGCAGGGCTGAAATGGTTGCATAAGATAATAGAATTGGCATGGGATTTACGAAAGGTACCCTCTGACTGGGCAAAAGCAGTAATCGCACCAATTTATAATCAAGGTAACAATTATAGAGGTATTTCTTTGATGAGCATCCCGGGAAAAGTATACTCAGGGCTCGTAGAAGGGGGAGATCGATCATTGGCCGAGAGTAAGATGGCTGAAAACCAATGTGGCTTTAGACTGCAACGAGGATGTCAAGATCAAATTTTTAGCATGCGCCAAATTATTGAGAAATGCTACGTGATGAACACATTGAAGTTGTGTTTGTGTTTTGTAGATCTAGAGAAGGCGTACGATAGTTTAACCAGGGAGAAGATGCTGAGCGTCCTGAGGTATTATGGTATCGAGGGAAGGCTGCTACAGTCAATCGTATTAATCTTGATAATCAGGCTACAGTGAGAGTTGATGGTAGGATTTCTTGGTTCAAGGTTGTGAGTGAGGCAAGATTGTAACCTCTCACCACTACTGTTTATTTTATATATGTACCATTTGTTGAAGGGCATAAACTGGCTGGGTGATATTCAATTACGTGGAAACCAGGTAAGTAGTCTGGCATATGCTGATGACCTGGTTGTAATGACAGACTCCATCGAAAGCTTACAAGCCAACATGTTAGAACTTGAACTGAAATGTAGGAAGTATGGTATGAAGGTCAGCATATCAAAGACGAAGGTTATGTCGGTAGGGAAGAAACGCAAGAAGGTAGAATGCCAGGTAGGAGGAACTAAATTGGAACAGGTGGAACATTTTAAATATTTAGGCTGTATATTGTCTCAGGATGGTAGTGTAGGGGAAGCAGTGGAGGAAGTGGGAAAAAACCAGAGGCGGTATGCTATCTAAAGATATTTCCCTGTCATACCTCAACTTCAAAAAAGCATACCCCTCCCTTACAACGTAACGTGATATGCAGGAAATTGTTCTATTCACTCAAAATTGCATCATGTTTAAGTAATAAATTTTATTTTTCACTTAAAGAATATATGCGTGAATTATTATTTAGGCTATATAGTGAACCCTTCAGAATCGCAGTGTTTTATGCAAGAATCTTAGATCAAGGGGTCGCGTTCAGTTCATAGTGTGGTGTTTACGTCCGCCAAACAACGTGCTTTTCTGAGGCAAGGGTTATAGGATAAAAACTATAACTAAGAAAGTAAGGAGGCAAAACGTAAGGTAATAACAAGATTTAATAACTAATTTGTGCATAAAAGAATAAAACAAACAATAATAAACAAAATCCTCCCTGAATTTTCCCCTGACAGGAATATTTATCACTTTGAGGAGTCAGATGGATCTCCCCTTTTCTAATAAAATGTGGATCCATGTTCCACTATCTTGCATATGAATTTATGTTCGCGTGATGACTATCTACGAGAAATGAGTACTTGGATGATCGTTCGTTCACAACGGGTTAACAGCCACGGTGCTCACGAACAATCATCTCGTAAATCAACGTTTATGGATATGGGCGTAACATTAATAAAAATCCTTAAATCTAACTCTGACACACATATTACAACTCTACTATTTACAGGCATCTCTCTGAGACCCTTATTAGTGTGGTGACACACTTAACCAAATGAGCTGCCACAATGGCCAGATACTCAACAACAAGGAAAAACAGCGCCGCACGTGACTCACGGGTCACTGACATGGAAAATAAACATCGAATAAACCAACAACAACAAACAACCAGAGTGACAATTTTACCATTGATCAGTTTCTCACATTTATATTTATTTTCAAGTAATTGGGAGCCAGACGTGCACTCCACTAATGATGAGCTTGCTTGCGAAACTCAGCCAGCCCTTGTGACCACAACTCACCCTTTCCATAATACCAGTCATGTCCCCCTTCCAGTGTATATAAATAGCCGACCAGCTGGACTGTTATCTCAAGGAATCAACAGCAACTAACATCTCCTCCAACTCAACATATGGTCAGACAATAATCACATATCCATAATTGTCCTCGCAAGGATACAATATGAATCTGGTACCAAGCTGACAGAAATCAGTCTCTGCTGAAATTCCCGCTTGTAATACCACAAAAAAATATTCACAATACACACATCTGGGACTGACATAACGCCTTTCACACGGGTCTGCTGAATTAGAGCTCGCAAACATTTAACACAATATTTAAAACTTATGATAGAGCTGAATACTCTTCGTCACAAATTACATTGCTCCAAAGGCAATAATCACACTGAATCTGATCAATAATAAATCTCAACAAATTTTAATTACCCTCCAATCTACTATATAATTATATTAATTCAGTCCTACTTCTGAAACACGACATATCTCCGAGAGACGTTTTTAACTGCACTTCGTAACATAGGCGAACACGGCCGTTCACATAGCTACGTTAGTTAACACAACACAAAGAAAAGAACCTTCCATCACCTACAATTGTGCGAGCTGCTTCCAAACAAAAGTGTGTCAGATCGAAACTAAATATATTACATTACTCACACAAGCAAAGTATTTACAAAAAAATATGTCCCATAAACCATAAGTTAATTTAACAAATAATAAAATATTATTTTGTACTCATCTCTTTTTGTAGTCACCCGTCAAAGAACATCAGACGCCATTCCCCAACTGGATGGTTCTCTATCTCATATCAGCCATCTGGACGGAGTGTTGAGAATTCCAAACTTCCTCTGCATTCATCGACGTCATCACTTGCGCTGATACAAAAATTAGGTTATTATACACTTTTATGTCTGACTACTAAATTCGCTTGTTCAGGTACTAAATTCCCTGTCACTGTTCGTTGGCGAATTATCGACGATACTGCCCCTATAACTATAGTACTATGACTATCTATCACTGAATTTAACACTTTACAATGAATATCTTGTGTCCTCGACACACAAAATAGAGTCTACGTCCTCAGACGAACAGAATAATAATAATCTACGTCCGTAGACGCACAGAATAATAATAAACCTCTTGTGTCCTCGACACACAGAATAAAAATCTACGTCCTCAGACGAACAGAATAATAATCATGTCTTGGCTCTTCGACACACTTATAAATGAACTGGCCCTTGGGTCTAGATGGAGGGGGATTTTATGTAAAAATTTATCGAAATAATTATGATACAGGAATGAAATAAATATCACAGAACTCGTAATATTGCACAGGTCAAGAATATGCCCATTAATCCTAGAATCGATCGTAGAGATTTTGTCTAGGCGATTTCCCGCGTGAATGCTAGCCACCGCGTACCCCAGCCGGAGTTGGCGCGCAAGTAGGCATTCTCTTCTCATTGGTTCTCCATTTTCTGATAATTTGGCGGTTTCTAGTAGATCTTGGCGTCTTGGGAGTGTCTATTTTCTTCATCAGCCATTCACGTTACTGCATCATATTTCTTCCAGGCGCGAATATCACAATGAACATACCAGAACCAAGTCTCACCGCGCGTCGCTTCTAAAATTGAGGTAGCCACACCTGTCCTTATGATACATCGCTATGCTATTTCTTTTCATAGCTCAAGTATTTAGCCTTTTGTTAAACTGATGCAGGTATGTCCCTACTGTCTCCAACAAATGCTTGAAATTTCCTCATCACTGTCTGGCTACTTTCATGATGCTGGTTGAAATATATTTAATTGAAGAAATAAAAAGTAGAATCATTTAACCAACATAGGGTAAAGGGTTCAATAGATAAATAAAATTAAATGAGTGAAGTGGGGAACTAAATTTATTTTTGTTTGTTTGTTACTGACATATAATTAGCATCCGTATAAGATCTCGCTTTATGAGTTTTGCTGCATGGACGGCCATGGCCGTTCTTTTTATCCAGTTTCTAGCTAACTGCAGCGATGCTGAAGCGCTTTACGGATTCGCTTTAAAAAGGAACGCACGGTTCTATATTGGTGATGTCTACAGGCGAATGTTTATCGGTGAAGGTAGCTTGGTACCAGTGGATGAATGATCATGAAAAGTAATTATATTAATTCCTACGCGCAAACAAATTTAAGATGCACTGGTTTTCAGTGGCGGTATGCTATTTGACATTGAAAGCAGTGACGGTATGCCATTGGGCCTTTGAAAGCAGTGAGGGTATTCCATACCGGCGCATACCGCCTCACTTCCCTCACTGAGGGGAAGTAATAGTGTCGAGGTGTATAAAAGCAAAGGCAGCGAGTTCTCAGCTGCAATGTACAGTACTCTGCAAGAAAGAAGTTAGTGTAGCCACGAAACTCTCCCTATATCGCTTAGTAGGTGTAATTAGACCGACCTTGCTTTACGGAAGTGAGAGCTGGGTAGATTCATGGTATTTGATACATAAGCTAGAGGTAACTGATATGAGGGTAGCACGAATGATTGCTGGGACAAATACATGGGAGCGATGGCAGGAGGGTACTCGTAATGAAGAGATAAAGACTAAGTTAGCAATGAACACGCTAGATGAAGCTGTGCGTATGAGCCGACTCAGATGGTGGGGTCATGTGATGAGAATGGATGAGGAGAGATTACCTAAGATATTAATGAGTTCGGCTGTAGAGGATAAGAGAAGCAGAGGTAGACCTAGGAGGCGATGATCAGATTCAGTAATAATAATATCATATGGCTTCGGGTGCCGGGTGCAAGCTTTTTTATTTGACACCCAGAAGACAGCTTGCATGTGATGAACGATCTCAAAGTGAGAGGTGTAGAATCAGAGGAGGCCGCAGATCTAACTGCTAATAGGGCATCATGGAGGCGACTTATTCGCAAACAGAGGCTTGCAGACTAGGCTGGACACTGAAAGGTAAAACAGTCTCAAATGAAAATGAATGTTATTATTATTATTATTATTATTATTGTCCGTACAATCCATGTAATTGGGTATCCACTTGGCTTCCTATAACTAGGCCTTGCCCATAGCAAAGCGGCAACGCCGCACACTCGTCTATGTGTGGCGAGCAGTAAGCATGGTGATGAATGGTGCTGAACGTGCGAGTCCGCATAAAATTGGATATATTCTTTTATCGCTCGCTGTTTTTTCAATAGTGTTTAAGGTAGACCCGAGAGAATATTGAGAGACCACAATGTTTACTCTGCCCAAGGCGCACGGCCGGACCCAGACGTATGACGCTAGCGAAGCGGTGTTGCAATTCGGTGCGGCCAAGGCCTCTCTATAGGTGTCTATGGTATCCACCGTCTGTGATTCCTCGCTGTAAGACACGTCTTAATCGTCGTGTCCTAGGCAACTTTCCCTCTTTTGCCTGCACCCGAAGCTTGGGTGGAGGGCGTAGAAGTGGAAAATATATTTTCACGTGTCGCCGGCCAAGAATATAGCAAACATAGCGCATTGGTTTGTGCAGGCTATATTTCTGGCGTAAACATGATGGAGAAGCGTAATTTCAATCTCCCAAGCAGTGATGTAGCCAGGATTTCATTTCGGGAGGGCTAATGGAAATTCTAATTCCTACTTTCCCCATTAACCGGCTTGATAGTCTTTCTGCACAACGTATAAATAAACTACCTCCTCCCCCTTCCCCGCCTCGCAACCAATGAAAATACGCGCTAAAATTGGTATTCCAACTGAGATGCTGAAGAAAAATGCAAAATATATTATTTTTATTGAAATTTAAACTCACGAACAACGCAAGTGTAAGTTAAAAAATGAAATAAGAACAGGCGTCATCCAGTGAACTACTGTATACTTAAAAGTACCAAAGTGGTTAGTAAATAAAAACTAGAGAAATGCAAATATGTCGTAGATTATATACGCACCTCAGTTTGTAGTTGATATAAATAGTAAGATATACAGTTATTGAGGGAATATCGTCAAATTACCCTCCTCCCCTCCCCCTCCCCCACCCCCTCCAATAAAATAATTTAGTCGCAAAATGCATTTTAAATCATAGGAAAAGAATAAACAAGAACACTGATAACTCGATCACAGTATGGTAGGATAACACTACTTAGTTGTTGATTCATATAGCGACGTCGTGATCATGTAGCCCTGTGTACTTGGGTGTATGTTGAATCTGTCTGATAAACTGTGTCATTGTAATGTCTATGCTAGTAAGATTATTTGTAATTTAGGAATGCAAGTGAATATTTATTAATAAGATAGGAATGTCTATATAATTATATAATTTTGAGTGTTAAATATATACCACAGAAATAATAATAATAAATAGTTATTGGAAGAAATAT
This sequence comes from Meconema thalassinum, assembly GCA_946902985.2. Classification (NCBI taxonomy): domain Eukaryota; kingdom Metazoa; phylum Arthropoda; class Insecta; order Orthoptera; family Tettigoniidae; genus Meconema; species Meconema thalassinum. The sequence goes on along the minus strand of OX336389.2, from coordinate 879,086,162 downwards.
AATTGTTTGTTAATAATGCAAATGAGATAATTAAACAGATGAAATTAAACAAGGAGATTAGTTGTATAGAGTAAATGCAGACCTTGGTTTTGAAATTAGGGACGTCACCAGAAGAAAATGATAGTGTTTAATTTTATTTTGCAAATGAATGTGAAGATTTAAATGTTTAACGAATCGGTGAAATTATTACAATGGGTGATGTATTAACTTTATTCCAAGATCACCTACACTAGATAATAGATTAAGGCCTAGATGTCAGGGCAAATGCAACATAAACAACAATTTAAAACCATTCTTCGATGAACAATTTTAATGTAATATCACAAGATTGTAAGTTTCATTCTAGGGAAGTTGCTTATTTTAAATGTTCTTTACTTTTAGAGAATAAAGAAGGGAGTACATATTTTAATTGCTCATAATAGAAATTTGAGGGTAATTATTAATTGGGCTGGATAGTGCCAGGGATTTTTTTAAAATTATGTTGACATTTGTGCTTTGAATGTAGGAATAGGAACCCCCGCCATTAATAATTATTTATTGCAGCCAAGTGGCCATAATGGACAGTTATAAGGTGTGCTTACAAATAATTATTACAGGTAGATTAATCTTTACTGTATTCAACTATGCTCTTTGTCCGTTTGCTGCATGATGTGATGTGGTATTTGTCGCAGGGGTTATTGCACAGAGAACATATGCATTCTTCATTCGCATCATGGTATTTAAGAGCCGGCCGTAGTCAGATCCTAGTTCACCTTTCATTTCAAAACGTTGCCACTAGTTTCGTTGTAGTCGCTGTCCCCTAGTAGTTACATGGCCCGTACATACGTATCAGCACGGATTACCCCTTACTGTGAGGGTGGTTCAAGGTCGCGCGTGCGAGAAAGTTCAAACTGCTCCGGGGTCCGAACACTGGGGAAATGCTATCTCGTGGCAATGTGCTTCAAGAATATCGCGACCAGAAAGTTCGAAGTGATAGTCTGTAGAGGCTACTTCCAATTGAATTGCCGAAATATTTTGCTACGGATAAGCTAATAGTTAAACTACGGATTACGGAATTCACAAGTGACTGAAATATCCTTGGCATTCCTCGTGATGTAGCGGCCAGTATTCTTGGCTGTCACCCCGGAGGTTCGGGTTCGATTCCCGGCGCCGACAAGAAATTCGATTCATTCTTGTCTGAGGGCTGGAATGCCCTGTGAGGCAAAACTGAAAAGATGTGGTTTCGATTCCCATCTCAGCCATCTTGGAAGTGGTTTTCCGTGGTTTCTCACTTCGACTCTGGCTGCGTGGCTCAGGGGTAACGTTCTTGCTTGCTGTGCCCAAGATTGCAGGATCGAATCCTGGCGCAGCCAGCTGGCTTCTGAGGGTGCGCAAATGTGAGGGAGCCGTGTCAGTGAATGTACTGGCAGATTAAAGATCCCCTTTGGGGCAAACTTCCAACATCCCGGCGTGGCGTCTCCTAAAGCCGCAGATGTTTAAAGGGACGTAAAACAATAACATTATTATTGTTACTATTATTATTATTATTATCATCACTTCTAATACTCCAGGCAAATGCAGCCGACTCCTTCACAATCCTTATCTGAATCACAAATAAACACACGCCAAGTACACGGGGCTAGATGACCACGATGCCGCAACAACTACTTTCAAATGCGCTAATGAGTTTCAAAAAATACGGGAACTAGTCCTCGCACGGAGGAACGTGTTTTACAGGCGGTTATAAGGATGCTCAGTGACCGACCGCTGTAGCTACACTTGCTAAGGTACAGCACAAGATCATGGGTGCCAAGCTATCTTCAAACTCGATAAACAAGTGCGTTCGAACCCCTGGGCCCTTGTTTCAATGTTTAACTCCATTATTATGTATATTTTATATTATCTTGGTAAGTCTTTATTATTATTATTATCATCATCGGGATCTTGCCCGGTGTGGACCCGTCTGTCCAGCCCTCTAACACCGGCGGTTCTTCTTCTTATTATTATTATTAACTGGCCTCGGTGGTCGAGAGCGCTAACGCACTACCTCGTGCCACGCTGGTATCGAGAGAGCGTGGGTTTGAATCCCACCTCGGCCGTCTTATTACTATTATTAATAATAATTGAAATATTTTCCAGATCTTGCATTGGGGGCGGCTTCTATTACTAATATTAATAATAATAATAATAATAATAATATTTCTAAAATTATTATCAGTTTCTGTAAATTTAGGAGAATTATAAATTAATATTACATAATTTGGCAATAGAGGTGGGGGAGGGCAGGATTCTCCAGCCCCAGGGCCCATCACCACTCTCTAAGGCCTTGCATCCGGGGGTGACACACAAGAACGCTACATCACGAGATGGTCTTTAAAACAGTAGGCCTATGTTATGCTTAATGTGATAACGCAGAAAGAAATTAAAACGTTATTCTTCAAGCTCAACCATTCCTTACAGACCTCACTTACATAAATCTGCCTATGTTGCGAAGTTCGAAACCGAACCACAATAAGGTTTCACGCCGCCGTTGTTGTTGCTCATGCTCCATTACATTGTGTATATTCAATCATTTACTTTCATAAACATCTTCATACTGACATTATGGGGTTTGAAGCCATTTTTCAGTGTTTCCTTAGTAAACAAAAGTTTTGTGCTTTTCGGTCGGTCAACACGAATGTACTCAAAAGAGTTGGGTTATACCCTAATCCTGACAAAAAATTACAACTCTTTTGGGTACATTCGTGTTGACCGACTGAAAAGCACCAAACTTTTGTTTTATCTTCATAATAACCCAGTGGCGGATTCAGGGGGGGAAGGGGGCAAGCCCCCCCCCCCCTCCCCGAAAAACCAGTTGTCTGCTACATTGATATTGCCGATAAAAATTATTGTTTCTGCAAACTGCACTGCAAGTAAAATCTTTGCTGTATTGCCTGCATTCATGAGTATGGTCAATGTTTGTTATCATATAGTATGTAATGGCAACACTGTTAATATAATCGCTACATCGACATACAATTTTTTATGTTTAGAACAGGTAGAAGCAGTAGCGTAGCCAGAATCGACCAATGGGGGGAGAAAAGGGGGGGGGGTGTTATAGTTACTCGAATCCAAATTCTACAAGCATTTCGTCCCGCGGTATAGCCGCGCTCGTCAAACGTGCGCCATGGCCGCGAGGGCAAATGCAGTATGTACGAATATCGTAGGTTTGAATCCCGATGCTTACAGCGGTTATCCTGAGTGTGGTTTTCCCCCGAGTTTTTCCATACTCCCTGCAGGAAATTGCCTGGATAGTGTCTTACTACAAGTCCCGGAGGTCTACCCTATCCCTGTCCCTGATATATTTACACACATTACTACAGTCATCACAGCAATATAGTTTGCCAGACAGCTGCAACACACACCCAACTATACGGGGCTGATGACCAAGATGTCTCAAGCCCCTCAAATGAATTGTTAGCAACAACTCTACAAGTATTTCCATTTCTCAATTATTACACAAGAAAAGTTCCGTGTTTTTGGTCCAGGCATTTTCGAATTGTACAATATGCACGAAAGACAACAAAAAAAATACAGTTCTGTAAAAAATTAAGTTATTTTTTTACTGAAATGGTAAATCTATAACATTCCTGTTCCCCTGACAGGAACAAAATAAACTCGAATCTATATGTGCTACCAACATGAAGATTTCGTATCTCTCAACAAGAGAAGACATTTACAGAAGTCTCAGCAAAAGTGGGCATGTCCTCTCACGATGTATCATGTTGATTTAAGAGTTTTACAATAGGCTACTCAGTTTTATGTTTATACAATTTTTTCAACAAGATCCTGTGCTTTATATTGCCTAAAATATCATTTTCGAAGATTTTTGTCACCTACTAAGTCCTTTTTACCTTACAAATGCTACATGCAGCCGGAAAAAGGTTCATTTGCTTATACTACACATGCGACAAATTTCACTAATTCGTAACTGGGAGACAATCGTAATTCGGGGAATTGTTGGACATACTGTAACAACTCGGCTGACGGCGATCTAATGCTCAAGAAGTTAATAGCGATCCCACGAATAGAGTTAATGTACTCATAGATTTTTCGAAGTTCTTGTTAAAACGCGTTATTTTGAATTAAAAGTAGATTAATTTACATATAAGTTCTCCCCCGCTAAGAAAAGAAAAAAAGCTTATATTGTCCAGCTAGGTGGGATTGAAATAAGCTATATTTCGCGGGGGAAGAGTTAGATTGGCAAACCTGGGAGGACGGAGTTGTATTACCAGTTGTATACACAGTCACGAAGCTCGCTGCGTTACGAAATTGCATCCTTGGTAGATGAAGCGACACTAGCGCTCGCGGCGGCCAGCAAGCTGGCAACTGCCTTGAGCGCGTTATTCGCGGAACTGATGATTTCACTTTTGTAGGAGTTTTATGAATTTTAACTCACCTGAGCGATCATTTCCTTTGTAAACATAAGTCATGATAAATCACAATGTTGATTATACTGTACACTTTTAATTCATAGGAACATTAAAAGAATGCTCTGTTTTCATTAGTTCAGTCCTCTACAAGTATCCCTAGAAACAGTTGTATGACGTATTTAATGAGTCTTACGTAGATTTAATAGCCCATACTAGTTATAAATTCATGTATTTGTTCCAATGATAGTCGCGGGCATCTCGACATACTGCAGTATAAAACAGAGTCCCCGATTCTTGGATGTAACGGGTGATCTCGAGAACCACTGGATGGATTTTGATGCGGTTTTCACCATTCTGTTAAGGATTTCTCGAGGAAGGTTTCTGTAGAAAAGCATTCATTTGTGACCACAAGAAAATGAGCAGTAACGATTTCAGTACTGTCCCCGATAATCCGGATAGTAGGCTGTCAGATATCCGCCCCCTCAATCGGATTGCCAATAATCAATCGCACCGGCACAGCTACATCAATGAAAATGGCACTGACAGATACTACCGAGATTAGAGCACAGCAGTTAACAAGAAATTATTGTGGAACACACCAAAATATACGGGGGTTCATACTTACCTTTACTTACCTGTTTAAATTAATCTCGGGTCTGGGTTGTCAACTGGATCACTTAAAGTATGCCCTCGCAATAACCTCCACCATGATATTTAAAATGAACCAAAACGGAAACTAGAAACTTTAAACTGTACAATAATTTATTTCACATAAAGGGAATGATCTTAACAAAAATTCAACAAAATAAACGTGGCAATCAGAAGCCATTGTCAACATAATCATGTCCTCCTGTAGGACTTGTAGACGTTACATACAAATTTTCATCTTTCTCCAGCTCAAAAGAACGTAATAATCATAATACACTTGGAATGGATAAGGGAGTTGGGACGAGACATATAGCAATTGTTTTCCTTTTAATAGACATCACACTTTTATTTATAACCGCAAGGCTGCTATGTAGGCGACCTTGGCCTCTATCAACCAGTTGTCTGGCCAGCTGCGATCCACCCTGCATCATGTCGCATGCCTACATCGTCAAATGGACTCACCTGTCCAGCCAACGTTAGCATCTGCTAGTTACATCAGAGCCTAGCTCCTTCTCAAAACACTTTAAATGTCCTCAACTCAACTCAAATATTATCACGCAAATCTTTTAAATGCTCCATCCAAATGTCACTGGATTACTCTAATAATCCCAAAACTTGTTTAATTATATAATCCACATGTTCAATTAGCGTTGTTTAGAGTATAATGACAAAACTCTTAATGTTAATAACAAAATCTCATTAATTGTTTATAACAATTATAAATTGTTTATAGTATTGTCAAATGACAATTGAAAATTTTATACACGCCTCTATTAATTCCTTTCGTTTCAAATTATTATTAAAGATATATACAAAATTATTTACAATGTTAATATTATTCATTTTGTTTTAGAAATACATTAAACCACACGTTTATCCGGTAGATAATTACTCAAATCGGGTTAATATAAGCGACCAATGAAGGTTAGTTATATTTAAGTTTCAAATTCAGGTTTAATAAGGTTTAATAACTATTATTATTATTTGTGACGGTAACCTCCATTCAAAATCGTTATCTCAAATTATTCAAACACTCTTGTTAATTTTAACAGTCACTTCACATGATTAATTTTCAAAGGACCTGGACAATCCACTCATTGGAAAAATACTTCGCTCAAACGCACAAAATTGCACAAAATTAGGCCCAGAATTCATCATATATCTCAATATATATGGCATCAAAATCTTCCACAATACATACAAAAAACCTCCACTTACAAATTCTTCAACATCATTAATAACTGTGGGAATCTCCTTCACTTATTCAAGGGCATTATTCATCAGCGACTTTTACACGTCCACTGAACTAACGATTATACATCCATAGTTCCTCTTTAAAAATTCTTATATTCATTAATTGTTTCAAAACTGTTATTATATTTAACCTTCGTGGGTTTCATTCATGAATCGATATGAAGTAAAAATTTGCCAATCACAAATAAATTTAATAGCAAATACGATTATACACGCCTCCCTGGTCTATCAAAATTGAGATTAATATCTTCAAAGTAACGCAGTATAAAAAATACTATCTTCAATCAAAGTTCATCTAAACTGCATAATAGTCGAATAGAATCCAATTATACTGTGGAATGCAAACATTATTGTTCCAATCTAGAATTGAGAAAAATTCCTATCAAATGTTCATTACTATAGTGTATTCAATAAATTGTAATCAAAGTTCATATTTCATAAAATTGTCTATAATGCAATGGTATTTCATAACTGACGATAAATGTCTATGTTGCAATCATGTTCATAAAACGACTAGTATTTCCAAGATCGTCGATACAGTAATAGATTTTAACGCTCTAAAATCTTTTAATTATTCTTCTTTCTTGATGATGACAGAAAATTGGTCAAAGTAAATTACTGAAAAGAATTACTTTAATAAAATGACACGCTGTCTGAATTCAAATCTGCCATAGAAAATCGTTAACTTTACAGTCAAATCGTGACTACAAAAATAAGCAAATTACAGAAAGAATCTCTAATATCAGTCTCAACTGATCCAAAATAATTTAAATATGCCAATGACATAACAATGTCTTAGTAAAACGTCGAAAAAGGCATAAATCATCAAAGTGTACTGAGTACAGAAATATCAAGCAAGAATATGGGGCAAAATATATAGGACAAAAAATATGGGAAAAATGGTTGCTCAGATATCGCTAAATGGCTCAAATAAAACAAGAAACGTTCACGACTATCTTATCTGTTGATTGAAGTTCCAGAGGAAAATTTCCAAAGAAGACTGCTGATGGTTCCATTTTACCAGCGTAAAGATGTGCTCCGTCCTCGAACCTGGAACCAGCGCCCTCGGAGAATAGAACTGCTTCCTCCTCCGGAAATTGCACTGCTCCGTGTAGACGATAGACATCCTTCTGGCAAAACTCTTCTTTGTGAGCCGGATCCACCCTGGCCTCTCTTGATAGTTCCCTGAAGTTCTGGCAAAACTCTTCTTTGTGAGCCGGGTCCACCCTGGCCTCTCTTGATAGTTCCCTGAAGTTCTGGTAGAAATTCGCCATGAAGTTTATTGCAGTTATTTCCGTAGAAATATTCATAATTGTGGAGTATGAATATATTTCCACTGCCATTTGATATAATTCAGCGTTGGACCACGATGCATGAGTGTAGTTGGATGTTCACTACATGCTCGCTTTTGTAGAATGGCGATTAACGAAGTTCCATGCTGCTATTTCACTCCATTGATATATGTCCCAATTGCATTAAAGGTTTAGCCTTCCATCTCCACTTCTGTTGTAATCATAGTTGAAAGTACTGCCTGATTATACTGTTCCATATTAGAATGTAGCGTTGTATCACCAAATGCAATCTTCAGTATCACAGTTGCAATACACGTGTCAGCCGTAGCGTAGAATGTGGTGTTATAAAAGTGCTTCTCAGGTGCGAGAAAATCACTTTTGTCTGCCGTCTTAAAATGCCAATATCTTCCAAATTATAATCGTGAAGATGTTCAACTTTACTACACACTTTAATACTGTAATGCACAATAGAATTAGCATACAGGCATTAGTCAACTCTTGATATATATTCTTGTAGACTCGTTAATGTGTGCGTTTCAACTTCGCCTAGTTTCAATCACCGTAAAATGGAACTGCTGCACGCTCCGTGCTCGTTCGATGCGGTGGGCTTTACCACACACGCTAAAGACGACTTGCTTCACTGAATCACTCGAAAACGACTATAAGACACGAGAAAATGAGATATGAGAGCTTCTCTCTGCTGTGCAAGGCCTTTTATCAACTTCTTAAGGGGCGTATCCATCCCTTCCATAGCTTGTTCCTCCGTCATCGCTAGAAGTTCTAACTTTGGCTATACTTGACGGATTTTCAAATTTCAAAAACTCAAAATTAATTTCTTCAAAATTCCAAATCAATGCCATAACTGAAAATGGATTTCCACAATTCTGCATTCCAAAAGTAATTAAATATGGTAGTTTCAGTAATCTCCGTCTCCCTCCAAACTATCGTTCATTGGTTCGAGTCTCTCCTCCAATAGCGTAACTTCTTCCTCAGCACAATTCCATGTTTCCCTGCGACTGCGTCGTAAATCTCAGATCTTTCTCGAACAAAATCATGACGTCACCAAGAATCTCAGCTCAAGCAGCCTACTTGCATGAAGTATGCGTCATCCGTGCCTACGTCATGAATATCCACGTCACAACTATGACAGCCATAACTTTATTCATATTTTGCCAATATAGCCAACGTGGTCTCAATATAATTCAATTTACGGGGGCATTACATCGAGTCGAAGAAAAACCTGCCGTCCGTGCGCCATTTAAGCTTACGCTGGATAAATCATTAAAAATATCTATAGACTATAAGCCTACTATGAGTGTAAGAATTGGCCAGCATGAAAAGTTCTACAAAAAGGCCCGCGACAGCATGTCTCTATCTTAAATACATCGCCCACTATAAATGATTTTACGTTTTCATTTCTTCCAACAATCTCCATTCAGTTGAAATATAAATTACTAGCTTTGGAACGAGTTTACGAGGTAGTGAGAGAGTCTATCACCCCAGCTTCGGCCAGCATCAACTTTCGAGTCGTGTCGAGTTAAGACTTCAGAGAAGAGTATATGTATTTGGAGTTTCGCTGTTCACCTGAATTCTGAATTCTGTCTGGGACCTGCCGTCCGTAAGCCTTCCAAGCTTACGCTTGTAGACTCGTTAATGTGTGCGTTTCAACTTCGCCTAGTTTCAATCACCGTAAAATGGAACTGCTGCACGCTCCGTGCTCGTTCGATGCGGTGGGCTTTACCACACACGCTAAAGACGACTTGCTTCACTGAATCACTCGAAAACGACTATAAGACACGAGAAAATGAGATATGAGAGCTTCTCTCTGCTGTGCAAGGCCTTTTATCAACTTCTTAAGGGGCGTATCCATCCCTTCCATAGCTTGTTCCTCCGTCATCGCTAGAAGTTCTAACTTTGGCTATACTTGACGGATTTTCAAATTTCAAAAACTCAAAATTAATTTCTTCAAAATTCCAAATCAATGCCATAACTGAAAATGGATTTCCACAATTCTGCATTCCAAAAGTAATTAAATATGGTAGTTTCAGTAATCTCCGTCTCCCTCCAAACTATCGTTCATTGGTTCGAGTCTCTCCTCCAATATAAATGATTTTACGTTTTCATTTCTTCCAACAATCTCCATTCAGTTGAAATATAAATTACTAGCTTTGGAACGAGTTTACGAGGTAGTGAGAGAGTCTATCACCCCAGCTTCGGCCAGCATCAACTTTCGAGTCGTGTCGAGTTAAGACTTCAGAGAAGAGTATATGTATTTGGAGTTTCGCTGTTCACCTGAATTCTGAATTCTGTCTGGGACCTGCTGTCCGTAAGCCTTCCAAGCTTACGCTGGGTAAACCGCTAAAGATACCGGGCGAAGTAATTTTATTACATATTTTCTCTAGCTACTCTGAAATCCTCGAGTCCCCCCTCCGAAGTGAACCTCTGGATCCGCCACTGTAATAACCTTAATTGTGATAAAGAATGGTTCAGACTAAACTAATTCCTGAAAAAAGTTGAAAAGTAAATTTTCAACACTTTTGTTTGAATATTTCAAAATATAACTCATCGTGTTTACGATAACATCGAAAAGATACGTAGGCTAAGGAAGCCTACTCCCTAGTATACCTGTAACTTAGTAGTATGGTGAAAAACTGCTGTTTATTTGCTAGAATTATATTTACGTGTTTTTGTAAGTAACCATGACAAGTTATTTTTTTCTTTTATTCTTAACAAAGGAGATATTTAAAAAAATTTAGAATACATTTTTTGAAATTACATTTCTCATCACACAGGATTAACTTCAACGATAAGCTATAGCATATTATTATCAGGACTGAGTTGATTCAGCTCTTCCTTTCGCATTGCCTTTTCCTCATCAACAACCAAGAAATTTCCAGAAACTACAAATTAAGTTGCTCTAGGGAAAGAAAACTAAGATCCGTTTCCCACGATTATCACATCACTATTCATGAACAAATATGGTGCAATTAAATGGGGGCAATTGTGATAATTAACTAATACATGTAACTTTTTCCAGGAGTGTATTTACATATTTATATATTGTACCCCGCCGGCACAATCGTGTTGACCGACTGAAAAGCTACAAAAGACAATATTATAGCCTATATAAAAAATCAGTAGTAGTGGTGAAAGATTTCAGCCTATTCCTGTAACAACTTAGACCAGGAATTCATCCTAGCATCAACTCTTACCGCAGCTTCATTATAAACACAAATACGGTACTTTTGAGCATGTAGCAGCCTTCCCTGGATACCATAATACTGTACTTCAGAATCCTCAGTTTCTTTTCCCTTGGTACTCTTCCGTACGCCTTCTCTAGATCTACAAAACACAAAAGTCTATTCCTCTCGTAGTATTCCACAATCACTTGGTGCATACTAAAAAAAATGATCCTGACATCCTCGTTGTGGTCTAAAGCCACACTGTGTTTCCTCCATTATGCCTGAGTATACTTCAACCTGACCGCGTTGCCTACAAAAGTAAAGTCCATAACATTTGTGAGATGAAGTGTGCATTTGGGTCCCACACATTTTATCCCCCAATAAATGGTTTGAATAATGAAGAATTATTTACATACCTCAAGATCAATGAGTGATATATCCACGAGGGATATACAGTGGATACCCGATTAGAGTTCCTGGCTGTATCAAGGAACAACTAACAGGCGTCCTGAGCCACAGCGACTGGCTGCGTGGCTCAGCGGTAACGTTCTCGCCTGTTGTGCCCAAGATAGCGGGATCGAATCCCGGGACAGTTAGTTGGGATTTGAGGGTGCGCAAATGCGAAGGAGCCGTGTCAGTAGATTTACTGAGACGTTAAGGATCCCATTCGGGGCAAAATTCTGGCACCCCGACGTCTCTAAATGCCACAGTTGTTAAAAGGGACGTAAAACCAATATTATAAATATGAGCCACAGCATCCGGCAGACTCCCACTTAGAATCACGTGGCTGGAAGACCCCACACCAGACCATACCAAGACTTAAATTCTTGGCAGAGCCGGGAATCAAGCCCGGGACCTCTGAGGTAGCAGACAACATTGCTAGCCACTGGTTTGTACATAGCACAGTATGTATTAAAAGGGGATATCAAGAAACAGTATAGCTGTAAAAATTATGCTATACGTGTGTAGACTGCACCCCCGCCCCACCAATTTCATAGACATGAAAAATGAATGAAGCTTGTAGTTTTACGTGACCGTTAATCTCGCGATCAGAGCTATGAGAACTTCATTTTTACGTGGAATCTGAACCACAGGACGTGATATTTCACTTCGAAAATCTCTCTTGCCGGGAATCGAACCTTGGTGAGCGCCAAGCAGCTTGACCACTACATCATTACGTCCCCCCAAAAAGTAAAGTAACGTGGGAATAATATATTTTAATATTTTTTATCGCAGTTGGAACACAAAAAGTGCTCGTTTTAAAGCGTGTTTCAACCACATTTACGACCTATTATCTCACAAACCCGTCATCAGATCGAATCCAAATTTTAACACAATGTGCATTGGAATGTTGAATACCTGGTTTATTAAATTATAAATTAAAAATTCCAAACCTACATGAACTAACGTAAAATAGAACGACGAAGATGATGATGTTACTGGATTGTCTATTGGTTACTTCACAAACAACCTTCAAACTCGAGAGCACATAATATTTTGGTCGACAGTAGATACGCAGACGTCATGAACAGATAATGAATTATAATAAACCAGTTAACCTATGCTTATAAATAATGCCGGGATAGATCTTTGGTTTCTTAATATACGTATTTGGGCCATAATATATTTTGAAATATAGGCTATATTTAAAAATCTGAACTCAAGTCCTAACGATTTAAAAATTCTATACCACACAGAAGTGAGGAATGGATTTCGGGAGTGAATACACACTGCGAAATAATTGACGTTCATCTTTCTACAGCATATAAACACACCACTCCGTCAGCGCCTGGAACATTACCAGTACTCAGTAAAATAGAGGGTGTCTAATAATGTAAACAGAGTTTCATATTGGCATACATCTACTCTGCTTTGAGTCTATAATCTCCGGAAGGACGAAATGTTTGTAAAACCGGTCAAGTAACGGGAAAAAATACTCTCCCAAAAGTCGTCATATGAGTTCCGTTGTAATCCTTTTTGGGTTCCATATTGCAAACAGACAATATTGTCTTCTTGTAGTATGAAGCTGCCCTTGAGTCTGGTAGTGAAAATTGTGTTTGATGTCGAACTTTCCTATTTCTCCTTTTCTCCCATTTTAATTGCAATAATAATAATAATAATAATAATAATAATAATAATAATAATGTTATTAGTTTTACGTCACTTTTAACTACTGTGGCTTTTATAGACGCCAGGGTGCCGGAATTTTGCCCCGAAGGGCATCTTTAACGTGCCAGTAAATCTACTGGCACGGCTCCCTTGCATTTGCGCACCCCCAAATTCCAGCTGACCGCGCCAGACTTTAATTGTTTAGCCTCTTCCGGGATAAAATTGTTCGTGCAGGATGGGCATTTGATTTAAAAACACCGTATTCACCAATAAGTCAATCAAGGCTCATTACACAGCCTTACTACTTTTTTTTTTGAAGTCATAGTGCTAATAAAAATTGTTGCACGGTATAACGTGCACATTAAAGTTCTATTGCAGCTTTTAAGACAATAGCAGTACCGTAGTGGAATGATCTTGTCCGCTGCTCATTGTATGTAAAAGAGAGGCATGTGCTGATCTCCCCACTCCCCTGCATGAGAGAAAGCCTGAGCTGGCCTAGGCCAAATGTCTCAACTAATCTCTGTCTCTGTCTTGACCTGTCCTCCTTGGACAGGACTTGGCGACGCGACATCTGACGGAAACTGGCTGAACTACCAGCACCTCGACACGGCTAGCATTAGCAACTCAATATGCACACATTTTCTAAAATCACGATTAAACATATACTGAGTTCTTAATTTTAAAATATGTTTCAGTAGCACTCTAGAGAAAACTATAAGCTGTCTTGCAGTGGAGTTTGTTTCTGTTTTCTACATTATCTGAAGGCATAGCAGAGAGTAGGAAAATCGCAGTTCAGAACTCTATTTTATATGGAGAATTGTAATTTTAACTACACTCTTTATAACTATCTTTGTATTCCTGTTCGATATGCTTTTGCACTGATGAAAAGTGTATAAAATACTACAGTGGGCTATAGAAACAAAATAATTTTACTTTGTCCCGTTTCTTTATAAAACGTTTTACAAACTCTTGACCCATGTTACAAGTGCTGGGCTGGCGGGCGACCGTTCCAACTCCGGCCGGCTCTTAACATTTTTACTGATCTTGTGGTGGAAACCGTGGATGGCGACTCTTGTTACCACATGTCTCATCTCCTGGTTCTCGTTTGTCCATCTTCTGTCTACCATTGCTTCTGTTGCGTAGAATTCAAGCGGGATTTCGTTCTGCTTCTGATGTCTTATCTCGAGGAGTGTCTTCATATTCTTAGTAGATGGCAGTTGTAGTCTTAATCTGAGATCTTCGATGTAGTATGTCTCTTTTGTTAGGACATATGCCAGCCTGGATTGGGACGTTCTTGCAATTCCTAGCACCCTTTTCATGAAAGAAGCCTTTACTTTTTCAATTATGATTAGGTCTGTCATGGATAGCCTTTCCCATATCATTTCTAGACCATATGTAATGACGGAGGTTATTTTCGCGTGGAAGAGAATCATTGCTGTTTGTAGAGATAGTTTGGTAATATTGTTCAAATCGTACATTCCTCTAATGGCTGCTGCTGCCCGTTACTTTATATGTAGTGTAAAGGATTGGCACGTTGTCTGTAGGGTGAGGCCGAGGTATTTGTAGGAATTGACTGTCTCAAGTTCAGTCTCTCCCAGGATCATTTTGTTTTCGGCGGCTAGTTCTCCTCCTTTTCGGAACGCCATATACACTGTATTCTTTTCGTTTATACTGAGCTCATTTTCCTCCGCCCAGTCCTGCAAGTTGTTGAGCACTTCTTGTAGCTCCTGCCTGTTTGTAGACCCCAGAACCATGTCATCTGCGTACAGGTAAAGGGATACTGATTTTGTGTTTTCAATAGTCCGAATAATATCCGCTGTCGCGACGTTGAACAGAATGGGACTCAGTGGGTCGCCTTGTAGTACTCCGTTGGTTTGGGTGATCTCTCTTGAGGTTGATATCCCATCGTGCATCTCTACTTTGTTGAAAGCCAGGATGTTTTTTTTTATCATATACGTGATTTCGGATTTCTCATCCATCATTTGCTCCAGTTTTATAATGAGCTTCGATCTGTTTAGTAGGTCGAAGGCCTTCGAGAATTCGACAAATATTGCATGGAAAATTCCTTTAGGGTGTCTAAGCGCTTGTTCTATGTCATTCAGTAGATTGTTGATAGCTTGAAGGGTGGACCTTCCTTTCCTGAACCCGAATTGTTGATCGGGAATCAGTTGATCGACTGTCGGGGTGAGCCTATTGAGCAGAATGTTTGAAAATACTTCGAATATATTGTTCGCTAGAGCGATTCCTCGGTATGAGTTTGGGTCGTTGTCTTCTCCTTTGCCTTTATGTAGAACCTTAATGATGGATTTTCTCCATTCGTCTGGTATTTCCCCTGTTGATAGGCATCTATTAAACAGATCTGACCATAGTTCACTTAGAATTTCAGCCGATTCTTTCAGGATCTCATTGGAGATGCCGTCTGGGCCTGTCGCTTTCTTGTTTTTTGTCTTGCTGATTGTCGCAATTACTTCTTCCGATGTGATGGGGGTGCCCAATTCTACGCTTGTGTGATATGTTGAGTTATACGCCGGTTGTGACTGAGTTAGGTTCAGTACTTGTGAGAAGTGATTTTCCCATATGTCCATCTGAATTTGGCCAGATTTCCTCGTAGTCTTTCTTCTGATGGCTATGAAGGGGTCTTTTGGTGCTTCTTCTGCTTCCATTAAGGCTTGTTTTTCTATGTATTGAGCCTTTTTCTTTTTCAGGAGAGTTTTATATTCCTTTTTTGTGCTGCATATTCTTCTAGAAGACCTTTTGTGTTGTAGAGTTTGGCGATGTGTAGTTTTAGTAGGACTTCGTTTCTAAGTGTGTAGCATTCCGAATCAAACCATGGTTTAGCTCTTCTTAGGTTGATTGGGATTGTTGATGCTCGTATGGCCTCCTGAATTGTTGTCAGGGCTTGGTTCAGATTGTTTTCGTTAAGGCATTGTTTTGTTGCCTCCATTGCTTATGCGTTGTTGCTTAGAGCATTTGCGTCAATCTTCCTGGAGCTCTTGTGGGTTAGTAGGTTCGGTATTTCCTCCTCAGTATTTCCGAGTATAATATTGGTCCTGATAGGTATATGTTTTGTCAGTGGGGTGCAGGATGACTTCCAGAGTCCCTGTCGGTTTTTGATGGAGATGTTGCTTCCTCTGTAAAAAAAACTAGGTCGATGGTACTTGTGCCATTGTGGGCTATGTACGTTATTTCATTTGCTTTGTTTATAGGAGAGTAGCCTTCTTCTTGTAACGTATCCAACATAGCTCTTGTTTTGTTGTTGGGCTTGTCTATTCTGCAGTTAAAATCTCCTGCCAGGATGACGTTTTTGTCTGTCTTTGTTCGGGCAATCGCCCCTGCTATTATTTCTATAGTGTCTACTAGGGAAGATCCGTATGTGATATATATACCTATTATTGTTAGGTATGGGGTTTTCATTATTACCAGGTTCTCTTCTTTTATCGAGTCTTCAATTTTCCCTATGGATGGTTTGAAAATTTTGGAGTTTCGGTGAGGTAGTCTAAGTCTTGTTGTTTTACTAGTATGTCTGCTTGTTGCAGTTGCGTCTCGAGAATTAGGGTAATTTTTTTCATGAGGTTTTCAGACAGTTCCTCAAGCTTTTCCTTGATGTTTTCACAGGATGTTTTATTTTCCAAGGCTATCTCTCTTACTCCTTTATTTAATTCTTGGTTGCTTGTCGCCGTTGGGGCCAAACCATTCGATTTCAGGCGTAGTCTACAGGTCTCGCACATCCATAGTAGAGATCTCTTTTTTGAGTGAAGGGCGTTATACTCCGTTGTAGTCATAGAGGTGCACTCCTTGTGGAACCATTGGTTGCAACCTCCGTCGCAACTCACTGCCGTGTCTTCTAGTGGTGTGTCCGATCACATTTGGTGCATCTTTTGTAGTCCATTGCGGCTGGCATTGTTTGTAGGGATATTCGTACAGTTCGGAATGTGTGAGTCTGTTTCAGCGCAGGTGTGGTTGGTATTGAGATTGGTTTGTTTCTTATAGGTCCCGTCTACTTTGCAGGTGCCTACTTTGATGTATGGGGTTTGTTGAGAAGGTCTTGTTGCATTTGCGACAGGAAGATGGTTTTCGTTTGAAATGAATAACTGATGTGCTTGTGTGCGTTTTGAGTGGTAAGTCTTTCGGCGAAGGATTGTGCGTTGTGTGCGCTTAGTGCGGTAAAGCATTCAGCCGAGATTGTTCTCCAAGTGAGCGGTTTGTATAATTTTACTGTTAGTGTTACTTAACCTAACTAATATTTTACTGGAGAGGGTCTTCTTTTGTGCTTGTGTACTTGCAAATTACCTTTGATGTGGTTGGTCTTTTGTTGTCTTCAGCACGGGTGTTCCTTTTTAGCTTCTTTATCACTCATTTGAGCACACTAAAACTGCAATTGACAGTATAAATTTCAAAATTCCGGGAGCTCGAAATCGCCGCGTCACTCAACTTCAATGTTGATATTTATCTCAACCCCCGCCATTAACATACAGTGTTATCCTGTCGTGTCCTGAGATTTTATGTTTCTCACTCCCCAGTATTTAGAGAACCAAGGCGAGTAAAATAGTATTGTACAGCATAAATTAAGTTTTAAATGGATGTGTGCTTGAGTTGTCAGCAGTGTACGATGATTCTTTATCCGGATTCATTGTGCATGTGCGATCCATCTCATCCTAGGATATGACGACGACGACGAATACGGGTACAACTATGCATATGGCAACCATGGAGGAAAGAATAAGAGGAGATGCCCTGAGCTCGTATGAGTGAAGCCAAGCGCTGCAACCAAAGTGGGCGTAACCTTAACTGGTATCCGGTGTTCTGTGACTTCCATGAGGCATTGTGCATGGCTAAACCTTATTTTGGCCCTCGTTATTATCGCGCTCCGGTTATGCAACTTTCGAAACGTAATAACAGTAGTGATAAGTTATTTAAAAAGAACTCTTCAATTCTAATCTCAGCCTGCCCTATATACCAAAAAAATAAAAATCATTCCTCTGGAAATCCCAAATTATCAAACGGCTGTCGGTCAATAATTACGGTAGGCCTGCGTAATTAATCAATTCGAGGCTAATAATCAAGTTTCCACCCCCCCCCCCACGAAGAAAATACCGTACGGTACCGAAACGTATAGGCTAAACCGTATTTTTGTGCAATTATGCGTCCTTTTTTAATTGTTCAGTTTATTAATTTTGAGGTTCGTATTCTTGAATATCAAAATGTGTACGACCAATGAGTGAAAGTGGCTGTGCTCGAAATTAGGCATAAAAACTGATGAATGCCTCAACACTAATAAGAACATAAAACTCAATTTGGTGTAAATACCGTAATTAGTTCGGCATCGTTAATTCCCAAGATGTTCCTTCATTGGTATCTCGCATCTTCAGACACCTGTATTCAATTTAATCAGTGTTTCAGCGTATTATTACGTTTTGCCGCGTCTTCCTTACAAAACTAGCCTCGCCAAGCTGCTCTCATATTTATATTTAGATTGGCTTTTAAAACGATAACGCAGCTTATTTGTGCCAAGTACCGTGATGTACAGAGTGTATTCTGCCTGTCCAAGAAAACATCTTGACTTGTCATTGCAGTTTTATGTCACTAAAATCCATTACTAGTTGGAGTAGTTTACGGCTTTAAGAATAGGGACAGCCATTTTCTTGCAACCAAAGTGGGCGAGCCGTTTGGCTTCAGCAGCTTGCGCTAGGCTGCGCAGCGAATGCATCTCCTTCCTTTCTTTCCTCCATGATGGCAACCTACTAATGGGGCTATCAATTATAATTTTATGACGATAACCAAGTGTGGGACTGACGAAGTTTATGACTATAATAAAGCAGGAGGCTATCGAGAATTCGTAAGACTATAACCAAGTGTGGAAACAATTATTTGTGATTATGAAAGTCATGATATTTGTTGTTGTTTCTGCTGCTGGTTAGAAAACAGACACGTAGAGGCTTCGATTGATAAGTGATCGTGAATGTTATCATATTTATAACCGGCAGTAATATATTAAACATAAATTAAAATTAAATTTAGTTATTAAATGTATCTTCGATGTTTTTGAATAGGTACGGTAAGTAATGAATATTAGTCCTGTAGTTAGCTAAATTCTGGATGTTTTTAATATTGAGGATTGCTTGATTTGAAGTAAATAAACATTGTACTCTAAGTTTATTAAGTGATTTAAAAATCTCCAATATTAACTCGTGATACTTACCATTTGTTATGCTAAAATTTACACCTGTTTTCCCTTATATATACTTGTATTACTATGTCGTCGGAAGGATTGGAGCAGATAAAGACAATGTTCAAGTCGTTGCAAGGCGGTCAAAATGCTATGAATGTGGATTTGG
The DNA here is from genome assembly GCA_946902985.2 of Meconema thalassinum. Lineage (NCBI taxonomy): Eukaryota > Metazoa > Arthropoda > Insecta > Orthoptera > Tettigoniidae > Meconema > Meconema thalassinum. The sequence continues at coordinate 879,066,951 of OX336389.2, read as the reverse complement.
AAGCACTGCATAAGTATACTCATGAAAGTTCTAAGAAAATGGAGGTTGAAGGAAAGAAAAATGTAGATCTTTTTAAAGCTAAAATTGAGGCAAATGTTGTACATTTGAAAGTGAATATTACACAGTTACAAACAGAGAGAATCAATAGCATTACACAGTTGCAAAATACGAATGCAAAGTGAGAGTTGCAATAATCTTACACCGTTACAAGGTCACATTACTCAACTACAAGCTGAATGTAAGAGTAACCTGGCTCAATTGCAAACTGAACATAGTAATAACATTTCACAGTTACAGAAAAACATTGTTAAATTGCAAATTGAAAACTGTAACAATAACACACTATTGCAAGACAACATTGCACAACTGTAAATTGAGCTGACAAACAGTAACATCCAAAGGTAGGCTAACAACGTCGAGTTACAGGCAAACAATGTTCAAATACAATCAAACATAAATCAATCACAGAACACATCAGACAATCTCCTAGAAAATGTTAAGGAAAATACTAACAATTTGAAAGCTGCGCTTGAAATTGACATAAATTGTATTGTCAGTTCAAATATTGAAATGTTGAAGTGTGACTTACAAAAGAGTAACGAGGAACAGATGATGCTCACACAGACTAAGAAAAGTAAAAATGTGATGAATTTGGAAATGAAATTTAACAACGATATTGTTAATTTAAGACAGAATTTGAAGAAACACATTAAAGGTTTGCAAGAAACTAATTAACACGAACCTAGTTGAAGTTAAGAAACAGTCAGATCAGGATATTGAAGCGTTACGACTACAGGGTAAGAGTAATGCTGACTTAGTATCAATAATGGCAATGGTATTGAAGGACAAATTGAATGTGCACAAGGTGAATTAGATGAAATGAATGGCGATATGAATTCAGGGATTGAGGGAACGAAAATTAAAATGCGGAATCTTTCAATTGAGCAGATGGCAGGCATAGACGATATTAAGCTGGAAATAAAGAATGTGGTTAGAAAAGAGCTGAGATTAGTAGCATGGGAACTGGATGAGAAACAGAAAGAAGAAATAGAAAAACAGATTGCCAGAATAGCTAGTAATGAAAAAGAAGTACGTTGATTCAAGAGTACTACCAGTAAAGAAAACACTTGCCAGAATGAGGAAAGATATTCCATAGCACGACAAGGAATACAGAGTACGCCCGCAAATAATATTTAAAACACACAACGGAACATAACAGTGATCAGAATCTACGACGATAAACCGAGGAAGTTTTCAGAAACATGTATTGTTACGCAAACAGAGTTCATTCGAGATTTAAAGGACTACATAGCTGACAAACATATTACCATCGCCTTCTACACTTACAAGCAGGGGCGGCTCCAGGGGCAGTGTCAATTACAAAAAATACCAAAATATTCATAGTTATGTAACAAGATAGCAGAGCTGTCCACTTGCTCATTTCTCAACAAGGGTTCGGTTTCCAATGTATAAGATTACATAGGTAAAATTTATCTTGTCGCCTCCGTAGCGTAGCGGTCAGCATGGTTACCTGCCGCCCCGGAGGTCCTGGGTTCGATTCCCGGCTCTGCCACGAAATTTGGAAAATGGTATGAGGACTGGAACGGGGTCTACTCAGCCTCGGGTGGTCCAAATGAGTAGAGGGGGTTCGATTCCCACCTCAGCCATCCTCGAAGTGGTTTTCCGTGGTTTCCCACTTCGTCTTCGGGCAAATGCCGGGATGGTACTGCCCCCGTAATTGAATTATGTAGAGACCACGGTGGCTATATTTGAAATTTATAAGGAAAGTTATGGCTGTCATAGTTATGACGTGGGTAGTCATGACGTAAGCACGGATGACGTAAATGTTATGCCAGCAGGCTACTTGAGCTGAGATTCTCAGTGACGTCAGCATTTAGTCGAGAATGTTCCAAGATTTACGACGCAGTCGCAGGAAACGAGGAATTCTGCTGAGGAAGAAACTATGCTATTGGAGGAGAGGCATGAACCAATCAACGATAGTTTAAAGGAAGACGGAGATTGCTAAAACTATGGTATTTTTATTACTTTTGGAATGCAGAATTGTGGAAATCCATTTGCAGTAAAGGCATTGATTTGGAATTTTGGTGAAATTTATTTTCAGTTTTTGAATTTTGAAAATCCGTCATGTATTAACGAAGTTGGAAGTTTTAGCGATGACGCAGTACCACGCTTTGGAAGGGATGGAAACGCCCCTCGTGAAGTTAATAAAAGGGCTTGCGCAGAAGAGAGGAGTCTCTTTCGTTCTCTGATCATTCTGAGATCTCATTCTCAGATCATCGAAGTCTATTGTGAAAGTTCTTTTCTTATACATTCATTATAGTGAGACGTCGAAGTGAACAGCAGTGAAAAGAATCGTCTTTATAACGCGTGGCGAGGCCACTATATTAACGAAATCCAAGTCAAACTAGGTGAAGTTGAAACGGACCTTAGAAAGCTTCTACAAGTTTAACTTCGAACAGTTAGCGGTCACCGATAAGCTAATTGTATTGTGCAGTGCTTCATAAAGTAATAGAGAAAAGCTGAACAATTTCGACCGATTAATTTGAAAGATATTAGCAGTTTTATACGACTGACAAAAGTGATTATCTCGCCACAAGAGAAGCACTTTTGTATAGCCAGAATCAACGCAACGGCTGACGCTGCGAGTGGAATAGAAAGACTTCAGATTGCTTGGTTACAGAACGATACAGTATAATGGAGCAATTTAATACGGCAGTTTGTTCTTCTAATACTACAACCGAAGAGCAGATGGAAGGCTAAAGGGCTTATTGCAATTGGGACATACTTCAACGGAGTAAGATAGCGACATGGAACTTCGCTAATTGCTATTCCAAACAAGCGAACATGCGGTGAATACCATCTACACCCATGTTTCGTAATTAAAGGCTGAATACCATCGAACAGCCATAGAAACAATTTCATACTCTGAATATGAATAATTTCTTCGGAAATTTCTACAAAACTTCATGGCGATTGTCTACTGGAACTTCAGGGAATTTTTCAAGAGAGGTCAGGGATGTCCCGACTCACAAAGAAGATTATTGCCGGAAGGATGTCTATTCGTCTTCAAGGAGCAGAGCGATTTCCGGAGAAGGAAGCAGTTCGATTCTCCGAGGGTGCTATTTCCTATTTCGAGGATGGAGCTCAGCTTTAACGTGGTGAAATGGATCCATCAGCAGTCTTCTTTGGGGAATTTTCCTCTGGAACGTCAATCGGCAGATAAGGTAGTCGTGAACGTTTATTGTATTTGAGTTTACTAATGATGTTTGAGCAACTATTTTTCCCATATTTTTATCCTCATGTATTTTGCCCTATTTTCTTGTTGAGATTCTTATTCTCAGTACACCTTGATGAGTTATGCCTTTTTCGACGATTTATTAAGACATTGTTATGTCATGGGCATAGTTAATGATTTTGAATCAGTTGAGACTGATATTTAGATTTTTCAGTAATTAATATCTTTTTTGTAGTCACGATTTGACTGTAAGTTAATGATTTTTATGGCAGATTTAAATTCAGACAGCGTGTCATTTTATTAAAGTAATTCTACCCCAGTTTAATTACTTTGACCAATTTTCTGTCATCATCAAGAAGGAAGAACATTTAAATGATTTTAGAGCGTTAAAATCTCTTACGTTGTCGACGATCTTGGAAATACTAGTCGTTATTTGTATTGATTGCAACACAGACATTTATCGTCAGTTATGAATGAACATTGCGTCATAGACACTTTTGTGAAAGAGTAACTTTAATAATGAATTATTGAATGCATTAGAGTCAAGAACTTTTGTTAGGAGTTTTTCTCAATTAGAGAATTATATAACGATGTTTGCATTCCCCAGTCTAATTGGATTCTATTCGACTACTTTGCATTTTAGTCGCACTTTATTTGATGATAGTATTTTTATACTACAATTTCTTTTAAGATGTTAATCTTAAATTTTGATAGACCAGACAGGCGTATATAAGCGTATTCACTATTAAATTTGTTTGTGATTGGCAAGTTTTGACTTCATGTCGGTTCATGAATGAAATCCACGAAGGTTAAATAAAAAACAGTTTTGAAACAATTAATGATTATTAGAATTTTTAAGTGGAACTATGAATGTATAATCGCTAGTGCAGCGCGTGTTGAAAGTCGCTGAGGTATAATGCCCTTGAATATGAAGGAGGTTCCCACAGGAATTAATGTTAAAGAATTATTGGTGGAAGTTTTGTAAGTTATGTGGAAGTTTTTAATGCCATATAGATTAATATATGATGATTTTGGGCATATTTTTAATGCAGTTGGTGCATTAACTTGTTAGCGAAGGATTTTCCGATGGAGTAAGATTGTCATAGTTCGTTGAAAATTAATCAAGTGATTTACTGTTAGAATTAACACGAGTTTTGAAAGAATTTGAGATAAGATTTTGAATGAAGGTTGCAGTCACAAATCATTATTAAAACCTTTATTAAACCAGATTGTGACATTAACATGTATAACTAACCTTCATTGGTCGATTATATTAAACACGATTATGAAAATTATCAACCGGATGAACCTGTGGTTAATGTATTTCTTAAATTAATAATTTAAACAATTTAAATGTTAATATTGTAAATAATTGCTGTAAATATTTTTGAAAATAATGTGAAACGAGAGTGATGTTAAAGGCGTGCTTATAATATTTTTATTGTCTTTGACAAATATTATAAACAATTTCTAATTGTTATAAATAATTTATGTGATTTAGTTATAAACATTTAAGAGCTAATTAAACATTTGGATTAAACTTAACAAGTTTAAGGAATTAATATAATGATCCAATAGGATGTGAGCAAAGTGCTTGAAAGATTTGCGTAAATATAATGTGAGTTGTCTTGTAGACATTTAAAAGTTTGAGAGAACAAGCTGTATTCTTACGTAACATAGCATGTGAGAAGGGAGTGCATTTGACCAGTATGCAACAGGCTGGAGGGTAGCCCGCAGCTGTGCCAACATCTGGTTCTCAGAGAGTGAGGTCGTACACACTCTGGCCTTGCGACTATAAATACCATTCTCATGTTTATTAAAAGGAAACCAAATGCTCTATATATGTCACACCCTGACGTCCTTTTCCAATCCAATTATGTTATGAATATTACGTTATTTGGAGCTCTTGGGAGCTAATATGTTCTATATCATGTTGTATGATAAATTTTTGCAAGTCCTACAGTAGGACGTAGTCAGACTGACTTGGGCTACAGATAGCCACGTTGATTTTGTTGTGTTATTAAAATCATACCCTTTATTAGAAATAAAGCTTTTGTACAGTTCAAAGTTCTCGTCTTCGTCTTGGTTCATTTTTAAATGTCATGGTGGAGGTTATTGTGTGAACAGACTTTAGTGATCCTGTTATCAACTCAAACCCCGAGATAATTAAGAGGTAAGTAACGGTAAGTATGAACCCCCGTCTATTTTGGTGTGTTCCACAATGATTTCCTGTGAACTTCTGTGCTCTTATCTCGATAGTATCTGTCAGTGCCATTTTCATTGATGTAGCTGTGCAGGTGCGATTGATAATTGGCAATCCGATTGAGGGGGCGGATATCTGACAGCCTACTATCCAGGTAAACGGGGACAGAAAGATTGGTGCACCTAAAACGTTGGGGCTCGATTCAACAGAACTGGATTACCAGGTTGAACGCCAGAAAGAGTGGCAAACCTAAAACGTGAGGTTCGATTAGACTCAAATAAAGAGGTTGATTCTTTGTTAGATGTCTAGGCCAATTGTAGTATTTAAGAGTGTGATTATATAGGAATTAAATGTTGTATTGTATTAGGAAAATTACACTCAGAAAAGATCAGATCTTATACAACTTGAGAAAGGTTAAATGGGCAGGAAACTTAGAAAAATCGCCTATAATCTGGAATCTTATTTTATTTGACCGGCTTATGACATTTTAGTCATATTAAAGATAAAATTAAATTATTTGGATTGTAAATGTAAATTATTTGTGTTAGGATATTTTAAAATGAGCCAGAGAAATTTGAACATGTGCTTGAGTTTGTTTCAACATGAAGTATCTTCGAATATTAATTATAAGGTAGTTATAAGTTAGATTTAAGACAGAAAATTGATCAAATTTATATATGGTAAAAAGTGTTGCTCAAATGTTGTTATTTTGCTCTTTTGATGTATGTCCCTACAGCAATCCATTTTTGAATAATATTGTAATGGCAGATGAAAGTTTGAAGAAAATGTTAGAGGAGATGTCTGCTAACATGAAGCAGATGATGGAGGAGAATGCTAGTAATTTGAAAGCTAGTATGGGTGAAAGTTTGAAGGGTATCCAAACTAGTACTGCTAATTTAGAGGAGAATATGTCGCGTTTACAGATTAATACCCTAGGAATTGAAAATACTGTAAGTGACATCCGCACAAATGTGTCTGATGTTAAAAATGATGTGTCTAAGGTACAGAAAGACCTTACAATGTTAAATCTAGATGTAGCTAATGTCCGAGGGGATATTTCTTTTGCTAGAGCCGAAGTTGTTGTTGTCAAAAATGATGTTGCGACTGTCCAAGACAAGGTCGAGGAAGTCCAAAAAGAAATTCAAAAAGCTAGAATTGATGTATCCAATGTTCAGGTAGATATTAATAACATTCGTGCGGATATAACTGAGGTGCAAAGTGACATAACTAAGATTCAGGTAGAGGTCAACACAGTTTTCATAGATATGACTAAAGTCCAAACTGATGTAAATAAAGTCAGGGAAGACATCGAAAACTCAAAAACTCTTTGTACGCGTAATATAACTGCATTAGCAACTAGGTTAGTCGATGAATCGGTTAGAACAACAACGTCTTTAGCAGAGTTGAAGTATGATGTAGAGGTCATGAGAACCCAGGTATTAGACCACAATAGAGTATTAAAAGAGGATATCGAAGTAGACATAGCAGAAATGTTAACAGCAAACGTAGCGGTATGGAAAGACGAGTGGAATAAGTCAAGTGGGGAACATGTAACCCAAATTCAGGAAAGGATTGAAAGAAAACTTGCCAGTACGCAGATAGAAATTAACAATGAAGTAGTACAGATTAGGAAAGATTTAAGCGTCAGGATAAATTCGCTATCCGAAAAACAAGTTGACGATAGAACACAACTAGATCAGGATATGCAAACTTTAAAATCTACATTAGAGGAACAGATGCATAAAGTTGTCTCGGATGTAAATGAAACGACGAGTAAACTGAAAAATTTGAAGTTAGGAGAGGCTAGTTTAATGCAGGACTACAAAGAAGAGATTATCAAGAAAGTCTTAACAGAAATCACTGACAAGGATACAGAAGGCTTAGCTTGCGAATTGAATAGGAATTATGCTAGAAGACATAACCTAGAGCCAGAAGAAAGAGACGTGACTCCTGAAGAACGTGTATCCAGATTCAGAGAGGAGGATGACGAGAGGAATATGGAACCTGAGTGGAATTATCGAGATAGTGGGAAAAACTATCCGGATTCATATCCGAGGAACGTGACGGTCATCAGGAATTTCGAAGACAAACCACAAAAATTCAGTAACACTGATAGTTTGACACCTATCGAGTATGTAAGGAATCTCAAAGATTATTTCATCGAAGCTCACATTCCCAGAGAGAGAGAGATGAAGATAGTAGAGAGATATCTGATTGGAGGACCCCTTGAATGGTTTCGCGCATTTAGATACACATTCAGTAACTTTGACGAGTTTGCAGAGGCACTAATCAAACGATTTTGGTCCATAGAAGCGCAGAATTCGTTAAGAGCGGAGGTGTATTCAAGAAAATACTCAGGTACTCTTCCAACGAGGTACGCTGATTTCTTTACGAGTCAGTTGTCCCGCTTGAGATTTTTGCAACCCCCATTGTCCACGGAGCAACTAATTGATGCGATTTCTCGTATGCTGCCAGTTGAGGTGAGGAGACTTATAATTTCGTCCAACATCAGGGATTTATCCAGCATGGATGAATTACTGAGAAGGTTAGACTACACAAGTCCAATGCCTAACGTAGTCCAGAAAGGTCAAAGGCAGGAGTTTAAAGAGATCAATACGGTATATATGGACCAAGTCCAACAAACTGACAAGCCAGAGCAGGAGAAAACTGACAATGTAGGTCCTCACAGGAATAATCAGTTTAGAAATTACAGATCACAAGGTTACCGACCGTATCAACAGAGAAGAGGTTGGAACTACAACCGAGGAAACTACAATGGAAGAGGCAGATATTACAACAATAATGGGTATAACCGTAACTATAATAGGAATAACCAAAACCAAAATAGAAACCAGAATACTCAAGGTCAGGTTATGACACCCGATCAGTATCAGCAAAGAGAGAAGGAAAGCCAGCAATACTTAAAAGAATTAAGGGATAAAGAAGCTGACAATCAAAAGAAAAGGCAGGATGTTGTAATCGATCCTGGACCTTCTACGAGCCAGCAGAACTTTGAAAATAGAAATACTGGTCAGAAGAGAAAGTAGAGAGGAAAGAATACATTAACCACACACAACCCAGAGTAGAAGAAATTTATGATTAAGGAACATAGAGGAAATATCATACTAGAGTAAGCCAGTAATAATTCAATTTCGTGTTCAAGAGAGTTGAGATACTTGTAACACTGAGTTTAAAAACAATTTGCAACTGTTTTTAAAACGTGGTGAGAGGAGAATGCCCCCGTAATTGAATTATGTAGAGACCACGGTGGCTATATTTGAAATTTATAAGGAAAGTTATGGCTGTCATAGTTATGACGTGGGTAGTCATGACGTAAGCACGGATGACGTAAATGTTATGCCAGCAGGCTACTTGAGCTGAGATTCTCAGTGACGTCAGCATTTAGTCGAGAATGTTCCAAGATTTACGACGCAGTCGCAGGAAACGAGGAATTCTGCTGAGGAAGAAACTATGCTATTGGAGGAGAGGCATGAACCAATTAACGATAGTTTAAAGGAAGACGGAGATTGCTGAAACTATGGTATTTTTATTACTTTTGGAATGCAGAATTGTGGAAATCCATTTGCAGTAAAGGCATTGATTTGGAATTTTGGTGAAATTTATTTTCAGTTTTTGAATTTTGAAAATCCGTCAAGTATTAACGAAGTTGGAAGTTTTAGCGATGACGCAGTACCACGCTTTGGAAGGGATGGAAACGCCCCTCGTGAAGTTAATAAAAGGGCTTGCGCAGAAGAGAGGAGTCTCTTTCGTTCTCTGGTCATTCTGAGATCTCATTCTCAGATCATCGAAGTCTATTGTGAAAGTTCTTTTCTTATACATTCATTATAGTGAGACGTCGAAGTGAACAGCAGTGAAAAGAATCGTCTTTATAACGCGTGGCGAGGCCACTATATTAACGAAATCCAAGTCAAACTAGGTGAAGTTGAAACGGACCTTAGAAAGCTTCTACAAGTTTAACTTCGAACAGTTAGCGGTCACCGATAAGCTAATTGTATTGTGCAGTGCTTCATAAAGTAATAGAGAAAAGCTGAACAATTTCGACCGATTAATTTGAAAGATATTAGCAGTTTTATACGACTGACAAAAGTGATTATCTCGCCACAAGAGAAGCACTTTTGTATAGCCAGAATCAACGCAACGGCTGACGCTGCGAGTGGAATAGAAAGACTTCAGATTGCTTGGTTACAGAACGATACAGTATAATGGAGCAATTTAATACGGCAGTTTGTTCTTCTAATACTACAACCGAAGAGCAGATGGAAGGCTAAAGGGCTTATTGCAATTGGGACATACTTCAACGGAGTAAGATAGCGACATGGAACTTCGCTAATTGCTATTCCAAACAAGCGAACATGCGGTGAATACCATCTACACCCATGTTTCGTAATTAAAGGCTGAATACCATCGAACAGCCATAGAAACAATTTCATACTCTGAATATGAATAATTTCTTCGGAAATTTCTACAAAACTTCATGGCGATTGTCTACTGGAACTTCAGGGAATTTTTCAAGAGAGGTCAGGGATGTCCCGACTCACAAAGAAGATTATTGCCGGAAGGATGTCTATTCGTCTTCAAGGAGCAGAGCGATTTCCGGAGAAGGAAGCAGTTCGATTCTCCGAGGGTGCTATTTCCTATTTCGAGGATGGAGCTCAGCTTTAACGTGGTGAAATGGATCCATCAGCAGTCTTCTTTGGGGAATTTTCCTCTGGAACGTCAATCGGCAGATAAGGTAGTCGTGAACGTTTATTGTATTTGAGTTTACTAATGATGTTTGAGCAACTATTTTTCCCATATTTTTATCCTCATGTATTTTGCCCTATTTTCTTGTTGAGATTCTTATTCTCAGTACACCTTGATGAGTTATGCCTTTTTCGACGATTTATTAAGACATTGTTATGTCATGGGCATAGTTAATGATTTTGAATCAGTTGAGACTGATATTTAGATTTTTCAGTAATTAATATATTTTTTGTAGTCACGATTTGACTGTAAGTTAATGATTTTTATGGCAGATTTAAATTCAGACAGCGTGTCATTTTATTAAAGTAATTCTACCCCAGTTTAATTACTTTGACCAATTTTCTGTCATCATCAAGAAGGAAGAACATTTAAATGATTTTAGAGCGTTAAAATCTCTTACGTTGTCGACGATCTTGGAAATACTAGTCGTTATTTGTATTGATTGCAACACAGACATTTATCGTCAGTTATGAATGAACATTGCGTCATAGACACTTTTGTGAAAGAGTAACTTTAATAATGAATTATTGAATGCATTAGAGTCAAGAACTTTTGTTAGGAGTTTTTCTCAATTAGAGAATTATATAACGATGTTTGCATTCCCCAGTCTAATTGGATTCTATTCGACTACTTTGCATTTTAGTCGCACTTTATTTGATGATAGTATTTTTATACTACAATTTCTTTTAAGATGTTAATCTTAAATTTTGATAGACCAGACAGGCGTATATAAGCGTATTCACTATTAAATTTGTTTGTGATTGGCAAGTTTTGACTTCATGTCGGTTCATGAATGAAATCCACGAAGGTTAAATAAAAAACAGTTTTGAAACAATTAATGATTATTAGAATTTTTAAGTGGAACTATGAATGTATAATCGCTAGTGCAGCGCGTGTTGAAAGTCGCTGAGGTATAATGCCCTTGAATATGAAGGAGGTTCCCACAGGAATTAATGTTAAAGAATTATTGGTGGAAGTTTTGTAAGTTATGTGGAAGTTTTTAATGCCATATAGATTAATATATGATGATTTTGGGCATATTTTTAATGCAGTTGGTGCATTAACTTGTTAGCGAAGGATTTTCCGATGGAGTAAGATTGTCATAGTTCGTTGAAAATTAATCAAGTGATTTACTGTTAGAATTAACACGAGTTTTGAAAGAATTTGAGATAAGATTTTGAATGAAGGTTGCAGTCACAAATCATTATTAAAACCTTTATTAAACCAGATTGTGACATTAACATGTATAACTAACCTTCATTGGTCGATTATATTAAACACGATTATGAAAATTATCAACCGGATGAACCTGTGGTTAATGTATTTCTTAAATTAATAATTTAAACAATTTAAATGTTAATATTGTAAATAATTGCTGTAAATATTTTTGAAAATAATGTGAAAAGAGAGTGATGTTAAAGGCGTGCTTATAATATTTTTATTGTCTTTGACAAATATTATAAACAATTTTTAATTGTTATAAATAATTTATGTGATTTAGTTATAAACATTTAAGAGCTAATTAAACATTTGGATTAAACTTAACAAGTTTAAGGAATTAATATAATGATCCAATAGGATGTGAGCAAAGTGCTTGAAAGATTTGCGTAAATATAATGTGAGTTGTCTTGTAGACATTTAAAAGTTTGAGAGAACAAGCTGTATTCTTACGTAACATAGCATGTGAGAAGGGAGTGCATTTGACCAGTATGCAACAGGCTGGAGGGTAGCCCGCAGCTGTGCCAACATCTGGTTCTCAGAGAGTGAGGTCGTACACACTCTGGCCTTGCGACTATAAATACCATTCTCATGTTTATTAAAAGGAAACCAAATGCTCTATATATGTCACACCCTGACGTCCTTTTCCAATCCAATTATGTTATGAATATTACGTTATTTGGAGCTCTTGGGAGCTAATATGTTCTATATCATGTTGTATGATAAATTTTTGCAAGTCCTACAGTAGGACGTAGTCAGATTGACTTGGGCTACAGATAGCCACGTTGATTTTGTTGTGTTATTAAAATCATACCCTTTATTAGAAATAAAGCTTTTGTACAGTTCAAAGTTCTCGTCTTCGTCTTGGTTCATTTTTAAATGTCATGGTGGAGGTTATTGTGTGAACAGACTTTAGTGATCCTGTTATCAACTCAAACCCCGAGATAATTAAGAGGTAAGTAACGGTAAGTATGAACCCCCGTCTATTTTGGTGTGTTCCACAATGATTTCCTGTGAACTTCTGTGCTCTTATCTCGATAGTATCTGTCAGTGCCATTTTCATTGATGTAGCTGTGCCGGTGCGATTGATAATTGGCAATCCGATTGAGGGGGCGGATATCTGACAGCCTACTATCCAGGTAAACGGGGACAGTACCTTGTTCAAGGCCACGGCCGCCTCCTTCCCTCTTCCTTGCCTATCCATCCTAACCATCCCTTACCTTCCCTCATGAGGCCCCTGTTCGCTTTGCAGGTGAGGCCGCCTGGGCGAGGTGCCAATCCCACCTCACCAGTTGTATCCCTTCCGATTCGATGTTCCCAGCTCTAGGACACTGCCCGTAGAGGCGGTAGTGGTAAGTTCCCTCGCTGAGTCCGTGGGTTCCACCAACCTGGAGGGTAAACGATTAAAAAAAATTATAAATCCATCCAACATTGGGAATGGCAGTATTTGGTGTGGTAAACCTTGTGCTGTCGACTGGTATGGATACGAAAATGAACTAGCTCTGTATCGCGATCGGCGTACGAAAACTCTCACAATAATGGTAGAACGATGCCACTCTCAGTGATAGACTTAATCACACTTCAATATCTAAAACAAAATAAAATAACAGTTGGATAAAATCTTACTCACCCATTGCTCCAATGAATGATCTTAATACGCCGTCACTGTCCACTTAAAATGAGCGGTAAACCAGGTCCATTCTGCGATCCTTTTTACTTGCAAATCGTTCCATGACTTTCTTGTTAAAATTGTCAATGTTATTGACAAAACGCTTCTCACAGGATAGCAGGCCTAATGCTGTCAGTCTTTCTTCTTTCATGGTGTTCCTCAGGAACGTCTTGACTCTTTTCATCAGCGAAAAACAGCGTTTAGCTTCTGCAGATGTCATCGGCATGGTAATTAACAGTTTCAACAGTTTAACAGTTTCTTGAAAAGTGTCACTTAACTCGTCGTCCAGAATTAACATGAGAAATGGTACAGCACCAGAAACAGATCTCAGTTCTGGCCTGGAAAAGGAGACCTGTAGCTCACTTTTAAGTTTTCTCTTCTAGAAACGGGTATGCTTTGACCATTTCAGAGAGATGTAGATCAGGAAAATTTACTTCAAATGAATCAAATACGGCAACATCAAACAAGTCCGTTTCAACCAGATGTCCCGTAAACTGAAATCGAGATCGTATTTCCAATGAAATTGTACCATATACTTCTACAGCTTCCCTTTTCTTGCTGTCAGAAAGCACTGTGTCAGTACGTCTTTTCTTTAGTAGAACGGTTTCGCTATCATTTCGAATTTCAATCTCAACCTCTTCGATTAGTGTGTCAATATGTTGTCGTATTGATTGCATACAGGCTTCAAAGTTTTGTAGACTTTGACGGACTTTCACAGGGTCACTCTTCTTCTTTTGTAGCTGGTTGAAAAGTATCTCCACGTGTGGCATTACCTTGTGAAAAAACGTTAGCCAAAATACAAAGTTTACTTCATTCAGCAATAGCTGGTAAGAACTGGCTTGAGCGAGGGTAGATTGCATTCTTATGTCATCACGGTTTCATATCGACTGCATAACATTAATGAGATCCTTCCTGTGTTCAAACACCGTTCTCACTCCACGAGAATGAAAGTTCCATCGCGTTTGAGAAGCTCGAGGTAACCTTCTCTGGACATTTCCATCTAAAATTTGTGTGCGTTGCGAAGAGTTTGAAAAAAATGAGCATATACCTGATAGATTTGCAAAAAAAGCGTACTTGACGATTAATCGACGCTGCCTTAGAGACAATTACATTCATTTGATGAGCATAACAATGAACATACTTAGCATATGGGTACTTATCTCTTACTTGCTTCTGTACGCCATTTAAACCACCACTCATAACGGACGCGCCATCAAAGCTTTGAGCAAAGAGCTTATTACAGTCATTTCCAATAATTAATTGTAGTTTGTGTAGTATGCAGTTTGAGATTGCATTTGAGTCATGTCCATCGGGGTTAATACATTTCCAGAATCTCTCAACTGGCTTTCTCTTAACTACGTATCGTAGCACGATTACTAATTGAAACTTATTGGACACGTCAGTAGTTTCATTCGAAATGACCGCTATGTATTCAACAGTTTTGATTTCTTTAAGAACTTCTTCGTGATATACAGGGTGTTTATAAATGAATATCGGGGTTTTAACTCTTTATAATATTTATTACATTAAACTTACAGTTATAAATTATATAATATGATGTACTTCTAACATGCATCCAAGTAACTCGTTCTGTATTGTTTTTGATGTGTATTTCGAAGCAGATGAGGTATATTGAGAACGACCGATGTGTTCCCTGAGGTCATGATCTAGCTCGGCACTGAACTGAATTAACTCCTTAAAAATACCTTTGTTTTCAGACTCATCGTTTTCATTTTGCCCTCTTAAGGCCAATTCCAAGGCGCCGCAAAATCGTATACAGTTAATTATAAGATTTAAAACATAGCGGTTCTTATCAACCTGCTCATTATGTTTTGCAATGGCTTCCCTATACTGCGAACTCAATTGGGTTTGAATGTTTACCTTGCCTAGCATGGACAAACTCATTACATTGCTCATGTGGTCTTTAGATTTATCGTGAGCTTTCATCTTTTCCCATATATGAACTATATCTGTAACATCACCCTTTGACCAGTTGAATTCGCCTTCGAAAAGCACGCATGGGAAGCAGAATAGCACACCCTTTTCTTCGTAGCCACACAGCCACTAATTTTTGTTTATAAATTTTTGTTGAACTTCCTGGACCTATGAACTTTGGCACTTTTTTGTACGTAATTGATAGTCAAGTCTGGGGTAGGTCTACTTAATTGTTTAACTTGAATTTTGTCATCATACGGCAACGAAGAAAATGGCCTATTCAACAAAGCACTAATCTTATTCATGTTTGACTATTAACACACATATACACTAATCTTGGTAGTCAATATTTCACATCGGGACTTACCGATAATATATACAATAAGAAAATAAAAAGAAACATTTTCACCACTCAAACCATTCACTCACGAATTCACGAATTGACTACAACACAAACTTTTTAACACATTGTCACTCACTAAAAATAACCACGAACCGTCAAGAATTGAAGACACCCAACATATTTCGCGCGATATCTTCCAGACCTGACAGGTGCAGGTGGTTTATCAACCATAAATTTTTAACTACCGAGATTAATCCGTGAAGCCTGAACATGTAGTCATGATCGTACTTTTTTCTCTTTTATTCACTTAGTTATTCACTTTACCAGATAAGGAATTATTAAATACATATTATTTTCACTATTTATTAGGTCAGGTTTAGATTTCAATGTTGAATGCAGAGCCCTCTTAGAGAAATCTAGAATTAATATTCTTTGTGTGAGAGCGATTAGTTGTCAGTTTGTGTCAACGAATCCCCCCCGCCAATAACCAATGAGTGCTAAATTACTTCCAGGCCATTGGTCTACACCCTCTTCTGCTCCTCCCCTTGTGACAGACAGGTATAGCGCTGGCCCAGTACCTCATAATGACCGATAGATGGCATTGCACTTTACTTTCTGTACAGCCATGAGCCAAGCATTATCCGGCACGGAGCCTAGTGTATTTCCCCATAGCCAGTGACCGGAGAGGTTATGAAACGGATAGTAAATTGAACTGTGCATGCGTCAACCGTGCCGAATAGACCGTACCATAAGATATTACAGGCGGGAAGATGGAATCAATAATCATACTCTACGGACGGAATATTTGAAACTAATTAAATACCAGTATTAAACTGTAGGCGTTTGAAATTATCCTTTCAGGACTATGAATAATTCGTTTTCTCTTAGAGGGCAGTGCCATGGCACGGTGGCACTACGCTTAGAACCGCCCCTGCTTACAAGCCCTCGCATTATGTTGGCAACGGTGCCCACCTGTCATCTGGTAGGCCTAGAGCAAGCACAAGGTAATTGCTAACACTAATAAGTAAACACATAGATTTTGACGTGAAATGTTTCCGAAAATACAACAGAATATGACTTATTTCCTGTAACTCCTAAGTGGAGCACAGGGCATCACAACAGAACATAACGTCCACTAAATCCACACACCAATATCACAAATATAGAATAAATAGTATCATGCTCGTACAGTCAATTCCCAATAAGGTAATAATAAAATGCTTTACTGTACCTCAATGTCCCATTGTCTGAAGTTTATTTTTCTTACTGTTATGCTCACTGCCGTATTCATGCGCTCATAAGAATTATTTAAAACTATTCTAACGAACATATAGGCTGCCTTTGATATTAAATTCTTCACTTATTGTCTACAGATGCACTTATCATCGTCACAATAGGCATAATTAGTCTCCAAGTTTAGTGTTGAAAGTCTTAACAAGAATGTCCCACAGTTCACTTAATTTGAAAAATGCACTTCCCAACTGAGTAGAGTTCATAATATACTTGAATATAGGGGTCACATTAATATATATTTACCCAAAACTAAATTACTAGTCACTGAATGTCCTCCAGCCTGTAAATTGTCAAAATATAGCCTAAATCACAAACTTCCGTTCCTTTTCCCAACAAACCAAACCAATGTTCAGAATTTCAAACCTTACCTACACTGTGTGACAAATAAACACATACATACAATACTTCAGAACTCAATTGGTGCACTAAAGTAGTGTAGTAGTGACAGTTCTAACCCACCCGGCGTTGCTCGGGCGGCGTCCATGTTAAATCATTAATATCTGGCCAACCCATGGTCCGATTTTCACAAATGAGGTGTCGTTGGACTCGGGCTGACGCCCTCTTTCCAATGGACCACTCATATCAACCCCTAAATAAAACCTACCCCTACTAGGGGGTGAAATTGTAATTTTTTTAGTGAAAGTCTCTTTTCAAATGCGACATGTATAAGGTGCGCTGCTAAAATAAGCTTAAACGTTGTTGCTCATATAGCGCATGCTATATGCATGCTATATGCATGCCTTGTACTTTCCCGGTAAACAACCAATATGGCCTTGTACCGGTTGCCAATACATAGTCATTAATCAAGAAAGCAATCATCGTCCTAGTCATGTACGGGTAATGAATTTTTTGTCTACGAGTTTTCAGTAGTGGTAAAATGGAATAGCATTTTATGTTAGGCTTACCTGAGTTTTAAATAGTTCACTGCCTGGAAACAATGGTTGCACTTTACTGCGTCTCGGGTTTTCAGCGATTGCTACGGCGGTAAGGCTTTTCTTTCCAAGTTTCTAAA
This sequence comes from Meconema thalassinum, assembly GCA_946902985.2. NCBI lineage: Eukaryota > Metazoa > Arthropoda > Insecta > Orthoptera > Tettigoniidae > Meconema > Meconema thalassinum. The sequence goes on along the minus strand of OX336389.2, from coordinate 879,049,258 downwards.
AATAAATAAAATAAACCGTTATAAATACCTAAATTCAGGTTAGTACATGCATTTCATAAAGTAAAATATGAAACAAAAAATGAAACAAGTTAGTTTAAAAAAATAATCCCACCTTCACTTGCAGGGGCTTATTGCTGTTTCCTTCTAGTGGGCTCAAAAGTGCAATGGTTTCTTCTCTCTCAGACATGTAAGGTATACCAGTTATCTGCAAACAAATAAATTAAAAAATCAATAATTACCTAATCAATAAATAATTGCTTGTAAATATATATAAATCAATAAATGTATAAACGAATAAATATATACCTACCTCACAACAAGGATAAGTATTTTCCACCAACACCAAAACTGTTAAACAATGCAACGCAGTGTGTTCAAAGGTAGTCACCTGAGTGAGAGTGGAAATGATAACGACATGTCTTTATATATGTTACGTTGCATGTATAATCATTTTTTCCCACGCTTTGAACATTCTGTTATCGGTCACGTGGACAGCTAACACCCAAGGTGAACACCTGTGCCAGGTCAAATTTCACGTCAACTTGCATTTTGTCACGTATAAAGCAAAACAGGATGTAACTTGTTAACAGTTATCGCGCACGTGGACAGCTAACGTCCCAGGCGAACACCTGTTCTAGGTCAAATTTCACATGAACTTGCATTTTGTCACGTACGAAGCAAGACAGGATGTAACTTGTTTAGCCCTCATGTGGTTTCACACATGTTCACATGCATTTCGCACTTCCCTGCCACCACGATGGTTAGATTATTTCACCTTCAAGCGTCTTTGTCATTTTCCATTGCACCTGTTGTCAAGTCAGATCAGCGCATTCCAATAAGCTCGTCTGCTCCTCTACAAGTTTGTTTTCTGTACTCGCTTCGACCAACATAGAACCAAGTTCTCATCACCGTTTACACGTTAAGGTAAAATTTCAAAAAACGAACTCTCGCTCTGTCATACATCGACCCGCCGAAATAGCGATTGTTCTATTAAGCATGGTCCTTGTGGCTAGCGACAGGTTCGTTGAAACACACACCCAGCAGTATCGTCTCTCTCAACCACCACGCATCATGAACATTATAAACAGGTAAAGAAAAATTATTATTTTTCAACATGTATGGCGTTAGGCCCTTTGTCAAAATGTCAAACATAGTTTCAAAAAGAGAGCGTTAGCCCTAGTCCTAGGACACCGCGTACACGTCTCTAGCGTTATGGGTTTGCGAAATAGAGCAAAAAGTCTAAAATCATGGTTTTACCTCAACATGGTTTTTCATTCCTGCTCAACACGAACATCCTCGGCAAGAGGGCAACGCCATGAAAAAAATGACACCTCGCACTCGTCTCTAGGCTTATTGGTTCGTGAGTTATCGGCAAAAATCACAAAAAACACTTGTTACCCCAAAATCGAGTTTCCAAAATTTTTAAAAAATATAACGGGTGGTCCATAGCAAAGAGGACGTCACCCCGAGTCCTTGGACCCGTCATACACGCCTCTAGCATGATTGGTCCGCGAGATATAGCAAAAAGTTTAAAATCACAGTTTTACCCCAAAAAAATCAGTTTCTCTCATTCTCGAAAACTTTAACCTATTACCAAAATAAAAAGGATTTTGAGACAAGCCATTTGACACGTCATAGGACCAAATCCGACCATGCATTCGTGAAATATCGGAAAAAGTCTAAAATCATGGTTTTACCCCCAAAAAGCCTGTTTCCCTCATTCTCAAAACTTCGAGGGCTTCGAGAAAAGCGATTTGACACGTCACACGACCAAATCCGACCTTGCGTTCGAGAGATATCGGCAAACTTCGTAGGAAAGTAGGCGACTATCTGGCTCTCTCCTCACCACCAAAACCCCTTCTTATCAATCTTTTTTTTTTCAAAGAGTTCGCCCTCTTACAAAAATCCCAAGTGCGCATGCGTACAAAACAAAAACAAAAATGTTAATCCATAGCGACATGCAGCAAAACGCATGCGCTATATGAGCAACTACATTCAAGCTCATTTTTGCAGCGCACCTTATACATGTCGCATTTGAAAAGAGACTTCTACTAAAAAATTACAATTTCACCCCCTAGTAGGGGTAGGTTTTATTTAGGGGTTGATATGAGTGGTCCATTGGAAAGAGGGCGTCAGCCCGAGTCCAACGACACCTCATTTGTGAAAATCGGACCATGGGTTGGCCAGATATTAATGATTTAACATGGACGCCGCCCGAGCAACGCCGGGTGGGTTAGAATTGTCACTACTCCACTACTCACTAATACTGAGGTAGTAAGGGATATTCCGAAACTTTGAGGGCACTGCATCTTCTCGGAGATCTCGGAGCCAGTTTCGGAACTGTGTCATATCACTGTATCCAATCTTCAAAAGCTATTACAGTACGTCCTTTTCATCAAAGTCTTGTACACAAACAATTTTCTTGGAATGGCACGTATCCAAGCCTGTTCCTAACCTCGTCCTTAAGGAAGGAAAACGTAGTAACATAACTATTTAATTTCACAGTGCTGGTATTATTTTCCCCACAGCAAGGCACGCAACACTTCAAAAAAATCTTGAAATATTTTAATGAACAAAAGTTGGATGCTTTTCAGTCGGTCAACACGATTGTACCCAAATGACATAGATTATTCCCTAATCCTGAAAAAAAATTACATGAGATTAATAAATACACTTGGGTGACCAGTTTCAATCGCCAAGCGATCATCTTCAGATCAGATTAGATTAGATTTTTATTAAATCCATTTGATCAATTACATGTATACAATACATTTTTGATATAGGACACGTCAGAATTTACATCTATAAAATAAAAGAACTAACAGGTATGTATTACTAATACTACAACTATTTATAACGTATTATAATAACAGATCTTAAGAGATACAATCTTATTAGACAACTATTTACACCTTACTCTATTATCATAACATGAAAACTTAATTCTATAAATACAACAACTTACAGCTAGGTATTACAATTAAAATAGAAAAGTAAAATATAGTTACAGATTTAATCGCTCCTATACGCTAAGATATTCAACTACAGAGTAAAAACAATGGCACTGCAGATAAGCATTCAACATTCTATCAAAGGTTTTTATTTTTGGGGCTAGTTTTATATACTGGGGTAGTTTATAGTATAATTTAACTCCTGTGTGAAAAGTTCCTTTTTGATATATGCTCGTGTGTCTGTGTGTGTGTGTGTGTGTGAAATATGAATGTTTTGATTTTGTCTTGTGTTATGCCTATGAACATTGCACGTAGGCTATAAAATCTATGTATGAAAGTAAGGATGAAAATGTTTATATACAATTATTCAGTTACAATATTAGTTAAGATAATGCAACTCGTCAATTTAAAACACCGCCTTTCCAGTGACAAAAACAATTCTGTAAAGAACACAACGGAATTAGTAACTGCATTAAACAGGTTACAAATGAAACCTAGCTTGCGGCTAGTATCCTTCGCTATAACTAACATGTACACCAACATTCCAATTAATGAAGCAATAAATATTATCGAAAACAACTTAAAGTCCAACAACACGGCAAAATAATCTGAAGAGGGCGTGAGATTACTGAGGTTCGTACTCAGCCAAAACGTGTTTCAATTCGATAATAAAATATACACAGAAACAGAGGGCCTAGCCATGGGGTCACCACTAAGCGGGCTAATCGCCGGCATCTTCATTAACGCACTGGAAAATGCGTTCCTAGAAAAAAAAACTCGACAAAGGGAATAGTAACGTGGATGATGTAATTTGCATCTACGACACTGAATTAACAAGAGAAGAAACAATTCTCCAAACCATTATTAGCCTACACCACTCAATCAAATTCACTTAAGAATCCGAAACCGATCGGAAAATAAATTATCTCGACATAACTATCGAACGTAAAGAAAATGAGCTTTCATATTCCATATTCCGAAAAGCTACACAAACTTCGTATGCAACTGACAATCATTCCAATCACCCCAGTACGAGTTCAATTAGCGGGGTTCAATCCAATGGTGCACAGGGCTTTAAACATACCCATCTCAAAAGACAATCACAATAAGGAAATCAGAACAATCAAGCAAATAGCAAAGGAAAACAATTTTCCTTCCAGCAAAATAGATCAAATTGTAGCCAGACATAAAAATAAAACGATTCAAAAGCCCGAAAATCTTGAGAAACAATTCGCGTGTTTCAACTATGTGAACGCGAATACATATAAAATCACTAATCTGTTCAAAAAACAAGGCATAAAAATAGGATTTTTCAACGAATAACACAACCGGAAAGCATCTGCACAATTAGTTATCTAAATAAACAAGACCCGTATTCAAAGTCAGGGGTATATTCCATTACGTGTCAAGCTACAGGGTGTCAAGCAAATTACATCAAGCAGAGTGGGAGAAGAATGGATACACGATACAATGAACACATAAATGCGATAAAATACGGGACGCACACGGCCGTATGCGAACACATGTGCTACGCGGGACACAGTTTCACTAACATTGAAACCGCCTTTAAAATAATTAATCACGAACCAAAGGGCAGAGCTCTTGACATAAAGGAAGCTATCGAGATAAAATTAGCTAAAAGCAACGACCCCAATAATTTAAACGAACACACTTTCATGGAGGGTTCACCCCTTTTCACTCTACCAGAAAGCACACCCCATCGGAAACAAGACACAACATAACGATATAGTCAGGCTAGATAAAGGATTAATAAGGGAAACATGTTATTGGATCAGGATTTACTATGTATCGTTTTCTTCAATAAACCTAGGCCGGTATTAACGGCAGTATTAAAGGTCTCGGGACATTCTCATTAGACCGTTTCCGCTTAAAGAGGACTCTTTAGCTTATGCGTGGCGAGATTGTAACCAGGTCTTTAATAGTTCAAGATTATCCTGAATACAGTAAAACACAGCACATTAGAGAGACTACACGGCAACCTACAGTTACATTTGTACGAGGAACACATGGCACTTAGGAATGCGAGAGGGGGAATATCCCAACGAGGTAAGAGACCCTCACACACAGGAACATCCCTTCAGTCGAGTGCAGACAGTGACCAAGTTAACGGCTCTCACCAGGACTGTGCAAGACTCAACCAGATAAGTAGCCTGTACAATACAATCTGAATTGACCATTTACAACAACCACTTATTCACTCCAAACAAGCAAATTCCGGAGGTCAATAAACACTTCCAGCACCTTAACAAAACATCACATAGACTACAACTAACACATATTGACGAGTTGCATTATCTGAACTATTACTGCAAGTGAATAAGTGTATATATTGTAAATAATTTCACCCATACTTTCAGACATAGATTTTATAGCCTGAGTGTAATGGATCTGATGATGATCGCTTGACGATCGAAACTGGTCATCCAAATATATTCATTAATCTCATATATTTTTCAGGATTAGGGAATAACCCATCTCATTTAGGTACAATCGTGCTGACCGACTGAAAAGCATCAAACTTTGGTTTACTAAGGCAACACTGAAAATGGCTTCAAACACCATAATATTTTAATGAAATATTAGTGAAGAATTTGTTTGTTAAATTCATTACCGGGCTTTGGTTAAACAGACAACTCAATACGGGAAATACTCACTTCCACAACTTTCAGCAGGTCTGATTCACCTTGAGGAATTTCACGGGTGTTGAAAGAGTAAATAACGACTGATTTTAAATGCTGTCTTATTAAAATAAACTGTATTTATCAACGAACGTTAGCACGTGAGCTTAGCGTGTTTACATACCTCGCTGCCTACTCACAGTGTTGCTAATTCTACCAAGAGCACGGCTTGATAATTATAGACGGCAATGGTTCAAGAGATCCGTAACTGTCTTGACATAATTGAAAAATGCTACGTACTTTTCAATACCTCTAAGACGCAAGGAGTGTAAACAATGCCATTGAGAAATAAGAATTGAATCCTAAAATCCAAACCGGAACTATAATCAAGTCTTAGTGCGACTAGGCTAGGTGGATTGCAAGATTGCAAGGTTTAGGGAATAATAGGTGGTTGGCAAATAAACAGCATGGTTTAAGAGAGTTATTTTCCTGTGAATCGCAGCTAGCAGGCTTTCAGCTGGATGTCAGTGAGGCCTTGGATAACAGAGTTCATGTTTACTGCATTGCAGTTGACCAATCAAAGGCTTTCGATAGGGTTAATCATGGCATTCTATTAAGGCAAATGGAGGCTGTAGGATTGGACAGGAGAGTACAAAGCGTGGGAGATTTTGGAGGGGAGGAAAAGGGTTGGAGCGTCAGTGTCGGAACAGTCTAGGGTGGGGAAGGAGGTACCTCAGGGGAGTAAATTGGGACCTTTACTATTTATCATTTACGTAAACGACATAGAAGTTGAAATAGTATTCCAGATAAGATTATTTGCTGATGATATAGTAGTATATAGGAGGATAAATCACCTGTATGACTGCGGTATATTACAGAGGGACTTGACGGTCATACAAAGCTGGGCGGATAAAAGTGATATGATGATAAATTCAAAGAAATGTCAGGCTGTGAGATTTGCCAATAAAGGATATCAAATTGGTTTTGAATATTCAGTAGGAGAGAATAGAGTTATATTTGGGGGGCGAATGTAGGTATTTAGGAGTAGCTGTGGGGGGGGGGGGCGGGAATTTTCACTGGGGTAAGCACGTAGGAGAAATAGTGAAGAAAGCATACACGTCGCTACATATGGTTATGCGAGTGTTTAAAGGGGATGGCAGAGAGATTAGGGAAAGGGCATACATGTCCCTAGTCCGTCCGCTGCTGGAATATGCTGGGGGAGTGTGGGATCCATACCAATGGAGGACGACAGGTTTACGAGTAGTGTGAGTGGAATGATTCAGGATTTGGTGGGAAAGTCTGGCTGGTAGACGTTCAAGAGCAAGACTAGGGGATATGTTCTTAGCTTACAAAGGACAAATCGCATGGGACGACATCACGAGAGATTGGGAAAGGAAGGGTCATATATGGGCAGATATAGTCATTCTCGTAATTTAAAATTAAGTCCGTGGAATAGTAACTGGGGCAAATATTCTTTCATTGGGATAGGGGAAGTAGAACGGAACAGTTTGCCAGGGGGAATTTTCAACCCTTTGCCTTCTGATGTTGGAAAATTCAAGGAGTTGGTAAGAAAGCACCAGATCAGTGATGTGTGGTACATGACTTGATGGATGAAGGAAAGTGTAAACTATTATTATTTTATATTTATTTCTATTATTATAATAAAATTATTATGATTACTTTCTTCTAGTGATTAATCCTTACCTCATAAAATGTATTTTTGTGTTTATCATCTTGGCTTACAGGATTGAGCCGCGTCGCATATCGGTTATTATTTCCCGACGTTTCGGCTGACATTGCAGCAGCCTTAATCATGGGTAGGTACGAGTTGGTGTCCGTACTCAAACTAACGGTTGTTGCCAGTCAGATGTGCTTGCTTGCCCTGCGTTGACGTCACGCTGCTCGCTGATTGGTCCCCGCCCCTGGCAGTCGCGCGCTAGTAGAACTTTCCATATGTTGCTGAGTTTGAACCCATCTTCGCGATTTAAATTATTGGGATGCTTCACGACCTCTATTGCCTCTCTAATTAACCTGTTTTGGTATCCGGGAATTTTAGCAACAGTTTCGGCCTTATCAAATTCGATGGCGTGTCTCGTGTCGTCAGCATGTTCAGCTATTGCAGATCTGTAGTTTATCTGTTTCGTGTCCCGAATGTGCTCTGAAATCCTAATGGAAACGCGTCTTTTTGTTTGCCCTATGTAAACCTGTCCACAGGAGCAAGGCACTTTGTAAACTCCTGCGTCCTGGTTTGGCAGCTTTATCTCGTTTGATTTACGCACCACTTTCGTCAGCTTGCTTATAGGATGCATCACAGTAGTAACATCGTGTTTCTTGAGCAGCCTGGCGATTCTATCTGTCAACCCCTGTACGTACGGCAGAAAGGATCCATGGTGGGGAGCCAAGTAAGGACCTGTTAGCCAAAGGACTTAATTACGCAATCACGCCAAGACGCCCTCCTACGGAAGATATTATCTGCGGGGTAGAAGCTTCTATCCGTCATCTACCAGCCTTAGAAGCAGAAGAAATTAGAGCAGAGGCCTCTCAGATCATAAAACATGCCAGGCCCGTTTCAAGCAACATCAGCAGGGAAGAACGTCATGCCCTTAAAGAGCTACGAAGCAATGACAGCATTACGATTTTGCCAGCCGACAAAGGGAATGCTACGGTTGTATTCGACACCCAAGACTACGTGGATAAAGTTCACAGCCTCCTTTCAGACACAGCTTATAAGGCGATCCCGAAGAACCCCATAAGGAAGATAGAACTAACGACGACGCGGCTAATTAAGGAGTCATCTATTCCAGAAGAGAAGCAGAAATCCCTAGTACCTCGCTACTCAAGAACTCCCACGTTCTACGGCCTACCTAAAATACACAAGCCCGATGTGCCTCTGAGGCCTATAGTTAGCGCCATAGCGTCTCCAACTCACGCTCTGGCTAAATATTTGAACCAGGTACTGCAGCCATTATTCCCTCCGCCAGCCTCCCACGTGAAAACCTCGCAGCACTTTACTGATATCATAGCGAGTATAAGCCTGAGTGACGGTGATCTACTGGAAGCTTCGATGTGGAGTCCCTATTTACCAGGGTGCCTGTACCTGACGCCATACAGTTAATCAGGGAAAACTTACAGCCACAGGAGGTCCAACGGACTTAGTGGAGTTAGCTGAACACTACGTTAACTCCACAGTCTTCGTATTCAATGGGCAGATGTTTCAGCAAACGGAGGGAGCAGCCATGGGTTCCCCCTTCTCTCCACTACTGGCTAACGTGTTTATGGCTAACTTCGAAGAAGAAGCGATCAAGGAGAGCCCATTGAAGCCTAAGTGTTGGTTCAGATACGTAGACGACGTTTTTTGATATGGGAACATGGACGCACCACACTTCAGGACTTTCTAGACTTCATGTGCTCCAGACATCCGAGCATCAACTTCACAATGGAAGTAGAAGAAAATAATCAGCTGGCCTTCTTAGACGTTCTGCTCTATAAATGAACAGATAACACACTCGGACACAGGGTCTATAGGAAAGATACTCACACAGATCGGTACCTACATGCTAACTCAAGTCATCCTCCATCGCAGAAAGAAATGGTTGCTAGAACACTCCTCACCAGAGCCAACCACATTTGCGATAAGGATAGCGTGAATGAAGAAAAGAAACATTTTTGGAGCACGCTCCTAGCTAATGGCTACAGCAAAGGACAAATAAATAGGGCCGCATGGAAGGTAGAACAAAGCCGAAGAACTGGCAAAAAGAACAAAGATAGGACCCACCATAAAGCCTTTCTGCCGTACGTACAGGGGTTGACAGATAGAATCGCCAGTCTGCTCAAGAAACACGATGTTACTACTGAGATGCATCCTATAAACAAGTTGACGCAAGTGGTGCGTAAATCAAACGAGATAAAGCTGCCAAACCAGGACGCAGGAGTTTACAAAGTGCCTTGCTCCTGTGGACAGGTTTACATAGGGCAAACAAAAAGACGCGTTTCCATTAGGATTTCAGAGCACATTCGGGACACGAAACAGATAAACTACAGATCTGCAATAGCTGAACATGCTGACGTCACGAGACACGCCATCGAATTTGATAAGGCCGAAACTGTTGCTAAAATTCCCGGATACCAAAACAGGTTAATTAGAGAGGCAATAGAGGTCGTGAAGCATCCCAATAATTTCAATCGCGAAGATGGGTTCAAACTCAGCAACATATGGAAAGTTCTACTAGCGCGCGACTGCCAGGGGCGGGGACCAATCAGCGAGCAGCGTGACGTCAACGCAGGGCAAGCAAGCACATCTGACTGGCAACAACCATTAGTTTGAGTACGGACACCAACTCGTACCTATCCATGATTAAGGCTGCTGCAATGTCAGCCGAAACGTCGGGAAATAATAACCGATATGTGACGCGGCTCAATCCTGTAAGCCAAGAAGATAAACTTGACACCGGTCGCGAAAGCCTACGATCTAAATGTATTTTTGTGGTTGGATCTTGGATGAATGAATGAATTTTGTTAAGATATTGTAATTTGCCACCATGGACAGCGTCCAGATTTGCAAATAAATTATATATGTATGTATGTATGCTGTTAGAGACTTTATGCATATACTTGACTGCAACATTGAATCTCTGGACATTATTCTAACCGGGAAAGATGGATGTGAACCAAACTCATTAATGTAGGCTAATTTTAACACCGAGTTTTGTACTGATATCCACGTTTTAGCAACTGTTTTCACTTACGAATTACTCTTGTGTAAGAAGCTTCAGAAGCAAGATTAGGACCTAAAAGAGATGGTTTTACTGACCATTATATTTCTGTCAAAATTGCAGCTAATGCGATAGGTCGCCGATGAAGAATTAAGTCAATATTCAACTATGTTAATATTGATTTTAAGTTACCCGGGACTTGTATCAGACAAAGACACAGGAGTACGTTAACCCACCAAGTACTTCCAAGGCTGGGACAGATGCAGGTTTGTGAACTGAAATTGAACACCTCTTCAGAGTAAATTCATTCTTACTCTTTATTGTTTTTTCTTTTTTATCTCATAGCTGGAAGAACGATTCTGTGTCTATTTTGCCCTGTATTGGATTTCAAGTGCAAAAATAAATTGGACGAGTTAGCTCAGCTTAATGCTACTAAAGTTCAGGTAGTCAGTAATGATATTTCTGTGGAACTGAAGGTATAGAGAAAGAAAATAGAAAAGAGAGGAGACCAAAAATCTAATCTCTTAAATCTGACGTAACCAGTCTCGACTTTTGTGAGAGCGTTTTGTACCCATTCAATTGCCGAATTTTGATAATCCTGTGCAAATAACCAGTACGACGTGTATTACGCAACGTTTTCTCTACGGTAAAAGAAAGTCAGGTCATATCTCAGGAACACAACTGCACAACTGGTTAAGTAATTCAGTATTAATATATTTACATAGTAAAATATTTTACAATATGTTAGAAATGTGTACGCTATTGTATAAATTTGTTAGGCTTCCTTGCTTTATTATATTTATTTATTTATTTACTTATGTATGTATTTATTTATTTGACTTTAATTGTAATTTAGCTTCAAATTTCACTTCTGCACATAACAGTTTAGATAAGATTAGAATATATTTTTATTAATCCATTTGATCAATTACATGTAGAACAATTCATTTTTGATATAGGACACGTCGGTAATTACATCTATAAAATAAAAGAACTTACAGGTATTGCACCCGTTTAGGAAAACAGAAGTACCGGTCATCATCCGACTAATGCTCAGCTCAGGGCGTGTACAGTTATTCCCACTGTCGGACCATGTACTCAGAATGTGAACTATAGGAAGGACAAGCACAAAAGGACTATAACACCAACTACTTTAAATTGATATCTTTAATTCACTCAAATATTTCCAAATCTAAAGTCACAACACTAATATATTGGTTGAAATTACCCTCAAACATAATAAAAACAATATAATGACCCTTAGTCTATCTTGCTTCATTTCCAATGGATTCGTCATGATCCATCTGCTTACACTGATACTTTAGTCTTAGATATTCTAAATCTTTTATTCCCAAAAATAAGGGTTCCCAGTCACTTCAACTGAGTTTCGCCTGGTCAGGCTCGAACTCAGGATATTTACTTTTACTCTTACAATGCCTTCATTTGGCTATAATCTGAATTTATTATTCTTCACATTTATTTTATCCTTTTAAATCTCTTTTTCCACACATTTCAAACACAAATTATCCCCCTAAACACAAATAACATTATTTACACATGAGTACCATTTAATTCTCCACGTCCATGCCAATTATATTTTTTGCAGTCATTGTGTCCCTGAGAACAGGATGTTCAATGGAGCCCGCACTCCACGAAGTCCAATTCTATGATTTTTCCTTACCCGTGTTTATTCTCTTTAAGAGTATGGAACCAAAATTTGACATTTTCAAAAATGCATTTATTATTATTATTATTATTCTTTATTTTCATCATTATCATTATCATTATTATTATTATTATTATTTTCAATCAGGATGGGCAATCCATGAATAATAATCATCGTTGGCATGTATTACTTCTGCGACATTTTAATCCTTCAAATAAAACCACGAGGTCTTCATTAAGACATTCTTTTAACACAGTGACATTTATGACTCGGCCTGCGTGCGGTGCGACCGTCATTAAGTCTCCCCTCGCCTTGAGCGGGACAACGAACCTCTTATAAACAAACATAGCCTTCCCCTTCCGTATCTTGACCTAGCTCAATCTTTAACCATATGTTTTAACATTCAACGACAGACCACCTCTCCATTGAGACTCCAAGCGTTTTTATTGTATTCTTTATATGGACTGTGCTCAGTCTAATTTTTCACATTTATTCGTGCTTATTTTGGGATAATTATTCTCTGCTATTAGGATGATAAAACAAACGTATTATTAAGCCCGTTGTGACCAACATATTATTCTACTGTGATAGGTATTCCAAATACAAATGCTAACCAATCTACAAACGCCATGTTCTACCTGGCTGCAGAGGTCGGCCTAGCTCGGAGGAGGGAATCAATCTCACCCTACTTCCGGCTACCCGCCTAGACAAATATCATCTATCCAGTCTTACGATACCCTTTCATTCATGTGCCCCCTAGCGCCATGAGAATTACATAATACCTGAGTGAGCATTTATTCTTTCACTCGAACAAATGATATGACCTTACCTTGGTCAACCGACGAATTTCCCATAGACTATAATAATTATCCGATACTTGCACATTAATTCAATATTTCAAAGCCCTGGCTTACATTTGGGCTAGCCTATTTTTGACGACAATAATATTTCTTGGATACTCAATTCATTATTACTGCGGTCCAGATATCCTGGCGAGGATAAATGAATTTACTTTTTCATTATTACATTTTCAGATTATATCCATTTCGTTATTCCGTGGTCTTTTATTATTACACTTATTTTCATTAGGCCTTTCATTGCCTTTACTCGTGATGCTAATGTCATTTGCAATTACTTTTAATTTAAATCATTTAACCGTGTATGGTTGGTTTATTATTTTTATCACTGACTTTGATTTTCTTTGCATTACTTTAAACTTCATTAAATTATCTTTCAATTTCCTGATTATTTACTTTCGCATTAACTTAAGTTGCGTTCAACTTATATTGCGTTTATTTTGCATAACACACGTCACTGATTTCTATTACTTATTTTATTTCTTTCGACAATAATTTCGTTCCACCCCTTTATTAATTACTTTATATGCTTAAACGGACTTGGGTATTATCCGTACAATATTTAACTCGTTACTGGGCCTCATTTTTACGGCCTTCCTTATTAAAATTGCCACTTTAAAGCACTATTCACCGTTATCCATTTATCATTAATCATTTCACAATAGTGCATTTCAAATTATGAGTCCACAATGGCTCAATATGTTTAATTCATTTTGGTACTCACCAACCCAGGATCCGCGGTTGTGAAGAATTCCCCCCACATGGTTGTAACTAATACATTTTCACAACAATATGGCAACACATAACACACGTGATTTTTACCTGATATGACATATTGATATTTCTACACATAATGATTCTTGATTATAAAACACTTTCACAAAATGTTTATTATTTTTTAAACAATTACACTATACCTTTTCACACGTTTCCAGTTTCTCACTTATTCACTCTGTGACAATTCACACATGTCCCTTGGGTTATATCCTATTTTATTATCTATTTACAATTTCTTTACACACTGTGTAATAGTTCTTGTCGCATCTCAGAACGCAAGCGATGACTTCCGATTGGGTCCCTGATGACGACTCCTCCCCTAGATCTAGTTGCACGATCTGTCCTATGATGACTTCTAGATCGGACCCCCTAGGTCTCGACTCAAAGTTCTGTCGTTTATCCACGGTTTAAACCCACCGGTTTATTAACTTAACCTGACTTCTCTTTTAACAACGTTATGTTGTGAAACGATGTAATTATCGACCTGTTCTTTGATTTCAACAAGGCTCGAAATGTTATTTTTATTTGACAATGTTCGGTACTTTCCACTTTTCACTGCGCATTCATTTTATACTGAAACGCAACTCTACTTTTACTTTCGATACGCGGCCCAATTATCTTACTGGCTTTCATTTAAAGACCAATAGATGATGCTAGCGATATTGTTTCTAGCTATCGTGTTCGGACCTAATTTTCACTTCTGTTGCGTATTGTTCGTCTATCCTCAAAATTTTATATAGGAGGAGTTCTTTCTACTTTCGGTGACTTCTGCGTGGTCTCGAACCAGCTTACTTGTGATCTTGAAAACTTATAGTTCTTTCCGAAGCTACGTGACATTTCCCTGATGTCTTTGTGTTCGATATACTGAACTATCCCGCCACGGCGGACACCAAACTGAATACTGTGAACCAGTACTGTGCTCCTTGGCGCCTACGGTAGACTGAATATACTGAAAATTTTTCTTTTCGCTGATATGGCCCAACTTGGCTCACTGACGATTCGTACTGTCGGTCTAGATACTGTGATCCAGCGTCATGTCTGACTGGACTGACCAAACTGCATACTCTCTGGCTGAAGACTCGGCTATGTATTGGGAACTTGCAAAAATAAATTAATTTTGTCTTCTTCTCGGAGCTATCTTTTGAACTAGACGTCGCACGTTTTTGAAAAATAACCATTATGTTCCCTACAATCTAAACGTTACCTTCTCATCTCGTTTTCCGAAAATCGACCGCCTACTCATTTTAAATTAAATCTACAAGGCTCCTCAGCTGTGTGGGCGAGTTGGTTTATTTTTCTCCTACCCAGGACCTCTTCATAACCCCGCCTAATGACGTAGCTGCTTCGTAAGCACTTTTTCCCTGTGACTAAATTACTCGATTTTAGTCTTGATTAATTCGTAATTCCCTGGATTATTCTGATTGACATAAAAATACTTATGTGATTTTGCGTTAATTCCAATAAAACGGGTTATTTCATAATTCTGCGGTGTAGGGATGCAAACCAGGGTTGCCATAAAAGTGCTGACATCGAACCTTTGCAGTGGTTCCCCGGCCTACCTGTTCTGATCATTTCCTCACAGCATGACTGTCCTCGTGATTCACGCACGGGTTGCATCTTGTGACTTCAGATAAGGATGTCAATGCTCTGCGTCATTGCCTGAATCACTTCATATTTCCTCATGGCTAGCTTATGTGTAACTGAAAGTCCCACAAATACCTTACATTTCTTGATTTATAATAACGTAGGTTCGAACTCTGCGCCCATCAAATGGGTACAGTATATATTACTAATACAATATAGCTATTTATAACTTATTAAATTTCAGATCTTAAGAGATACAATCTTATTGGATAACTATTTACACCTTACTCTGATATTACAATATAAAAACTTAATTCTATAAATACAACTACTTACAGCTAGGTATTACAATTAAAATAGAAAGTAAAATGTAATTATAGATTTCATCATTTCTATACATTAAGATATTCAAATACAGAGTAAAAACAATGACACTGCAGATAAGCTTTCAATATTCTTTCAAAGGTTTTTATTTTTGCGGCAAATTTTATATACTGAGGTAGTTTATTGTATAAATTAACTCCTGTGTGAAAAGTTCCTTTTTGATATATGCTTGTGTGTGTGTGTGTGTGAAATATGAATGTTTTGATTTTGTCTTGTGTTATGCCGATGAACATCATTGTTTCTTTTAAGAAAAACGTCTTTATTCATTAAATTATTTTTAAAAACATAATACTTTCAAAGATATGAATGCAGGGCTGTGGGAGAATGTTTAACTCTTTAAACAGAGGTCTGCATGATTCTCTAGTGTATACCTTTGCTATAATTCTAATCCCCTCTTTTGTATCCTAAACGTACTTAGTACATCTGGTGACATACCCCAAAATATGACCCCTTATCTTCAGTATGAATGGAAATAAGCAAAATAATTAGTTCTTAATGTGTGCGTGCTTGTGCAAGTTTTCAAAATACGTAACGCAGAGCACATCGAGTTCAGTTTAGTATTCAGATATTGTATATGTTTATTCCATTTCAAGTCATGTTGTATCCATAGCTCTAAAAACTTTGTTTCTGATTTATTTTCAATTTGATGACCATTTAATGTTATATTGGGCTTCGCAGGATTCCTATCCTGTATAGTGTGGAAATTTGGAGATACTGTTTTTTTTATTGTTTATTATGAGGCGATTATCTTGTGACAATTTGGTTAACTCTTCTGTAACGGAGTCAGCAGACTGCTGTAAGACCTGCTTAGTTTCACCTTCTATTACGAGTGTTGTATCGTCCGCAAACAAAATTTCCTTATGAGAACGAACGTTCTGTGTTATATCATTGATATATAGAAGGAAGAGTAGTGGGCCCAAAACCGATCCTTGGGGTATTCCAAATTTAATAATTCCCTCATTGGACAATGTTTCATTAAGTAACTTGTTTCCAGCATCCTTGTGTCTCAAGCTTACTATTTGTTTACGCCTTGTTAAGTAAGACTCTCTCCATTTATTAGCTAGACCTCTAATACCATATTGATTTAGTTTTGTAAGTAGGATTTTATGGTCAACAACATCAAATGCTTTCGATAAATCCAAGAATAGGCCAGTTACATGTTCCTTATTGACAGTTAATTTCAGTATACTATTACTACATTCATAAATTGCTGTCTGTGTAGATCTTTCGTTCTGAATCCATGTTTTGAGTTTGATAGTATTTCTTTTTTTTTCTATAAAACTTCTATAAAACATGATTTTTCCACAATTTTTGCACTACCAGTTGGTAAGGTAATAGGACGATAGTTATCTAATTCATCTTTTGAACCGTTTTTGTGTACTGGAATTACTTTTGATAACTTCAAAATATCCGGGTAAGTTCATGAGAGAATTGAACTGTTTATTAAGTGCGTGAGTGTATTTATTATATTTTCTGCACATTTCTTAAAAATTGCATCAGGGATGCCATCAATGCCACCACAGAATTTATTTTTAGCTCTTTTATAACTATGCTTACCTCTTCACTTGTGACATGATTTATAAATAGAATCACTGCATATATTTATTTTATTGTTAGAATTTAGTTTATTTACCTGTGATTTATTTAATATTTTTTGTGGAATTTCCAGAAAATAGTCATTAAAAGTGTTTGCTATTTCCTCTGGATTATTAATCACTTTACTATTGCTGGTCAGTGTAATGTTCCTTTGTATTTTAGCAGATTTTCCAGTTTCTTTCTTTATCACGGACCGCATAGCCCTGTTTTTATTAGATGATTGGGAAATAAAATTATCATTATGCATTTTCTTTGCTAGTCTTATTACCTTATTTAATATGCTAGGGTATTTTGTGTAGTATAAATTGTATTCAGGTGTTGTGTGATATTGTTTATATAATTTGTGTAGAAATTTCTTTCTTTGACATGAATTTATAATCCCTGTTGTTATCCAATTGTTAGTTTTGTTATTTTGGACAGTTCTTTGTCTAAAGGGGAATGCTGTTTCAAAATAGTGTTTTAGGGTACTGTTAAATGCATTAAATTTATCATTTACATTTTCTAGTTCATAAATTTCTGACCATGTTCCCTTATTTAATAAATCATTGAAATATGTAACATTTGTTTCAGTGAATGACCTGCACTTTGATTTTACTCCATTATCATTATTATTGATTGTTTCGGGTACTTCAAAACTCAGTATTTGTCCATGGTGGTCACTAAAACCCGGACAATAGACTTCTATTGAATGGTGATATTAATCTGCTTTTAAAAAAATTGATCAGGAGTGGTTTTACTAAATTTTGTTATTATTGATGGGGTATTTACTGTAGGTTTCAGTCCATAAGAAATTAGTAACTGTGTTAATAATTCACAATTTCTAACAAAATTTAAGAAATCCACATTTACATCCCCACAAATTATTATATCGAAATTTACTTTGCTCATGTTATTGAGTAACATTTCTTATAGGTCTATAAATAAACGAAAATTTCCTGACGGAGAACGGTATACGGATACAATTATTAACTTAAACTGCTGTATTTTTATGGCTGAGAATTCAAAATCCTGTTCCATAATTAGATAATCATAAGCTGTTAACTGTTCATGATCTAAATTATTTCTTAAGAAGGTACAAGTACCACCATGGCTAATATTAGATCTAGAGTATTTACTAGCTAGTATAAACCCTGGGAATTGAATTAATTCGAGTTGTTCCTCTTTCAGCCAATGTTCTGAAATATATAGTGCTGAGATGTCTTTAAGTCCATTTTTAAGCATTAGATTTATGCAATCAATTTTATTATAGAGAGACTGAATATACTGATGGTAAATTTTAAATTTGTTACTCTTGCAAGCTTGTGTTGGTGATTTATTTACATTATTATTATCATAATTATTATTATTATTGTTGCTAGACAAATCTGAAATACCATTGTTGCACTCACTTAAATTTGACATCAAAAGATCTGAAAGCCAAACTTCACGTTATGCTTCTTTTACCAGTTTCCCTGCTTCCACTCTAAAGATATTACTGTTGAACTATTCTTACCATTTGAATTTACAATTTTGCATATTTCATCACTAAGATACTCTTTTCCTAACCTATTTAAGTTTAGACCATGCCGAGTGTGGAACTTCCTGTCTAATTTACTTACATCTATAATTTAAACATTGGAAAACTCTTACATGATTTGGGAATTAAGTCTATCTCTGCGGAATGTTTACAATAATGACATTTTTGTTTGCATGGATGGCAATGTACACTTTAAATCTTTGATTGCCTTTTTACTCTCGGTTCTGTACACGTCGTTTGCTCCTGCGATGATAAGAGCAAAATCCTTTTAAGTTAGGGACGCACATTCTCCTAACATCCCGTCCGTGACCACTGCAATGGTAGCTCCTGGTTTCACTGTCGAAGTGACATCCATGTTTACACTTCTCTCCAGAACGTTTGCTGCTATATCTCGCCCGTGACTATCCGCAAATATCCGCATCTTCCTGGATTTTTTCTTTATCTCTTTATTCTTTTCTTCTTGAAGAAAGTCATTATTCTCTTCGACGAGCGCTCCAAATGAATTTGAGACGGGAATTTAATTTACTCCATTTTTAGGCCTAGGCTTATGCGATTTTACACAACCAGCAACCGCTGTTGACCAAGTTTCCCTGCTTTCTTCTCTGTTTCCTTTTAATGTTTTCATCTCTTCCATTAACTTAGCAATATCTTCCTTTAGCAGATTTATAATTTCATCTTTTGAGGACAGTTCGTTTCTCAGGTTCCGGTACATTACGACAATCGGTTTCACTCTTCTACTCATTCAATTTTATCTGAGATCTTGTGATGAATTTATTTGCATTTTTTACTTTTATTTTGCACGACGAGCATAAATCCGTTACTGTTACACTACCTGACGAGACGCTAACACTGTTTACTGACGACATACTAGAGATCTAAGTTAGCCTAGATGTTTACTCCAAATTTCACTAAATTTATTTTAATTCTTACTACCTAAATGATTTAATCTAATTACCTACTGATAAAGGTGAAATCTCGTAAAAGCACCACTGCTCTACTTGGTTCAAACAGTGATTAAAGAAGTCACCGAATCTTTGGATACACGTTCCCACAACTTAGTTTATGTTTATTAAATTATCAATAAGAATTTCTAAATACTATCAATATTCCGTATTTCACTTGACCTAAGGAAAGTGACTTTATAGATTGTACACCTCTGTTATAATATTTTACCACTTTTATCAAATATTTACACTAGCTGCTATTTCACTACACTTTCACTGTGACGCCATCTTGCCGCAGGTCCAAATGGGCGTGAACCCAAAGCCATTAATTTCAAAAAGGAACTAAATTGTTGTATAATATTTTGATACGGGGTGCCTGTTTTAAAAAGAATGGTTGGCATTGCTTGTGTAACCCGCGTTTCCTAGATTAGAGGTTTTGAATGCGTAATGGCCCTTGTCTAACCAAAATACTGTATTATCGTTACATTGATGAAGAGGGTTGATGTTTTCATGTCAAGATACCCTACACACCATAATATTTTAAAGCAAATTTTAATTAGTTATTAATTTTTCATTTTGAGTACAGTCGAGATTATATAGCCTTGCTTTTTTGTCAATTCATAGAAATGTGGAAATATAATCTAATGACGTACCGCTATTAGATGATTTCGAGAAGAAGCCCTGAAAATTGGACTTAGTAATTTAATTTTATACTGAGTTGTATGTAGTAATCTACAAGTCCATGCCAAAAGAGTGAAACTAGTAAGTCTTGATATCAAAAGGAGATAAAAATAACATTTAAAAGTTAATAATACATGACTTATCAATTGGATTATTATGAATGATGCAGTATTTAGCTCATATTCACTTTCGCAACTTAATTTTACTATTTTCGTTGAACCAAATCATTGTATAATCCACGTTTCCTAGGTTTTGAATGCGCAATGCTCCTTTTTTAACCAAAATTCGTCATTTTCGAGCTTTAGAACATTGATAGGTGTATCAAATGGTATCTAAATCAACCCCTGGAAAAGGTTTACGAGCTTTTGAACTTTCAGTATAGTATATTTGTTTTCATTTATCGTGTTTCATTTAGTTTAAAAACCCCACCTCCCAATTGAATTTTGAACCCACTCATTTGTCCGAAAGTTTAATGAATTTTATCGTGGTCCCTAGTTGGCCAATTAGTGAATGATAAATAAATAAGAAATATGATATGTTATCAAAACCTATGTAATTGCAAAGACTCTTAAGACAAGCATCGATGCCATAATTTGTGTGTCTGTAAAATTACTGACACGAGCATCTTGTATTTATGGAGCCTCCACTGCCGGGATTCGATTCCGCAACAGTAAATGTCATAATACAATCGGGCGTTTATTCACTCTTCGTTTGATGCAAATGATTTTCAATAGTTCGCTGAGTCGAGCACGGTGATCATCGACCATTTTGCACCAGTTATCCGTTTGTAATCCCGGGTAAGTCCCAAAAGTCACGATGCCTGTTCTGAAAAGGTCTCGGTCATGCTCTCCTTCTGACCGCACACCTATTTATTCGAGGTCTTTCTTTAAATTATAATTATCATCATTATTATTATTATTATTATTATTATTATTATTATTATTGTTATTATTAATATTATTCTTATTATTATTAACATTATTATTATTATTCCAGTGCCTTCAGAAAGAGGAAAATCAAGTAGCTAATTTATATGATATAAATTCCTTAATTGGCAAAATATTCGTCCTGAGTCTGCGGCAAGATGGCGTCACAGTGAGAGTGTATTGAAATAGCAGCTAGTGTAAATATTTGATAAAAGTGGTAAAATATTATAACAGAGGTTTAAAATCTATAAAGTTACTTTCCTTAGGTCAAGTGAAATATGGAATATTGATAGTATTTAGAAACTCTTATTGATAATTTAATAAACTTAAACTAAGTTGTGGGAACGTGTATCCAAAGATTCGGTGACTTCTTCAATCACTGTTTGAACCAAGTAGAGCAGTGGTGCTTTTACGAGTTTTCACCCGATTGGAAGATATACGTATTTCACATTCTTCTTTATTGGTAGGTAATTAGATTAATTCATTTAGGTAGTAATAATTAACATAAATTTAGTGTAATTTGGTGTAAATATCAAGGCTAACATAGATCTCCAGTATGTCGGCAGTAAACAGTGTTAGTGTCTCGTCAGGTAAGGTAACCGTTACGGATTTATGCTCGTCGTGCATAATAAAATTAAAAAATGCAAATAAAATCATCACAAGATTTCTGGTAAAATTGAGTGAGGAGAAAAGTGAAACCGATTGTCGTAATGTAGGCCTACCGGTACCGTCATGCGAATGTCATAACCTGAGAAACTAACTGTCCTCAAAAGATGAAAGTATAAAGCTGCTAAAGGAAGATATTACTAAGTTAATGGAAGAGTTGAATAAATTAAAAGGAAACAGAGAGGGAAGCAAGGAAACTTGGTCCAAAGTGGTTGCTGGTAAGGTAAGATTGAATATGCCTAGGCCTATAAATGGAGTACCGGAACATGTAACTGAAATTCCCGTCCCAAATTCATTTGGAGCGCTCGTCGAAGAAAATGATGACTTTCTTCAAGAAGAAAAGAAGAAAGTGATAAAGAGAAAATCCAGGAAGATGCGGATATTTGCGGACAGTCACGGGCAAGATGTAGCAGCATGCGTATTGGAGAGAAGCGGAGAAATGGAGGTCACTTCGACAGTAAAGTCAGGAGCACCCATTGCAGCGGTCACGAACGAGATGATAGGAGAGTGTGCAACCCTCACTTCAAAGGACTATGCAGTAATCATCGCTGGAGCAAAAGACATCTATAGAAATAAGAGTATAAAGGTAATCAAAGATTTAAAGGGTACATTGCCATCCATGCTTAACACAAATGTCATTATTGTAAACATTCCGCAGAGATACGATTTAATTTCAAAATCATGTGTAAATGTAGAAATAGAGGCTACAAATGGTCAAATTCGTAAAATTTGTAAGAGTTTTCCAAATGTCCAAATTATAGATGTAAGTAAATTAGACAGGAAGTTCCACACTCGACATGGCCTACACTTAAATAGGTTAGGAAAATAGTATCTTAGTGATGAAATCTGCAAAATTGTAAATTCAAATGGAAAGAATAGTTCAACAGTAATATCTTTAGAGTGGAAGCAGGGAAACTTGTAAAAGAAGCCAAACGTGAGGTTTGGCATTCAGATCTTTCGATGTCAAATTTAACTGAATGGAAAAATGGTATTTCGGATTTGTCTAGCAACAATAATAATAACAATTATGATAATAATAATAATAATAATAATAATAATGTAAATAAATCACCAACACAAGCTTGCAAAAGTAACAAATTTAAACTTTACCACTAGAATGTTCAGTCTCTCTATAATAAAATTGATTACATAAATCTAATGCTTAAAAATGAACTTAAAGACATCTCAGCACTATGCATTTCAGAGCATTGGCTGAAAGAGGAACAACTCGAATTAATTCAATTCCCAGGGTTTATGCAAGCTAGTAAATACTCTAGAACTAATATTAGCCATGGTGGTACTTGTATCTACCTAAGAAATAATTTAGAACATGAACAGTTAACAGCTTATGATTATCTAATTATGGAACAGGATTTTGAATTCTCTGCCATAAAAATACAGCAGTTTAAGTCAATAATTGTATGCGTATACCGTTCTCCGTCAGGAAAGTTTCCTTTATTTATAGATAAATTAGAATTGTTACTCAATAACATGAGCAAAGTAAATTTCGATATAATAATTTGTGGGGATGTAAATGTGGATTTCTTCAAATTTGTTAGAATTTGTGAATTATTAGCACAGTTACTAATTTCCTATGGACTGAAACCTACAGTAAATACCCCAACAAGAATAACAAAATTTAGTAAAACCACTCCTGATCAATTATTTTTAAATGCAGATTAATATCACCATTCAATAGAAGTTTATTTGTCCGGGTTTTAGTGACCACCATGGACAAATACTGAGTTTTGAAGTACCCGAAACAATCAATAATAATGATAATGGAGTAAAATCAAAGTGCAGGTCATTCACTGAAACAAATGTTACATATTTCAATGACTTATTAAATAAGGAAACATGGTCAGAAATGTATAAACTAGAAAATGTAAATGATAAATTTAATGCATTTAACAGTACCCTAAAACACTATTTTGAAACAGCATTCCCCTTTAGACAAAGAACTGTCCAAAATAACAAAACTAACAATTGGATAACAACAGGGATTATAAATTCATGTCAAAGAAAGAAATTTCTAAACAAATTACATAAACAATACCACACAACACCTGAATACAATTTATACTACAAAAATACACTAGCATATTAAATAAGGTAATAAGACTAGCAAAGAAAATGCATAATGATAATTTTATTTCGCAATCATCTAATAAAAACAGGGCTATGTGGTCCGTGATAAAGAAAGAAACTGGAAAATCTGCTAAAATACAAAGGAACATTACACTGACCAGAAATAATAAAGTGATAAATAATCCAGAGGAAATAGCAAACACTTCCAATGACTATTTTCTAGAAATTCAACTAAATTATTAAATAAATCACAGGTAAATACACTAAATTCTAATAATAAAATAAATATATGTAGTGATTCTTTACTTATAAATCATGTCACAAGTGTAGAGGTAAGAATAGTTATAAAAGAGCTAAAAAATAAATTTTGTCCTGGCATTGATGGCATCCCAGATGCAGTTTTAAAGAAATGTGCAGAAAATATAATAAATCAACTTACACACTTAATAAACAGTTCATTTCTCTCAAGAACATACCCGGATATTTTGAAGTTATCAAAAGTAATTCCAGTGCACAAAAACGGTTCAAAAGATTAGTTAGATAACTATCGTCCTATTACCTTACCCACTGGTATCGCAAAAATTGTGGAAAAAATCATGTATAGGAGACTGATAAGTTTTATAGATTTTTTTATCAAATTCACAACATGGATTCAGAAAGGAAAAATCTACAAAGACAGCAATTTATGAATGTATTAGTAGTATACTGAAATTAATTGACAATAAGGAACATGTAACTGGCCTATTCTTGGATTTATCGAAAGCATTTGATGTTGTTGACCATAAAATCCACCTTACAAAACTAAATCAATATGGTATTAGAGGTCTAGCTAATAAATGGATAGAGTCTTACTTAACAAGGCGTAAACAAATAGTAAGCTTGAGACACAAGGATGATGGAAACAAATTACTTAATGAATCATTGTCCAATGAGGGAATTATTAAATTTGGAGTACCCCAGGGATCGGTTTTAGGCCCACTACTCTTCCTTCTATATATCAATGAACGTTCATTCACACATGGAAATTTTGTTTGCGGATGATACAACACTCGTAATAAAAGGTGAAACTAAACAGGTCATACAGCATTCTGCTGACTCCGTTACAGGAGAGTTAACCAAATAGTCACAGGATAATCGCCTCTTAATCAACTATAAAAAACAGTATGTCTAAATTTCCATACCATACAGAATAGGAATCCCGCGAAGCCCAATATAACATTAAATGGTCATCAAATAGAAAATAAATCAGAAACAAAGTTTTTAGGACTATGGATACAACATGACTTGAAATAGAATAAACATATACAATATCTGAATACTAAACTGAACTCGGTGTGCTTGGCGTTACGTATTTTGAAAACCTGCACTAGCATGCACACATTAAGAAATACTTATTTTGCTTATTTCCATTCATACTTAAGATATGGGGTCATATTTTGGGGTATGTCGCCAGATGTACTAAGTACGTTTAGGATACAAAAGAGGGCGATTAGAATTATGGCCCGCGCCATGGATTTTTTTAAAATTAATTATACTTTTCAAACTAATGTATAATTCATATTCCTTTTTTCAGTGCAGCTATGACCTCCCGTGACCGTTTAGCAAGTTTAGATTTCAGTGAAATAATAGAAGACTTAAGCCTGAAAAAAAGTCGCAAAGTAAAATTTTAATAATTTATAGTTTACATAATCTTCTTCAAGGAGACTTAAAGGTAGGGTGACCAGCTCTAAATTTTCAAATGGAGGACAGACTCTTAATAAAAGGAGGAATTTTCATAAAAATCTTCTAAAAATGGAGGACAAATGGAACTTAAATATTTACCTGCAAAATTTAGTATTATATACCTTATAACTGGTATGTTGATGAAGATGCTGAAGTTGTAGCTATTTTATGCTGATACTTATCGACTGCACTCACTTTCGACAGCAAAGATGAATTATTTTCTTTAAATTAATAATTGTAAAACTCTCCACATGACACGTTTTTTAAGTTGCACTTCACTATTATAATACCCTTAACTGACTCGGTCAGCAAACGGTTTCTTTCTTCTGACCACTGTGTATTAATTAGGGAAAATACTCTTTCAACGGTTACATTGCAGCCTGGAATAGCGAAGTAAAACTGAAAAATTTTAAGAAGCTCACTAAATGTTTCAATGTCAGGGCTATATTTGAAAAACTCACACCACTGCTTATCTAATGTTGTATGTTTATCAATTTCGGAACTCCTAGTGTAATTCTGAACAATGCAACCTTTAGATTGCAAATACTCGAGACAAGGAAGAACATATTCAAACTTAATGTCTTTCATAGTATGAAGCTTCATCCGTTGGAAAAAAAAATTCTTCCATCATAGGGTTACAGCACTTAACAGGTATTGAATGCACGTTTCATAAAAAACAGCATGTTCTACAAATGCAATACATTCTCTTTCGAAGCCTTTTTCAGTGAGGGATTTCAGAGACTTTTTGACTTTAAGTGGTATGAATTTATTTTCCATCCTATTATTCAGTGTGGCCAGATCTGAACCTAATATATCACAAACTTCCGCTATAGAGAGCGTTTCTTTTTCAATGTATGAAATTTTGTTGTAAAAAATGTGCATAGTGGAATGAACAAACCACAGGTAGGCCTAAGGCTCAGAAAACTCGTTTTCAAAAAAGGACCTATAGCAGGAACAGAATTTGAAGGCTGAGAAAGAAAGTACGACTTTAGAGCTGCAAACAGTTTTAGCATTCTTTCTACTGCAGAAAACAAACTTAACCACCTTGTTCTGCTGTGACACAAAAGCTGTTCATAATTTATTTCAATAAACTCGCAGAATGTTTGAGTTGTTCAGTGCGAATTGTATAGATATGGAAATAATTGGTGACTTTTAAAATTATGCTCTCTACATCAACTGGCAGTACATTAGCACCTTGTTGCAGACAGGCACGTTCATATCACGTCGGGCGGTGTCACCAGTTTGGTGACAGGCCCTTCAGACAGCTCTAACTTAAGATATGATTTATTATTAAGTGAGTACAGTAAATGACGTAGTCTGATAAGGGTATCCAGAATATAGACTGAGATAGAGGAAGTGCAACAAAAATAGCTTTGCAACAGAGAAAACATAGGAAACTGAATGACTGAGAATACAATATGCAAAAAGCCGGACGTTTAATAGCAAATAATAAATGCCTGCCGGACAGAGGACAAGCATGAAAAAGGAGGACATGTCCGGCAAATGCCGGACGGTTGGTCACCCTACTTAAAGGTTTCTTTCATATTATTAAAAAATGTACTGTAGTGTATCCAAATATTGTAACTGAAATGAAAATCCACAGCCTGCTTCCAGTCTCCGACCGGGTCAGGAATGGAATGAATGAAGCCCCCATCTAGCGGCGAGGATATGAACTGTGCCGGCTGCCGAGGCCTGACGCACTCCTCTGGGGCAATGATTAAATGAATGACAGATGAAATGAAATGATAGTGGAGAGTGTTGCTGGAATGAAATTTTGACAGGGAGAACCGGAGTACCCGGAGAAAACCTGTCTGCCTCCGTTTTGTCCAGCACAGATCTCACATGGAGTGACCGGGATTTGAACCACGGACCCAGCGGTGAGAGGCCGGCGTGCTGCCGCCTAAGCCACGGAGGCTTGCATCCAATTATTGTAACTATTCTTTATTATTATTACCAAACTATTTTCCATTTGATTTGATTTTTTTAAATTTCCTGTTGTTGTGTGCTCCACTTTATCATATCGCCCAGGGCCACGCAAGGCCTGGATCCGCCACTGCTGTGGGCACTCCCGAATGATGTGGTTCATCGTCTGTTCTTGAGCTCCGCAGTCACAAGCTGGTGATTCTAGCCAACCCCACTTGTGTAGCATTGCTTTGTACCTTCCGTGACCAGTTCGAGCACGATTTAGTTGGCACCACGTAGCTCTTGGTAGATCAGAGGCGGCCGGTGATATTGGACTCAAGGACGCCGCCTTCCCACCCTCCTCCCTCCTCATCATCCCTAATGTTCTCTCTCCTCGCACCTAATGTTTTGCCATCGTGACAAAATGTGTGTAGTTCCTCTCCTTGTCGGTAGAGCGCACCGGATACTCATGAGGACTCATCAAAAATCGCCCGCTTTGTAATTTACGTTGCCATGACAACGAATACCTCCACTTTTCCCCTCTCCCTCCTCTCACGCGCTACGTCACGAAGTGTGTGGACTCAGTCAGCTTGAATCTGATCAGGAAGCAGCACCAAGTCACTGTGGCAGATATAAGTTTTGTATTGAAGTTAATGGCGAAGTTGGAATGTATTCGGAATTATTTTATAATGTTGTACTGCTGCGTGCCCTTTTATACACCAGAACTGGGCAAGTTAGAATACCGAGGAATCTCATTTCATGAGATACAATCGGACAATTCATTGCGTGAGAAGTGGTTACGTGGAATTTCCAGAGAAGGTGACCCAGAGAGGAAGCAAATGGTTACCTTCTGACCGCTCTGTTGCGTGTAGTCTTCATTTTCTTCCTGAGAGCTTCAGATTCCATAAATTATTATCAAATTGGTTACAACTAGTGGGATGTGGGTTGGCGAATATGGGTGATAATGATGATGATAATTGTTGTTTAAAGGGGCCTAACATCTAGGTTATCGGCCCCTGATGGTTTGGGTGATCGTGAAGATTAAAATGAAATGCAAACATAAAACTAAAACTAACTACTAACCTACATACTAGAAAAAAATGGAAAACTAAAGGAGAATAAAGGACAGGAGGAAAAGAAATGCCCTCGAAGAATGCGGATTGAGGGACTTGGAAGGAAGGAGAGCCATGAAAGGCAGATAGGAAAGTGAAAGAAGAGAGGGTCCCCCCACAGGTAAGGGACAAAAGGGGAAAACGGACCCAGCTCAGGAATCCCTCGGGGTCGCCAACTCCCGAACTCACCAGCCGTGAGCCCCTGAGGGTGTAGCATTATCTAGGGTGCACCAAAAGTGGTGGGGCTACATACACCCGGCCTCCTTGAGGGCCTTGAGCAGAAGGCAGGAGATAACATGAAAACAAATAGAAGGCTGACCCCTCGCAGAAGGAGGGAATCAGAAAAGATGAGACAAGGGCCAATTAAGGCGGGAAATTAAGAGACTCCCTAGGCCTCGGATACCCTAATACCATCGGGGTCGGAAGAGAACAAGAGTTGACCAGAAAGAAGACAGAGAGGAGGCCGGCACAAGTAAGTGGAAGCAATGCTGGACTCAGCTGGAGCCCCGTGGTCGCCAACCCACGTCCCACTAGATGTGAGCCCCTGGGGGGGGGCGACTATGGGACCCCAACTGAGTTTCCTTGAGCTGAGCTCCTCTCTTATATCTTTCATGTCAACTCTTACCCCAACGTTATTAGAGTATCGGAGGCCTTGGATGTCTTTCATTTTCCTGCCTTAATTGGCTCTTATCTTTTACTTTCCTGATGTTCTAATTTTTGTAGGATCAGACCTCATTTTGTCCTTTTTCTGCCTTCTCTAAGAGACCCTGAAAGAGGTAGCATGTGTGTTGTCACACCATGCACGGTGCACCTTAGATATCGATACACCCTCAATGATGGAGATAATTGTTGTTTAAAGGGGTGAAATATCTAGGTCATCTACCCTTAGTGGATTAGGTGATGGTGAGAAATTATGATGAAATGAAATCTACGGCTAAGCTTAACTAATTACTGAATTACAACTAACGTATGTACTAGAAGAAGAAACGACAATAATAAAAGAAAGAAACGAATAAGGGAAATAAATGACGGAAAAGAAAAGCCCTCTATCTTCGAAGGGCAGATGACCTTGCTGTTTATCCACTTAAAACAAGAATCAATCTTCGAACAATGGGTATTGAGGTACTTGGAAACTACTAGAGCCATTAAAGGCAGGTAGAAAAGGGAAATAGGAGAGGGTCCACCCCAAAGTCAATGCACATCACGGTCGCCAACTCCCGAACTCAAAAGCTGCGCTCTTGAAGGTGTAGCCCTATCCAGGGTGCATTACGTGTGGTGGAGCTTCACACACCCTGCCTCCTTTAGGGTCATGTGTAGAAGGCATTAGATGTTATGAAACTAAAGAATAGGGCTGACCCCTCGAAGAATGCGGGTATCAGGATATATAGCAGCTTCGGTGGCGTAGTCGGTAGCATGCTGAACTGCTATGCCCAAGATAGCGGGTTCAAACCCGGCCGAAGTCGTCGGATTTTTAAGAGCGTTAAAAATCCTTCAGTATGCCTTCCTTCGGAGGGGAAGTAAAGCCGGCGGCCCCATGTCATAGATTTATGGCATGTTAAAGATCCTTTCACAGACTAAACTTGTGTAAAGCAAAATTTGTTAGGTTAGATTTCGTCAGAACGCTCTATCAAAGTTCCAACGTTCACCACTAGGTATCATTGATATCTGGTGGCGAAAGTTGGAACTACTTGAAATTGAACGGAACTTGTAGCTCGCCCTTTAGGGTGTCCGCTGGAAGCAGCTACAGACTCAGGCGAGCCGAACATGTCCTCGGACACTCCCGGCACTAAAAGCCATACGATAAATAAATAAATCAGGATATATGATATAAGGGTCAGTTACGGCAGGAAAATGAATGCCTCCCTAGACTTTGGATGCGCTAATGCTATCCGGGTTGGAAGAGAACAAGAGTTGACTAATGAAGGTCGACAGGTAGATGACAGAGAAGAGCCTGGCACAAGTGGAAATAATAACCGCCTCGGCTGGAGTCCAATGGTCTCCAACCCAAGTCCCACTAGGCATAGTGGTGAACCCTTGTGGTGGGGATACACTCTCAAGGGCTAACGGCTAGTGAGCTTGGGAATTGGTGACCCCGATGGATTCCTGAGCTGGGTCCGGTTTTCTTCTTTTTCCAGTGACTGGGAGCAAATAATTTTAAAACCTTTGTTATTTCTTTAAAAACAGTAGTTCCTAGTCCTAAGGAAATCAAGCTACAAAAATATGTGAGAAGAAAAAACACAATTCATGTATGAAATCATCTCTATCAATTACTGGATAAGCATCGCAAAAACGGTTTACATCTTAAACGGTTGAGTCCCCCCTCGGTAAAATTCACGAGCCGCCACTGTGGTAGATCAATTCCTGGGATATGCTGGGAAGGATCATCTAAGTGGATTTGGTGAGATGAAGAAAAATCTCTTCACCTTTCCTTCCAGATTTTGTTGATGTTGTAAGGTTCTGGCTGCTTAATAATGGCATCACTCCAAATAGGATTCCTGGATTTCTGGCGCATGGGTGGAGGATTACTCAGTACTGAGTGAACCGGAATGTGCTTGAAGTCAGAACAGATGATAGTTTTCCAAGCAAGGGCAGCTGTTTGTTGTCGTCTCAGTTGTGGAGGAGGAATACCTGCCAGGACGTGCAACAATGGCACAGGGGTTGATCTTAGTGTGCCCTTTATAATCCTTAAGGACTCATTGAGCTGAGTATCCACTCTGTGGACATGAGCACTTCTATACCATACCGGTGCACATTATTCGTCAACAGAGTAGACTAGCGCAAGGCTTGCCATACGAAGAGTACTTGCACGGGCACCCCATGTTGTGCCAGTCATTTTGCGAATTATATTGTTCCTGGTCTTAAGTTTTCCTTTAGTATTCTCAAGGTGTTTATTGTAGGTCAGAGAACGGTCCAGAGTTACTCCTTGGTATTTGGGGTTGGGATTGTTTCTCAGCCTCCTTCCGCAGAATGTAATGTTCAGCTCTTGTTTGGAGATTCTACTATTAAGGTGAAAAGCTGTGACCTCAGTTTTTGATGGGTTTGAAATAGTTTTCAAGTTTTTGCTGGTCCCGTGTCAGGATTTTCCCCCCGTCGTCCAGATATTTGGTTTGGATTGCAATGGCAGAGTCATCAGCATAGCAGAACTTATGGGACACTGTTTCTGGTACATCGCTTGTATACAGGTTGAACAATAATGGGGCTAAGACAGATCCCTGAGGGAGGCCGTTCTTGATGGTGTACGACTTACTCATCTTGTCGCCTGAACACACTCTAAAATAACGATTCCTTAACATGGTGGATAACAGGGCAGTGAGTCTTCTGCACGGTAGTGCTTGTTTTAACTTCAGCATTAACCCATCAATCCACACTGTATCATAGGCAGCAGTTAAATCGAGGAAAGCCACAGATGTTTTCAGTCCTCTTTGGAATCCTGCTTCTATAAAGGATGTTAGAGCTAAGACTTGCTCACAACAGCTTCGTTTTTCCCTGAATCCAGCCTGTTATGGTGGTATTCTGCTGTCTAATGTGCAGTAAATTCTATTGTAAATTAGGCGTTACAGAATTTTATAGCAAACACTGAGGAGTGAAATCGGACGATAACTTGCTGGGTCATCTGCTGGTTTCGCAGGCTTAAGGATTGCGATGATTTTTGCTATTTTGAATTCTGATGGTATTTGTCCTTTGGCTAGGATATCTGAGAACAAATTCCTGAGCCACTTCCTGCCATTTCTTACTAGGTGAGTTATAAATTCCGGAAATATACCATCCTTACCAGCTGCTTTTCCAGATTTCGGAGATCTAATTGCTTGATTAAGTTCAGCACTCGTAAAAGGGGATGAATAGAACGGGTTATCATCCAACTGATCGCTGATTGCTTTAAGACTTTCTTGCACATTTTTGTTTTGGCAGGCATCTATCGGAACATTTTCTGACCTCTTTTTAATGGGTTGTGCGATAGAAGATGGATTAAGTTCAAGTCCGGTATTCGGCAGTGGTGTTGCTGCTCCAAGCTTTCTGAGAAGTGACCAACCTTTGCGACCGGAGTGAATAAAATCAAGACCGTTAATTGTGCTATGCCAATGTTCCCTTCTTTGAGTGTTCAAGGATTGAAGAATCTGACTGCCCAAGACAGGATCTCCGCTTTCTTTGTATGCTTTAGCAAGCTCTTCAGTCTCTTCATTCCAGCAAGGAATGTAATCCCTTCTATACCCATGCACGTGGATAGGCATAGCATTTGTCTGCATACTTGTGTTATTGTGGTGTCTGTAATCGAGTGTGGATTTGTAATTGAGGCTAGTATTAGGAAGAGTGTATTCGAGGCCTTACGTTTAAGCACCGTCCAGGTACTTTACTGGAGAAAACGTGGTAAACCATGGATAACCACTTCTAGGATAGGTAAGGTTGGAAAAACGCAACTCTTCTTATTTCTCTTCGCGAGATAGAGTGTACCCACCATAATTAAATTTCTCAGCAGAGCCAAAACTCGAAATCAGGACCTTTTGAGTCTCAGTATGTACTCAAAGAGCACAAAAGGCGACTAACAGCTTCCATTTTTCTTCTTAAAATGAGTTTATCTCGTTATTGGTTGTAATTTTACTACATTCCATTATTTCTCCCGACTTGCGATTAATCAATCACATTTGAGGGGCATCATGGCGAAGCGGTGAAGTTGCTTGCCTCGCACCAAGACAAACCGGGTTCAATTTCCTGTTAATGCAGGTGCCATTTTTAAAATGAAATGTCACATCCAGTGGTTCAGATTCTAGGTAAAAAGTAGGTACCGGTGGCTTATGATCGTGAGATTAAGAGTCGCGGTCAACTATACGCCTCCTTCCTTCTTTCCTTTCATCATTCACTTTTTATATGATTATATCTGTTGTTTCTAAAAGCCTACCCGGCGTTCTCAGATTCTTTTTATCATAATTAAACAGTTTTAAGTGCAAGAGATTTTATTATAGCCTACATGCTTCCATCATGGATTACAAAGAATACTACTCTTTCAAAGAATACATACAAAGAGTACTAACAAAAAAAAACAAAGGATAGCTGTTGCATCAAGGAACATACTTACAAAATGATATCCCGATATCCAACATACTCCCACCTTCGAGTCAAGACTAAATTCTCAACGACTCGAACTAAAACAACAATTCAGAACACAGTACATGAATAACAATATTAACAAAAAATAACAATCAGTCAATCAAATCACAATCACTTTTGGAATCTAGCTGGCAGCTGTACTTTTCGTCCACATCTAGTTTGCACAAGTCCCACTACCTCCTCACTATCTTCCACACTCCTTTGGACAGTTGTCTCAGTTCCACCACTCTTGACAAGTTCATTGCCTGTTTGAATCTCCCTTGCACAGATTTCCAAAGGATATAGTCTTTGAACTGGTCGAAAGAGGACCCCTGAAGCCGTCTTCAATTTCACCAAGCGAACTTCTCCGTCGCGTCCTGGAATAAGCTGTTCCACCACAGCTAAAGGCCAATCGATTCGCTTCTGGTTGTCGGCTCCAACAAGAACAACTTCTCCCAGTAACAACTTGCGACTCTTCTTTTGAGCAGCTAAGGCCAACTGACCTAGATACTCATTCCTAAATCGTTGTCGAAAGCTGTCTCTTAACCTCTAACGATTTCTGCTCCTTCTGTTAAGGTTGTCAGAATCCATCACATCACAGTCTGGTACCCCCATTTCTTTGGTATCTAACAGAAACATATTAGGTGTGATAGGGGCTAAGTCGGTACTATCGTCTGACACATATGTCAGCGGTCTAGAGTTCATCACAACTTCGCAGTCACATACGACTGTCTCCAACTCCTCATAGGTCAGTGAAGCTTTACCAAGAGTTTTCCTTAACAGTTGCTTCAGGAGCCTTATCAGGCGCTCCCACCATCCTCCCCACCATGCTGCTGTGGGAGGATTGAATCGCCAGTCAATCTGATGAACAGTGCTATATTTTGAAATCTTGTCCCAGTCTAGCTGACTGAAGGCATTGTTTGTCCCAACAAAATTTCCACCATTGTCTGTATATACAATTGAAGGTCTACCCCGCCGAGCCACAAATCTTCTGAAAGTTCGTAGAAATGAATCCATGGACAACGATGAGGTCAACTCCAGGTGAACATTGCGGTAAACTGCACACGTATATAGACATATCCATACTTTGTGATTGTCTCTTAAATACAAAGGCCCTGCTAAATCGATACCTGTGGTCTCGAAAGCAACTGCATCCCGCACTCGTGGTTCAGGCAGAGCTGGTGTATTTGCGGATATACCTCTCGCCTCATACCTCCGACAGATAATGCAATTAGTCAAAATGGCTCGGATAGCTTTCCTTCCCTTTAGAATCCAGAATTTTTCCCTCAAATGGCTTAGGAGACCTTGCACTCCTACATGGCAAGATTTGACATGTGCTCCGAGCACTAGCTTCTCAACTACAGGATGTTTGGAAGGTAACACTGCTGGCATCCTGAAGTACTCCAAATCACTTCTTTCGGTGATCCTCGTCTTCAATCGAATGACTCCATCGACATCCATAAAGGGGCACAACGTAGAAAGTTTCTCATCTGTGACTCCCCTAAAAGTCTCCCTTTGCACCAATCGTATGAGATACTTCTCTGCTACGTTGAATTCCTTCTGTTGTCGCTCACTTTGACCCGCTACACATTTCTTTCTACATGAATTACTGAACCGCAGTATCCAACCAATGACCCTTACAACTTTCTCATAATCATTGGAGAAATTGTAGAACTGACCCACATCGCTCTCGTTGCATAGAAGTGCCGAGGTGATAGCTTTCCTACTCTCCAGCCTTACCATTTCTTCATCTGGTTCTGGTGCTTTTGAAGGCCACTCTCCCTGTGGCAGCTTCAGCCATGGTGGCCCCTCCCACCATTTAGACTCCAGCAATTGTTCAGCAGAGCATCCACGACTAGGAAGATCAGCAGGATTCATATTGCCTGGTACGTGCCTCCAAGCTTCCTTCGCTGTCCGACGCATGATCTCCTGAACCCCGTTCCATACAAAGACTCCCCAATGATCTTCCCGCTGTATCCATGTGAGGACAGTAGTCGAGTCAGTCCAGAAGAAGAAATCTGGATGTAGTTCTTCAAATTCTTTCTTCAAAGATGCCATTAACCTAGCTCCAATGGTTGCAGCTAACAATTCTAGCCTTGGAATAGTCATTCCTTTGAGCGGTGACACTCTAGACTTTGCCTGTATCAGCTGTACATGTACACAAGAATTGTATTCCAAGCGTAAGAACACTGTTGCGGCATATGCAAGCTTACTGGCATCACAAAAAGTATGAACCGAGCACCTTATTACACTATCGCTCATGACACAGCGTGGTATCTTCACATCTTCAAGTGCAGGAGGTTCTTGTAACCATAATAAGAATGCATTTCTCACACTATCTGGAACTTCTTCATCCCATCCCCCTTTCATGGCCCAACACTGCTGTAACAAAAGCTTTGGACATAGCGAAACAGGGCACGTGAAGCCAATAGGATCAAACACTCTCTGTGCTATTGACAATATAGTTCTTCGAGTGATGGCCTTAATGTCCATAGGCTTGTAGCCACTCACAGCTAGAGTATCGAATTTTCTGTCCCAAATAAGGCCTAGAACAGGAGTAGCTGTCTTATTTTCTAG
This sequence comes from Meconema thalassinum, assembly GCA_946902985.2. NCBI lineage: Eukaryota > Metazoa > Arthropoda > Insecta > Orthoptera > Tettigoniidae > Meconema > Meconema thalassinum. The sequence goes on along the minus strand of OX336389.2, from coordinate 879,012,876 downwards.
GTTAGAATCTGAATATTCCCAACCTCTCAAGTCAAATTTAGCTTCTGCCAGTATGCTTATTGCTTCTTCTTGAAAACGGTGCAAGTCCTCAGTAGATTGTAAACTGGTTACACAGTTATCCACGTAAAAACTCTTTTTTAGCTTCTCGATGGTAGCTATGGAATACCTCCCATTTCCCATACGCTCAAGACGTTTCAAATGTAAATTGATCACTGCACCTAACAAGAACGGGCTGCTAGTCACTCCAAACACAACACGTGTATGGCGGAATATTTTCAACTCTCCCTCAATGTCAACCCACAAAAACCTGAGGAAGTCCCGGTCCTCTTCACATAAGCTGATTTGCAAGAATGCTTTCTTGATGTCTGCTATTACTCCAATTTGGTGGAGCCTAAAACGAAGAAGTAATGTAGGTATAATTTCAATTAGATTAATGCCCTTCTCTAAACACTGGTTCAGCGATGGAGAGCCACGCTCTCTAGACGAAGCATCGAAAACAGGTCGAACTCGCGTTGTACTGTTTTCTTTAAAAATGGGTCGATGAGGTAAATAGTGGCCTTCATCCCACTGTGACACAGGTACTTCTTCAATGATTCCTTCTTGTGTCCAGTCCTTCAGAACTTCATCATATATTTCTTTGGAATCACTTTCTTTCAGCTTCTTGATGGTGTGTTCCATTCTTCTTTTCCCCAAATTGAAATTTCTTGGAACTGGTGGGTGTCCTTCAATCCATGGCAACCTCATTTCATAGCGTCCCTCTTCATTTGTCCTAACAGTATCCATAAAGTAATCATGTGTTGCCTGTTTCCTCTCTTCCCTATTCTTCCTTTCACCTGGATCTTGAATACCAAGTGCATCCAGCTCCCAAAGTTTGCTTACAGATTCGGTATGAACAAGCATTGAAAGTGCTGTCATAGAATTGGAAGATTTGGGCCCCTTTATCTTTCCTGTGACAATCCATCCCAGATAAGTCTCAATTGCAACAAGCCCACATTGTAAAATCTCCCTTCTGCCAGTGAGAAGTTTTCCATATATATCTGCTCCCACCAAAACTTCAACTGGTTTATCTTCATCGAAGAGCTGTATACCTTTTTCAGTAGTTTCAGTCAACCATGGCCCAGGCTCAATGACAGGGATGCGAGAACAAATGTTTTCTTCATCCAGTGCTTCGAAATTACAAGCATAGGTCCCCTTGAAACTTTTTAACCTAACCTTGTAACAAAGATGTGGTTTTGGATTAGACACCTTACCCCCAAACAAACCATGGATCAGTGTCTCTTCACCGATGGGCTCATATCCCATACACTGAGCAGTGTCCTTCCTAATATAGGAACGTTGCGAGCCTGGGTCCATGAGGACACGGACTTGTTTTTCTTGCTCTCCTCTAATGGTCACCATGAGTGTTTGTAAAAATACCTGACTACAGTTCACATTTGATAGAGAATTCACAACCGTTCCCCCTTCTTTTGGAGTTTGCTGCCTGTGACTTCTGGGACACATAACTGGGACATGCTTACCCTCACAAATAATACATTTTAACAGTGTTTTACATTTTCTACTAATGTGACCAATCTTAAGACAAGAAAAGCAACAGTTCCTTCTTTTTAAAATGTTCCTCTTGTCATCCAACTCCATTTTCTGGGCCTTAAAACAAGCATCGCTTGAGTGATTACCTTCACAAAAAACGCACACTTTTTGGTTTGGCTTAAAATTGACAAGGCCAGCTGCAGTTGGAACATTAGTACCGGTGTTATGACGGTTTGATTCTGCTCCTAATGTTTTCATGCTACCCTTGGAGTGGTTTCCTATCTTGAAGCCTTGGACTGCCATACAAATTCGCTCCTCATTTTCAACCTCGCATTTCAAGAAATTCATGAGGCTATCAAGTCTGGTTTTACCATCAGTTTGAGCCGAACTGGTGTTGTAGCTTCTCTGCCAAGCTCTCAAAACTTCTTCAGTGAGACATGACTCAACAAGTGGAAATAGCATTGCAGCATATTTATCTGTAGCTACTCCTAAAGATTCCAAAGCCCTTAACTGTGTCTCGATTTTATCATATAGGGAGGAAAGACTGACTTGATTATGCTTCGAATTCATCGCTAGAGTCAGTTTGAGCAATTCCCTGACATAGAATTCTACCAAAATGTCTTCACGACCAAACCTAGCTTTCAAGCATTCAATAGCCTTGCTATAGTTACTGCCTGTAGGGGGAAAACTTTCCACCACTTCCCTAGCTCTAGTGTTTGGCTCCATAGCTTGTAACAAATACTGAAATTTGTCAGAATCATCTATGTCAGAATCGTCATTAATTTTCTTAAATTGACCCCAAAAGGTTAACCAGTCCTTGATTTCCCCTCCAAATTTATTTAACTCAAGAACAGGTAGTTTAAATTTTCTCTTGGTTATGTTTGACATAGACATACTATCATCAACAGGGTTTAGGCTCCTTTGCAAGTAAATACTTATTCTTTTGTACTTGCCTGAGTATTAATCAGCGGTCTGTACCTCTGTATCCAAATCCTGCGATTTGGTAGCCGTATTTTGCAGTAGCAAATCCAAAATTTCTGCATCCAAACGCGCCATCTCCTCGAATTTCTCGCGTAGTAATTCCAGATCCGCCATAACCTCCACATCATCTTGCTTTTCTGTGTTCACTCTTGAGTTTCTTCTTTCTTCCAAGTTGTTATACACGCGAGTAAATGCCGCCCGCACTACCGTACGTTTCTTTTTCAATGTATCCATGACCAATTGACCACGTGTTTACAAACTGGATAAAACACTTCCCGATATATGTTGCGCTAATATGCAACCCACAATTTAACAAAATAGTCCTGTCACGGTCGCCATATGTTGTTTCTAAAAGCCTACCCGGCGTTCTCAGATTCTTTTTATCATAATTAAACAGTTTTAAGTGCAAGAGATTTTATTATAGCCTACATGCTTCCATCATGGATTACAAAGAATACTACTGGTGCTTCATTTATAAATGTGCTACCTCGAGCGGCCTACTGCATGCTCTAAATATTAAGTGCTATTATCAAGATGGCGTCACAGTGAAAGTGTAGTGAAATAGCAGCTAGTGTAAATATTTGATAAAAGTGGTAAAATATTATAACAGAGGCTTAAAATCTATAAAGTTACTTTCCTTAGATCAAGTGTAATACGGAATATTGATAGTATTTAGAAATTCTTGTTGATAATTTAATAAACTTAAACTAAGTTGTGGGAACGTGTATCCAAAGATTCGGTGACTTCTTCAATCACTGTTTGAACCAAGTAGAGCAGTGGTGCTTTTACGAGACTTCACCCGATTGGAAGATATACGTATTTCACATTCTTCTTTATTGGTAGGTTATTAGATTAATTCTATTAGGTAGTAATAATTAAATTAAATTTAGTGTAATTTGGTGTAAACATCTAGGCTCACTTAGATCTCTAGTATGACGACAGTAAACAGTGTTAGTATCTCGTCAGGTTGTGTAACCGTAACGGATTTATGCTCGTCGTGCAAAATAAAAGTAAAAAATGCAAATAAAATCATCACAAGATCTCAGGTAAAATTGAATGAGGAGAAAAGTGAAACCGATTGTCGTAATGTAGGCCTACCGCTACCGTCATGCGAATGCCATAACCTGAGAAACGAACTGTCCTCAAAAGACGAAATTATAAAGCTGCTAAAGGAAGATATTGCTAAGTTAATGGAAGAGTTGAATAAATTAAAAGGAAACAGAGAGGAAAGCAAGGAAACTTGGTCGACAGTGATTGCTGGTAAGGTAAGATTGAATAAGCCTAGGCCTATAAATGGAGTACATGTAACTGAAATTCCCGTCTCAAATTCATTTGGAGTGCTTGTCGAAGAAAATGATGACTTTCCTCAAGAAGAAAAGAAGAAAGTGATAAAGAGAAAATCCAGGAAGATGCGGATATTTGCGGATAGCCACGGGCGAGATGTAGCAGCAAGCGTTTTGGAGAGAAGCCGAGAAATGGAGGTCACTTCGACAGTGAAGCCAGGAGCTCAGATTGCAGAAGTCACGAACGGGATGATAGGAGAGTGTGCGTCCCTTACTGCAAAGGACTACGCAGTGATCATCGCTGGAGCAAACGACGTCTATAGAAATGAGAGTAAAAAGGTAATCAAAGATTTAAAGGGTACATTGCCATCCATGCAAAAAACAAATGTCATTATTGTAAACATTCCGCAGAGACACGATTTAATTCCCAAGTCATGTGTAAATGTAGAAATAGAGGCTACAAATGGAAAAATTCATAAAATTTGTAAGAGTTTTCCAAATGTCCAAATTGTAGATGTAAGTAAATTAGACAGGAAGTTCCACACTCGGCATGGCCTACACTTAAATAGATTAGGAAAAGAGTATCTTAGTGATGAAATCTGCAAAATTGTAAATTCAAATGGTAAGAATAATTCAACAGTAATATCATTAGAGTGGAAGCAGGGAAACTGGTAGAAGAAGCCAAACGTGAGGTTTGGCATTCACATCTTTTGAAGTCAAATTTAACGGAGTGCAACAATGGTATTTCGGATTTGTCTAGCAACAATAATAATAACAATTGTGATAATAATAATGTAAATAAATCACCAACACAAGCTTGCAAAAGTAACAAATTTAAAATTTACCACCAGAATGTCCAGTCTCTTTATAATAAAATTGATTACATAAATCTAATGCTTAAAAATGAACTTAAAGACATCTCAGCACTATGTATTTCAGAACATTGGCTGAAAGAGGAACAACTCGAATTAATTCAATTCCCAGGGTTTATACAAGCTAGTAAATACTCTAGATCTAATATTAGCCATGGTGGTACTTGCATCTTCTTAAGAAATAATTTAGATCATGAACAGATAACAGCTTATGATTATCTAATTATGGAACAGGATTTTGAATTCTCTGCCGTAAAAATTCAGCAGTCTAAGTTAATAATTGTATGCGTATACCGTTCTCCGTCAGGAAAGTTTCCTCTATTTATAGATAAACTAGAATTGTTACTCAATAACATGAGCAAAGTAAATTTCGATATAATAATTTGTGGGGATGTAAATGTGGATTTCTTAAAACTTGATAGAAATTGTGAATTATTAAACCAGTTACTAATTTCCTATGGACTGAAACCTACAGTAAATACACCAACAAGAATAACAAAATTTAGTAAAACCACTCCTGATCAAATTTTTATAAATACAGATAAATATCACCATTCAATAGAAGTCTATTGTCCGGGTTTTAGTGACCACCATGGACAAATACTGAGTTTTGAAGTATCCGAAGTAATCAATAATAATGATAATGGAGTAAAATCAAAGTGCAGGTCATTCACTGAATCAAATGTTACATATTTCAATGACTTATTAAATAAGGAAACATGGTCAGAAATTTATGAACTAGAAAATGTAAATGATAAATTTAATGCATTTAACAGTACCCTAAAACACTATTTTGAAATAGCATTCCCCTTTAAACGAAGAACTGTTCAAAATAACAAAACTAGCAATTGGATAACAACAGGGATTATAAATTCATGTCAAAGAAAGAAATTTCTACACAAATTATATAAACAATACCACACAACACCTGAATTCAATTTATACTACAAAAAATACAATAGCATATTAAATAAGGTAATAAGACTAGCAAAGAAAATGCATAATGATAATTTTATTTCCCAATCATCTAATAAAAACAGGGCTATGTGGTCCGTAATAAAGAAAGAAACTGGAAAATCTGCTAAAATACAAAGGAACATTACACTGACCAGAAATAATAAAGTGATTAATAATCCAGAGGAAATAGCAAACACTTTTAATGACTATTTTCTGGAAATTCCGCAAAAATTATTAAATAAATCACAGGTAAATACACTAAATTCTAATAATAAAATAAATATATGCAGTGATTCTTTATTTATAAATCATGTCACAAGTGAAGAGGTAAGAATAGTTATAAAAGAGCTAAAAAATAAATTCTGTGCTGGCATTGATGGCATCCCTGATGCAATTTTAAAGAAATGTGCAGAAAATATAATAAATCCACTTACGCACTTAATAAACAGTTCAATTCTCTCAGGAACTTACCCGGATATTTTGAAGTTATCAAAAGTAATTCCAGTGCACAAAAACGGTTCAAAAGATGAATTAGATAACTATCGTCCTATTACCTTACCAACTGGTATTGCAAAAATTGTGGAAAAAATTATGTATAAGAGACTGATAAGTTTCATAGAAAAAAATAAAATATTATCAAACTCACAACATGGATTTAGAACGGAAAAATCTACACAGACAGCAATTTACGAATGTAGTAATAGTATACTGAAATTAATTGACAATAAGGAACATGTAACTGGCCTATTCTTGGATTTATCGAAAGCATTTGATGTAGTTGACCATAAAATCCTCCTTACCAAACTAAATCAATATGGTGTTAGAGGTCTAGCTAATAAATGGATAGAGTCTTACTTAACAGGGCGTAAACAAATAGTAAGCTTGAGACACAAGGATGATGGAACCAAATTACTTAATGAAACATTGTCCAATGAGGGAATTATTGAATTTGGAGTACCCCAGGGATCGGTTTTGGGCCCACTACTCTTTCTTCTATATATCAATGATATAACACAGAACGTTCATTCACATAAGGAAATTTTGTTTGCGGACGATACAACACTCGTAATAAAAGGTGAAACTAAACAGGTCATACAGCAGTCTGCTGACTCCGTTACAGGAGAGTTAACCAAATGGTCACAAGATAATCGCCTCATAATAAACTATAAAAAGTCAGTATGTCTAAATTTCCACACTATACAGAATAGGAATCCTGCGATGCCCAATATAACATTAAATGGTCATCAAATAGAAAATAAATCAGAAACAAAGTTTTTAGGACTATGGATACAACAAGACTTGAAATGGAATAAACATATACAATATCTGAATACTAAACTGAACTCGATGTGCTTTGCGTTACGTATTTTGAAAACCTGCACTAGCATGCACACATTAAGAAATACTTATTTTGCTTATTTCCATTCATACTTAAGATATGGGATCATATTTTGGGGTATGTCGCCAGATGTACTAAGCACGTTTAGGATACAAAAGAGAGCGATTAGAATTATGGCAAATGTAAACTCTAGAGAATCATGTAGACCTCTGTTTAAAGATTTAAACATTCTCCCACTGCCCTGCATATATATCTTTGAAAGTATTATGTTTTTTAAAAGGAATTTAATGAATAAAGATGTTTTTCTTAAAACAAACAATGATGTTCATAGGCATAACACAAGACAAAATCAAAACATTCATATTTCACACACACACACAAGCATATATCAAAAAGGAACTTTTCACACTGGAGTTAAATTATACAATAAACTACCCCAGTATATAAAACTGGCCCCAAAAATAAAAACCTTTGATAGAATGTTGAAAGCTTATCTGCAGTGCCATTGTTTTTACTCAGTAGTTGAATATTTTAGCGTATAGGAGTGATGGAATCTATAACTATATTTTACTTTTTTAATTTAATTTTAATACCTAGCTGTATGTTGTTGTATTTATAGAATTAAGTTTTCATATTATGATAATAGAGTGAGGTGTAAATAGTTGTGCAATAAGATTGTATCTATTAAGATTTGCTATTATAATAAGTTATAAATAGTTATAATCTTAGTAATATATACCTGTTAGTTCTTTTATTTTATGCATGTAAATTCTGACGTGTCCTATATCAAAAATGTATTGAATGCATGTATTTGATCAAATGGAATTAATAAAAATCTATCTATCTACTCTTTCAAAGAATACATACAAAGAGTACTAACAAAAAAAACAAAGGATAGCTGTTGCATCAAGGAACATACTTACAAAATGATATCCCGATATCCAACAATATCATCAATCATGTCAATGTTTCATATCAGTGGTAACTGCATTTCCCATTTTCCTGGCAGGTACCTACTTAAGGACACACATCCCCGCCGCAGTCATTTCTCCCCTGTCGCACACAACAAAATAATCATACTTCGCAGGAATTACGGAAGGTTGTTTTCCGTACATACAGAAGGACGGAGATTATACATACAAATAGGCGGTGATTTTCTGGCCCAATATTTGGACACAAATTTCAATGCAACAGATGAGAATAAGTGTACACAGATTGGAAACACTGGGAAAGGAGACGTCCATAGGACTACATCCCTCCCTGTCCTCCACCAGCGACGCCCGTGAAGTAGCAAGAAGTGGTCGATTTCAGGATTTATTGTACCGGTACAACTGTACGATGGAGTCTCTAGAAGGTTCATCGAGGCAAAGGACGGGTAAATGTATGCTTCACTACATCTTATGACCAAAGCTGTACTTTTCTTGATTACAAAGAAGGTTAAAATATGTACTTATGTTGGAAAGTTGCTGCATTGGTAACAAGGTCTTCCAAATAATTACAATGTTTTGAATTGGATATTTATATTTATATTGACTATTCTATTTAAGAGCTTTCGCACTGGGACTTTAGATGGGGGACTGTTATCCCCTTGCTGGTACTTTGGTGGCGGGGACGCGTTTACTCCGTTCCTTAGGAAAATACGCCGATAGATGTGACACAAATTACATGCATTCACCATGCATCAGTGATTATTTTGGCTCAATGAAGAGTAGGCCTATAGGTATGGGTGAACATTGAATGGTGGTACGGTACGAATACTGATACTGGTACTGATAAAATAGTAAGAAAAGTTTATAATGAAAGCATTAATTTTAAGGATACTAAAAATAAAAGAAGATTATATGGTACATTAATTACCTACGTGTTTTCTTTGCGAGAAAACATTTTAATTCACTGACAGAAAACATGTACATATACAGATGTATGCTATGGTATCAAAATACAGGTTGAATCCCACATAAGATAAACTTGTGCGTGGGCGTCATGAATACAGTTTCTTAATTTATTTGCAAATGGTATTTGACTGATAAAATAGTAAGAAAAGTTTATAATAAAAGCATTTATTTTAAGGATACTAAAAATAAAAGAAGATGATACGGTACATTACTTATTTGTGACTGAGTTGGTTTAAATATGTTGGTGAAAATTTATAAGTTCATTTACTTTATCAAAGTTATTAAGGAGCGTGATGAACGATTGTTGTTATTTGCTGTACTTCACTACATATGGTTATTTTACATTGCTTTACAAAACACCTGTTGGGGAGACATACGGCTGGGCAGATCTCATTCTGGAGGGACACGTGCCTGTTCGGTGACAACGCCCCTGCCTCGGGGATTAACTAACAACATTTTGAGAACTAATGATCTAGGTCCAATGCGTATAGCTTTTGGTAATTGGAATACAGTAACTCTATTCTAAAAAAAAAAAAAAAAAAATACAACGTTGTTCCAAACTACATTCAAGATTTGTTAGCAAAACCATTCACGCCAGAAGAGGGATGGAGTTATTCTTGTAGATTCCTCAGCTTCAGTAGCGCTAGGGCATTTGCGGGAAGTTGGGAAATTAATTGAGACAGGACCATGGTCGTGTGTAGTAGTAGGTAATCTGTGGTCGTGTGTAAGAGATAACAGGACGAAGATTCTGGTGCAAGGTAGCGCACATGACTAGTTGTCATGACTGACGTCATTCGCAAATAGCTGTTGCCTGCCGTAGAAAAGAATTAGTATTGTCAAGTGTGTAGAAGTCTGATTATCTGTCGTTGTCAAGTTTAGTGGAAGACTAGGCCTGGTGACTTTCTATATATACGGTTCATTTTATCAGCATGTAAGTAGAATGATCCCCCAAATAGTATTTCATGTCACTTCATTTCCATGTCCATTTAAATATTTTAGACTATGATAGGATGATGATAATTTTTGTGTTTCCCGTGTTAATAAGGGTAAGGATACTTTGACAGAAGATTGTGAGCTACAGTATGATAGGTAAAGGTATTTGTATAAGGTTTTCCACGTCAGAAGCAATTACTTGAATTCTCATTGTTTTTCTGGTTAGGTAGCTTTGATGCTTTTTGAAAAATTATAAAAACTGGGTAATACATAGGGCTGTGTGATGTACTTGATTCTGTGTTCAGGTGCGAAACATTAAATAGTAGCCTAAATAACTTTAACCTAACTCTTCTGTGGTAATAAAAGTTTGACGTTTCTGGTGTGAACTGCTTAACCCCTAAGATTCAAGAAGTTAACTAAATTCGATGCAGGAAGGAAATACGTTCGGACATATTTCGGTGGTTTCGAGATTTTTTTCCGCTGTTCTACAATTGTAGAAGACATTTCTCAACTCTGAATTTCGTGCTAAAAACTTACAAAGGAAGAGGGAGACGTGGAACATCTAACTTCCGGCCATGATATCGCTCGTGGGCCGCAACAGCGGCACAACTCAAAAATACCGATTTTTATTAACGTAGATCGTATGAATTTTGCGTTTCAATACCTTTATATTCTGAGTTATGCCATTATTGCAGCCCATGAGTGATATGATTCTCCATATAAGTTACAGGTTAAGGAATTTAACTAGCAATATTTGTTTTTACAAGCAAGGGACACTCTGAAGTTACGGTATGTCAGTAGAAAGGAATGTTGAGACTACCTTGGCAACACCATCACAGACCATCTGTGAAGTACCCCATCTCTGGGGAAACTTCATATCTCCACCAATATTAGAACAAGACAGAACACAGTGGCAGTTGTATGGTTGAATGGGTATTGACAGCATTGCTGATGATCACTTAGCGATTATATTTTAAAACTACTTCAATATTCATCACACACTTCCCATGGCCTAGCAGTGATCCACAACCTTTTTCTACTCGCGACACTATAAGTTATCCATAACTCACTATGGCACACCTTTATGTTAATCCCCTCAAAATTGCATGACACTATTAACCTCAGCTTCCTAAGTTATGACCTAGCACAGTGTTTTGCAACGTTTTTCTACTCGTGACACACTAATTATCCGCAACTCAACAAGGCACGCCCAAATGTTAATCCCCTCAAAAACTTGCAGGACACTTCCAATCTGATATAAATACATAATGTAATTAACCTATTATTACTTAGGAGGAATAATGCTTTTCAGACTTTCCAACTACTGTAGTTAGTTGTTGTTTTAAGGGGCGGAACTACGAGGTCATCTGCCCCTCCAACTACTGTAGTTGCCAAGGTCCTGCCCTAGGCTTAACAGTTAGTAGGCCATCGGCACATCTCATTCACCAAGACTCTGGCTAACCTATGTAAAAGTATGAATCAAAGCATTCCTACATTTGTAAAAGCATGCCACTGCAAGTTATATATAGAACAAGCAGTGCAAACTCACTGCGGGAAAATTAATCTCCACTTCAATAAAATTCCTGTGTGACAGTGAAACGTTCGTTTCCAGAAGAAACCTGAATTTTTGCACAATGATTTAGAATATTAATTCAGTGGAATTCTGATTGAGATGTCTGAAAAGCATTTTCTTATTGAATCTTTCTGGGATCACGGAATGAAATATAAACATATTAAACACAGTAACTTAACTGGGATAAAATAAAAATATCGCAAAACTCTAATTTCTTACAATAATAGGCAAAATTTCATGTCACACCTTTCACCTCGTGGTGGCACAGCAGTTGCAGAACACAGGCATAGCACGTAGCCATGCAGAGCATGTCGTATGTAGAAAGTGTATTATCTTGGTTTATAGGTGCACGATATATATTCTTGACTTTTTACATTCTCATTACAAAATCTTCTTCTGGAATATTTTGGAATACAAATCTTGTTATTAGTTAGACAAACAATTAGTCTTGATAAGAAAGTGTGGTAAACCAGACTTTAAAATTACAGTAGCCTATACAGGGTGTTTCAAAAATAGGGGGCATAACTTCAGGTATGTATTTGTTGTATGTAGACAATCTAAATAGTTCATTACAACACGTGTCCGGAAGTGCTTCATTTCAGAGTTATGGTCTTCAAAACACTGAACTTCACTGGAACGTTTTTCCGCAGGTCGTTGCCGTGAAAGGAGACATTAAGAGTGTAACGATTCTTTTATGGGGCACTGCAAAGAGTCTAGTACATGTGCTTACTGGATTCTTTGTGGTGGCCCAGTAATGGGTGACAGGGGGCTTTGCTCTCTTAGTTGTTGCAATGGTTATGTTATGTTTTGTTTTGGACTATGATTGTTATGTTTTATGATGATTAGGATGTTATTTGAAAATCATGGTTATGTTATGTTTTATGATGTATATGGATATGTGTTTGATATCAAAGATTCTTCTGAGAATGGTTATGTTAGGCTTGTTTGAAAGAGAAGCGATATTGATTCGGAGAATGGTTATGAATGTGGAGTCTGTTTTATCAAAGTAAACAGATTTTCTATTGAGAGTTTCTGAAGATAGTGTGGTTTAATAAAGTTTCCCTTTGTGTGCAAACACCATACCTCATGTTTGTGACGACACTCCACTGATCCGTCGTCAACACGCTCACTTCATGCATGATGGCGCTCCTATACACTTCAGTCGTACGACTCGCTGGTACTTGGATCGAATGTTTCCTGATCGATGGATAGGTAGAGGTGGCCTGATTGCTTGGCCTCCTTGCTCACCTGATCTGAACCCTCTCGATTTCTACTTGTGGGGCCATTTAAAATCATTGGTGTATTCGTCTCCGGTGTCTGATGTGGAAACCCTTCGGAACTGAATTGTGGCATCGTGTGAGGACATACGCAATACTCCGGGAGTTTGGGATCGTGTTCGCAGGTCAATGAGACGTCGCTGTGAGGTCTGTATTCAAGCAGGAGGTGGACATTTTGAACATCTTCTGTAATAACGATGACCTGGAGAAGAAAAAACGTTCCGGTGAAGTTCAGTGTTGTGAAGGCCATAACTCTGAAATGGAGCATTTCCGGACACATGTTCTAATGAACTATTTTGTTTGTCTACATATAACAAATACATACCTGAAACTATGCCCCCTATTTTTGAAACACCCTGTATATGCAGTTGAGTCCTGTGCTAGGATTGAGGTTCCGTGCTCAATAACTTGGCTCAACCTAGTCGGATTTCAGAACAGATATTTGTGACAGGAAACAACCACAGTGTGTGAAAACTGTGGTTGTTGGTCATGCTTAGACACCAATTCACATTGCGCGAACGTGTGTATATCCATAATTAGTTTATGAAACGCAGAAACCAATGACGTGAAACTAGACGAAAATTTGGAATCAAGTTTCCAGGAAGACCTTCGCCTATTGCCAGTACAATTAGGAGGCTCGCTAAACGATTCAAGGAAACAGGCTCCGTAAATAATAAGAGTTGACAGACATTCTCTCGTCAGAAAATGTCAGGTGTGTGTTACAAGAGAGGGAGGACCTTTTCAGCATCGCCCATGAGCACTGCAAGTACACATTATTGAACATGTTTGGTGAAATTGCGCGCCGACAACCGGCTGAACCGGGTATGTGCGCCCGCGATCTGCGCCAGTCACAGCCGGCTTAGCTTGCAGAGATCAGGGCGCACATTGATATTGACCCTGTACTTACAAAATTGCCATTTGGATTGACAATACTTACAAAATTGCAATTTGGATTGACAATACTTACAAAATTGCGATTTGGATTGACAATATTCACAAAAATGCTATTTAGATTCAAAATACTCACAAAATGCAATTGAGAATCAAAATACTTACAAAAGGCCCATCCTACAAAATACAATTTAGATTGAAAATACTTGCAAAATGCAGTTTAGGTTGAAAATACTTGCAAAATGTGGTTTAGGTTGAAAATACTTACAAAATGCAATTGAAATTCAAAATACTCACAAAAATGCCGCCCCTACTTTCAAAGACTTACTAAAAAGCAATTTAGATCGTCAATCCTTACAAAATGCAACTTAGATTAAAAATACCTACAAAATGTCGTGTAGATTCACAAAATGGAACTTAGAAACACGGGAACCCAATTCACACAAACAGTGTGAGAATCGGAAAGAGAAAAGGAAATATAATGGAAAGAAAAAGAGGGCTGATCCCCAGAAGAATGAGCGATCAGGAAAGATGAGAGAAGGGCCAATAAAAGCGGGAAAGGAAGAGACTCCCTAGGCCTCGGATACCCTAATACCGTTGGGGTCGGAAGAGAACAAGAGTTGACCAAGGGAGGCCGACAGGAAAGAAGACGGTGAGGAGCCGGGCCCAAATAAGTATAATGGCGGACTCGGCTGTTATTTTATCTATATAAGTTGGGATCTAAAAAGGGGATGGAAGGCAGGTTAGGTTATAGATTGCAAAGGAGTAGATATCTATTGCTACATTGTTTCCAGATATTTTTTTTCATCTTTACCAAAAGTATTTTGGCTAATTTCAGTAGTTTAATATTTTTTCACTGCTGCACCGGAAGTATTTGTTATATTACATGAATGATTTTATTTCTTGCTCATTTAACGACACACATTGACATATCACTAGGGCTCGGATTTTTAGGTGCTAAAAATCGGGAAAATATTTATTTTTTATGTATTAAGAATACGTGAAATATGTGACAAGAAAGTAAAAAATATTTAATTATAATTTAGTTTATTCAAGTGAATATAAACAATATGCAGTAGGGCCTACTCACGAATGCATGGCTCACTGACTGCTGATACACAACAAGATAAATCATCAGGTAGTCCATCACAAATGATTGACCATTATTGCGAAACCCTTCTTCTGAAGGCGCGAAACTGCGGCAATATATTTCTTGCCCTTGAGGTGTTGTGTAACTTGAGATCGCTGTTCAGCCTTGATTGCTTTCCCACATGGTTGGCAGAACAGAACACCCCCATCAGAAGTAAAATAATCTTTAAATTCCACAACATACTGCTGCAGACGATAACTTGTAGTTGCTTTTACTTAGGCATCCTAGAACTGTCTTACACTTAAGTGCCAGAAATGAACTGCTTGCGAGTGACACTGGTTCCAGGTAGCTGAGGGGGATAGGTCTAGCACGTGGTGCAGTATGGCTATGGACAAGGAAATCCCCGGCTTCCACAGTGAGTGGCACGGGGCGACAAGTGAACAATAATACAGTTGCAAGCTGACATACGCTCTGTATGAAGATTAGATAGCTCACAGGTTCTTCCCCATTGAAGTAACACAGAACAAAAATGTAATAAACTGAAAGATCTAGCATATTAATTTTAAAATAATGTAAATATTATGTCTTTTTATGTGCTAATAAGTAAAAAGCAGGAATTTATGTATTTATACAAAAAATTCTCAAAATATGTATTTGCATATAAAAATATTTATTTACCTAAAAATCCGAGCCCTAATCAGGACTTCCTATTGCTGTTGCCAACATGACTGATACAAAGTACACCACTCGACACATGTAGTAGACCTAATTATGTGATAAAGCAATAAAATAAACCTTAAGACACACGTAACGTTTTAATTGTGTGAAAAAGCAATAATTGACAAAACCATTGGCCTGGATAAAGATTTTTGATGCACGACTATCCCCCCACTGTGCGTGACAACAACCAGGGGTGTTTATATTGGCTAACGCCGTACTACCTAACAATTATTGGTCTAGGCAAAAACCATTGGTCTGGATGACTATTGGGCTAGGCAAAAACCATTGATTTGGATGAAAATTATTGAAGTAGTTTTAGCGAACGTAAAATTGGAAATTATCTAGCAACTCTCACAATCCATGGTCAAACTTAAACTGGAGCTGGCGCACTTTGACAATAACTTCGTGGCACTCATTTGTTGTATGCTTACCGGATGTGAAGTAGCAGCGTATGAGTGAGATTGGCATATAATGGCAGACTCAGCTGGAGATTCATCTATATAAGTAGTGATCATAATTGGGACGGCAGGTTGGTTATAGACAGTGGAGTAGTAAACATATATTACTAAGTCATCTTCATATTTTTTCAGACCATTGCCACAGGTATTTTGGCTAATTCCAGTAGTAAAAAGATATTTTTTTTGCAGGAGTAGGTATTCTCCAGTTCTGCTTCAAAGTGAAAGTTTCTCCCTTCAATCACTCTCCAGTACATTAACTCGCCGGCATATGAAACTCATTGCGTGCGCATGTACCATCTGGTAACGATCACGGTCTAGTTGCTATATCACAAGGGGTCTAGTGTACAGACGTCTACAGACATGCCCAATCAGTACAGCTGGTCAAATCCTCTACAGATACAGCTTAATACCCAGAAAATTTTGCTGTATTAGTTGACATAGTCCCTAGATGTTTTGGTACCACTTCCCTTGCCCAGAATCAAAGTAAATATTCTTCAACTACCGAGTTAGCCAAAACACCTGTAGTAATGGTAGGAAAAAAATCTGGAGATGATATAGTAATAGATGTTTACTTCACCGCTCTCTATAACCCACACAGCCATCCCAAATGTGATCATAACTTATATAGATGAAATTCCAGCTGACTCAGCCTTTTTTTTAGCAACATGTTCAGAATTGCCAACCCTACGTATTCGGTACTATTTCGCATCCGGTATAGTAAAACAGAGCGCCGTCAAGTTAATGTGCAAGTGCTCCAAGTTTCATTGCAATGGTTGATACTGTTCTACATACAAAACTTACGTCCCAGGTCCCCTTGCTTGTAGTGCATCAGTCATTTTCGTCCAGACAGTCGTCTAACCAAGTAGCTACCAATTATTTCGTCCAGACCAATGGTTTAGTCCAGAAACCCATTTTAGTTCTGGTGCATTTTGTATCGGACATGTTGGCAATAGTGATGGGACTTGATATGACGTCAATGTGTGCGCCTCAAACAATGACCGCCGTCATTGAACAAGCAAGAAATAAAAAACGTTATTTACGTAATATTACAAATATTTCCATCGCAGCAGTGATAATTGACAGTATTTTCAATTCGTAATGACTCCCAGAAAGGTATGTGAATCATATATTTATCATAAATTTTCAATAATCTTCCAAGTTCTGTAAAAGTCCTGAAAGACTTGATTCATTATCAAATTTCTGCACTCATATGTAATTGTATCTGGGGCCGATAACCTAAAACAATTATCATATAATTGTATCTATGCACATTATGTGCTTTTCAATTATTATTATTATTATTATTGTTCTAGAAGAATATATATATCATTTTATATGTATATTACAAAAAATTCATGTATTTTCATATTTTTGCCTCAAGAGTTTTGTAATTTTTCATATTTTAACATAGTGGTTTAATAGTATGCGAAAAGTTTCTTCATATAAATCTGCTCTCTTAGTCATCAGCTTACAAGGAAAACCTTGATTCTAATTTTAGTATGACTGATGTGTCCAAACATTGCATAAATTTCTTACTAAAAACCTTCAATTTTAAGTGAGTAGTTGGTAATGATTACAAACATTAAAAACAGTAGTCATAATTAGTAGTCTATAATTGAATTTAAAGAATCAAAATCATAAGTTCCTTCGCACAAACTGCTGTTTTGTTGTTGTTGCAAGACAGTCTTTGGTTTAGTTTTCTTTCTACCTGCATGTTTAAAAGTGGGGACTAGGGGCAGAAAACCTAGATGTTTCGCCCCTTAAAACAACAATCATCAGCATCATCAAAAGTGGGGACTGGTTCCACAACTAACCCAGATCTCATATTAGTCTCAACAGATCTTACAAACCACAGTCATCGATCAGTACTCGAAGATCCAGGCAGTGGACATAGAATGTCCCTTCTTACTATTACATCATACAGTGAATCTGCGCAAAGTGCAGACCAGAAGATTCGGTGGAACTTTAAAAAGGCAGACTGGGAAAATTTCAGAAACAAACTTGAAACTAAAATGTCGGAAATTGATCTTGATGCACCTCCTAACATCATCCTGAATAAATTTACTACAGCCATAAAAGACATAGCCAAACTGTGCATACCCAGAGGTGCCCAAACAAAATATAAACCTTTCTGGTCAGATGAGTTGAACAATCTTAAGTCCGCCAGAGACAAAGCAAGAAGAACAGCTGAACTTACTCAGGATCAAAATGTACGGAAATGGCGACAAGCAACAGCAAAATTAAAACAAGCAATAACAATATCAAAAAGAGAACCTTGGAATAAATTTTTAACAATAGTTGACTATAGGACAGACAGCAATAAAGCTCACAAACTTATCAATTCTCTAAACAACAAACAAACACTTAGTCACTCCTTTGAATCCTATTATGATAAATGATAAGGAAATTACAGACTGTCATAAAATAGCAAACCACTTCTGTAAACATTTCACTTCAATTAGACTATCAAAACAGAAAAAGAAAGAAGACAAGACTCTCAAAAAAATAGTCAAAAAATCCATGAATAATAATGCAGATGATATCTTTAACAATAAATTTTCAATGGTAGAGTTAATGTTAGCAATAAAGAACACACAAGTCAGAAAACAACCAGGACCAGATGAGATATTCCCAGAATTCATAAAAAATCTAGGTCCATCTGCTCTAAACATACTGCTACACATATTCAA
The DNA here is from genome assembly GCA_946902985.2 of Meconema thalassinum. Lineage (NCBI taxonomy): Eukaryota > Metazoa > Arthropoda > Insecta > Orthoptera > Tettigoniidae > Meconema > Meconema thalassinum. The sequence goes on along the minus strand of OX336389.2, from coordinate 878,994,390 downwards.
CAAATTTTGGACATCAAATGATAACCTACCTAAAGACTGGACTAAAGCAACCATCATTCCAATCTTAAAACCAGGCAAGCCAAAAAACCAAGTACCCTCGTACCGACCTATAGCACTTACCTCCATTCTGGTAAAAATTCTAGAAAGGATGATTACAAATAGACTCAATTGGTATTTGGAAACAAAATCTCTCCTATCAGAAGAACAAGCAGGGTTTAGACAAAACAGGTCCTCCTCCCACCAAATAATGAGATTTACACAAGCTGTTAAAGAAGCCTTTAACAAAAGGGAAAGTGTTCTTGCAGTTTTCATCGATTTTAAAGGAGCCTATGATACTGTATGGCGAAACATGCTGCTAAAGAAACTTATCAACTTCAAAGTAAATGGATGTATGTTAAACTGGTTTTCAAGATTCCTTTCACAAAGAATGATCAATGTTCGTTACAACAACAAAACTTCAGGTTGCAAGCAATCAAAACTAGGCCTCCCACAAGGAGCTGTATCAAGCACAACTTTATTCAATGTGTACATCAACGATCTTCCAAAAACAATAAAGAAAGTAGGTAATGTGAATATCAGCATGTTTGCAGACGGTGTTATCATTTGGATCACAGCACGTAACGGTCCAAATCAGCAAATGCTTCTTGAACACAGAATGAACCAGGCACTTATAAAACTCAAAAACTGGACTGAAAACAATAATATGGAAATCAATACTTCCAAAACAGTATACCAGTTTTTCTCCCTGAGACACCACAATCCAACTTTTAGTCTCAAATTTAGTAATCAAGACCTTCCAAAAAGTGAAAGTACAAAGTACCTAGGTATCATCATGGATAAGAAGCTGAACTGGACCAAACACACAAAACATGTGGAGGATAAGGTAAGCAAACGGATGAAATTACTGAAGAGACTAGCAGGAGCTACTTGGGGGAGAACTCAAGACACACTCAACAAAACCTAAAATACTTACATCAAACCTATCATAAAATATGGCAGTGAAGTACTCTCTACAGCACCCCAGTCAAACATTGATCGTCTCGAGAGGTGTCAGAATAATGCCCTACGAATCATAACAGGTGCAATAAAAACCACACCTAGAACCGCCTTGCAATTATATACCCACAACTTACCAATAGAAGAAGAGATGAAACATCAAACAGCCAATGCATATCTCAGTATACAAAGACTACCTCAAATGACATGGATCAAAAAACCAGTTTCTAGCCCCAATCTCAAAACACAAAAAGATCCCTTAAGTCTCGCCAAAGAATACATCAATAAGAGCAATCTGCAAATAAAACTTGAACCACTCTGTATGCCAGTCAACCCCATTGAATATATACAAGTGACTACAGATCTTACTTTGTTGTCTGCAAGAAAGACTCTTCACCACAAGATCTAAAACAACTGGCCCTCTGTACAATCAGGGTGTCTACCGGTAACGAAAGTAACGTAAGTAACGAAAAAGTAACGAATTTTGCAAATGGGTAACGAAAGTAACGAATTTTACAAACAGGTAACGAAAATTTTCTGAAGGCGGATTGAATCATTTAAACTCGCGCCTCTAGGCTCAGAGATTGCGATGGAGCGAGTTTCACGCAAGCGGTGCCGATTGCATAAGCTATATTTCCTCGTGCCCGACCTCGAGGAAATGCATACTGAGGATACCCTGAGTGGTATACATCGTTCAGCGTATATTTTCGGCATCAAGATGACTTTTTAGTTTTGTGTGAAATAATTATCTGTGTTATTAGGAAACCTGACTTTTCGCGAGACGTTTATTCGCGAAAACTTCTGAAATTAATCAGACACCTCGCATTTATTTGGAGACTATGTCGAATTGAAGTCCAGAAATAACGCGAAATCATTTAATGTCGCAATCTTGCGAAATGTTACCGTTTCGAAAAACGATTTTGATAAAGCGTAGGCTATAACTTATTTTAAAAATCTGTCTCGTAAATTTGCGACATCCAGTATGGTTAATTCGAAATTCCGTTATATGTCGATTTTTCCTTCAAACGTTGGTTCCATCGGATATATTATAATTTAACCGGTTATTTCGAAAACTTGTATAACTTGTATAATTCGTGATTCTCATTCGAAAGAAAACGTGTCCTCTAGTCGTATTATTAGTGCAATCCTCTCAGAATAATTCTTATATTTGATACCTACTTCGAACATTCGTACTCAAGACGGCCGGCTGACCGCACGACTTGCTTGCGGGAATCTCGTCAAATGGACCGAGATCGACGTCAGTAGCGTAAAATCATAAAACCCGTCCCTTATCGTGAACTTGTGACCACGAGGACTGCGGGAATCCCGTCAAAGATGATTGGGCACCAATCCCGAAACTTACTCGCCACTTTTCCCATGACCGTATACTTAAAAGCGTACGGGGAGCGAGAAGTGCATCATCCCACTTAGAAATGACAGCCTACGTAGCGTCGCGATACTAATTTCTCCTCGTGATCCACCCTGAACTGATGAGCTCCCAACCATAGCATAGGGATAGCGGGAATCACGGCGCCGGCTATACAACTTGTCCAGAACTACTCGTGAATTTTAACCATGCCCAACCCTGAGCTTACATCCACCATTCTGTCAGGACGAATAGACAATCCCAACGGCCGGGTGCGGCGCGGTATGCATAATATCGCGAGGACAACGTGAATCTCGTAAAACGGCCGAGAGCGATTGCGATACGTCGCAATATTTCTCCGCTTTCAATGACGAGGAAAACTGGAATCTTGTCAAACGGACAGCAAGTGTCGGCGATTGCGTAATAATGCTATATTTTCTCGTGCCCGACCTCAAGGACAATGGAAATCTCGTCGAATGACTAAAAGTGACACCGATTATCTAAATCGCGATATTCATCCGTGTTCTATCGTGAAAACTACGGGAATCTCGACAAACGGGTGAGACCAGCGCCGATCGTGTAACATCTCGAAATTTCTCCGTACATGACTGCGAAGACAGAATTCCGTTTCCATCACGTAACTTCCCATAAATTTCTTCATGATATACCGCGGGGACAAAGGAAATCTCGCCAAACGGTCAAGAGCAGAGCAACCTCTTGGCAATTATAAAAACGCCTTGTGCACAAGATGACATATTAGCTGAAACAACTCATTTGCAGACCGCAGAGGTGGGGATCGAACCCTTCTCAGTTTTGCCTCACAAGGCTGAGTATCTAGTATTTATTTATTTTTTTAATATTTTTATAACTCCCCAAGTGAATTGTATTTACAGCTTTAAACACAGTTCACTGCTGTTATTATTCACCGCGTGATGAGCCCCTTTGATTGCAGACCCCAGACGTATCATGAATTCAAAGGTAACTAAAATGAACTAAAAGGTAGCTAAAAAGTAACTAATTTTTACTTCATCCTTACAGTAGACACCCTGACAATAGAAGAACGATATCCATCTAATCAATGGCTAAAAATATTTACAGATGGCTCACAAGACAAAGAAAATAGAACTGGAGCAGGAATACATTCATCTCTCTTCTCACTCTACTTCCCAGTAGGCCAAAACAAAACAAACTTTGATGCTGAGATAAGAGCAATTTCACATGCACTCCATCAGTTATTAGGCAGAAACATTGATTATCAAAAATGCGTTATCATTACAGATTCAAAAGCAGCCATCCAAGCCATCTCGTCAAATTATAAGCCCCAAAATAAAGAACTGAAAGAAATTTTTTGTATGATAAAAACCCTTCTAAGACTCCACAAACAGATCTCATTTCAGTGGATCCCTTCTCATGTTGGAATAGCAGGAAATGAAGAGGCAGACAGATTAGCAAAAAAAGGTACCACATTACAACAACCTGTCAGTCAGACTGATTTTATGTCAGCAAAAAGGATCTTGAAAAATACTATCAAAAACAGGTATGAAGAAATGGCAAAGAAAACAGCAGAAACCAAATTATGGAAAGACATTGATGCTAAATTGGATCAATATAAATTAACACCAAGAAGAGAAGCTGTAGCCTTCTTCAGACTTAACACTGGCCACGACTGCCTTGCAGCTCATCTGAAACGAATCAACATCCTGAGATCTGAAGAATGCACACTTTGTCACGAACCTGGAAGTAAAATGGATAAGGGGCATCTGCTACATTGCAACAAACTTGATGTGACTGCTAGAACTTCTGGAAACTTCACACAACTCTATTGGAACGCAAGAAAGCTGATGGATTGGAATCCGGGCTAGCCATAGGAAACAACAACAACATTTCCATATAAAGTTCGAAATGGCGGTATTGATGTCTTCATCAACGACATCACGAAAGACACTAAATGTTTATCTGGCAAGCTTATGGTAGTACGCCTGGGGAATAGGGGTTTTTGGTGGGGGGAAACATAGACAGAAATTGGCATTTACAATAATACTTGGAAACTAGATGTGTTATCACTAGAGCGAGTAAAAATGTGGATAATTTTTTACCAAAATATGAAATAAAATTTCTGAAAGTATGAAATGAAATTTAGTGACGAAATATGAGATTATATGAAGTTATTCATGCTGGTCTTAATTTGGATACTTGAAGGTTAATTGGTAGGATTTCATGCAAATATCCAATATAATAAAATTATTAGATTGAATTTTTACTTTAAAAATGTTAAATAATAAGCTTCTTTTAAGACTGCTTATTTAATCAACTCACAGTAATTGACAAACAGTACAGAAGTAATAATAATTTATAATTATTTGCAATCAATATATCATTATGGAATTGGTCAAAGGCCGAAACCTTGAAGAGGACAACGTTTGCATACATAGAATAACAATATTCTATTTGTTGCAATATACAACTGACAATTTTTTGAAATTTTGAGGATGCAAATTGTAATGTCTATCTGTCAATATAATTTTTTATGATCAGAAGCTTTGTTCCACATCACATGATGTAATGGGAGCATATTTGTAGCATGCTACATCATTTACTGCAATGTTTGATGGAATGAGGTTTGTCATCCCTTCAATAACTTGACTTATTTCATTCAGTACCTTGTAAGGCTTATTTTTATCCAGCACAGATTCAAATTTTTCAGACACAATTCTCCCTTTGGGTCCACATATCTGCAACAGCCTTCCTCAGGTCCTCCACTTCCTGAATGGCAGACATTAGTGTCAAATTGTTGCATTCCAGCTTCTCTATGTCCTGTGGTATCATGCTGAAATGAGTAATGATGTAAGCAAGATCGCACTTAATGCCATCACTTCTGAACCTCTTCTGTGCCAGAGCCACACAGTGTGCTGAATTGGCTTCAAAATGGCCTATCTTCAAAGCTGCTTTTCCTTGTACACGAAATCATGTTATTTTCATGTTAATATGAAATCAAGGAAAACTCTGTTTGACATAAAATAAATTTTAATATATTTATTTAAAGAAACTGGATTAAAGTGTGTTAAATTTTCAGTATGCTTTAATACGCTTTCAGCTGCTGGGATCTGTATTGAAACAGGGTAGACTATTTTTTATGTATACTATGTCGTACGATTTTATATGCGAAACTATTCAAAATAGATAATATGAATATTTAATTGTGACATAATTTTTAATATGACATTTCATATAAAGTTTTATTGACATATGTATGAAATGTTATCCATGTTAACACATATATTAAGTATTCTTTCAATTCTTCATTGAAAGCAGTGGCTACAGTCGCTAAAGCTCAGCGTTAGGTCATGGGGCCAAGCTCTCTGCTGACTCAGGAGACGCGTGGGATTTAAGCACCACAGTCCTTGAAATGGTTTTCCGTGGTTTCCCATTTTCAACACCAGGAAAATGCTGGGACGGTAACTTCTGACAGGCCGCTTCTTTCCAGATCCTTGCCCACTCTCATTCACCCTCATCAATTCCATCTCTCATCCCAGCATGCAGGTCGCCCACGGACGTTGACTGGAAAGGCCTGCACTCTGCCTCTCAGGAGGTCACACAACAAAAAATCTCCATTTCGTAAATGATTAATATCACTGGATTTAATACTAAATTTATACAAATTAACTTTCAAGGGAAGTCTCTGAACCGGGGAATCGCGGATCCTGCTGGAACTTAGACGATACGTTGTGTGACCACAACTAGGCAGAACCGTGAAGAAAAATCTTTTGGAAATTAACTTCCCCTTGTACTATGAAAAATTAAGATTTATACGTTGAAATTGGCGCGCCAGTGGTGTGAGCTTCATTGCCAGAGTCAGAGGTTGCTTCCCGGCCTAAGGCGAATGAGAGGCGACAGACCCAGCATACGCTTATATCCGTATACGGAGTGTCCCATGCATTGCATGATGAATGTTAACATTGGAAAAGTTATGTTGTCTGGAGGAAATATATGGAAAATGTATAGAAAGGCCTCTCAGCATTCAAGAACAGGACCTGTTGGACAGTTTGGATGGTATGTTGATGGTTTTGTGCCTATCTGGCTTTCTGGCATTCGTCTCTTGTAACAAGTGTGTTTATTTGTTGTGCTAATTGATATTTACAGGTATCATAACTGGTTGTATAGAAAACAGTACTATGAACGTGGACACCTATTCTACTCTTACTGTCGCCATACATGAGCTACTGGATGACAGTAACACATATAACACCCACAACTCTGATGACTATAATATTTGGACTGCCACCGATAGCTCACCCAGGAACATGACAGACGAAGCTGTAGGTATGAAATACAAGCAATATTCTGTTGAGTATTGGAAAAGCGTGAATGAGGCGTCCGCTTTCCTTTTTGTCGGTAAATAGTAAGTTCTACCGTTTAAAAAGTAAGAAAGATTTATATTTGTGGGCAGAGCAAGTGAACAGGGGCAGCACCCAACGTGACTAATTGAGGAGAATAACATGTGCCGTAAAAGCCCAATTGACATTGCCCAACAGAATAATGACGTAATACATGACATGACAATTCAGCAATGGGCTATGCTAGCTGCACAGGACATAAAATGTACTTTAAGGATCGCTATAATATCATTTCGCAAAAAGTAACAACTGTGACAACATCAAAGAATGCCCATCGAGAAATGAATATTATGTCAGCAGCAGATATATTCGTAGAGGTTACATCGGTTCTAGATTCCCTCGGCTCTTGAAACGTATGTAATAGTGATCAAAGTGGGATCAATTTGGAGATGTGTTTGGGTAGGACACTGGCTATAAAAGGGTCGAAAACGGTTTGCTCCAAAGTGCAATCAGAGGGAGGCCACAACGCACAGTTATACAATAATGCCAACAGTAACAGCAGCCGAAAAGCTGCTTAGACCTCTCTTCATAACTTTGAAAGAACCAAAATGTGTGTTTGGTAAAAGGGTGAAAGAAACTGTTTGCACATGACAATATTTACGTTCCCACAAAACCTGGCAATATGGGATCCGCACAATTGGATTGGTTTCATAATGTTTTCAAACAGCATGTACCATCATTTCGCTCATATTGGCCCGTATTGACGCAAATTGAATTCAGTAAAGTTTAGGGCGGAATATAATAAACTTTACTGAATACAGCATGTACCATACGTCAATGGGGCACTCCTTCTGGATTCCTTTTCTGGACATAAATCTTTAGAAAGTGAAGAGCGCATACGACTGAGATCCCTCCTGGGGCCACAGCCTATTGCCAACCATTGGATATAGACGGCTTTAGGGTCTGGAAAAGCTTTGTCCATAGATTTTTGAACAGCGTTCGGTTATCGAATTTTGACATCAATTGGCCCAGAGAAATATGATCTTGAAAATGCTGTCTCTGACATATAAACAATAGTCGTCCCCTAGTTTTACTTCAATGTGGCAATACGCATGGTCCCGAAGTCAGTATCTGTCTGACATTCCCGGACGGTTTGAACACCCTGTGCCATATTTTTGATGTCAGTGCAATACAATGTAGTACGTGCACTCGCCCGTGTTTCATACGGTGTGGATGGTGTAAAACCAGTTTGTTTTTCCAACATTATTACCACGACCATCACTGTTGTCAGAACTAGGTGAAATAGCTTGGTCACTTGCTCACTTGTGACCATTGGTTCAGTTTACTCTGTGTTGTATTGTAATGATATGTATTTGTGATACCTTACATTGCATGATTAATAATAAAGCATGGCGTTCAATTAATTGTAAAGATGCAGCACTAATGTCCGATGCCGCAGCGCAGCTTGTGAGCGCGAGTACGGAAGGGCAGTCATTTGGAACGTGATCTTTTGAGCCACCAATCAGGCGAGAGGCACACTCCCGCTTGACCAGCGTGCACAGTTCAAAATTGTTGTACTTACTCCCGTCTACGATGGGTAGGAGTTAATTTCGGAAAGATTTTTCTTCACGGTTGTGCCTAGTTGGGCTCGCACAACGTACCTGCTAAGTTCCAGCAGGATCCGCGATTCCCCGGTTCAGAGACTTCCCTTGTTAGTTTCGTAATTGTATTTATTTATCGCTTATAAAAACACAAATAAAAAGACACGCCTTTTCTGTTTCTAATTTATTTGAATAACTACTTAATGTACAATTATACAGAATTGCATAAATGCCAGAATGTGAATAAATATGAACATTTTCGTAAAATATGAAGATTTTATCAAAATATTATGAAATATGAAATTTTTTATTGGTTGATTTTTATTCCTGACTGCATAAAAAGGTAAAGATATCTGGTTCTCACTTCAGTATTCTTTATGGCTTAGAATATGAAAATTCATATGTTGACTCGCTCTAGTTATCGCGTTCTTTACTCGACCTGTATAGGTCTAGTAAAGATCCTGATGCACATCCAAATTTTTGCATTCTACCATATTTACAAATTATGTAACTTATCCCCATCTTCACTTTGCCAATATAGGTATAGTAGAGATCCTGATACACATCCAAATTTTTGCATTGTACCTAATATTTACAAAATATGTATCCCCATTTTAATGCCAGTGTACGAGACAGGAACCTGACATTTCAGTTTCACACGGATGGTAATTGATAATATGATTTTCTCACGTTCTCAGGGGGTTCCAGGGAACAATACCTATTGAAATTGCCATTCATTATGACTAATATACTGGAAATATGTGCTAAATTACGGAATTATGTGTGTTTCTTGTTGAATTTGAACCACGGCGGGCCATGTTGCTCATTCCAGCTGGGCTAGATATGACGAGACATAACTAGACATTGATGTCACAGCAGTGTGCCCAACATGTAAGATATAAAATACACCACCCCTAGGAGAATCTGGAGGCGTAGACTGTAACCATTGATCTGGACGCGTTAGTTTGTAACCATTAAGGAAACCATTGATCTGGTTGCGGTAGGCTGTAACCATTGTCAAAAAACTTTGGCTTGAACAAAACGAACGTTAGCCGTGCGGCCAGCTAGCGGGGCACTGTTGACCCAAAATCCATTGTATAGGAGGTATTGAGATTGGCGTTCCTTTGATTTACAAAACCGTTCATACAATAGTGCCATATGCATGGGGTTTGCAATACTGTTCTAACGCCGAAAATTGCAGACAGCTGGAATTTTTACTATATAAGTTGTGTTATAATTTGGGATGGTGGGTGGGTTATGGACAGAGCCCTGCACGGATAAACAAATCATTGTCTGCATCCGCACCTCTTTCCCCGCATTCGCTTGTTTGTTGTCCAAATCTACTGACATTACAATATTGTTTCAAATTAGATGAAGCATAAATTACTAAAGCAACATATTTAGACATTTGAACAAAAAGTAGTTTCCTTAGGCTTTGTATGTCATGTGCTATGTTTAAAATGAATGTTATATGGCCTGAATTGCTACCCTTTCCTCTTGGGGAGTGTTAATTATGCTTAACATAATTTGAATGAGATTAGCTAAAATAGTATTACATTTGTCATGGAAAAAAGAAACCATAACTGGAAAATGTCATAGCCTAATTCATAAACATCCAGGTCCTAGTAATGATATTAAACAAGTTCTGATTGTATTCTAAAACTATCCGTAAATTTTCTCCAAACATCCGCAGCTTATCCGCAGAGCCATGCAAACTATATCCGCATCAGCGCAGGGCTTTAGTTATAGACAGCCGAGGAGTAAACCACATAATTCCTAGATCAATTTTGAATCATTAGAAAAGGTATTTATTGGAGATTTCAGAAGTTTTTTTTTCCCCCCCTAGGTTCGTGTCTCCTGCACTGTTTCTATAAGTCTAATATAGAACATGAGACACATTTCGTTTCCAAGTGGTGTTGTAAATTCCAATTTCTGTCGGTTTTCCCCACCCAAAACCCCCTAATCTCCCAAGTGTATTCTCATAAGCTTGCCACGTAAACATTCAGTGCCGTTTATAACGTCATCAATGCCGCCATTTAGTTAATAAGGCTTTACGTACAAAAACAAACCTAACCTGGATCTAACGCCCCAAACCCCCTTGCTTGTTGTATGAGTAATTTTCGTCCAGACAGTGTCTAAAGTCAGTGGCGGCTGGTAATAATTATCTTGGTGGTGCCAGCACGTATAGCCTAGACACTGCATATTTTATGCTATGGGCCTAAGTTTCAGAATCACAGTATTTAACTGTGTAATTGTACAAGACCCGTAATACAACTTGGACACAATTTCAGCTGTCAGCGCGAAATAAGCAGGTAAAATGAAATGAACAAGATGCCGTACCGTCAAGACTACCTTACATACAGATATATAGCCTAAACTTGGTAAGGATATCCGCTGCACTCTATATAATTAGACACGAAAATAATATATCGACGCTACAATTAAACACTTGCAATGCCACCAGAAAAGTTAACTAACCCGAGAATTTGTATCAGCGTTCTGGTAGGCGTAACTGTGCCTCCAACTTAAACCAACGAAACAAAACTTGCTGCAAAAAGTCTGGATTGTACATTATAAATAGAGGAATAAGTATTCCCGTCACCGATGTGAGTGAAAAAGTCGCTAAATGTCTAACAAGAAAGAACTAAAAGCATCTTGTATATATTTAATAGTTGCCAGATATAGTGACGAAGCATTAAATTGGGAACCCTGGAGCTGCGTCCTCTGCATTGTGCTGCCATATGGTGGTTGAAATATAAATCACTTCAAGCAATTCTAGCTTGTGCTAGCATGCTGCACTCTGGTGAATGTGCCACGGCTGTTGGCACTACCTAGGGTAATCTGTGGCCCAACACAATACAACACTTGCAAAGCCAAGCCAAACTAGCCTTTATTGGTGCCGAGTCTTATTTTCGGAGGTGGAGCCCGTGTGGTCTGGCTCACTCATTCAGGGAACGCCTGAGCATATTCAAATGAATGCACAATAAGATTATACTTGCAATTTCCTTGAAGTTTAAATTTAATACAAACTGTTATTGAGAGAGTACATTGGTGGTGTCATGGCACACTGGCACTACCTCACGGACCGCCCCTGCCTAAAGTAGTAGCGGACATAAATTCTATCTTATTAAGGCTTTAGATACAATAACAACCCTAACCTTGGGCTGACGCCCCAGACCCCCTTGCTTGTAGTACAAGCAGTAATTTTCATACAGATATTCTTCTAATCTAGTAGTGGCCAATGGTTTCATCCAGACTTGGGCTTTAGAAGAGAACAGTGCAACTTTTCAATTAAATTGAATAACTAAAGGAAATGTATGGAATAACTAAAGGAAATGTATGAACATTCGTAATTCACCACCTCACATCGCATGTCTGCATCTAACGACACACTGAAACCAGCTTACAAAATGGCGGCAATTCGAGCCGAAGCATGAGACAAACATAGACTGCACGTCATCCGTGATGTCACCAAAGACACCAAAATTCTGACTGAACGTGGTCGCAATCTCTACTTGTCTAATGACTTATTGATTTTAAGCTAGATATTTGAATTTGAATATTGTTGATGGGTATCTCATGTTTTATGTGCAACCTATTTATGAGTTATCCGATCTAGATTGGCAAAATCCCCATAGTATGCTAACAAATCATGTTTCCAGGGAGGGATCTGCTGGTGGTTTCTCAGGAATCGAGGAAGGAGTCGGTGGTCCTCGCAATCCTCAACAAAACACAGCTCAGAAGCGTCTTCAGCAGACCCAAGCTCAGGTGGATGAGGTAATTATTGGAGTTATTTATTCTACTGAAGAGTGTACTATCATGTAAGAGAATCCCATTTAAAGATCTTCATCAGAACGAGGCTAAGCACTAGTAAACTCCGTCCAAGCAATCTGCGAAGTGCCAGTGTGAAAACACGTAGTCTGCGCATAGGAGTGACTCGGCTGACTGGCCAATGAGGCGCGATGTTACTGAATAATAAGCGCAGGAGGGAGGCGCGACCTTGGCTTCAACCAATTCTTGCAATGGCTGGGTCGCCAAGCTCCACCCATGGCATTCTCTTTTCACTTCCTTTGTGTGACGTCCTGCGCATACCAACTTCACAGATTCCGTGGATGAGGTATAGGTTAGTTCTTGCTCATGTTTTGTAAATATCAAAGTCTATCACAAATTCTTCTTACATCTGTATTTATGGATAAAATGATTATGGTAGTTTCGTAACTCATCTGTGAACAGCCCATCTAAATGGGCAGTCTGTTGACAGTCCATTTATGAATACATAGTTACAATCGTTTCTCCTGTTGTAACGTGTTTTTCGAGGGGTTTTATGCAACTGGCATAAGTCAGTAGGAAGCCATTCTATATTTATTTACGCGGCAAATTGTTCAGCCAAGAGAATTTTTCATGTTAATTTATTATTATTATTAATTTATTATAATTATTATTAAGGTATTTTCGGAGCATTTTATAAAAATTATTAGCATTCAGATAGGTTTTCTATGTCTTAGAAAACGCTAACAAGCAAATTATTACGAACGACGATATCATAGAAAATTATCTGATTACGGAATTTTACGGAGTTTTGTCAGTTAGGGTATTTGAGAGACATGACTCACTGGGAATTCTAATACAAGCTGATTCCTGTCGAGAAGCATGACGCAATCCTGGGTCGCAAGGTCTAGAAGAGGCGAATTGTTGAAACGGAAAACGACTTCTCCCTCTCGCCCGCGGAGTGTAATGAACCGGAGGAGGGGAAGTGGCGGCGTGCTCAGCCAATCAGCGGAGACAACGTAAGCTGGAAGTTGAGACTGGAGTGGGGGAACCGACAGGTGAATATAACGTTCGACGCGCCGTGAAACGTGGACTATCTGTGAAACACTTGCGGAGTATGGTTATACTCGGGGGATGCTCCGATGTTCGGTGGAACGGACAATCTGTGTAGAACTTGCAGTGTACGGTCGCAAGTGCGTGACGCTCCGATGTTCAGTGGAGTTAGCGACGAACTTTTGAAAAACGTAACCAGTGCGGTTTTACGAGAGTTTGGGTCCGATGTACGGACCATAGAATTATCTAATCAACCAGAATATCATCAAATTTCGACGGAGATGACGACGTCCAGGAGACTGTGGGAAGCACACAGCATCATCAAGAACGAGGGAAATGCTTTGGCAATTTCCAGGGGTAAGCGCTAATGACGCAGAAATACGCAATCTCTCATTTTTCTTTGTTTTATATTTCATAATTCAGTAACTTCATAGCTTGGAAATAAGAGTAAAATCAATTTATCAGACTCCGTTTTCACGTAATTTTCTATCGGTAATATTCAAATCACAACGCTCCAATTTAAATTTTAAACTTATTATTATTATTAATTTTGCTATACTTGTTTTATATAATAAATTCATTTCTTTTACAATGCAATCTTTGCTTTCAGTAGGTAGCATTAGATATAGACCAATTCCTTCTCCTGATACAATTGTTTGTTGGGTTAATGATCAAATCATACCACGATCTGAGTGAATAGAGTCTTGAATGTGTTCTGCCAGAGCTAGACGTTGTTAAATACAAATTTAGATTTCAACATTGCATTGAGGTCTTGGCGCCCATTAAAACAACATAGCTTAGGCAAAGGTAAACAGTTACATTTCTCTCCCAACAGTGTGGGCTAGCGAAACCATTACATTTGGCGCCCAACGTGGGGCAAAGTAAATACCGTTTCACTTGTCATCCCAGCCTAAGCAAGACCATTACATTTGTCGCTACCAACATGGGGCACTAATTACTGTTACATTTGTCGCTACCAACATGGGGAACTAATAACCATTACATTTGGCGCCCAACGTGGGGCTGAAAACCTAATAACATTTGTGGAAGGAGAAGGGTATATATTTCTGTGCCTGTATTTTGGGGGTTATTTGTCTTTATCAGTGTATATCATTATGGGGGATGAGAAAGAAAGACAGATGAGGTTACGTAGTGGTCATCAACTGGAGAATGATGATACGAGCAGTATGTCGAGTGATGGTAGTACCGGGGTAGCGGAGGTAAATCCCGATACTGAAACAGGGAGTGTAGGCGGCCAACCAGAATTAAAAACTTTACTTCTCGAGTTCATGTATCAGAACAAAGTTAGTAGTGATGCTTTAAATGCAAAATTAGAACAGAATAATGCAAAATTAGAACAAAACAGTAGGGAAAATAAAGAAAGTACAGAAGCTTTAAATGCAAAATTAGAACAGAATAATGCAAAATTAGAACAAAACAGTAGGGAAAATAAAGAAAGTACAGAAGCGTTAAATGCAAAATTAGAACAGAATAATGCAAGATTAGAACAAAACAGTAAGGAAAATAGAGAGAGTACTGAAACTTTAAATGCTAAATTAGAACAAAACAGTAGGGAAATGAGTGACAAATTCGACCTGATTAGAGGTGAGATCAGGGGGGTGATGGAAGAAAAGGCTAAAGAGATTATTGCAGATGTAGACAGAAAATTAGGAAAAGTACAGGAGGAGTTGGAAATTAGAATCAGTACACAGGCTGAAAATTTAAAAGAACTAGTGCAACTGGAAACACAGCAGGTCAAAAAGCAATTGGGGGGAGAAATTGACAAAATTCAGGTAGCTACTAAAGAGGTTAAGGAACAGCTGGGGGGTAGAATGGAGAAAGTCCACTCACAAATAGTTGCAGAAGTAAATGATTTAAGAGAGAGTAATAGGGAAAGCATTAGCAAGATTGAGGAGAAACAAGCAAAGCTATATGATAAAGTAGAAGAATCAGAAGGAAACATTAAATTAACAGTAAACAGTATTGAGAGGAAGGCTGAGGAGAAAATCGCAGAATTAGAATTAAAATTAAAAGCTAGGATCAGGCAAGAAAATAGTCAGAATAGGCCAGTTTTTGTGAATAGCACACACAGGGAGGTAGAACTGGGTAAGTTCAGCAATCGACAGGGGTGCCCAATGGAGTTCATGAACACTATAGAAAATAAATTCGGGGAAAGGTTGGAAAATGGTAGTATTGAGTGGTGCCAGGTAGTTGAAATTTTAGAACAAGTGTTTGTGGGGGAAACGAGGAATTGGTTTGCTGTCTACAGAGACAAGTTTACTGATATCAATGATTTTAAAATGAAATTCTGTGAAAAGTTCTGGATTGAGGTTATTCAGTCGCAGCATCGTGAGGGAGTAGTGTGTGGTAAATATAACCCTAAAGGAAGCTCCACCATGACCGAATACTTTTTAGGGCAGGTATTAGTGTGTAAATATCTGGATGGCTTGAAGGAGGAAAGTGATGTGGTAAGGTTGCTACTTAGGCACTTTCCCTATAGGATCAAGGAGGCTGCTTGTATCCAGAATGTAAAGACTATATCACAAGTAGAAAATTTGTTAAGCACATTTGATGCACTAGGGAGAGGGGGTTATGATGACAATTTCAATCGGAACCAGGGTAATAATAATAATAGACCTAATGAAGCCAGGCATCAAGAAGTTCAAGGGAACGGTGGCGAAGGGGCCAACGCTCAAAATAGAAATAATAATAATCAGCTAAATCAGAACAGAGGAAATGGCTATGGTAATCAGTATCAAGGGAGGAACAATGATTTCAGGGGAAATCAAGGGAGGAACAATGATTACAGGGGAAATCAAGGGAGAAACAATGATTTCAGGGGAAATCAAGGGAGAAATTATAATGACAATAA
Source organism: Meconema thalassinum (assembly GCA_946902985.2). Lineage (NCBI taxonomy): Eukaryota > Metazoa > Arthropoda > Insecta > Orthoptera > Tettigoniidae > Meconema > Meconema thalassinum. The sequence goes on along the minus strand of OX336389.2, from coordinate 878,978,400 downwards.
TTACAACCAGAATAGGGGTCAAGGAAGAGGACAGCCTAGTGGTAGTAATATACAGCCAAACAATGACAACACAGCCCAGAACAACCAGACTAGTTCAGTAGTTAGTAGTACTACGGCCAGCTGTAGCGGTTCTTTAAACGCGAACCAGGCTGCGAAGTAAGGTCAGAATCTCAGTCTGTAGCATGCCCTGTCCATACAATTATACAGGAACCCTATGACCTAAATGTAAGAAATGAATTATTACATGAACTAAATGATGAAGGTATTATTCAGGAAGTGGTTAGTAAGAGCCCCATAGTTAAATTTAACGTGTCCGAGGCGTACACAGATGTTTTAATTGATAGTGGTTGTATGAAGAGTTGCATAAGTAGTGCATTTTATGATAAAATGAAAGGAACTGGAGTAAATTTTGAGGAGATGCCAATTAAAAGCACTTTTGTTATCACAGCTGTTGGGAAGAGGTCTAAAGTAATTTCTAAGCAAGTTTTAGTAGACATTAAAATTAATAATCATGTAGAGAAGCAGATTTGCCTTGTAATTCCAAATTTAGTATTCAGTGTTATCTTGGGTTCAGAGTGGCTAAGTAGAGTGTCTGGTAACTTATGTTATGATGTAGGGAGTTTGAAATTTAAATGGGGAGATTCTGAAGTAGACGTAGCGTTCAATGACCATATTCAGAGAAGTAGTATTGTAGGTGTGATTTGTACTTTAAATGAGATATCGCCAGCCGTAGAGCGGGGTTCTCCATGTTTTGTGGGCAGTGTGATTACGAACGGAAGTCTAGAGGACTCGTTACGTGATGCTGCATTTCAGGGAGATATAGAGGTGGAACAATGTGTTCGACTCTATGATGTGTTATGGTGTAATAGGAGAGTGTTTGAGGATCGCATTGGTATGGCCAATTGCTATACACATTCATTGAACGTTATTGATAGGTCAGTATTCACAGGACATAGATATCCTGTACCTTTCGCTTATCAGAGTGCAGTTGAGGCACAAATTAATCAGATGCTTGAAGATGGGATTATTGAGCACTCGAACAGTCCATATGTTAATTCTTTGATCACGGTACCCAAGACCGACGGCACTGTTCGTATTTGTTTAGACGCTCGTTTGGTTAACAGTAGAATTAGTTCAGATCAGCTGAAATCTATGTCAATAGAGGAATTAATGCAAACATTTGAGGGGAAGAAGTATTTCACTTGTGTAGATTTGAGTTCCAGTTTTTGGCAAGTGCCACTTATGTACGAAGATATAGACCAATACCTTCTCCTGATACAATTGTTTGTTGGGTTAATGATCAAATCATACCACGATCTGAGTGAATAGAGTCTTGAATGTGTTCTGCCAGAGCTAGACGTTGTTAAATACAAATTTAGATTTCAACATTGCATTGAGGTCTTGGCGCCCATTAAAACAACATAGCTTAGGCAAAGGTAAACAGTTACATTTCTCTCCCAACAGTGTGGGCTAGCGAAACCATTACATTTGTACGCTCAACGTGGAGCAAAGTAAATACCGTTTCACTTGTCATCCCAGCCTAAGCAAGACCATTACATTTGTCGCTACCAACATGGGGCACTAATTACTGTTACATTTGTCGCTACCAACATGGGGGACTAATAACCATTACACTGTGGACTTTGGCATTCATGTTCCTCAATTTCCTCAACTGTTTTTTGTATTGAAATGATAGAAGCCATTTTTCAGGGTTAACCTAGTTCTATTAAAGGAAACTTTCCAGTCAACAATGTTGAAAAATAGATAAATGATCAGATTCACGCCCCCTGATCGGATTTTCCTTATTTCACGGTAGTTCTCACCTTCTCTCCTATACATTTGACCAGTGTCCACATTTTCAGTCAACATGAGTCGATAGCTGCCTAAAGAAAATCTTAGAAAACTCGTAAAGGGAGAAATCTCAACTGGGATTCTATTGTTCAACCACAGATGAAAACTGGAAATTAATACTAGAAATATTACTGAATTGTCATTTTATAGGTAGCCCGTGTGTTCAAATAATATTCACTTCCATCTCTTCTGCATCGCCATTATTAGGGTGATACAGAATCGCTAGTCTGAAAACCCACCATCGGTCCTTATGAAGGTTTCCTTCAATAGAATAAAAAATGTACCATGTTTAATAAAATTTTGATAATTTTTAGAGCTTGTGCCATGACCTTGTGTATTACGAATTTTCACTGCCATCATGTGTAATTAATTTCCTAATGTGAAGCTGTCTATTAGGCGATCCTATGATTCATTCTACCAGTGTGTTATGTAAGGTACAAATGTGTGTGCAATAATGGAAAGGTACATGATGAGCATCAAACATCTAGCAGTTCCTTGACAGATTACACCAGGTTGTAGTGAGCTCTTCCCACTCCCATTGGACAGTTTACAGTATAACATATGAAAGGACAGAAAAACAATTCCTATGTATGCCTACATAGGCCTTTTCATGATAGATTTTAGCCTTGACGTAAAGAAAAGTTGGTCAGTCTGTGCAAATTCCTTGAATAAGGTCTTCCTGTTTTAGGAAGACTCGGTTGAACCTAGTGTTGCTACAGTCTAAATGTTTCTCTGCAAAACAAGGCTCAAACCAACTAGACCTTCTGGCAAACCGGTTGTGGGAGACAGCATGTTGCAGTCAAGAATGTACTGGTGGCATATTACTACTGTATATGCTCCATTGGAACATGCCGAGCAGAATCAATCACAGGATTCATTTAAGAGAGTAGCTGTACATTAAGGACTTACATATGGTGGATGAAAAATTATAACTTCAAGCTTCAGGCATGATTTCTAAGAATTGTCTGACTTAGCACAAATTTGCTCTTTTTTTTTCTCTCTCTGTGTTGAAAGGAAATTTTGTGTGAAGATTGATAGCTAGTTTTCAAAGTCATATTTGGTCCACCCTATTTGTCATCCTTACATGCAGTAAAATGAAATTTACGGTCTTTTTTTTTGTTTTATGTTTATTTCCATAAAATCATCCCTTATGAATTAATACTGCATATCTGACAATGATTCCTTTTCAAATAGTTTCCTTATGATTGGTCACGCCTCCCAGCCGTATGTGGATGTGCCGTCCAACAGAACAATTCACATCAGGTTCACTTTCCTGTGAATAAGCATAAAGAACAAGTAGTTCGAAGAATGAAATAATCTGTTTTCATATAACCCACTGGTCTTTTCTATTAAAACTCGCCTGGCTATAAAATGATTTTCCATGTGATATACTATAAATAGTTATTGGTTCACGGCCTATGTCTTCACCAACGCCATTACAATAAGAAGTTATTTGCTAGAATATATAGCTTTCAATATCGGTTATTAAGACTCCTCCCACAAGGTGACATATTCCTGTAAACCACAGGAGTCTATTTTTAGAAAAGTCAATTGCGTGGCTTCTATGACTTACGAATAGTAAGCTACATTCCATTATACAAATAATCTTTTCAATCGTCTGAGTAGGATATGAGAAATCAAAAATTTCGAACTGATGCATCTTGGATTTTTTAAAACAATTTAACATCCTTAGATATCTGTACACTAAGCTCTGAATAAAGATTCGCTGTGCCAAATTCCATTGCACTTGGGTGATTAGATCGCCAGAAAATTTACTTTAATATTTGAAAATCACTTGGCCGCCATGATGTTTTTGTGTTCCTCGGGATTTGGAAAATCACATATTTTTCCTTAACCGAATTTGTTTGATTGCTGTAATAGATTTGCTGAACCATCTAAATTTTTCGGATGATCACCATGTTGGATTGTTCTATATGTAAGCCATCCAGTTCTCTACCATTAGAAGGAGATTGCGTAGGTTCATTATTTGAACATTCACTTCGGTCACATGATTAGGACACACAAACTGAAAACTTAATTTTAAAATTTTACATAGCCGCCATCATGCTTTAATGACAACAATTGAATTTAATTACATGTCATTAGATGTAATTGTGTGTAGACATGTAGGGTGTTAGGTTTCACTGCGCTCTGTTGATTAAATCTCGAGAAAATGCCATTTAAATATTTTAACTTCGCTTGGCCGCCATGTTGGCTTTGCACTAACATGTTAACTTAATGTAGCTGAACTTACCTTAGTATTCTCTATCACCATAAAAAATTTCAGGGTGATATTAGTAATAGTTTCCGAGATATAGAATGCCGGTGAAATATTTTGCACAGCTACCATGATGTATTGGTAAAATTAATTAAATATTGCAAGTCAGGATCAGACAAAATAGTACTATGACTTAGTTTTATTCTAATCACTCCTGCCATTTACATTTCATTAGGGGGGGGGGGGGGGGACACATTCACCCACACACACGGACAAAAGCTAAACTCGTAAGCTTATTTTCTCATATGACGAAAATAGAGTATGAATGAACCTTAAATATACTGTGCTGTAGGAATACAGAACTGCACGGAAATAAAAGTTTTTGCGGTACAATAAAATTAGCGCTCCTTTTTCTTTATTCTTACACACAGGAAAGTGAACCTAACGTGAATTGTTTTGTTGAACAATCGCACATCCACACGCAGCTGGGAGGCATGACCTATCCTTAGGAAACTATTGGAACAGAAGAAGCATTGTCAGATACGAGGCGTTAATTCTTAAGGGACGAAATGGTAAATTGAAGTTGGTAACTAGATTTCAAGTCATATTTGGACATGCACATAGGCCTACTTTTATGTCTTTTCCATAAAATTTATGGAATTGCAGTGCGTTTTATGATTAAACTTAATATCTTCTCTTTCAAACTCTCACCAGGATGAGCTTCCGCTGGCTGCTGACCATAAATTATGTTGGACTGGAAAATATTCTGTATTTCAATCTGATTTGTGTTTTACTGAACAGTCCTTAATTGAGAATATGAAGCTCCCTGATAATTGCTTTTCATCCTAGTCGCTTGATATAGGTGTTTCTTTAACTTACGGATATTGAAATATTAGAAGCCATTTTTTAGTGTTGCCTAAGTAATTTATTATTAGAAGCTTTTCAGTCGTTCAATCCGAGTGCGTCCAAGTTAGATTTGGTGGGGTCCACAGTGAGACTTGTAGTGAGGTGGACACTAGTACAGGAACAGTCTCAAATCAGCTAAGTCTACAAAATCACAGTGTCAACTCGGTTACATTTTAGTGTTTGTGTTTAACCTAACTAACCAACTCCAAAGCTAACCAAGTTAATACAAAGTTTTAAAAGTAACAGTTAATAACGAAACAGTCTAGCATGCAATCACTTAAGTAGCTTGCAATAATAGAAGTTTGCGTTAACCAACAACACCAAACACTTGCTACTGCGCGGAAGGATAATGCAGACAATCGCTCATGACAACTGCAAAGCTCCTAATAATAGAAAACTTATAGATAAAAGATAGATTCATTCAATAGCTCCTTCCGTTCATTTGCCCATGACTAGGGTGACCAGATCCAGTACTGTGAAATAGAGGACAACATAGGAAAAAATTGAGGACATTAAGGGAAAAAAGAGGACAAATCTAAAAGTAATAAAACCATATAAGATACGATAAAAATTCTTATGAACTTCAAAATGTATTAATTACATTAATAAACTTAGAACATTGCCACTGAAAATGTATATTAATCTGAAATTAAAAACATGAAATTACACTTTATTTGTAGACTATTTATATTATTCTGAGGATGATATTCCTGCCAACTGTTTAGGTCTGTCCAACAGATATTTATAGAAGTCCTGACAAGAGTATTCCTTAAAATTGTACTGCACCATTAATAGACCATTCACAGATTCTATTTGCAATCTATTTCTTTAATTTGTCCATTGAGATGAAATCAATGAGCATTGTGACCTGGGATACAAAAGAAATATTCTGCAATTTTAAGAAGCTCTGAGTAGCATTCAATATTTTCACTATCATTGAAATATTTTGCCCATTTCTGACTAGGATTTGCCATAATTTAAGATATTCGCTGTTATTTGAAAAAACTTCTCTGTAAATTTACTCAGATTACAAAACTGATCAAAATATTTTGCATCATCAATGTGAATACCTTTCCCTTGTAAATACATAATACTTTTTTCAACATCAGTGTATTCCATCTTCTTTAAAGTTAAACTCATCCACATGAAACAACTGAAATCATCAAAATAGCTTACCCATTTTGTCAAATATTCCAAAGATACTTTATATAACATCAATGCTTCATTCATAAATAAATCTGCTTCCTTATCATACCCCTCTTTTCGAACATTTTCTACTACATCTTTCACCTTCAATGAAATGAAAAAACCTTCATATCTATTTTGAAGCATAACCTTGACACTTTCCAACACATTCATGATTTCTAACACAGAACTCTCTTCTTTCTCTATTATCAAAGTCTTTGAGTGAAATATTGACATCAGAGAATGCAGGTGCCACAAATAAGCTTCACTCAAGTTATTTCCAAAAAAAATGAGAAGTTTTAGAGGATTTGGCTCTGACAAGAAGTAAGACTTCAAGGGAAGAAACATTTCCAATAATATATCAACAGTAGGGAACAGAGGTAGCCATCTTGTCTTGCTGTGGACGAGTAATTGTTTGTAATTGGTATCAACAAATTCACAATATGACTTCAACTGTTCAGTTCTTACAGTGTAAATTGAGAAATAATTATACAACTTAACAATAAGACAATCTATGTCCACAGATAAAACATCAGTTCCATGTTGAATTGTATTATTCAATATATGACCTGGGCAACCTATACCTACCATATTCCTATTGACAGCATCCTTTAAGTTAGTAAATACATTCTTGCCTTCTCTACGATTTAAACCACCAAAGTTAGTGTTCGTGTTGTCACCAGCAAAGGCCACACATTTCTCTACAATACCTAAACTAGACAAGGTATCCTTAATATACCCTGCAATATATTCAGCTTTCTGATTAGTTCTACAACCTTAGTTTTAATACCACCTAGTTTATAATAGAAATATTGAATGAGAATAGGAATCATCTTCAGACTTCCATGATTGCTTCCATCCGTACACACTCCATAACAAGATATACCTTTCATTCATTCTACTGTAACATCAACAGCATGTGGGCCTATTACTCTGTTTATTATACTTTCAGTTTTGGTTCTAGCTGAAGAAATTCTTTTGGCCACTTCCGAATCATAATAAATTGTCTGGTTCAATTTGGGTGTGCAGTCCATTGATCAGTAGGAGGAATGATGACGAACGGTATGGAATGCTAATGCTCCTTCCGCAGCTAAAACGCGATTCTTTAATGCTGTATTTGATGTGGAAAAAAGCTTGTCTATAGTTTGGGAACTGCCGCAGCCTTGTATACATTTTTGTGTTTATTTGAAGAAATGTGACTATCCAAATCTTGAGAACCTACGAAATTAAATGAAAATTTTATATAAATAACGCTGTTTTAATATTTGTAATTTATTAACTTAAACAATAAATATAGAACTTACCATGATTTGCTACCGAGACGAAAGTTGCAGTTGGGCAAATTTTACATTCTGCCTCAAAATCATTACGTCCAAGCTTGAAAGCAGGATATTTGGTTTTCAAAGCATCTGTAAACTTGCACTTTCTTTTAGGCATTTTGAATTCGAGCAAATTTTAAACAGGCAAACACACAACAACGCCACAAGACTGCCATTCAACGGAGCACAAACACAGAAACACATTCCCAAACCCAGCGTAGACTGGAAACAAAAATTGTAGCGCTGCACATCGGTAAAAATTAAACTAACGGCGTGGCGCCATTATGAACTGCGAAAAACTAAAACATACATACATTCATACGATAATATAGTAAATTAATAAAAAGGAGGACATTTAGAAAATTTTAAAAATTGTTCGCGGACAGAGGACAGAGACGTAGATTGGAGGACATGTCCGCGAAAAAGAGGACGTCTGGTCACCCTACCCATGACGAGTTGCAACAGTTGCAAATCTAAGGTTGTGTGTATGTACAAATTATGTTGTGTAAATGGATTTCATTAAAAAATATTTGTGGTAGTTTAATTCGGGTGAAATGCTTTATACTTTCGAATGTTATCGGTTAAGTGTATCATTTTTGAAATAACAGGCATTTGGTTGCGTTTTACTGCATTTTTGTGCGTGTGGTTTCCTTCGTGTTCTATTGCCTATTTTTTTGTTTTTTTGTTTTTGTTTTTTTTTACTGTAAGGCCATTTGGTAAGTTGGCAGGTATGTATATAAAATTGTTGTGCTCGAGACCACTTGACATAAACTCTTGATTTCAGGACTCTTTATGTTAACCAAGGTTTGCTATAGTTTGAGCTATATATAGGGTCCTTCTTATCAGTCTAGCAAGATAGCAGCACAGTAATATATCTCTCGGCAATGTGTCACATGGCTACGCATGCGTTTTGTTGGTGCACTGTTATGTTGCTAGACCGATAAAATAACGCTGTATCATCCTTGAATATAAACTTTATATTTGTCATGCTGTTCTCCAAATTTCTCTTCTGTATATAGCTTAAAATATGAGTAGGATGCCAGAACTACATGCCGAAATTATTATTTGGAGGTCACTACTCTCTGTGCACTCTTAGTTACATTTATATTATAGTCTACCTTCTCAGGAATTTGCCCCAGGTAAGAGCAGGAAGAGGCAAACCCCTCAATATGAAACAAATTTGTTCGACTTCTGGAACACAGTAATAATTAAAGTTTAATACCTTGAATCTCATTTGCATCATCATTTTATAGTTGGGATGACATTTAATGTACCTTGTCTTACTATAAATACTGTTTAGACTTCAGACGTGGACTGTTTGTCTTGTTTTGGAGGTCATGAACATCACGTGTAATACAGTAATATGGCAAACCTGTTAGTTGAACTGTAGAAGAGTATTTTGTGTTGCTGTTGTGATGGAATAACAGGATTATGAAAATCTTGTAGCTATGGTGGCCCTTCATGAGGTTCAAAAATAGCTTGGGAGATTTTTGCATCACATACAAAACTGAAAATTAGCAGGTTCGTTTACTGGACAATAAAATGGTTTAAGGAGGGCTGATTTGAACAGTAATCTGTGAATGAGCAGTAATGGTCAGAGAGGTTAACATTTCAAGAACGTCCCGTAGTCTGAGGAGTGACCATGGGAGTGTAAGCTTTCTGGTAAAGTACAGGTTAGTTCCTCGTTCCACAGTTGAAACTCCAGATATATTTAAAATTGGACCTCCTTTTTTGATGTTACAAAGGGAAGGTGAGGGAAGAGAAGATATGCAGGTACCACTGAGTTGCATTTCTGCGAATAAAGGGTGAATAGTGAAAACGACCTGACTAGAATTTCAGCTTGAGTTTAACAAATTCAATATTTTGTTTCTCAATGGTAGTAATGAAGAGATGGGGGATTTGATTTAGGTATATGTTGCATCCCCTCACAAGGGATGTATCAGGTAAGACTGGTCGAAACCTATCTTGAAACTTTGTGGACCCAATCGTTGTACTATAAGAGGACAACGTGCAGAAAATCGGCTGCCAGTTTGAACTGCAAGGCTCCGAAATCATGTGGCGAATCTCTCGTATAAATCAATGGGAGGTAGCGAGTACCATACATGTTGGAATGTGCAGCCCTGACCGCCAAGCATTCAACGCTGGTGCCCTGACCGCCCAAGCATTCAAGGCTGGTGGGAAGGAGCCGCAAGCTCCAGTCAACATAAATACTACTCCCAGTGCCACAGGGATATCCAGCTCCTCCAGCCCTCATGCCTGCGTACCAGGATGTCGGGTACGATTTCGGAGTCATACAGTTCAATTTGGCAGTTTATTTTCCCCACGTTGTCCTCTTAAACGGTAGTACAACGATTGCGTCCACAAAGTTTCAAAATAGTCTTACCTGATAACTTCCCTTGTCAGAGGGGATTATAAAACTAACCTTATAAACACCAGAGCCAATACGACAGACTGTAGAGACGAAGTACTGCTACTTACGTCAAAGTATAAGACTTACGTATTTGTTGTGTTAAGGTGGAACTTACCGTATTAAATTTACGAACCACAGAGGATTCGGTATAACTTTATATAAGTGTTAATTTTAATCGGTTGACTAATTGGTGCCTTAGCACAAAATTCTTAAATTACGTTAATTTTACGCATTATTAGTACTAAGTATCTATTGAGTAATGTTAGTATTCTGGGGCTAATGAACATTGGCGCTTTCAGCAGGATTCAGCACCAGCCCACTTAACAATAGTGACTTTGATCTTTATTTCTCTTGTGTTGGTTGAGACCTTGAACTAAATGTTTGGAAATTGGGAATCAATGGTCAGAAATGCATATTCACCTTTTGTATTTTTGTAAATATCTTGCAACTCATAGCAATAATAACAGATTAGCTGTTCAAAGTGTCAACCACCTTGTGGAGGCTCGGCTATCTCCCCTTCTCAAAATACTCTGTTCAGCTTCCTGCACTATCTGTATTATTTTGATCTGAAAGTTCGGAGACACTCTGTATACACGTCCTGTGAGTATTTAACTTCAAGCACTCTCTTATTTATCGACTTTCTAGTGACAGGATCTAGTGAGAATAATCTCAATGGGTGGTCTGGCTCTATTAAAAGAAACTCGAGCTGGTGCATGCTATCTTTTAACTACAATATCTCTTTCAAGTTTGTGCATGCTAATTCCGAAATCGCTTACTTTGTCTACAAATTCTGCTCGATGCCACCACCTATGAATTAGTTTTTGAAAAGTTAATCTAATTAGTTTTTGAAAAAGTTCAATTCATGTCTGTCATCGAACATGTATTTTCTGGTGATTGCCACAATTCACAATCTGTTAAGTGTCTAAATAAATAAAACTTTTATTTTTTTCTGGGTCCATGATGTCAATTCAGCTATCCGAGTGTTGTAAAAAGTATGAAGTACTCAGTCTAATGTTGGAAAAGCAAACAAGCCATAGATAGGGGCAGGTCCCAATATGTACAACTGTCAAAAATAATTGGTCAAAGTCTAGAACAGTGAATATGCTCTTAAAGTTCCACTTTGGATGATGGTGCTGTTGCACAATGCATGGACTTGCAGATATCACAGTTAAAGCAGTTTTTGAACTACGCTATTGAAGGAGTCTGTTGACGTCCGCTTCTCGTGGAAGATCCGTAAAGCGCTTGATTAATAATTCAAAGGTAGCAAGTTTGAGCCTTGTTCAAATTATGTTTATTTGGTTATCGTTCTGTATACAAATGTTAGTTAGCTACATAATACTTAGTGTTAGTTTTTTCTTATCTTTATTGAAAAATATTTATATTATATAAACAGGATGGTTTTCAAAATAGCTCCATTTCTGTCTGGTAGCAGATAGGAAGATAATATTTTTCTCTAATTATAAATAGAAATCTGGGGGATTCCCTTAACATCACAGCAGATGCTGGAAATGACCTCCATCTTCTTGTAGGCATAGCTATGCCTGTTGCTGCATTTCTGGCATTCACTGCAACATTTCCATGTCTATTTCAGTGATGTTGGTCTTCAAATACGGAATTGTTTGTGACTGGTTTCGATATACACTATCCTTGAGATAGCCCCCATAGGAAATGTCATGAATTCAGGTGATTTTGGCAGCCACAAATTCTTAGAAATTACTCAGTCCTCAAAGAAGCTACTGATCAGAGCGTGAGATTCAGCTAATGTATGAAAATAGCTCCAAATTAGGTCAGTGTCATCTGGATCTTCAACAAATTGCAGGAAAATGTCCTTGTACTGGCCTCTGTTTATTGTGTCCAAGGAAAAGAATAGACCCACTGTTCAATTTGCCAAGACTACACACTAAACTTCAGAGACCTTTAGTGGGTGTAGGGGTCTTCCATGAATACCGTGTGGGTTGTGTGTGATCCAAATGCAAGTATTCTGAGAAATCATGTAACCAATCATATGGAATCAGCCCTAATTTGTGAAAAGCCTGGTGTTTAGAATTCCAGTACTGTAAAACCCAGGAACCATGTGCGGTAACAGACTTCTTTCTATTTAACCATCTGGGGCCAATAACCTCGATGTTAGGCCCCTTAAAACAACTACAGTAAAACTTGCCGAAGCAGAACGCAATCGATACGGATTTATTTTTCCGTTTTCACAGGTTTCCGTTTTACAAAGGTTTTAGTTTTAATAAGACAAATTACACTACAAAGAAATACTGTATTATCGCATAGGATTACTATGAAATAATTTGAGTTTTTCAGACTTGAAACAACACAATTCATTCTTTAGCTGGACATTTGCTTTGTTTTTCTAGTGTTCTTCAATAACTCTCCTCCAGTGTAAGTGTCTTATGTATAGAAGTCATTGTCATTGAATTACAGTATGTAAATACAGTAAATGCAGTACACAGGAAGATCACCTTTAAAAATCACTCAAGTTCAGTTTTCTTCTACTGTCGTTTGTCAGAAGGAAACTCTTGTGTATTACAAGGGGGTTGCAGGAAGTAATGGTACATTCCGTTCACTTACAGATGTTGTCAAATGTTGCTTACCTGCTGCATCCTTGAGGAATGATTATAGTTGGTTTCCTAGAACTTTGGTGCAAGTACAGTCGCACTCAAAATTTAGTAGCTTTGTATTATGGATAAGATAATCCATCTTAGGTTATTTACGCCTTCAGTTCTGGAATTTCTTTCAGTTTTCGCGTTAGGCAGTTTTCCGGTATACAGTGTCATTTTACATAGGAAGTATCCGTTCATAATTTTGTTGTCAGTTTGTCCAGGTCTCCGGTATATAAAGGGACCGGTTTAGGCAGGCTTTACTGTATCATCTATTTATCTAGCTCCTGCAACTCTTGATTGGCAGTCATCTTGTTCAGCCACAGGTTCTCTACTTCGGCCTCTCTTTGGCGTAAGGAATACGAATACCCGGCCTTCTGTGACAAATACCGAAATGATTTCTTAGGAGACTGAAACAAACTAGCCCAACATCATTTGCCACGTGTGCCAAACCAGAAGTGGATGCTTGTCAGACTTTCTCACCAATGGCCTGGATCTTTCCAACTCACTCCTAAATGCCCTTTGTGTGGCAGTGATGGACTTCATAATCCAATAACTTTTTCAATGAAGAGACTCACTAAGGTAATGTGTAGCACATATTGAACAAATGGACAGTATACAGTAAATAAGCAAAATTTAGGTAACAATTGATGCCGTAGAAAGAATAAAAACGGAGACAATGACTGTTTTCTTTATATTTGGATCATAGTTGATTGTTCCCTGTATTCTTCGAGATTATAACCCACAACTAGGATGCCAACATTCTTCCAACTGAGCTACATGGTATTTACGGTTTATTTTATGACAATATTTTTAATTGTAGCAGTTGCAGTGGTATTTTTTACTTAATCCAAAACTGATATTATGGAATTGTTTTGTGGATATAGTTGCTCTCAATGAATGTCTTAAAAGAAAACAATGAAGGCTCTTACGTCACTACTATGAGCTACATTGGCCAAGTGAACCACTTGAAAATATCAGTGCTAAATGTTAAAAATTTGTTTAAAAATTTAACTCTTAGTAAAATATTATTTTTATTTACTTCAAAATGGTGGTTTGAGATTAACAGCAGAAACATTAATTTCATGTTTTAATATTTTTTAAATATTTTAACTAAATTTCAGAATTCTTCCAATTTAAAGACTTCCTTTTGTAATGCACTGCTTTACTGTTAGTGGGTAGCTGACACAACGCCAACGACACAACCACACACACTAAAATCAGGTGTTTCCTCCCCTGGTTTCAATAACAGCTTCAAGACTTCAGGACAAACTGAGCAGAAGATTCCTCATCGATTCTTTAGGAATGGCATCCTATTCACACAGAGCATCTCTAACAAGGGGAGGTCGCCAACGGGTTTACTAGAAAAGCGTTCAAATTTGGAGGGTTTGCTCTTCATAAAAAAAATATTTTGGCTCTGTTCAAGCGTTTGTGCCAATGGGCAAGAGTTCGAGTCGGAGCTTGGCCAGCACATTTTAGTTTCTTTTTCTGATACATCCCTTATTGTCTTTTTAAGTTTTCTGTCATGTATTTGCTGTGGTCTCGTCGGTTTTGGAGCTATGTACAATATTTTAACATCATTATTCATTCATGACTCTCGAACGTGTTGTAAGTTTTATTTGTTAGAATTTAAATGCAGCGTGGCCGGCGACGCTACGTTCATTCGCACTGCGCCGAGTCTAATGCAGAAACGCAAGAGCCCTTCCCGCTGTTCCACTCTGCTCCACCAAGTTAAACTTTTTGTATGCAAACAATAACATAAATACACACATCAAAAAAAGTTTTGCATCACCTCGGTTCCCAGATCTCCGGCATATAGACGTTGACTGTGTATATTGTATCCAAGATACAGTCCCTTTGACTGTTCATAGATGTCACTAAAACTGCTCAAAGATGTAAACAACCATGCATGAGCAGGGCCTATTAGACGGAAGGGGTACGACAGCCGATCAGTTCCAGTCATTCCACCAGGACGAAGGTATGCTGCTCATGTTGTCTGTAGTTCTACCATGCCTAGAAGGTCAATACCGCAGTTCGATCGCGTCCGCATTGTTACTTTGTGTCAAGAAGGGCTCTCAACAAGGGAAGTTTCCAGGCGTCTCAGAGTGAACCAAAGCGATGTTGTTCGGACATGGAGGAGGTACAGAGATACAGGAACTGTCGATGACAGGCCTCGCTCAGGCCGCCCAAGGGCTACTACTGTAGTGGATGACCGCTACTTACGGATTGCCGCTCGGAGGAACCCTGACAGCAATGCCACCATGTTGAATAATGCGTTTCGTTCAGCCACAGGACGTCGTGTTTCAACTCAAACTGTGCGCAATAGGCTGCATGATGCGCAACTTCACTCCCGACGTCCATGGCGAGGTCCAGCTTTGCAACCCCGACACCATGCAGCGCGGTACAGATGGGCCCAACAACATGCTGAATGGACCCCACGGAATTGGCATCACGTTCTCTTCACCGATGAGTGTCGCATATGCCTTCAACCAGACAATCGTCGGAGACGTGTTTGGAGGCACCCTGGTCAGGCTGAACGTCTTAGACACACTGTCCAGCGAGTGCAGCAAGGTGGTGGTTCCCTGATGTTTTGGGGTGGCATTATGTGGGGCCGACGTACGCCACTGGTGGTCATGGAAGGCTCCGAAACGGCTTTACGATACCTGAATGACATCCTCCGACCCATAGTGCAACCATATCGGCAGAATATTGGAGAGGCATTTGTCTTCATGGACGACAATTCTCGACCTCATCGTGCACATCTTGTGAATGCGTTCCTTCAAGATAACGACATCGCTCGACTACAGTGGCCAGCATGTTCGCCAGACATGAACCCTATCGAACATGCCTGGGATATGTTGAAAAGGGCTGTTTATGGACGTCTTGACCCACCAACCACTCTGAGAGATTTACGCCGAATTGTCGTTGAGGAGTGGGACAATTTGGACCAACAGTGTCTTGATGAACTTGTGGATAGTATGCCACGGCGAATACAGGCATGCATCAATGCAAGAGGACGTGCTACTGGGTATTAGAGGTAGTGGTGTGTACTGCAATCTGGACCACAAATGCTGAAAGTCTAGCTGTATGATGGTACAACATGCAATGTGTGGGTCTCATGAGCAATAAAACGAGCTGAAATGTTGTTTGTGTTGATCTCTATTCCCTTTGTATTTAACGGTTCCGGAACTCTTGGAACCGAGGTGATGCAAAACTTTTTTTGATGTGTGTATTATATTAATATTGTAAATAGAAAAAGCAACAACAAGTAATAAAGTACCGTGCTTGATGTAATCTGCCAACTTAAATATTATACCTCAAACACAAAATAAAAGAAAAAATGTCAAAGGAAGATTAAGAAAATAATTTAAAAAGATCAAGGTAGGTTCCAAACACGGTAACTTCCGTTTCCAACGCCGACACGCTAGCGACTGGCCACGGAGATGAGCCGGAAACGTGTGTGGGAATAAGATTACCAAAGTTTGAGGATTGATTTTCACCGTTCAATTTTGAACACACTAAGTAAGGCCTATTGGCACAAACGCTCCAAAATTTTTTTTTTATGAAGAGCAAACCCTCCAAATTTGAATGCTTTTCTAGTAAACCACTTGGCGACCTCCCCTTGTAAGTTCTTCCAAGGCATTTAAATCTAGACATCGAACACATCGTGTTAGCCTATACTGCACGCTTGATGATATCCAAGTCTGGGTTGCATGCTGGCCTGTTAAGGGTTTGAATTTCAACTTGCTTGAGAAACATATTCACACGATTCGGTCGGACATTATGCATAAGCCTAGAATTTTTCCCCACAAGCATGGTGTACTAGAATCTTCTCGACGTACTTATGTGCATTTGAGTCCTCTGCCATGATCGATGTTTATATTAAGAAGCTCAGTGTGTCCGTGAAGACTTAACGCCTCCCCACACCATAACTGAATCTCTTCCAATACGTGTCTTGGTAGACGTAGTGGATGAATATTGCTCCCCTGGTCTCCTCCAAACACTTTCACGCCCATCTGTGGATCATAGGCAGAAATAGTTCTCATCTGTTCAACCGTGCAGAGTTGATGCTGCCTTGCAAATGAGTCATGCTACAGTTTGAGCTGTGGTTCTGTTGCAGGTCTTCTTATTGACACATTGCCTTCATTCAACCTTCATTTGACTGTCCTTTAAATGACGTTCAAATTCCTCATGGTTTGAAGTTGATTCCTGGTCTGTACTGGGTTTGTATGGCAGTCAAGCAACACTTGAAGGGTGATGAATCTGTCATCTTGGGCCAATGTTGACCTCCTATGGCCTGGTCCAGGTCTTCTGTTTTAGGTGGCACTCCCACGATAGTGTTCTACGACTTGTAGGACATGTCCATGTGAGGGCAGATGACCTTCCTATTCTGCCCCTTATAACAACTAATCATTTTTACAATTCGATATGAAGCTCCAAAGGCATTTGTTATATAGCAAAGGCTTCACCCTTCACTGTCCAGCGCAACGGGTCTAGTCACTTCTTCTCGGCTTAAGGACACCTTTCATTTACAGAATCTTCTCATGTGTGTAAAATTGGTCACAGATCTGAAGCGACCATGTGACAGTAATCCCTTATCAATTCCTGTGATAAAACTGAAGTACTGTAACTTTGTGGGAAGAGGCACAACATCAGGTCGGAAATTCATTAAACCTGGCAGGAGACAATAAACCTTAATAACAAATGGTTGTTTATGGCCCTCTTTTCATTATTGGGTGTTTGAACTGTAGAAAAGAACGATATTGCCTTGAAAATGCCTTACATACAAAATAGAGTACTGTACAGTACATGAGAGTCGAAGTAGACGCTTGAATGATATTTTATGTTGGTCAGTGTATACTTTTTTAAATCTTCGGAATTTGTATGCAAATAATTTGGTTATTATTAAAACTTTATTCTATTTATTAATTTTTAATTCTAAAAGGTGTTTTTGTATCGCACTGAACACTTCACTGTTACTTTAAGATTCTTTGAGAAAACAATGTTTTAATTGCTCTCGAGTGATATATGATACTGTAATTGTATATTTTGTTAGGTAAAATCCAATGTCATTAGTTATTGCCCCTAAGGCAGTTTCCTTGCAAGACTCTGCAATATAATAGCACCTCCAAGATCTACAGTACTGGTGTGGCAACATTAGTTACATCAAGCTCCTTTCCATATGATCTATCTTTTAATTATACCTGTACTTACTGTTATTCGCTTTCTTCTGTTTAGTTCCTTTGGTTTTTGGTCTCGCAGTCACGTTCAAGATGGCTGTTACTTTACTGATTCAGATATTGCTTTGATTTCTAATGTCATTGTCCCCATCAGTTATTCCAGTTTCCATAATATTTGCTTGTCTGGACGTTCCTTCAAACACTCGTGGATAATTAAACTGTGAACTCTTTCAAAAGTTTTGTTAGGAAATTATGTTCTAAACAATGTAAGCTATGTCTTGAGACTTCCAAAAACATGTAGTTCTGGCATATTTACTGTCATTTTATGTAGGTTCCAAGGTGTTGTGACAATGATGGCTACCAGTGTGATTTTCTGTGTATGTGATTTTCGATATGTGTATGTGCTCACCTGTGCGTAGATATCTGTTTTTAGTTTATAATTTGGACTTTTTTAAATTCCTTCAATAGGTAGTTGGAATCATGCGAGTCAATGTGGAAAAAGTTCTTGAACGTGATCAAAAGTTGTCTGAATTAGATAACCGTGCAGGTGAGGAAGCATCTTTTCTTACAACCTGTACTTTACAAATGTGCTCCAAATGTAGGCTAAGTTAATCTTTCCATGGTGTTTCTGTATGCCTGCTTGGAACATTTGTAAATATTAGTGAGACCTCATTCAATGGTTCAAGAAAGAAAGTATGGTGAAATGTTCCATTTTGTCACTTTTTGTAAAGTTCTTGTGTAAGATGTGAATGAGAAGGCAACTGAACAGTGGTGTGTCGGCAATATATTTTGCGAGGTATATGTTCTTGAAAGATTTGCAAGAATAATATTGCCTATTTTCTAAACATACTAATAAACAATAGGTTGCTATACTGTACTTGTCATCTGTGACTCTGTACAATCAAGGTTCAGTGTCTAGTACTAATTTGTCTCTTACTTACTAGCCTAGAATGAGTATGAGAGACAAAAAAAAAATGGAAGTGATTCCTGTTGCTTCTTGTTCATTGCTAAACATCCAAGAATTCTCTTACAATTGACAGAAAATACTAGAGATGAATGGGGTAGATAGTGTAGTACATTAACAACTTTCAAGGAATCTGTGTTTATTTACTCTCATATATCCATGAACTGGGCTGTAAGCACAACTTGACATCAAATAGATTTTTCAATATACTTGTTCAGAAGGAATTGAAGATACCTGTGTCAAAAGCACCAACAGCATACCAGTGTCGGAAATGTGATACGGTAGCTGAATGCAATTCACCCAACATGCCAGCAATGCATAAGTTATTCTTAAGTGTCAATATTGATCTCTCACTTTTGCTTGTTTGCTATATACATCTATTCAACATCCTATGCACATTGCCTCAGTGTGTCGTTTATTAAATGCAGTTTTATCATAGCCACACAATGGGGGTTCAAGAGAGTGTACATGATCCTTCTAATAGAAACAAGATACTGGCTGGCTATAGTGAGAATCTTGGGAACAAGACTGGCAAGCATCGCACATCTGGTTTGGCAAACGTGGCAGGTGATATTTGGTCTCTTCATAAATCATTACATTGTTTGCCTTGGGAGGTAGGTTATTCCTAATCCATATGTCAAAAGGTGGCCAAGGTAGAGAAACTGTAACTGTACAATAAGTTGCAAGAGCCTGATATAAAAAGAAGAGTTCATCATTGCACATGGTGCTTAATTTCACTGTGTAGCTTTCTGGAATTTTCAACATCACCCGGTTCCACCTGACGGGGTACATGAATTCTCTAAAAAGTACCCATATTTTGGCCACACAGTATTTGTTGAAAATCCCTGCAATGTCAGAATTTTATGTGCGGTTTCGTCAAATCAAATAGTGGGTTCATTCTTATTTTTGGACACTGTAAACACGGACCAATACAAACACATTTCTCTGCAGTTTGTTGATCAACTGGATGACATTGAGCTAACTAAGGGTTGTTTTCAAAAAAACTTGCCACATGTTAACTGAGTCTTGGTCTGACAAGTAATTTTTTGTGGACAGAGTAATTTTAAAGAATTTGTGTCCACAGAGATCTCCCGACTTAAAATCATCACTGAAATCCATGGCATAGACCAGAAAATATTGTAGTGAACTGCCAAACTTGGAGCTACAGGTACAGCTTTGCCTTCAAGGAGAGATTTCCATTATCTAAAGTGATTTCCCATAGTTTCTTTACATTTGGAATCTTCCAGTCTTATCAGACAGAGTGGGGTGGTTTTGAATACAACCTATCTTATGTATGGTAGTTCCACGTTTTTATATGTGCATAATATGAAATTTTTATCCATCTTTTGTCATTCATTTAACTGGGAAGTTGCCTTCTCTTGAGTGCTGTGATTTGATTGGTAAATAGTTGTTCTTGTGTTGGGTCATTGATGAGGTCCACAAAGCAATATTACAGTATATTCTCCTTGCTTGTTGCCTAATGGACTTTTCAGGTACTGGATATAATGCAAAATAGTATGCAAAAAGCATTCTTACGTGGTGAATATTTAGATCAACTGGAAGCCAGATCAGGTAACATAATAATTGCATATACTTAAAGTTCTGCAACTTTCTTAGCAGTTCAGTGTCGCATGATTGGCCATTTGTAACAGCCACTACAATTTCATTTCAGACCATTCTATTAGAGGGTAGAGAGGGACAACAGTTGTGTGTGTTCCCCTTTTGTTTTAACATTTGTCAGTCACTGTAGCAATACTACAGAGCCTGGGTAGAAAGGACATTTTTCATTACTAGGCAGTTCTCTCACCTTACAGGGAAAGCCATGCATGGTAAATGAAAATGAGCACAGGTGAAATGCAGCCAAGCTACTTTGTACATTAGCTTTACTAAGCATTCAGTAGATAATAAAGTGAATCTTCAGGCCTGATGTCAATTTGTTGACCATTTAGAAATGCACTGGAACACAGACCAACTATTTGCCAGCATTTCAGAGATATTTGACTTTTGTAAAAACTTATTTTAAAGCTGATTTTTAAAAACTTTGGAATGGGGATTAACTTTGTTCACTCATATTGTGAATGCTTCATTTTTATTACTATGAATTTTCCTTGCCATAATCCTGATCTCTCTTGTGTATTTGTGCATTGCTTAACACACTGTTGTGTATGCATTATTTGATCTTGGTTGCATGCTAATTTTGTGTAGTGGCAATTCAACAATTACATACACCAAAAATGAATGTACATTGTTCATTCATAAATTGTCAGAGACTTGCTCCTTCTTCCTACTAACCCTAGTCTTCTGGGTTGAACACTTAATGAACCATAAATGGCTTGCAAAACAACCATTCGAGAGGTTTATTATTTTACCCATCATTTGATGTTATTATGGGAAGTCTTGGCCACAATCACTACTTCCCGATCTTTGTTTTTCTCTAGCTTAAATAACCAAATTGCTAACTAAAGCAGTGATCTTCTACCAAATAACTTGCAATGAAACTGTTTATGGGATGGGTTTGACAAGGAATGATTGTGATTTGAAAATACATGAGTTAGATTGAACACATTTTAATTTTAAAAACACATGCGGTAAGCCTAAAAATCAGGTTCCCAATTACCTTGGTGTCTGTATAGACAATCATTTGTTTACGTTAACAATGAAATGCTTCTGTAAATTGTCTTCTATTATGTAAGCAGCAGCAGTGGTAATCCTCTTTTTATGCAAGTGTTTTTTTTTTGTTTTTTTTTTTTCTCAGAAGAATACAGTGAGAACTTGATCATTCAAGTAGCAAGATTATAAAGTTAGAAGTAGCCTATATTAAACATGCATCATCTACAAAAATAAAATTTATTACTCTACCTAACACAAGATAACAAAGAAAGTTATTAAAAAATATATATATATTGAGTCGGGGAAGTTAGAGCAGCATTTTTCTTTAAACCAGGTCAGCTCAGTGTAGATCCTAAGGAAGCTTTGAGCAGACGAATGGGCTATCTTGAGAACCTGCTCAGTATAAATGAAAATCTTTCTAATGCTGTCTCGTTCAATAATTCCGTGAGAGGAGAACAAGATAAGTATTAAAATTACACTTAAGTAGAAAGAATGGTTAACATATTACAGAACAGTAAAGCAGCAAGGTTTAAAAACTTGTGCAAGAAATTAACTGAAAATTCCGGATTTAAATGGCTGCACAGACTAATAGAAATAGCATAGGATTTGGGGAAGTGTCATCTGATGGACGAAACTAAAATTGCATCAACAAAAGCAACTACTATTGAGGAATGTCTTTGATTTGTGTGCCAGGGAAAGCAGAATAAGGTGAATGGAACTGTGTTGTTGTGAGGTTTGATGATTTTATTCTCAGACTGTGCCTGCTGTGAGCAAACAGATCATATGATTAACATGCATGTGCACATTCCACAAAGTTTCAATGTACTTTCTTTAACCTCTCAGGCAGGCATTTAAATGCCCTAGCATCTGCACTCCAGGCGGTATTTAAATTGGCTTGGAGAGTGAGTTTTGGAGAACTTCAAATAATGTTGCATATCTCAAAAATTATACAAGCTAATAACACAATATATTCAGGATGACTTACCAATGCACAGTGGATCAAAATCGAAATCTAGGAGGACAAAATTATTTATTTTCATAATTAAAAAATCAATATTTATTACTTCTACAGCATTCTCATATGATTGCCGCTCACTATTCTGGGATATAAACGCATCTTAGTGTAAATCTGTCACCACTGTTCGAGCAGTCTGAATTGGAGGGTGAATTTAACTGGCTGTGGCTTGGTTGTGTTTGTGGTTAGTGTGATGCTTTAAGATGGAACTTGCAGCTGAAGGTATGATCTATGTAACATGTTTCAGTTATTAATGGGCGTAATTGTTACTTAATTTTAGCTATATTTGCATTATATAATATTTAACTATTATTTTTAAAATTATAATTTCACTTAGATTTTTAGTATGTCGCGTTCTCTGCGTCACTTTCTACTTATTGTTAAAATGTAGATAAAGTCTTGTAGTTTACGCCTGTCATAAGATTTTTTCAACTTAGTTATTTTACGTTTTAGAAGATGCCGCGCAATCAGTTCTCACACGTTTACAACTGTTTGAAGCACTGGGTTCGACGATTATGTCAAAAGTGGAACTTGTGACTTTGTTAAAAGTAAATTAGGGGTAGAAAATTGTTCTGAAGAGATAACTGAATGCTCTATCCAACTCCGAGTCGTAGACAATTTCTTGCATGTGTAGACGTAGCTTAAAAAAGGTCTTAACTGATGTTTATTATGAAGTAAACAAATTATATACGTTGCTTTCACTCTAAATTCATGATTAAAACGTAACGTAGATTTCGATTTTGACCCACTGTGCAATGGTGTCTTGCACGACCCTGGTTTTAAATAGAGGATGAATTTGAAGCCGGTTGGTTTCATATTGCGGGTGTTGAGTGTATCCATTTCACTGTCTCTCTGTGTTATGCACAATATACACTGTATAACAAATAAAACTACGCACCAGGAAGGAATTGTCCGATGGCGATAAAAATCGGTGGGTGTGAGGAGCAGACATAGAACAATAAATGATCAAAAGTGCAGATAATCGAATTATTTATTGCAGAGTTACAGCGTTACGAAGTGAGGATGTCAATAAGGTGTTGGTCCGTCCCTGGCCTGGATGCAAGCTGTCACTCGACGTGGCATGGACTGATAAAGTTCGTGCCAAATGGTCTCCAACTGTTAGGCTAAATCGGTGACATTCCGGGATGATCGCAATCGCCTTCCCATGACGTCCCAAATGTGCTCTATGGGAGAGAGATCAGGCGACCGAACTGGCCAAGGAAGGATAGGGCAAGCTTGAAGACAGAGTAGAGCAACACGTGCCGTGTGCGGCTGGGCATTATCGTGTTGGAGAGTAAGGCCTGGATGTCGCTGAAGGAACGGTAACACAACCGGCCATAGAATGTCATCAACATACCGCTGTGCTGTCGGTGTGCCAGGAATGACTACCAGAGGGGTCCGGCTATCAAAAGAGATGGCACCCCAGACCATCGCCCCCTGTTGTGGGGCTGTGTGGTGTGCGATAGTCAAGGCAGAATCCCCTCATTGGCCTGGATGTCTCCAAACACGTCTGCGGTTGTCGTCAGGTCACCGTTGGAAAGGTGACTAGTCACTAAAGACTATACGTCCCCAGTCGGGGCAATTCCACGTTGCTAGAGTGCGCCACCTCTGTAATCAGACTTGACGGTGAACAGGCACGAGTGGTAAGTGGCGTAACGGGCGGTGTGGGCCCATTCCTGTCGCTCAGGCACCTGTTGATGATCATGGTGGACACCAAGTGTGCGGGTCACACGCTACATCGTTGATAACGACGACTCCGGTGCTGCGACAGCTGTTCTGACAATCGCTCTGGCTTCCCGTGCTGTTGTGGCCCTCGGTCGACCACTGCCGTCCTGCCGTTGCTGACCCATGCTTGCCAGCATCATCTGATCGCCACATCACTTAGACCCAAATGTCCAGCAACAACTCGATTTGGCCAACCAGCTGCTTTCAATCCGATCGCGCGACCTCTTTCAAACTCTGACATATGCTCGTAATGAGCACGAATCCTTCGGCGTGGCATTCTTACAGCCGACGTTCAGATATCGCAGTCAAATGCAACAGCTACTTTGAGCATACGCTTAAGAATCACGCCTTATATACACCTGATGCATGCACAGTTCGGATGTGCGGCTGCTCCCGCTATTCATTCATTGGACACGAAGCTTTAATCAGTTGCATGTTCGGTCCGAATGTCTTTGCATACGCAATTTCCTTACAATCGGACAACGCCATCCAGGTGCGTCAATTTTTTTTTGTTATACAGTGTACCTACGTATACACCTCATAAATAGTCCGTTTATTATGTATCGGTAGATTACAGTTTTATCTTCACTATATCTACACAAACAATAGTAAAAAAGCATCTAAAACACTATCGAAAACCTTCTGTGGGCCCGGCTGTCCTGTGAAAGAAATTTTCCGCTCTGTTAGCTGCATGCAACTCGTGCCACTCCCACGGAATGTCACCTTCAGCTGCTGGCACATTGACTTCATCTTCCTCTTTGAGGGGCAACAATATTCTTCTTGTGCATAATCTACATCACTTTCTACACTACCGGAATCACTAGCAAAACTACTTACGCTACTGTCTTCCTCACCTATTGGAGCACTTTCTATTTCAAACCCTATATGATGTCGCAAAGACCCTGCCATTTCTCACGGAATTGTTAGGGGCTTCCTCTGACTATTCCCGACCCATGCGCATCATTTACAACAGGTTAAAATTCTTATCACAGATGGCAGTCAAGAACATGGCGAGTGACAATGTGTCGTCTGTTTCTATTTTGCCTCAATAGATGGCACGATGATTCTCATATCTATGTTCCTCTCCCCCCCAAAAAAGAAGAAAGAAACGGGAAACCTATGAATTATTTGTTGTAAGATTACGTGGTTTGCCATGCGTAGACTTCTAAAATACATTAGTATAAGCAGTTAACATATGAGCCCAACAGATAGCGCACAAATGCAGTTCTCGCGAACTGCTGTGCGCAGCGTATACAGGTACAGCAAACCGCCTGAGCAGTCACTACTGCCGCGCGTATGTGGTACCGGTCTGAGAGGTTAATCAGTTGTGTGTTATGTTGTATTGCATTACTGGATAGTTGTCAGCCATTTCGGTATTTCATTTCTTTAGTTCCTTTTGATTGACCCCGTTAATGCAACCACTGTGCGTTCTTGTTAGTCAATAATAAAGTGTGTGTCTGTTTGAATAAGCATGTAATCAACAAGTCAGCCTTTTGTTCCACTGCTTAGTATGACCGATCTACAGGTTATGGGTCCAGGCCACAGTAAAAGGACCGAAAAATGAGAAGTGAAAGAGAACTGTAAAGAAAGAATGAGTCAAAATGTATTGAAGACAGTCGAGAGCAGTGATAGTGAAGAACATCGAAGATTTCAGACAACAAACAAGGCAGAGGTGAGTGTGCCGAAGTTGAGAAGTGACAATTACGATGCATGGTCAAGAAGAGAGAAAGTTGAACTTATGAAAGAAATTGTTTGAATGTCATAGAACCTGGTTTCATTGTGGAAGTGGAGAACTATAATGAGGTTCAAACTAGAATGAAAAGAAAACATTTGGCCTTACTTCTCAAGGATGTTATTGATGCCCACTCGGAAGACATTGGAGAGGAAGCAAGAGCAGTGTGGATAAAATTAAAGAACATTCATTCTACATATAACTTACCTCAGTGTTTAGAAATGGTGAACATGACGACGACTGGTGGCAGTCTATGCATCAATTCATGGATAAAGTACAATCCTTCAACAGAGTGATCAAAGAGTGCAAACTGTGGACTTGAGTTTGATGACACTCAGATTGCTGGACAATTGCTCAGTGGTTTACCCAGAGATAAATGTAAAGTAGCATTAGCGCTGCTGGGTGGTGAGGAGGGACTAATGGCCGAAAGAGAGAAGTCTGCTCTCTCGAGAAAGTATTTCGTTCCAATGTCTGAACCAGTAAGCGGGTTGCTTACATCGTCGGGTTGGCCGAGAGCATGGAGATTCTAGAGGAGGCTTCCAAGGACGAGAAGGCAGAAAAGGAGTCGATAGCAGTGGCAGTAACCAAGCAAGGAATGTTACTACAGGGAAGGTGACTGCTCATGAACAAGATGGTCAACAGAATTGCTACAGATCTGGTCAGTGGGCTCACATGCCCAAGATGCGCAACAATATGCGATGTTACCAGTGTCCGAAGCCAGGATGAGATTATACAGAGCAGGGAAGTGAGAATATAACAACAAAGGTTGGGTCAGTCAGAATATTTAGAGCATGTGTAGGAGCTTGTGATCACATTTGCTTAGAGAAAGAATGTTGGAGAATTTACGTCTAGCAAGTGGTCAAGTACAGATGGGAGTGGGCAATGTAGAGTTCCATGGTATTGTCACAGTAGAGATAAAGATGAAAGGTAAGTGTGGAGGATGGACATTGGGCTTGTCAGACATGTTGTATGTGCCCTCATTTGAAAGTCAAAGCTTAGTTCTAATGGAGATTTATGCGAGTTTTGTAAGGATAGTTGTGTTGCAAGAGATGAAAATAACTGGAAAGAAATAATCTTCAAAGGTTATGTAAGAGATGGATTGTATTTTTTGGATACTGTTAAAGAAAAAACGCTTCATGTGTTATTTTAATTTATTAAAGAAAGCTTTCCAGTCGGTCAACACAAATTGTGCCCAATTACATTAGGCGGGAAACAACTATTTACATGCCCTAACCTGAAAGATACAAGATATATGTGTTACGCTGAAAGTGATGTAAATATTGTTGTAGATACTGTAGCTCTTAAGAGTTTGGCAGATTGACATTTAAAACTAAACCACTTGCATGAAGAGGCAATAAAGAAAATAATTCCTATTAAAGTTCAGGGTAGCTTCGGAGAGTCGTGTGTAGCATGTTTTAAAGGAAAAACACAGAAGGGTTTTCCTAAAACTAGTGACAGGGTGTCTAGTAAGCCATGAGATCGTATTCATCGTGATATGATGGGTAAACTGCCAGTTTCATTGGGAAGTTCACAATATCTTGTCACTTTATTGATTATTCTCGATATGTGTTTGTGTATTTCTTGAGTTAGAAAAGTGATGTGTTTGAAACTTTTAAACGATTCAAAGAAAAGGTAGAAGTGTTCCATGAAAGGAAAATAAAGGCTTTGCAGACAGATGGAGGAGGGGAGATTATGTGAGCAAGGAGTTTGATGAATTTCTGAGCAAGCATGGCATTACTCATAGAAAGACAAAAGTTACTCACCTGCTTAAAATGGCATAGCAGAGAGACAGAATCTTCACCAATAGTGTGAGGTGTATCTAAATTCATTCTACTCTTCCAATCAGTTTTTGGGCAGAGACAATAAATGTGGCATGTCATGTTAGAAATTAATGAAAGTTTGTTCAGAGATTGTTGAAAGTGTATTTGCAGGGTATGGGGACAATGCCAAGGGTTATAAAATGTGGATTCTATCAGAAAGAAAATTCCAGATTGCTCACAATGTGAAATTTGAAGAAAAAGTGTTCCCTTATGTTCTGTATAGTGTTGGTGAGATAACTCCATCCCTCTTAGACCTTAGAGGCAATTCTAGAGCACAACTGACCATTAATGTTGATGACAAAGCTCCAGATCATTTTGATAAGTTATTTGAGAGAGAAGATATTGTGTAGCATTACTGAGAGTAGCAATAATGAACCATTCTCAGGCTGGGATGTACCTATTGAAGCAGATGAGGAGTTGTGTAGTTAACAGAATAAGAAATAGGAAGGAATGTCCAAGGTATAGTCTTTGTCATCTTTACACTGACAGTGATACCAATTTAATGGTTTTCATGTACCAAGGACTGTCAAGAAAGCTTCAGAAAGTCAAAATACAAGTTCATAGTTTAGTCATGGAGGAAGAGATGTCAGCATAGGGCAATAGATGTTCTTGTATTGTATTGGTAGACAATATACTGAGAAAAAGTCGGTGTTGAAACTGAAAGAGAAACGTTTAAGGCCAGGTTAGTAGCTAGAGGCTTCTCTCAGATCCAAGGTGAAGATTATGATAAAACATATTCACCAGTAATACGCAAGAAAACTGTTGGAATTTTGTCATAGCAGTAGTCAATGGGTGTTGAGTGCATCATCTAGTTATTTTGTCTGCTATCTCAATAGCCTTCTTAATGAATTAGTGTAATGTGAACAGCCTGAAGGTTTTGTTGAAGAAGGAAAAAAGTGTGGACAGTCCATATGGACTGAAGCAGAGTGCTAAGGAGTGGTTCCATAGAATTAATAATGCACTGAATGAGCTGGGTCTTACTGCCCTTAACCTTCAAACACATGCGCTGGGGTGTCATCCACCCCAGTCTGTTTCATTTCCTTATGATATTTACAAATAATTTTTAATTTTTTCTCCATCCATGTAGCTTTCTGGTCAGGTCTTCGGCGCTCATTCACTCAAGGTCAACCATTTCCTGTGAGACAGACGGTCAAGACAATGCATGTCATTATAACCGACTGGGGTGGATTCCACCCCAGCGCGTGTTTGTGTACGTAAAATAAATCATACCAATGTGAATTGCAATGCGGGCATTTCTTTCCTGTGTTTTGTCTTTGTTACTGCAAGTAAAAATTTGGTTTTCTTTTCAGCCGTTTACTTATGCACGGTTTGGTGGTGTTACAGTAGGCCTAATGTCATTGTTAGTGGAATTTTTATTTTATTTCCATTGTATTTTGTGATTAACAATATTTTGGAGCCTGTACAAAATGGATACATTGGATAGTGTCCAGGAATTTCTCAAATACTGTAGTTGGATTTACAGCTCAAAGCTCACGAAAGCACACATAGCACATCGGGATACTATCCAAACCTTTCTATTTTAGGGCAGTAGTGAAGCACATCAGTGGTACTAAGGGTGACCTCCTCCTCCCCCACAAAGAAAAAAGAAAACTCTTCTGCATGGAACACAGAATCGTTTACTGGAACACAGAATAGTTTACTGTGAAGAGTGAACTGCTGAGTGAAAGCTCTTATCACCACAACTCTCCCCCACCCCCAACACATACTGTACATAGAAGTCTTACCGGTATTTTGAAACCATAGAATTCATTGTTATTATTGCCAAGTACCATTATAGATTAAGTGTGCCATCTGTGCCATTTTTTAAGAAAGGCAACAGGAAAATAGTCCTGATGTTCCATGCTGCGAAGATATTTGAGAAGATCCTGGAAAGGAGAGTGCGGAGAGTAGTAGAAGAAGGGTTGAGGGAGGAACAGTATGGATTTAGGCCACGAAGATCAACAGTGGACCTGATTTTCAGTGTAAGACAGCTCGAAGAAAATCCTATGAATATAGAAAAGATTTGGTAATGGTGTTTCTGGACATAGAGAAGGCATACGATAGCTTGGATAGAGGAAAGGTGTGGGAAACCCTACAGAAAAAGGGAGTTAAAAATCAAACTGTGGCTAGAATAAAGGAGATGTACCAAGGAAGTGTGAGCTGTATGAAAGTTGGGGGAGAGAGGTCAGACTGGTTAAAGCAGAAGAGTGGTTTGGAACCAGGGAGTGCACGATCTCCACTGCTTTTCAGCTCTGTGATGGATCAGGTAATGGTAGAAGTGGCAGCACAAATAGGAGAAGAACATAAGAGCAATGATGTTTGCAGACGTTCTAATGATATGGGGCATTGGAGAGGCAGAGGTACAAGAAAGGTTGAATGTATGGGTTGAGACAGTAAAACAGTATGGTTTGAAATTTTATGCAAAGAAGTGAGAAATTATGGTGACAACTAGAAATAGGGGAAGAGTAACAACAGATCTAATGATAGGAGAAGTACTAAAGAAGGTGAATAGTTTCAAGTGTTTAGGGAATGTAGTAGAAGTAAGTGGTAGAAATGACAAGATGATCAGTGAGAGAGGAAGGCAAGCCCATGGATTCCTGCAGAGTGTGAGAGGTCTGGTATGGAGCAGGGATGTACCCCAGAAGATCAAAAGGGTATTGTATCGAATGTGTTATGTCCAAAATACTCACCTACGCATCAGAAACGTGGGTTATGAAGAAGTGATAGGTGAGCAGGATCCAGGCTTGCGAAATGGAATTTCAGAGAAGCAGATTAGGAATAACAAGAAGGGATAGAGTAAGAAATGAGAGAGTGCGAGAGATTGTGGAAGAGAATCTCTTACAAGGGATCATAGAGAAGTCGAGAATGAGTTGGTCGGACATGTTAGGAGAATGCAAGAGGACAGGATACACAAGAAGGAAATGGAGGGCGAGAGACCAAGAGATAGGTGGATTGTGGGTGTGAAGGAAGGAGTGCAGAAATGAGGAGAGGAGTGGGACAGAGCGAGTAGTGATTCGGTGGCTCAGGTCGTAGCGGCAAAGACTCTAAATTAATGCATCGCGCAATGGAAGCTGTTCGAGTCCCACCTCCCACATATTTTGAGTTATCAGTTGGCAGTCAAAGTGAAAGGTCGTGTTTTTCCCGAGCTCTCAGGTGTGCTGAAATGGGTTGTTCTCTGGAGTGTTATCGGGCGAGGGTCGGCCTGTGGTATGCGAGGGGTAGTCGGGATTTCCGGTGTTCGTGTGTGCGTACGGGACCTAGCAACTTGTGGTTCATAGCCCTAGTGATAGCTGCATTGCTAGTTGTTGGTGGAGTGGAAGTGAATCCAGGGCCTGTTACTCCAAATGTGAATCAGGCAAATGATCCAGTGGCAGCTTTAAAGTGTTCGACGTGCAGTAAAACATTGAAGAATGGTGTTGAGTGTGGACTATGTGAGAAATGGTTTCACTTCGGCTGTATTAAGGTCAAGAAGCAGGATTGTGATGTCGGAAATTGGTTTTGTAAAGTATGTGATACGCCGGTCTGTTTGAGGGTGCAAATCAAAGCAAGGGATCAAATAATACAGGAACTTAGAGCAAAGCTTCGTGAATCAGAAGAAACGGTGAAGGATGTGATTGAACGGCTTTCTACTGGAATCAGTGTGGAAGAGGGCGTGCAGGAGCAAACTGAGGATGACGTTATCATAATGGGTGATTCTATGATACGATGGAGTGCGAATATCTCGAGGAAATCAGGTGCGAAAGTGCGGTGTTATCCGGGGATTAAAATTGACCAGCTTGCCCAACAAGTGGAAGAAGCAAATGTAGAGGGCTGTGACAAAGTTAAAGTGTTGTTGCTCCATGTTGGGACGAACGATTTGAAGAAGAGGGCTACAGCTGATTACATCATGGGGGAGCTCTACGAACTAGGCAGAAAAGCTAAAAGCAAGTTTAGAAATGCAAAAATTATAATGAGTGGCATTGTTCAGCGGGGAGATGTTCCGTTAAGGCGAGTTAAGACTGTAAATGACCGCATGGACTGGGTATGTGCACAACTGGGATTAGTGTACGTAGAAGCTTACTGGTGGCCGTGACTTCGCCCGAGACGGGCTGCATCTAAATCGACGGGGCGCTTTCAACTTGGGGAGCCTACATGAAAGGGTCATCGGTTCGTGCCGGCTTTTGTGAGGAGGAGCCGGTCCAGAGGTTGCCAGCCGATGGGAACAGAAGGAGCTATTTCAAAATATTTGCTGCGGAGGTAAGACTCTAAGATTACTGCAGGTTAATTGTCAGAGTTTAGGAAATAAATTAATTGAATTTTGGAATCTTGTAGAGACGTATTCTCCGGACATTGTCATTGCAACTGAATCTTGGTTATATGAGGACATAAATAGTAGCGAAATAATTCAAGGGACCTACGAAATGTACAGAAGGGATCGGGGGAAGCGAGGTGGTGGGCTATTTATTTGTGTGCGCAAAAATATAGCTAGTTTCTTAAAGTGGGCTGATATGGATCATGAAATGTTATGTGTACAAATTTCGGATAAAGGAAATAAATTCCCTCTTCAGGTGATAGGGGCGTATAGAGTACCGAAAGATAACTTTTCTCTCCTCGAAACACTGTATGATAAAACTTGTACGGGTAATGCTATGAAAAAGAGCATAATAATTGCTGGAGATTTAAACCTCCCCAAAGTAGACTGGTCTGGTGAGTCAACTAGCTGTGGTCAAGCTCAGAGCGCTGCAAATAAATTCCTAAGGGAGGGGGGATTTTCCCAAGTAGTTGACTTCCTAACTAGAGACAATAATACCTTAGATGTTTATCTCGTAAGGCCTGTAGAGCTGTATATTAACTGTCTGAAAGTACCAGGAATTAGTAACCATTCTGGAGTTGAATTAAATATTAGATATGGTGACATTACAAAATTAGACTCTGATGTAGCGAAAAAGATCATATTCCAGTATCGCAGGGCGGATCAGGGCAAGTTTCAGGGGTATTTGAATGAGCTATTTGTAGGATGGGCATCGGAAGGAAATCACATTAATATCCTGTGGACTAACTTTTTGAAAATTTTAAATAGCGCTGTTGATAAATTTGCCCCGTTTAAATTGCTGAAACAAAACCCAGATCCTGAATATTACACACGAGAAATTAGGAGTCTAAAACGGAAAATTAGGAAATTATACAATAAAAGACATGATCGTGAAAAGTTTATCTTGAAATTTAAGTCCTTATCAAGAGAGCTCGTCTTAAAAGAGAGGTCTGCTCATGACAGTTATATGCAAGGTTTACTTGGCTCGGGAGGTGATGGGTGGAAAAAAAATTAGTTATGTTAGGAGGAGAAGAAAGGGAAATTCAAATAATTTGTCGATGATAATGTCCGGTGACGGTAAATTAATTACTGAGAAACAGGCCATTGCTAATGAATTAAATGTCTTTTACGGTAGTGTGTTCAATAAATCCAATAGCTGTGTGTTGGACCTTAACGACGAATCAGGGGCTCCCCTGTTCCAAATAAACCAGTCAGCAATTGTAAAACGAATACAAAAACTACGTTTAAATGTATCAAAGGGTCCTGATAATATTGTTAGTGAAGTACTTAAACTAGGAGGTAGGGCCGTGGCACGATACTTGGAGGTGATGTTTAATGTGTCCATAAACAATGCGCAAATCCCAGATGACTGGAAAAAAGCTACGGTAGTGCCAATATTTAAGGGAGGGAGCAGACTTGAATTGGGCAACTACAGGCCGGTTAGCCTTACGTCCATCGTTCGTAAACAGATGGAGCATCTCATTTGCGACTACTTGAGGGAACTGTGGGAAACATTATCATGGGTTAATGATAGGCAACATGGATTTTGGAGAGGTTACTCATGCGAGAGTCAGATGCTATCACTTTTTCAAGACATTAGCGAATCGTTAGACCATGGAGTTTCAGTCGACGCCGTGGTTATAGATTTTGCGAAGGCATTTGATGTCGTGCCGCATGACATGCTACTCCATAAATTAGCTTCGACGAAGATTGATAGAAGAGTAATTTTATGGATCCAAGAATTTTTGACGGGTCGTTCCCAGAAAGTGAAAGTCGAAGGCATGTTCTCGGAAGAAATTACCGTAACGTCGGGTATCCCTCAGGGCAGCGTAATCGGAACTTTGTTATTTTTGGCGTTTATAAATGACTTACCAAATGGGATCACAGTGACTGTCGATTGTTTGCGGATGATTGTGTAATATATCGAAAGATACATGACTCGCAAGACAATGCAGTGCTTCAAGAGGACCTGAACCTGGTCTATAAGTGGGCGATTGTAAATAAAATGAAAATAAACACAAGAAAATGTAGTCTCTTAAAAATAGGGAAAGCGCGAAAGCAGGATTTTCAATATAACATTGGCTCGGAAATACTTGTAGAAGAAGATACTTGCAAATATTTGAGCGTTCACGTAAGGAATGATATGAAATGGAGTAGTCATGTAGGATGTGTAGTTTCAAAAGCTTACAAATCCCTGCACTTTGTAATGAGGGTATTAAAAAGGAAGTAGTACCTCTGCTAAAGAATTAGGCTATTTGTCACTTGTAAGACCTATTCTGGAATATGCCTCGGCGGTTTGGGATCCATATCAAGTAGGGCTCATCAACGAGTTGGAAATGGTACAAAGAAAGGCCGCTAGATTTGTGCTCAGTGTCTTTAATCCCAGGAGCAGTGTGAGCCGTATGTTAAAGAAACTTGGGTGGGAATCACTGGAGGCTAGGAGGATGAAATCTAGACTCTGCGCTATGTACAACACGTATACAAATCAACCAGCATGGGGTGAGCTTAGCAAACGATTGGGAAAGCCCACTTACATTGGTAGGAGCGATCATCCTTTCAAAGTTAAGGGCCGACCACAGCGAACAAATTATGGTAAATATTCTTTTGTAAACAGTGCCATTGATAATTGGAACTCTCTACCTGCTGCAGTCTTAGAGCCTTTTCCCAAACATATAGGTGTGTTTAAGAAAAGACTGACTATTTGTGTAAATACTCCAGTTTAATTGTTGCATAATTGTTACGGTATTGAATTGTTATGTATAATTATTTATTTGTTATGTATATCCAATTTGCCACCGGGGGACACAGCCCCCATTGCAAATGAATGAATGAATGAAAGAAAGGTGGTGGAAGGATAGAAAATGATGGAGAGGCTTATGTTCCAAGCAGCCCCAGCCAGGGCCTGGAAACTGGAGATGATAATGATCAGTGCCAGGATTCTGATGAGATGTCATCTTTTAAATTGTTCAGCATACACATTGTTAACTTACATACAAACCCTCTTCATGGCTCCTGCATTACAGAAGTGCATATTTATTAAGTGATTTTTTCGTCATTTTTCTAAATATTTTGCTTGTAGGTCATTTTCTTGCTTTTCACGTGATTATGTCATTTTATGGAGTTTATTAGAATATATTATTGGTTTCGAGTCATTTTCTCACATTTTTAATTGTTTATGATGCATTTTGTTTGCGTATGGTACTGAACATTAACGGAACTGAAAGCGAGGATGAATACGAAGACATACGAATCTTCACAATTTTTTTTCAAGTCTTATTTCTTGGAATATCCACATTCCAGGAGACACACTAGACTGAGATAATGTGTGCAAATAATTCATATTTTTCAAATAATTATTGAATTACATTAGGTAGCTATTAAAATCATTTCAACATACAATGACTTAGTCTCGTTGCATGATGAAATTGTCGGTTACATTCAAATTTATAGGACATTTTTTAAAGTTTTTGGGTCATTTTATGAGATTTTTGCAGTCATTTTATAGGTCACTTTTTAAACATTTTTAGGTCATCATAATCCAGGCTCTGACGACTACGAATTGATTTATATTAATTTTTGGTGTGTTTATTTAGCGAGGAACATTTTTTCATATTTTAAGATAAGTATTTTTTAGCGAAGTTAACCTCCCATATATCACTGTTATTAAATAAATGTATACCTAGAATGCATAATCTTTTATTTACTATTCCTTTCATCGTATATAAGCTCCAAGGTACGTTTATTAATAATTTAATATGATTTCAAAGATATTTATTAAAAGCATGCAAACTAGACAACATAAAAACATTAGAAGAATGATCGAGTTTATAAATTCAATGCGATTTTAAAGAAAATGTGCCCTTAAGTAATAGAGAAAGAGTCAATCTTGCATAATATTACTTAAAATCGTGAATTAACACTGTAGTTTATAAATTAAATAAAATAATGTATGGGGTGAAAAACACACCCCACGCTTGTGCCTGCGTCCTAAAATTCGACGCGTATGCTTGAGGGTTAAAGAGGGCCAGTGCATTTATACCAATGAAACCAAAGATTTGATTGTGGGAGTGTATGTGAATGATTTGGGTGTTTGGGACAATACAGAACATGTAAATTGGGTGAAGTCTGAGCTGAGGGAGAAGTTAAGAGTTAAGACACTTGGGGAAAATTATCTATTTCATGACAATTAATGTAACATAAGATAAAGAAAACATTTGCATTGACCAAAGTAAATGTACCAAAGAGATACTGTTGAGTTGTAAGTTATGTTCTGCAAAAGGGAGGTCAGCACCCTTAGCTATTAGTAGTGACGATAAGACAGGATCAGGGGAAGAGAAAGTAGATAAAAGGATGCATCAAATGCAGTGGGAAAGTTGCTGTATTTCTGAGGATCAAGACCAGTTCTCAGTTTGGCAGTAAGTAAAATAAGTCAGTGATGTGAAGACCCTAATAGACAAGACTGAAATGATATCTCATATCTTGAGATAATTTAAGAAACACTCAGGATATGAAAATCACATCTTCTCCTAGAGACTAAAGAGATTATAAAGTGGAAATATTTTGTGATGCAGATTATGCTAATACTAAATCAAGAGAGGCTTTCAATTGCAGGATATGTAAGTTTGCTAATGGTCTAATTATTTGGCACACTTAAAACCAAACATGTCCTGCATTGTCAACAGTTGAGTGTAATGCTATGTGTGAGGTAACTTGAGAAGTACTATGGTTAGACATGATTCTGAAAGAGTTAAAATCAAAATAAGTTTGAGTAAACCAGCTGTTGTGAAGTGTGATAATCAAGGTTCAATTTTTCTGAGTAGGACTGGTTTGAATTCAGAGCAATCCAAACACATGGCTGTAAAGTTGTGTTTTTACGGCACTATGTTAAGAGTATATTACACCCAATGAGAATCCAGTTGATATATTCACAAAACCTATGAGAGTGTTCAGTTCTCTTTTGATTTTAACGGTCACGTTAAACTACAAGCTTCCTTTTTTCTCTTTTGATTATGTGAGAGTTCAAAAGTTTGTCACTCATTTTTTGTTTAGTATGAAGTTTTCGAGTGCTGAAATGACTGCCAAAGGGGAGGTGTTGTATTGATATTACTGTATGTCAGCCATTTCGGTATTTCATTGCTAGTTTGTTTCGTTCCTTTTGATTGGCCCAGTTAGTGCGACCGTAGCGCCACTGTGCTTTCTTGTTCAAAGCGAGTGTCTGTTTGAATAAACATGTATTCAACAAGTCGGCCTGTTATTCCACTGCTTAATATGACCTATCTACATGTTGCACATTGTTTTAATAGCAAGTGCATCCTCACAGTTGCAAAATCATGTTGGACCTAAAATTGGGGTGGAGATCTAACACAAAATTCTGCATGAAAATCGGCGATTGAATTCCAAGGAATGTTGATGAAAATTTATAGGAATGAAGCAATGTTTTTAGATGTTATGAGAGACTATCACATTTAAAAGATGTTGGAACATCAATAGAGGATGACTCAAGATGTCAGGGCAATCTCACACGTGAAATACTCCCGAAGAGAGGTTCAAATGATCTTCAGATTTGTTTTGAATAAATGTTGCTTTGCTGCCAAATTCATGCTCTGACTTCTGCCACAAACTAAGGAGCATCAAGTCGGTCTGTCAGGATCTCAGTCAGAGGTCCCTGGATGACCGGAATTCTTGTTGAGGGTCATTACCGGAGACGAGTCGGGTCTACATGTATAATCCTGTGACCATTTGCAATTTTTGCAGTGGAAGAGCCCTGAATCTCCTAGCCTAAAGAGGGCAAGACTGTTCAAGAGCATAACCAAGGACATCTAGTCGAAGTCTTCGTTCTTTTTGACAATCGTGGGGTTGTGCTCTGTGAATTTCTCCCTGAGGCTCAAGGAGTAAATGCTAACTTCTACTGCGGTGTTTTGAGATGTTTCAGGGAGAACATTCGTCAGAAACTACTGCAACTGTGGAAAGAGAGGAACTGATACTCTATGATGTTGCACCAGCTGACAAGAGCTCTCACAACACTCCATTTTGCACCCATGACAATGTGGTCGTCCATCCTTATCTCACATATTCACCGGATCTAGCCCCTGCGTATTCTTCCTGTTTCCAAAGGTAAAATTGAAGCTAAAGGGCCCCCTATATACTATTGTGGAAAAGATGCAATGTGAATCGCAGAAGGTCTTCAAGAAGGTGATTTCTCCCAGGAGTCATTCCAAAAAAGGCAGAGGAACTGGAATTAATGTATAATTTCCTAAGGGGACTACTTCGAAGGGAATGGCAGCAGGTAATTTTGTCTCCATTTATGGGGCTAGTCTCCAATTTAATGATCACACCTAGTATATGCCAAAGAGGCCGTCGGGATCAGACCTGTAGAGCTGTCAGACTTCTTTTGGTCCACTATGAAGCCGAAAGGTGATGTATGTCCTTGAGGGATTATGGTATTGGTGGGCAAGTTTTGTTGGCAATTCATGGTGTTAATCACTTATGCAGTTGCAAATGAGAATTCTACACCTTGACTCTCCCAGTATACTACATTCCCTTCCAGCAGTACAGCTGAACGCATTAAATCACGAACTATAACTTCAATGAGGAGCTGTCGTTTGGAGATCAGATCATGGCGACAACCGTAGCCATCCTGATGTGGGTTTTCAACGGGATTTCCCTTTCTCCCACCAGTCAAATGTCAAGATTATTTAAAGTTCCAATGCACCTACCACAATCATTAACCCTAGTGATAAGTTACACTCAATATCACAGTCACCACAGGTTACCAGACAAAACACACCCAAGAAATATATTAATTACTGCTTTGTTCAGTTTCTTTCCACTACATAATGCTCGCTATCAATTCCTTGTTTGAGTCATTTATGGTAAGCTACCCTTTCTACTTTTATACAGGCTGTCTAAACTGCATTTTTTTTTCCCCCTTTAAATCGACTCTGCC
The DNA here is from genome assembly GCA_946902985.2 of Meconema thalassinum. Lineage (NCBI taxonomy): Eukaryota > Metazoa > Arthropoda > Insecta > Orthoptera > Tettigoniidae > Meconema > Meconema thalassinum. The sequence continues at coordinate 878,939,622 of OX336389.2, read as the reverse complement.
AACAACGCAGAGTCTGGTAATCTCAAGACTTTAAGATTCTCACTCAGTAGTGAGTGACACTTGACCTCTTAAGTGTCCTTGGTGGGAGACAATACCGGCTATATGTAGGCCTGCGATACCAAGCGGAACTAGAGCTACATCAATTTGCCCAGCCCTATGTATATACCATAAATTAGGGGCCGATAGCCTAGATGTTAGGCCCCTTAAAACAATTATCATCATCATACCATAAATTGTGTAGAACTGGTACAGTACACTATTACATTCTTGTGGACCACTGGCCTGGTGCAACTCTTCAAAATTGACACTATATGGGTGACTTGCATGTCAGTGATACCATTTCACTAAGACCAGTCTTAATTTTTTGGCAGAACTGAGAATCAAATACAGGCCTCCTAGTTGGCAATCAGTAACCTTCCTTATTGGTGACATATGTTCAACAACAGGTTTTCTGGTATTTGAATATATTGTTCTAATTGCATCATTTGGTTATGCTTGGGTGTGGTTTTGTTATGTTCAGCATAAATTGTATAGACCATGCAAACAACTTGGTCCATAAACTTTGGGTCCTTTAACAAAAAGGAATAGTTATAATTCTGTTATATGTAATTCAAAATTTTCTTAATTGAAAATGTTCATGTTAAGGGCCCAATGTCACTTTAACTGCTGCTGTGGCTTTAGAGACACCAGGTTGCTGGAATTTTGCTCAGAAGGGAATCCTTAATGATAGAGCGTACAGTCACTCGTCCTGCTAGAAGGACCTTACGGAAGTACTTGAGTACACAGCGGCGCATCCTTCCATCTGGACTTTGAACCCTTATGGCAAATGTTTGAACTGGCTTTCCAGCAGGACGCGTCCTTCTGGCAGTACTTCGGGTTATTAGAGCATAATAATACTGCAGATCTGGTACTGGGCAAACAATAAAAGTCTGTAAATATTCTAACTGAAGCTTATGGTGTTTAAATAAGCTTCAGGATCCTAATGTAGTACAAAAATTTAAAGATGTTAGCAAATTGGTTAAGGATGAGATTTTAGGATGGGATGATATAAGAAATGGCTTAGAAACAGTCGCAACGGAAGTACTACGCAAAGAAAAATTGGAACCGAAAAAGAAATGGATGACCCAGGAAATCCTGGAGCTTATTGAAGAAAGGAACAAATCTAGAAATATAGTCACTCAAGCGTATAAGTCTCTAAAGAATCAAATAACAACGAAATGTCGCAAGGAGAAAGAAAATTGGATGAAGCAGGTATGCATGGATATTGAGGATGACCTGAAGAATGGGAAACCTGACGAAGCTTATTTTAAAGTGAAATCTTTGAGCTATCAGCAACACATTACAAGCAACGTAGTTAAGGATTCCAAAGGGAAGCTATTGTTTGAAAATGAAAAGGTATGTGAGCGATGGAAGGAATACCTTGGAAGATTTGTATGATGGACCAGGTATTACTGACAATAGTAGTTACATAGAAGATGAAGAACTAATTGAAGATGATGATAAAGGTCCAACTATAACTAAAGCAGAGTTTTATGCAGCACTAACTAAACTGAAAGGAAATAAAGCAACTGGTGTAGGTAGCGTTCCTGCAGAGCTCTTAAAATGTTGTGATGTAAGCATTAAGGAATGAATGAAAATCCACAGCCTGCTTCCAGTCTCCGACCGGGTCAGGAATGGAATGAATGAAGCCCCCATCTAGCGGCGAGGATATGGACTGTGCCGGCTGCCGAGGCCTGACGCACTCCTCTGGGGCAATGATTAAATGAATGACAAATGAAATGATAGTGGAGAGGGTTGCTGGAATGAAATTGTGACCGGGAAAACCGGAGTACCCGGAGAAAAACCTGTCTGCCTCCGTTTTGTCCAGTACAGATCTCACATGGAGTGACCGGGTTTTGAACCACGGACCCAGCGGTGAGAGGCCGGCGTGCTGCCGCTATGAGACAGAATTGTACCTCCTGATTTTATTAAAAGTCGAACAATCACACTACCCAAGAAAGGAAATGCTTGTGAATGTTCTAATTATAGAACTTTAGCAGTTCTTTCACATGCATCAAAGATTTTATTGATCATCATCAAAGATAGATTAAGCAAGAAAATTGAACAACATCTGGATAGTGATCAGTATGGATTTAGAAACAGGAAAGGGACTAGGGAGGCTGTCCTAGCATTACGTCAGATTTTAGAAAGAAGACTGGAAGTTAATCGAAAAACCTATATAGTATTCATTGATATAGAAAAGGCATTTGATAATGTCAATTGGAAAACCTTATTTCTTACATTGGCCAAAGTCTGCATTGACTGGAAAGACAGGCGCCTTATTCTGAACTTATATAAAAATCAAACTACCGAAATAACTGTTAATGGCAATAAAGGAGAAGTAAAAATAAGGAGAAGGATTAAAATTTAATGGAGTACAGGTTCATAGCATTCGCTTTGCAGATGATATTGCACTTATAGCAAACTCTGCATGTGGAATGAATAGAATGTTAAAATTTTTTCAGAAATCCTTAGGAAAATTCGGGCTGAGTTAATTCTCGGAAGACAAAATTAATGGTGGTCGATAAAAAGAAACAACCAATTTTAGCTAATATAATGTTAAATGATAGTGCCATTGAACAAGTAACGGAATTTTGGTATTTGGGAAGTGTGATTAATTATGACAACAGATGCATCTCAGAAATTAAGAAAAGAATAGTGTTGGCGAAGAAAGCCTTTCAAAATTAGAAGAATTTGCTGCTCAATGAGCACCTCAACTTGAAGATAAGGAAGTCATTTCTTAAGACCTTTGTTTGGAGTGGGTTGACCTATGGTTGTGAAACTTGGACACTGGGGAAAAGAGAAGAACAGAACTTGAGGCAGCTGAAATGTGGTTTTGGAGACGAATGACCCGAACAAGCTGGATGGAAAGAAAGAGAAATGAGCTTGTTCTGAACCAAATTCAGGAGAATCGATGCCTGTTGAACACCATCAAGAAAAGGAATCAAAATTCATGGGACACATACTCAGACATGTCACTCTCCTCCAGGTCATTTTTGAAGGAAAAATTTTGGGGAAGAAACAAAGGGGACGACCAAGACAATCGTATCTCAAGAACATTGTCAAGGAAATGGAATGTGAATCGTATGTCAATATGAAGAGAACTGCTGAAGACCGTAAGAAATGGCTGCAACGACAAGGCTTTTAGCCTTTAGATGATGATGATGATGAAATATTCTAAAACAGTGTAATATGACTTAATATTGACTAATACAATAACTGTCTCGTAATCACTTATTGACTATAAAACATATAAAGTATAAACGCGTTTTCTTACAGTACAGAGACTATATAAATGTATGAGAAGTATAAAAAAGTTGTAAAAATTTTAAGATCTAAAATAGGCTTTATAAAAATGTATAAAATTGGGATTTAATTCCCTACAACTTTATCTGTTTCAAAGAAATATGTAAAATTAACATCTGAAATATATAAATGAAAAAATGTTAGATTTCTTGCTTTTCGACTAGTCATTTCAGTACACATCTCCGTAAGAGTACGACGTAAGGGTATACCGCTTCTTATGTGGTATTCGAAACAATCTCTGCCAGTTTGTGGGCCTACAGCTGCAGGCCTGCATTTCTTACAAAAGTAGCTTGCTTTCATTTGTTTTCTATGCACTTTCGAGCAAATCAGACATTTTCTCTGAACGCGCTGCCATGGTTTTCTTTAGAATGATTCACAAGGACGTGTGAGTACAGGTAAATTCACTTCATCGACCAACAAAGCTTCTACCGGTCTTGTTTCTGGTGGAACGCCAAATGTATCTTTTATAAACTGCAAGGCTAGTGCTGTAGTGAAGTCTTGAGTGAGACGTCTTTTCATTGGCAGGTCTGTGCATGTTGTATGCTAAAAAGGCGTTAATCGTCTCAATAATACCAAATGTACTAGCAAACATTCTATGATGCCACTGTTAAGTTTGCCACACTGTTTCTAATGCTAGTCCATCTTGACGAATATGGTTGTGTGTGTCGATGGCCGGTGTTCCCATGAAGTAATCTTCTACTAGCTTTGGACATGCCACTTCCCTGGTGAATAGTTTTCCATCGTCATCAAATCTTTTCTTCGTGCAGGGTTTTCCAGGTCAAGTTGTAGGGCAGGTACCTACAAACGTGTGAACTTTACGGTCTCTCCACCCTACACAAATAAGATCTACATCTTCTGAGCTTGCTGTAGTTGATACAAAAGACCCCTTATGACGGTTTGCTTCAGGGGATAGTTTCTGAAGGCGGTCTTAACCATACCAAGAAAAAACAAGCCTTTTTTTTTAGCTGTATGCTGGTCTTTACAGAAGAAAACCGAGAATCTCCTACAACGATTCGGCCAGTTCCATGCCACGGTTCTGTCAATCGTAGCGTTGTTGCAGTTCCGGCGCCCAAGTCCTTTTGCCATTTTTTATTTTTCATTTCTTCTTTCCCCTCGTTGATTTCTAAACCAATCATGATTCTTGATGTACTGTCACAAATGGTTTTTACTTCACAACCAACTCCTTTCTATTTCCTTTTTATTTTCATCACAGCAGGCATGCCATTTTCACGATAGTTGCCTTTCCCATACCAAGCAAACATGGATTCATCTACATTTAATTTGAAACCCGGGGAAAGCTCTGCCTCCAATGTTTTACAGATATTTCGATGAGAGGCCTGACCACCTATCTCCACTCCTTTTTATCTTCAGGCATGGCAAATGCCATTGCCATTAAAATTTCCTCAAAATGATGCAGACCCATCCCAAACCTAGAACCAAAAGCTGGAGCAGGGAATAGGCCATCAGTTAACGTAGACCAGTAGTTACAGCGGACACCTAACATTTATACTCGTGGAGTATAAAATACCTATTGACTTGAAAAACTCTTGTTTCAAAATGAGTTTTCTTCTATCTCTCAAATTAGTACAAGCTAAAATATAGTTTGTATCATCAATTGGGAAGAAAAGAAGCCAGAAGTCGATTTCATTGAGGGACAAGAGGTCTCGATTAGTAAGTGAAAACAGGGTTTGTATTGATGGTCTTTGAATTGGTGAATATTCTCACTGTGTCATTAGCTAAAACTACAAGGGAATTATCACATTCCTCCACATCTGCAGGTAAATCATTTTTGGTTTGAGCCGTCCTCAAGGTCTTCATCCTCATTAGATTCATCAAATGACGATGACAAACTATTTTCAGCACGGGTCTGTTGACCGGAAGTCTTCCTCTTTTTCTTTTTCTGGCCATCATCTGAAACAAAAATACAATTTTTTCAGATTATGCCTTTTTTTTTTAATTAATAAACAAACATTTATCCGAATTAAAACCAGTTTTAAGTCTGCCATCAATAGTTGTAAACGGAACCTACCCTGCTCTCTCTAAAGAATAATTGTTTACCATTAAAACAGGCCAAAAACATACTCAACGACCCAAATTTAATATATAAACTATTTTAGTGAATAATAGCAAATGAAAAGTTTGCTCTTACCTGGTAGTGTGGCAGGTGATATGAGCAATCTCTGCTGCTGGCAGAGGCCTATAGAGGTACTGGCAGTAGGCTCAACACCGGCAGTGACAGCGTGTCCATCACTCGAGAATAAATCTTTTAACAAACACCTAGTTGTGTTTTTGTCAATATCCCACAGCACGGTTGCACAACTACATGTAATTTTAACTACAGTGCCATGACATTTAGTGGTATCATAATTACTAGCAAATAACGAGCGACTCCATGCATTCCAGCTGTTTGGAGCATTGAAATAGGAAGCAAAAACATAAACACGGTCACCCTTACGTATAATTGCAGCCATTACTGAACGGTCAGAGCTACCAACTTCAGACTTGCATGTGCTGATTTGTTACATTTCCCTCTTTATAATGAAAAAAAGAACGGCCTTGCCAGCAGGACGCTTCGTCCTCATACAAGCAATTGAATTACGTACTCAAATGAGGATGTAACGTCCTGCCGGCAGTGCCTTGTACGTTCTATCATTAATGTGCCAATAATCTTACTGACTCATGAATGTCCAGGCAGAGCCAGGATCAGACTTTCTATTTATGGTTTTGAAAAGCGAGTGTGCAGTTTTATGTGGCTCTTCACCTAGCGAAACATAATAGGAACAAAGTGTGCAGTTCTGTGGCTCTTCACCTAGAAAAACTTAATAGGAACTGTAATGAATGTGCCATCAAATTATTATGTACTGCTTGCTGCGAGATACTTCTTTTGGGGAGGCGTATGTATGTATGTATGTATTTGCATTCAAAAATATGTATATAGTTCTAAAATAAAATGACAAAAGCAATGATTTTCCGTAGACAACTCGTGCAGTCTTGTTGTTATGCAACACCCTGTAGTACTTTTTTTTGTAAAACTTCTTTGACTCTCTGAAGAATGTTTTCTATGTAGGTTCAAGTTGCAAAAGCTCTACACGAATGACCCTTAACCATATTCAATGGGTCCGCCTTATCGCGTAGTGGCTAACCTTGTTGGTTATCACCGCGGAGTACTGGGTTTGATTCCTGGCTCTGCCAGGAAATTCTGGTCAGAGGGCTGGAACAGGGTACACTAAGCCTCGTGAGGCAAAATTGAGTCGAGGAGGGTTCGATTCCTACCTCAGCCATCCTGGAAATGGTTTCCAAATTCTACTCCGGCAAGTGCCGGGATGGTACCCAACTTAAAGCCACGGCCACTTCCACCCAAATCCTATCTCAATTACAAATGCTACACACACCCAAGTACACGGGGCTACATGTCCTCGATGTTGCAAAGCTCTTAAGAGAATTAACAACATATTGAATGGTTAGCACAGTGGATGGTAATTGCCTTTAAGGTGTACTCCGATTTTGCAATAAAACTATTAAATGTACAGGTCATATACACTTAAGTATCAAATCCCAATCCATGAATATTGTTCAAATTTAATCCCAGATAATGAGTGTTCTTTGTTTTGTTAAAAAGCTCAGCCAATAGAAATACTCAAAGAACATCAACAAGAACATTTTATTGGAAATATTTGTGAATTATGAAATTATTTTCAGCATTATCTACATACCAAGAACATCTGTCCCAGATATATTAGCTAGAACATCAGTTAACTCGGTGCCACTAACCGTGACCCTCCGGGAGCAGTACAAATAATCACTGAATAACTTGCCTAACTCGATATTCTCATTTTGATATTTCTTCAGATTTCGCCCCTCTAAGTCTGCCATTACTCTCGCATTGTGAAGAATTTAAAAAAAAACCTCCCAGTGTGGCAAATGCAGATCACAAGTTCAACATGGAGTGTGTACCCAACTAACCTACTGTAAGACACTAGATCCTATGTCATGTAGTGAATGCAGGAAATTGGTCTTGTTTTATGGTTTGTATCATTTTAATTTGAAGTGCGTTTTGGACTCTCACGTATCTCATTTGTGTCAGCCGTTTGTCAACTTAAAAAAAATTAGGTTACCGTTAGTAAGCCATCAAAAGAGAGATCAGTTACTTTTTAAACTATCATTCTTTATTTATATAGCATGATAAATTTTTATCCATGTGTCTTATTTTTGTCAGATGCCCTGCAGCAAGGTGCCTCTCGGTTTGAACAGAATGCTGGGAAACTGAAGAGGAAATATTGGTGGAAAAATCTAAAGGTAAGAAAATGAGAGATGGAGTAGAACTATCTCTACAGTTATCTCTGTCCACATTACACTCCCATAGACAAGAGTATGAAATATTAATCAGCTATTCTATGCGCATCCCTCCTCTCTACCATTTGCCATTCTCAGAATTTTATTAATACAAGAACAACAAAATAATGTTCAGGCCATGCATTTAGAGGAGCTCCAAACTAAAAATTCTCTCCCAAGCAAGCTTGCTGCTCGAAGATGAATGTGCCCCTACCCAACTCTTAATCAAAACTTAGTTTGTAGGCATCATTACACCCTTCTTGTGAATTGCAAAGTTCTGGGGTCCACCACATTCCCCCGAATTTTATTGATTCCTCAACCATTGAACTAAGGCCATTTCATTAGTAGCACAACCAGAATGACCCATCTTATCTCCATTTCAGGGATGTTTGAAATTCAAGGGGGGTGTAGCACAATGCAGAGCCTAAACATAGCAAAGTTGAGCATCCAATGCATGTAAACCTATTCATGAAATTTTAAGGAAATCTCCTGAGCTGTTCTCAAGCTGTAACTACAAGAAATTATTTCCCAAATGAAACACACATTGGCACCTCTAGGATCTTTGATATCGAACAAGTAAATTATATGAAAATTTATATTTAGCTCCCTGGTCTTCCTAGGGCTCTCAACTGGAAAGATCCAAAATACAGGGTGTTTAGAAAAAAGTGTCCAATATTGCAGCATTGGTCAAAGCGAGTAGAAATGTTCCTATAAACATGTCGGGAAACAAATACCTGTTGAGATATGAGCCATTTTACTTGTGTTCGTTTATTTACACTTCAAACAATGGATGTCGTCCTACCAGGTACTTCTAATGAGCACTTGACTGTCGCACACGTCTAACAGAACACGCGTTGGGCAAACATCCATCAACTCCACCAACCATGAGCTGTGATCATTTCAGCCGGTCTGTCCACGGATATAATTTGCATGTTACAAGAGATGCTCCCATGGTTACCAAGATTTCGTACACATGCTTCGGCTCTTCTTCGAAGGAATCCCGAACTTATCCGATCACGCCTGGCTGCTTGCGGATGTGGGCACACTCATTGGTCACGCGTACTTGTAACATCTGCACATTGTTGATGGGTGTGGCATACATCAATGTCTTTAAATGTCCCCATAGCCAGAAATCCAATGGATTTAGGTCTGGCAAACGGGGAGGCCATGCTACTGGACCCCCTTGACCAATCCATCGTCCATGAAACGTTTCGTTTAGGTATTGTCGCACGATACTTAGAAAATGGGGTGGTGGGCCATCATGCATAAACCACATGCATTGGGCTTCTAGAAGGCCAACACCCACCAACAGTCCGAGTAACTCATGAAACGTTTCGTTTAGGTATTGTCGCACGATACTTAGAAAATGGGGTGGTGGGCCATCATGCATAAACCACATGCGCTGGCCTTCTAGACGCCCAACACCCTCCAACAGTCAGAGTAATTCATCAGGAATCGATGATACACAGCGCCTGTTAATCTGTTCAGTAAAATGTATGGCCCTATTAGTTTGTCGCCCCCAATTCCTGCCCAAACAATGAGACAAAAACTATCCTGATGCTAGACTCCATGACAGCTCAAGGATTTGCATCCGCCCACACGTGCGTGTTGTGGTAATTTACGACGACATTTCTGGTGAATCCTGCCTCATCCGTAAATAAAATGCAGGCTGTAAATTGTGGATCTCCCGCCCTCTGACGTAGAAGCCATTGACAAAATTGTGCTCTGGCAGGGTAGTCAGGAGGCCTAAGAGCTTGCACACGTTAAGCAGAGTATGGTTACAGTAACTGCTCGTGTAGAGCAAACCGCATAGGAGCATGGCTGATACCTTCAGCAGCTGCAATTCTTCATACACTTGTTTGAGGATCACATTCTACGTGTTGCAACACCCATTCCTCCATTTCTGACATGCGAGCGGTACATGGTCTACCGCGATCAGTTGTCCTTGCAGCAAATGAACCAGTTTCTGCAAACCACTGGAATTGCCGAGCGAAAATCTTTTCCGATGGAATAAGGCGGTGTGGATGTCGTTGAACATATATGATACGGGCCCGTTGTCCACTACCGTTGGCTAATCCATACATGGTGTTATGGATAGTATTGTTGGCTCCCACCAAGTCCTCGGTTCGATTCCTGGCTATAGTCTTGATATGAACTGGCCACCCTACCAATTGTAAATTCTGGCTCAGGATGCCTGGCCAGTAATCCTCCGGTCATAATCAAGTATTCTAATTTGGTCGCCTTTGTTCCGGGTGGATATGGTGCCCCGTTTGTTATTATTAGCCTATTTTCATTTTATGAAAAAATAGGTTTTCATGTCAGTTTGAGAGTTGTAGAGGAATGTTGGGAAGAAGTTTTCTACCTACTTACCCAGAGTGTAGGTTTAATTGTTTACACAGGCTGTTCATTGACCACGGATTATAAGAATGAAGTTTCGAAGGACAGTGGGGCGCAGCTTGCTACTCACAGCTTTATTACTGTGCCCTTGTAGCTTTAATTTCAGTAGTTCAGCTGTCTCTATCTTGAGTGTGTGTGCAGCAGTTCTGTTAGATTTAACGTGTTGTATTTTACATATTTCACGTACAACAATGGATAGTTTTGTGAAAGGAAAGCGTGGTAAAGTGCTCAGAAGGAGGGAAAAACAGGTCGTAATTAATGTGTTCAGTTATTTTAAGAATCTTAAACCTAACGAAAGTATAAATCATGAAAGGTAAGCCAATGAGGAGTATTTTCTTTAATAACGTACTTCAACTTTAACCGCAGTCGAAACTTCACACATTTCCTTGTGCTTGTACTTTATTTTTTTTATTTTGATTGTTTTCTTTGTTACATTCAGCATATGTTATAGTTAATTTAATTTAATTTAGTTGTATGTGTTATGTTAGCCTAGTATTAGTATTATTATACAGTACTTAATTCAAGTCTTCGTCACTGCACAATCGCTGAATGTGCGGAAAGTGTACACGAAGCGCTTTGTACTGCCTCCTCTCATGGAGTGGCAACCCTGTCGTAACGCGCCATAAGACCAATGCTTCATTCTAAACGTTGGATGCCTTAGAGAAATTCAGTTATGAGACTTCCAAAAACCTGTAAGATACAAAACAAACATGGCGGCCAAACGAAGGTGAAACATCGTGAAACATCTTAGTAGACTTTTCTTGCGATTTAACCATCTGAGCTCAGTGAAATATGGTACAGTAAATATTTATACACAATGTAATGCACTGGCATCTAATTTAGTTCAATTGTTCACAATTAACCTCAAGATGGCAGATATGTGCAATTTTAAAATTAAGTTTCTATTTCCTATGTGTTAATCATGCAACCGAAATGAACGTTTGAATAATGAACCTACGCAAATCGTCATCCAATAGTACATAACTCTATGGCCTACAAATATAAAAATCCAACATCGCGACCATCCGAAATATTTATACGGTTCTCAATATCTACGAATCTATTACAGCAATAAAACTGATATTTTGTATGTTGATAGAGGCAATTAACATAAGTAGGATATATTAAAATAGGCTGTATAGTTCTTCACGGAACTACTTTTTTAAATTATTGAACAGGAGAACGATTGAATCAAACCCAAGTCGGCAAATAATCTGAGCCTATAGCAATATACAGTGAGCAGCATACAAGATTTATAGCATATAGACGGTATGCGTGGCTAGCACACGGTGGAGAATTCTAGGCTTCCTCCCCAACACACCCGTTACTCCCAGCATTCAAGCACAAACTGACATTCCCCTATAAGAATTTTCAGCCCTCTTAACACTAGAGTTCAGTGAAATGCCACATTCTTGTGGTAGATGCCTGGAAGGTTTGCGGAGGCTGAAGTCTGTTCATACATCTGTGTCCCTTCTACAAGAGCTCTCTTATGATAGTCTCTTTTTATTTAAGATGTTACCTGTTTCGGTCTCTTTTTACTTGGGATGTTACCTGTCTCTTGCCACATTTGAAACAAACCGATGTCCTTGATGGTAATAGACTCCCTGGAGAAAGTCGAGGAATCTAGCACTCCCAGTTGTAAAACTGCAAGATATGTCGTTCCACCAATATTTTTTTGTGCAGTTATGTATTTTAACCATGAAGATAACTGTGTCAATCGTCTTGCCCTCACAAGGACACAACTCTTACTAATCAAAGGAGGATCCAGCACACTAGCGGGTAGGGAGGGATTTGTGTGCCAGGGAAGACTCCTACCTCCACCGGTATGCTAGCCACACACAACATTAATATGCCGTAAACTCTACTGTGGTGCTCTCTAGGTAGTTGCAAGAATAAAGAAATCACGAGAAGTAGATCAATTATCTTTGTTGCAAGTCAAATCCCACCTCTCGTTAAAGTTTTTGCTTCAGTACATTTTATGGCCACTTGTGTGCAGTTACATGTATTCACCTCAATAGGCTAATAAATGACCAATGGTTATAAACAGTGAAAACACATTAATATCTCTTAAAACATTTGAGATACACAAGCTAATTACAGGTTGGCATGTTGACGTCACTAGACATGCTTTAGAATCTGATCAGGCCAAAGGGATTGCTATCATTCCATTATGTCAGAACAAGATAATTTGAGATGCTATATAGATAGTTTAACACCCCAAGAACTTAAAACAAGAGGAAACTTTTAGATTTGGCAGCATATGGAAGATTGTAATTGCAGAGTATAGTGCAAAGGTCTATTGACTGGGGCTCCAATAAATCAGGAAGTTGCATGGGAACAGCGAGCGGGAAACTACATCTGACTCAACAAATGGTCAGTGTAGAGAGAGAGAGAAGACACAGTCCCATGATGAAGGCTGCTGCAACAACACCCGGAAGTTAATACACACGGCTCTATCCTAAAAGCCTGGAGGAGAAAATAAATCTTCATGATGTTGATTTTGGTACTTATTCTTTTAAGGAAAGGTTGATTGGAAACTTCTGACACTCAAAGACCTACTGTAGTCCTATGGGCAAGTAATGAGCATGGCAGTAAACTACTCAAAACGAGTAGTGTTCCATTGCGAGAGACGTGAAGAAACCTTTATGGAATAAGATTTGCATCTACAAATGACTTTTATGTTGTTGGTCTTGACCTGGCTACTAAGTGCACTAGTTAAAAACCTAACTCTGAATGCTTTAAGTTACTTAAGACTGAAAGTTGGATGACTTGAGAGCCCAAATCATGGCAAGATATAAAGATCACTTCCCTAGTGTAGTTGGTATTCCCCAACAGTTCCAGGGCATTTACTGTGAAATAGTGCTAAGTTCAGTGTGAACACAGATGTTCCCTGAGTATGTTTTTATTAGACGCATGATTTTTAGCCTACTTTCATCATATGAAATACTAGCTCTTGTACCTATCATTCATGGTTCAGTTGTGGTATATTTGCTGAGAATATGTTAACCACCCTTTAATCTGATAGAATTGAAGAAGTTCCTCTTAGATATTATCAAGAATTGAAGAAGTTCCTCTTAGATATTATCACCTTAAAAACAAATAGACAAAAATCAAGTCAAAACTGCCAATATGAATTGCTTTGTTGTATGTCTACCCCTTATTATTCCAGTTTTCCAACGGGGTCGGGGATGAGATGTGATGGAAGTCTTTGTGGTAATGGTTTTTACGGCCGGATGCCATTCCTGATGCCAACTTCATGAGAGGAGTTAATGAGAGATGAAATGAATGATGGTGAATGAAACTGGGCAAGGATGTGGAAGGAAGCGGCCGTGGCCTGTCAGAAGGTACCGTCTGAGCATTTTCCTGGTGTTGAAAATGGGAAACCACGGAAAACCATTTCAAGGACGGCCGACGGTGGGGCTCGAACCCACGCATCTACCGAGTCAGCAGAGAGCTTGGCCCCATGACCTAATGCTGCGTTTTAGCCAGCGTAGCCACTACTGTCGGTAATATGAATTGCTTTGTTGTCGAAGATTAAAAATTAAAAGATAAAGGGAGATATAAACAAAGGAATTAGAGCATTATACCTCTGAACATGGCATATTTAGTAAATCCAAAATCTCGCATGCAAAATGTATCCCAGAGAGTATAAAATCTAACTCAAAATAACATCACAAATTTCGTCCCCAAACGTCAATATAGAATTAAATTCAATTATTTACCATTAAGACGGAACTCAAATCGGTTTATCTCACTTCGTATGAAGAAATAGAAACTTAGAAAGCAATGATAAAGATTTAAAATCATAAATATCTCCCTTATCATGTGTCGTATGATAAAATTGCTGTTGTTAGTCTTCAGTCCTTTGACTGGTTTGATACAGCTTTCCACGCCTCCATGTCGTGAGCTAATCGTTTCATCGCTACATAGCTACCACACCTTACATCTGAGGCAACCTGTTGGAACATATTCTACCCTTGTTCTACCCCTACAGTTCCTGTCCTCGACCCTTCCTTCCTTCCATGACTAAGTTTGCTATTCCTGGTTGTCTTACTACGTCTCTTACCAACCTATCTCTTCTCTTCATTAGCAGTCACCAGAAACATCTCTCCTCTCCAGTGACGTAACTACGGGGGGTGATTAGGGGGATCAATCCCCTCCCAGAACCAAACTATATTTTTTTTAAATCGTATTTGATATTTTTATTTTGAAATGAAAAAGCTAATTTTTGGATTGTTGACTGGCGATTGGATTATGTACATTTATAATTTGAGAACATTTATCTTACTTGTGTAAAATATTTAGTGTTAAGGCACATTGAGAGGTGTAAATCCTACCGAGATCAAACGTGTAGGTTTGCTTTCATTGATGATCTATTTTGCCCCCCGCACAAAGCAAAAAGCAATAACAAATGACCAAAACAGAAAGCAAAATACAAAATCAAAAGCAGAAAACACAAAGCAAAATACAAAAGCAAAAGCAGAAAACAGACACAATGCAAAATTCTAAAGCAAAAGCAGAAAACAAAAACAAAAAATACAAAATTAAAAAACAATAATACAGAAAACAAAAATTAGAATTCAAAAGCAAAAGTCGAAAACAAACACAAACCAAAAACAAGAAACGCAAAGCAAAAAGTGAAATTAAAATAGCAAAAGCAGAAAACAAACAAAACAGAAAGCAAAAACAAAAAACACAATTAAAAAGCAAAATCAGAAAACAAACGCAAAGTCAAAGATCAAAAGCAGAAAACCAACATTAAACTAAAAACTCAAGTAATTCAGATTTTACTCCAGAAGAAAATCCTAGTTACGCCGCTGCTCCTCTCCCACTCAATACTTCATTTGTTCCTCTATCTACCCATTTGATCATCATTCTTCCATAACACCACATTTTCAAAATTTCTATTCTCCTCTGATATAATAGCAAGAGACAAATGATCAAACACATTGTTGCCTACAACTCCTTGTGTTAATTATTACCATACGTTTAATATTAATGGATATGCTTCATTTCAGTTTCCAAAATTTCACTCCCTCTCCTGAGGCACTTATGCTAAATAATTTGTAGCCTAATTTTACTTTGGGGGTACCTTCTACTTTCATATGACTTTTCATGTGATTTGCTCTGGTAATTGGATGCAAATCCATAACAAACAGATATACAGACATAATTCAATCTAGAGTATATTTGGTCATTATACACCTTATCCGGGATAAATACAAAGTTTTAGCCAAAAATTCCAAATGTTCAGATGAAGTTGACTTTTTTAATAGAGGCTTACGATGGTCACTTTTTTAATAGAGGCTTACGAGATCACCTTTAGTGTGCGTGTGCACATTCGCGCGCCACTTAAGGATTTATATCTACCACGATTGTGCCTTGCACATTTCAATAAGTGTCACCTCGAACATGGTGGCTGTGCTATATATTTCACCGGTATTCAGTATCATTGAAATGTTCTCAACTATGGGCCTGAAATTTTGTATGGTGATGACTGATGGGACTACATGATTTCACCCAACTCATAATCATCATCTTGTATAGTTTCCAGCCCCAGGCGGGGTCTGTTTGGAACATAAGCCTCGCCACTTAGTTCTTTCTTCCCACCACCTCTCCGCTGTCACTCTGGTCCAGTCCTCGCCTCTCTTTTTGACACATTCCTCCACTCCTTTCAGCCATCTATCTCTTGGTCTTCCCCTTGGTCGTTTCTTCTGCATCTGCATCTCATGTGTCCTCTTGGGAATCATCTTCTCATCCATTCTCTTTAAGTGTCCATACCCAACTCAACACTTTGAAATCTGCCATAATGAATCATTAATATAACGTAAACCTGCAGGCTTCACAAATACATGCGCGGGACCTGTAATTTATGAAAAGTAAGATGTTGGTTTATGCTCCTGTAGATTTGAACTGTCGCAATGGTCCACTATGACAGTTTCACACAGATTGGATCATTCTGTGACAAGATAGGGGTGAAGAATTGACATGCGCTCCATCTATGATTTGTGAAACCTGTACATACATGAATTTACCAGTCTCTTCATTGAATGATAGGATAACTGAAATCTGGCATAGTATACCAAGGCTGTAATCTAAACCTACTGACGTATATATCTCTAGCTTACATTTCACAAATTCTAGATGGTGTACATGTCAGTTTTGTGAGAGATTAATAATTCCTCTCACTTAATTAGGACTTATCCTTCAATTAAATTCTCCACCTAGTTAATACTTGGGTAATGGATATTTATTTAACTTCAATGGTTAACCCCTCAGGCCGGCTATTTAATCCGGAGGTTTTCACGGTATTTAAATTGAAGCTCAGCAGAGGTTTGGACACCAACAAGGTAAAAAATTAATAATGTTAAATCTACGAAATATAACGTAATGAAATTTTTACGATTACTTACCGAAATCATGTCCAATGTTTCTCAGTAATATATGTGACGACTGCTCTTCAGGGTTGTCCATAATCACACGCTATATTTACAAAAGTATAATAATTTGATAAGTTCCACTTTTGGTATTTGTTTCAGGTATATTTACAATGAAAGCAAGATATTTACATGATAATGTTCAATCTACATATATACATATTTTTTTCAGGTATAATTTCCAGGAAAAGCTGAATTTTGAAAAGCTTTTTAGGCCCCGTGTACGCATCCCGTGTCGAATTGTCAACAAAATGTAAATATCGCAATATTACTTCAAACCTGTTCCTTGGCATTGTTTGAGGGAATATAGGGGTGAAATAGCTCTTTAGGGTAGATTTCTGAATTATCCCCGTAAACAATACAAGCCACAAGAACACACAAATGTTGTCCCCTGTCACTGACTCTCACTTCCTGGCGCGCGACCTTGGTTTCAAGGGCGCGCCACCATACATTCTGCCGCGTAGGCCTACATATTTGTTTCTCAAACTCGTTCAATCACATTGTCGAAAGCAGCAAAAAAACAGACGTGAAATGCCTTCTTGTACCCGGCATACCCGTGAAGGGGATCTTTTGTGTGCTTGTGACGAAGTCTACCTCTCGCCACAAACACTGAACAGCGGTCGTTGTTATTACAGCTGAAGCTATTTCTTCTTCGTCTGGGCTGTCTCCCACTTCTCCAATAACATCATGCTGTGCATAGTCCGTATCACTACCGAAAATATCGCTCCCTATACATCATTTCCACTACTGTCATCTATCAAACCAATAATATCTGCACCCGTAAGAGAATGAGACAGTCCGGCAATTATTCATCTGCGACAGAGTAGCCTCTAGCCTACGAAGCAAAAGTTATCTACTAAGTAATTGCTATCGGTGCTTCTCCTTCATAAGTGACTAAAACTGTCAAGTTAGATATAGTTCACGAAACAATCTCGAAATGGCAGGAAAGGATGTGGTACCTTCTAAAGCAACTAACCTGAAACTCAATAGAGCGCGTTTCATGTTCCTTCGCTGCTCGATATGAGTCGTCAAAAGCAACGGATATCGATCAACTTCGTTTTGAAGGAAGATTTTAGTGCTTTTCAGTCGGTCAACACGAATGTACCCAAAAGAGATGGGTTATGCCCTAATCCTGAAATAAATTACATGAGATTAATAAAACACTAGGATGACCAGTTTCGATCGTCAAGCGATCATCATCAGATCCATTACACTTAGGCTACAAAATCTATGTTTGAAATACAGGTGAAAATATTTACAATATGTACAATTATTTAGTTGCAGTATTGGTACTGCAACTGTCAGTGTATGCTAAATGCAGTATATATGTTAGGTGAAATGCTAAATGGTGATAGCTATCCGTTGATTGTACTTTAGAGAGATTATATGGTTGTAAACTATGGTTAAACTATAAAATTTTAGGCTAACTACTTATCTGATTGTCTTCCGTACAACAGCTACTCGCAGTTTTCGTGCTCACTGGAACTCACTGTGCGGTCGACTGCGGTGGTTATCTTAACGACTGGTTTTCCCTGCTTTCTCCCCCCTGCTCCCACGTGCTGTGGGGAGTGATAGCGATGTGTTTATGTGAGGTGTTGCCAACCTAGATAAGATGTATGTTATTGAATGAGGTGGGTCTACAACTATTAAAGACCGTGGATTAGCCCTCGCCACGCGTGGAGCATAACCCATTCGAACTAAGCGTTGACGGTCTTATGAGGACGTCCCGGCACCTTTAATACTGCCGCGAATATGGGCCTTGGTTTATTGCAGAAGAAAAGTACATCGTACACCTGATCCAGATAACATTTACCTATTAATAACCCCCTAATTTCCCCCCTTTTTTATCTAGCTTGGCTGTGTCGCTAAATTGTGTTTTGTTTCCGACAGGGTGTGTTTTTTAGTAGCGTGAAGAGGGGTGAGCTCTCCATGAACGTGTGTTCATTTAGATTGTTGGGATTGTTTCGTTTGGCTAGGTGTATCTCGATTGCTTCCTTTATGTCAAGAGCTCTGCCTTTCGATTCGTGATGGATTATTTTAAGGTCCGACTCTATGTTGGTAAAGCTGTGCCCTGCGTCACACATATGTTCGCACACGGCTGAATGTGTTCCGTATCTTATCGCATTCCTATGTTCATTATAACGTGTGTCTACTCGCCTTCCACTCTGCCCGATGTAATTAGCTTGACAATCGGTGTCTTAGCACGTTATAGAATATACCCCTGACCTTGAATACGGGTCACGTTTATTTAGATTACTATTTAGGAGGTGCCTAGCGGTTGTGTTTTTCGTCGTGAAAGCTATCTTTATGCCTTGCTTTTTGAATAGGTTAGTGATTTTATATGTATTCGCATTCACATAGTTGAAACGTGCAAATTTTTACTCATTACTGTCCGGTTTGGGAATCGTTTTATCTTTATTTTTATGTTTGGCTATAATTTGATTTATTTTGCTTGGCGAGAAGTTGTTTTCCTTTGCTATTTGCATAATAGTTCTTATTTCCTTATTATAGTTGTCTTTTGACATCATCTTCATCATCATCTTGAGCAGTTTCCAACCGCTGGTCGGGTCTGCTTGGAACATAAGCCTCTCCATCGTTTCCTGTCCATCCACCATCTCTCGTCATTTACTGTGTCCCAGCACACTCCTCTTTCCTCCACACTCTTCTTAACTCCTTTTGTCCATCTGTCCCTTGGTCTTCCCCTTGGCCTCCTTCCCGTCATTTCCATTCCCAACATCTTCTTCGGTATCCTCTCCTCTTGCATCCTCCTCACATGTCCATACCATTGTAGCCTAGATCGCTCTATTCTATTTTGCAATGGTTCCTCTCTTACCATCTCCCGGACTCTCTCATTCCTTACTCTGTCCATTCTTGTCACTCCTACCCTACTCCTCTGGAACTTCATCTCCACTGCTCGTATTTTATTCTTGTCCCTTTCCTTCATCACCCATGTTTCTGAACCATATGTCAAAATTGGCACAAAGTAGGTCTTGTAGATGATTCCTTTACATTTTTGTGGTACATCTTTATTCCATATCATCCCCCTAACACTCTTGAAAAATCCATCTGCGCACCTTCCCCTCTCATTTATTTCCATCCTATTGCCTCCCTTTTCTTCAATTATGTTTCCCAAGTACTTGAAGCATTCTACTTTCTGCAACTGCTGTCCTCCAAGTGTTATGCCCATATCCAGTCTGTTCTTCTTCCTCGTTGTGATGACCACTTCACTTTTTGTGCTGACAACTTCATCCCATATGATAACACTACCTTCTCCCACTCATCTAATTGCTCTTGTACTTCTTCCTCATCCTCTCCCCATACCAGAAGGTCATCAGCAAACAACATTGCCTTCATTTTCCTTTCCCCAATGCTATTTACCACTTTTCGTATGATTTCATCCATCACCACTATAAATAACAGGGGTGAGAGGGCAATTCCCTGTTTCAGACCACTCTCCAGTTGAAACCATTCCGTTCTCTCTCTTCCCTCCTTTACACAGCTTTTGCTTCCCTCGTACATTTCTTTCACTCTTGCCACTGTCTCCTTGTTCACTGCTCTTGCTCTCATTGCTTCCCATACCTTGTTTCTATTAATACTATCATATGCTTTCTCAATATCCAAGAAGGTCATCACCAGATCTTTCCCATATTCATAATGGTGTTCTTGTAGCTGTCTTACTGCAAAGATGAGGTCAACTGTTGACCTTCCTGGCCTGAATCCATACTGTTCTTCCCTCAGCCCATCTTCAACTTCTGTCCGAATTCTTCTCTCCAGTACCTTGTTAAATATTTTGGCGCAGTGGCACATGAGTGTAATTCCCCTGTAGTTCTTGCATTCCTTCCTACTTCCCTTTTTAAATATGGGTATTATTATCCCTCTTTTCCAGTCCTCTGGTATTTTCTTCTCCCTCCATATCACTTTCATTACTCGAAAGAGCCACTGTGTTCCTATCACCCCTGCTGCTCTCACCATCTCCACACTCACTTCGTCTATTCCCGGTGCCTTTCCCCCTTTCATCTTCTTTAATGCTTCCTCCACTTCTTTCCATGTCAATTCCTTCTCTGAAATGTCTTGGTCACTGTCTGTTTCTTCCTCCACAATGTCCACTACGCTGGTTTTAGTTGGATTTAGGAGTTCCTTGAAGTATTCTCTCCAGATAACCTTTACTTCTTCCATATTTTCGACCTCCTTTCCATTCCTGTCCACCATTCTGACATTTTCCCCTGTATCTCTTCTCTTTGCCTTTATCATTCCATACAACACTTTCTTACTACCATCACAGTCCTCCTCCATCATTTCTGTCCATTTCTCCAGGCATTTCTTTTTCTCTTCCTTCACTACTTCTCCTGCTTCTTTCTTCCGCGTTTGGTATTCTTCTCTTGTTCTGTCTGTCCTCTGTTGGAACCATTTCCTGAATGCTTCATTTTTCTTTTTCACTGCTTCCTTAGTTCTGGGGTTCCACCATGGTGTTTCCTTCCACCTTTTCTTTCCACTAGTTCTGCCACACACGACTTCCGCTGCTTCTACCAACACGTCCTTGAACCTATTCCATTCTTCTTCACCTGTTTTCGGATCATCCTTCGGTAATTTGTTCCTCACTAATATCTGGAACTCCTCCTTATTTCCATCCTCCTTCAGCTTCCATGTCCTTATTCTTCTTTCTTGGTTCTCAGTTCTCCTCTTTTCCTTCAGTCCTCTCACCTTGGCGACCAGCAGACGGTGGTCACTGTCCAGGGCTTCTGAAGGTATTACCCTTATATCCGTGATACTCTTCTTGGTCTCCTTCCCGCATAGAATATAGTCCACCACTGATTTCCTAGTCAAATCCCTGCTGTACCAAGTAATTTTATGGCTCTCTCTCTTCTTGTACCACGTGTTTCCAACCATTAGCCCATTTATCTTGCACAGTTCCAACAATCTCTCTCCTTCCTTATTCCTGTTTCCCCATCCTTCACCACCAATCACTTCCTCAAAACCTCTTCTATCAGTTCCGACATGGGCATTTAGGTCTCCCATGACTATCAGGTCTCTCCCCACTAACTGCTTCTGCAACTCCTCTTCAAACTCGTCCTTCTCGCCTTCTGTGCATCCCACCTGTGGTGCATAGACTTGCAGAATGTCCAGGTTTCTACCTTTCACAGTGATTCTGGCTCTAATTATTCTATCACTTACCCTCTTTACTTCCTCCCTCAGCCCTTCTCTCACCACCATTCCCACTCCATTTCTCTTCTCCTCCTAATTTCCTATCCAGTATAGCTGCAAGCCATTTCTCAGTTCTTTTCTTCCTTCCCCTCTCCATCTGGTCTCTGCCAGTCCGAGTACATCCAGTTTTCTCCTCTCCATCATATCCACAACCTCCTCCACTCTTCCCGTCAATGTAGTTATATTCAAAGTTCCGATTCGTATTCCATTTCCATAGCCAGGTCTGCTTCCTTTAGATCTGTCCTTTCCGAGGCCCGTTCCCGTTTTAAAAGCAGTTTCATATCCACTACTGGCTTGCTAGGCCTAACGTAGCTTCACCATAACCCTGGCAAGGGGCCTGTTTTTTGGTCCGCGAGAGGTATTTTATTTCCCTCAAACCCTCCGGACAAGTCCGGCGAGCCCCCCTATCCGCCACCTGGGACGCGCCCGATAGAGGAACAGGCAAAGCTCTGTGCACCATTGAATTGAAACCCGCTAGTTTGTGCGTACTGGGGTGATTAGACTGATTGTCGATTGCATGCGAGGTTTGTGTTGCTTTCCGGAATATGGAATATGAAAGGTCGTTGTCTTTACGTTCAATAGTTATATCGAGATAATTTATTTTCCGGTCTATTTCGGATTCCTTAGTGAATTTGATAGAGTGGTGAAGGCTATTAATGGATTGGAGAATTGTTTCTTCGCTTGTTAGTTCAGTATCGTAGATGCAAATTACATCATCTACGTATCTTTTCCATATTACTATTCCCTTTGTAGAAGTCTTTTCTAAGAACGCATTTTCTAGTGCATTGATGAAGATGTCAGCGATTAACCCACTTAGTGGCGATCCCATTGCTAGGCCTTCTCTCTGTGTGTATATTTTATTGTCGAATTGAAACACGTTTTGGGTGAGAACGACCCTCAGTAATCTCACAATCTCTTCAATTTCTTTTACCGAATTGTTGGATCTTAAGTTGTTTTCGATAGTGTTGATTGCTTCAATAATCGGAATATTGGTGTACATGTTAGTTACGTCGAAGGATACTAGCCTGAAGCTAGGTTTCATTTGTAGGGTGTTAAATGCTGTTACTAGTTCTGTTGTGTTCTTTACAGAGTTGTTTTTGTCGTTGGAAAGACGGCATTTTAAGATTTTTAGTAACTCTTTGCTGATTTTGTAATTAGGGGCATTCCTACAATTGACTATTGGTCTCATTGGGCATTCCTTTTTGTGTATTTTTGGTTGTCCCCTCAATGACGGTATTTTCGGGTTCATGTTTATTAGTTTTGATTGGTTCATGTTTATTAGTTTTGATTTTTCGGCTTTGGTCAGTATGTATTCTGTTTCTTTTAGCGCACTTTTTATTTGTTTTTGGAATTTGTTGGCGGGGTCTTTTGTTAATTCCTTGATTTCGTTGTTTAGGAATTCGACTGTTTTATCAATGTATTCTGTTTTGTTCAAAATTACTGTAGTGTTTCCCTTATCTGCTTTTGTGATGATTAAGTCATGTTCTTTTATTTTTCGTTTCAACGACTTTATTTCTTTGAGTTGTTTGTTGTTTTGAATGTTATTGCTATCGCCCTCTCGTTTGAGGAGTTTTTTGGCTTCGTTGGTGGCGAGATTTTTGGTTAATTCCCTGTCTTCTGCTGGGAGCTTGTGACTGGCTATCTCAATATCTGTGATTAACTGTTTTATATTGTTTTATATTGTGGTTCGTGTGTGCGTCTGTGCAGTTGTATTTCAAACCTCGTCTTTCAAACTTCGTATTAGTTCTAATTATGAAACAGAGATGGCATGAAAGTACATAACTTCTCAGTTTATAACGTGAAAGAAGATCCGGCGAAGCAGCAGGGTTTCATTCGTAATAGGCATTCTAACTTCCGCCTGCACCGGACGTTTGTGGTACGTCGAACCGGTTCAACGAGTAGAGTCCAGCGGACGTACAGTGTACGGCCAACCGGCTTCAGGGGTTATTAAGTACATGTTTCGGGAAGACGATATCTTTTCGTCAGCTCCAAATGTCAAGCACATTTTAAAAGACATACATTCAAAAACCGTACATGTTAAACATGTCCCCAATGGATCCCAAGCATTAAAAACATGTAATCAAAATATTAAGGGTTTTTTTTGTGTGTGGTGCTAATAGCATAATAGCAACTGTAAAACAAACGGTTTTATGCATCATGCGGCTATGTGCCAATTCGTAGTTTTGAGCAAGACTCGTTCAAAGGTATACTTAAAACCATCTGAGAAGATGCACTTTAGTTAAAATAATTCAATATTTGGCACAGTTCCGTATTCTGTTGCGCGTAACGCGATTATTCACACAAAAACTTGGTGCAATAATTTCTTTGTTCTTCTCTAATTTAACTTCGCCGTATTTGCAGTTTGTGGACCGCAGTTACGCATCAAGCGGCTAAGCACTAAACTGTGGTGGTTAACGTGTTAATGCTCAGGGCTACGGATCATTTAGTTATGCAACATTAAGTTAAGTGCTACTTTGTGAGATTTTGTTGTTAATAACCAAGAACTGGTAACACAACATCTGGTTTTCAATACATACTACAATTTCATTGCATAAGAATTTCACAGAAACATACGTTAATGTGACAATATCACGAAGTTTGATGTTTTTCAGTCGGTCAACGCGATTGTACCCAATTGTGATCTCCAACTTCCTGACGCCCTCCATCTTGGAATACCAGAGTCCTCCTTCCGCGCACGTGGCATTTCAATTGCAAATATCTACCCATAGGAGGCACTTGTGTGCACGTTTAACACGTCATTTCATGTTACATGCGACCAGGTACCTATTTCCATCATAATCTCAAAACAGACCAAGGTGGCGCGGAGTCCCTTATTCGTGGCGCAGGTTCATATAAAGAAAAATTTCATTAACAATAAGCTATATTATATTTCACAGCAGCAAATAACATGGACAAAAGAGTGGGATAATTTTCTTTTAACGGTAGACCAAAAGGACGAGGAACAACAAAAAACTAGAAGAACTAAAAGTAAGTCTCCAGCAAGAAAACACAGATACAGTCACCAACACTTAATTACCCCATTCAACCCCCAGTAAAGAGCCTCACTAATATCATTTTAGATGAAAATTAGAGGTTCTTGAAAATGGACCCAAACATAATTGGAGTGCTAATTTGAAAAATAATAGCCTAACTCAATACCGAATCAGAAGCAGCTATTTGGAAACTGCCAATCGAAAAACAAAACAGGTATGAAATAAATAAATAAAAATGTAAAGATGGTCACTTAATCAAAGGTTTTCATGAAGAAAGAAGACTACATAAGATAAACAGATGATTTTTTTAACAATTCTAATTTCATTAAAGTTAATAGATCCCACCATGGGCATACAAAAGAAATTTTTAAAAAATTTGAAGAACACCAATTTTATTTTGTCAGATAAAGAAACCTCTAAACTTGTCAGCATGAATCCTGGATTCCCCACACTTAGGTCAATGTCCGAAATTCATAAAGATAATATCCCAATTAGACCAATCATGGATTATTAGAAATAGCCCGATCTATAAAACTGCACAATTCGTCCAACTGCAGCATTTCTCAATAGACATTATAAATTTGAAGGCCAATAAATGTTTTGTAAATACTTCAGATTTTTGTCATCAAACCATGACCATAAAACTTGAATCTTACAAACAATTGACATTAAAGATATGTATACAAATATTCCCATTACATAACATCCCAAATCGTAGAAACCTCAAGGAACATAGCCAGGAATGGTTTCAGGAAGGTCTGGAGAGACGACACATCGATTGCAAAAGTGCATAAAATTACAAGGAGATTATGTTGAGAAGTTAGACGTAGCAACTGATGTGTAATGTACTTCATTTGGGTAGGAAAAAATAGTGTAAAACAATATACTGTAGTACGCCCCTCGTATAACGAACTCTTCGTGATTTATTCTAAGGAACATTTTATAATTGCTCTAAGCACCACAAAAAAAGCTGAAAATTTTTATCTAATGTTTTGAATGCGAAGCAGGCCCAACCTGTGGTTGGAAACTGCTCTAGTTGATGATTAACAAATTCACAAAGAAATTTGATACAATGGTCCGGCTAGCTCAAAACAGTTGCCAGCGTTTCGCCCCAGTGTATCAAATTGTATCAAATTTCTTTGTGAATTTGTTAATGTACATAGCTCATTCGGACAATTTTACATCCTGTTTCCTACGGGAACAGATATTTCCAATATGGATTAGCTAGGTAAGCTAACATTATTTTTGAAAGGAAGTTTTGACTTCCATAGTACATTGGCGCTGCTCGTGGCAACATTTGTGCCTTGCAGCGGCCTTCACAGTATGTACTAGCCACGCGTCTTGGTGAGGTGTACCATAACCAACTGAAGAGCCCATTGGTACACTGGGGCGAAACGCTGGCAACTGTTTTGAGCTAGCCGGACCATTGTATCAAATTTCTTTGTGAATTTGTTAATGTACATAGCTCATTCGGACAATTTTACATCCTGTTTCCTACGGGAACAGATATTTCCAAAACTAGTTGATGATGTTTTTAATGCTCAGAGATGTTGGTGTTTTGATGTGTTTAACATGCACTGTTTTTAAATGTATTCTTTGTCTTTTTTTAAATGTGCACGACTCTCGGAGCTGATGAAGGGAAAGTTAGTATATTCCCGAAGTAACCATTGAAGTTATATAAATATCCATTACCTAAGCATTGACTAGGCGGAGAATTTTATTGAAGGAGTCCTAATTTATCATTCACTCAATATGGATCAAAAAAATGCATCAACCTTTTGCATTTTTTTTTTCATCTTAAGGTTGAACACAAAGTGAATTTAACATTTCCCCTGTCTCTCCCGTTTTGTTAAAACATTTGCCTCTGCCGATAACAGAGACATACACTTTCTTCCTGTTTGTTTGATTCACGTTTAAGTATCGTACATCTAATTTCTGATAAGTGTATTTTGGTTGCAATAATCTGAAGCCATGCTGAAGTACTTGGCAGCATATTTCAGTGTGTTCATGTTCTGCTACACAACTGCAATAGGGAGTTAACGATGTTTGAATACACTTACTATCATCCTTCACCAGGATTTCCATACTCTCTCCAGACAACTGTCAGAACAGTATCTTATTTCAAGTCCTGGTGTAACTATCCCAATATTAGAACTTAATAATTACAATTACACACTACTAAAGTCACTACAATAACACAGGATGACAGACAAATGCCACACGTAAGTACAGGTGGCGATGACAAGTTGATTACACTTAACAACCTGTGAAATGTCAAGACGGTGGTGGTTACAGCCCACCCTTTTAGTGACAGATACTTTATTCTATTTTATCTTTGTACTGTGGACTTAGGGGAATGGCATTATTGCAAGGACTATGAATGTCAAAATCATTGTAAGGAGATTTCACTGTAAGGTAAGGTGCCCAATATCTGTCCCCTTTTAGGTCTTTTTGCATATATTTTTTAAATGTTTGGCGATGAATGTCTGGAATCAAGCGACTAGGATGACTGAACAGTTGTCTTTAAATGAAGAAATTTAACCTAAGGAAATGTAGTGCACACAAGGATTTATTCTAAAAAGTATGCAAAGTTGCACCTTCTCACATTAAATGTAGGGCATTCCTAAATTCGTCCCCATGTTTCTTCTTCAGAAAAAGTCAAATTTATATGATTTTCAATGGCAAACAATTGTTACATGAATATACACCTGTCACTTTCTGACGAACTCATTTCATGACACAATTGGAAATATTTTGTGCATCTAATCTACCTTTCTCACATCTTATCAGCTAAATAGGGTTTTCCACAATGGCACATTCCGAGTCATTGTCTGTTGAGGGGTGTAGAGTTTCGTCTGAATCATCAAGACTCGTTAACTATCATTAGAAGATTCTTGCTGGGAAATAATTCTCTTGCACCTGTTTTTAGCTAATGGTGTTCCCTTCCATGACATTGCTCGGACGAGGAGGTGGATTTAACAGAAATTGATGGTCCAAGTTTAGAATGAGATGTGGAACATCTTGAAGAGGTGAGAAGTATGGGTTATCAATCTGGAGCTTTTTTGTACCTTTGCCCCATTAATTTTGTTGTCTTCTGTGACTCTTCCTTAACTTTGATTTTGTGAGGAGTCCCAGTGACCAACGCTGCTGAACCTCGCCAGTTTGAAAATGTAGCCTCAATAAGTGGAGCTTCCCAAGTGTCCTTACGTCTTAAAACGGGTAGATCTGTCTTCGATGTAAGTCTTGTTAATTATTCTTTTGCCTGTAAGAAATAAAATTCTCATCTGGAAAA
Organism: Meconema thalassinum; assembly: GCA_946902985.2. Classification (NCBI taxonomy): domain Eukaryota; kingdom Metazoa; phylum Arthropoda; class Insecta; order Orthoptera; family Tettigoniidae; genus Meconema; species Meconema thalassinum. The sequence goes on along the minus strand of OX336389.2, from coordinate 878,911,624 downwards.
ATATCAGGCCTGGAAGGACCAATGCTGGTCCTCTTGAAGCCGTTGACAGTTGTCTCCATAGTCGTCGCTTTCAAATATGCCTCTGAAAACAATGAAGCTACCTGTCGCTTTCTCACAATTTGACCAAGATGATTCGCCAACCAGCCTTGTATGGCATTGGCATAGTAAGTCTTACACAGGGACATGAAGGCTACATCCAAGGGCTGCATCCTGTCTGGAGTATGGAGGTAGACATGCAATTGAGATGCCAGTTTCATGAGCTCTTTCAGTCGTGTCAATATATTGCTGCACAACACAAAAAGGCAGTTGGGCAAATTTTAGCAGGGCATGTTTGCATTCACATCAATATCCCCATCTTGAAGGCTATCCAACAACACTTGAAATATAACACATGGTTTGAAACCTACTTTTTTTAAATTCCATTTCTGTAGCTGCTAAAACTATGTTGACGGGTCGAGAGCTAACAAGGCAGTCTTGCTTTCGACAGGTTCTTCTCCATTTAACACAAAAACAAAATACAATGACCTGAAAGATCTGCATATTGTTCAAAAAATACAAAAGAATATGTGCTAATAACTGAAAAATAGGAATCTTCTGATTTAATAGAAAAATTATTTAAAATGTGTATTTAACCCCCATAACATATCGGAGAGCTAGTGGTAAATACTTTAAAAGGAATGAGTTGATGTTTCAGTTTTTGTAATAATGAGCGTTTTTCCTTTTCAGATGATGATCATCATGGGTATTGTTGCTGTCATACTCATTGCCATCAGTAAGTAGTCATGGTTTCAGTTATTATGAGAGCTACTTGAGGGAACAGTGGGAAACATTATCATGGTTTAATGATAGGCAACATGGATTTCGGAAAGGTTACTCATGCGCGAGTCAGATGCTATCACTTTTTCAAGACATTAGCGAATCGTTAGACCATGGAGTTTCAGTCGACGCCGTGGTTATAGATTTTGCGAAGGCATTTGATGTCGTGCCGCATGACCTGCTACTCCATAAATTAGCTTCGACGAAGATTGATAGAAGAGTAATTTTATGGAAATATCTGTTCCCGAAGGAAACAGGATGTAAAATTGTCCGATTGAGCTAGCCGGACCATTTCATCAAATTTCTTTGTAAATTTGTTAATTTTATGGATCCAAGAATTTTTGACGGGTCGTTCACAGAAAGTGAAAGTCGAAGGCATATTCTCGGATGAAATTACCGTAACGTCGGGTATCCCTCAGGGCAGCGTAATCGGAACTTTGTTATTTTTGGCATTTATAAATGACTTACCAAATGGGATTCGCAGTGACTGTCGATTGTTTGCGGATGATTGTGTAATATATCGAAAGATACATGACTCGCAAGACAATGCAGTGCTTCAAGAGGACCTGAACCTGGTCTATAAGTGGGCGATTGAAAATAAAATGAAAATAAACACAAGAAAATGTAGTCTCTTAAAAATAGGGAAAGTGCGAAGGCAGGCTTTTCAATATAACATGGGCTCGGAAATACTTGTAGAAGAAGATTCTTGCAAATATTTGAGCGTTCACGTAAGGAATGATATGAAATGGAGTAGTCATGTAGTATGTGTAGTTTCAAAAGCTTACAAATCCCTGCACTTTGTAATGAGGGTATTAAAAGGAAGTAGTACCTCTGCTAAAGAATTAGGCTATTTGTCACTTGTAAGACCTATTCTGGAATATGCCTCGGCGGTTTGGGATCCATATCAAGTAGGGCTCATCAATGAGTTGGAAATGGTACAAAGAAAGGCCGCTAGATTTGTGCTCAGTGACTTTAATCCCAGGAGCAGTGTGAGCCGTATGTTAAAGAAACTTGGGTGGGAATCACTGGAGGCAAGGAGGATGAAATCGACTCTGCGCTATGTACAACACGTACACAAATCAACCAGCATGGGGTGAGCTTAGCAAACGATTGGGAAAGCCCACTTACATGGGTAGGAGCAATCATCCTTTCAAAGTTAAGGGCCGACCACAGCGAACAAATTATGGTAAATATTCTTTTGTAAACCGTGCCATTGATAACTGGAACTCTCTACCTGCCGCAGTCTTAGAGCCATTTCCCAAACATATAGGTGTGTTTAAGAAAAGACTGACTATTTGTGTAAATACTCCAGTTTAATTGTTGTATAATTGTTATTGAATTGTTATGTATAATTATTTATTTGTTATGTATATCCAATTTGCCACCGGGGGACACACCCTCCATTGCAAATGAATGAATGAATGAATGAAAGGATGAAGCTTGGTTTTTACAGATAGAGTAGCGGGTACTCCACTGAAACCCTTTATTTGTATGAGTTGATGTAAAGATGCGTTCTACCCCAATTATCATTGGAAGAATAATTTGCCCCTGTGTAAATGAGGCTTGTGTAGTTTTTCATTCAGTCGGAAAGAACACTCCACACACAAGGAACATTCACCTATTTTAATGAAACTTGGCAAACTGCATTGTTTCAGGTTCTGGAGCTGACTAAATCTTAAACTTGGAGCGCCTAGTCGCATTTGATGCCACTACAAGCTGTTCAAAATGAACTAGTAATGTTGGTGCGCGACAGCCTTGTCCCCACTCATCTGCAACTGCAGCTGCCTGCATGTACAGTGTGTTCCTGGAGAGGTGAGGGGGATGCCAGCTGATATGAGCAAGCCAAAACCACACAGGATGACTTGTCAGTACCAACTTGGTTCTCTGAACATATACCTACCCGTTCCATCATGCCAGCTCGGCTGCACTAGTGGGTAATCCACAATTTAAGATGGATTTGTTTCTACGTTCTTTATTTTGTCTTCTGCTGGGGAATTCGTGATTATATTAGAATTGATGGGAGTACAATTAACATGAAATAGTTACATTTGGCAACATCCCCGTAGGCTGATTGCTTGTATTGGCTGGCATTCCATTCACCTCTCCTCCAGCAACACACTGCACATGCAGGCAGCAACAGACAAGGAGTGAGGTAAAGAATTTCAGTTTGGAAAGCTCATAGTGGCATTTAATGTGAAAAGGAGCCTCAAGATTAAGATTATCATCTCTGGAACGTGAAACGATGCTGCTTGCACAGTTTCATCAAAATTGGAGAGGGTCGATTTGACGATTGTTCCTTGCCAGTGCTGGTTCCGCATACAGTATATTTGAAAATCCCACTGGATAATATAAACAATTATATGGCAGGAAAAAATAACAGTTGTCAAAATTAAAAGTGGCCACTTTCTTGAACCTAAGTTCCCTAAGAGTGCCTTTGTCTAATGTTCAGAGACAGGCAGTGTTACATGCTGGGCCTGGTATCCATACTATAGTCATAATGGACCAATTTTGCATACTACATTTGTGGCATAATGGTAACAAGGGCTGGTATTCACTAGGTTGTACATTGACACAATTTGTGCCTTGTTTTGTCTTTAGACAATAATATTGCTATTGTGTCTTTTCGGCTGTTTTAGTAATCAACACTGGGTTCATGAATTTACTATGCCAGGACATAATCATTATTTATTCTGACATAATGGGTGCAAATAGAAAGAATGAAAGGTTTTATTCTCAACAAAAATATATTTTGTGGCATAAACAAAACAAAACACTTACTGGCATCTGTCTAGAAAATTTAAACAATTAAATGTAAATGCAGAAGCCACAATTCAGTATTTAGTCAATCTTCCTCACAAATAAAGCACATGCGTTGTCAAGTGGGCATGGAATTGATTAGACCTTTCAAATAATGGCAGTTTTCAACCGAGGCATCTCGGGGATCCTGGGCAAGCTTCCACAAATTATCAGGACATTAGGCCAATTTTTCTGCATATGCTGCCCTGCACACATTGAATATGAAGAGATACAGGAGCTGATCGTGAAGTACCCTCCATACTGTACTGTGCGATGTACCAGTTGCCCGAGCCACTTGTCGTGTATCGATACCTGGATCGTCGTCGACATACTGTAAGATCTCTTCGTTGTGGTCTGGCGTACCAACACGTGGTCGTCCTCGATCACATGCCTGTGGTGCAACGGTTCCTGTCCCCGCAACACGACGAAAAACAGCCTGAAAGGTTGGATGACTCGGTTGTCGATGGTCTGGAAACACACTTCGATACCGCCGTGCCGCTTCGGGTCCAATACCATTCGCGCTACCATATATGTCATGTCTGCCTGCTCATGGAATGAATATCCAGCCATACTGTATCGTAGTGTAGTCGAACACGCGCAGGTACCGCACTAGTGAAACTATGAAGACAGACTAATGCCACATGACTATAAACATAAACACAAGTCTCCACGGTCACACGTCGCCATTTAGCGGTACGATACAGTCCAATGTGGCAAAGCCTCTCTATCCGTGCATAGCGCAATACTGTTGTGCAGTTGGAATAAAACGTACCTGATGCGTATACCCATGTGTTGACCACTCCCTCCCGGGACAACAAAGGGGTCGGGGACACATGGTCATATGACCTTGTTTTCTTCTGTCGGTGTCAGGAACCCATCCCCGAAGTTTGCCAAAGTATTTCTGAAACAGCCTGTATATGTGTAAACACACAAAAGAGTACAATTATAGTACAAAAAACTCCATTAACAACACACGGTAACTCGATACACCAAAAACACAATATAAGTTCGCAAAATAGTCCTGTGATAGTATATTGGCTTTCACGCCCAGTGAATTAAAACTCGGCAATTTTTCTATGTTTATGCCGTGTCTTGTGTGGGGTTTGGCCTAGGACAACAAGCTGGCTCATCACCGGGCTCTTGGTGTCCCCACCCGGACCCCACAGGAGTAGCGAACTGTGAGATACCTCCCTTTTTATGAAGCCCACCTGCGCCTCTTTACTGCGAGAACTAAAAGCTCAAGCAGCCGTAACCTCCCTATGAAGACTTCCAAAAAGATGCTATATTGGCTTTCACTGCCAGTGAATTAAAACTCAGCAATTTTTCTAGATTTGTGCCATGTCTTGTGTGGGGTTTCGCCTAGGACACCAAGCTGGCTCATCAGCGGGCTCTCGGTGTCCCTGCCCGGACCCCCACAGGAGTAGCGAACTGCGCTCTACCTCCCGTTTTATGAAGCGCACCTGCGCCTCGTTACTGCGAGAACTAAAAGCTCAAGCAGGATTAAAACTCGGCAATTTTTCCAGGCTTGTTCCGTGTCTTGTGTGGGGTTTCACCTAGTTCTCTACTCCTGTGGGGGGTCCGGGCGGGGGCACCAGCAGCCCGCTGATGAGCCAGCTTGGTGACTTAGGCGAAACCCCACACGAGACATGGCACAAACCTAGAAAAATTGCAGAGTTTTGGTCCTGTTATAATTACTAATATATTTGCTGCGTAAAAAGAAATCTAAAATTATCCCTACAATATCTTACACACTCGCTCAAACACATACCCTTCACTCTTACAATATGTTTTCCCTGTTACCATTCTTGTTGTTGCCATTCCCTGACCATTTTCTTGAATTTAAAAATATTTTCTGGTAGGGGCTGACGGTGCCTTCTGGTAAACTGTTCCGCTTCTTTTCTCCCCTCCCTACATAGGAATACTTTCCCCAATTGTTATTCCACAGAGTGAATTTTATTTTGTATTCATGGTCGTGCTTACCTTTATATACCCCCTCCAGTCTCTCCCTATGAACTTTCTCCAGTTCCTTTACTAGGTATTCCTGTTAAGGGTCCCATACTGCAGCAGTGTATTCCAGCTGTGGTCTCACTAGACTGAAGTATGCCCTCTCTCTTACCTCCTTGCTTGCTCCTCATGGCACACACATGGTCAGGTGAAGGGGTGTATGTCTTCCTTACCACCTGCCCTGTGTGTTCTTTCTTATAGAATTCCCCCTCACTCATAGTTACCCCAGAATATCTACCTACAGTTTCCTCTTAATTTTCCCCTTTTCCCCTGGAAATTGTAGTCTTAGTTAATTTTGCTCCTCTCACTTCCAAACGTGACAGCCAGGTCTAAATTTGTTGTCAGCATGGAATTTTTATTTATCCAGTCTGTAAGCTTTCCCAAATCCGTTTGTAATGTATCACAATCTTTCCTATCCATGATCTCCTTATAAACCAATATGCCGCCACCAAATAGCCTGATCGTTGATTCCAAGTCTTCCCCTATGTTGCTTATACAGGCCCCAGTTTGTTTCCTTGTGGCACCTATCTCCTTTATTTGACCTGTTCTGACAGTGAAGTCCCCACCCTTACCCTTTTATTTCTCCCCCCTAAGAACGATTTTACTCAATTAACTTCTTTATCCAACCCTATGTTTTGCATTTTCCTAATTAATATCTTGTGATTTGCCCTATCAATGGCCTTTGGAAGGTCGATTGCCATGCAAGCATTGACATTTTTCACGACTGCATTTAATTGTGCCCACTCCACGACGAGAAATCGACCCCAACACGATACACATACTACCACTGAATGTCCTTCAGAGCTTGGCTACCCTGTGTGTGACAATGTTTATGTATAGTAAGCAGGCTTTTTAGGTTCTATTGTTCGTTGTCTGTGGGATATTTCCTGGCATGGGCTTGATAGCTCATCCTATTTAATTTATTTTGCAACCATTTTGGAGAAATATTGTCTTCAGTACATCCAGCTCTGTCTTTTCGGTTTTGGGATTGTTATATAGCTTCTTTGCTTTGTGGACAAGTGTTACTAGGACTGTTCTTTTCTGTACTAGATGGTGGTGTAAGTGTGCATGTAGGTAAAAGTTAGTGCGTGCACGTATGTGTGTAAGTAATTCAGCCTTCCTTCACCCAGGTACCACTGTAAAAGACCATGCATGTAATCAACATGCATGCACACAATTAACTGTTAAAGGACTGCCTCACCACCAATTACTTCCTTTGGGAAAGAAGACAGGGTTTGCCACTCTCCAGTTGTAGACAACCTGTACATGGCACATTTTGAGCAATCGGTACTCTCTGCAGCATCCTGAAGGCCTGTGTAGATTCATCGATGACGCATTTATAATCTGACAACATGGCTGTGGAAAGTTCAAGGAGTTTGCTTCTCACTTAACATATCAAGGAGTGGATAAACTGTACCTACAAACTGGAGAAGGAAGGCTCTATTTTCTTCCTTGATGCGAGGATAACTCTCAACCCAAATGGGAGGTTAAGCCACAGTCGACAGATCACCCACATACCCACCTACCAACTGGTACCTACAGGCAGACTCGCATCATCATCCAGCACAGAAAAGAGCAGTCCTAGCAACACTTATGCATAGAGTAAAGGAGCTATGAGACACTCACGAAGCCAAAACACTGGAGCTCGACATTCTGAAGACAACATTCCTCCAGAACAGTTATAAAATATCATCCACGAGCCATCAAGCCCAAGATGGGTGATGACAGAACCCACAAAGCCTGCCTACCACACATATACATTGTAACACACAGGGATATCCAATATCCATAGTCTTGGTGGGCTAATTTATTTATTTTTTAATAAAGAGAGCAGAGCACTTGTAGTAGTGCATTGGCACTGCTCGTGACTCATGGTGAGGTGTACCATACCAACTGACGAGCCCATTGGTATACTGGGGTGAAACTCTGGCACTACTGAATTGAGCTACCTGGATCATTTTTGAAATTTGATGTGTTATTTCGCTCCTTTGAAGTAAAAGAAAATAACCTGGATTCTTTGGGAAACAGTTATTCCAAAATAGACTAAATACCAATTGAAATGTATTCATTAAGTGCCTGGCATGTTCTCAGATTTACGCTACCAACGTTTCATTAACGCTTTGCGATAATTGAATAAACGGCAAATAATACCCTCAATCAACTCTGCCTGCAGCAACCATGGGGCGGATTGAGTAGCTCCATGGGTGTCGTTGCCAGTCCCAAGCCCGGAGAAAGGAGAACTGTTAGGGAGACCAGTCACAACTATCCCTTTAAAGAATTTGTGAGAGGCATAGCAGTCCATCTAGCTATAATGGCATGTGCTTAGGCCAAAAGGTGGCAGCCCCACTAAAGCACTCAGGGACTGTGGGCTAACAACCTGCATCTCTTAAAATGTATTGTTAAAGAAACTTCAAGAAGCAAAAGCTGGATGGACAACAAGTTGACAACCTTTGGATTGAAATGGACCACGAGGATTGGATTTTGGAATGTACGGACACTTTACGATAGTGGAAAGTTACATCAAGCTGTAGTAGAATTTATCAACTATAAACTAGACATAATGGGAATGAGCGAGGTACGCTGGAATGAATTTGGAGAAAATAGACTACCATAGGGGATGACATTTCTGTATTTAGGGAAAACAAATGCCGAGGACGACCATGTGAATGGTGTTGGTCTAATTCTAAATAAAACGGCAAAGAAGAGTCTGCTGGATTGGAGACCAATATCTGACAGAATCATAACAGCACGGTTCAAAGGACGGGTACAAAATGTAACTTATCATCCAATGTTACGCCCCAACTGAACAAGCAGACATGGATACCAAAAATTACTTCTATACAGATTTGCAGGCAACATTGAATGGGGTGAAACGAGATATTGTCATTGTGATGGGAGACCTAAATGCAAAAGTGGGCACAGAAAACCTTGGGATAGAAAATATAATGGGGAGACGTGGAGTTGGAGGGGAGAATGAAAACGGAGGACTATTTAAGGAGTTCTGTGCGAGCAATGAGTTTACTATAGGAAGAACGGTGTTCCCACATAGAAAATGTCAAAATCTCATGGGTATCACCTGATCACAGGATGCAGAATCAGATTGACCACTTTGCCATAAGTGGGAAATGGAAAAGATCATTGTTGGATGTCTGAAACAAAAGGGGAACCGATATAGGCAGTGATCACCATTTGATGTTAGCCAAAGTGCGCCTGAAAATCATAGCTGCAAAGAAGAAATTTAATGTTCAAAAATTAAAGGACCTAAACGTCAAACAAGAATTTAGATTAGAACTATGGAACAGATACGAAATACTAAATACAAGGGAAGATGGAGTAGAATAAGAATGGCAGAAAATCAAAGGAGCAATGCTAGAAACTGCAGAGAAAGTAGGGGGATTCAGAGATAACAAAGGGAAGGATTGGATGAGTCAGGACACCTGGGAAAAGGTGGGAGAGAGGAAGAAACTGAAAGCAAAGATGAATACCATAAATACTAGGGGACAAAAGATGGAACTTCATGCAGAGTACACGAGTCGACCGGGAGGTGAAAAGGAGTGCAAGATCAGACTGAAAGAAGTGGGCAAGTGATCTCTCATTAAGGGCGGAGAGGGCTGCCAGAGAAGGAAACCTGGAAAACATGAGGAACTTGACCAGACCACAAGACTGCTAGGAAAGAGGAAGGGACCTATAGATCGTCCATTGAGAAGTAAAGCTGGAGCATTGCTGACTACTGAAGATGAGCAATTGGAAAGATGGCGTGAACATTTTGCAGAAGTGCTGAATAGAGAGGTACGACCAGAGGAAGAAGAACAGGACTGAGAAGAACAGGCAGGTATAGATGACAATGCAGAGGAAGATGGAAATCTAAATGAATATGAGGCTCTTGGTAGAATCGAGTGAAGCACCTAGTAGAGAAGAGATCAGAGCTGCTCTAAAGCAAACGAAAAGTGGCAAAGCGCCAGGAACAGATAATATCCCACCAGAACTCTTGAAAGAAGATCTAACAGTAAATTTACTATACCATCTGTTGGAAAAAATTTGGAACTGGGAAGGAATACCAGAAGAATGGAAGACCGGCACTTTAGTCAACGGCACTACTTCCGAAGATGGGACCTGACAAATTGTATCAATTCGAGAGGAATAATGCTGTTATCTATTGTTAGCAAAGTGTTGTCACGAATCATCTTAAACAGAATGGACTACCTTGAAATCCACCTAAGAAGAGAATAAGCTGGGTTTCGCCGAAACCGATTGTGTGTTGATCAGATTAATACACTGCGCATTATCCTTGAACAGAGCATGGAATTTGTGGCCAGTCTATATCTAGTGTTTATATACTTAGAAAAGGCTTTCGATTCAGTGGATAGAAGAAGCATGTGGAAAATAATTGCAAATTATGGTATTCCGGGAAAGGTCATCAGAGTTATGCAAGAAATGTATAACGGATACCCGTGCAAAGTACCATAATGCACCAAGGGAAATTGACACCATCTATTGATGTAAGAACAGGTGTAAAACGGGTGTGTTCTCTCTCCATCAATCTTCCTAATTGTGATAGATGCAGTGATGAGGAAAACAAATGAAGGTAAAAGAAGAGGAGTAAGTTGGAATTTAACAGATCAACTAGAAGATTGATTTTGCTGATGTGTGTGTCTCCTCTCACAAAGCTTTTGGCACATGAATGCCGAACCGGAAGATCTACAGGAACAGGCCAGAAGGCTAGGGTTAACTGTAAATTCAGGGAAGACCAAATCACTTAAGACTAAACGTAACAAAACGAAAGAAACTTGGAGGATGTTAAAGAATTTACGTATCTTGGTAGCATCGTTTCTAAAACGAGGAGCAGAGGAGGATGTGAGCAGTAGGATCAAGAAAGCAAAGGCAGCCTTTATCCAGTTGCATCCTATCTGGAAAAGCAATGAGATTTCCACAGGAACTGAACTCCGAATATTCAATAGCAATGTAAAATCAGTGTTGCTATATGGATGTGAGACTTGGAAAGTAACTAAATCAATCATAAAGAAAATCCAGACCTTGATAAATCGATGCTTACGAAGAATCTTGAGTGTTTTGACCAAATGTAATATCCAATGAAGAACTCTGGAATAAGCCCGTGGATTTATAGTTGGAAGGCAAGAAAGTGGAAGTGGGTCGGACATACACTGCGCAAAACACAGACGGCAATAGAGAGGCAAGCCCCGAGTTGGAATCCTCAGGGACATCGCAGAACAGGAAGACCGGAGAAACTTGGAGAGGGAAGCTACAGAGGCGGGGAGAATGTGGGGAGAAGTGAAGGCAATTGCACGAAACAGAGTCTGATGTGAATGCTTCGTCGAAGCCCTACGTTCCAGCGATGCGAACAACAGGACTTAAGAATAAGAATACCCTCAATCAACAACCTTCTATGTTTGATTCCTCACAACCTGGAGCACAATATGCTAGCATGTGACATACTTCAATTGTAAAAGCAGGTTTACCTGCAAGGATGAACAGAATCAGACAATGCACCATCAATCGCAACAGTGTGATGGAGGCTTAAAGGGCTGCATTGGGTGCTAGGCCGCACACACCTAGCTACAAGCATGTTAAAAAAGATCAGTCCCTGCTGTCTAGACTAAAATTATATTTTATTTTCGAATATGTTCTATTCTAGTGGAAAATAAAAAATGAACACCTCAAAAGAAGTGATGTAAAAACACTATATTTATATAGGACAGTGGTGCAGGGTAGTAAAGGTAATGATCCAAAGCTCCATGCAGTGTAGGGAGTAGGAACCACGTACAAAGTATGAAAACTCGTGAGCCCATAACAATTGTATTTGGCTTGCAGAATGAGTGGTCTGTTGTTTCAAGCATTAAACTGGGTGAGTTAACTTTGTAGACATGCGAGAATGGCATCAGCAAGGACAATTAACAGAATTCCAGTGAGGTCCTATTGTGGGCCTGTGGGAGTCTGGGTGATTCTTTCGAAGAATTTCCCAACACATCGGATGTAAGGTGTCTGCTTTGTGTCAATATTGGTGCTTGTGGTCCATGGAAGGTGCACATGGTCTTTATCCTGGTTCCGGCAGTGCCATACAGCTTCACGCCTTCACTACCCTATCAGACAAGCAGTCACTGCTGATTGCACAATGAACACAGCACAAATTAGCACTGATGTGCACCCACAGTGTCAGTTAGGCCATCAGAAACCATTAGGTGGAAGCTGGGCAACAGTCACCAGACTTGCCCTCACACCTCATCACCTTCAATGGTACCGTAAAAGTCCCAACTGGAGGTATGAATGGCACAGGGTTGTGTTTAGTGATAAATGAAGATTCTGACTTGTCATCTGTGATGGTCATCTACATGTGCAGTGTTGACCAAGAGAGCGACAAATAAGTGTACATAGCAGTGACTTTCCGGACAAACTCCTGGCATCATGGAGTGTGGAGCCATAACTACAATGACTGTACATGGCAGGCATTTGCTGAGGGAACACTGAACAGTCCAGGATACACCCAGAACATCATCCAGCCCATTCTGTTGTCATTCCTTCAGCATCAAGGAGATGTGCTCTTCCATGGTACAGTTGTCTGTGTACACGCTTCTCACATTACCCAATATGCTTGCCAAGATATTCAACTCTCCTGGCCAGCATGATCACCAGACCTGTCCCCCATTGACCATGTGTGGGACATGATGATATGGCATCTGGTCGGGTCTGCATTACTGGAAACAACATGGCCGTCTCCATGCACAATTGCAGGACTACATTGTAGCTAGGAAAGGTTATACAAAATACTGAAATTGTTGTTCAAGACATCTGTTATAGTGAGTGACCTTGTGATTATGGTCCTATACAGGGTATAACCTTTTTTAATAAAACTGCATTCATGTGGGACCATTGTTTGAATGGTTTATTAATTTTAGAGGCGAACATTTTCTAGGGGTGTATGTCTTTGCACCCTCCAGACAAACCACGGCTGCTTAATACTACAGTATGTAAGAAAAACAAGAAAGAAAAATTAAAACATAAGGGAAAAAGGCAAATACATCTTGAGCACAAGGGAAGTGTCCAAGCCACATCCCACACTGTAATTTCACGATGTACAGTGCAACATTTTCTTCAAAGATTAAAAAATGTAAGTGGAATGATCACATGTCTTAAGGGGTCAAACAACTATATATTGGATAGGATTATGTATTTATGGGGTTTTACTGTAATATTTATTAATACAGTTTAAATGACCATGTAAAAATTCGGTTTAAACACTGCATTCATTCCTGTAAACAATTTGCAAGTCAAACAAGTTCTTACGTTAACTAAATAGCCTATTTTCATATACCCGTATATACTCGAATACCACCCGCACATTTTTAAACAAATTCGGACGTGAAAAATTGGGGTGCGGGTCTTATTTGAGTCATCCAAATTTGAAAGATCTAAATTGCCCGCCGCGCGCGATATCGGGTGTGGCGAGTATCCGCTAGATGGTGCTAGCCTTCTTCCGGCTATAACTTTGTTTTACCGTAAGCACGCGGCGTCATACAGTCATGGGAATACTAATTGCCATTTCTGGTCCGTATTGACGTATATAAAGATAAAAACTTCACTTATACGATTTTCAAGGGACCAAATGAAAAAAACGTATAAGCGTGAAAAACGCGTAAATGAAAGTCGCTTAATAAAAACTGCAAAATGTATGTGACATTATGGGTTATACAGGGACTTGGTGTTATATGCGACGCGGACCCTCGCTCGCGGCGCCGGTCCCCCGTCAAGCACTTGGCTGTAATGCGCTTCTTGGCGCCACAAGTTTCCCTCCTCTGCAGTGTGCTTGAGCAGTGTGGGGTTCAGTTTAGTCAATTGTTCACGTCTTTAGTGCTCAAGGTGATGTTCCAATGCGATTTTCATTACGTGAACGTGTGTAAATACCTTCTTAAAGTACAGGAAATCTTTCGCGAAAATGAGCTTAAAGACTATATTACAGTTGAAATACAGTCAATCGGTGGTGAGGAACTTCAGAACGTAAATGACAATTTCATAAAGAGGTGCCAGCGATGTGGAGCAGTGGATGGCGAACATTTTCAGCACCAGCTGTGAACTACAGTATAGGCTATAGGCCGCGCGAGCTGCGCATTACGGTAAAGTGCCTGGCGGGAGACAGTCCCGCAGCGCGGGCGAGCGGCGAGCGATGGCCCCCGTTAAGAAGTGAACAACAGCAATCGTAATGCACTTCCTTTTCCTTTCACCCATGTTCACTGCTATCAAGGTTAACCACAACTGAAGCACCGAACAAGGCAGAACAATGACTGAAGCAAGTGATGTTGTATTTCGCAACACACGCAACTCCGGCTGAACATAGCTTCAAGGTCGTTCTCGCCACAACATAGCGCCGCGCGAGGGATGGTCTCCGAGAAACGTACAGTGCGTCTCATAAGTTTCTGGCTCCAATATTTTTAGAGATTTTAGGTAGGGAAACCGTTGTAAACGTATAAACGACGCATTTTTCTCTCGGGGACGTAAGATATGATCGTATAAGCGTGAAAAACGAATAAATGTAAAACGTATATCGGAAATAAATTAACATGGAAAGTATAGGGATTTTGCCGGGACCAAGAAAAAAATCGTATAAGTGTAGAAAACGTATAAGTGTGAATCGTATAAAAGAAGTTTTACTGTACATACAGTCACACGCACGTTCTCCGAGTGTAAACATGAATGCTACGAAACGTTTGCGGTCATTTACTGTGAGTGAGAAATTGAAAGTTGTGAGGGAAGCTGAAGTTATTGGAAATCGTGCCCGGTAGGAAATATGATATTGACGAGTCATGTATTCGTGATTGAGCGAGATGACGTCTATGCTGCGTGAACCGCCCGTTCAAAGCAGCCTTGAAACAGCTGTGTACGGAGCGGATGGCGGCCGATAAGCACACACCGACTCCAACTGGTCGTATTCAGCGCCCGAAAGTTCAGCTGCTGTGTTCGTGGATTTTGACGGCATGGAATCGTATCTCTAGAGATCTCATACGGAAGAGCTTCAAGAAATGTAGTATTTCGAATGCTATGGATGGCAGTGATGACGACATTTAGTGGGAAAGTGATGGTGATAAAAGTTCCGAAGTTGGTACTTCTGATGACGAATGAAGTGTTTGTGTACTTTTATTTGTATTTTTAATCGTTTGATGTGTGTTATTTTAGGACGACTTCAAAACTGTTGGAAACTATTTTGGATAAATGCTATTCTGTTTTTTTAGTTAGGATAGTAAATAATTTTGAGTAAAAATTATTTTTTTTTAATTTTGTTCTTCAAAATCAGGGTGCGGGTCTTATTCGTGGGCGGGTCGTATTCGAGTAAATACGGTATTCTACTGGCCTTTTCTGTTAGAAACTCTAAATAGCTAAATAGCTTTTGGTACACGACCTATAGCTTCAACACCACCATTACATTGGGAAATTATGCTAGTATACATTATTTCCAGTATCAGTGATTAAGACTCCTCCCATGAGATGGCATATTTCTGTAACAAGTCATGGGAGTTAATCTTAAGAAAAGTTAAATGCTTACGAAAAGTAAGCTACAGAATTTAGTGCCATTAGATAATGATTAATATAAAAGCCCATCACGCAAATCTTCTTTAATTGCTTGAATAGGATACGAAAAATAAACAATTAGGTTTTAATATTTCAAACGCATGCTATCTTGAATTTTTTTAAACAATTAAACTTAAACTGTGAATAAAGATTCACTGTACTAACTTTCATTGCTCTCAGATGATTAGATCACCAGAAACATCGTATTAATATTTGAAAATTACTTGGCCACCATGTTGTTTTTGTGTTTCAACATTTTGAAAGTCACGTATATGTACGTAATAGTCTTTTATCACCATGCAAAATTTCAGTTTGATTGCTTGAATAATTTTGGAAATATCGTAAACTGGTGAGATATATTGCATGCACGTCATGTGAATTGTTTTACATATAGGTACAGCCCTGCGAGGATAAACGGCGTTATCCGCATCTGCCCCTCATCCGCACGTTTGTTATCCGCATCTGCACGTTTGTATTCGAATCTACTGGCATTAACAAATTCACAAAGAAATTTGGCATTACAATAATATTTTTAATTAGATAAAGTATTGAAGCAACACATTTAGAAATTTGAGGAGAAAGTAGTTTCCCTAGGCTATGTATGTCATGTACTATGTTTAAAATGAATGTTATACGGACAGAATTGCAACCCTTTTCAGTTTGGAGTGTTAATTATGCTTAATGACATAATTTCAATGAGTTAAGCTTAAATCATCTTTAATTTGTCATGAAAGAAACATAACTGAAAAATGTCATAACATCTGGGTTCTAGTAATGATATTGAACAAGTTTGGATTGTATTCTAAAAATTATCCGCAAATTTACTCCAAACGTTATCCGCTATCCGCATAGCCATGCAAACTATATCTGCATGGCGAAAAGTTTTGCGGATATCCGCATCCGCGTAGGGCTTTATATAACTTTACATATAGGCTATAGAATCTCTACTTAGTAACATAACTTTACATATAGGCTATAGAATCTCTACTTAGTATAAATCAAAGTCCCCGATTCTTGGATGTCACGGGATATCTCGAGAACCTCTGGATGGATTTTGATGCGGTTTTCACCATTCTGTAAAGGATATCTCGAGGATGATTTATGTAGAAAATAATTTATTTGTGATCAAAGGAAGCCGAGCAGTAACAATTTCAGTGAAAAAGTCGGGGGGGAAAAAACCTGGCGTCCGAGCGTTTTGTAAGCTTAGGCTGGGCGAACCGTTAAAAATATCTAAATAAATACTATATTTCAAACCAAAGTAACACTGCCAGTGTAATCCAAAATTGTTCTTTAGTTGTAGGGGATGAGGCTACAATGTCGCCCAAAACTTCCGTTGAAGCTGTAGATAGGACCTTGCGTGATCTAAGGAATCGGAACACACCTCTGGGTGGCGGCACAGTTTTGTTCGCCGGAGATTTTTGTCAAACCTTACCAGTTGTTACCAGAGGAACGAGAGCCGACGAAGTGAACACTTCATTAAAAAGATCTTACATCTGGCCGGATATAGCAAAATTGGCACTCAAAACTAACATGAGAGTACTCTTATCTTCAGAAGATAATAGTCTGTTTGCTAATTTGTTACTTAGTCTGAAATGGAGATTTACCGGTCATTGACGGGAAAATTACCCTCGGTCACGATTTCTGTTTTAGTAAGCAGCATTCAAGAATTGATTGATAGCGTTTATCCTCAAATCCATGACCTATCTAACAAGTCTCATTCATGGGGTAAAGAAAGAGCAATATTATCGCCGACAAACGAACAAGTTGTGAAAATTAATGACTTGGTGTTCTCCAAATTCACTGCCCAGGCTCAGGTATATTACTCAGTAGTCGTAGTAGTCGATAGTGAAGAAGCTGTTTATTACCCTACATAATTCCTAAATTCTTTACTTCCTTCTGGCTTGCCACCACACAGGCTTATTTTGAAAGTGCGAGTGCCTATTATGTTGTTACGTAATTTACACCCACCAAGTTATGTAATGGGACGTGATTCGTAGTGAAAACTTTGAAAAACTGTTTAATTCAAGCAACTATCTTAACTAGCTGTGGTACAGGAGAAACGGTCTTAGTACCCAGAATCCCTGTGATTCCTTCAGATTGGCTTATCATTTCAAACGAGTACAATTCCCAGTAAGAGTCTGCTTTGGCACGACTATAAACAAAGCACTGGGTCAGACACGTAGCGTGACTGGAGTTGATCTCAGTGGAGAATGTTTTTCTCATGGACAGCTTTATGTGGCTCTATCGCGTGTTACATCAAACCGAAATCTTTTAGTGTTCACTGCTGGAGGGGAAACGACTTATGGCGTATACAAGGAAATCTTATAAGACCTCGGTTAAAAGTAGCCTTATCACCTTGCAATTATAACTGTTCCCGGGCGAAGCCGGGGCGGGTTCCTAGTTATATATAAGCAGATGAATATTATAAAAGTTCATTATACCAACCTGCATTTCAATTGCTTGTTTAGGACACGAGAAATAAAAATGTGATTTTAAGAATTTTGCACAGCCGCCATTTTTAAATTTCCATAAAAATTGAATTAAATTAGGCATCAATACATTAGGCCTTGTA
Source organism: Meconema thalassinum (assembly GCA_946902985.2). NCBI lineage: Eukaryota > Metazoa > Arthropoda > Insecta > Orthoptera > Tettigoniidae > Meconema > Meconema thalassinum. The sequence goes on along the minus strand of OX336389.2, from coordinate 878,893,860 downwards.
TGATGTACCTTACTAAGTTTCATAGCACTCCAATGATTAAGTCTCTAGGAAAATCCATTTAAATTTCGCATCGCCGCCATGTTGGTTTTGTGCTCGTTGAGGTATTGAAAAACCCATAGTTGAACTTATTTTATTTGCCTTTTTGTTTGCTGTGATAGATTCATAGATATTGAGAACCGGTGAATTGTTTTGGATGATCACCATGTTGGATTGTTCTATATGTTGGCCATAGATGTACCTGTGGAGGACTGAGAAGATGGACCTTTGGCTTATTTCATGTATTTATTCTTCATGTTTGAGGCTCTTTGATATGACAGTGTAATAAAAGATGGCTGCTAAGTAAGACGTCAGTGTTTCACGATCACTGTTTATCCATTATACGAATCCCAACATTGGTGCCGAAAACTTTAGATTACGTAGAAATGTGCATTAGATTATGGGCAATTGTGTTTTACTTGTGCACAAAGTAAACTGGTGATGCTATCACTACAAACAGCAATCACGTTATGTACAAGCAGCCACGCCACACCGGATTACGAGGTAAGAAGATACTGGAACTTTACACGCGCCACATACTAACGTGATATTTCAGTTTTAATATTATTGCAAAAGTGATACTACTACGACTAAACTGTGCACGAATTGTAATATAATTACTTTACACTACGTAACTGAATTCACGAATGATAGACGAGAAAGTACTGCCATCTTGCGGTAGATCCTAAACTCAATACCAGTAGCCGTCACGGACACTACAAGACGATCTCGCGATTATTACGCATGCGCTGCCATCAGACAATCACCTTCACTTGTCGCAGCACGGTACTATTTATTTATTTAGTCACCCATTCTTCAAGATGCAAGACGAGAGTGTTAAGAATAAACTAGCGTTTTTGAACAGAAAGCGGAAGACGGAACGAGCAACTATAACTAAATTCAGTACGATAATAAATAGCGCTACGGTCGGCGACATCTCAGAATACGAATATAATCGCATTAGACTCCAAGAAGCTTTAGATCATCTCACAGTTCTGGACGATAGTATACAGGAATGTTTGACCGACGCAGAATACGAGGCCGATGTCGAGAAATGTGAAGAATACATCGACATAGTGAAGAGAGTGATTCTAAAAGCATCACACGCCGAGAATAAATCTAAGTCACTCTCCAGTTTGACAACATCGATCGCCGGAATGAGTATGCAACCAACGCCAGGATCTCCAGTCCCAACACCCGTCACGCACACTGTGAAGCTACCTGCCGTAAAATTAGACAAATTCGCAGGTGACATTGAGAATTGGGCACGTTTTTGGGAGCAATTCCAATCTTCTGTTGACAACAATCAATCTCTCGCTCACATTGACAAGCACGTCTATCTCCGTGGATATCTGGAGGGTGAGCCGAAGAATCTAGTTGATGGAATACCGATAACGGCTGATGCTTATGAAGAAACAAAACGCATATTGATATCTCGCTACGGAAACACTGACCGCATAATTCAGGCCCATCTTGACTATCTCGAAGCCTTACAACCAATTTCAGACGATACTCCTTCTAATCTAAATGCCATGTACATCAAATGCAATAGACTCGTACAAGCCTTACAGGCCTTAGGGGAGAATGTAGATAATTACGGGCGGATGTTATGCCCTAAAATTCTCCGAGCATTCCCTCACGGTATTGTTCGCCGTTAGATAATTTATTCCAAACGAGAGAGCATTCCCGAGAGTCACATTACCAAGTTGATGGAGTTCCTGAACAAGGAGGTAGAGGGCGCTGTGATCACACAGAAGATCAGAGGAGATATCACTTCACTTGAATCCTTCTCAGGCACTGCCGCGACACTCCATGTGAACACAGTCAAAACGGATGGACATGAAAGCAAAGAAAGTGTATTCCGAATTCTGTGTGTTCTGTGAGACTCAAGGCCACTGGGCCCAGAACTGTGTGAAGATCCGCAATGTAGCTGAGCGGATTGAAAAGTTAAAAACTGCCAACCGATGCTTCTTGTTCCTCAATAAAGGTCACAGTGTGAAGGCCTGCATGAAGAAGAGTAAGGTATCATGAGCAAAGTGCAAAAAATCTCATCACATTTCCATCTGCACTCGAGAACAGCCCGCATCAATATCCGTGGGTAAGATTGAAGTTACTATGCCGCAGTTCACTTATCTTCAAACGGCGAATATTTGGATCACAGGGCCCACTGGACTGAGAAAACTTACACGATGCATATTGGATGCTGGCAGTCAATCAACCTTCGTAAGCCGTGGTCTGGTAGATCAGCTTCAACTGAATATTGTGGGATACAAGGATTTGACAGTTACCGGATTCGAGTCATCTCGTCACAAATCTTCAGCTCGCAGACTCATTGACCTCAACATCAGTGGACTATGCACGGAGGCTGTTCTGCGTATTTCTGCATTAGAGTGTGACAACGTTTACTCGCCACATCCGACTGTTCCATTTGATGTCCAGTCCCTGTCACGCTTACGAAGATTGAGACTTGCTGATCCCAAGGATGACAACAATGAACTTCCTATAGAACTTCTAATAGGTGGAGACCATTATTGGAAGGTGATAACTTGACGACAAGCCAATACGCCTCTCAGACACGTTAGTACTGCTTCCTTCTAGATTTGGATGGATTCTGAGTGGAAATAGATCAGGAATTACAGTCCACAGCGTCAACGTGCACCACATTCATACTGCTAATGACCCATCTGTCGAGGACGATGATATGTGACTATTTTGGGATCTTGAGTCCCTAGGAATAAGGGAAGATCAGAAAAGGACCCTCACAACGAAAGATGCCACCATTCTTCAAGAATTCCACGATTCGTTTCACTTACAAGATGGGCGGAGGGTAGTATCCCTACCGAAGAAAGATGATCTGGTCTTACCCTCAAACCGTAAGAACGCTCTGAATCGTTTTCACACATTGCAGAGAAAACTTGCTGTGAATGCTCAGTACAAAGAAATGTACCACGCACAGATGATGGACTACGTAAACATGGGACATGTTCAGCTGATCACTTCAGAGGAAACCACAAATGATGTATACTACTTCCCTCATCACGCCATCAAGAAAGAGAGAAATGTAGGATCGTCTTTGACGCATCATCCCAAGAGAGAGATGCACCGTCCCTCAATGATGATCTGGAAACAGGCCCTAATCTTTTACCAGAGATACTGTCCACGTTGATCCGCTTCCGGACTTACCGCAAAGCCATAGTAGGAGATGGAACTCAAGCTTTCCTTCAATTATGCCTGGATACTGAAGAAAGAGATTTAACAAGATTCTTCTGGTTCAATGTGGAGAAGGACGAACTTGGAAAATGGCAAGCAAGAGATGATACAGCCGTCTATAGATTCACTCGTCTACCATTCGGCCTTGCAAGCAGTCCCTTTCTTCTGTCTGCAACTCTCCGTGAACTAGCAACGAGATTCAAGGATCAGTTCCCGTCAGCAGCAGCACTTATGGATCAAAGCACTTTCATGGATGACTTTGTTGCGGGAGCTGAAGATGACAACAGAGTTATCACCTTATATTAAGAGGTGACAGGTCTACTACGACAGATACGGATGCCGATGGCAAAATGGGCAACAAATTCTGGACCGTTGGAAGGCATATGGAGAGCCGAAGGACGTGAAACGAAAAGGGAAACCGGAGTACTAGGTGTACGATGGGACACAGGATCAGATTCACTACTCTTCGACCACACAGACATCACTGACAACCTTTCGCAGGATCCAGGAACCAAACGAAAGCTATTGAAAGCGACCGCAAAGTTCTACGACCCTCTTGGATTACTTCACCGGTGTCCATAGTCGGAAAAGTTCTCTTCCAAGACACCTGGTGTAGGGGCATAGCATGGGACGAAATACTTCCACATGACATTGCATTGCGATGGCAGCTGTGGATAACCAGCCTCAGGGATCTGGCAAGTGTGGTCATTCCAAGATGGATTGGTTTATCAAGGTCAACATCGGAGACTTCACATGCCCACGTGTTCTGCGACGCGTCGGAGCGGGCCTAAGGAACTGCACGGTATGTTCGAACTTCTACAGACGTAAACACTTATATACACCTGTTCTGCACTAAGAATAGACTGTCTCCAGTCAAGAAGGTTACACTCCCACGACTAGAACTGCTGGCCATCTTAGTGGGTTGCCGTCTTCTAAGGTATTTCTGCCAAGCAACGGACTTTAATGTCACCACATCTACTCTGTGGAGTGACTCCATGGTCGCTCTAGGTTGGATTAAAGGCGATGCAAACCGTTGGAAGACATTCATCTCCAACCGCTCCAGCTCAGTGCCGGTACTGCCCGAGCCAGGATAATCCAGCCGACCTCTTGTCACGAGGAATATCCTCAAAAGCACTACAGTCTTCTACACTTTGGTGGCACGGGCCTGTATGGCTACCCAATCATCCTAGCTCTTGGCCCCACAACAGTGTGCCTAACACCTCACTTCCAGAGACTCGCAGGACGCATCAGCAAACACTTAATGTCGTTACAATGGAACCTCTCATCACTGCTTCCAGATTCAGCAGTTATTGGAAAATACTGCACATCATGGGTTGGATTTTGCGCTTCTTGAACATCATCAGACAGTCGGAGAAAAATTCTGGGAATCTCACTGCACGTGAATTAGAGGCTTCCCGATTGTGCTGGATACGCTCAGTCCAACGTGAGTGCTTTTCCGAAGAGTACGACGCTCTGACAAAAGAGATAAACTTGTCTGGGGAAGTCCAGGATTGCCCGCTACAACCCCTTCTTACAGGACGGCCTTATTCGACTGGGAGGGCGCCTCCACCATGCAGACCTGCCAATACAGCAGAAACATCCTCTAGTACTCGATGGTGCACACCACTTCACTAAGTTGTTGATCCTCCAGACTCACATACGGCTACACCACCTTGGAGTACGAATCGTTCTCTCTGTACTACGCGAAGAATTTTGGATCCTCAAGGCACGCCAGGCTGTCAAGAAGGTCATCCACACGTGCTTACCGTGTAAAATCGCCAGAAGCCAACAAGGTAACGAGATCGAAGCCCCGTTGCCTCCAGAACATGTGCGACATACTACACCATTTGCAGTTACTGGTGTGGATTTTGCAGGGCCACTACTCATTAAGGTGGGGAATCTCGTACAGAAATCGTATATTGTTCTTTTCACATGTGCGACTACAAGGGCCCTTCACCTTGAGCTGGCTTTGGACATGACGGAGACGTTTCGATGGCTCTCAGACGATTTGCGGGACGAAGAGGACTTCCAAACACCATTTACTCAGACAACGCTAGAACGTTCCAGGCAGCACACAAAGAAATGACACAACTCAGCCAAGTCCTCACTGACCCACGAACGAGCCAGCACTTCGCCCACAACGGAGTCCAGTGGAAATTTATAGCCCCACGGGCGGCTTGGTGGGGAGGCTGGTGGGAAAGAATGGTGGGTACGACTAAAAGATGCCTTAGAAAGGTATTGGGAAAGGCTCTGATTAGTGAGGACGCACTCCGAAGTCTATTGGTAGAAGTAGAAGCCGCCATTAACTCCCGACCCATAATCCAAGATGGCTCGGAGACACTGACTCCAAGTCATTTCCTGACTGGCGCACGGCTGACTACCCTGCCCAAAGTCTCCGAACCCACGACCCGAATAGACCTGAGGAAGGAGAGGACACTTAGAGAGAAAATGCAGGAGGACTTCCTCAAGAGATGGAGGAATGAGTATCTTCTTGATCTGAGAAGCTACCACGAAGTACGCCGCCCAAATGGACAGACGGAGTGGTGCCGAGTAGGAGATATAGTACTACTACAGGATGACCTGCGACCTAGACACATGTGGCGGAAGGCGCGAATAACTGAAAGGCGACCAGGCAGGGACAACAAGGTGCGAACCCTCATCCTTCAGATGGCCAAAGGGACCAAGATTAGTCGGCCTGTACAGCTGGTCTTCCCTCTCGAGATAGACCAGGGTGGGGAGGATGTGGAGGACTGAGAAGATGGACATCTTTGGCTTATTTCATGTATTTATTCTTCATGTTTGAGGCTCTTTGATATAAGACAGTGTAATAAAAGATGAAAATAGTGAGTAAAAAAGTTTCCGCCCAATCAATAACTTTTTTACTCACTATTTCGATTTGTAAGCGTCAATACGGACTTAAAAATGGAAAACCCTCCAGTTAATCTTAATAAAAGATGGCTGCTAAGTAAGACGTCCGTGTTTCACGATCACTATTTATCCATTATACGAATCCCAACAGTACCAGTAGATGAAGCTTGTTGCATTGGTTCATTATACATATGTTCGCTTAGATCGCATGATGACAAAAGATATAAAAACGTACTTTAACATTTTGCACAGATGCCATCTTGAGTTTATGAAAACAATTGAACAGATACTAGTAGACTAAATCTTGTATAGACATTTACTGTGCAAAGCTTCACTGCACTTGGGTGATTAAATCACAAGAAAATTCCATTTAAATATTTTAACTCTGCTTATCCACCATGTTGGTTTTGTATTTAAGAGGTTTTTAAAAGTTACATAGGTGAACTTAGTATTCTGTATCACCATACAAAATTTCAGGGTGGTATCAGTAACAGTTTCGGAAATATAGAATGCCGGTGAAATATTTTGCATGGCATTTTGGATTGGTGAAACTTATTAAAATTTGAAAGGCATGGTCGAGGTCAGAAGAGATGGAGGTGGTGGTACGTCGTTACTTAGTTTCATTGAATTTGCTCTAGCCGTTTAGATTTAATTAGGGACACATGCACACGCACACACACATAAAAGTGGTCTCATAAGCCTATATTTCATGTGATGAAATAGGCAAAAATATAACTTCATTCCTTTATCTATCGATATCCAACAGTAATAGTTCTATTTTATCATACTACAGTTTTCAGGAACTAAAATATTTAAACAGTAAAAACAAATATTTTCTTATTTCTTCACAATCTAAAATTTGTTGGGATTCTTAAATTTCTCTTACTTTTCTTCTTTCCCTAATGATGGGCATTTCTAGTGTCAACAGTCAGCATACAGTTCCTACATTCAGTATAAATCTGCCTTCACCACATCTCTCAGAGCAAATGATAAGCCTGTCTATATTCTGTTACGAAGATCGGATCGTCAGTGTCCTGAATCAGGCAATGCGCATCATCAGTGGCACAGTACATTATACTTGTCTTTTCTGGTTGCCTGTGCTGAGCCATGTCAAACCACCAAGAATAGGGAGATATAACCATCTGATACACGAGTTCACAATATCAGTGAACATTGTTCTCCCAATTCATGAAGACATACTTCATAAATTTGGTCATCTGAAATCTCATTCTCATGTGTGTTGAAAGCCCGAGAATTGGTTAGGGGAGGGTTTAACGTTGCAGCAGAATGGCAACAGGAGTGGAACAACGCAGCTCCGAAGGAATGGCAGTCACCACTTTGTACCCAACACCCACCAGCAGGTTTTGATCTGCCACATAAAACGTGGGTTGCCCTTCACAGGGTACTAAACCAACCATTGACGGTGTGGCTCATTGCAGTATAAGTGGGGCATGAGAAAGTCACCCAACTGTGACTGGTGCGCCAAGACAGACCGTCAGTCTTATTGTTAAAGAGTGTTGTAAACAGGGCATACCGTACTTGGGACCACTGGAAGAATTTGTGCAAGGTTATGAAGTAAGGTTTAGATTTAAAACTTAAAATTCATCATTGATTATTATTTTTAAGATGATGAGTATTGTTTATAATTATGTTATATGCAGGAAATTGGTAGTGTTTATTGTGGTGCAAAACCATCACAAAAATATAATAGACTATGCATTTCATAGATTACTCTATAAGAAACCAGGTGTTCTCCAATAGATGAAAGATACTCTGGTGTTTCTAATGTTCACTTTTAATTTGGCATTCCACTTAATGGCTGGACCTTTCCTTTTGTGTAAAGTTGTTCTATTTTTTTTCTATTTTCAGTTATACTAGCAATCAAATTCTCTGGGGAGAGCAGCAGCAGCTCCGATAGTACTACCACCACTACTGTTGCCCCGGCGCGTGTCACCAGTCTTCCCGCCACTCTTCCAAAAGCGAATGCATCAGATGGCTCCAACTAGTCCACATAGACCAAGCTACATAACCTTTTGTATTATAATGACTAGATAATGGTGGGCTTCATCACATGGTTCACATACATAAGTATGCCAAAAGTAAGATGTTATCGAGTATATTTGTTCTTGCATTTCGTTATACATGTTCCATCATGTTGTATTTACTGTTAAAAAAAGGCATGAATGTGATTGTGATAGCATATATTGAATGCTCTAATTTTGAAAATAATGCTATTAAAATGATGTAACAGATTAATTTTGCAACTGCCCTCATCATATATTTTAATTTACTTATTTTGGGATTATGTTTTGCTGTTTTTGTTCATGAATAATCAAATATAATTTTGTGACAAGTTTGAATGGCCGCAATTTTCCTATAAATAAGACATGTAGGGCTATGCACTAATATGGGCATGCATTTCACAGTGATGCATTCAAAATGAACTGTAAGTTAGTTGTGAAGAAATCTGAACTCAATTACATTCAAAGTTTTTATGAAACCTTGGCTTGTTTGTTATGTAGGGAGAGTCTAGCACATCCAGCTGCTTTTTTGTAACTCTGTTTTAAATGATCTGTTGAACCTCACTCCTTCCCATCCTTCATTATAACTAATTTGTTACTAGTATCTCACAAAATACTATTCAGAGTTCAAGAATTGAATAACATTGGAATGAGCTCTTGCAGTATTCGTCTTTAGGAAAAAGAGGAGTTACTACAGTTGTAATCAAAAATTCTAATCTACTGACAAACAGCTTAAGCTTAAAATTCAACATTGAGTACTTCTTCATTTTCGGCAGATCACGGAGTTTGAAGTGACTTGATTTGAATGTACTTACAGTTTCCCATATCAATGGCAGAACCTTTCCTTGTATAAAGATTTTTTTTTTCTATTAGTTTGACCTGAAATGACCCAGTTTGACCGAATGATCCTGAAATCAAAGAAAATTTCTAAAACATCCATGCACTATCTGCTTTTTTTTTTTCTCCCCTAGACAAGGTTGGGGGGAAACCATGGTGCAAGGTATTTGAAATAACTTACGAATGGAATGTCTTCTCAGCTGCGTGTAATGGAATTCACTCTGTAAGCGAGACAGGTTGCACAGGCATTGCCTTTGTGCATGTTGCTCCATCACCTGCCTTCTTTCAACCATCAGTTACAGTTGATCTTCAGAACAAAGATCACTCCAAACGTGGGGCAAGCAGCAGTGAACAAAGACTTAAAACAGCAAGCTGTTGGTATGCATAGAGCCGGTATGTCATATCGATAAATAATAAGTGCTCTAGGTGTGTAGAAAACTCAAATAAACATTATCTCGAGAGTGGCAGTGTTAATGATTCTCCACGCAGCGGTCGCCCACGCAAAACTACAGCACGTCAAGTACGTCAACTGCTCACGCTGAGTAAACTTAAAAGATTGCAAGTGACTAGACGAGTATCAACTGTTTCAGAGATTTCAAGACTCTGGAATGGGTTCATTCTATGCAATTCGTAAACCACTTCTTAGTGATCCGACTATGAAAGTGAGAAGAATGTGGTATAAGAATCACCAAAGTTGGCAGAAAGAAGCATCGTGGCATGTTGTTTTTTTACAATGAGTGCCATGTTGAGTTATTCTCTCTGAGAAGAATTCGGGTTCATCGAACATAGACAGAGATTATTGCCTGCTTGCGTCACTCCTGTAGTTGAGCAAGGTGGAGAGGCAGTAATGGTTTGGGGGATGTATCACATCTGAGGGGCCTGGAGACATTGGTTTTGTTCCTGGGACAATTAATAGTGTGCATTATATCACAATTCTTTAAGAGAGAATATGTTCCTCTGTACGAAAGCTACTTGGTGAGAATTTCGTTTACCGGCAAGATAATGCACCATGTCACAGGTCACTGTTAATATCTTGGTGGCTTCGAGACAATAATATAGGTTCTCCCATGGCCTGCACACAGAAAGGAATTCAATGGCACCGAAGATTGCAAGGCAGAAACCTAAGGTTCAGCTTATGTTCATTTGACTCCATGCCTAAAAGGCTTTAGGTGGACCAATTGACTATTAAACATACACATGTCATTGCAAATCATTAGCATTGTTTAATTTTACTTTTTGCAATAGATATTCACAAGAAAAGTTGAAGTTTGATTTCTATTTAAGATGTCCTTAAACTTTCTTGCAACATTTATATGGATGGTATTAAAAACTAACAAAACTACTGAGGTACTGTACATTCTAGAGGAAGAAATGGACAACAAATAGGTATACAGTAAATAAAGCCGATAAAATAATGCTCTTGACAAATGAGAATTGAGGTACTTTGAATGACTTAGAACCGAGAAAGGGAAAGAGGCGAGGGTCTGCCCCAACGTCTCTGGAAAAAGGGGGCCCAGTTTAGAAATCCCTTGGAATCAACTCCTAAACCCTCCAGCCACGAGCCCTTGAAGGTGTAGCACTATCCAGGGTGTACCACGCATGCAGAGCATCACAGTACAGAAGGCAGGAGATACCATGAAAGGTCTAACCTCTCGAAAAACAAGGGTATCAGGAAAGAAAAGAGGGCCAATTGAGGCGGGTAAATAGACGCCCTAGGCCTTAGGGGAAAGATACTCTTTCTTTTTTGCATTTAAAAGCTCTCGGTACATGCGGGTTTGGAGTGTTTGAAATCCTTAATTAATTGTTCATTTTAGAGCTTCATGTGGTAAAATTAAATGTGATTGTTCCAGGGAAATATTCTCTTTGGCACATTTTCAGCAGCAGGCTCAGATTTCTTGTGTTCTGCCGATTTTAAATGTTGGGAAACATCGCCTTTGCCTCCATTAGACACAACCACATGTTCACTGAAACTATAAACATGAAAGGAAGAACATATTATATATATATATTACAGCTGGTCAATAATTAACCACATGATGCAACAGTTTATTTCTTTTATTATTAAAATTACCAGTACTTCCTCATTAAACTTTGTTCTTTTGAAGACTCAACATTTACTAGATAAGATGGGGCCCAAATTTCGTTTCCCTTGGAATTTCCAGTTTGCACGGTTGATAAATAATGTGTAACTGCGCGCACGAGCGAATCCTCATTCTGTTGCCTTGTTGAGAGAGTCGGTTGTATGCACCACGTTTAGTTTCTGTGTAGGAGGATAATTAATTTTTTTATGCGGAAGGGAGTTAGTGCAGCATTCAAATAAACATCCTGTTATTTCTACAGTGAGCACTGATATATGAGTAAAATATTGGGCTGTATTTCAGTCGTGTAGTGTAGTTCCCGACTTGTAATTAGTACGGTGAAATGGTTGGCTTGGGTTACTGTAGCGGCCATTATAGTAAACAAGGGAATGTTCCTAACTTTGTTCCCCTTACAGTTCCTATTTTCGTCCCAGGGGTGAAGTTTGGAACTTTATTAATGTTCATTTTATTTATTCTCTTTTTCCAATTATTTTTCTTCCCCGGCTAATGGTGTTTCAGCTTGCAATACGTAATAACATGACATCCATTTTCAAATGATCAGAAGGCAGCTGGCCCGCAATGAATGCGCTTCTTTATCGATGGGCTTGCCATTATCCCTGACCAGAATTCAAGGATTTAGTCGGGAAAACTTGACTAAATTCTATGAAGTCTTGAAACTTGAATGAAGTTAATGACAACCCAGTGAAAATATTCAATGTAGATGAAACGGGCATTTCCGTTGTTCAGCACAAAAGCCAGAATTGCTGCGTTGGAAGGTAAAAGAGAAATCCTCAAACTATCGTCAGCCAAAAGAGGCTCCTTGGTGACTGTAATGATGCTGGGGACAGCAAGTTCCGCCTATGCTAATGTTTCCAAGGAGGCGGATAAAGGCAGAACTTATGGATGGGGCACCTCCAGGGTCTGTGGGAGCTGTCAGTGTGTCGGGGGTGGATTACTGCAGAGCGCTGAGCAAAGTTTTTACCATTTTATGCATAACTTAAGACCATCTATTAGTTCAGATCTAATGAATTTTCCGTCTGCGATAGTTATTCATCCGATAAACACAGAGAGAAGTGGATTCTTTCAATGAAATACTTGCTTTAGTATCACAAATCATGCTCTTCAATCTATAAAGAAAAAAATCATATGTGATAATTGGTTTAGAAGACTGAAAAAAACTTCCAAACATTGTTCATTAATGGCCTCAAGTGTTTCATTGTAGTGAAGGTGTTAGGTAATGTTAAGGAAAATTAAATCAAATTTAATGAAATTTTCAGATTTTTTTTTAAGTGTTTTTGCAGTGTTAGTTTGTGGTAAATATTGCCTACAGTATGTTATGACAAATTCATTGTAACTTTTCCATGAGTGAATATATTCCAATTTTTAGCCTTATTCGGGTCCAAATCCACTAAGGGGACGGAATTAGGGCCTCTTACTTTATGGTTCCTAAACCACTAGACTACTATAAAGGGAAGAGTGACTTACGATATTACTATGATCACCTTGTATTCAATAGGGATGGATTTGTTGCCTCGTCCAAATCATTTGCGGGATATAGAACCAATAGTAATAGAAAGTGAAAATACCATTGTGCACTCTATCTTTATACATAGCCTTATCTACCTTTGGATGTTACCAACTATTACAGTGAAATCAATGAACTCTTTGAATCACTGATCAGTAACATATTAAATTGTGTAGTTCAGTAAAAGATGGTTGGTTGGTTCTTAAGTTTAGGGGCTGCGACAACGCGGTAAAAGAAAATCGGCACATTTGCAGAATATTGAAAAATTCAGTCGGAATACTTCTTCACATGCTTGAATTCAGTACAATCCCACTTTTTCAGGACACATTGTAACCCTTTCCTCTACATGAATTGTTTTGAATTCTTGTAAGTAGTGTAGTAAAGTACTGTTCTAGCTTCACACTAGTGAAAATGGTTTTGGGTTTCAGGTACTGTAATACTAATATTGGAGCGAGCTGTTTCTCCATGAATTGTGTAGTGTATTACATCCCTCTTGCAGGGTGGAATCGTTAACTTCCTTATTCTCTTTCTCGGAAAATATTGTTACAGTACTTCAATAAATGTATTGCATTGTTGGACAATAACTTGGCCATTGTTCCTAGCAAGTCCTCGGTTCCCGACAAGTGGAAGTTTGTTAAATGAAATATTTCAGTGCTGACGATACACTAGTTGGAAGGTGTATTACTGGAGTTGTTTCCACTCGTGTGATCTTCCACTGCAAGTTACATTTTGGTTGTTTATTCAGAATTTTATATTTATTAGATCTGTATATACAGTGTATATATATGAAATAAACATATATAACTCCATGAAAGAATGGTCCTTTACATGATTAAATTTCTCCATTTTTCTAAATTTGCAGGTAATTTCCTCAAGAATACTGAACGAAGTTTGCACATGCATTGCAACTGAACTTCAAGACAGATCTTTCACAGTGTTATTAAGTTTAAACATTTTCACAGCTTTTCTGATGTGAGAGCTGAATTTAACTGTTAAAGTTACAAGAAGGTAAAACTGTGTGAATGTGAAAAGATATGTTTCAGTCCAGTCCTTGCATTCGTTTAATGCAACTATCCATGGCACCCTGTTTTGAGCTAATGTTTTCATCTACATAGCTAAGGCACTCCACATCAGAGGTAATCTATAATCTTGGCTTTCCCTTACAGTTCTTGTCCTCCACCCTTTTTTCTATATTTAATTTACATGTTCCTGGGTATCTACAGTATCTCTTCATTTGTTGTTCTATCTACCATCCATTCTTCTGTATCACCACATTTCTAATGCCTCAATCGTCCTCTGCTGCACCAACAATCCCAAGTTGCTCTTTCATAGAGCACCACTCTCAAGACAGACTTTCAAATAAAATCTGTACTCTATGTCTACCGATTTCTTTTCTGTAGAAAAGCCTTCCTTGCCAGTAATAACCTACCTTTTATATCCTCTTGGTTTTGTCCATCATTGCTTATTTTAGTTCTCAGGTAGTGTAGCCAAGTTCTCCTACTTCCTTTAGCTTCTTACCTGCTTTCCAAACGATATCAGTGTCCTACTGCCACTGTACGGCAGAGGAAGAACTTTCTTCTATTCAGCACCTATTGCTTGACATCTAGATATGTTACTTTGAAGTTGACGGTGTTGAATTGTGATGGTAACGGAATAAAACCAGGTACAAAATCAGTCGCATAACTTAATTTACACATCTGAAAGGAAACGGCGCTTAGAAAACTATGCATGCAGCACAAATTAAATTTTTTCAGCAATCTGTGACTCGACACCTGCAAAGTCCTGCTTCGCCAGACATATAGTAGGTAAGTTTCCTCCAGTAGTACTCCAGGCTTTTCTTGCCTGACAAATTCAACAAGTCTTACAGTGACAATGGACAAACTGCATGCTGGAACATAGAGCAGAAATGTATCAGTACAGTATATTTATTTGTTGAATTTGTAGCCCTCACTCCATATAATGAAAATTAGGTGCTCTCATTTTTGGGATGAATTAACCATTACTTGATTAAATAAAAATTAATCAAAACTTGAATGTAATCATTAGTTCAATGATACCTAACCACTGTTGGGAAGTTGAAGGGTAAATAACAATTGGAACTTTCCATGACAATTTGAAAAATTAATTCCCAAGATGGCAATCCCCAAGACACTCCTTAGAAATTAAACAATTTCACACAAGTAAGGAAAAATAAAAGGCAATAAACACAAGAATAAGGATGAACCTCACAATCCACGTACACCTACAAACAATTACCAACAAAGACTATCTACATTAGAAACCTGGACCAGACAAACATCCTCAGGCAAGGAATTGTTGCTCAAATGACCTACATCTGGCCTATTCTACCCCTGCATATAGGCTACTTCCTCAAAATGCTGTTGGTACAAGATGAACAAAAGTCTCGTGGATATTCATTAACATAATCTAAAATGTATCTAAATTGGTTGCCCTGGGTACTAAACTTCAACTAACCAATAATAACAATCCATACAGATCAGGAGCTATTCACATTTTGAGCATTTGACATGCTGGATGACCCCACAAAAAGCCTGACTAGATTTTGTTTTAGAGTTTAAAAGGGTCTCCAAAAGAAAAATGGAAGAAATGATCTCTACATTCATATCCAACAAGATGAATTCAAAGAACAATACGATAACAAACTGAAAATTCATGGTGACAACGATAATAACAGGATGCCTTTAATTGACAAGATGGAATTTCTACTTGTTGGGTCTGTTAGGCAGTGTTATGTGCTTCTTGATACTGTAACTTAACGTTTCTTCAGCGGTACCACACTTGCTGTAGAAACATCAGATATCAAGAAGCGTATAACACGTAACAACCCCAACAAAAGGTTTTCTGAAAAAGTATTTCAACTTAAAGTGTGTGTGTCCTACTTAAAATATTATTTAAAAGTAAGACATTAGAAAGGTCAACTTCGCTGATGTGTCATACAAATAGTTGGAGTCTTAGCAAACGCAGAGCAACATTGGTAGCAAGAGCATAGTGTTGTATAGAAGATAAACTATGCTGTGCTGAAGATAGAAATGGAATGACCGTTATGCGTGCTATTAAATCATGAAGAACCAAAAACTAAGAAAACTTCCACTTACGTTGAGCTTGACAAAGCAAATAAATACTGGTAACCTACTGTAAATGAAAATTAATGTTCGATATATTCAAGGTAGCATATACGTGCTATAGGCCTATGCAATGTGATAGTCTTATGATTAATGCAAGCGAGGTATCTTATCTGTTTCTCACCTCTTACAAAGTTTTGTGTTGTGCTAATACATTTTGACAATTGCACAAATCATTTTCCACTTTACAACACAACTTACTTTGTTTGAGGCTTTAAGTCCTCTTTGGGTACATGTTTCGGACCTTAAAAATGGTCCTGGTTCAGCAAAATCTTAGTCCAATGTGTTCATCAATTTTGGTGAAAGTCGTTAAAATAGGCCTACTATGAAAACCTGTCGGTTAGGTAGTCAGCCCGAAGGCTGGTTGGATCCTCAAATAGTACCACCGTTAGGTTATGTGGGTAGATACCCACCAAAACCCAAGGCAGCACTATATTGAGGCGTACTAGGCAAGATGAGTGAGGTAGTTTGCAATTGCTTTCCTCACTGAGTCAGAACAGCAGTCGGTAGCATAGCCAGGATCGATCAATAGGGGGGGGGGTTATAGGTACTCGAGCTAAATTCTACAAGCATTTCGTCCCGCGGTGTAGCCGCGCTCGTCAAACGTGCACCATGGTCGTGAGGGCAGCTGTGGTAAGTACGGATATCGTAGGTTCGAATCCCGGTGCTGACAGCAGTTGTCCTGAGTGTGTTTTTTCCCCGGGGTTTGCCACACTCCCTACAGGAAATTGCCAGGATAGTGCCTTGCTCAAGTCCCGGAGCGTCGACTCCATCCCTGTCCCTGATACATTTACTCACACAACTAGAATCATCACAGCAATACAGGTTGCCAGACAGCTTCAACACACTCCCAACTACACGGGGCTGATTACCAAGGTGTCTCAAGCCCCTCAAATGAATTGACATCTCTACAAGTATTTCCATTTCTTTATGAGAGATTATTACACAAGAAAAGTTTCATGTATTTTGATCCCGAATTTTTCGATTAATTCAATATGCTCAAAAGACAAAAACAAATCAGTTCTTTAAAAAATTAAGTTAATTTTTTACTAAAATTTCTCACCCCAATGGTAAATCTAGAACATTCCTGTTCCCCTGAGTCTTGACGGGAACAAAATCAATTCGATATCTCTGCTACCAACATGAAGACTGCGTATCTCTCAACAAGAGAAATGATTTACAGAGGTCTCAGCAAAAGTGGGCATGTCCTCTCACGATGTATCATAATTCAATACCGGTACTCATTTTTCTGTTTATTCAGTTTTTCCAACAAGATCCTGTGCCTTATATTGCAATTAGCCCTGAATGCCTAAAGTATCATTTTCGAAGATTTTTGTTACCTACATAAATCAAGTATAATTTTGATATATTATAACATTTAATAAACAATATCCATCAATAAGAAATACAAATGATAATAAAATTAAAGCTAAACTTACTTCATAAGAAATTGTTTGAGCTACAGCCCGAAGACCCCCTAATAAAGCATCATTAGAATTAGATGATCATCCAGCAATTATAACAGTATAAACACCTATACTTGTACAGCATTAAAAAAAACTAAATTAAATAAAAATATTAGCAACTCTTATTTTCTTAAGTCTCCTTGAACCTTATATACTAGGAGACCCCGACAATTTTACCCCAGCTAATCCTCTTGTTACTCCTGTTCATATCCAACCAGAATGGTACTTTTTATTTGCTTACGCGATTCTCCGATCTATCCCTAAGTTAGGGGGCGTATTTGCTCCTTCTTACCTTACAAATGCTACATGCAGCCGGAAAAGGTTTAATTTCTTACACTACTCAGGCGACAAATTTCCCTCATTCGTAACTGGGAGATAACCGTAATTCGGGGAATTGCTGGACATATATTTACGTAATATGAATCAACTCAGCTGACGGTTATCCCATGCTCTAGATCAGAGGTTCCCATTAGGAATTTTTCTCGGACCCCCTAAAGCGATTGTTATATACGCACTGACCCCCTGCTCCAAAATCTTTTGAGTCAAGACTTAATCTATTTAAATTCCTAATGGGAACCTCTGTACTAGTTCACAGGAAAGATCTCTTTATTTATTTCGTCATGACATAAAAACGTACAAAAACCAACATTATCGCCATTTTTGATATGTCGATTCTCTCATCCAACTGCAGAGCAAATATGTCACACATGTGGCGCCTTGCCAACAGCGTCTCTTCAATATTGCCAGCTCGGAGAACCTGGCAGGAATGTGGAGTGGAGTGAGTAAGTCAGTGATGACGTAGCCCTGTACTATACTATGCAAAAACATGTACTCACCTTAGAGTAGCATTGCTAATGGAGAATCCTGGTCTTCTTCTTCTGCTTCACTTTCGGAACTCGACTCCTCACATCCAGTGGAGGAATCACTGTCAACATCCAGGTGTATCACTATGCTATCAATGACATCAGCGACAATGCCGTTCTTCTCCCAGTATTCATCCTCTACTTTCTGAACACTCCTACAGTACCCTTCCCAGTCAGTATTGGCAGGGAGGGAAGTGAGGCGGTATGCGCTGCTTTCAAAGGCCCAATGGCATACCGTCACTGCTTTCTATGTCAAATAGCATACCGCCATTGAAAACCAGTGGATCTTAAATTTGTTTGCGCCGTAGGAATTAATATAATTACTTTTCATGATCATTCATCCACTGGTACCAAGCTACCTTCACCGATAAACATTCGCCTGTAGACATCGCCAATATAGAATCGTGCGTTCCTTTTTAAAGCGAACCCGTAAGGCACTTCAGCATCGCTGCAGCAAACTAGAGTGGAAACAAAGAACGGCCTTGGCCGTCCATGCAGCAAAACTCATACAGCGAGATATCTTCGCCTCCGCTGCAGCAGATCGCTTAAAAAAAACATGGCTGTGACCGGTAACTTGTGATGACCATAGTCGCCACCTTAAAAATATACTGCTACATCTGATGTTTTTAAACATATTTCTCAGTAAGAAAATATCATAATTTTTACATTGTTTAAATAGATCTTTCCTTTTAAAATGTCTTTAAAATATCTCCTATCAATCGACAAGACATAATATTCTTTACATTTGGGCTCCTGCTTGGCGAAAATCTATAAAGCAAACTTGGTTACTCGTGCAGGAACTTAATTAAAAAGACCGCAGTCTCCCGTCTTGTTGTCGGGTTAAAAACTAATGCTGTGGTGTATAGTTAGTACGATTGTGTATCATGTTGCATCATTGAAACTGAAGTATTTTTATCAGCATCGGCTGCCGAGCTGTTATCATGGATGAATTTGTCGTAAGAGGACAAAAGAGAAATTTCGGCAAAACTGGTGATTGTGTTGAAGATAATCGGTCTGGGAAAAATTTGACGAATTCGGCTTTGTCTCTCACCTCTCACAGACAACAAAGCACAAGTGAAATAGAAACCAACAACGAAGGCCTAGATAATGCAGATTTTGAATGTTTGCCAACATTTATGAGTCCTGCTCAGTGGAAAACTAAATTCAAATATCACGAATGGTTATCCTACAAAACCGAAACAAAAGGATTCGGTTGCAAAGTAGGCGCCAGAGCACGTGGAACTTTGGGTGCTTTTAAATCATAACGAACTCGCTTATCAAATGAGTGGTGTCCTTATTCTGTAAAGGCTTTTGGTGATAGTGATGAGAAAATGCATCAGGCAATAAGAACAAAAATCTTTGATCACAAGAATTCCCATGCCAGTGTGTTAAAATTCTTGAGGAGGCCAAGAAACAAGTTCTTCAAAACACAACTGCAAAACAAGAAGGGGTTTACCACGAGAATACATGCAGATTTTCTTGCACAGCGTACAATCTTGCAAAGCTAGGAAGACCATTTTCTGATCTACCATCCTGGATTGATGCACAAAGAGCAAATGGTTTCGATATGGGACAGATTTTGCATTCCAAATATTCCTGTGCTGACTTGACCAATCTGATTAGTGAAGAAATTAGGAAAACTGTTGTTAAGCAAATTGTTGAAAACGACCTCAAGATTGGTGTGATGGTCAGATATCTGTTCTTTGTATTTGTCTTCGGGTGAATTTTAATAATTCTGAAGAAACCAGCAGCATATTTTTCGATCCAGTTGAACTTCCAAACACCTCAGCTCAATGTATATACGATTCCTTAAAGTCTAATCTTCTTCAGCATTTTTCACAAGAGTTTCTAGCCAGTAATTTTATATCATTTGCTTGTGATGGTGCATCTAATAAGTTAGGGAGTGTATCAGGATTGGCAGTAAGACTCCAGCAAGAATTCCCTCAGCTTTTTATATGGTACTGTGCTAACAACCGTCTCGAGTTAACAGTTGGTGATGTTGTTTCCAAGCTGATAGCCATCAACCACATAAGGAACTTTTTTGATAAATTGTATTCCCTATACTATGCATCATCAAAGAACAAAAACCAATTACAGCATTGTGCATCAAATCTGAGTAGCCTACTAAAATCCAGGTTATAGGAAGAATTTCAGGAGTTAGATGGGTTTCGTTAAGTGCTAGATCAGTTAGGGCCATTTGGAAAGAATTTGCAGCATTTTCTCTCCATTTTAAAAGCGTCAAGGAGGATCAAACTAGAGACTCTAAAGAAAGGGCCCAGTACAAAGGACTGTTGCATTGTCTAACTGATATAAACTTTATCCTGAATATGGGTTTGATGATAGATGCTCTGAAAGAATTAGAGGACCTGTCGCTTCGATTGCAGAAGAGGGAGATGTCTGTTATTCAGGCTCATAAGTTAGTACTCCAAAAAATTCAAGTTTTCCACTCTTTACAAACCCGACCTGGGAAGTATACAGAATTAGTAAGAAGTGCAGCCGAGTGTAAGAAACTAAATGGCGTGAACTTGCATGGACCTGGAAGAGTGCACAGAATTGATGAACAAGCCTTCTACAGTCTACTTGTGGAAGAAATGGAAAAACGAATGCTAAACAGCCAATCTTCGAGATCTTCTGCTTCTACTGCACAATCTCTTGCAGCAAAGTATCAAGAACATTCAAGTAATTCAGAAGTAATTGATGAAACAAAGTAGCCAGATGTTGTGGGCAGTGATATTTGTTTTGGAGACAGTAAAATAAAATATCTGTGTGAGAAATTTTGTATAGGTTCCATCAGGGATAGTGTAACTGGCTTCAGGCTGTATGCATCAGACAAAACAGTATCTGATGATCTGAAACCACTTCTTAGGGCTGTGAAAACCATAATCATATCCACAGCAGAATGTGAACGATCTTACAGTGCCATGAACGTAATATATTCACCTGAAACGAATCAGCTTCAAGTGAAAACTGCTGGAAACTTAGTCTTTTTGAAGTTGGTTGGGACCCCAGTTCACAAGTTCAAGCCTGATAAATATGTTAAGGCATGGCTAGGTAAGGGACGTCGCAGTGCTGATGACAACATCTCCATGAAGCGAAACATGTCAGATGTCTCTCCTCCAGGGTTAAAAGTAGTCTGGGAGTTTCTACATGAATAAAATGGTAGGCTATAAGTAAAATGAACCTTTCTGCATGAGCACACATTTTGAAACACCATTTTTCGTTAAGTTAATGATAAGTGCATTTAATCATTTTTTCCTATATTTACTTCATTGTTTGTATTTTCAGATGCTATCTTTGTGTGATTTTCAGACCAATCTCTTTTGACTTATGACACATTTACTGTTAATGTTTCATCTTATACAGATGCTAATTATATATCAGTAACAAACAAACAAAAATTAATTTAGTTCCCCACTTCACTCATTTAATTTTATTTATCTATATAGCCTAAATAATAATTTACACATATATTCTTTAAGTGAAAAATAAAATTTATTAGTTAAGCATGATGCAATTCTGAGTGAATAGAACAATTTCCTGCATATCACGTTACGTTGTAAGGGAGGGGTATGCTTTCGTGAAGTTGAGGTATGACAGGGAAATATCTTCGGATAGCATACCGCCTCTGGTTTTTTCCCACTTCCTTCACTGAGTATTGGTTACAGATGTTATCGCTTTAAGAGTAATATCTCTTAGTTTCTGAAGGGATAAATCCGCGGTAACATTTCCTTCGCGCACCACACGTTTCACCTTATTCCAAGCTATTTCGATGGCATTCAGATCACACATGTAAGGGGAAAGGCGGACCACGGTATGTCCCAAGGATTGCAAATGAGTCAATTTTAAACAATTTCCCTTTTGGTTTAACCACTTCTACTAATTTATGCTTGCCACTGTGGGTGAGTGGTCAACGTGTCTGTCTACTAACCCCAAGCTTGCAGGTACGCTCCTGGCCGTGGTAAGTGATTTTTGAAAGACGGCAAAAATTACAACACCATTTTATCATACTATGTTGGCATGGCAAAGAACCCATTTGAATTCAGTAGGCCGTGTTCATAATGGCAAAATTAATCTCGGGAGTTTCCGCCAACACCAAGTTCCTCATTTCTCTACTAGAAAGCGCTATAGTGTTCAAGGAGCTTAGGTATCTAACCTCCTTGACTTTCATAGTGCTTCAAGGAACAAAGAAATTTGACATGCAAGCTACCCTTAGGGTGTCGAATAACAATGCTTGCTCCCGGCACCTGAGGCCGTACGATATTATTATACTAATTTATATAGTGCCTCTTTCCTCATAGACTCGTCGCAAGTAACTCCTTTGTTGCGTAACCACGATATCATATCTGATTTCACAGAGTACTTTGTGGGTGGTTTTTCTATCTGTGTGCAGTGATAGGGTGTGTTATCTAACTCAACTACTGATGAAGGTGGTAGATTGGGTGCAAGCTTCTCGGTGGCCCACTTAATGAAATTCACACTTTTCATCTGCCCGTGATAATCCCCACTTGCCGTACCGGCTTTATAGACGAGGAGAGCATTTTCTATGAATCCGTTTATACCCACAGCGTGAACTACTATTAACCTATTACCTGAATTCACGTTAGCTTGTTCTCCAAATACTTCCTCACTTTGCCAGCACTTTCCAAAAGTTAAATTACTATCTATCCAAGTTTCGTCAAGATAAATTATCTGTTGCCCACATGGCCTGAGTTGTTTTATTCTCACTAGATAGTCGTGCCGCAACGATACGATGTGAGGTCTTTCGATTAAAATCTTCCTCCGATTTTGAGATTTTTCCCACCGGAAACCGATTTGTTTTACTACTTTTCGTAATGAAGTGTGTGACCAAGGGAAAGTTATTTTGCCTTGTGTCACAGGCGGGAGTTTTGGAATGGTAGGAACACGTTTTTCTTCCACATAAAACGCTTGAATAGCACAACGAATTTCACATTTATCAAAATCATCAATGTTCACCTCAGTGTGTGATGGCCTAGTATTTCGTCTCTTACCCGGAGTGGACAGTACACTACCCTCGCCACTTTCAGCCAATTCCCTCGTTTCCTTCCGTATCTTTTTAATAAAAGATTCGGACACTCCAGCAAAGTGAGCAGCTCTTTGTGTCGCCTGGATTACTGTGAAAGCAAAACGTTTGTTTTCAGCCTCTTCATCACATTTTACAATAATGTTACTTATGATACCACGACCCTCAGAATGCACAACTTTATTTTTCTTTCACACCGACATAACACTATGAGAACCACACAATCAAGTCTATGTTTCCACTGAGGTAGTATAAGCATAAGCATGGTCCGGAATTCGGGGAGCGTGATGGCGCAGTGGCTTAGCTGCTCGTCTTTCACCCGGACGGCCGGGGATCGAATCCCGGTGACAGCTGGGCGGAATTTTCACCTGAAAAATCACGTGGCGTCAGGAAGGGCATCCGGTCTTAAATCCCCGGCCAATACCAAAATGAGCCAGGTTGGCTCCGGCGACCCCAATTAATTGGGATAAGCCGAAGAAAATGATGTATGATTGGAGCCTCCGTGGCTTAGGCGGCAGCACGCCGGCCTCTCATCGCTGGGTCCGTGGTTCAAATCCCGGTCACTCCATGTGAGATCTGTGCTGGACAAAACGGAGGCAGACAGGTTTTTCTCCGGGTACTCCGGTTTTCCCTGTCAACATTTCATTCCAGCAACACTCTCCACTATCATTTCATTTCATCTGTCATTCATTTAATCATTGCCCCAGAGGAGTGCGTCAGACCTCGGCAGCCGGCACAGTTCATATCCACGCCGCTAGATGGGGGCTTCATTCATTCCATTCCTGACCCGGTCGGAGACTGGAGGCAGGCTGTGGATTTTTTTATGGTCCGGAATTCCCTCGCTCACTCATTGTTCCCGCTCCCCTTACCTCCCCCTACCCACGGCGTTCTTAAGTTAACAGGCGGGAACACTGCCGGCGGGGCTGTGACGTCATGGGTCTTACTACAGACAGCAAAGAGATGCTCAGTCTTGTTGGAGCGCTGTGATGTGGTCATTGTTTCTATGTTTCGAGGGCGACATTTCACAATATATTGCTTTTCCTGTTGTCCAGTGACAAGTGTTAAATATACCCGTGCCCCACGTGGTATATTTTAAAAGCAAATACAATGCCACGAAGGTGTTATGTACCAGGATGTAGTAGTAATTTTCTGGTTTGTGGAGTTGAAACCGCCTACGTGAAATGTTTCTCTTTTCCCAAGGAAGTAAACTTGAGAAATAGATGGCTGAGAAGCATCCCGAGGAAGGACTGGACACCTTCGGAGAACAGTGTTGTGTGTATTAAACATTTTCAACCGGACTGCATTATTTTACAGAATGAATACTGTGATTCTAATGGACAGAAACAAGTGCATAAATACGATCATCCTAAGCTAGTTAAAGGTCTTACTATTGTTGAAGGTTTGCCGAAATACTTGACAAAGGAAAGTGAAATTAAGAGGAAACAACCAGAAGAGAGGAGACGAGAAATCGAAGTGAGGAAGGAACATGCTCAAGAAAGTGCTGTTGTTGCTGCAGAATGGGACGATGTTATAATCAGTTTCGAGAATTTATGCAATTTTTTGAGAAACGACTAGCAGATAATAGCACTAAAGTGAAAGGGGACTCAGCTATTCATTTCAATATTTTTGACGATAGAATGGTTATATAGAATCAATTTTGAGTCTATGACTTTTGTTTATTTATATTAATGTAGATAATCAATTACTTTTTCGGCTTTCTATAACAATTTGCAATTGTCTTCTACAGAACTTTCTTCAGTGTTTGGAAGTGAAACAGCTGTGAAGAGTTGGAGAACACTGTTCAGTTTGTTACAATATCTTACTGAGAAGAGATTCCAAACCAACTTGGAAAATTACGTGGCCAATGTCTTAAAATTGCTGGATGTCATTCAAGAAACTTTATTGGATAGTGGAGAAGAGGGAATTTCTCAGAAAGTTATTTTTTTATCCGAGCAATTCTCTCTTATATTTAAGAACAAAAAAAGGTCCCCCAACATGATACTTTGCTCTTACATATTGTACATGCAATCCGCGAAGTTTTATGACACTATCAGGCAGAACAAATTTCTATCCCTTGCTCATTCTAAACATTTACAAAGATTGACTTCTTCCCTTAATATAGCTCCGGGTAATTTTAACGAAAATGTTCATTTCTTGAAAAAAAGACGCTGAAAAGTGTGATGATAAGTGGGTAATTTTGCAACTTGATGAAATATATGTTAATGAAGAAATTTCCCGTTTGTTAAAGTACATAAACAGATATGATATTCTCACCTAAATATATTCAACTAATTATTGTGTTCTCTAGAAGACACAAAAACCGCCTACTTGTAGTGCAATCAAACATTAGTTTCCAGCATGCTCTTTTTGTATACCGCTCTGGGCTGACTTGTATGGCAGACATTTGCTTTTAAGTGCCCGTAGTGACAATGGAAAACGTCTCATTCATCGATCACTAAGGAAGGACTGTGGTGAAATTCGTAAGTCCATCCCAATTTCTTCTGTAAACAAAACCGATTTAATTACATGAATACATCTCTCTGCCATATGACTAGCGTGCTGTCCGCCGGCCAGCAGAGACCCCTGACGTCACTCGCCGGTGGCAGAGTGGGGGTACCGCTCCCGCCTGTAACTTAAGATCGCCGTGCCCTACCTCATACCCCGCGTCCTCAGAGCTGGCGCGGGGACAGTATCTTTAATTCGCCTTTGCACAGTATTGGCAACTCAAACTAACACTTGGGGCGCTGCCAGAGGCGGTTCTAGCCCTGGGCCCCCCCCAGTTTTAGTGAAATAATTATTTTAAAATTCAGTGGTTACTAAATAAATTGATAATTTACAGATATAATGTATCTGATATAAAACAAACTAATGCATTTAATTAAGTTCATTTTTCTTTCAATGTCAAGATTTATTTATTTTATTGTATGTAATTTAAACACACAATTGAAATCGTGTATAAATATAATATTTTTAAAATGCGTAGTGCATACACCAGGAGTATTAAACTCTTTTCCCAACTTTATGACATGCAAGTTCAGAAGTTTCCAATGTAGACAAACCTCCACGCGATACAAGTGCATCGATATCTTCCCAACTCTGTGACAAAAATGTGAGTGCAACTGTTTCTAATATAGACGAACCAGTACCATTTTATATCAGTGCATCGATCTATGATGGTCCATGCCAACCCCGTAAATCAGTTTATAAACAAACTTAACTATACAATAAGAACAGAAGTTTTAACAGCAAATGGTTTGATAGGTATACATTTATTGAATACTCGGAGGACAAAGATGCTGTTTTCTGTGTCGTCATTTCGTTCAATCTGATTCAAGCAATGCTGAACATGTTTTCACTAAATCTGGATTTTGCAATTGGAAAAGAATATGAGAAAAACGTGCAAAGCATGCTGATAGTGAATGTTATCAATCTTCAATAGTAAAGTTCAACAGTTTTCTGGAAAGTGAACGTAGCGGCACAGTGATTTCGAAGCTAAGCGTGAAACCTCTGGTTATATTGCGTAACCGCTCAGCTGTGGCAACAATGGCCTGAGTCGCATTACTTTGTGTTCGGCAAGACATTGGGCTTAGAGGCCGTCGCCAAACAGTTTCGGATGATGACAGTGTTAATAATAAAGGGAATTTTGATGAAATTTTAAATGTAATTAAACTAGAAAGTGAAAGCACAAGGGAGAATGTAAACAGTCTACAAAAGAATGCAACATACTCATCTTAAGATTCTCAAAATGAATTTCTTGATATCTCAGCTAATATAATAGTTGAACATATTGGAGGAGAGACGAAAAAATATAACAATGGTTATGTTTCCTTAATCCTGGACGAAGCTTAAGTTGTTAGTAAAGTGGAACAGATGTCCGTATGTGTCAGATATGTGGGACAAAATTCTATAGAGGAGCGTTTCATTGGTTTTATACATTTGTCTCAACTGAATGCAGAAAATATAGCTAATTCAGCTTTAGAGTACCTTGTTTCAGGGGATTTCGATCCATGTAAGTGCATTGGACAAGCATATGATGCAGCCGCGGTTATGTCAGGGAAGATAAACGGTGTGCAACGTTTATTGCGACAAAAGGTCAATAACCCGTGTGTTTATGTGCATTGTTATGCACATCGCTTAAATTTAGTTTTGGTGGACGTTTCAAAGCCAGTTTGTAGACGTGGTAGGGGACACTTTTGGTTTACTGGAAGCAATTTATGCTTTTCAGTCTGTATCTAGTGTAAGACACCAAAAGTTTGTTGAGATACAGAGTGATCTTCATCCAGGAGAACGTGTTTTAGAGATACCTCTTCAAAGTGACACGCGATGGGTATGTAAATATAGAGGAGTAATGTATTTTCAGAAACGTTTTGCTTTAGTTAAAGCAGCTCTAGAGTATTTTTCAAAGTCAGCTAACAAGAAAGAGGCAGCAGAAGCAAAAGGTTTGTTGAAACAGCTTTGTAAAGTGAAGGTGATGTTTGTGTTACAAATCTTTTCTGATATTCTAGAGCTTGCCAATGGAGCCTCTATGTTCTTACAACAAAAACATGTGGACTTCGGAGGGGCACATACATTGATCTATGGTCTTGTAAAATCGTTGCAAGAAAAACGAAATGATGTTTATTGTAAGGAACTATGGGCGGTTACATGTGACTCTGTTCAGTCGTTAGGCATGAAAGTTTATAAACAATCTAGAGTCTCAAGTATTCCAAAGAACTTTTCAGACTACGTTTTATTAATGCCAGTCTCTGCGGAGAAAGACGAGTAAAATGTCACATTATCAGAGACATGTAAAAGAAATCTTTTTGAAATATTAGACAACATGGTAGAAGAGTTACTGCGTAGATTTACTGAAAATGAATTTGTGTGCAATGCAATGGATGCCTGTAACACAAGAAGTGAAAACTTTTGAAATTTTGAATATATAGGCTATATTCTCACGTTCTGTAAAAAGTAAAATCTAATCTTCACAGACCGTAAGGTGCTACAGACTGAAATCAGTTTAGCTAAGAATGTATTTAGAGGCAAATATCCAAACACTTCCTCATTCTTTTTTTCTGAACTTCTGAAAATGGAAGTTGCTTTTCCACAGCTACTATTATTTTTCAAGTTGATGCAGACTCTTCCTGTGTCATCTGCTTCTGCTGAGCGCAGTTTCTCTGTCGTGAAACGAATAAAACCCTATTTAAGAGCAACAGTGGCAACAAAGAGACTTTCCATTCTCGCAATTCTTTCAATTGAAAGAGAATTAAGTGAAAAATTACTTCACGACCCTTCTGATACAGTGAACCAGTTTGCCCAGAGTGGAAACAGAAGAATAAATTTATGTGACAGTGAAATATGCTATTTTTTACCAATGATAGTTTTTAGCCTACTTTTCTCATTTTGCAAAAATGAGTAAAAAGTAAACTAATGAGATCGATCCGGGAAAATGTCTGGGCCCCCCCAGATTTAAGCTTCTAGAATCGCCACTGGGCGCTGCGGTCAGTATGGATAAGTAGGGTAAAATTATTCAATAACACGCCTTTGATATGGAACACTTTTTATCTCTCGGTTATAATCAGTAAATGTAGTCCCTAAAATAATGACAGTGTTATTTCTAATTGTATATATGTATAACTGTGCGATACACGTGATCAAATTTGTGTGTTCCACTGGATTTTATGTGTCAATTGCATATTATCAAGCATCGGTTGTCTGCTGGTAGGCCTATTTGTTTTTTAGCAGTTCGAGTCATTGCGCTGTTACGTTTAAAAGCTATATTTAAGTTTGCTCACTCTACCATAGACTCTAGAAATTATTTGCTGCTTGGTAGGGCGAAGGGATGAGTTTAACTTGTATTAAAACTCGGGGGAGACAGGAATAGCTTGATTTGGATGGTTAGCAGGTGGGTTGGGTGTTGAATATCGGACTGGTAGCAGGTTCTCGCAGAGTTGAAATTTACTCTGCAAAGTCAAATTAGGCCTATATGACTCGTAGTGGAAAGGCTTGGATATCGCAGAGTGAGGTGATGGCGATTGGTAGGGTTATTGGGATCGGGGAAGGATACCTAACTGATGAAGCTTGGCTGTCTTGGTACGGCTTGGCTCGGCGAGACTGTGCTTGGCTGTCTAGGTGCGGCTTGGCTCGGCGTAACAGTGAACAACCCGTCCTGTCGTCAGTAAGTGTAGTGATGAGTGGTCTAACCCACTCCTGTTGCCGGTATTTATTTGGTATCGTCACCTTTCGGCTATTGCTATTTGCATCTTTTGGAAAGTGATGAAAACTTATATCCGCAGCCCTCTTATACATCGACTTACAGCCGTAAACCGAGCAATATACTTTGCTTTTACTCATTTTGCACTCTATCAACGAGTAAAACTTATTACTTATGTATAAAGACTCGAAGAATTTACAACGATCTGCTTACCAATACAAGAAACCATATACAAACAGTCACCACGTGACTAATGTACCCTACTTGGTAAGTTTCTAAATTTCACCGCTAGATGTCATATCAGATAGCTGGAGTTGCCAATCGTTAGACAGCGGGACGGTACTTGTAAGCTTTGCGGTAGCATCTCCCAGCATTCTCTTGCACAAAATAATTGCTGAATGTAGAATGAGCTCTTTAGCAATGATATGGTTTTTGACTCGTTTTGCGACAAGCTTTGTAGGATTCAATCGTTGCATTTTCATTCGCATTTGCACCAGAAGTTTTGGTAATTACAGTACTTTCAGGCATGATTTCTGTTCAACTAACTTTATTTTGAAGAATTCATTGGATTTATTGTACCTTTTTGCTCCGACTGTTAGGTATCTAGATGCCTCCGGAGGTTTGCAGGTTTCATACTCTCGTTCGCAAGGGTTTCAAAGCATATCACGCATTGAGGCTTAGGACAATCTTTAGGTCCACAATACGTAAAACAAATTTCCAATATTTTATGTCGTATTTCCAACTCCTCGCAGTAGGCTTACTCTTTGAATGGCTAGTCTCAAGAGAGGCAGCAAGCGGCCCATTCACTTCTATTTTACCAGTTTCCTCTTCGTCACTATCTGCAGCGGTGGGCCTACTTCGTTTTAAAGATCCACTCGTCCACCAACGATCCATATTCAATGGACTTTTAACAATTAAAACAATCAAAAGTTTCATCATTCAAAACTCATGTAAATAAGTAAACACACAAAATGCAAAAGGGCTGCGGAGCAGGATACAGAGATAAAGGAGCAGAACGCTTTCTAGCGGGAAACTTGAAAAGCTCAAGTACTCTGCGCATCATATGCTGTGGATGACAATGCATAATTATTATTTTTAGGGAACTGTTTGTACGTTCTCCGTTTTCCATTTTAATTATTGCGTTATTTCTTGACGACTCTTTGCGGACCCCCTGACCAACCGTCGTGGACTCCTGGGGGCCCGCGGACCACCTAATGGGAACCTCTGCTCTAGATGTTATTAATGATCCCAAAATTAATGTTTATGTAACCATAGAATTTTCCAAGTTCTTATTAAAGCACGTTATTTTTAATAAAAACTAGATTAATTTACATATAACTTCTCTCCCGCCAAGAAAAGAAAAAAATCTAATATTGTCCCGCTGTGTGGGATTCAAAATTATTTGGCGCTAGCCTCAGTTTGAAATAAGCTATAAGTTATTTCGCGGGGAAAAAGTTAGATTGGCAACCCTGGGAGGACGGAGTTGTATTGCCGCAGTCTAAAATACACAGTCGCGAAGCTCGCTACGTTACGAAATTGCATCCTCTTTGTAGGTGAAGCGAGACTAGCGCTCGCGGCGGCCAGCAAGCTGGCAACTGCCTTGAGCACGTTATTTGCGGCACAGATGATTTCACTTTTGCAAGAGTTTTTTGAATTTTAACTCACCTCAGTGATTATTTCCATTGTAAACATAAGTCGCGTTAAATCACCAACTACTACAGAAAAAAGCCACAATGTTGATATACTGTACACTTTTAATTCATAGAAACATAAAAAGAAAGCTGTTTTTATTAGTTCAGTCCTCCATAAGTATCCCTAAGTACAGTTGTATGACGTATTTAATGAGTCTTGCGTAGAATTCATAGTCCATACAAGTTATAAATTCATGAATTTGTTTTAATGATAGTCGCTAGCATCTCCTACATAAAACCAAGTCCATGATTCCTGCATGTAACGGGTAATCTCTAAATCTACTTAATGGATTTTGATGCGGTTTTCACCATTCAGTAAAGAATTTCTCTAGGAAGGTTTCTGTAGGAAAACATTCATTTATGACCAAAGGAAGCCGAGCAGTAACGATTTCAGTGAATCGTATCGAAGGAAAATCTGCCGTCCGTGCGCCTTTTAAGCTTACGCTGGGTAAACCATTAAAAATATCCATATACTATGAGTGTAAGAATTGGTCAGCATGAAAAGTTCTACAAAGAAGTCCGCGACAGCATATCTTTATCTTTAATATATCGCCAACTATAAGTGATTTTACGTTTTAATTTCTTCCAACCGTCTCCATTCAGTGGAAATTTAAATTACTAGTTTCGGAGCGAGTTTACGAGCTAGCGAGTGGGCCCATCACCCCAGCTTCGGCCAGCATTAACTGTCGATTCGTGTCGAGTTAAGACTTCAGAGAAGAGTAGACTATAAGTGTTCGGAGTTTCGCTGTTCACCTCGGCTTTTCTGAATTGCGTCTGAGACCTACCGTCCGTGCGCCTTTTAAGCTTACGCTGAGTAACCCCTTTAAGATACCAGGCGGAGCCGGGGCGGGTTGATAGTATGGGTATAATATAATATCAAATTCTTAACCATATCAAAAGCTAGTTTTTCCGTAAATTTTTGTGTAACATTATAGTTAATTAGTAAAAATACCAGTGTGATTTGTGAAACGAAAAGTTTAAAAAGATCTTAAGGTCTTAAATGGCTCAATTGTAGGTACTTCGTATTTTTCTGTGGGTTTGAAACCTTTCATTCCTGAATTTGATAAAATAATACAATGCTCATTTTACAAAATATCGTCAATAAGAATTGTGTACTGTACCTTCACAGCAGCCGTGTGGGAGAAAGGTATTTCATAAGACAATTAACAAACAGTGTACCACATCTAAGTTTGTGAGCATTATCCTGACGACATAAATTGGCTTTCTTCCAAAGGATTCGAGAATAAGTTTATATTATTGTACAAAATTTTTATTCATTAAATCAGCTCTCTGACTATTAAAAAGACATTTTCTACATCTGAAAATTAAAATGTCGTCAGGCGTTTGAGATGACATCTTTTACGTTTACTTAGCCTACCGTATGTCTTAATTTTCAAAATTCATAGATATGTATAATTGATTTGCAGCCAATGGCCATAGCAGGGATTTCAAATGAACGCCCGTAGGTTCCCCAATTTCAATGTCAAGTAGTTCCAACTTAAGCTACCGGACGCCACTGTCACTGAAACCCAACGGCGAACGTTTGAACTTGATAGAGCGTGTCTAACCCAATAGCCTACAAATTTTGGCTACACACTGCCAATTGTAGTTGTAAATTCTTTTACGTGCCATAAATCTATGACATGGGCCCGACGACTTCGACTGGGTTTGACCCCGCGAACTTGGGCATAGCAGTTCAGCATGCTACCGACTACGCCACCAAAGCCATGCATAGATATCCTACCGAGACATGCTTCTGATTTATAACCGACTGGCTCTGTGGCTTAGCGGTAACGTTCTCGCCTGCTGATCCCAAGGTTGCAGGTTGTAATCCTGGCGCAGTCAGCTGGAATTTAAGGGTGCATAAATGCGAGGGAATTGTGTCTGTTGATTTACTGGCACGTTAAAGATCCCCTTCAGGGCAAAATTCCGGCACCCCGGTGTCTCTAAAAGCCACAGTAGTTAAAAGTGACCTAAAACCAATAACATTATTATTGATTTATAACCAGTTAAAGACCTAGTTCCGTTGTTTGATTGAAGAGCTTCATAATACTTTCTACTGCGTATCCCAATTAATTGGAGTCGCCGGAGCCAATCAGGCTCATTTTGGTTTTGGCCGGGGTTTTAAGGCCAGATGTCCTTCCTTTCAGGTGAAAATTCCACCCCACAGTCACCGGGATTGGAACTCCGGCCGTCCGGGTGATTGACGAACAGCTAAGCCACTGCACCATCACGCTCCCCTTGAAAAGCTTTATAATATTAGCCTAAAATCCATAGCTCAAATCTTACCTTTAAGGGTCCTTTGGAAACTCGGGTGTCGTCTTGCTATTTGAACAGTCTGACTTCCCAGTCGGTCAAAACGAATACACCCAAATAGATTGGGCGAGGAGTAACAATTAATTTCCCTGTGTAATTCATAGTACAATAATTATTTATACATTTAATAAAACGCTTCTCATACAACCCCCGCCCCCTTTATGTGAGAAGTGTTTTATTAAGTGTATAAACGATTCATGTATTTTTATTTCAGGCATTAGGAGATAAATTGGCACTGCCCACCTAATCTAATTGGGTACTGTACACTCGTGTTGACCGACTGAAAAGCGATCATCTAGGTTACTTAGCAACACTGAAATATTGCTTCTAATATTAGATCTGTTTATTGAACTGCACTTCTCCTCTTGTAAAGCACATGTTAAATTAAAGATATAACCTATACACAATGCTCACATACAGTAAATCCAGCAACAATAACATACACCAACATAGCGCAGTCGGCACATTATTGCTGGCTGCATCAGAGCATTATTGTCTCGCGGTAGAAAAATATGAGCCAAGCTTCGCGATCTGTAGGTAGACTGTGGTTGTACGTTGTCATGGAGACGTGTGTAGCCACAAATGGGGACCCGGGCCGAAAGGCTACAACACACATGACCACAGACTCAAATCACAACTTGCCGATTTTCCACTTCGCCACTATTAGCAGTACTAACCCTATGAGTAGAATCTTTCACAGCATCCACAGGCACTGAATGTGCCCAGAATGTCATTGCTAAGCACCACCCATACCTCTGTAGCTTCCATATCATCACAGCCAGTGGTTTAGTTGGACCGGAACGGGCCGGAACGCCGTTCCGGAAAATATCTTCCCGCTTTAGAATGACGTAACAATTTTACATTCAGTAAGAAAATCGTTTCGCGAAACGTCACGGGTGTACTCTAGCGGACTAATATCGAACCTTACGGTTTTATGTTCATAAAATACGGTCGCTTTTACACTCCTGGGCGTTTTCCTGGTTCTCTAAGGTTGGCTACACTGCTATTGGATACGGAGAGCGGGAAGTGAGCACAACAACTTTCTTCCGCTCGTTATGTTTGTGTGAATCCAAGTTTTATTTTATGTTTTGCTCGATGTGTTGCTATGAAGCAGATATTACGGAATCTCTCTGCAGTTAATGAATATCCGTAGCCCCGTAGTACATTTCAAGTTTTCCAGTGACTGTGAAAGTGAGTTGTGAGTCACAACATGTGACAATGAGTTTACTTAAGTGGCTGGGTTCAAAAAAAACGTGCTGGGGATGAAGATGAAGAATCAAAGAATACTAAAAAGGTGTGTGATGGCTCAAGTAAAAACGAAACTGAATGGAGTTCCGAGAACATTAGTTTCATTAAAGACGTGAGTATAGAGATAGACCCTGGGTTAAATGTTGCTGAAACGTGTGATGCAGATTCAAGGGAGAATCTAGGTTATGGTTCTACACCTTCTACCATCGACTGTGAAATTCAAGGACCCACCAACCGAAAACAAGATTTTTCAGACTGTTGGAACGAGTCTCAGTACCGTTATTTTATTTTGTCAGAGAACGAGTGGTTATTTGCAGGAAATAAAAATTTAGGCTGCAATATATGTAAAGAGGAAAGTAAATTAGGATTAGGAGTTTCTAAAGGGGCAGGACTTAAGCTAATGAAAGTATGGGTAGAATGCAAAGTTCATCCCAACGGAAATAATATTAATCAACAACAAACAAGCCTTAGGAAAAAAATATTTGAGCACAAACATTCAGAATCTCACAAAAAAGCTATGTTACAAAAATCAGAATCCAATAAAAAGATATTTGAAAGTTGCTTGGAGATTATGAATGTCAAACACCTAGAAACCACCTTTCGAGTATTTCGAACAGCATACTCAATTGCGAAAAGAAATAGACCCTTCGTAGACCTACAGGCTTATGTTGAACTTCAACAATTAAATGGTTTAGATGTGGGACGAGTTCTTCATACAAATTTTAGTTGTGCTAATATTATTGAACACATTTCACAGGAAATGAGAAATAAAATAGCAAAATCTATAACAGAAAATCAGAGGAAAATCAGTATTATGATTGACGAATCAACAACAGTTAGTGTAAAATCTGTGTTAGTATTATGTTTGAGATGTGCTCTTTCAGATAACTCTGAAGTTGTTTCCTTTTTCTGGGACTTGATAGAACTTGAATCAACTACAGCAGATGTTATTACTCGAGAGATATTGAAGAATCTTTCTTCATATGGGATGAATGAAAACTTTCTGGCAGAAAATTTAGTTGGTCTAGCATGTGATGGGGCCTCTGTAATGTTAGGTAGAAAAAATGGAGTTGGAGCACAGTTTTTTAAGTTATTTCCAGATATAGTAATCTGGCACTGTTTAAACCATCGCTTGGAATTGGCCGTTTCGGATACAAGGAATGAAGTTACAGGTGTTAACCATTTCCATTCTTTCTTTGACAAATTGTATTCTTTATACAGCATGTCTCCCAAAAATCAAAGGGAACTCAACATTTGTGCTGCTTCACTGGAACAAAGAGTTAAGAAGTTGGGAAAATATTTACAATAAGATGGGTAGTTTCAAGCCAGAGAATTGTAAAAGCTGTCTGGGAAAACTACAGTGCTCTAGTAAAGCATTTTAGTGAGACCAAAAATGACCACCAGAGAGACTCCAAAGAAAGGGCAAAATTCCAAGGTCTAGAAAATATGTTAACTTGTGTAGAATTTCTAGAAAATATTGCAATTATGTATGATGCTCTTGTTGAGTTAGCTGATTTGTCATTAGAGTTGCAGAAAAGAGAGACAAGTCTGACAGAGGCTCAAAATGCAATCAAGCGCACTATAAAAGTGTTTGAATCTATGTGTAACTCAGCTTCTGGAGAATACTGCAGAACAGTTCTTAAAGCAGCAGAAAACAAAAAGTTTAGAAACATAGGATTACATGATTCTAAAAAAGTTGTAAAAATTGACAGAAAGCAGTTTTTCAGAAGTCTTGTGAACAATTTAAATAACAGGCTTATGGAAAATGTGTCCACATCATCTCATCTTGGTTCCAGCTCTAGTCAGCAGAGACATGAGAGAATGACAAAAGTTATCAGTGATTCAAGGGTACTATACAAAAATAATTGGCCCTCCACTTCTACTTTGGATATCTGCTATGGTGATGAGAGTGTCCAACCTTTGTGACTTTTTCCACATGTCAGACAAGAGGAGGTACATTAATGCTTTTAGAAAGTATGTCGAGACCAAGGAAATTCCAGTGGAGCTGATGCCTTTAATCAAGACTGTACAGACCATTCCCATCTCTTCAGCAGAAGCTGAAAGAGCTTTCAGTGCCATGAATGAGATCCACACCGAAAAGAGAAATAGGCTGCTGGTTGAAAGATCAAGCGGACTTATTTTCATAAGCAGCGTAGGACCTCCTGTGTATTTATTTAACCCACAACCATATGTCAAGTCATGGCTACGAAAGGGGAAACGTTCAGCTGATGAAACAACTTGTCGGAAACACGAGGCCGCTGATTTTGACACCCAATACGAGTCCATTTGGAAATTACTGAATTAATAAGGTGAGTTCCTGTAAATATTTTTTCCAACTAAATCACTGATCACAGCCATGAGTGAGACTGAGACATCGGTGAAAAGCCACATTTTACGCTAGCCTGTGCCAACAGGCAAATGTACTGCATTCATCAAGAGTTGGCAAACATGCCAGAAAACCTATTAAAATACATAAAATTTGTGAAGATGAAAATGACACTGAAAGATGGAGGATAAGAAGTTTTAAAAGTTTTTTAAAATATAATAAAATATTACGATGATTTTAGGTGCGTTATTCCATTGTTCCCTATTTGAGTTTAGTGCTCCTTGATGTTCTGTAAGAATAAACCTGAATAAGAATACATTTTGAATGATTTAATATTTCGCCCAGCCGCCATCTTGAAAAATGTAAAATAGGTTTCTACCTTATCACTATTTTTCGTTATTGTAGTTCTAAAACGTAAAAAGTTATTTATTTTGAATTTATGAATTTTCGGGATGGCCGCTGCGCGCTATGTTCAGTTTGATAATTTTTTCAGTAACGCTACTGACGCCTCTTATACTCCTCTTCTACCAAGATTCGCCTTAGTTGTCCAATAGCATACTGATAGTAATTTGTTTACTTTAATAGTACGCGTAGGGGCCATCTTCAATCTATAAAGTCACCGGTCTTTTGCTTTGGGCATGCGAAACGACTTATAAGTTTCTATTTATTTACTAAATTTCTTTATTATAGCTCTAGGATACCGAAAGTTATTCATTTATTTTGAAATTTGAAGATGACCGTTGTGCGCTATATTCAGTGTGATAATCTGACTAACGCATATGATGCTCGCCTCTTTTTCATTAATTCGTCTTAATTACCCAAATTAATTCCGAGTTGTGGATTGCATTGTTTTAATAGTTCGCACAGTCGCCATCTTGAATGAACGGAGAGAGTATTTTGCCTTGGTCATACAGGGCCATATATGCGGTCCTTCGGGCGACTTCGGTGGCGTAGTTGGTAGCATGCTGAGCTTCTATGCCCAAGGTCGCGGATTCAAACCCGGCCGAAGTTGTCGGATTTTTAAGCGCGTTAAAAATCCCTAGGTATGCCTTCCTTCGGAGGGGAAGTAAAGCCCGCGGTCCCATATCATAGATGTATGGCATGAAAAAGAACCTTCCACTAACTATACTTGTGTGAAGCCAAAATTTGTGGGTTAGAATTGATAAAGCTATATTAGTTCCAACGTTCGCCACCAGGTGCTGACTGCGATGACATCTAGTAGCCAAGTCCGCAAGCTAGGTGTCGTAGATGGTAGCAAAAGCAGGAACTACTTGAAATTATCGCCTGCAGTCCTTACTTGAATTAAAACAGATAACACACCCTAATACAGCCATCACAATTAATACCGGTTATGAGACAGATTCTACACACACTCAAATTACACGAGGCTACATGACCGCGTTGTCGCAGCCCCGAAACTAAGGAACCAACTATATACGGTCCTACCTTGTCACTAATTTTCCTTACAGTAGCTCTTGAGTGTTGAGAGTTATTTATTTTTATATTTTATAATTTCAAGATGGCAGCTTCACGTAACATACAGACACAGTCTCATTTTGCTAACACGTTGACAACAGAGGATATTTATATGAAATTATCTGAATGCCAAATACTGTGTACATACATTCATTGGATTATGAGTTATGGTCGTTATGGGATTATAATGCTTGCATGATTCACACGGCCGCCATCTTGAATTTATTTGGCTGATGACCTTGTAGCTTAGGCAACGGACGCTTCCCACATAGTGGTACATTTTTCCAAAATTTGGTGGAGATCCGGTTATTAGTTCAGTCGTAATTTGATTTAAGCTTTGAACATTTGAATGGCGGCTATATAAAACATGACACTGAGGTGTCCTTTGCTAATGCTACCTCTGTACCAAATTTGGTTCAATTTGGTTTCGTCGTATTTGAATTCTTAAGAGGGGATAGACACACGAAGATTTTACCATTGTAGATCTCATAAGAGTCATAAGTCTACTTTCATTTTTATTTTTTTTATTTTTGGCAAAAATGGGAAGTAAGCTCATCATATTTTATGATAGCAAAATGGTGCTTGTGCTTGCCATGTTGGAAAGTTGTGAGTATTCTCAGGGGATTGTCACCACAAAATACCTATACATATCATCCAATATCTTAGCGTTCATGCCCTAAGAGCATATAAATTTTGTATAATTATTTTAAATAAGAGTTAATTGTAAAATTCTTGGTGAACCCGGCCATAAGTTTATATAGCCTATAATTAGTGGCTATACAAGAAAAGATGTAAAATATAACACATAAATAAAAATTTATACTTTATGAATTTTTCTATTATAGGCTATAGAGCCAATGGTAACTGTCTAAATACTTGCCAATTTATTAAGCAGAAACGTACCGTAAACAGTTAAATTTTTTACAAGTTTATTGTTTGTTTCTCAAAAGTACCGTACAGTGTATTTTGTACCTGAGTATTCTATTATTATACCGGTAATACATATTTTGCCCTTTGGACAATTAATACGTGATCATAGTTTCGACAGTTCAGTGTTTTTTCGGGGCGTAGTGCATTCTCCCACTCTATGATACACGTATCTTCTATCAAAAGCATTAGGTTAACACTTGAAATAAACATCAAAACCAGATTACAAAACTATTTAATATAATTCAAAATATAGGCGCTACAAAACATAAAAATACATTTAAAAAATCAAGAATTAGAATGTCTACTTCACACTTGCTCTCAAATGAACAAGGAATCATTATAAAATGTCCCTTAAAATCAATGGTTAAGGTTCCATCGAACCTGACACAAAATTCATATGACTCTCACTTCCACAAAGTTCTTTCTTCAATTAGAACAGACGAGCTATCTATGGCTCCGTGTTAACATTTACAACACTAAACATAGTTAAACACACTCTTTAATCGCTTATTGGAGTATTAACTTACTGTGCAAAAATTACTCTTTATAATGATAATAATAATAATTGGAAGCCTCCGTGGCTTAGGCGGCAGCACGCCGGCCTCTCACCGCTGAGTCCGTGGTTCAAATACCGGTCACTCCATGTGAGATCTGTGCTGGACAAAACGGAGGCTGACAGGTTTTTCTCCGGGTACTCCGGTTTTCCCTGTCAATATTTCATTCCAGCAACACTCTCCACTATCATTTCATTTCATCTGTCATTCATTTAATCATTGCCCCAGAGGAGTGCGTCAGGCCTCGGCAGCCGGCACAGTTCATATCCTCGCCGCTAGATGGGGGCTTCATTCATTCCATTCCTGACCCGGTCGGAGACTGGAAGCAGGCTGTGGATTTTCAATGATAATAATAATTATCATTCCATTGGTTTTCACATAAATTCAAGTTCTCATCTCTCTCTATACAACTTGTACAATACTGTATTGCTGGAAAGAACTCGCGCCTCCCCCGAGTTTTGGAAACTACTGAAAATTTTCACATTAAAACAGACTCCCCAGACTGTTTAAGATTTCCATGTACTCGGGAATAGTCATTCTTGGCTTTATCATACACAGAGATGTTACTACAATCTTATAACAATTAATATTTGCTTATACGGATCTGAACGATATTTAGCAAGATTATTTCTAATAATTATATCACGGTCTCAATTACCGGATCATTTCAATGTTTATAAACTTCCTTAGACCACATGCGGACATGGGCTAGTCTTGGCCTGCCCTAATACATTAGTGGTGACCCTCATAACTGTCAAGGCACTCAGCGTGATTTACGAGCTGAGACGTGCTGTCTATTCTGGCTAGACGGGATTTTCTTCATCAGACCGGCTGGCTGTAAGTTATTCACTGTTCCTTTAAACTCGAAAAGCACACAATTGTTTCTTTCACACTACATTGATGCGGCCATATTATCCGCTCATATTGGCTCAGGTGAGATCACTAATTGCGAAGTATCCACATTGGCTGGTGTAAGCGATTGATACAACAAATACTAAAGGGGCTTTCGAAGTACATGAACACTGGTTCATATCTGGTCTACCTCCTAGGCATATATCCATCTTCAGAGGGATTATAGACACCTTATGACGGAGCGGGAATGTTTAACACCAAGTCTTCCTCATTTTAGCGACTTTTGGGCTGCCCACGACGCGGTCCCCTGCGCTTAACACAAATGCAAATATAGCACCCTTTCCAAATTTTGCCTTAAGCAAATATATTCAAATCTACTTCACCACGCTCAACTTCACGTCGCAATCAGTTTGGCCTGGCATTATTTCAAAGCAATCCTAGATTGAATCTTATATTCGCTACACTAGCTTTTTTACATATAGTATTTACATGACGCTTTTCGAGTAGGATATTATCTCCTAACCGTCTTTTAAATCTCCGTTCTTTAACATTATCTGCCATTTACAATTTGCCCCGCGCTGATCATAACTTTCATCTTTGACATTTCTTAACTGTAACATAATAGTTCAACAACATGTATTTATTATTTCTGGAACGTAACGGTTTCCATCTTCTCATTTCTTTTGAATGTTGCAATTCAACTCTTATTTCATTACCGAAGTTTTAATTTATATTTCTTGCTTCTATAGTATTTAACATACCATTACATTATGTATAATTTTATTCCAAAGGAATACAACTCCACTGAGTTTTGATTAACACTTATTAACTTGTTAATTTCACAATTAATTTATCGTTCAAAACCGCATGTTTCATTACACGCACTTTGTTTCATGAATCCCTGTTTTATATGAGTACTAGCAGTAGTACTCGGCTTCGCCCGGTGGAATGATGATAATATCTCAGTCTCCTTAACACTCAACGTGATAAATTATATTTATTTATGAAGACGATTATTACTGAACGGGTATACCAAACTTACAGTCTAATGGAAATACATATTTTAAAAATCACAGGCTAGGTAGACTGTGGTGTTGCTTAGTAGTATAATGGACGTAACATCTAGGTCATTTGCCCTTTTGATGAGGATGATAATGAAGACGACTACTACTGAACGGGTATATCAAACTTACAATCTAATGGAAATACATATTTTAAAAATCACAGGCTAGGTAGACTGTGGTGTTGCTTAGTAGTATAATGGACGTAACATCTAGGTCATTTGCCCTTTTGATGAGGATGATAATGAAGACGACTACTACTGAACGGGAATATCAAACTTACAAACTAACGGAAATACACATTTTAAAAATCACAGGCTAGGTAGACTGTGGTGTTGCTTAGTAATATAATGGACGTAACATCTAGGTCATTTGCCCTTTTGATGAGGATGATAATGAAGACGACTACTACTGAACGGGTATATCAAACTTACACTATAATGGAAGTACACGTTTTAAAAATCACAGGCGATGAAGACTGTGGTGTTGCTTAGTAGTATAATGGACGTAACATCTAGGTCATTTGCCCTTTTGATGAGGATGATAATGAAAACTACTGTTGAATTGACACGAAAAACTTACAGACTACCGTGATAGAAATATTTCAAAATTCACAGGCGATGAAGACGTATTGTGTGCGGTGATTAGTGGTATAATGGGCGTAACATCTAGGGCATTTGCCCTTATGATGATGATAATAATAAGGTAATGAAAAATGACTACTAAACGAACATGGTGTAATTTTAAAACTGATATAGGTAATTCAGATTTCTACATTCGATGTCTTCCAAAGTCTGAACCTTATTTTCTGGCTTAGGCCAATACACGAAGCGTCTAGTGAAAGAGCTTATGAAGTACTGCTCGGATCCAAGCTGCACAAACCTGAGAATATCGCAGTTGATGACGATATATGATGACATACGTTCGGGGGGGTTCCCGGTCCTATACATTGGCCGGTGAATCACTCACTCTTTCGTAGCACTACAGTGGTTTGAGCAAAGGCCCTGTATGAACATTAGCATAGTCAGCAATACCAGGTAACACGGCGGCCTCCGGACAGTCCTCTCATGTCACCTCGCGATGAATCAGCAAGCTATTCTCACACCTGCCCCCTCCTCCAACCCTCCACCCCCAGGGTCTCACAACTTGTGAGACGTGGGTTTGCGACCACGGGACCCCAGCTGAGTCCGGCATTGCTTCTACTTACTGGTGCCGGGCTCCTTTCAGTTCTCTTTCCAGTCAGCCTCCCTTGGTCAAACTCTTGTTCTCTTCCGACCCCGATGGTATCAGGGTATCCGAGGCCTAGCGACTCTTTCACTTTCCCGCCTTAATTGGCCCTTGTCTAATCATTCCTGATAGCCTCATTCCTCGAGGTGTCAGCCTTCTTTTTCTTTTCTTAATATATCATGTCTTCTGCTCAAGGCCCTCAAGGAGGCAGGGTGTGTGTAGCCCCACCACTTCTGGTGCACCCTGGATAGTGCTACATCCTCAAGGGCTCATGGCTGGTGAGTTCGGGAGCTGGCAACCCTGAGGGTTTCCTGGGCTGGGTCCGGTTTTACCCCTTTTTCCATTGTCTTTGGGACGGACCCTGTCCTCTTTCCCTTTCCTATCTGCATTTCGTGGCTCTCCTTCCTTCCAAGTCCTCAATTCTCATTTATCTAGGGTTGAGGGCATTTCATTTCCTCCTGTCA
Organism: Meconema thalassinum; assembly: GCA_946902985.2. NCBI lineage: Eukaryota > Metazoa > Arthropoda > Insecta > Orthoptera > Tettigoniidae > Meconema > Meconema thalassinum. Next base: position 878,850,434 of record OX336389.2, on the reverse strand, counting down.
TTTATTTCCCTTATTCCTTTCTTTTGTCCTTATCTTCTTCTAGCCCATAAGTTTTGTAGTTAGTTTTAGTATTAGTTTCATTTTCACGATCCCCCAAACCATTAGGGGTGATAACCTCGATGTTAGGCCCCTTTAAACAACAATTATCATCATCATCATCACCACAACTGGCATTGTGCAATTGGGTTACTGTGGCATTTAAAACATCCTGTTAAGTCCCTCACCTTTTTGTGTTATATACATAATTTGTAGCTAGAAACCTTCCCTGGAATCCACACAACTGACCCAAGTATCATCGCAATCGGATTAATGGTATATGAACGCATAGGGGACATACATACACTACAACTATTGAATTGGCACGTCAAACTTACAAACTAACGTAATAGTAATAATGAATCACAGTCGAGCAAGACAAAATTTGGTTGAGATGGGTGAAACGGTGTAGATTTTTAGCAAAGGGCCTAAATGCAGGGAAAGGAGTGGTCTACCCAAATTTTCAAGTAGAGAGGGTTACTCGTCGGGTTCCAATCGGTATGTATGTAACATTTGGTTGAGATGGGTGAAATGGTGTAGATTTTTGCCAAAGGGCCTAAATGCAGGGAAAGGAGTGGTCTGCCCAAAATTAAAAGTAAATGCAGGGAAAGGAGTGGTCTGCCCAAAATTTCAAGTGGACAGGGTTACTCGTTGGGTTCCAAAGGGTAAGTATGTAAAATTAGGTTGAGATGGGTGAAACGGTGAAGATTTTTCTCAAACGACCTAAATGTAGGTAATGGAGTGGTCTGTCCGAAATTTTAAGAAGACAGTGTTACTCGTCGGGTTCCAAAAGGTAAGTATGTAAAATTTGGTTGAGATGGGAGAGACGGTGTAGATTTTGGCCACAGGGCCTAAATGCAGAGAAAGGAGTGGTCCGTCCAAAATTTCAAGTGGACAGTGTTACTCGCAGTGTTTCAAAGGGTAAGTATCCACATTTTGGTTCAGATCGGTGAAAGAGTGTAGATTTGTGACAAAGGGCCTAAATGCAGGGGATGGAGTAGCCTCTCCGCAATTTCAAGCAGACATTGTTAGTCGCAATGTTCCAGAGGGTAAATATACAAATTTTGGTTGAGATCGGTGAAACGGTGTAGATTTGGGCCAAAGGGCCTAAATGCAGGGAATGGAGTGGTCTGTCCGCAATTTCAAGCAGACAGTGTTACTCGCAGGGTTCCAAAGGGTAAGTATACAAATTTTGGTTCAGATCGGTGAAGGTGTAGATTTGTGCCAAAGGGCCTAAATGTAGGGAATGAAGTGGTCTGCCCGCAATTTCAAGCAGGCAGTGTTACTCGCAGGGTACCAAAGGGTACTGCGCCCGAAGAAACCCAACAGTACTTATATCCACTGCACTATAAAGGATTGCAGACATGTAAATTACCCAGCTCACAAACTTACCATGCCTACTAAGTAAAATTGGGGATTTCAGGAACATACAGGATAAATGTTATTCGTAAAGAAAATAGTACTACTAGCCAAGGTACAAATTTCTACTATCATTTACATTTAGAGCAAATCGAGAAACTCCAATCTCGAGGGGTGATAAGGTCTAATCTATAGTGAGCGCCTGTATCTATACCTCGTAGTACTATTTTCGACGATGACGACAATGAAAACGGTATTAGCTTAGATAAAAGTTGACTGAGTCGCTAAAAAGCGCCAGCCGTTTATTATGCTAAAAAAAACAAGTATAAAAACTGGCTTCCTCCCTGAATATGGTGTCTCCCTGACACTCTAACAAAAGTAACTCCAAAAATAAACTTGCACGTGGCACTGATATAGTTAGGAAAGTGAAACGGCGTGATACTAAGTATTACCCTACTTTATACAGATCCGCTTCAACTCTGAACCGTAGTTCCATATCTAAGCAAAAATTATTCATGAACTATGTGCATATATACATTCATTTATGGTTCTTACAAATTGTACACTTTATTGTCGAAAAGATTAAATTTTCTATCCTTCAATAAGTCTTTCATCTACTCAACTTTCTTAACAATCAAATAACAAACATACACCGCAACTATCGTGTTGAAAGTAATAAATACTCGTCTTAATCAATTGAACATAAGTGACAAACATTTAAGCTAAGCACTGTTCCTTTTTACCTTTTATCTATTCATCATGAAATACTGAAATAAGTTCTGAAATTCTTTACTGTGTTAACAATTTTCTGATAAACGTGAATACTAGAAGTGCACGGCATTAACCTTCGTTCTCACACTCCTCTTCCATAATTATACAACAATTACCTTCTCTCTTAAACACCCTGTACAGAATCTTCCTTTAATACACTCACATAACTTCACAATCATTACGATCAATACTAGAAAAACTTAGAGACTCCTCAGCCTCCCTTCGTCGTAAAAATGCGTAACTCCTTTACGTTTGTATCTCCTTAATTTGCACGGTAATTCAACTACAAACTTCCACTTCAATACATATACTTCCTAACTTTAACATTCTTCTCTATATCCTGATATAACTTCGCCTCGTGCTTATAATTCCATTTCTGCAATAAATCTCTGTACTTTTCACTTTCTGATCACCCTGTGATTTAACCTTGTTAACTTTCTTTTTTCAAGTGTTTAAATTCAGCTTTACATTTTATTACAACTTTTCAAGAAATATCAGTAAATATTCATATTCTTAACAAAAGATATAAGTTTGACTTCCTTCCATGAATATATTTGTTTAACAAATTCATCTATGCTTTTTAATGCTCTAAATCTCATTAGACATATGTGTATAAGCTTTTCGTAATACTTTCGTTCATAATTAGTTGAAAATAATTTCTGACACTCGAATCAACATCATGAGTTGTCGAAATATTCTTTACACTTCGTGACATAACTTCTTAAATATGCTGTACTTAAATTTCCTCCAATAAACTTCTTTTACTTCATTTACAATTTTTACTCCTTCTTTAGTTCGTTCAACGTTCTACTCCTTTTATATAGTTCACTCTACATTCTTTTAAATAATTCACTCTACATTCCTTTAAACAATTTGTTCTACATCCCTCTAAACAATTCATTCTATATTCCTCTAAACAATTCATTCTGCATTCCATCGCTGCGATAAAACAGATTTAATTAGATTAAATCTAACGCAAATATGAAAAATTCTACGCGGTTTTACTCTGATATGACTAGTGTTAATAGCATCATTATGTCAAAATTTCGTCCAAGTGACTGAAATTTTCAAGAACAAGGAAAGTAACTCCGAAGAAAAATACGAAAAATTACTACTACACAAAAACTACACAAATTTAATTACTTTGACAAAATTATACGGTTGAAATAATGCTGATTAAAAATGCTGTTGAAAATAATGCAGTTAAAAATAATGCCGTTGAAAATAATGCAGTTGAAAATAATGCAGTTGAAAATAATGCAGTTGGTCAATTGGATAATCACAGAACATAACTACAATTCTATATGATATAAAACAATTTCTTCACTACCTTGAGTTGACTTCTGGTCTGGAGAATACCTGCGTCTCGCCTGCCAAACCAAACGTGTTGTGGATCTCATCGTATCGCCCACAGCTATGAAGACCGGTTTGTGTCAGAACCAGCTGGCCTCGTCTCCCAGTAGAACAAGGTCGATGCTGTCCTTGGTGAATGACCTCGCCGTGAAACAGCTCGCTCTGGCAACACTCCGTCCCCCGTGCACTGCAAGTAGTCCGGCTTCGACTCTCCATCTCTTCAGAATTGACATCTCGGTTCTTCAGAATTGACATCTCGTTTCTTCAGAATTGACATCTCGTCTCAGGTTGAATATTGTCGTTTATGCAAGCGTTTGTGAATATTCAAGATGTGTTAGAACTCTTGTAGAAAAGTATAAGTTTTGTTCGGTGATGTTGCGCGTCACGTAGATATTCTGCTGCGCCTTTCATGATAGTGAATTCTGGAATTCAACTGTACATCTTTGTAGTCTCCACTTCCCTATGCTTTTGCTTAGCACATGGTAATTCTCATTTCATTGATTATATAATTACGACTTCCCCGTTGCTGACTTCTAACTTGCATTTTAATGTATTGTTCAAATATGCGTTCACACGTAGTAATACTAAATATCTTCTTGTCGAAATGTTTCAAGCGATGTGGAACAACTTTGCATAAGCACTGTAATATTTGGTTGTACTGTTCCGTTCTGCTTTATAGATGTAGCTTGCTCCTTAAGTTACAGTCTTACTGTACTTCACTCCTCTTTGCTTTCAACTCTAATGAAACGTAGCACTTTTATAAGAATACTGGTTTCTTCTCGAGGTCTTGACTCTATGAAATCTCAAATTGGAAAGAACTCTCTCGTCCGGTTCTCCACACTCCGCAAGTTCCAGTCTCTCTGCCTCCCCTCTCGTGGTGTGACGTAACTTCTACCACCTCTCTTCGCTTCAGTCCGCAGTTCGACCTTCATCTCTTCCCCTCTTTCATGACGTAACTCTCGCTTCAAGTGGCGTGATGTCTCTCGTGATATGGACCTCCCACATTCATATAATAGAATATATGTCCATCTTTAAATCATTCCTTCTTCCTTGCCTTTCATAATTGCATAAGATGTATAGTATTTCACTCATTTCCATACAGTTTTTCCCATATGTCTCGAATTTTTAATAAATAAAAATTTTCATCCACTCTTTTATTTTTTTCTGGGGTCTTGGTTCATATCCAGATTGGTTCTTTGGTAATGACCTTAAATAAATTCTGGCGCATTTCCCCGTTGCTAATTTAAAGTAAAGTATAGCCTGTACTTTCTTTAATACCATAAGTTTCTCTGTTCTTGAGACTGAATTTATTTATTTTACTGTATCATTGGGTAAAATCTTTTCAATTTGGAATGGTTAAATTTTCCAATGGATCTGTTATCTTCAACTCTTACAATTTTATAGCAATTGTTACCGTAGACTGTATCTACTTTGAACGGTCCTCTGAAAAGGCTACTGAATTTGATATACACCTTCTTCAGTACGTCGGCTTTCACAGGAATCCTGACTAATACAAGGTCACCTTCTCGTAGCGGTCCACTGAATCTCTTCCCTTCTAAACGTTTTAATCTCTTCTCAGCCGCTTTGTTCAACTGGACCCTCGCTTCTTCGATTCTCTGGTCCATCGGTGGTTCGTTATCTTCCGGAATATTGAAGATTCCGTTCCATGGTCGTACGGGTTTCTCTTCAAAATGCAACATAACTGGAATATCGTTGGTGCTCTCATGTCTCGTGTTATTGATGCAAAATTCCACTAATGGTACAATCTTCACCCAATTCGCATGATTATCTGCACTATACAAGCGAATGTACTTTGAAAATTCAAGCATTGTTCTTTCAATAGGATTCGTCTCTGGGCTTCGAACTGATGAAAATAGGTGAACAATATCCAACCTATCCATCGCTCCCTGAAATTCTGCAGAGGTGAATTGCGTTCCATGGTCTGTTAAAAGTCTCTCTGGTTTTCCCAACTTTGGAATAATGTTCCTCTCCAGGTGATATAAAACATTTTTCGTTGTTGCTTTCTGCATGGGATTAAGCATTACAATTTTGGAGAATACATCCATTGTGACTTACACATACTGGTTTCCTCTGTCTCCTTTAGGTGCAGGTCCAAAAATATCCTGACTAAACAATTCCAGTGGTTTCGTAGGAATAATTGCTTTAGGTCTCTCCTTCAATAGTTCAGAATTATATTTATTTTTCTGACACAGTTCACAAGATCTGATTACTATGGTTATGGATTCTCTCATATTAATCCAATAGAACTTTTCTAACATGGTATAGTATGTTTTGTCAACTCCTCCGTGACCTATACTTTTGTGTACTAACCAAATTAGTGGCACAATAAGTTCTGGTGGAATAGCAACTCGTACTTTCGTGTGTCTGGCATCGATGTATTTACATACAGTTTCTCCCACGAGAATATAGTGTCTAGCTTTCCTTCTTGTTTCGAAGTATGAGGCGTGCCTCCTTGTCATTCTCCCTGACAAAAATCTATAAATGTTCCTGAATGGTGCATGCTTCTTTTGAAAAAGAGGAATTCTTCTCAGTTTATCCAGCGTTTCCTGATCTTCTGCATCTGTCTGGATAACATTAACCCTCACATCTTTCTCAGAAATTGGATGTCTGGAAAGAATATCTGCTAGTAGGTTATCTTTACCAGGAACATGAACTATCGTAGCATCAAATTGTTGCAAAAACATGGTCCATCTGGTCATCCTATCGCTTGACAAGTCTGACTTCAACATGAATTCTAGTGCTTTGTGATCCGTTCTGATTATAATCTTGTGTCCCAGCAATAATTTCTTCCAATTTTGTAGAGCATTTATGACGGCTAAAGCTTCAAGCTCCGTCGTGAAGTAATTCAGCTCGTGCGTGCGTAACTTCCTACTGCTGAATGAAATATAGTGAGGATTGCCATCTTGATCCTTCTGATATAAGACTGCGCTAATACCAATTCGTGAAGCGTCCGTTTCTATGATGAATGTTCTTTCAAAATCTGGGTACTGCAACTTGATGTTATCTCTGAGCATTTCCTTTGCTTGAATAAAGGCATTCTCAGCAGCTGCATCCCATTTCCATCTATTGTTTTTCTTTAGAAGCTCATGTAGAGGTGCCATGATCTCTGAATAACGTGGACAATGACTACTGAAAAACTGACAAAGACCCGCAAAAGCTCGGATGTCTTTGATTCTCTTGGGTTTTGGGAATTTCAATATCGCTTCGATCTTGTCCTCATTCGGGTGGTAACCAAATCTGTCTATAGTATGCCCAAGAAAGTTGATCTTTTCTTGAAAGAAATGGCATTTATTCAATTTCACCTTGATGTTTGCACTTCTGAGGTTATCAAATAGCTTCGTCAAATGCATGAAATGTTGCTCTGGTGTCTCTGAAGATATGATAATATCATCCACGTAGCAAATAGCAAATTGTTTCACTTCTTCACTCAACTTGTTATCCAAGGCTCTGATAAGTGCTGGACTTGAATTTACCAATCCATATGGTACTCTTTGGTATACATAACAGGTTTGATTGAACATGAACCCTGTATAACATTTGCTGTCTTCTGTAAGCTCTATTTGATGAAATGCTGCAGTTAAATCAATCACTGAGAAACAGGTTTTCTTCTTGAATCTCCTCAGTAGTTCTCTAATTTTTGGTGGCCTGTCGAATTCTTTCAGCAGAAGAGTATTTATGCCCCTGGCATCTAAACATAGTCTAAGACTTCCATCTGCTTTCTTCACAACAGTGAGTGGATTTAAATAAGGAGTGGCTTGCTTTCTTATAATCCCGTCTTTTTCCATGCCTTTTATGAGCTCTGTCACTTCAGCTTGATACTTCTCCGGAATTGGATACAATTTCTTCTGAAAAGGTGTGTCATCAGCGAGCTTGATCTGATATTTATATCCTCTTATAATGCCTGGCTTGTTATCAAATATGTCTGCATAAGTCGTGACCAATTCTTCTAATTTCTCCCTCTGATCTTAAAAATGCTCAATTTTTCTGCCATAGTGAGGCATTCCTTCTGTTTTAACTTCCATAACTATCTTCACAAGATTTTCTTCTGTAGTTTCGTCAATCAGACTACACTCATTCTTCTCCTTCTTCATATCCTCTGGTTGATGTTGGCCTTCATTAAATCTTATGACTCCATTTCGTAAATCGATCACAGCTCCAGTCTTAGTTATAAAATCAATGCCTAAAATAGCATCGAAATTTATCTGGCTCAAGACTATGAATATCTGCTCATATTTTTATTCATTTATTGAGAATTCCATTAGTGCTTGGACTTTACATTTCATGGTCTTGTCGTTAAATACGCCCCTGACTTTAATAGTTGAAACGGGCATTGCTATAAGTGAATTTCCATCCTTCAATCTGTGAAAACAGTTCTCTGATAAAATTGATGCTGTTGCTCCCGTATCTAGTAGTGTTCTCAGGCATTCTCCTTCTGATATGATTTCTATAATGGGTAATCTCGCTACTCTATCTGTTTTCGTCTCTTCTCTCTCATACAGGAGATCTTCATTCGTGGCTTCATATAACTCATTAATCTGGATTTCATGTCTGGTTACGGTGCTGTTTTCTTCCTCCTTCACTTTTTGGAATTTGACGTTTTTTTTGTACCCCTCCTGGGTCTTCATTCCTTCGATCTCTGCTTGTTCCAGGTTGAGATTCTTGATTCTGGTTATGCTGTCCCTGATTTTGGTCTCTCGCGTTCCTTTCTCTGAGATTCCTTAGGTATTCTTGACTTTCTCTTTCCCTATCATCATAATACCTTCTTACATTGTTATTATTTCTCCAACCTTGATCTTGTTGACTTTGCTGTCGTTGCTGTCTCGAATAATTATTCGTGTTCCTCCAGTTCTGATATCCCCGATATCCATAATTATTCGTAGGGTTATTTGGATTATAATGTCCCTCTCTGCGATAATCATTGTTCCTGTTGTGATAGCTATTTCTCCATCTTTGATTTTCATCCCATCTTTGATTTTGGTATGGTCTTCCTTCTCTAGGTCTCTGATAATCTGGTCGAAATCGATTTTGTCCATACATTCTTGATCTCGTTGGACCTACTCCATTTTTGTTCTCCTCTGTTTGCTGCATTTGATCGATGTGGATGGTGTGAATCTTTCTCTGTTCCTGATTTCTACCTCTCTGGTTTCGGTTTCCAGTTGAGTTGTTGGACACATTAGACGTGTGATCCAGTCTCCTCAAAATTTCTGCCATTCCTTCTAAAGTTTTTACATTTGCCGAAATGAGGTGCCTCCTAACTTCCGTTGGTAACTGGCATGAAATAGCATGAACCAAGTCTTCTTCCGCCAAAGGAGGTTGCAAATACTGCAAGCGTGCTAATTGTTTCGTGAAGAAACTTGCGTATTTCGTTGGACTAGAATATGCATCCTTTTTAGAGTAAATTTCGGCTCGTATGTCTTGTTGAAGTTCCTTGCTCCAAAATCGTTTCTGCAGAGCTATAGCGAATTCTTCAAATGTCTGATAAGTGTACCTGAAAGCTCTGTGCCATACTAACGCTTCTGAATCCAAGTATTTTTCAACGACCCTCATATGTCTTTCACGAGGTATTCTATTGTCTTCTAAATACGACCTCATGTCTCTCAGAAACTCTACAGCACGTCTCTAGCGTTATGGGTTTGCGAGATAAAGCAAAAAGTCTAAAATCATGGTTTTACCTCAACATGGTTTTTCATTCCTGCTCAACACGAACATCCTCGGCAAGAGGGCAACGCAATGAAAAAAATGACACCTCGCACTCGTCTCTAGGCTTATTGGTTCGTGAGTTATCAGCAAAAATCACAAAAAACACTTGTTTACCCCAAAATCGAGTTTCCAATTTTTTTTTAAATATAACGAGTGGTCTATAGCAAAGAGGACATCAGCCCGAGTCCTTGGACCCCTCGTACACGCCTCTAGCATGATTGGTTCGCGAGATATAGCAAAAAGTTTAAAATCAAGGTTTTACCCCAAAATATTCTGTTTCCCTCATTCTCAAAAACTTTAACCTATTACCAAAATAAAGAGGGTTTCGAGACAAGCAATCCGACACGTCATAGGACCAAATCCGACCATGCATTCGTGAGATATCGGAAAAAGTCTAAAATCATGGTTTTACCCTCAAAAAGCCTGTTTCCCTCATTCTCAAAACTTTAACCTATTAATAGCATATATAGGGCTTTGAGACAAGCGATTTGACACGTCACACGTCCAAATCCGACCTTGCGTTCGAGAGATATCGGCAAACTTCGTAGGAAAGTAGGCGACTATCTGGTTCTCTCCTCACCACCAAACCCCTTCTTATCAATCATTTTTTTCAAAGAGCTCGCCCTCTTACAAAAATCCCAAGTGTGCATGCGTAAAAATCAAAACCAAAAATGTTGATCCATACCGGCTTCCAGCAAAACGCATGCGCTATATGAGCAACAACCTTTAAGTTCATTTTAGCAGCGCACCTTATACATGTCGCATTTGAAAAGAGACTTTCACTAAAAAATTACAATTTCACCCCCTAGTAGGGGTAGGTTTTATTTAGGGGTTGAAATGAGTGGTCCATTGAAAAGAGGGCGTCAACCCGAGTCCAACGACACCTCATTTGTCAAAATTGGACCATGGCTTCGGGATATATCGACTTTGCCCCTGAATGTATTGCGGGTTAGTATGTGACGTCACCAGGAAAGTAGGCTGTGGGTTAGAACTCCTATCACCCCCCTACTAGTGTAGATTTGTGCCAAAGGGCCTAAAAGCAGGGGATGGAGTAGCCTCTCCGCAATTTCAAGCAGACAGTGTTAGTCGCAGTGTTCCAAAGGGTAAATATACAAATTTTGGTTGAGATAGGTGAAACGGTGTAGATTAGGGCCAAAGGGCCTAAATGCAGGGAATGGAGTGGTCTGTCCGCAATGTCAAGCAGACAGTGTTTCTCGCAGGGTACCAAAGGGTAAGAATACGAATTTTGGTTCTGATCGGTGAAACGGTGTAGATTTGGACGAAAGGGCCTAAATGCAGGGAATGGGGTGGTCTTTCCGAAATTTTAAGTGGACAGTGTTACTCGCAGGGTTCCAAAGGGTAAGTATACAAATATCGGTGAAACGGTGTTGATTTGTGCAAAAGGGCCTAAATGCAGAGAATGGGGTGGTCTGTCCGAAATTTAAAGTTGACAGGGTTTACTCGTCGGGTTCCAAAGGGTAAGTATACAAATTTTGATTCAGATCGGTGAAACGGTGTAGATTTGTATACATAACAGACCGACGGACAAATATACAAACTTTGTGCTTTATATATATAGATGATTTTCTCATTATTTCTATTGGCACGAATTCCCCCAGAAACATCACATAATCAAAATCGGGTATTCACATGACCTTGGAAATTCTTCCCGGATCCAAATGATTCGACTTTTTCACCCACATTCTGGGTTTTAACCTTTCATTACACTCTTCATGGCACACGTTATATACACTGATTCTCCATGAATTTTACACATTTTAATTACACTTATCACCTCTTCTTGAGGGATACAAATCATGATTAAATACACTTTAAACACTAAATATTTCTAATTCTAACACACAAGAATTATCAAGCATAAATACACTGCTTGATTTTAATACTTTTTACACTGAATTTACTTCTTTCACCTCCTTCTAGAGTGTAGATACTAGCGCTGCCTGCTCCAACCCCTAACTCCTAGTTGGATTACTTGAAAGTCTCGTTCGCTGCTTCCCTTAGCTGGTACTGGATACTTATATCCTTGTCCTGGCTTCTTTAGTGATCGGCACTACTTTAGAGTATTGGCACGATACTATTATGTTTCGGTTAAAGTTTACTGTTCTGCAAAATGTCTCTGCTAGACATAAGTCCTAGAGTCGCAGTCTACTGTTACTAACGCTCTATTTTAATGTTTTTATTTCCGTCCACGTTTTACTTTCTTACTGGAATACTATGGTATTCTATCTGGACGACTTTTGAAGTCTTTTCACTTCTTTAATTCGCACTTACTGCATTTATTTCGTACTTTCTGACCTATCGTCACTTGGAGCAGTAACCTCCTAAGCACAGGAAAGTTAGGCTTATTATCCGACGTTCCGACCCTTATCCGGTCCTTTAACGCACTTGGGTACACTTAGCACCTTTGATGCTACACGGATGTCTCGTTTACTGGTGAGATATTTCGATACCTTTATACGTTCACTGAGTCTATTTATAATCGTCTTCTAAGGCTTTACTAAGTCCTTGTCAGCTGAACACGTTTTGGTCAAAGTAGAATATTTTGTCAAGTCACAAAGACTGGTTACTTATTTGTCGTAGCCCGACGGTATTTCTGACGATACAGTCCTCCCAACAGAGGTTCTCAGTTGACGGCTCGGTGATACAGCAAGACCTCTTCACGGTCATTCGAAGACTGTACTTATTCCTCATGATCTAAACGTTTCAAATTTAAATTAATATTCGAAAACCGATCGTGGCAATTCTTTACAAAAATTAATTAGTGCTCCTGTACTGTGTGGGTGTCATTACATTTTGTCCCACTCTCCGAGAGGCTAGCTGGCCCTCCTCCAATAACGTTATGCGCACTCATCACTTTTAATATGTACAGTGATTACAGATTTTTACCCTATGAAAAATTCTAATTTCCAGAGTTATAATTATTGGCGTTCCCAAAACCCAATAAATGTGCGTGGTTTCTGAAAAAGAGGGTTATTTTGCAACTATCCCGGGCCTCTCCTTCTACAGCGTTGCCAATAAAATGCTGACTGGTCACTCTTCGGTGAATCCCTTTGCTTCCTGCCTGAGTGGAAATTTTCTCTGTTAGTTGCACCATCAGCTGTACTCCACTCTGCTCACGTACGCTTGGTGACTCATACACGGGTTGTGTGCTATAATTCAGATTAGGAGACTTATCACTCCTGAGTCACGCATGGATTGCTCAATCTGGCCCCATCACTGGCCTGTTTATGGATTCACATCTTATGAATATTCTTTCTTTATTTATTTAAAATATCATGGGTTCGATTCTTGTCCCCATCAAATGGGTACAATATATCAAACCCGTTCATCTGATCATCGAGCCGCTGAAATATCGATTGCAACCGTGGAACAAATGACAATTGCACATAGATATGACAGAGACACAAAATTGCTGAGCAATTGCGTGGAGAAACCCGTGTTATGAGTAGGGCCCGGATTCATATGCACTAAAAGCTACAAAAATATCCATGCACTAAAAATGTTGAAAATATGCACAAAAAAACAAAATACACTTACCAATGTATTATTCAATTTTTTAACTCAGCTTTGCATTGATACACATGTTTCATTTCTTGCAAAATGTTGCATGGCAGTAGGTTATCAATAGTTTTTCAATGATTTCAGGGCTCAATGACTTTCTGTTGTCGGACAGAATTAATGTATATACTGAAAATGATCGTTCTACGTCGACGGACGTAACTGAGCAACACTTGTACACTGGCACTGACTGCTCTGAACATTCTTATGGTAAAGACTGCCTGATTCCACTTATGTAGTTGCTTCAGGATTGAATCTTCTTCAGTCCTGGGTTTGAGTCCAACACCGCACTGAGTTTCCTTTTCACTTTTTCTCCAGTTTCACCAGGGACACCATTTAAAGAACTGATGGTGTTTTGAATTAACTGAAGGGATTCGTGTAGAGGTGCACCGTGAGTTTCTAGGTCCTTAATTGCCTTCGAAAGTGACGAATAATGCACATGGGTGAAACTGATGTGGATTATTCAATTTATACAGTGGAATGTTGCTGCATACAAAAACTTCACAGAGATCAGCAGAAAATGTACTAACTTCACACCGCGTTTTATTGTCAGTTCAAAGTAGCTGTTTCGTATTCTTAATCTGTTCTTTTGATCTAAGTTGTGAAGTCGTTTTCGAATGCTGCACAAGTTGATTCTTCTTTATCGCATTTTACACTCTTCTCGCACACTTGACAATACACTACATCACCATCACTTGTATAGTCACTATTGCCTGATATCCACTGTTTTATAAAAAATGACCTAAAGCTCTTATCTTTAGGCATTTTTACAGTTTAATCTGATAAAACACTGCAATAGACGGAGAGCAAGTTAACAGATGAACGCACTTGTTAACGCAAACCTTGGGAGGCTACTGTTAGGAGAAAGTACATAGGACTGAAGGAAATAGCCGTTGTGAAAGGGTCATTATCCATCTACCGTACCTGCTTGTTCTGTATTGCGACATTGAAAGCACATTTCTTGACCAGGGAAGGCTTATCGTGTTGTCAAGGGATGTACAACATATGGAGTTCATTAGATTTTTCATTTCGTTCAGAATTCATGGATTAATCGATTACACACGAGAGAAAAATATATTCATATATGCACTAACGTTCTAAATATGCATTTGCATATGCACATATGCATTTCTTTTATCCGGGCCCTAGTTATGAGTCATGGAGGAGAATTAGGAGGCAGTGGATTCCTGTCAAATAAGCCTCGTGAAGTAATCCAAATTTACCAACAGGCCTATAACATCTATTGAAATTATTAGGAATAATATCCAGGACATAATTTATCACCACCAAGCCCAGGAAATTCTAGGAAATTCCAACATGAGTTGACATGACTAGCTAAGTAAGGAACATGATGGAAGTGGGAACCAAACAAGGACGACTCTTAGATTGCAGCTCGAGATAATCGCACGCGGAAAATCAGGTGCAAGTGAAATGCATCAAAATCTAGTAAATAAGTGCCTTCACACATTGTAAACTTACCGTATTATAAAATGTTCAGTAAAACAGTATAAGTGGTTCGCGAAACGATATTACCAGCAGAACAGAAATAAGTGCATTTTGATAATTTTTGCCTAGTATAAATCGGCGTGATAGAAAAACGCGTGGATATAAACTATTATCGTGTTCAAATATTCCACAAAAATTGCTATGCATCACAAAATTTTATCGATTGATTCTATGAGTAATTGGATGACAATTTGTATTAAAAAATTATAGCGTGATTACTCAGATTTCACGAGATAACGTGTTACCACACGGAAGAGTAATTCCAGCGCTGCTAATAAGTGAATTCAGTGACAAAGTGAAAGTACTGTAGATGTGTATGGGTAATTTTATAATAATCTACAAAGTGTACATTCAGTGTTTGCAAAAGCAAAAATTCATTAAGAAATTCAGAGTTCTACAAATATGATTCGATCAAACACCATGCGGGCAAGTAGCATTTACGATTCCCTACTGGAAATCGAGATGGCAGTTTAAGCCTCATGCCAGGGGAATGAATGGGCTTGTTGTTTCTAAAGCCTACCCGGCGTCCTCAGATTCTTTGTATCATAATTAATAACAGTTTTAAGTGCAAGAATTTTATTATAGCCTACATGCTTCCAGTTTGGATTACAGAGAATACTACACTTCCAAAGAATACATACAAAGAGCATTAACAAAAAATAAGATAGTTGTTACATCAAGTAACATACTTACAAAAGGTCTTGCCCTTTCCCGATATCCAACATACTCCCACCTTCGAGTCAAGACTAAATTCTCAACGACTCGAACTAAAACAACAATTCAGAACACAGTACATGAATAACAATATTAACAAAAATAACAATTTATTTAATAAAAGATCGTACAATGTACATAGATTATTCAATTTCTTTGCTCCACCGAGCAAATTACTCTCTGGTACAGTACTCTGTAAGGGATATTTGTCTTTTCTCGCACACCTTTATGTGGTAAAGATCACAGTGCATTTTGCATAGTTCACAAACACACTGTTCTCCTGGGTCATGGTGCTTCTTGTTGCTGCAGCATTTGAAGTGAAATCCATGTACAACGAACCTTGCCATCATGTGTCGTAGGTCGTAGTCGGATTGTTTCCATTCTGTCGTGACCATAGCGTCGGTGGAATAGAATTCGTCCCATATATCTTCTTTCTTCATACGAAGTTCCTTGATTGCCTCATTGTATGCATCTGTGGTGGTTAATAACAGCTGAATATGTAGCTCTTCGATGTAGAATTATTCTCTTGTAAGTTCGTACACAAGACGTGAGCGAGTATACTTCGAAAGACTTAGGGCCTTTTTCAAATATGCCGCCTTTAATTTTTCGATCTCTAGATGGTCTCTCTTTGTCAGGTGTGTCCAAATTGCTGGTAGCCCATATGTGATGACTGGAGTGATTTTTACTTTTAAGAGTTTCAAGGCAGTATCTAATGAGAGTCTATGTAATTGTCTAATGTCGTTCATTGCAATGATCGCCGCGGTGTTTTTTTGTTTTATGTGTCTTCGAAATGCTGTGACATGTGTTTGAAAGGTTACTCCTAGGTACGTGAAATGAGTCAGTCAAAATAAATTACAATCACTTTTGGAATCTAGCCGGCAGCTGTACTTTTCGTCCACATCTAGTTTGCACATGTCCAACTACCTCCTTACTATCTTCCACACTCTTTTGGACAGTTGTCTCAGTTCCACCATTCTTGACAAGTTCATTGCCTATTTGAATCTCCTCTGCACAGATTTCCAAAGGAAATCGGAAATCGGAAGAGGACCCCTGAAGCTATCTTCAATTTCACCAAGCGAACTTCTCCGTCGCGTCCTGGAATAAGCTGATCCACCACAGCTAAAGGCCAATCGATTCGTTTCTTGTTGTCGGCACCAACAACAACAACTTCTCCCAGTAACAGCTTGCGACTCTTCTTTTGGGCAGCTAAGGCTAACTGACCTAGATATGCATTCCTTGGCGAAAGCTGTCTCATAGCCTCTGACGATTTCTGCTCCGTCTGTTAAGGTTGTCTGAATCCATCACATCACAGTCTGGTACACCCATTTATTTGGTATCTAACAGAAACATATTGGGTGTGATAGTGGCTAAGTCGGTACTATCTTCTGACACATATGCCAGCGGTCTAGAGTTCATCACGACTTCGCAGTCACATAAGACTGTCTCCAACTCCTCATACGTCAGCGAAGCTTTACCAAGAGTTTTCCTTAGCAGTTACTTCAGGAGCCTTATAAGGCGCTCCCACCATCCTCTCCACCATGCTGCTGTGGGAGGATTGAATCGCCAGTCAATTTGATGAACAGTGCTATATTTTGATATCTTGTCCTAGTCTAGCTGACTGAAGGTATTGTTTGTCCACCATTGTCTGTATATACAATTGAAGGTCTACTTCAGCGAGTCACAAATCTTCTGAAAGTTCGTAGAAATGAATCTATGGACAACGATGAGGTCAACTCCAGGTGAACTCCGCGGTACACTGCACACGTATATATACATATCCATACTTTGTGATTGTCTCTTAAATACAAAGGACCTGCTAAATCAATACGTGTGGTCTCGAAAGCAACTGCATCCCGCACTCGTGGTTCAGGCAGAGCTGGTGTATTTGCGGATATACCTCTCGCCTCATATCTCCGACAGATAATGCAATTAGTCAAAATGGCTCGAATAGGTTGAGAATCCAGAATGTTTCCCTCAAATGGCTTAGGAGACCTTGCACTCCTACATGGCTAGATTTGACATGTGCTCCGAGCACTAGCTTCTCAACTGCAGGATGTTTGGAAGGTAACACTGCAGGCATCCTGAAGTACACCAAATCACTTATTTCGGTGATCCTCGTCTTCAATTGAATGACGCCATCGATATCAATAAAGGGGCACAAAGTAGATAATTTCTCATCTCTAACTCCACTAAAAGTCTCCCTTTGCACCAATCGTATGAGATACTTCTCTGCTACGTTGAATTCCTTCTGTTGTAGCTCACTTTGACCCGCCATATTTTTCTTTCTACATGAATTGCTGAACCGCAGTATCCAAGCAATGGCCCTTACAACTTTCTCATAATCATTGGAGAAATTGTAGAACTGACCCATATCACTATCGTTGAATATAAGTGCCGAGGTGATAGCTTTCCAACTCTCCAGCCTTACCATTTCTTCATCCCGTTCTGGGGCTTCTGAAGGCCACTCTCCCTGTGGCAGCTTCTGCCATGGTGGGCCCTCCCACCATTTAGACTCCAGCAATTGTTCATCAGAGCATCCACGACTAGGAAGATCAGCAGGATTCATATTGCCTGGTACGTGCCTCCAAGGTTCCTTCGTTGTCAGACTCTTAATCTCCTGAACCCTGTTCCATAGAAAGGCTCCCCAATGATATTCCCGCTGTATCCATGCGAGGACAGTAGTTGAGTCAGTCCAGAAGAAGAAATATGTATGTAGTTCTTCAAAGGTATGTAACAATTCCAGCCTTGGAATAGTCATTCCTTTGAGCGGTGACACTCTAGACTTTGCCTGTACCAGCTGTACATGTACATAGGAATTGTATTCCAAGCGTAAGAACACTGTTGTGGCATATGCAAGCTTACTGGCATCACAAAAGGTATGTACCGAGCATCTCAATACCTTATCGCTAATTCCCATGAGACAGCGGGGTATCTTCACATCTTCAAGTACAGGAAGTTCTTGTAACCATAACAATAATGCATTTCTCACACCATCTGGAACTTCTTCGTCGCATCCTCCTTCATGGCCCAACACTGCTGTAACAAAAGCTTTGGACATAGCGAAACAGGGCACGTGAAGCCAATAGGATCAAACACTCTCTGTGCTATTGACAATATAGTTCTTCGAGTGATCGCCTTAATGTCCATAGGCTTGTAGCCACTCACAGCTAGAGTATCGAATTTTCTGTCCCTAATAAGTCCGAGAACAGAAGTAGCTGTCTTATTTTCTAGGTTAGAATCTGAATATTCCCAACCTCTCAAGTCAAATTTAGCTTGTGCCTGTATCCATATTGTCTCTTCTTGAAAACGGTGCAAGTTCTCAGTAGATTATAAACTGGTTACACAGTTATCCACGTAAAAACTCTTTCTAAGCTTCTCGATGGTAGATATACTGTAGAATACCTCCCATCTCCCATACGTGCAAGACGTTTCAAATGTAAATTGATCCCATCACCCAACACGAACGGGCAGCTAGTCACCCCAAACACAACACGTGTATGGCGGAAAATTTTCAACTCTCCCTCCATGTCAACCCACATAAACCTGAGGAAGTCCCGGTCCTCTTCACATAAGCTGATTTGCAAGAATGCTTTCTTTATGCCTGATTTTACTCCGATTCTCCTATTTGGTAGTGCCTAAAACGAAGACGTAATGTAAGTATAATTTCAAGTAGATTAATGTCCTTCTCTAAACAATGGTTCAGCGAAGCTCTCTAGACGAAGCATCGTAAACAGGTCGAACTCGCGTTGTAGTGTTTTCTTTAAAAACGGGTCGATGAGGTAAATAGTGCCCTTCATCCCACTGTGACACAGGTACTTCTTCAATGATTATTTCTTGTGCCCAGTCCTTCAGAATTTCATCATATATTTCTTTGGAATCACTTTCTTTCAGCTTCTTGATGGCGTGTTCCATTCTTCTTTTCCCCAAATTGAAATTTCTTGGAACTGGTGGGTGTCCTTCAATCCATGGCAACCTCACTTCATAGCGTCCCTCTTCATTTGTCTTAACAGTATCCAGAAAGTAATAATGAGTTGCCTGTTCTCTCTCTTCTCTATTCTTCCTTTCTCCTGGATCTTGAATACCGAGTGCATCCAGCTCCCAAAGTTTGCTTACAGATTCGGTATGAACAAACATTGAAAGTGCTGTCATAGAATTGGAAGACTGGGGCCCCTTTATCTTTCCTGTGACAATCCATCCCTGATAAGTCTCAATTGCAACAAGCCCACATTGTAAAATCTCCCTTTTGCCAGTGAGAAGTTTTCCATATATATCCGCTCTCACCAAAACTTCAACTGGCTTTATCTTCATCGAAGAGCTGGATACTTTTTTCAGTGGTTTCAGTCAACCATGGTCCAGGCTCAATGACAGGGATGCGAGAACAAAATGTTTTCTTCATCCAGTGCTTTGAAATTACAAGCATAGGTCCCCTTGAGACTTTTTAACCTCCCCTTGTCACAAAGATGTGGTTTCGGATTAGTCACCTTACCCCCAAACAAACCATGGATCAGTGTCTCTTCACCGATGGGCTGATATCCCATACACTGAGCAGTGTCCTTCCTAATGTAGGAACGTTGCGAGCCTGGGTCCATGAGGACACGAACTTGTTTCTCCTGCTCTCCTCTAATGGTCACCATGAGTGTTTCTAAAAAATACTGACTACAGTTCACATTTGATAGGGAATTCTCCACCGTTCCCCCTTCTTTTGGAGCTTGCTGCCTGTGACTTTTGGGACACATAACTGGGACATCTTTCCCTCACAAATAATACATTTCAACAATGTTTTACATTTTCTACTAATGTGGCCAATCTTAAGACAAGAAAAGCAACAGTTCCTTCTATTTAAAATGTTCCTCTTGTCATCAAGCTCCATTTTCTGGACCTTAAAACAAGCATCGCTGGAGCGATTACCTTCACAGAAAAACACATACTTTTTTGTTTGGCTTAAAATTGACAAGACCAGCTGCTGTTGGAATATTAGTACCGGTATTATGACGGCTTGACTCTGCTCCTAATGTTTTCATGCTACCCTTGGAGTGGTTTCCTATCTTGAAGCCTTGACTGCCATACAGATTCGCTCCTCATTTTCAACCTCGCATTTCAAACAATGCATGAGGCTATCAAGTCTGGTTTTACCATCAGTTTGAGCCGAACTGGGGTTGTAACTTCTCTGCCAAGCTCTCAAGACTTCTTCAGTGAGACACGACTCAACAAGTGGAAAGCGCATTGCATCATATTTATCTGTAGCTACTCCTAAAGTTTCCAAAGCCCGTAACTGTGTCTCGATTTTGCCATATAGGGAGGAAAGGCTGACTTGATTGAGCTTCGAATTCATCGCTAGAGTCAGTTTGAGCAATTCCCCGACATAGAATTCTACCAAAATGTCTTCGCGACCAAACCTAGCTTTCAAGCATTCAATAGCCTTGCTATAGTTACTGCTTGTAGGGGGAAAACTTTCCACCACTTCCCTAGCTCTAGTGTTTGGCTCCATAGTTTGTAACAAATACTGAAATTTGTCAGATCATCTATGCCGGAGTCGTCATTTATTTTCTTAAATTGGCCCCAGAAGGTTAACCAGTCCTTGATTTCCCCTCCAAATGTATTTAACTCAAGAGCAGGTAGTTTAAATTTTCTCTTTGTTATGTTCGAAATAGACAAACTATCATCAACAGCATTTAGGCTCCTTTGCAAGTAAAGACTTATTCTTTTGTACTTGCCCGAGTATTCATCAGTGGTCTGTACCTCGGTATCCATATCCTGTGATTTAGTAGCCGTATTTTGCAGTAGCAAATCCAAAATGTCAGCATCCAAACGCACCATCTCCTCAAATTCCTCGCGTAGCAAGTCCAGATCCGCCATAACCTCCACATCATCTTGCTTTTCTGTATTCACTCTTGAGTTTCTTCTTTCTTCCAAGTTGTTATACAAACGAGTAAATGCCGCCCGCAGTACCGTCCGTTTCTTTTGCAATGCACCCATGACCACGTGTACACAAACTGAATAAAACACTTCCCGATATATGTTGCGCTAATATGCAACCCACAATTCAACACAATAATCCTGTCACGGTCGCCATATGTTGTTTCTAAGGCCTACCCGGCGTTCTCAGATTCTTTTTATCATAATTAATAACAGTTTTAAGTGCAAGAATTGTATTATAGCCTACATGCTTCGAGCATAAATACAATAGAGTGCGCATTGCCACGCTGCGCCTGTACTGTGACGTGAGACCAACATCTCGATCAGTTAACTAAAGGGTAAACAGAGTAACTCGTAATGGAAGGTGATAGGAGTAGGTGGGGAAATGCTTTTTAATGAGGGTTTAAACACACTTTTTCGTAATTTATACGACATTGGGAAAAGCATCGAATGTTTCATTACGTACCGGATGGTAGCAAAGGCTAAGAATGTAACATATTTGGTGTTATAAGTGGCTGTCGTGTTCCGTAATACTCATAATTAATACCAACTCCAACTCTGAATTAGGCCTACTGATTTTTGAACAGAATTGTGTTTGTGTAGCCGGTCATTTTTGATTGTACGGCCGAGGGCTCCCAACAAGTTCAATCTATTACTACATCATTTCCTAATTTATTTTTAATCATTATAAAATGTATTTTGGCTAATTTCAGTAACGGTACTTTAGAAAATTTGTTCTTACGATGAGCTCTCATTCAGCGTTACCTTCCACTTCAGTATTTTATGAAAGTGAGTAGTGGTTTCTGGGGGTTTATAGGCCCTCCTACGACTTTCCTCCTACAAGATGGCGGCGGCGCGATATCTCGCTAACCCATGGTTCGATTTTAACAAATGAGGTGTCGTAGGACTCGCGCTAACGCCCCCTTTCCTATGGACAACTTATTTCCACCCCAATATAAAACCTACCCCTACTAGGGGGTGAAATTGGACTTTTTTAGAAAATCTCGCTTTCCATGTAATACATGTATGCTGATAAATGCAATGATGAATATAAAACGTTGTTCCACACAAGAGACATGTGTACGGTGGAAAGCCACTATGAATTAACATGCTTGTTTTTTTGTTTTTTACGCATTACCACTCATAGCTTTTTGTAAGAGGGTGGGCTTTTTAAAGATGGCAGCTGTAGTGCAACCTAACCCAACCCACGAGGGGTGATCAAAAAGTATTCCAAGCAGCGCTTGTCGATAGGCAAACCAATAATCAAAGAAAAAAGAAGCTTGTAGTTTAACGTGACCGTTAATCTTGAGATCATGAGCCACGGGACCTCCTTTTTACGTGGAATCCGAACCACAGGACATGGCATTTCACTTCGAAAATCTCACATGCATTGACCGGGAATCGAACCCGGACCGCCTTGGTGAGAGGCATACAGCTAGACCGCTGAGCCACCACGCCCCCCTAATAATCAAAGAGGGGCATGTCAGGCCTTGAGGCGATAACCCCTTTTGATTGATCCCTGTTGATTTGCCCCTTTGGACTGGTCCCTGTTGACGGGTCATTAATGACGCGTCATTGCTGACGAGTCCCTGTGGAGGGGTCCCTGTTGACAGGTCATTGTTGACAGGTCATTTTTGACAGGTCATTGTTGACGGGTCATTGTTGACGGGTCCTTTTTGACAAGTCCCTGTTGATGGGTCCCTGTTGACAGGTCCTTTTTGACTAATCCCTTTAGACCAGCCCCCTTGGACTGGTCCCTATGGACTGGCCCATGAATTTATTCAAATTATGTCAAAGGGCCTAACTACATTTGTGTGTAAAGCAATGTGTTGAACTGACGTTGTTCACCAGCACTCACTACTACAATCTAATAACGATATGAAAGGAAAGTGACGAAATACATATGAACACGTACGAGATGACATTATTACCGACCCCTTGTGAAACAAGTCACATCCTGTTTTGGTTCGTACGTGAGAAAATACAAGGTCATGTGTAATATGACCTAACACACAGGTGTTCACCTGCGCACGTGCACAATAAGAGGTAACAAGTCACATTCTGTTGGTTCGTACGTAGCGTTAGGGCTAATGCACACACCCTAGTATACGAGGCACATGCAATTTGAGGACAGGTCAAGGGATCTAACTTGGTGGATGGATGTGTTCTAACGAGTCATTTGTAGTTGAAAGAGAATAATACAGGTTCTTAAGATGTTAAAACTGAAGAGATTGTACGTGCAGTAAGACGTCTTGTTATTTCCGGTGTCATGTTGCTGACATGGCAGAGAGCGCACAGTTCTGTTGCTATGACTAACGCTGCAGTAATTTGAAACCGCAGGTGTTCATCAATACAATGGGTGATGATCATGCAAAGTTAGCAGTCATTGGATATTACACAGGTGTTCATTCTGGTGTCATGTTGCTGACATGGCAGAGAGCATACAGTTCTGTTGCTATGACAAACGCTGCAGTAATTTAAAACCACAGGTGTTCATCAAGACAATGGGTGATGATCATGCAAAGTCAGCAGCAATCTGATACCGCACAGGTGTTCCTAGTGCACTTTGGACTGACAGGTGTATAGGAAAGGAATTGTAATGATCTGCAAAACTGCTAACACAAGCAATCTCAGCCTATATAAGGGAGATGTCATATAATTCCCTACTGTTTGTCTTTGTTACTCGCTACGAGTGAACAGTTATTGCTCAAAAGTTGCAAAAAGACTTTTTGGTGGAAAATCATTAAATTATTTTTGCAAGGTAAGTACTTATTATTAATGGATTGTAGTATTTTATTATTACTAATTGATGTTGAAGTTATTGATTGGAATGTATTTATTGATTGATTAATTTATTTGTTCACAGATAATTGGCGTACCTGCGGGTTAGCAGATTCCAGTACCAAGTTCAGTCAGTGGCAGCAGTTGATAAATTATAAGAGGTAAGTACCCCCTCTAATAACTTTTAAACAGCTAGAGCGATATTTTCCAATGTTCACCACTAGATGTCAATGACAATGGTGTATTTGATAGTCAAAGTTGGAACTACTTGACTATGATGTGTGAAGCTAAATTTTTAGGTTAGATTTGATTAACACTATATTAAGTTCCAACGTTCGCTGCTAGGTGACAGTGACAATGGTACCTGGTAACTAATGTTGGAACTACTCGACAATTATGTGAAGCTGAATTTGTAGGTTATATTTGATTTACGCTTTATCAAGTTCCAACGTGCACTACTAGACATCAGTGACAATGGTACCTGATAACTAAAGTTGGAACTACTTGGCCATGGTGTGTGAAGCTAAATTTGTAGGTTAGATTTTATTAACGCTTTATCAAGTTCCAATGTTCACTACTAGGTGTCAGTGACAATGGTACCTGGTAACTAAAGTTGGAACTACTCAACAATGGTGTGAAGCTAAATTTGTAGGTTAGATTTGATTAACGCTCTATCAAGTTTCAATGTTCACTGTTAAGTGCCAGAGACAGTGCCATATTTACTAACTAAAGTTGGAACTACCCGACAATGGTGTGAAGCTAAATTTGAGGGTTAGATTTTATTAACACTGTATCAAGTTCCAACGTTCACTACTAGGCGTCAGTGACAATGGTACCTGGTAACTAATGTTGGAACTACTCGACAATGGTGTGAAGCTAAATTTGTAGGTTAGATTTGATTAACGCTCTACTAAGTTCGAACGTTTACTGCTAGATGTCAGTGACAATGGTATATTTGATAACCAAACTTGGAACTACTCGATAATTGTGTGAAGCTAAATTTCTAGGTTAGAGTTGATTAACGCTATATCAAGTTCCAACGTACACTACTAGGTGTCAGTGACAATGGTATCTGTTAACCAAAGTTGGAACTACTTGAAATTAGACTTGGTATGAGTTCACAAACGATATAATTAAAATACTCTACTAGGACCATTGACTGTAATTTAATTAACATATTTTTCTTATACTCTGTTTTATCTTTTATTATTATTTATGATTTCTTTCTTTTATAGGTAATTTGGAAAGTGACCATCATGTTCAAGTGTACTGATTGTAAAAAGCAGTTTTCAAGACCTGACAACCTTCAACGTCATGCAAGTACAAAACATAATCTTAAGATGTTTGCGTGTAGTCATTGTACTACAACATTTAACAGACAGGATAATCTTACACAGCATGTACGTTTAAAACATATCAGTTCAGCACCATTTTCGTGTTCAGTTTGTGATCTTGGTTTTCTGCTGTAAAGCGATATCAATCCCACATGGTTGAAGTGCATGGAGAACAACAGGAATTAAAAACTGCAAAACCATCAACTAGCACGGAACCTTTAAGCAAATGTAATGCTCAAAAGCGTAAACGTTCTGAAGATTGTGAAAATAGTTGTACAACAAAAAGAATGAAGAATGGTGAACCTTTGATAACATATTGTGATGTATGCAATATTGATATACCTTCTTCAATGATTCAGGGACATTTACGCAGTATTAATCATAAAAATAACGCTTGCCATGAAAGAAATTCTGCGAATATTCAACAAATTGGTAGTGCGTTTAAAAGTCGAATTGCTAGTTACAGACTTTACAGTGAAGAAAAAACTCAAAGTATTGAAACATTTTAAAAAAATGTTCAACCTAGTGTGTTTGGCTTGGTAGATAATGTTTTAGTGGAGCATAAAATATTCAAAATGAATTTTGAACTCCTTGGGTTATATGTAAAAACTGGGAGTGAAGGTGAAATTACAGATATCAAATCCTTTATTACAAAAAATGTAATTGTTATTGAATCAACTAATATCAGTGATACGTACCAAGATATTTCAAGTGCTATCATTGTGAAGAGTGAAGAGTTCCAGGAAAGGGAGTCAGGCTGGGCGTTGGTTGAAGTACTCTATTTAGAAACCAACATGAATAAATATAACCCCCTTCGAGCATCATCATATATTGATTTGCCAGGATGGATCAAACGTAAGAAAGCTTGTGTTAACGTTATGAATAGTGATCAAGCATGTTTTGCGTGGGCTGTAACCTCAGCTCTCTATCCAGCAGTGGAGCATCTGTATAGAACATCATCTTATCCTCACTATTCTCCAGTTTTCGATTTAAAAGAAATTCAACTTCCTATGGAGATAAAAGACATTAAAAGTTTTGAAGAGCTGAACAATGTAAGTATTAATGTGTATGGAATTGAGAACAAGAGCATAGTTGGTCCTCTATATTATACTCAGGAAAAAAAGGATGCTCATGTAAATTTACTATACATAACCGAAGGTGAAAATGCTCACTATTGCTGGATAAAACATTTCAGTAGACTTGTTGGTAGTCAGCAATCTAAAGGTGAATCTAAGAAGTGGTTGTGTGATGGTTGTTTGCTATATTTCAGAAAAGACGATCAACTAACTCAACATCAAAAATGGGGTTGTAATCATGTTTGTACGGTATCACCTACTCCTAAAAATAACATTTTAAAATTTAAGGACTTTGAGAAGCAGCTTCGAGTACCATTTGTTATATATGCTGACTTTGAGGCTTTGCTTAAACCTTTTAATACATGTTCATCGAATCCAACCAAACCTTTTACCAACACTACTCACATTCATGATCCTTTTAGCTTTGCATATTATATTAAATGTAGTTATGATGACTCGTTAAATAAGTTTGAGCTCTATAGAGGACCTGATGCACCTAAAGTTTTTATGGAAAGACTTGAGAAAGATGCAATCCGTCTATCCTCTATTTTAATTACTATCATTCCAATGGAGCCACTAACTTCATCAGAGCAAATGAATTTTGAAACTGAAACTAATTGTTTTATATGAGGTGAATGTTTATATACAGATAGGGTTCGCGATCATGACCATTTAACAGGAAAATATCGAGGTGCTGCTCACCAAGAATGTAATTTAAAGTATAGAGTAACTAAATTCATTCCAATCATTCTACATAATTGTAGCAAATACGATAACCACTTTATCGTTAAAGAATTTGGAGCTTCAGATGTGAAAATTGATGTTATTGCAAATAATAAGGAACAATACATATCGTTCACAAAATACATCAAAACTGACGCCAAAAAAAGATAAAACTGCGATTTTTAGATTCATTCCGCTTTATGCCAACTAGTCTTGATAAGCTTGCTAGTAATTTAAAATCAGATCAGTTTCACGAAATTCAACGTGTCTTTCCTAAAGAAGATGATTTTAATTTGATTCGTCAAAAGGGTATATTCCCTTATGAATATATTAACTGTGTGGAACGTCTTGAGGAGTGTTCTTTACCCCCAAAAGATGCATTTTACAGTTCCTTAAACACAAGTCATATCAGTAACCAGGAATATTTACATGCACAACGTGTATGGACACAGTTCGACATTCAAACTTTAGGTGAATTTTCGGACATATACTTGAAGACAGATGTGTTGTTATTAGCAGATGTGTTTGAAAATTTCCGGAATGTTTGTATGAAAACTTACGACCTTGATCCTTGTCAGTATTTCACTGCTCCTGGGTTAAGTTTCAGTTCAATGTTGAAGAAAACGAAAGTAAATTTAGAATTGATGACTGATATAGACATGATTAATTTTATAAAATCATCAATTCGAGGTGGATTAAGTCAATGTAGTGGACGGTATTCAAAAGCAAATAATAAATGCATGCCTAGCTACAACCCTTGTGAAGAGTCAAAGTATATTGTCTACCTTTATGCAAATAACCAATACGTTTGGGCTATGAGTCAATATCTACCACTGAAAGATTTTCGCTGGCTGACACAACCTGAAATTGATGTCTTACATGTTGACACTCTTAATGATACCGATGATAAAGGATATATTTTAGAGGTAAATCTTGAGTATCCTAAAGAGTTACATGATGATCATAATGATTTACCATTTTGTCCTGAGAATATGTAATCCCCGTACATCACATCACGAACGAAAATGTTAATTGCTAATGTAAATTATAAATGCAAATATGTAATACATTATCAAAACTTGAAACAGTGTCTACAGCATGGATTGAAATTAACTAAAATTCATCGCGTATTACAATTTCATCAGTCAGCATGGCTCAAACCACATATTGATCTTAACAATAATTTAAGAACACTATCAACAAATGCTTTTGAAAAAGATTTTTATAAACTCATGAATAATAGTGTTTTTGGAAAGACTATGGAGAATGTTGATAAGCGAGTTGATGTAAAGCTGATAACAAAGTGGGAGAATGATGGTAAAAGGTATGGTGCGAGCAACTTAATAAGCAAGCCTAACTTTCATAGCTGTTCAATTATTCATGAGGATTTAGTTGTAATACAAATAAATCGCCTTAAATTAACTTACAACAAACCCATATATGTGGGTTATGCCATTCTGGAATTGTCAAAAACACTTATGTATGAATTTCACTATGATTATGTTAAGAAAAACTATCATGATAATGCTAAATTACTCTATACAGACACAGATTCTTTTATTTATGATTTTAAAACTGATGATTTTTATGAGGATATCAAAACTGAGCTAAATAGGTTTGAAACAAGTGACTATCCCAAGGATAATATTTACCATTTACCTCTTGTAAACAAAAAGGTTCTTGGTAAATATAAGGATGAATGTGGTGGTGTTGTTATAGACACATTTGTAGGCACAAAATCTAAATCATATAGCTGTATGACAATTGATGATGTAGTAATAAAAAAAATAAAAGGAGTAAAGAAGAATGTTGTTAGTAAAGAGTTAGATATAAGTGATTATAAGAACTGTATAGTCAGTAACCCACCTATATTATATAAGAACATGTGTGTATTTAGAAGTAAAAATCATTAGCTGTATACTAATTTGTTGAACAAAGTTGCTTTAAGTAATGAAGACAACAAACGATTCATTATACCCAACACATTTGATACTCTTGCTTGGGGAAACAGTCGCATTGACGACTATTACTTTACTTAAGTCTAATGATCACTATATTGTAATATTTGTAGTGTGTGTTTTATATTGTAATATTTTTTTGTAAAAACTGTAAGTAGAATGTATAATGTTAGGCTACTGTAGTATAGTAAAAATAAGATAAGTAATACATTTTAGTGTAAAATGTTTGCTTTTTATACTACGAAAAAGTTTTTAAAAATGTACAGAATGTGTGAACTAAACAAGGGGAATATAAAAAATGTAAAGTGGAAATTGTAAATATCCATGTGTGAAAAAGTGAAATAGCTATCACAATTTTAAAATTAAAAGACACTGTGATCTGGTAAACCTTGTTTTTATTTCACAACAACAACAAAAACGTACAGAATGTGTAAACTAAACAAGAGGAATGTAAGAAAAATGAAAAGTGAAAATTGTAAATATCCATGTGTGAAAAAAAAATGAAATGACTATCACCATTTTAAAATTAAAAGATATAGTGATCTGGTAAACCTTATTTTTATTTTACAACAACAAAATGTACAGAATGTGTGAACTAAACAAGGGGAATGTAAAAATATATAAAGTGGAAATTGTAAATATCCATGTGTGAAAAAATGAAAATAAAGAAATGGCTATCACCATTAAAAAAAATTAAAAGACATTGTGCTCTGGTAAACCTTGTTTTTATTTCACAAAAATAGGGCTTTACAAAATAGAATACAAAGAAATACCAATTCATCAATCCTTTCAATGTTCATGTCCACTCATCATTAACTTTCCTTTTATAGCACTAGTCACAATGAGGGCTGCCAACCTTTCTCCCACTGAGGCATCACAGGATGTCAAACGTTGTTGAGCTTTTTTTAAAAATACTTTATCCGCCACACGTCTTAATGCAGGATGCCTATGACGATAAGAAAGGTCATGTTCTTTGCATGCTTGATCCAAAGGATTAATAGGTACATCACCACGTTGTAAACGTTGAATCAGCTTCGTTCCAGGACCACAAAAACGATAACCAGGAAGATGGATTTCAAAAGGTAAGTATTGAATGACTTTGTCAATGACGCCATGACCAGCACAAGATTGACATATCCTTTTCCATCGATGGTAAAAAGGTTTGATCTTCCTCTTCCTCTGTGGATGATGTTTGTTGTTGTTGCTTTTTTTCTTCATTACTCCCGTGGTATGAGGAAACAAAGTCTTTACACTGACTTTTATGACCGTGATATAGTTTGACCAACTGACAAGTAGCACACTGTCGCATAGAGGGTATTTTTGCCATGGCCACTTGCTTATGGTGATCATAATCCGTACATGGTTGCAATTCACTTAACACCGGGTCTTGAGTCCATGATTTTGGTACATGTTGCCAGATTTCTTTCACTGCATTTGCTGCCACATAATAAATGAACGATTTTGGAAGAGCCAATAATTCCTCTTTTATAAAACTGTCTAGTTTCTTTTTACACGCAAAGAACTTTCCAATCGCTTTATCGGTAGCATCCCCTCTCTCCATGGTATAATGTAGATGATTCCACGTCGCTTGTAGAAATCTCACTGGTGTCATTCACAGGTAAACCTAGAGTTTTAATTTTATTTAACAACTCACAGCAGGCATTGGTGGTTAGCCAATGAAACAATTGCCACACCTGTGCCAAGGCTTTATGGGTAATGTTGTGACAGGGGCAGCGGTCCATGAATGTTTGCAGCGGGGGACAGCCCAAGTCCATTAAATCGATACATTGACAGTAAGACGTCAACAATGGTTGTAGCCATTGACGTTTTCACTACCTTTCACAAATACCACATGGGCAGAGGACAAGTGGGCTTTCATAACCATGTCCAGGTGCTTATATGAAATGATTCCTTGATTCCACTCTAGTTGCATATGATTTTCAATCCACTGGGTTTGTTTACGGTCTTTTTCACACAACAAATCAAAAGCATAGGGTGGTCTAAACGCCAAATGGATAACTTGTGATATCCAAAAAGTGGAACAATCGATTATGGCCACTTCTTTAAATATAAAAATGTTATCTCCAATTTTAAACCCTTGGCAATCCACAATCAGTGTGCGCAACATGTTCACACTTGTCTGGACCAAGTCCAACTGACCACAGACTGACCATCAGTGACTAACATACACCTATGACATTGACTTACATCCCATTCTAGTAAAAATAAAAATAAAAATGTACTCCGTGTATAGGTCAGGGTATGACAATAGATATGGGAAATAACAAGAACAATCTATTTTTTTATTAGATTATTTTATTGGTATAACAAGTTTTACATGCTTTTGTCATTTTGGGATAGTCACGCCTACTATCAATTGCGCCTACTATAAATCACGCTTACTATGAATCGCGCCAACTATCAATTGCGCCTACTATCAATCGCGCCTACTATCAATTACGTCTACTATCAATCACGCCTACTATCAATTGCGCCTACTATAAATCACGCCCATGTCAAATTGCACCTACTATCAATCGCGCCTATTATCAATTGCGTCTATTATAGATCGCGCCCATGTCAAATTGCACTTAGTATCAATCACGTCTACTATCAATCACACCTACCATTAATCGCGCCTACTATCAATTGCGCCTACTACCAATCGCGCCTACTAGGACATGACTTTTCATTAAACCAAAACATTTCCTTTTTTGTCAGCCTCTCACCCCTCCCATCAATCTATGACGTCATAGTCATAGTCAGTCTTAAAGCAAGTCTAAACTTGTAGAACATGTCACGTGACAAAGTTAGGTTAGGTAAAGTTAAGTTATGTTAGGTGAGCTGAGGTTAAGTCTTAAAATATCCCCTCACTGCCTTGTACTTTGTGTAAACATTGACACTGTAACTTTGTGATATCAAACGTGATCTGAGTCGCGCCCATATCAATCACGTCTACTATCAATCACACCTACTATCAATTGCGCCTACTACCAATTGCATCTACTATAAATTGTGCCTACTATGAATCGCGTCTACTATCAATTACGCCTACTATCAAATGCGACTACTTTAAATCACGCCTACTATCAATCACGTCTACTATCAATTGTGCGCCTACTACCAATCGCGCCTACCATCAATCACGCCTACAATCAATTGCATCTACTATAAATCGCGCCCATGTCTAATTACGCCTACTATCAATCGCGCCTACTATCACTTGCGTCTACTATAAATCGCGCCCATGTCAAATTGCGCCTACTATCAATCACGCCTACTATCAATTGCGTCTACTATTAATCACGCCTACTATCAATTGCGTCTACTACCAATCACGCCTACTAGGACATGACTTTTCATTAAACCAAAACATGTCCTTTTTGTCAGCCTCCCACCCCTCCCATCTATCTATGACGTCATAATCAGTCTTAAAGCAAGTCTAAACTTGTAGAACATGTCACATGACAAAGTTAGGTTAGGTAACGTTAGGTTATGTTTGGTGAGCCGAGGTTAAGTCTTAAAATATCCTCTCTCTGCCTTGTACTCTTTGTGTAAACATTGACACTGTAACTTTGTGATATCAAAGATGATCTGAGTCGCGCCCATGTCAAATTGCACCTACTATCAATCGCGCCTACTATCAATCACGCCTACTATCAATTGCATCTACTATCAATTGCGCCTACTATGAATTGCGCTTACTACAAATCACGCCTACTATCAATTGCGTCTACTATTAATCACGTCTATTATCAATTATGCTTACTATCAATTGCGCATTCTATAAATCACGCCTACTAGGACATGACGTTTCATTAAACTAAAACATTTCCTTTTTTTGCCAGCCTCTCACCCCTCCCATCGGCAAAAAGTGCTTGTATAAGCTGTGTATTTAAATTCAATATATACAATTAACCACTTACTGTTCAGAACTAACATGTCTAGGGTATATATGGGATCCTTAGCAACAAACAAAAAAATACTGTCTAACCTACGAGTGTACGGCCTTGTCATACGCAGTAAGTACCTGTTAACCTTGACTAGGGTATAAGAATATTGTCAGTTGACTACTGCCTGTTACAGTGTTCTTATCGTGAAAGACCGTCTCACCTACTAGTCTCCAGCCTTGTCATACGCAGTAAGCAGCTGTTGGCGGAAAACAACATCCATAAATCTTGACATTTAGGAAAGTGTGTATGTGTGTATAAATCGCTTGTAATCTAAAGATTGTTCATGTGACTTTACTAAAATTTAATTCATATGTATTAGTTGATATGAAAATCTCAACAACCTGTCATGGCAAGCCATGTGTCTTCTATAAAGGATATACATATATTGTAAAAAACAACCAATAAAGATGGAACGGTTATTTGGCGATGTTCAAAACAACGATCCAAAAAGTGTCGAGGAATTATTAAAATAAAAGACTCCAACGTACTTACTTCAAAAGAACATCATTGTGAATCTCAAATTAATACACATTTAAATACGCAAAATACTCTAACCAAGGTAAAAAGCAAGTCCAAGAAAAATATATTGCTGCTCAAGATAGTGCATTGTTTGTTAAAAACCATTTATCATCACCTCAAAAAGTCATGTTAGGACAGATGCCAACGTTCAAAAAACCCTTAACACTATAAAAAGCAACGCAGACTCTACAAGAAGTCCCTGTGGAAAACAAACAAGAGGAATTGGAAGGTTCTAGTGATATTGAGAATGATGATGATGATAATGATGGTGACAGGGTCTATAATAATTTTGATGATAATATTCATAAAGATGATGATGATGATAATTATGAAAAAGAAGAGGATGGGGGTTTTATGTCTATAAAACCATTGCGGCTTCCCCAGTTTTTAAGAACTAGAGTACCTGGAGAAAGTTATAAAAGGATCTACAACAAGCGTTGTGTTTAAAAATCTATATCGAACAATGGTAGAGATAGAGAGTTGAATTCAGTGTTTAACTATTATAAAATGAAATTAATAAAAATATTGTATGGGAATTGACTGTTCTTCTTAATTACTATCCCCATGTCCCACTATTAATGCAATTGTTAAACATTAACAGTCTCTGACTATGTTCAGAAAGAGAGTGGCCTTAAACAATACACTATATCTATGGTTTGTGTACCGAGTATCATAATAATACAGTGTGGCCAAGCCATGGAAAGGCAATAGTTATGTCAGGTAAGGGATTCGAACCCTTGCTTCCTTATACAGGAAATTTGATCTTAAGTCAAACACCTTAACCACTCGACCAACCTGACAGTTACAAATTTAATTAGTCTTGCGGACTTGAGTGTTTACAAAACTTTTTCCAGTATACATTGACTAAACCATTTGCTTGTTTTGAAATATAGATTTTGTATTGTTTTACCATAACATTGCAGTTATGAGTCTTGTGAACTGGGTGTTTAATATATGGTTAAAGGCATTTTAAAATAATTTTAGAAAAGCTCTTAGGTATCGTGTCATGGGTTTAAGTAATGCATTACTGTTCGTTGACTAACATTTACCGTTACACAACATTCTTTTGGTGAACTCACATGTTTTTGTTTGAGTCTTTAGTCTTTTGACTGGTTTGATGCAGATCTCAACGTCTATCCGTCCCGAGCTAATCGTTTCATCTCTATATAGCTACCACACCCTACATTCAAGGCTATCTGTTTAACATATTCTAAACTTGGTCTACCCCTACAGTTCTTGTCCTGGAACCTTTCTTCCATAACTAAGTTTGCTATTCTTGGGTGTCTTAGTAAGTGTCCTACCAACCTATCTCTTTACTTCATTAGCAGTCGCCAGAAACATCTCTTCTCCCCCACTCGTCTAAATACCTCTTTGTTTGTAACCATAATTACCCATCTAATCTTCATCACTCTCCTGTAACACCACATTTCAAACATGTCAATACTCCACTTTTCTGCTACACCATTTGTCCAAGTTTTACTTTCATAGAGCGCCACGCTCCAGACAAAGGCCTTCAAAATGACTTCCTAATACCTAAATCTATATTCAATGTCAACAGATTCTGTAGAAATGCTTTCCTTGTCTGAGCTACATAAGAATCCTAATCGTCTCTGGTATAATGTCTTGTTTAGCAACATAGTCGCTCAGTAGGTCTAAGCATTTTTTGTATATAACCCAAAATAGCAAACATTTTTTCTAAAACCCTACTCACTGGTCAATAACAAGCAGAGTCGCCAAAGTGTTTCGTTGGTAATTAACTCATGTCTGGTTAATCAATTCATTTCATATCGTTATTAGATTGTAGTAGTGAGGGCTGGCGAACAACGTCAGTTCAACACACTGCTTTGCACACAAATGTAGTTAGGCCCTTTGACATAATTTGAATAAATTCATGGGCCAGTCCATAGGGACCAGTCCAAAGGGGCCGGTCTAAAGGGATTAGTCAAAAAGGACTTGTCAACAGGGACCCATAAACAGGGACTTGTCAACAATGACCTGTCAAAAATGACCTGTCAACAATGACCTGTCAACAGGGACCCGTCCACAGGGACTCGTCAACAATGACCCGTCATTAATGACCCATCAACAGGGACCAGTCCAAAGGGGCAAATCAACAGGGATCAATCAAAAGGGTTATCGCCTCAAGGCCTGTCATGCCCCTCTTTGATTATTGGTTTGCCTATCGACAAGCGCTGCTTGGAATACTTTTTGATCACCCCTCGTGGGTTGGGTTAGGTTAGGTTACACTACAGCTGCCATCTTTAAAAAGCCCACCCTCTTACAAAAAGCTATGAGTGGGCATGCGTAAAAAACAAAAAACAAGCATGTGAATTCATAGTGGCTTTCCACCGTACACATGTCTCCTGTGTGGAACAACGTTTTATATTCATCATTGCATTTAAACGCATACATGTATTACATGGAAAGCGAGATTTTCTAAAAAAGTAAAATTTCACCCCCTAGTAGGGGTAGGTTTTATATTGGGGTGGAAATAAGTTGTCCATAGGAAAGGGGGCGTCAGCGCGAGTCCTACGACACCTCATTTGTTAAAATCCAACCATGGGTTAGCGAGATATCGCGCCGCCGCCATCTTGTAGGAGGAAAGTCGTAGGAGGGCCTAGAATCCCCCAAAAAACACTACTAAAGTGAACAAAACAACATGGGCAAATGGAAATAAGAAAGTCTATTGATTTAGTAAGCGTTGCTTTTAACAACTATGCATTACATTTGCTACAAAGGAAAACATTATGAGCAATTAAATTCAATTTTCCATGAATCATAGAAACCTTCGCAAAAATAACCCAGAACTTTGAAATTCTACGAAGAATTGACTAATTTAGGGATGCATTGTATCCTAGAAGAATCTCAAAATTTCATCAACCAAACGCACTGTCCATACGTTTCATAACATGACAAATATTACCTCAGCGTATTTATTATCGATGACTACACCGTCACATCTGTAGCATAACCTGCAATTTGACACTGAACATGATTGACGACTGCATTGCGTACATTTAATCCACCATTGTGACATAAAAACATTTTTATGTTCAGAGATGCATTTACTAGCAGTCTCAACAAAACACCAAGAAAAAGTCTATGGACATGTAAATACTTGATACCTTCGAGCATAAATACAGGCCTGCTCAGTGGAGTAAGGGATAAGTAAATTATAATAATTTATAAAAAATGCCAGCATTTACATGTTATTATTTTCCTTTCATGTTTCTGAGTTAAGAGGAAACGTAGGCTAAAGAAATGCAAGTAGTTAAGTCAAGAATTTTAGGGTTATTTTACAATGAATTACTATGGAAAGAAATGCCCGATCCTTTTTTAAACGTCTCCTTACATGCATACGCGACACAGTAATACACCATCTGGCTTAGTAATTAATAGAACTCACTTTAAATAGCCCAATTCTATCATCACGTCTAGTATTTCAGGTTTCAACAATGTGACGTCATCAACCAACTATTGGATTTATGATCGAAGCCTACATGCTTCCAGTTTGGATTACAGAGAATACTACACGTCCAAAGAATGCATACAAATAGCATTAACAACAAAAAAAAAAGATAGTTGTTATATCAAGGAACATACTTACAAAAGGTGCCCTTTCCCGATATCCAACAGGGCTGACGGACCATGGCGGTCATAATCCAATTCCATGAGGTGGTCGAGCCTATGAAATTGAACCAGGAACCTTCAGGAAAGTGAGATGCCAACTGCAAGTACAGTACAGCATTAGTATCCCGCCTTGTACTATAAATATTAATGAGCTGTGAATTTGAATTACTATTAGGAAGCCAAACGTATAGCACAGTATCGAATTTAGGGTACGGTAGGTTATTTTGTATCTGTTAAAACGTGTATATTTTGATGTGAGACAGAGCTCGCTTATTCGTGTGTAGGAGCGAGAGAATGATACAGCGTCAGGGGCGTATGTACAATTTATTCGCCCCCCAACTATCTTGGAAAATTGTGAGTATTCTCAGGGGATTGTCACCGCAAAATACCCAGAAATATCAACCAATATCTTAGAACATATAACTTTGTGTAATTATTTTAGATAAGAGTTAATTGTAAAATTCTAAGTTTATACAGCCTACAATTAGTGGCAATACAAAAAATGTTGTAAAATACAACACAACACAACACAACACAAAATAAAATTTTATACTTAATGAATTTTCTATTATGGCCTATGGAGTATGAATGGCAAGTATCTAAATATTTATCAATTTATTAAGCAGAAAGGTAAACAGTTGTTTTTTCTTTCTTACAAATTGATAATTTATTTCTCAAAAGTACCGTACTGTGGAATTCCTAGTTTTGCCTCACAAGACTGAGTGTACCCCGTTCCAGCCTTCAGACCAGAATTGAAATTTCTTGGCAGAGCCAAGAATGCTGAACACTATACCACAAGGTAGTCTAATTTCAATCTTAATATTGTTTATAACTTATCCAATAAGTTAAGATTAGGGTACAATCAAATATACAATTATTTTATGCCTTTACCAAAACAACACTTTCTTAATTTTTATTGTTTTTTTTTGGGGGGGGGAGCGTTGGAGCCTCCACATCTCCCCCCTTATATACTCCCCTGTATGGAGTGTCACACAGGTGGCAGTGCTTTCATTTAGCAGGCACTGGTTTAACAAGCCCAGTGGCAGGTGTATGACTGACTTTCAAAAGTGTTTATGAAGGTAACGCATTTTTCATGTTCAAGGCTAAATGACAGATGATCTGGGAAGCCAAACTGGAAACAGAGATTGTAAATTGTATCATGAATCAAGACGACAGAAACGACATTAGGTTGACTGTATTATAGACAAGTCTTAAGAGGGCGTTAGAGTCAGCCGGCTGGCCGCTCGTGGCAGGCTTTGCTTATAGCAGTGAGAGAGAGTTAAAATCAAAGTTTTAAATATGACAATTACTTAAATAAAACAAATCTTCACTTTCAAATAACGTAAATGTGTTCAATGGCACTTATTAAACTTTCAAAATGGCATTTTATTGAAAATTACATTTCTTTATCTTTGAAGCTGAGAAGCAATTTTTCCAAGGCCTATCTTTCACCTATTTTACAAAATTAAACATCAATGTAAATGTCAAAAGTGATAAAAAGTTACATGGTTGTAACGAGTATTTATTTAAGAATGCTTCTAAAGTGATGAATCTTGCTTTTCTCCAGCATGTTTCTATAAAAGAACTGGTTTTTAATGCCCTAACGCATACAGGCGTAATGCCGTTGCCGCAAGAGCTCAGGCGTACTGGGTCAGTAATGCAGAGTGAAGAGGTATCTCTAGCGCTGAGAATGAGACTTACTGCTGGTGTATTGTTTTCGTTGAATATGATTTTACTGGGTTTACTTTCGATTTTTAAACGAACTGTTAGTAGTTTCATTTTCTGTATACAGTGTCATTAATTCAACGAGTTTAAGTATAATTTATTATAATGGGCAAAACTTGGATGCCTCTTTTTGCTTTGCGGAATGAAAAAAGATTAAATCCAGTGCTACAACGAAACTACGATGAAAGAAGGTAAGCAATATTGAATTATTATTTTTTTAGTCGGTTTACACTCCAGGGTTGGCTTTTCCCTGGGACTCAGCGAGGGATCCCATCTTTACCGCCTCCAGTGCAGTGTCCTGGAGCTTGAAACATTGGGTCGGGCCAGGTGGCCTCAGTTGCAATGCGAACAGGGGCCATATGAGGGATGGGAAGGGATGGGAGGATTGGGAGGGATAGGCAAGGAAGAGAGAAGGAGGCGGCCGTGTCCTTACGTTAGGTGATGTGCCAGTATTTTCCTGATGAAATTGTAGCGATTTGGTTAGGTTATATTCACGCAGAGTTGCGATGTTCTATTGACGCGAGAATTGTTACGTAAATCTCACTCCTGCTGGTTTAAGGGAGCTGAGACTAACCCGCAAGATACCAAATGTTCGAGCCAAGGTTACAGACACGTCACACGCATGCTGAAGTCAGGTAGACAGCGGTAAACGAGTTTTATCGAGATATTCACGCAGAAGGCGATCTCATATAAATTACAGAGTATACAGGGGGGAGAAACTACATTGAATTGTACTGAAAATTAAATTTCATGTGAAGTTATTTCTATTGAGCTTTTACTCCATAGAAGGCTGTGAGTTGCCTGGAATGCAGTTATATGTTCGACTGCGATTTACATCGATATATCACCGGAAGAGTGGGAGTAATCTGAGACAGTGCAGGTTTGAGACCAGAGCAGAGACAGCAGATTAATTTTTGTACTCGACTAGTAAAGTACATTCAGATGGTGCTACATTTATAAACAGTGAAGTGCGTTCAGCACAGTAAAGTATCTACGCTACACTAAGCAACGTGAAGGAACTTAGTGTTTGGAACACTATCAGTGTATAGTATACAGGAGAGTTGTTTCTTATTCTATCATTGTGAGAAGTGCAACTACTAATATCTACAGTGGAACTTCGTAAACAGACACTATTCTACGTTTATTCAACTTGTTATCGAAAGTGAAGTCAGGAGGAATAATCATGCAGTTACATAAATCTGCCATTACGAATTGCTAAATCATCGAAGGAATGTAACCTACAGAGTGGAGAAGAATGTCATGAGTAACTAGCTACGTTAACATGTATGAGAATTATACATTCCAATACCATGAAGTAACCGACGGCAAATCTTTTGATATCACTCTGAGACGGAATGCTGTTGCACATGGAAAGAACTTCAGAGTAGAGAGCAAGAGTCTACAATCACTACGAACGAGATCCAGGGTTGTCCATAAGAGATGCTGTTGATTATTCAGAGAAGGACGAGCGGGACGAAGGAGTTCGTGTTCCCCAGTTCGATGCCAGGAGAGACGATGGTATTTTGGAACTGATGCGCCGTTTGGAGCTGGTATGGTTGAGCGTATTCCAATATGCACGTTCTTCGAGAAGCCATCATAAGGTAGCTGGGACGACTTTCATTATGTAGACAGTAGATTTAGAGGTATGTATGGAGTAGCCTTTTCGCCATATTTTCTTATATGTTGTTCTACAACGATTTTGATTCGATTACGAATGCATCTTCCGCTTTTCTTTCTTGGTATTTTAGGTACGGTATTTTTGGATTTAATATTTTAGGTATTTTGACTATTTAACTTTGGTAATGTCGGCGTAGGGAAGTGGCGACCCCATCGCCCAGTGGGCAACCACTGCAATCAGCAATCAGCCACCAGAGTATTGGCGGAAAAACTATAGCCTCTGGGGCGGGAAGAAATGCCCACCCCCAGCCCTGAACAACGTGGGAATAAATAAGCAGGGTGGATGCTTTGAGGGAAGCCACCGCACGCTGTCGCTGGGCTAATCACCCGCACAGTGTATCTACTGATTCAGAGAATAAAAGATGGCCTCGGATATGGACGGATAAACAGACGACGACAACTAAGCAATGAATATGGACTACGATTAGCCTCATGGAATAGAGGAAATACCATGCAGCTCCGCGGTCTCGCCAGGAACAGGCGGATTTACAATAGATGGATCCGAGGTTATCTCCCAACACCACGGTAGTGGCATATTGGGGAAGAGAAAAAAGAAGAAGAACTTTGGTAATACAATATGAAGATTTTTAATGTTAAGAAGAATTGCGTGTATAAGAGGAACATATTTTTAAATTGAATTTGATGAACATTCAACGTGTGATATTTATGAATAATGTTGAATACTTGTACATTACAATCTACGATGAACTTGAAGAATTTACGATATATGAAATATTTCGTCGATTTGAATTTAGATTTGTACTTGATGTGACTTTGAATGTTGAACTGATATTTTCACTATTCTCATTTTGAGTTGTCTTTAAGCTTTTTGAATGACGATTGCAGTCATGATTTCTAATAATTTCCAGTGAGTAAGTTTTGTTAATTAACGTGGATTTCATGGTGTAGGATCATAGCAGTCTTTCTGATTTTATTAAGCCAGGATCATTGCCAGTAATTTCTTGAACCGATCTTTAATTCAATTAATGTTTGACATAATCTCCATGGTGTAGGATTGATCGAATTCTATTGAAGTCTGGTATATTTTGAATTGAGAATTTGAATTGTTTGAATCTTATCAATGCTCATAATTTCTGATCGTCAATTTTCTAAATAATTATATATTTATTACACTATATTTGAGAATGTTATAGAAGAGAATAGCGACTTGTATTCAACAAGATATGATCATGAACATGCAATTAGTGATAGTTCGAAGTACGGAATTGATGTTTGAAATCTATTTGAATGGTATAAGAATTTACAATGTATTTATATTGAGTATATAACGTATTAAGGTGAATGTGGTTGAATTGAATATTAGAGTGGTAATACGACATCGTCGAATGTTATAAGAATTGGTGAAGCTTTCGAAGTCGTATTGAGTACAGTAGGGATGATGATGTTGTTGATGAGTTTATTGGAATATAATACGAGTATACTGAAAGTTTATTAATTGATTATGGAGTAAGATTTTTTGTCGTGAGTGAGCACGTATATTATTGTTGAAAGAAATATGTAGGGATATTTTTATACCACAAAAGAGTGTTGAAATTTGAAATTTAAGGTGAATGAATTTATTGTTGGAAAATGGATCATATTGAATTCTAGTTGAATCATAAGCGAAACTAAGAATGATACTCTTGATTATTATTATTATTATTATTATTATTAATTATTAACCACGAAGGTGTAATTTACATTTGCTTAGCTTCATTGCTCGTCAAATTGGCCATGATACGACTAAGCATTAACAATGATAAGACATAATTGATATCGAATACAACTGGAAGACGTGAATCTTTGATGAATTGAGATATAATTAAGGGTGTATATGTGTATATAGCTGTACATATTTTTGATTGTTTCGTGATGTTCAAGGACATGATTTAGGATATATATGTGAATGTGTATCAAATAGGGTGATTTATAATATTCAGTAAAATGCTACGTAATTTTGAGTGATTTTCCCACTGATATTTCGAACTAAACATGCAAGTAGGCATCAAAAATACAGTGATATTTGACGTATTCTACATTTTGAGTTTTGATTTTCAATTTTACTTGTATCGTCTTCGATAAATAAACTAGTGACTTCTTTTAAGTATATTTTGACGTGGTGATTTATATTAATGAAAGGATGTGTTAGGAAGGCCAGTTTTTGATGTTTTCCCAATGTAGGTCTTCAACTTCGAGATTTTTCCTCTTCATTCTCGAGTTCTCTGACTGAGCTAGCTTATTTGTGTTTCCATTGGTCTTTCCTGAACGCAATCTTGATGCTCTATGCATTCCCATTTCTGGTGGGAGTTGTTGGTAGGAATTTGGGTGTTTTTCTAGACGGGGATTTCCAGGTTCTACGATCCTGCTGTTCCAACGGATTCAACAAATACTGTCCACGATAATTCGGGTACAGTACTGTACCCGTATTACCTACCATTACCTGTTGAAATCCCTCGATGGCAGCTGGATCGAAGAACCTGAAAATCCCCGGCTAGAAAAACTCCCAAGTCCTACCAACAAGTAAAGGGATAATAGGGTAACTAGTAATCCTAACAGGTTGCATTAAGAATTACCGTGGCTCAAATAAATTAACTAGCTCATAGAACACAAGATTTCTCCATAAAGGAATATCTCAAGAGGGTGGTATACCCAAGACATACCTAGCGATGGCCTTCTTAACGCGACCTTCTATCACCTCTATAAAGCTTCACGCAATAATTTAAAATCAGAAAAACACAAAATATATTCAAAGAATAAACATGGCAAAGACAAAATAACACTGTCGTCAAAACGACCCAAATAATCCAGAAAGTATCCTTGGATTAAATTAGAAGAATGTGTCATGTGGTTCACCAACAAAAATGAGGTGTCCACAATTGGATATAGATTCCAATTTCCTAATCACAAATCTATATGAACTTGATCCCAAGAAAACGAAGAATATTGGATCCTTTTCGATGAAGTGTGTAAATATATTTTATAATAATCATTATAAGTATCAAAAGCCTCCGTGGCTTAGGCGGCAGCACGCCGGCCTCTCCCCGCTGGGTCCGTGGTTCAAATCCCGGTCACTCCATGTGAGATCTGTGCTGGACAAAACGGAGGCAGACAGGTTTTTCTCCGGGTACTCCGGTTTTCCCTGTC
The DNA here is from genome assembly GCA_946902985.2 of Meconema thalassinum. Classification (NCBI taxonomy): domain Eukaryota; kingdom Metazoa; phylum Arthropoda; class Insecta; order Orthoptera; family Tettigoniidae; genus Meconema; species Meconema thalassinum. The sequence continues at coordinate 878,806,959 of OX336389.2, read as the reverse complement.
AAAAATTTCATTCCAGCAACACTCTCCACTATCATTTCATTTCATCTGTCATTCATTTAATCATTGCCCCAGAGGAGTGCGTCAGGCCTCGGCAGCCGGCACAGTTCATATCCTCGCCGCTAGATAGGGGCTTCAATCATTCCATTCCTGACCCGGTCGGAGACTGGAAGCAGGCTGTGGATTTTCATTTTTTCATTATAAATATCAGTAATTATTATGCACATTTCAAAAATATAATTGTCATTCCCTTTTAAATGTTGCTGAAATTATTTATATAATATTTACATATGTTACATTTTATACACTTGTTAGGAAAGCAATCTCAATTGCTTTTCCTACTGACTTGTCCACTGACATTCGCATCTGTTAATTTTAATTTCAATTATCAATTTAATTTATTCCATTCCTGGTTAATTACACCGAGCGGTTAGGCTAAGCAGAAAGTTTAGTTGAATTCATTATTAAATAAATATATATCATAGCTCTCATATAATTGCTGTGGCATTGTAATCCAAACTTCAATTGTACTATTAAGGTATGTTTAAACGTTGCGAAATAAAATCTACATTTGTCAGCCAACTCGTTTGAGATTTTTACCACAAAGCGCACACCATTGGACTAAGATAGTCATATATTGAAATCAGTATTATCTGATGTATCTTCACAATAAAAAATAGTTTAATGAAAAAACACATCAATTTTCAAAATGTGATAAAATTTCCAAACATTTTTTTGCCTGGATTTTTACTTCACTAAGTTGAAGTATACCCTTCATAGAATGTTGTGAACTAGGATCTTTAAATTATCAATTATAGATAAGTAGCTAGACAATAAATTTGAAAAAGACGTTTAAAATTAATTAATTATAATAATTAAAATAATTATAAAAATAGCTTCATTCACAACATGAAAATAGTTCTAGTTTACAACGTTCCCACATTCATTAGCATTAATTTGATGCATTAAAAAATTCCCTACCTCAACTGTAAGGTTATTTATGTTTATTTGAAGTATACGAAGTGTACAAAAATTTAATATCAAGAAAAACATCACTGAAGTTTTAGAACCATGTTGTGAACATAACACACTCACTTGGGCTTCTTAGAACTCGCCTGCTCCATAGGTTGGTCCCTCTTTTTGAAGTTTCTTGTCTTCTTTGAGTTTTCTTCTGCCTCTCAGGTACCGCTCAATATTTACAGAAGATAATTTGGAGTGAGAAGTACTAGCCTTTACATTACGCCTACCTTCTGATTCGCTATTTACATTGACAGCACTATTAACACTGACATTCATCTTATTGTGTCTGTTCCCTTGATATTTCCGCTTTTTCTTCGCACCAGATCGGCTTTTAGAACCCATTTTATACGCACTCACAAAGAAAAGCTCACAAGTCACAATGAGAGAGATCACACGGACACAAGGTAGCTGACATATTTGTTTATGTCTGTTGCTCGGCAATGGAATCCTACACCAAAGACGTTATTCAAACACTGAAGTCTTTGGAATATACAAGTAATGACATCTATTGTTCACAACCAAAACTAAGAAGTATATACCCAGAAGGAATGCAAGGAGGGAGATTCGAAAATGAAAATCTGACAAGATATTCACTGTAGGATATAGGCAGGACACTGCAGCCACTCCCCATGACACGTGCGCATGAGGCTATTTAAGTCTTATTTTCAGACACTTACAGTTGGAATATATGTATGAATTATATCTCATTTTGAAGATGAAAAAAATTAAAAGAATTTTTTTTAGCGAAAAATTACATTTTCAACGTTGCAACACACCTTAAATTGTTTATCCACTTAATCTTATCAATACTGTGCTAAGTATAAATTATATTCATCACGAAGGTTTATTCTGACTTTAATTAACAGCTGATTATGTCACCTGGGGCATATTATTACAATCACACTTGGGTTAAATTCACCAAATATCTGGTGTGATACTTCACTAAGTCTTATCATGATTGGCGCTACCTGGCTCAATCTTCAACATGAAAAAGCTTCAATAAGCACAATACCTTAAACAACCATAATCATTAGCACTATCCATAGATATGCCTGATATATAAAATACATGCACCCTTAATCGGTGTCTAACAACCTTATTTTACTGTTTCATTGCTCAGCTTATTATCATAATACCTAAATTCGTGCTTAGAAAAATACTTAAAGCTGTAGCACGTCATTGAAATTCATTATTGTGGGTTTCAAAAATATACCACAAAAGCCTAGAAATCTTGCCTCACAATTATATCATGCATTCATTATTTGAACCAAAATCCTGGTTGAACAGGTCAGTTCCGAAACAGACATCGAACCTGGGCCTTTGCACAGCCATTTCAACTACAAAGGAAAAATATGGCAATTGCGGTTGCTTTCAAATGCCTCACTAAGCTATCGTAATAAACTGACGTTCCAGCACATAGCGTAGATTCTTGTAGAGGAGGTAAAAGGGATATATGTCTGCCCTGGTAGCCTCCAGGCTACACCAAGACATCGAATATTCCTTCTCCATCGCCTGTGCTCGAACCAAAGAACCTCCCATGCTCGAACTGCATCTGGACGGGCCCTGCATTCCATCCTGGCCTCGTGAAAGTTCCCCGCACTCGGTAAAATGAACACGGATCTCCCGGATAAAGTTAGTCAGTTTGTTACAGCGTGTAAGCAAACTCGAGCAACCACTGATAATATCCATCTTTGAAATGGTCACGGAACTACTTTTATACATGCTTGTATAACTTGCAGTAGGATGGAGTCCGTTTACCGAAATCGTGGCACAAAAGTAGTTGCACGATGCTCTCGCTAATGCTTTAAATGTAGTGCTCCCATCGCATTTAGCCTGCAATATTTACGGCTTCAAAAGTCATTACAAACCTTCCCTTCGACGTTTCGATTGGGAATACGTCGTCCATTGAGAGAATACTGCACTTGGAAAAGTCTTTCTGATATCAGCCTATGTTCACAAAAGTTTTAAACACGGCCGTATTCCGGTGAAAATTACAATACGCCTGCACGAAATGGCGGCTCGAAGCAAGGACACTGGACGGACAAATCACTCCGCGCGTCCTGCCATTGAAAATTTGTGCATGTCCATATATAAGCGTAAAATGGGCTGAAATCCCATTTCAGTAGATTTCCGATAAATGCACATGATATACTATCATTTAAGGTTCACGCAACACACACGTAACTCTTATAATTTGCGTTTGAACGAATTACAATTCACCTCGTGGTTTCAATGTTACCGACCGGTGTCTCAACTATTTGTCACAAGTTGTCCTGCTTGCTGGCATGAAGAAGACATCAATCTCCCCCACTCCTTGACGTCGTAAGTCGATGATAATCATTTCAGGAGGTTTGTTACAGCTTGCCACGGTGGGTGAGTGGTCAACGTGTCGGGCTACTAACCCCAAGCTTGCAGGTTCGCTCCTGGTCGTGGTAAGTGAATTTTGAAAGGCGGCAAAAATTATGACCCCATGTCATACGATGTTGGCATGTCAAAGATCCCATTTGAATTCAGTAGGCCGTGTTCATAATGACAAAATTAATCTCGGGAGTTTCCGCCAACACAAAGTTCCTTATTTCTCCTTTAGAAAGCGCTATAGTGTTCAAGGAGCTTAGATATCTAACCTCCTTGACTTTCATAGTGCTTCAAGGAACAACGAAATTCGACATGCAAGCTACCCTTTGGGTGTCAAATAACAAAGCTTGCACCCGGCACCCGAGGCCATAAGATATTATTATTATTATTATTATTATTATTATTATTATTATTATTATTATTATTATTATTATTATTATTAGGAGGGAATATTTACATACGAGTATAATTCCGTGGATCGTCTTCATATAATCAAATATACATACATATATATACATAGCTCTCTGCTATAGAAATGTGCATTCTGACACATACATAACCTCGTATTTGGCTCTAAATATCTTTTAATCTATATAAATCCTTCTCAGGTGCCGAGATCGATGCGAGATATGACGAAATTGACTGGATTATTGATCGCAGTATCTTCGGCTCTCCTTCGGAAGTGATCGGTGGCTAGACATACGTTCCCGAGCGGAACTCCTCCCTCAGGCAAGTGACTGTGGATAGCGATCACGCCGGCGAGTATATCTGCTTCGTGCGACGTCAAAAAACTGTACTCGTAAATAACTCATCTCAAAAACATCAAATAACGGTACAGTACCATCCCGGCATTTGCCTGGAGACGAAGTGGGAAATCGCCTACTCGCCATGAAAGAAAGCTAAGTACAAACTTCAATGTTTTAACTACATTTTAATGTGTTTAAATAGCTAAATGCTTTTTAATTCAATTTTATAGTCAGTGTGTGGAATTGCTAAATGTTGTGCAATAACCGTCTTCGAGGGATTTTCCTTTGTCAGGCTATGGCTATCCAAACTAGATTTCTAAGATGAAATGTAGTACTTCTTGTACAAAATAACTGAGAAAACTTTCTCACAACGTGGGATTTAATACAAATTACCCACTGTCTATAAAACTTAGCTTTCCTCCGAGGGATTTCTGTTACCCCATTTAACAGTTATCACAACTCTAGAACTTTCTATGGCAACCAATCTTTCTAATATTCAAGCAATTTAGTATTTTCCACTCCAATTATGGGAATACTCTTCCTCACTGAGGAATTTACGTTACATAAACTGCTGGTCCAACACCTAATTTGCTTTCCACCGTGGGAACTTTACCGCATTATTTTACTGCAACCTAAAAACTCTTCAACGCAATAAACTGATTCAAGTTCAAATTCTAGTAAGTGATCTCCGTAACTGCAATAACTTTTCGTTTCATAAACTTTCTGTGCTGCAATAGTGAACTTTTCCAATTCATCGATAGACTTCAGTGCAAAACAGTGCCCGTTCAACTATCAACCGTGCCACGTTCGTTAGAGCAATAAAACTGGCCAGAACTTTCTATTTCCATCACCCTTTTCCAAACACCCTTTACTAACAAAATTTAACTTAACTCATGTACCTAGCTATTATTCAACGAGGCTTCGCCAAACCATAAGCGCCCTCCCAATTTTGCTCTATGTAAAACTTATTCACTCTGTATAAATAACTGTAGTTATAGATACTACTTATTAATCTTCCTTATTTCCTGTTTGGTCAGGAATCGTTAATTAACTAATCTCGCTTTTGTACCTGATCGTTTTTTTTTCTCCAGGTTTCGTTAATACGACCTGTAAATCTTTGCATTTCAAACATTGTTAAATTCTGCTCAAAATAGCGGTAATCTCCGCTTTTAATTTTCTGTTTTCTTTTTCTTTATCATGTTACGATCAGGATTTAATCTATTTGTCTGTAGCTTGTTAGCTTACCAAAAGTGCTGTCAAATAACGCTTGTAACTTACCTAATCTGTAAAAGTTACTATCGCTGTACTATTTATTGATCTTAAACGCTTTAAAAAATCCCAATTTTAAGCACATTTCAGAACCTTTGTACAGGTTTAGTGCTTGTAGCAAGTTTGAAACTTGTACCCCATTTAATATTGTTTACAAATTGTAAACTTATTATTATTATTAGGTCTGAGACCTTTGTATTTTACAACCAATTGTTATTCTTAATTCAAACTAAAATCAAAACTTAAATGTTGTTATTCAGTTCACCGTTTACCATTGTTAATAAATTATTTGTTTTCCTTTGTTCTTTATCCTTTTTCGCTAGAATTAAAATTAGGCAGAACCCTATCTTCCCTGATTCTTCCACTAATCTTAAGCTTTATATACGAGAAGAACTTAATTTCTTCACTGGTAAATCCTTTACCATTTGTTGCATTAGAAACAAAATTTCAAACAACAACATTTTTAAAGTTTCTCTTGGTTATCATAGCCAATTCTAGCCAATCATTAAAACAAATAAAGCTCGCTCCGCCAGCTACCTATTTGTAGAGATTTTTTCTCTGGTTCATGGTTCGCTTTCAAAATTCTAGTTTTGTTTGAGTTAGGTCAGAGGTTTTCTCTTACTAAACTTTTAGTCGACATCCTGCTGGGTAAAAGCTTCGTTTTCCTAAAGTGCAACAACTGGTATTTACATAAGATTTTTACACACAAAAAAACCGCCAAACATCGCTCAAATCGTAAAATTAATTTATCTCTTCCCTCTCTGGGAGCATTCGGTTGGTTTGCCAGAGATCCAACAGTACTCAAAAACACAATTATTATTGTGAATTTAAATCTTTCCAGCATTTTCGAATGCATAATAAAATCTAATCCCTCTGAAGGGAAAGTTAGTACATTCTCTTTTATCGGCTCGCTTGCCTTGCCAGAGTGCCTCTTGTCCCCATAGTACCGGAATACCGGCTCGAGAGGGAAAGTGCATTCACCGAGCGCTTGCAGGCAACCTTAATTCACGCTGCGTTCTCCGCCTGCCTGAGACAGGCCCCTGCTAGATTTATGTTCCTCCTAGTCTTGGCACTGCTTAATTCTTCCTTAACTTGCTTAAACTTCAGGGCTGGATTCTCATCCTATCTACCAATACTTTTCTCTACGCCGAACCCTATCTCCTTTTCTCTCCTATCATCATCCCTTAGGTAGTGTTAACCCTAAGATAAAACCTACCAAAATTTGGTCCCAGAAACCCTGGAGAATCCACTTGTCAATATCTTGCGAAATACTAATATCTACTTAGAATTTTTCAGCTATAACTTCGCTGGTGAAGGGGAAAGAGGTCGCTCCTGTCTCCTTTGGTGTCGCTTACTTTCAAATTATTCGCAGCTGCCAACCTGACAGCATTTCCAAAACTTCACATTTTGTAAGACACACTTTAATTTACCCATTTCGCCATGGCTCCCACAGATAAAGACAAAGAAGGTAGGGATGAAAAGCTTACCGCCAAACGAGCGTCTTACAAAGGGCAAATTACCAGATTCAAGAAATACATCAAAGATCTTGATCCTTCAGAAGCTCAATTAGATTTATTAAAACATCGTGTAAAGGACTATGAACGTTCTTTTGAAAACTATTGTACTACCCAAACCGAAATCGAAACTTGCATGCTCAATCAAACAGACGATCGAGTAGAAGTAGAAAATCAATACTACGAAGGCAAACAATTCACCAACTAGAAGAAGAACAGAAAAAGGACGTTTCTGTTCTTGGTTTCCTTCACGAACAACAAACCTCGTCTCGTGAGGGCACACACAAACCCAAACCAATTCTTCCCAAAATAAATTTGCCTCACTTCTCTGGAGACGTATCTACTTGGGATTCTTTTTACGAACTTTTTTGTTCCCTTGTCCATGATAATGAAGATATTCAAGTCATTTATAAATTTCATTATTTGAGATCTATTCTCCGTGGTCAAGCCCTGCATTTAGTTGAAGCACTCCCATTAAGCGCCTAAAACTACCCCATTGCCTTTAACTTATTGAAGGAAAGATACGGTAATTTACGGTTCCGTATTCAACGCCATATGAAAGCTCTATTTAACTTGCCTTCTTCACAACATAATGACGTCACCAGTTTGCGTACTCTCATCGATACGACACAACTTCATGTAAAAGTATTATCTCAATTAGATCAACCCACCGACCATTGGGATACTTTCCTAATACATTTAGTGGTTTCTAAAGTTGATACCGCTACCCTCAAAGCTTGGGAAATCGAACTCTCTAAAAACTATGATTATTCTTACGAGCATGTAGTCACCTTTATAAATGCTAAATGTCAATTGTTAACTGCTTTAGCTAACCAAAGTTCTGATTCTAAACATTCCAAACATGAATCCATGTCTCTTAAATCTAAAAGCAAATACGCAGCGTCTAGTGCCCTAAAACCTGGGTCTAGCTCTTCTAAATCCAAGTCATACGCCACTGGTTACCAAACTAGGTCTAGTGAACGCCGTGTTGCAAATTCTCTTGCTTTAAATGCTCAAAGTGAACCCCGTAAAAGTCTTAACGAACCATTAACGTGCATACTTTGCAAAGATTCTCACGCTTTATACTTATGTAAATCCTTTAAGGAACTGTCGGTCGATGACAGAAGGAAATTAGTTTCCCAAAATAAATATTGTTTCAACTGCCTCTCTCCTAAGCATTCTGCATCTGATTGCAAGTCCTCCAGACGATGTTTCCATTGCGAAAAAGCACATCACACCTTATTGCACCGTCTTGATCAATCGAGGTCATCAGCAGCATCCACTTCTCAAAAAAGTGATAATACTAGCAGTTCAAAACGCTAAGTCTTTGCGTAGTGCTCAAGTATTATTATCCACTGTTCAAATTGAAGTTCAGGATAAATCTGCCAACTGGGTCCGTGCTCGAGGTCTTCTTGATTCAGCGGCTACCCATGATTTCGTTACCAATTCTTTAATCAAAACCTAGGCCTTCCTGAAACTCCCACTTCTATCAATGTATCAGGCATTAACAGTTTAAAATCACAAGCTTTGCAATTCTCAAAACTAACCATAAAGGATACTTGTCATAGAAATAATGTTTTTAAACTGAATTGCCTAATTCTCAATAGTATTGGCGAAGACACCCCTAGTCACTCTGTGGATACATCATGTTTAAGTATTCCTTCTCACTTAAGGCTAGCCGATCCTCTGTTCGATATGCAAGGTCCCATTGACATACTTTTCAGTGCCAATGTTTTTTGGAATTGCCTTCGTAAACAAATTCGTAAACTATCTTCAAATGTGGTTGCCAGAGACACTGATTTTGGATGGATTGTTACTGGTCAACTTCCCCATTATTCTCCCCAATCTGTGTCACAATGTCACTTTGTGAGCACTGATTTGGAACAGTTCTGGAAACTGGAAAACATTGATTCTCCTAGCTTAAGCTCTACAGAAAATGAATTCTGTGAGCAACTCTTAATTTCCACTACTACTCGTTCACCCGAAGGCCGATTCATTGTTCAGATGCCGAGATTACTCAATCCTCCCAAACTCACTGATTCTCAACCCAAAGCTCGAAAAGCTCTCTTTGCTATCGAGAGTAAATTTAAGAAAGAAACCCTCGTTAAACAACAGTATACAGAGTTTATGGACGAATACGAAAGTTTGGATCACATGGAAGTTGTCAGCAAATCTGATGACGAATTGCACCCCGCAATTGAAACTGTTTTCTTAAATCATCATCTCGTGTGGAAAAGCCCTCTTGTCAAATATAAAATCTGAGTCGTGTTTAATGGGTCATCACCTGACGCCAATGGCAATAGTCTCAACGATACTCTTCACTCCGGCCCCGCTATTCAGTCCGATTTGTCTACTATTCTTTTAAATTTTCGTCTGTTCCCTATAGCAGTTATCGAGGATATCAAACAAATGTACCGTCAAGTTCTAATTCAATCCGAACAGCAAGATCTCCAAAGCATCTTATGGCGTGACGAAACTAGTAAACCCATTAAAATATTTCGTTTGAAAACAGTCACGTATGGTCTTAAACCTTCCGCTTTCCTAGCCATTAGTTCCCTACATATGCTAGCCTCTCAAGATGGTCATTTATTCAATGCTAAAGCATCAGAAGCATTAACTACATCCTTTTATGTTGACGATTACCTCCAGTCCTTCCAGACTCTTGGGGAAGCTTCCCTCGTATCACTGGAACTGAAAGCATTGTTAAAGAATGGAGGATTCCCACTTCATAAGTGGAATTCCAATTCCCCTGAGTTCCTTGCTCAATTTCCCATCGAAGATGTAGACCCCTCTTCCGTCGAAATCTGCGGAGATTCCAAATCCATAAAAACGCTTTGAGTACACTGGTGCACTCGCACTGATACTCTCATTTACAAAGTCTCGCTTTCCGAAGAGCTCCCTAACACAAAAAGGCAAATTCTATCTGAAATTGCAAAAATGTTCGATCCTTTCTAATTTCTTGCTCCGGTCATTGTTATCGCCAAGCTTTTCATGCAAGAGCTATGGTATCTTAAATGTGAATGGGACGAAGCTGTTCCCTGCTCTTTCCTCAACAGATGGCTTTCTTTTCGACATAGCTTACTTGATCCTTCCCTTATTGAAATTCCTAGAAATTTAATTAACGCTCCTTCTAATACATCTTTCTTTCTTCATGTGTTTGCCGACAGCTCCGAAAAAGCTTACGGTTGCTGTGCATAGTTGGTTTATCGCAATTCTCTAAATGAATCTTCAATTTCAAATCTTATTTGTGCCAAATCTAAAGTACCTCCGCTTAAAACTATTACTTTGCCTAGGCTCGAATTGTGTGCTGCACTCATGGCCGCAGTACTTACTAAAAAACTTCAGAAAGTCTTAAAAATTGAATTCTCGCAAACCTATCTATGGAGCGATTCCATGATTACCCTCTCTTGGATTGCCAAAAACCTCACCCACTGGCAAACCTTCGTTGCAAATAGAGTTTCTAAAATTCAAACCCTTTCTTCGGGATGTCAATGGAGACATGTGCCTAGCGCTGATTATCCCGTGGACATCATCTCCCGTGGTTGCTCACCCTCTCAATTGGTAGCATCTCAGTTGTACTGGTATGGGCCCTCGTGGTTAATCGAAGACTAGTCTTCCTGGCCTTCTAAACCTCCGGTTACAAACTCCAACTTGCCTGACGATTATGTATCTAAATCTACCGCTTCGTGTCTTATTTCCAACGTTTCATATCCCTTGTTGTCTCGCTACTCTTCCCTTCACAAACTGATTCGAATTTTTGCCTATCTTCTCAGATGGAAATATCTTGTTGTTGACCACCCTGTTCTCCCTAAACCGCATCTAACTAATCGTGAATTAAATCTCTCTACTATTAAAGGTTTGCAACTCACACAGCAAGAAGCTTTTCCTACTGAATTGTATTTGCTTTCAGCTAAGAAAGATCTTCCGAAATCTAGTCGTCTTTGCGCCTTAGCCCCTTTCCTTGATGACAACGGGTTACTCAGGGTAGGTGATAGGCTTTCGCACTCTTCACTTTCTGAAGACAAAAAGCATCCTGTTATTTTGCCTTCTGAACATCACGTAACTTCCGTAATCATCCGTGATTTTCATTATCGAAATCTGCATGTTGGCACTCGTACTCTGCTTTGTTTATTAAGGGAAAAGTACTGGATAATAAATGGTGTTCATGAAGTTTCCTCTGTAATTCACAAATATATTCTTCGCTTTAAGGTGAAACCTAAGGTTAGTACCCAAATGATGGGCGATCTACCTTCTTTCCGCTCTTCCCCTATTCGTCCTTTTGCTTTAACTGGCGGGGATTATATGGGTCCATATCAATATCAACGCAATTCTCTTGAAGCTAAACGCAAATTTTTTGGAAAACTCTATGTTTCTCTTTTCGTTTGCAGGGTCACTGGTACGATCCATCTGGAACTACTAACAAATGCCTCTACTTCTTACTTTCTCTCAGCCGTTTCTCGCTTCACTGCCAGGCGTGGCGTTCCCTCTGAAATGTTCTCCGATATCGCCTCCACTTTGAAGGCGCAGCTTCATCGTTGAAGAAAGCACTCACATCTTCTCCTGCCATGGAACAAATTTCTAATTTCTCCTACTCTAAAGGTTTCAAATGGCGGTTTATACCCCCTTACGTCCCTCATCACGGCGGTAGGTGGGAATCTTGTGTTAAGCTTACTAAACGTCATCTAAAAAAGGTTTAAGGTAGTCGTATTCTAACTTATGAAGAATTTAACTCACCTTCTATTCTGATTGAAGGTGTTGTTAATTCTCGTCCGTTGACCCCGCTTTCTAATGACCCTGATGACTTGCTTCCGTTAACACCTGGTCACTTCCTTATAGGCACCTCTCTTTCTGCCCCTCCCCCCTTCCTAACTCTTATAGAGATTCTAATTTACCGATCGTTTGGCGTAAACTTGAAGCTCTTCGTAATTCTTTTTGGAAGAGGTGGAAACTGGAATATTTAACTTCTTTGCAACAGAGACAGAAGAGGCTTCTTTCTAATCCTGACATCAAAGTGGAGGACTTGGTCCCTCGTCCCCTTAGTATGGATCTCCGGAAGAGTGATCGAGTGTTACCCGGAAATGGATGGAAGAATCAGGGTAGTAAGGACCTTAACAACCAATGGGCATGTCACAGGAACCATTTCTATGCTAGCACCCCTTCCTCTCAATCTGTAAAATTGTATTTCTTGCTCCCTGCTGGTGTCTGCCGCGCCCAGTGTGGTGTATTCTTTGGAATACACGGCCAGTCAGAGTTAGCTTTTGCTGCCCTGTGATTTATCTATTTTATTTAATTCCTTCTTCGCAGACACCAACAGTGATCTGTTATATTTTCTCCGTGCTCTTGCTTATGTTTTGTATAAGTCTGTTCTAGATATGTATCTTCCATGGACAACCTAGCGGCATCTAGCAGCTAACTGCCGAAGTTCATCAATCCATCGGAACTTAAGAGAACTTCCTCATCAACCCACGAGGCATCGTCGTTGCCGCCAGCTAACATCTCCATGAACACCGCTTCATGAAGAAAATTCACATCTATGAAGAATCTTTTATATTTTCCATATTTGTTATTATGATGTACACTCTCTTGTCTAATAACCCCACTCCTTTTGCTTCCCCTTCCCCTTCCCCTCGTTTACCTTCCTCTGCCATGTGCGTGTTCGCTCGTCCTCACTTTTGCTTTAGTCTTCAAGCATACAGTTTGAGCCCTCCCACGGGCAAGTCTCCTGTATACATGAGACATTTTAAACCAGACGCTATGTCTGAGTTTTAAACCAACCGTCACCAGGAATCTTCGCCTACTCGCCATGAAAGAAAGCTAAGTACAAACTTCAATGTTTTAACTACATTTTAATGTGTTTAAATAGCTAAATGCTTTTTAATTCAATTTTATAGACAGTGTGTGGAATTGCTAAATGTTGTGCAATAACCGTCTTCGAGGGATTTTGCTTTGTCAGGCGATGGCTATCCAAACTAGCTTTCTAAGATGAAATGTAGTACTTCTTGTACAAAATAACAGAGAAAACTTTCTCACAACGAGGGATTTAATACAAATTACCCACTGTCTATAAAACTTAGCTTTCCTCCGAGGGATTTCTGTTACCCCATTTAACAGTTATCACAACTCTAGAACTTTCTATGGCAACCAATCTTTCTAATATTCAAGCAATTTAGTATTTTCCACTCCAATTATGGGAATACTCTTCCTCACTGAGGAATTTACGTTACATAAACTGCTGGTCCAACACCTAATTTGCTTTCCACCGTGGGAACTTTACCGCATTATTTTACTGCAACCTAAAAACTCTTCAACGCAATAAACTGATTCAAGTTCAAATTCTAGTAAGTGATCTCCGTAACTGCAATAACTTTTCGTTTCATAAACTTTCTGTGCTGCAATAGTGAACTTTTCCAATTCATCAATAGACTTCAGTGCAAAACAGTGCCCGTTCATCAACCGTGCCACGTTCGTTAGAGCAATAAAACTGGCCAGAACTTTCTATTTCCATCACCCTTTTCCAAACACCCTTTACTAACAAAATTTAACTTAACTCATGTACCTAGCTATTATTCAACGAGGCTTCGCCAAACCATAAGCGCCCTCTCAATTTTGCTCTATGTAAAACTTATTCACTCTGTATAAATAACTGTAGTTATAGATACTACTTATTAATCTTATTTCCTGTTTGGTCAGGAATCGTTAATTAACTAATCTCGCTTTTGTACCTGATCGTTTTTTTTCTCCAGGTTTCGTTAATACGACCTGTAAATCTTTGCATTTCAAACATTGTTAAATTCTGCTCAAAATAGCGGTAATCTCCGCTTTTAATTTTCTGTTTTTTTTCTTTATCATGTTACGATCAGGATTTAATCTATTTGTATGTAGCTTGTTAGCTTACCAAAAGTGCTGTCAAATAACGCTTGTAACTTACCTAATCTGTAAAAGTTACTATCGCTGTACTATTTATTGATCTTAAACGCTTTAAAAAATCCCAATTTTAAGCACATTTCAGAACCTTTGTACAGGTTTAGTGCTTGTAGCAAGTTTGAAACTTGTACCCCATTTAATATTGTTTACAAATTGTAAACTTATTATTATTATTAGGTCTGAGACCTTTGTATTTTACAACCAATTGTTATTCTTAATTCAAACTAAAATCAAAACTTAAATGTTGTTATTCAGTTCACCGTTTACCATTGTTAATAAATTATTTGTTTTCATTTGTTCGTTATCCTTTTTCGCTAGAATTAAAATTAGGCAGGACCCTATCTTCCCTGATTCTTCCACTAATCTTAAGCTTTATATACGAGAAAAAAAATAATTTCTTCACTGGTAAATCCTTTACCATTTGTTGCATTTGAAACAAAATTTCAAACAACAACATTTTTAAAGTTTCTCTTGGTTATCATAGCCAATTCTAGCCAACCATTAAAACAAATAAAGCTCGCTCCGCCAGCTACCTATTTGTAGAGATTTTTTCTCTGGTTCATGGTTCGCTTTCAAAATTCTAGTTTTGTTTGAGTTAGGTCAGAGGTTTTCTCTTACTAAACTTTTAGTCGGCATCCTGCTGGGTAAAAGCTTAGTTTTCCTAAAGTGCAACAACTGGTATTTACATAAGATTTAAAAAAAAAAAACGCCAAACATCGCTCAAATCGTTAAAATTAATGTATCTCTTCCCTCTCTGGGAGCATTCGGTTGGTTTGCCAGAGATCCAACAGTACTCTAAAACACAATTATTATTGTCAATTTAAATCTTTCCAGCATTTTCGAATGCATAATAAAATCTAATCCCTCTAAAGGGAAAGTTAGTACATTCTCTTTTATCGGCTCACTTTGCCTTGCCAGAATGCCTCCTGTCCCCATAGAACCAGAATACCGGCTCGAGAGGGAAAGTGCATTCACCGAGCGCTTGCAGGCAACCTTAATTCACGCTGCGCTCTCCGCCTGCCTGAGACAGGCCACCACTAGAGTTAAGTTCCTCCTAGTCTTGGCACTGCTTAATTCTTCCTTAACTTGCTTAAACTTCAGGGCTGGATTCTCATCCTATCTACCAATACTTTTCACCACGCCGAAACCTATCTCCTTTTCTCTCCTATCATCATCCCTTAGGTATTGTTAACCCTAAGCTAAAACCTACCAAGATGTAGGGTGTGGTAGCACTGTAGTGATGAAACGATTAGCTCAGGACAGGGAAGCATGGAGCGCTGCATCAAACTAGTCAAAAGACTGAAGACTCGAACAACAACAACAACAACAAATATAAAAAACGTATTAAAAATAATTTACACTAAATTTTAACAGATATCATACACAACCAATATCTGAAACACCAATTAGTTAAATAACAAGTTTAGGATTTCCTCATTAGTACAATTTCACATTCAAGTCAGATCAACAACATGAACACGAAGGTGACTAAGACGATCCTTTCATTTGTGTCCTTAAATAATCCACATTGCCAAAGTACATTCTCTGGTGGGGGGGGGGGGGTAAACTTTAATAACTTGACGTTTAATGCCCAAGCGGTTTTGTACAGTTTTCCAGAAATTTTACCGTCCCTAAAACATGCCAATGACGCCACCCTGGGCAGCTGCCCAATTTGTCCCACCATAAATACGGGCCTGAATACAGTAAATGATCCAATATTTTAAGGACGACCTTACGGGTCCAGTGTATTATCAGTCAGCAAAGAAAACCATGTTTTAGGGAATTAGATCTGCTAGCGGTGTTGCAATTTCTAAAAATATCTCCAGAACGTGCTTTCATATCGCCACTGCCGAAATGTGGTGGCTGCCACTAGTGATAATGTTGGGGAAACATACGGTATTTAACACTCGGCAAAACTGTAGTGAAAATTGGAGTTATGTTGCCATTGGTGGTCTACTGTATGGCAGCATTAGAACCACTTTTCAACTGTAAATACATACCGGCATTACGTCAGCTACATTAAAGAAATTTTCTGTTGTAACAGTTGTCAGTTGACAATCAGTAACTTCAATTTATGAAATAAACTGGTGTGCCAATGAACAATCGAATATCAACATTCTCGGAAATCCAGGTGAGGGGGCACGGCCCCTCTCCCCCCACCGTGTGGGCGCCCATGTCGTTTTTGGATTATACATATACATATATATATAATAAGACCAAATTGCATTACTTACCTTTAAATGATATATAAATCCAATCATAGACCATGCACACAAAGTAAATAAGGTTATAAACACACAGACACAGTAGACTATAGGTGGCCGTTCATAGTAAAAACAATACACACGAATGAAAAGTATGCTAATATAAATTACAATGTCTTTGTAACATTACTCAAGTGTTTATCAAAATCGAAAACGCACTATCATTACGGAGATATCTCGGATGATATTTATCCTTTCGGTAGGCGCAACTGATTTGACAGCCACACGAGTTAACCCTTATCTCGTATTTGTCATTCACGGGGCCGAAACTACTTCACCTTTCAGTAGCTGCCTCTATCCGCATGACATTCAAGTCCATATCAGTCAGTTTGTCAATGACCCTCCTACACATTTGCTGTTGTTGCAAAAGTGATCTGCCAGGCACATTGCGCCTGATCATGCACCAATACGTAATATGCAGAGAATGAATAAGTGTATTCACTATTGTAGCAAAACTGTTCTTCAGCAAATATTGTTTGGTTGAATTCTGATTTCTGAGGTGTGCCAGATAGGAGTAGATGAGAGGTGGGTGTCTAAACGCAAAACATCCCTAACATCCCTCGTATCGGCCTCTAACCTGATATCTCGCGAACCAATAATGCTAGAGACTTGTACAAGGTGTCGAATTACTCAGGCAGACGCCCCCAAGATAAAAACTACCCTTACCCGGGGGTGAACTAGTGATTTTTTCGTATGCATGTACACTCGCGGCTTTTGTAAGAGGACGGGCTTTTAAATGATTATTTATGGATCAGTTAATTAAAAAAATAATTAAAGAAAACAGAACACTTAAAATTATAAATTAACAAGAGATCTTTGGTTTTTGATGAAAAATAGTAGGGGTGAAAACTACCCCTAAATTGAAAAATCGAAACCTTGAAAATTAAGAACCCTAAAATTATGTGTTATAGCTCAAAAATAGGTAATCAAATACTCTTTCACCTCGACAGGCCATTTCACCCCTAAAACAATGAATATAGATTTTACAGGGGAAAAAGGTGTTAGACACCTAAAAATGATACATTATCCTAAGATCTTTTGGTTTTGATGAAAAGTAGTAGGGGAGTGAAAACTACCCCAAAATTGAAAAACCAATTCCTTGGAAACTAAGAACCCTAAACTTATGTGTTATAGATTTTATAAACTAATAATAAAATTGTACATGGCTACGTGGAGTGTCTTTTTACGCGGTGCGAAACCTCCTTTCCTATGGCGCATGAATTTATTCAAATAATTTACCTAACGTAACCTAACCTAACTTCACCTAACCTAACCTTCCAATCCCCAGATTAAAATTAAATTCTGGGCATAGTCGAGTTGGAACTCAAGATCTCAGAGCTAACAGCCAAGTATACTAGCCACTACACCACGAGATGGCCAAATTATCATGCAACAGAACACAAAATAAAAGTTTCCTTTAGTGAACTGATTGGCTGAGAACCATAGTTGGGATTCAAACACAGGACTTCAGGACCTCTGTTTTATATATCGTCAAATAACAGTTCCATCTTTATTGGTTGCTTTTTACAATATATGTATATCCTTCATAGTAGGCACATGGCTTACCATGGCTGGTTGTTGAGACCTTCATATTAACTAATACACATGAATTAAATTGTAGTAAAGTCACCTGAATAATAACAGTAAAAAAATTGAAGTGGATTGATATTTTTCAAGGTGGAATTTCCAAAGTACTGTCAAGAATAATAATTACATGAACAGATTCCAAGAATTCGAGAGTACATTAAGGTTAATGATTGAGTAGGAGTGAGAAAGAGTAGCTAACCTAACTTAACCTCAGCTCACCTAACATAACCTAACTTCACCTAACTTAACCTTGTCACGTGACATGTTCTACAAGTTTAGACTTGCTTTAAGTCCGGCTATGACGTCACAGATGGATAGACGTGGGAGACTGGACATGACTTTTCATTAAACAAAAACATTTTCCTGTTTTATCAGTTGGCTTATATTATCAATATCTCTTTCCTTATTCTACCTTCCAAAATCAGCCTAAGTATGGGTGATAAGTTGCATCCTTGCCTTACACCTTTCTGAATACCAGCTTCTTTCTCATGTCCTTCAGCTCGAATGACTGCTGTCTGGTTTCTGTATAGATTGTAGATCACCCTCCTATCCATGTACTTTATTCCAATAGATTTCAAAATGTCAAACAATTTAGTCCAATCAACGTTATCAAAAGCCTTTTCTAAGTCTACAAATGCCATGCACTTTCTCTTATCTTAACCATCTATAAGACAAGTACAGAATTGATTTATTCCGAAAGGCTGCTACTCCCTTTCAGAATAAGTAAAGAGCAATTCTACTAACAAAGATACTAACCTTCTTCTAACAACAATTAAATACCAAAATTCTACTAACAAAAGAATACTTAAGTTCCACCAACAACAAATACTACCACTAAAACAGTCTGTCACCAGCCACACTCACATGCACCCTCACACATCACAGTTTATTGAAACAATGAACTATATCTAATAAACAATGCAACTGCCACCAGACACACTCACACACCACAGTCTACTAGACAATGGCATATATCTAATAAACAAACTAACTACATACTTACAACTAATACTAACTACATACTTACTGTACATTCTAGAAGAAAGGCTATACTCTCCATGAATCCTTAGGTTTAGTTTGTCCCATGCTAGTGTACGGTACTCTAATACAGGATATACCAACGATTGTACGAATAATTTTCGTATGGTAATCGGCATGTATGAAATATTACGTCGTAGTTGGTGAATAATCGAGACAGCTTTATTTTTTGTTCGATGTTTGTGTTCTGTCCAAGAAAGTGTGCTATCCATTATATGCCCCAAGTTGCTAACTGTTCGTTCGTGGGGAATGACAAACTATTGATTACTGTTGTCGATACATTCCTCATGTCCACAGAGTTAAGGAGTCTACCTAGGTACAATCAGTTGTGCTTTAGAAGCATTAAGTAGTATATTGTGATCAGCCATCCAGTTTAGTAATCTACCCATGTCATCATAATTAAAAATAAATAAATAAATACCCTTTACTCTACCGTGTACACACATGGAGGCGTTATGAGAATTATACCCCAAAGTAACACTTCACAACTCGAGAACAGTTGGAGCGACAGATCAACACTAACATAATACACGTTATATGCCCGGACCAGAACTGTGAAGTGCGTGCTGTGTAACAGGAAGTGATCAGTTAACGGGAGGCAGATAAGCTCGGTGCACTGGCCGGCTAACTCATGAGAGGAACTCACTGTACCTACGCTAAGGTGTATGTTTCACAAAACTCAAGCTCTTAACCCAGATGGAGTAAGAAGCGGTTTGTATCAAAATCTTCCAAATCATCTCAATAGTACAGGAAAAACATTGCATTTCACGAAAAAATAACGGAAATATATTTGTTTATAAAGTGTGTTTGTACAAATAAACAAGATAATAGCCCTTGCCAGAGCTGTATCGCATCCAGCGCGCATAACAGTAAAGCTGGGCGAGTGGTATATATACACGAGGCACTCATAAGTCACCTATAATAATGTTATTGGCTTTATGTTCCTTTTAATATCGGAGGTTTTAAAAGACGCTGGGGTAGCAGGGGCTCACTCGCATTTGTGCACCCTGCTATGCCAACTGGCAGAGCCAGGATACGACTTTGCAACCTTGGGAACAGCAGGCAAGAAAGTTACCGCTGCATTACGCAGCCAGTCCGACAAGTAACCGATCGTGATAAATGAGCATTCAAAAGAAAGAAAATTGGCTGCAGCAGTGACGAATTGCACTCTGATTTCATAAATATCAACAACTTTCATGGTTTGCTGAAATCGAAAGTAGACTAAGAACTGTTTACCTTTATGCTTAATAAATTGATAAATATTTAGACATTTGCCATTCATACTCCATAGGCCATTATAGAAAATTCATTAAGTATAAAATTTTATGTGTGTGTTGTGTTGTGTTGTATTTTACAACTTTCTTTTTGGTATTGCCACTAATTGTAGGCTGTATAAACTTAGAATTTTACAACTAACCCTTATGTAAAATAATCACACAAAGTTATATGCTCTAAGATATTGGTTGATATTTCTATGTACTGTATTTTGCGGTGACAATGCCCTGAGAGTGCTTACAATTTTCCAGGAGAATCAGCCCCCACCTCAAAAAAAAGGACATACGTCCCTGCCATGGCGTAGCCGAGCGAGTGAAATCACTCACCACGATCGCGACTGGGAGCTGCAACAAGTCCGGAAATCAGAGGTTCGAATCTAGGTGCTAACAGAGGCTATCCGGACTGATTTTTTTCAAGATTTTTCCACACTCCGTCCAGGAATATACCGTGATAATAAATGATTTCAAGTCCTGGGTACCTACCGCTTTCCCGGCCCAAATAACTACAGCTATACACACACACTACTACTGTCTGCACAGAAACACACGCTATCGGACAAATTGTACACGTACCCAAATAGACGAGGCGGATGACCCAAGATGTCCCAAGAAGTAACAACAATGAAATTAGGTGACATCGATCACCTCGTTGTGTAGTGGCTATCGCTCTTGGGCATTACCCTAGAAGTTCAATATTGATCCCGGCTCTGCCGAATAATTTACTGGTAGAAACTGAGTTCACCCAGCCAAGTGAGGCAAAACTGAGAAGAGGTGGGTTCGTTTCTCTTCTCAGCCTACCAGGAAATGGTTAAATCTAGCAAGTTGTTTATATAAAGTATTTGATCATGTATTTGGTTTGACATCATCTTCGTCCTGCACTGTGCAGGGAACGGCCTCATTTCCAAACGCATCCCCCATTGTTTGCATGGCAATGGCTGCTCCTGTGAAGGGATTGTTAGTACAGTGGTATTGTGAGGTCCTGAAGCTTACACCCTATTCACAGGATGTATGTCCCCGTGACTTCGATATCTTCCTCAAACTAAAGGAAGACGAGGTGCCATACTTAGAGTAGTATGGGGACTAGATCTAGTGTTTTAAGCATCATATACTGTAGTGGGTCTCCCATAAGTCCAACCCCTCGTCCACGCCGTGGGAGACAGGCAACGGCACAAAGTAGGGGATTGCCTGTATGGGGCGAAGTACAGTGGGGACTTCGTGTGCCCCGGGACCGTTACGGTAGCTGTGAAGGTCCTACAAGAATTAAGTTTGTTGTCCCGAAAGGGTCTTTAATTAAGTATGTAGATTCCCTTTTTTCAGCTTCCAAGCGGGACAGCAGTTAGAACATGGTCCACTCAGGTTCTCCTCGAGACTGGTATTTCTTGAATCAACTGAACACGAAGATTCCCAAATGAATGTTATTTATTATAAGTCGACCGACAAATAATACATTCACAATAATTTATATACAAGGCATGTAGCCTGACTGCTTCGCAGTCTAGTTAAACAGAGTTACATTACTCAAAGTTACAAGTGATGAAGAGGCCGAGCTGCCCTTGTGCACCAAGTTAAATACTGGATGATCCATAGTGGGGGTTGAGAGTTTCTCTGAAGGACTAGCCAATCAGAAGTTTACTTCGTTTGGGAGGGAGTTGTCTCTCTGAGTGGGAGAAATAATAATACGTAAAATATTGAAGGTTAGTTAAAAATTCCTTCTAGAAGCTTCAGAACTCCGTCATAAATGACTCTCAAGGTTTTCTTATGAAAGAGAGCTGTCTACTGGAGGTTTCCATGTCTTTAAATGGAGACAGCTTGTTTTAGATTATCTGACTGGGATATCTTGTTTTTAAATGGTTAATGCTTGTAAAGGAAACGAGGGATTACAAGATTTGGCTTTTAGCTTTATGACTTGGTGAGGCGCTTTCATAAATGGTATGTCAACAGGTTTCAACAGTCTGGGCTTCCAATAATAATAATAATAATAATAATAATAATAATATAACTTAGAAACCAAACTCATTGGAACCCATAGTCCTAGGTTCAGTATTGGACAGGGAACATGATTCCTCCCCCCTTAGTGTTTTGCTGTCCTCAGCAACATTTACATTTTTCTTACTTCTAAGTTTTACAGATTTACATAAATGACACAGTTTTTGTCTAAATATAAACAAAATGATACATATTATAATTAATACAAAAATTATATTAATGGATGTAAATTGCCTCTTCGTGATATAGGTTGTAGGAATTGGCTTCAAGTCTAATTTCAATTTGGTTATATCAAGATGGGAATTAAGGAAGTTTACTTCACTCTTTATTATGGGTGTGTCATGAATATTCAGGATTGGGAAGTTGTGAACATAATTAGTAGGTTTTTGTTGCAGCGTTATGCCTATACTAGACATGGGGCAAGATTCGTTTGAAAACACTATTTGTGGACCTGAGAGTTTCAGAGAGCTTTGAGTCTCTTTGCATGTTTGTAAAATTATCTCAGGTGTTCTGCTAAAGAACAGAATGTGTTCCTTATTTATAGGTTGGAATATTCTTATATCATTTCTTATGGAAGCATATTCACATCCGGCAGGATTTGTTAGATTACAATTGGTAATTCTAATATTATAGTACATACATACATATGACTGTGTGTTTTTCACACAAGGTGAACTGGACCATTTTAATGTGGGTCCCTGTAAATAATATTTTTCAGTCGGGATAAGGATTGCATTTTCAATGGTTGGTACAGGGGTGACGTCATACAATTGATATTGGCTTCCATCCGTGATTGGCATGGAGAGGATTACAATCATTTCCTCGTCCATTATAATTACCTGGGTTTTTGACAATTTTAAATTTTCGAATTGATGATATTGATCTGCATGAATCATACTTTTGACGGGGTAAATAGATAGCAAATGTTTTACCAAGTTTGTTAAGTCTTTTCTGGAGAATAATTTTACATTTGTCATTTCGTTAAATGAGAGAGAAATAGTTTCTTGCAGCGCTTGCAGAATTTTGTTATATTTATTGATGCACATTAAAACATATTGAAGGTCTTCCAGTAGGTTGATCTTGAAATCTTCTGTCTGGAGAATACCCTGAAGTACCCTCATGTTGCTGGTAACATGATTCATTTCATCGTAAAATTTTTGAGCAATTGAGTTTGCAAAAGATAACAATTTATTTATATGTTTAATCTCATTATTACGGCTTTGTTTTAAAGTGTCTAATTGACTTTGTAAATTATCCAGATCATCTTGGTCCTAATTACCAGAGATGAATTTAATTACTTTTCCTAAACCGTTAATTAAACCTCTCCTAGTTCTATTAGAAATATTTGGTATTAATTTATTTAAATCCTTTTTAGTTTCTTTAGTTACTTCAATTAATTCATTTATTAAATAGGGAAAAGTATTATTACTTTCTAATACTAAACTGGAGACAGTGTCATCAATATTATTATATGCCTCTTTTAAAGTAGTAAGGTTGAAATGAAACATGAATTTGTGGTAGTTGCTAATTATTACAACGGGTCCCATAGGATCGGCGTAGAATCCTGGAGTTTTTACGGGTTCTGTGTGGATGATGGCATACCCTGGTAGGAATCTGCAATGGGAAGAATTTTCCTCTTAGGTTTTATATCACGGAAGTTTCGGACATGAGTTTTACCGTTTTTCATTTTACAATAAACTCGGTTTTCCTCGATTTTGGTTATTGTGCCTTCATTATATACATTTTTAGATTTCCTATTTCTGGTTAGGGGATCCAAAACATAAACTACCTCACCTATTTTATAGGGATGTTCAAAGGTGGAATCCCTTGGATCGGGCTTTCTTTCATTTAAAACTTTAATTTGGTATGCCTGTCTTTGTATGTATTCATTAATTTTTGGTGATGGGGAGAAAATGTGGTCCAATGCTTTGTAGTATGGGCCATATAGGACATTAAATGGTGGTTGCTTGGTTGCTGTGTGAATTGAGGAATTGTAATTTGTGATGGCAGTGATTATGAGCTGTGGCAACGGGGTAAATTTATCATTATCTCTCGAAATTCTTAATTTTTCGAGGAGGGTGGAATTCAATCTTTCCACAGGTGAATTTGAGGTTGAGTTCAGAGGTGTGGTGGCATGGTACTCAATGTTCATAGCTTTACAGTACTCTGTAATTAAGCTGTTTTCAAATTCTCCTCCTTGATCATGAGTGATTCTTTTGGGATACCCATGGTGCGAAAAATAAATTTGTAATTGGTTAAAACTGCCATAGCTGTACCATTAGCTAATACGTAGGCTTGTCCGTATTTAGAAAATACGTCCAATATCGTTAAAATGCGGTTCTGTTCAAAATGAAATGTGTCAATGTGAATCTGGGCAAATGGGTGGTCTGCTACAATAGGTCCTTGATTTGGTACCTCATTAGGGTGCCTCTCATACTTATTTCTTTGACACAAATTGCATTGGTTAATTAGATTCCGGATTTGTTCTTTTAGATGTGGCCAATAGTACTTGGTTCGAAGGTGCTCATGTCTTTCAATAATACCATTGTGATTTATTGAATGGTATTGCAATATCAACTGTTTTTGAGTTTCTGAACATTCTATGTCCTCTAAAAATTTTGATGTCCTGATTATTATCAATTCTGAAGTGAATAATCTCTGGCATACTCTGATAAACGGAATCTCAAGTGTTACGTCATCAAAGTAGGCGGCGTACCTATTTGAGGTATTTATGACTTTAAGAAGGTGTCTCTTTAAATCGTCATAGAGATTTTTCTGCGTTACAATCATGACGTGGCGGGTAAATTTCTTAAATAATTTCTGTTCTAGAATTTTTGGAAATTCTCCGTATTTTACTATGATCTGGTTACGGTTCTGGTTCAAATTTCTTTCTGATATCTTTAAAGTGAAAATTGGGTCTTCCTGATTGGAATGTACAGTTTCATTATCCATTTCATGTTGGTATGTATCATCTCCTGGGATGGCTACATTAGAAACTGTTTCCTCATTTATATTCACTTGTATTCGTGAAAGTGCATCCGCGACATAATTCGTTTTTCCCTTGACATATTTTATGTCAAAATCAAACTCTCCTAACTTTAT
The DNA here is from genome assembly GCA_946902985.2 of Meconema thalassinum. NCBI lineage: Eukaryota > Metazoa > Arthropoda > Insecta > Orthoptera > Tettigoniidae > Meconema > Meconema thalassinum. The sequence goes on along the minus strand of OX336389.2, from coordinate 878,781,883 downwards.
TTTCCAGCGATAGAGTCTTGAACTGGGATCTTTAAGAGAGAACAGCCATTGGAGCGGACGATGATCACACTCTACAGTGAAGTGTCGTCCCCATAAATAAGGCTTAAAATGTTTGCTACTCTCTACTATGGCTAACAGTTCTCTTTCTATTGTTGAATAATTTCTTTCGGCGGGATTTAAAGTTTTGGAGTAGTAGGCAATAGGATGTCCTTTCTGTGTGAGAACACTGTTTAATGCGAAGTCTGAGCTATCCGTGGTTAACACGAATGGTTCTTCAAAATCTGGGTAAGCTAATACTGGCGCATTTATTAACAGGGTTTTTAGGGTTTCAAATGCAGATTTGTACTCGGGATTTTCTGCATCTATTTTGGTTCCTTTTTTCAAGCAGCGGGTTATTGGATATGCAATTTTGGCAAAATCTTTCAGGAATCTCCTGTAAAAGCCCGCAAGGCCAAGAAATTGTTTAATTTCTCTCGTGGTCTTGGGATTGGGGTAGTTTTTTACTACTTTAATTTTGTCAGGGTTTGGTTTTACACCTTCTTGTGAGACAACATGCCCTAGAAAAGCTACTTCCTTATGAAGAAATTCAGTTTTATCAAGCTGTATCTTCAGGTTCACCTCTCGTAATTTTTGCATTACAAGGGTAAGGTGTTGTCTATGTTCCTCTAGGGATTTGCTGTATATGATGATGTCATCAATATACACAAAACAGAACTTGTAAAGAAAAGGGCGTAGGACGTTGTCCATTACACGCTGAAAGGTGGCGGGAGCATTTTTAAGACCAAACGGCATTCTACAATATTGTAGATGGCGATTATCTATAGTAAATGCTGTCTTTTCTATAGATCTAGGATCCATCTCAATTTGATCAAATCCTTGCGCGATGTCTAGAGTCGAGAAATAGGAACTGTGTCCTAGGTTATCTAGGATCTCTTCTATCCTAGGAAGAGGATATTTGTCTTCAATGGTCTTTTTATTTAGCTGCCTAAAGTCTATGACCAATCTCCATTTCTTTTGTCCTGAAGCATCTAGCTTCTTTGGCACTATCCATACTGGATTACTATATGGAGATTCACTATGGGTAATTATCCCCTGCTTAAGAAGTTTTTCTACTTCTTCGCTCAATACTTTCTTTAGCGCGGGAGGATATCGGTAATTTTTCTGATATACCGGATCCTCATCGGTAGTTCGAATGAAGTGTTTTACTGCATTTGTGAATGTTAGGTCACACCCTGGATAGTAAAACACGTCCGCGAATTCAGAGCATATTTCTGATATGACACTTCTTTCTATGTCGTTCATATGCTGCGTGCGGAGATATTCTTGAAACTCGCACTCCGAAATAGAATTTATTTCTAATGGTTGTATTGAGATATTTTCCAAAGGTTCAACTAACACTGGTTTACTAAACTCTAATTTTAAATTCGTTTCTGCAGGATACAAGACCTGATAATTCTCTGCATGTAGGATTGCATCTGCAAAATACATTCCTTCATGTTCGAACTTTGGGATGTATACATCTCCTTGTTGAATGTTAACAGGGATTGCAATTTTGTGCATGTCTGATGAGGGTTGAAAATTTACTTGTTTGTTGCCTGAGTGAAAATAAAATGGTATGTCCTTATTATTCAGGGTAACTAGGTTTGATTTATAATCTATTTTTGCACCTAGCTTTACAAAATCTGCTGTGCCAATCAGTGCATCGAAATAATCGTGCCACTGCATGACTCTAAAATTTATGGGCGTGTCAATTTCGTATTCTGAAAAAATAGGGAATTGTATGTTATCTTCACCTATTGTTTCAGAGTGAACGGATTGTATGCAGAATGGTTCTTGGAACAAATATTCTGCGAAATATTCATATGTTATTGCGGGATTCATTATTGAGTTGCAAGCACCACTATCTATTAGGATTTTAAATCCGAATAGGGTGATGAACGGTAATTTTGGGACATTTTTTATATTATTTATGTCTTCGCATGAGATGACTGGGCCAAGTGAAAATCCTGCTCTTGTTCCTCGGGATTTTCATAACTATCCTGAAGTAGTGATGGGTGGATTGAGTCGTATTCGAACTCATACTCTTGGGGTTGAGCTTCTTGAGAATATTCCACCGATTGTGTTTCTGGGGAATATTCTTGTGGCATATAGCTTAGCTCATCGGTCTCCTCTGCGTGTGCATTCACGTTCCCTCTTATAGTGGACACTCCTGACATTGGTTTCGGATATGTCTGATTATTGGGCGTGAAGCGCCGGGCAATGTTATTTGGTGTAGGATAAGGCCTACTGAATTGTTTGAAGGGTTGTTGGTTCTGTGGTTTCAAGATGTGTGGGTTCGGTCCCTGAAAAGGTCGAAAGTTTGGTTGAGGATTAGGGTTCTTAAATTGTGGATTCGGTTGGGTAAAGAAAGGTCGGGCTTGTGGAAAGTATTGATTTTGAGGTTTGGGAAATGCAAATGGATTGTGAATGGCATGGTTTAGTGGTTGTATTGGACCAAAAGGAGCAATCCGATTAGGTGGTGTTAGTGGTGTTTGTTGGGGTGGCTTATGACTGGGACCAATATTGGGAGGATACTTCAATGTTCCTCTCAACTGATCCATATAGCTCTCATGAGCTCTGTCATTATCGTAAATTCGGCAAGTCCTCAATGCATGGCTAAGGTCTGTTACTTGGGCGTAACGTAAGTAGGCTCGGTATGGATCTAGGATACCGGCTTTAAATGTGTTTAAGCTCAAATCATCTAATTCTCGTTATTTAAGCTCCAATATCTGGTCATGATAATTGAGTTTACACAAACTATTACACTGTAAGACTAGAGCATCTAGCCTGTCATGGTATTCAGTGTAGCTTTCGCTTCTTTTCTGAAAGCAGTTTGATATTTCCTGCACTAGCAATCTCTCATCTTTAACGTCTCCAAATTTTCTGATTAATTTCTCTTTAAGTTTTTCATAGCTACTGTTCGCGTCAAGATCCAAAATACTACTCGCTTCCCCTTTTAATTTCGACTTTATGACGTTAAACAGAAATTCGTTAATGATGTTAGCATTTGTAATAGCAGGAACTCTCTTGTGTGTGTTTAAAAAACTATCACATCTTGCTAAAAAGTAATCCAAGCTGCAAGATGCGCTCCCATTAAATTCAGGTAATAACTGAATCTGGGCATATTCAAATTTTGATAACAATTCCGTCTCCGGCATTGTTAAGTCAGTGATTAATTGCTTAGTTTAATTTAAAAATAATTTAAGATTATTTATTTATTTATTATTAATTGGTTAAAGAAAATTATTTATTATTATTATTATTGTTGTTTATGAATTATGGATTAATTCAAAAGAATAATGACATGCGACACTTGTTCTAGTTTTAAAAACGCGCACTCACTTTCTTTTGAAAGGCAAAATAAGTTATTATTAGTGCTCTTCCCTAAAATTTTACTTTGAGTAATGAATCATGCTATAAACAAGCAATATGTAAAGGTACACAAAAAACAGGGTATTTTGAATGTACTCACAGCCAGGAAATGATGATCAGCATGAACTGCATTCCGGTCTGCGTAGTCGGTTGGCTTCCTTCTGCGATGTCGTGCTATCGAAAGGCCCCTCTCAGAGTTGTCGATGCGCACGTACAGCAGCTACGGATGGCGATAGATGGCGGTCAGAAGGCGCTTGTTTCAGCGTTGCCGGCTCACCTCCTCTCGTTCCGTAGTCGGTTGGGTTTCTTCAGTGTCGTTCGAGCGACCGAAAGGCCCCTTAACAGAGTTGTCGATATACTCAGGCGACGATGGTGGTTGGTTACTGTCGAAAGGCGTTTAGTTTCAGCGTTGTCGGCTAGCTTCCTCCCTTAAAGCTGGCTGGTTAGTTATGGACGAAAAGCCTCCAGTAAGGTTGTCAGTACCACTTCTTTCCAGTCGGCTTGGTTCAGATGATCAAGATGACTTCAGTATTTTCGGGATGATACTGGCTTTCTTGGATTGGTAACGAAAGGCGCCACTTGAAGTCTTGGCTTCTTTGAGCGCTGTCAGTATACCTGGTCCAATCAGCACGTAGATCTGGTGGCGATCATGTATCAATCGCGGCCGGGCCCCCAATTAAGTTTGTTGTCCCGAAAGGGTCTTTAATTAAATATGTAGATTCCCTTTTTTCAGCTTCCAAGCGGGACAGCAGTTAGAACATGGTACACTCAGGTTCTCCTCGAGACTGGTATTTCTTGAATCAACTGAACACGAAGATTCCCAAATGAATGTTATTTATTATAAGTCGACCGACAAATACTACATTCACAATAATTTATATACAAGGCATGTAGCCTGACTGCTTCGCAGTCTAGTTAAACAGAGTTACATTACTCAAAGTTACAAGTGATGAAGAGGCCGAGCTGCCCTTGTGCACCAAGTTAAATACTGGATGATCCATAGTGGGGGTTGAGAGTTTCTCTGAAGGACTAGCCAATCAGAAGTTTACTTCGTTTGGGAGGGAGTTGTCTCTCTGAGTGGGAGAAATAATGATACGTAAAATATTGAAGGTTAGTTAAAAATTCCTTCTAGAAGCTTCAGAACTCCGTCATAAATGACTCTCAAGGTTTTCTTATGAAAGAGAGCTGTTTACTGGAGGTTTCCATGTCTTTAAATGGAGACAGCTTGTTTTACATTATCTGACTGGGATATCTTGTTTTTAAATGGTTAATGCTTGTAAAGGAAACGAGGGATTACAAGATTTGGCTTTTAGCTTTATGACTTGGTGAGGCGCTTTCATAAATGGTATGTCGACAGGTTTCATCAGGCTGGGCTTCCAATAATAATAATAATAATAATAATAATATAACTTAGAAACCAAACTCATTGGAACCCATAGTCCTAGGTTCGGTATTGGACAGGGAACATGATTCAAGAACCCTGAAAAGTGACGGCTAACGGGGCTCTGACGTAGCTACGATAGGCCCAGCAAGCCAGTAGTGGATGAAACCAAATGCTTTCAAGAATGGAATGAGCCTCGGACATGACGGATATAATAGACGACGACACGGCTGTAAACACGGACTAAGATTTGGAACTTTAAACATAAGAACGCTGACGGGGAAGGTGGAGGAGATAGTGGATATGATGGAAAGAAGGAAGTTGGATTTATTGGGATTGGCAGAAACAAAGTGGAAAGGGGAAGGAAGGAGAGAACTGAGAAAAGGTTATAGACTATACTGGAGTGGGAATGAAGAGGGAAAAAGGAATGGAGTGGGAGTAGTAGTACGAGATGGTTTAAAAGAAGAAGTGAAGAGAATAAGTGATAAGATGATGAAAGTGAAAGTAGCACTGAGCGGAGAGACGATGGAAATAGTACACGTTTATGCTCCACAGGTAGGCTGCGCCTCTGAAATGAAGGAGGAGTTTGAAGGGGAAATGCACAAGCAGCTGGGAGGAAGGAATATGATTGTAATGGGGCATCTGAATGCCCATGTAGGAAGAGAAAGACAAGGGTATGAGAGTGTTGTCATTCTTAGGCTCCGAACAGGGATGAATGATCAAGTCGTTTTCAATATGTATGATGTCCTTTTGTTGATCAAATTAAACAGCAAGTATCATCAAAAGGCGCCTTTTGACTCTATTGTATAACGCATGTTCATGAGTTATTAAAAACTTCCCTACATTCGATATAGATACAATTTTGATGGCTGATGGCTTCAGATTTCACAGACAATGTCTTAAACATACATTTCGCCATTAGCTGTACATCTCCTTCTGGTTTAAAAACAATTGCCAACTTATAAAAGTAAAATACATTTTTGACCACATTGTTGCCAACTTAGATTTACAGTAGAGGTTATAGTCAGTTGTAAACATGATTAAATTTCAACAGAGAGTGTGCTTGGACCAGAGGGTTGGGGCAGAAAAAATGAGGAAGGAAAGTGACTGTTGGACTTCTGTCAAAGGAACAGCCTGCTAGTTGGGAACTCCTGGTTCAAGAAAAGAGAGAGCCACACAATCACATGGTACATTGATGACTTGACCAGGAAGTCGGTGGTCGACTATATCCTGTATGAGAGAGAATTAAATAAGAACAACACAGACATCAAGGTTATACCACCGGAGGACTTGGATAGCGACCATCGACTGCTGGTAATGAACCTGAGAGGTGGTATCAAAATAGGACGGTAGAGACAAGGGAAGAGTACCAGGAAAGAAAGAAGGAGGCAAAGAGAGTAGTGGCTGAGGAGAGAAGAAAGTGGAGGGAAGAGTGGACAGAGATGATGAAGGAGATCCTCCTCGGATTGTAGAGAAGGTAAAAAAAGGTCCTGTATGGGATGGTAAAAATAAGAGGCGGAAGGATCTGACGGATTGTGTTAAAATGGTGAACAAAAGTGGACAAGAGATAGAAAATAGGTATGAACTGAAGAAAATGTGGAAAGAATATTTTGAACAACTTCTGAGCCCAAATGGAAACCACGGTGAGGAGGAAGAAATCGGGGAAGAGGAAGATGGACTGCAAACAGAAAAGGACTTAACATGGAAAGAAGTGGAAGATGCAGTGAGTAAGATGAAAGATGGAAAGGCACCGCGTGTGGATGAGTTGAGTGTGGAGTTGGTGAGAGCAGCAGAAGAGGTGGGGATACAATGGTTGTACCGAGAGATGAAGACAGCATGGAAGGAAAGGAAGACCCTAGAGGACTGAAAAAGGGAATAATTGTCCCAATCTTTAAGAAAGGTAGTAGAACATAATGCAGAAACTATCGGGGAATAACACTGATCAGTCATTGTGCAAAGATGTTTGAGAAAGTTTTGGAAAGGAGAATTAGGACAAGGATAGAAGAAGGGATGAGGGAAGATCAACATGGCTCCAGAGCAGGAAGATCCACAGTGGATTTGATTTTTGCTGTAAGGCAGTTACAAGAACAGCACTATGAGTATGGAACAGATCTACTGATGGCCTTCCTGGATATTGAGAAAGCATATGACAGTGTATGCAGAAACAAAGTATGGAAGTCCCTGGAGGACAGAGGAGTAGAAAAATGGACTGTAAGGAGGATAAAGGAGATGTACAAGGGAAGCGTGAGCTGTGTGAAAGTGGGAGGTGAGAGATCGGACTGGTTGGAACAGAGAAACGGCCTGAAACAAGGAAGTGCACTGTCACCGTTACTTTTCATTGTGGTGATGGATGACATAATGACCCGAGTGGCACAAGTAATTGGGGAAGGAAAGATGAAAGCAATGGTGCTTGCAGATGATTTGATGATTTGGGGAAACAATGAGGAGGAAGTACAGGAGCAGTTGGACGTGTGGGAAGGAATAATACAAGGATATGGGATGAAATGTAGCATAAAGAAGAGTGAGATGGTGATCACAACAAGGAAGAAGGAAAGAACCACAACGGGAATAACAATTGGTGGGGAACAGCTGAAGAAAGTGGAGTGTTTCAAGTATCTGGGAAGCCTGATACAAGAAAATGGACGAAACGATAGAGAAATAAATGAGCGGGGGAAACAAGCAGAAGCATTCCGGAGGAGTATGAGAAGCATGATATGGAGCAAGGATGTCCCTCAGAACAGCTAAAAGGTCATATATCGGACGTACTATGTCCCTATCCTGACTTATGCCTCGGAGACCTGGGTTTTGAAAGGAAGGGAGAAGAGCAAAATACAGGCCAGTGAGATGAGGTTCTTGAGAAGCAGTATTGGAGCTACAAAGATGGACAGAATAAGAAATGAGAGAACCAGAGAATTAATGGAGGAGGAACCATTACAGGATGGAATAGAGAAATCTAGACTTAGATGGTATGGACATGTAAAACGAATGGAGGAGAAGAGGATACCCTGGAGGATACTCGAGACGAAGTGGAAAGGAAAGAGACCGAGAGACAGGTGGCTGAAGGGGGGTGAAAGATAGCGTGAAGAAGAGAGGAAAAGACTGGACAAGGGTAGAGGCAGAGAGATGGTGGGGGATGACAGAAGACGTTGGAGAGGCTTGTGTCCCAAACAGACCCGGCCAGTGGCTGGAAACTGTGCAAGACGATGATGATGATACTGTAGTGGCAAGATAATATGTTGCCTTTAACCACAGATTTTGTGAACTTTTAAACCCCAGACAAATAAATATTTCTCTGTTACTGACGTAGGAATGATTATGGAGCCATTGATGCAGGAAATGTAGTATATTTTCATACAATTGTATTGGAAATTCTAATGCGATAGGATCAGCATACTTCAGTAGCGTAGCCAGGATCGACCAATGGGTGGGGTTATAGTTACTCAAGCCAAATTGTTCAAGCATTTCGACCCGCGGCGTAGCCGCGCACGTCAAACGTCCACCATGGCCGTGAGGGCAGCTGCAGTAAGTACGAATATCGTCGGTTCGAATCCCGGTGCTGACAGCGGTTATCCTGAGTGTGGTTTTTACCCAGGTTTTTCCTCACTTCCTACAGGAAATTGCCGGGATAGTGCCTTACTTCGAGTCCCGGAGCGTCTACCCCATCCCTGTTCTTGATACATTTACACACATTACTACAGTCATCACAGCAATACAGGTTGCCAGACAGCTACAACACACTCCCAACTACACAGGGCTCATGACCAAGATGTCTGAAGCTCCTCAAATGAATTAACAACAACTCTACAAGTATTTCCATTCCTCAAAGGGATATTAATATTATTACACAAGAAACGTTTCGTGTATTTTGGTCCAGAAGTTTTCGAATATGAGAACAACAACATGAAACCAGTTCTGTAAAAAATGAGTTATTTTGACTAAAGCGGTAAATCTAGAACATTCCTGTTCCCCTGACAGGAACAAAATAAACTCGAATCTATCAGTGCTACCAACATGAAGATTGCGTATCTCTCAACAAGAGAAGACTTTACAGAAGTCTCAGCAATAGTGGGCATGTCCCCTCACGATGTATCATGTTGATTTTTGAGTTATACAATAGGCTACTCAGTTTTATGTAGATGCAATTTTTTCAACAAGATTCTGTGCTTTATATTGCATATAAACGCCTAAAATGTCATTTTCGAAGATTTATGTCACCTACTAAGTCAATTTTACCTTACAAATGCTACATACAGCCGGATAAATTTTTATTTGCTTACACTACACATGCGACAAATTTCACTCATTCGTAACTGGGAGATAACCGTAATTCGGAGAATTGTTGGAGATACTTTAGCAACTCGGCTGACGGGAATTTCATGCTCAAGAAGTTAATAACGATCCCACAAATAGTGTTAATGTAGGCCTACCCATATAATTTTTGAAGTCCTTATTAAAACACGTTATTTTGAATTTGAACTAGATTCTCGCCCGCTAAGAAAATAAAAAAGTTAATATTGTCCGGCTAGGTGGGATTCAAAATTATTTGGCGCTAGCCTCAGTTTGAAATAAGCTATATTTCGCGGGGGAAGAGTTAGATTGGCAAACCTGGGAGGACGGAATTGTATTACCAGTTGTATACACAGTAAAGAAGCTTGCTGCGTTACGAAATTGCATCATCTTGGTAGATGCAGCGACACTAGCGCTCGCAGCGGCCAGCAAGCTGGCAACTGCATTGAGCTCGTTATATGCGGAACTGATGATTTCACTTTTGTAGGGGTTTTATGAATTTTAACTCACCTGAGGGATTATTTCTATTGTAAACATAAGTCATGTTAAATCACAATGTTGATATACTGTACACTTTTAATTCATTGGAACATTAAAAAAAAATATTAGTTCAGTCCTCTACAAGTATCCCTAGGGACAGTTGTATGACGTATTTAATGAGTCTTACGAAGATTTAATAGCCCATACTAGTTATAAATTCATGTAGGCTATTTGTTTCAATGATAGTCGCGGGCATCTCGACATACTGTAGTATAAAACAGAGTCCCCGATTCTTGGATGTAACGGGTAATCTCGAGAACCACTGGGTGGATTTTGATGCAGTTTTTACCATTCTGAAAAGGATTTCTCGAGGAAGGTTTCTGTAGAAAAACATTCATTTGTGACCACAGGAAGCCGAGCAGTAAAAAATTCAGTAAATCGAGTCGAAGAAAAAACTGTCATCCGTGCGCCATTTAAGCTTACGCTGGATAAATCGTTAAACATATCTCTATAGGTCTACTATGAGTGTAAGAATTGGTCAGCATGAAAGGTTCTACAAAAAGGTCCGCGACAGCGTATCTCTAACTTTAATATATCGCCCAATATAAGTGATTTTACGTTTTCATTTCTTCCAACAATCTCCATTCAGTGGAAATACAAATTACTAGCTTTGGAGTGAGTAAACGAGGTAGCGAGCTAGTCTTCGGCCAGCATCAACTTTCGAGTCGTGTCGAGTTAAAACTTCGGAGAAGAGTTTACGCCTTTCAAGCTTACGCTGGGTAAACCGCTTAAGATACCGGGCGAAGCTATTTACAATTATACCCATGGTTACTACCATGGGTATAATTGTAAATAGCTATGCTATATCAAATTCTTAACCAAATCAAAAGCTAGTTCTTCCGAAAAATTGAGTAAGTTCATAATTAATTAGAAAAATACCGGTGTGATTCGTGCGGGAAGTGCTTTATTAAGAGTATAAACAATTCATGTATTTTTATTTCAGGTACTGGGAGATAAATTGTCACTCCCGCCTACACTCGTGTTGACCGACTGAAAAGCGATCATATGGGTTACTTAGCTTACTTAGCAACACTGAAATCTGGCTTTTAATATTTGATCTGTTTATTGCACTGCACATCTCCTCTTGTAAAACACATAACGGCTACACAATGCTAACATACAGTAGACTAAATCAGCAACAATAACATTCACCAACACAGCGCAGTCAGCACATGATTTCTGGCTGCGTGAAAGCATTATTGTCGCACGGCACGCGGCGATAGAAAAATATGAGCCAAGCTTCGTGGTTGTGTAGATAGACTGTGGTTATACGTTGTCATGAAGACGTGTCTAGCCTCAAATGTGGAGCCGGGCCGAAAGACGACAACTGTACATCACCAAGTAGCCAAGTGGTGAAACAGACACAAATCACAACCATGCCGATTTTCCAATGGGGGGGGGGGGGGGGTCTAACCCACAGTAACCCCCCCCCCCCCCCCCCCCCGGCCTGGCTACGCCACTGGCATACTTCCGGGCAGTATTGAGCGGTCAGCACAGACCATTGCTTGGAGCAGGGCTGCCATCACGTGTGCTTCTGGCTAGGCTACCACCTACATCACTGTAATGCATTCTTCTCTGGTGCTGTGAAAACGTGAACGTGAAAGTGGAAGATGAGAGTAGGTTCCGTCTGTATGCAAGTGATGAACATATACTATGTAGACCTAATGAGCGTCATTGCCTGGAAAGTTAAAATAACAATATCAAATGTCTGGAGTGCATTTGCCCATGACACACAGGTCTCAATCCTGGCTTCATGGTGTGTGGGAAGTCATACGTTACAATTCAGCAGAGGCGTGCGGTGACCCTCGCGACTAGTGAAGCACTGTATTTAGTGGAGAGTAACTAATTGGATCCTTGGCGACAATCTCATAGAAGTGATAACAAGGCTATTCAACATGATACTAGAAACAGAAGAAATCCCAACAGAATGGAAACAGAGTGTTATTGTTCTGCTTCACAAGAAAGGCGCTAAAAATGACATTAATAATTACAGACCAAGCCTCCGTGGCTTAGGCTGCAGCACGCCGGCCTCTCACCGCTGGGTCCGTGGTTCAAATCCCGGTCACTCCATGTGAGATCTGTGCTGGACAAAACGGAGGCAGACAGGTTTTTCTCCGGGTACTCCGGTTTTTCCTGTCAAAATTTCATTCCAGCAACACTCCACTATCATTTCATTTCATCTGTCATTCATTTAATCATTGCCCCAGAGGAGTGCGTCAGGCCTCGGCAGCCGGCACAATTCATATCCTCGCCGCTAGTTCGGGGCTTCATTCATTCCATTCCTGACCCGGTCGGAGACTGGAAGCAGGCTGTGGATTTTCATTTTCATTCAATTACAGACCAATCAGTCTAATGGCCTGCCTCTACAAACTTTTCACAAAAATCATGACTAGAAGGATGTCTAAACTACTAGATGAAAACCAGGTAGTGGAACAAGCCGGTTTTAGGACAGGCTTTAGCACAATTGACCACCATGAACCAGATCTTGAAAAAATAAACGCAGGAATTTAATCTCGAACTAAACATTGCATTCGTAGACTATAACAAAGCCTTCGATTCTGTGTAGCATAGTTGTGTGCTGGAGGCAATGAGAAGCCAAGGCATACAAAAGAGATATGCCAGTCTACTGGAAAAGCTGTACAAAGGCTGCCAAGCAAGGGTATGAACGGAGAGGGAAGGTGCAAACATTAACTTAGAGAGAGGCGTGAAGAGAACCAATTTAGGAAGTTGGAATGGGACAACAAATACGGCATCGAAATAAACGAGGAAAGGCTGACACACTTACGGTTCGCAGACGGCATTGCACTGCTAGCAAAATCGGCAACAGACTTGGAACAAATGCTAGTGGACCTGGACACTGTCAGTATAGAAGTACAGTAGGTCTATCTATGAACCCCCTAAAAACAAATCTGATGACCAACTCACTGGAAGTACAAGTCCTCATCAATGGCAAACCACTAGCGTACACACAGGAATACGTCTATCTTGGACAAAACCTGTCATTTGACTGCTCCCAGGAGAAGGAAATAAAGAGACGAGTTGGACAAGCATGGAAGAAGTTCTAGTACTTAAAATTTATATTGATGGACAAATCCCAGAAGATAAGTCTAAAGTCAGAAGTGCTAGAAAAGTGTGTAATACCGGTACTGCTGTACGGCTGTCAAACCTGGACTTTAACAGAGAAGCAAAGGCAAACAATCCGGGTATGTCAACGCAAAATGGAACGGCATATACTTCAAGTTTCCTTGAGGCACAGATTACGAAACGAGGAGATAAGAAGAAAAAGAAGAAGAAGATGATGATGATGATGATAATTGTTGTTTTAAGGGGCCTAACATATAGGTTATCGGCCCCTAATGGCCTGGGTGATAGGGAAAATGACAATGAAATGGAAACCAGAACGAAAATTAAGTGAGACGGAAAATACTTACAAAAAGGAACTCAGATTGAAACTACTCACAAAATGGAGAGCGGTAATACTTAAAAAAGGGAATTTGGAACGAAAATACTCACAAAAGGAATATATTGAAAAACACGCACAAAATGTAGGCTAGGTTCAAAATACGTACAAAATGCAATGTAGAGTCGAAATACTTACAAAATGCAATTGAAATCCAACATACTTACAAAATGTAAATGAGATCGAAACACGTAGGCTACAAAATGCAATTGAGGTTCAAAATACTTACAAAATGCAATTGAAATTGATAATACACAATGCAATTTAGATTGAAAAAGGCCGGTTCAGATTCAAAATACTCACAAAGTGCAATTGAAATTCAAAATACTTACAAAATGCAATTGAAATTGAAAATGCTTACAAAATGTACGGCAGATTCAAACTACTCATTTGGATTGACAATACTTACAAAATGCAATTTAGTTTGAAAATACTCACAAAATGTAATTTAGATTCGAAATACCTACTAAATGCAATTGTGAATCAAAATACTTGCAAAATGCCCACCATACAAAATGCAATTTAGATTTAAAATTCTTGCTAAATGCGGGATAGGTTGAAAATACTTACAAAATGCAATTGAAATTCAAAATACTCACTAAGATGTCCTGCTCCTACATTGAAAGACTTACTAAAAAGCAATTTGGATTGTCAATCATTACAAAATGCAATTGAGGTTGAAAACACTCGCGAAAGTCCAAAGCCCTCATGAGAAAAGCTGATGGAAAATGTTTCTCACGTCCCCTTTCTACCATTTGCTTGAACTAATGAAGTTAATCACATGTTAATTTTAAATAGTGAAGGAAGCTGCCCATGCAATTTCGAGCGAGGCGCGCCATGACGCGTGGTTGTGCTCCATCTCAACAACGCTGTACAGATTTCCCCGTATCGGCTAGCTGCTGAACCATGTCTTACTATCCCATACAAATACAAAACGATATAAAATAAGTGAATTAATTTATGTATTTCACAGTCATACGGCATAACCTCTTGATGTATAAGGATTACAACGCGACCAAGAACGCAATTTTCCAACCACGCCAAGTCGACAAAAATGATAACAACTTTGTTTCTTGGCAACACAAAATTGTTGAAATTAATACACCAGTTATAAAACATTCTAATGTATATTGTGTTAAAATTTGGATCCGATTTGATGACGGGGTTTTGAGAAACTCTTTTTCAAACTCAATACCAGAAGGTCAGAGTTTTTGACAAAAGTCCATAATTGATTGCATTACTGTACTGACATTGGCTTTCTGCAGTTCGTACATTTTTAACTACATAGGCTTAACGATCTCCCCTGCTAAGGGAAAATCTAAAATGTTCAAAACATTTCGTCTATTGAGTCTATGGTTCCATCCACAATGATTCCCACATCGCAATCAGAAGCTTTCTCCATGATTCTTTGTATGGATCCTCGGTAAACAGGCTCCATGTAGGATTTTCTTAAAGTACTCTCATCGGGCATTGACATCTTTTGTGTATTTTTCAAGAAATCCCTTGAAAGCTGGATCGCTCACCTTATTGAGGGGAATTCCTTCTTGTGTAAGAGCTGCACAGAAATCAATGTTTAATTCCTTCAAATTTTGACTTTTTGAAGAACTCTGTTGAAACGCATTTCGAAATAGAGGTTGCGGCAATTTGTTTGCTTGAAGAGTCTTATTCATTAGATGCTTCGAGCTGGAAATGTGTTGTTTGATGCGATCTCGCTGGTGTTTTTCATTGAACAAAATTCTTGAATCACAAATAGTACATCGCATAACAGTTCCATCAGTGTCTACGAAATCTTGTTTGAATTCCTGAGCCAGAGCAATAAATCGGGCACTGGACACCTTTGGCATGGTAAAATCTAGTAGTACACTCGTTTAGTAGTGTAACAAAGTGTTAACACCAGTTCACTTGCTAACACAATCAAACAACTCACGCTTGTGCTCACTCACTTGCTGTCCACACTCTCTTATAACACCGCGGCAATTACCAGAATGTTCTCATTCATGCTGGAACTGCAGTCTCAGAGATTTCTAGTAGCTTCAAGCATAACCAATCTCAATTCTCGGAACTACACGGGTGCGGTTGCTGAGATCTCTTCGTCACCAGCCTCCGCCTCAATGCGAACAGATGACGTCTCTCACAGTAAAAATCTCACATTCACGAACAGCAGGCGACTGATTCTGGTGGGATACAACCACTCATTGTCAATAGCATTATTGCGGGCTACATTATAGCGGTAAAGTGAGAGAAAGAGGTTTTGTTGAATACACAATTATTTTCCTTTGTTGGAGGTGTGCTTTCAACTCCCACGCGGTGTTTACTGAAAGAGGTAGGCTTACTATTCGCACATACACAGCAAGCTGAGGGGACGTTAACTGAAAGTTGAATATTTTATATTGATTAGAAATCTTACATAATAAATTGGAATTAAACTTAAAAGAAAAGAAAGGCGGAAAAGGCGATTATGGGCATAGTTGGGGCAAAAAGGGATAACGGTCCCAAAAAAAAAGGGAAAAAGGTGCATGAAAAATGCCTCTTTTCGCAACTAGAAACAACATTTCCCACTGTGATTTCTTTCCGAACAGCTTTAATTTACCCTAAGAAAAAAAGATGCGCACCTAAAAATCCTAACCCTGGTAACGAGGCACGGACAGATTAGACTTCTGGAGTGGGATTTGCTGTACACAATAAGGTGTTCTCAGCGGTAAGCAAATGGATTGGATACCAATAAATGATAGCATGTGTGCAATAATCCTGAAGTCATCGCCATACAAGATCTGAATTGTTAACTGTCATGCACCATCTGAGGACGCTGATGATGAAGTAAAAATAACTAATGCTGATTTAGAGGACACTATTGATAAGCTACCACGACATGCGACTCGTTTAGTCTTGGGAGATTTCAATGCCCAAATAGAACAAGAACATGAATATCTTCCTATAAGTGGTCCAAATAGCTTACATAAAGTGAGCAATGGCAACGGCATGAGGTTGATTAATTTTGCTGACCTTAGAAGAATTATCATTAGTTGTATTTATTTTCCACAGAAAAAGATACATAAAGCCACATGGATATCATCGGATGGTACGATGAAAAATCAGATCGATCACGTATTGGTGCATGGGAGACATCGCGGATGTGTCGAGCATGTACGGACGTACCGTGGTGCTGATATGAATTCTGATCGTCTCCTAGCTAATATGAATGTCCATCTAAAACTTTCTACTACATATATGGCAAGGAAAAAGAGAAGAAATTGATAGTCATGACAAGGACAAACTTGCAAATGAACAAATAAGACAGCGATATCAAGACAGAATTACAGATCTGCTTTCATCAACAGAGCCTCCAGACAGTGTCGAAGGAAAATGGGTACATTTGAAGGAAGTGATAGTCAAGAGTGCAAAGGAAGAGCTGGGGAAACAACCTAAACCCAAAACAAACCATGCTTTGATGATGATTGTCAAGCGGCGGTTGAAGATAGAATGGAGAAGAGATTAGAATGGTTAAATCACCCATCAGAAAACACGCAAGCAACATACCTAGAAGTGAGACGACAGACTGACAGGCTCATAAGAAGAAAAGAGAGTATGGGAAGAGGTTATTGGTAGCAGTTGAAGAATCAAAGTTCCACCGGTTCACAATAACTCGGAAACTATTTAAGCAATACAACTGTTTTTTTGTGTGGTGATCTAAATACATACATAGCCTATGTGACTTTCCAAATCCTGAGAAACACTAAAACAACATGGGAGCCAAGTGATATTCAAATATTTCAAATGATTTTCATAGCGATTTAATCACCCGAGAGCAGTGATGATAAGAACAGCGAATCTTAATTTAGAGTTTAGTATAGAGACATTAGATGTTCAATTGTTTTCAAAAATTCGAGATGGTATCAGTTCGAAATTATAAAACCTTATTATTTTTATTTCACGTTGTGAGAGAGGATTGAAGAGAGGATTCGTATCTTAGGTTATTATAATAATCATAATCTAATGTCACTACATTATGTAGCTTACTTTTCGTAAATCATAGAAGCCGTGCATTTGACTTGTCTTAAATTAAACTCCCGTGATGCGTTAGAGAAAGAAGCCTCTCGCGAGAGCAATCTTATTCACCGATACTGACTATTATAGTCTAGCACATATTTTCTCAATGCAATGGTGTTGCTGGAGACATACTGTAGGTAATGTATCAAAAGCTATTTAATTATAGACCTACATCACATGGAAAATCCTTTCAATATCCGTGGGAGTTTTTAATAGAAAAGACCAGTAGGATATATGAAAATAGGCTACCGGTTCTTCACGGAACTACTTGTTTAAAGTAAATGTTTACAAATCTTTGAACCAAACTATTTTATTTTCTCAAATAGGCTACATTCTGTATTTAAAAGAAAAGACAGACATAGTTATTTCTAAGCCCTTCGCTCCAGAAAGCAGTTTATCTAATATCCCCAGAACTTACCACATTTCTGGAGTGTCGATTTAGGAGAATTTCAACAAAATTATGGATCTATGGTGTTCAGCTCTTCCGGTGAGAGCCTGGAAGAGAATAGAAAAACCCTTCATTCATGTGCCATTTTTTCGTACTTTTTTCCAGAATTGTCAGGCTAAGGCATAGACTTGGCCTAAACATGTAAGCACCATATTGATTTTTGTGGTAACTGATGACCGCATCCCTATTTGAATTTATTAAAGTAGCCTACCCCTTTCAAATTGCTGGTTGTTAGAACAATGCATCAAGCCAGGCATATCTGTGAAGCTAATCCGTTCATAAGTACCGTACACGTTGTGCATCCAAAATTGCCTGCCTTTCAAGAAGGATTCATTTGAAGCACGTACATAACACGCACATTGTATCCACCATTTTGCCGCGACTGACTTGTCATCTATTGATGTTGTTAATTCGTTTTAAATTAGTGGCTTGGAGTATCTTGGTCATCAGCCCCGTGCTCTTGTGTGTCTTATGACCTGCGTTGGTGATTGTAGTAGTGTGTGTAAGTGTAACTATTAGGTTCGGGGATTGGACAGGTACCCCGGAAAACACAAACACTCAAACGATAGGTAAACAAAAATATTGAAGTTTTTTTTTTACGTATGGCTTTTAGTGCCGGGAGTGTCCGAGGACATGTTCGGCTCGCCAGTTTTGTAGCTGCTTCGAGACGGACACCCAATGGGTGAGCTACAAGTACCGTTGGGGAGGGAAGGAGGGAAGTTGGAATGTAAGGACGAGGAGTTGGAAGGTAGCGGCTGTGGCCTATAGTTAGGGACCAACCCCGGCATTTGCCTGGAAGGAAGATGGGAAACCACAGAAGACCATCTTCAAGGTTGCCGGCGGGGGGATTCGAACCTCCTCGCCTCCCGGATGTGAGCGACTGCCATCAGTCATGCCGTAACCACCACGGCTAACTCACCCGGTTATATTGAAGGTAAATATCACCAAGTAGGCTACTCCACTTTTGTTTGGATAGCAGGGAGTTTTTCTCTACCATAGAAAACGAAAGTTCTCTCCTGCAAAAGTCATCATTTCGTGCCAAACGAAGGCCTGCAATCGGCATAATCTGCCCAATAGCAGTACCTTGGATGTATTAACGACCTGTCGGACTATGGGATAGGCACTACTATTTTAAAAGTAGCGAAAATAATATTTTAAAGACAATTGTTCTGCGGGACTGTATTCCATGCAACGCAGGGAGATTGTAACTAGTCACTACGGAGCTCCATTGTCGTGTAGGATGTCTTCATTAGCGAACGATTGTCATAAACCTGTTGACTAGTAATTTGGAATTGTTCACTATCCTTTCTTCCTTCCCCCTTTCTTTCTTTCTTTCTTTCTTTCTTCCTTCCTTCCTTCCCTCTTTCTTTCTTTCTTTCTCTCTTTCTTCCTTACTTCCTTCCCTCTTTCTTTCTTTCTTTCTTTCTTTCTTCCTTCCCTTCTTTCTCTCTTTCTTCGTTCATCTCCACCTTTCTTTCTTTCTTTCTTTCTTTCTTTCTTTCTTCCCTCTTTCTTTCTTTCTTTCTTTCTTTCATTCGAATGAGAAGGCCTCACTGTACATAAATACAGCATGACATTATTGCCTCCTTAATATCTCGGAGTCCGCCTCGTGGCGGAGTGGCTAGTATTCTTGGCCGTCACCCTTGAGGTGCGGGTTATTCCTGGCTCTGTCAAGAAATTTAATTCTGATCTGAGGGATGAAACGGGGTACACTCAGCCTCGTGAAGCAAAACTGAGAAGCGCTTTGTTCGATTCCTACCTCAGCCATCCTGGAAGTGGTTATCCGTGATTTCTCACTTCTACTCCAGACAAATGTCGGGATGGTTCCCAACTTAAGGCTTTCCAATCCTCACCTGAATCACAAATACACACACTAATACAGCCATCACAATAACGCAGTTTATCAGACAACTTCTACACACACCCAAGTACACGGGGATGCATGACCACGATGTCGCAAAGCCCCTAAAGAATCAACAACAACTCTGTCAAATAAATGTGTGTTCACTCTCTGCCCATTTCATGCATCCAGGAAATCCAGTTAAAAGTAGCAGCGTTACCCCTTGGTTATCGCTAAAAGTAATAGCTTGGGTTACACGTGACGCGTTACTCTCCAACCCTGATAAATTGTAGGCTAAGAAAACCATCTGAACTACTGTCTGTTAGGTAGTCAGCCCAGAGGCTGGATGGATCCCCAATTAGTACCGCCACATACCTCAAAGCAGCGCTATAATGAGGCGTACTGGGCAAGGTGAGGAGTGAGATAGTTTGTCATTGCTTTCTTCACCGAGTCAGAACAATAGTACTAACCCTATTAGAAGAACCTTTCACAGCACACACAACCGGGTGAGTTAGCCGTGGTCGTAACGGCGTTGCTGCAGGCAGTCGCTCACATCTGGGAGGCTAGGACGTTTGAATCCCCCCGCCAGCAAACTTGAAGATAGTCGGTCTTCTGTGGTTTCCCACCTTCCTTCCAGGCAAATGCCAGGGTTGGTTCCTAACTATAGCAATTCCTCGTCCTTACATTCACACTTTCCTCCCCAGACAACACTCCACACGCAACGGTACTTGCAGCTCACCCCATGGGTGTCCGCATAGAAGCAGCTACAAACTCTGGCGATCCGAACATGTCCTCGGACACTCCCGGCACTAAAAGCCACACGCTTAAAAAAAAGCACACACAGACACTAGTTGTGCCCTGAAGACCATTACTCAGCACCACCCATACTCCAATAGCCTCCTAAAGCCCTGCGCGGATTTTTCACCATGCGGATACAGTTTGCATGGCTGTGCGGATTACGGATAAAGTTTGGAGTAAATTTGCGGATAGTTTTTAGAATAAAATCCCAACCTGTTGAATATTATTGCTATGACCCGGATGTTAATGGCATATTTTTCTGTTATGTTTGTTTTCATGACAAATGCCAGATGATGAGTTAAGTAATGTCATTCAAATTATGTCATTAAACATAACTAACACTTCGAACTATACAGGGTTGCAATTCTGGCTGTATAACATTCATTTTAAACAAACACATGGCATAGGCTACATATCCTAAGGGAACGGCTTTGTCCTCAAATGTCTAAATGTGTTGCTCCAATACTTTAATAATTATTAAAAATATTATTGCAATGTCAGTAGATTCGGATAACAAACTTGGGGATGCGGATAAAAATCGTGCGGATGCGGGGAGGATGCGGATAACAGTTGTGCGGATGCGGGGCGTAGGGGATAACAGTCTGCGGATATGGGGCGGATGCGGATAACGTTTTGTTTATCCGCGCAGAGCTCTACATATAGGCACAGCCTTGAATGAGACTGAGACATCGGTGGAAATACTCTAGCCTGTGCGAACAGACAAATTCAAATGTACTGCTTTCTTTCTTTCTTTCTTTCTTTCTGCGTAACGGCGTATCATATTTCAGCAGCGGGATTCGATTAGGTTTACCTGCTGTCAGCACACGTTGGTAAGTACTTGACAAACTGTCTTGTACATGCAATGATTTGCGGGATCATGTGAATGTATTGCTCATTTTGTCAATGAAAGTACAGTTGATTTATGTATTCTATTACATTAATGGGTGCATAGGCCTATTGTAATAAAATAGATTTATAATGTTATGCAAGGAATGCCGAGTATGTTGAAATAATATTTTTAATTCAGTATTTTATAATTAATTAATTAATTTTAATCGCTTATCCTCCGAGCTCGGGATCACCCACGGACTCGGCGAGGGATCATACCTCTACCGTCCCAAGGGCGGTGTCTGGGAGCTGAACAACTAGGGATGGTGACAGGTCGATCGTCCAGGCGACCTCTAACTTGGGTCTAATTAAGGGAGGGTCACGGAAGGGATTTTGGAAAAAAGTCGGTCGTGGACCTGTTGAAAGGAACCGTCCCGACATTTGCCTGGGGGTGAAAATGGGAAACCGAGGACGGCTGAGGTGGAATTCGAACCCACGCTCTCCCGATGCCAGCGAGGCACGAGGTAGCGTGTTAGCACTCTCAGCCACCACGGCCGGTATTTTATAATTTATTCGTTTCAAATTTTAAATTATATATCTCTGATTTAGATTTTTAAATTATCTATCTCTGTTTTAGATTATGAATTTTTACCCTCCGTTGTACAGTATTTTTTGGAATCTTAAACGTTCTAAATAAGTATTTAATATTTGTTAAATCTTTTTCGTGTATAAATCCATTTAGATATTTTAAAATCAGTGCACGGGCCTGGTATTAGGAATTAATGTTCTTGGCTGTCCGGGTTTAATTCCCGGCTCTGCCGAAAAAAATAATTCTGGTGTCAGGACTGGAACTTAAAACCTAATGAGGCAAAACTGAGAAGGAGTGTTCGATTCTCACCTCAGCCATCCTAGAAATGGTTTTCCGTGGTTTCCCTACTTGTACTCAGGCAAATGCTGGGATGGTTGCTAACTTAAGGCCACGGCTGCCTTCTTCCCAATCCTATCCCCAATTTACAAATACACCCACTAGTACAGCCATCACACAAACTCCACACACATCCAAGTACACGGGGCTATACGACCACGATGTCGCAGTCCGGAAAATAAGCAACAACAACAACTAAGGAATTGTGTAATGCGTAACGGCGTATCATATTTCAGTAGCGGGATTCGATTAGGTTTACTCGCTGTCAGCCTGAATGCTCAGTTGCTTGTAGGCTATATCTCGCCGCTATATCACTGTCACACTTCTTTTGGAGCCCACAACTGATCCTTTTTGTCCACGCAAATATCAACTGTGACCGTGACGTCACAAAGGACCTTCATTCTTTGGCCATTTACCCCCGCCCCGTGCCCACAAGTATCTTACATTCGCTGCCGCCAAGCGGCTTCGGTTTTTGATTTGACACTGGTCATAGTATTGGCTATTGCCAACAGGTGGCAGCTGTGTAGCAGTCTCCTTTGAACATTCAGTCAGCTGGTCGAGCGCAACAGTTTGGCTGTTGGTAGTATTCGTGTTTGTGATTCATTCCTTGGGGGTTGGTTTAACACAGGTGCGGAAAGAAAAGCTCACAAAATGGCTCATGTGGACAGATTAGCAGTTCCAAATCAAATGGGATATCAGCACACGTTGGTAAGTACGTGACAAACTGTCTTGTGCATGCGGTGATTTGCGGGATCATTAGCAGGGTGGCTGTATTTCTCATTTTGTCAATGAAAGTACTGTTGATTTATGTATTCTATTACATAAATGGGTGCGTACTTGAATAAAATGGATTTATAACGTTATGTAAGGGATGCCGAGTAGGTTGACATAACGATTGCAACTGGTAAGGTTAAGTGCTGCTTAGTAGACCTACATTGGATGCTGTAGATGGGCATACTACTGCAGTCTATCTCAATCTCTGATTTATTAGCTCTTGTGTGCCGCTCCTACTGAGCAGAGCTAGTTGTGATATTAACAGCAACTGTTAATATAATGTACAATATCTCGTGGAGAAGTCACCGGAGGTTCAACCTTACGCTGGCAGTTCCAAAGTCTGTGATGTGGTCATCAGCCCCTTGCACGTACTGTATTTTGTGAAATTTGTGCTGTTGTCTGCACTATGAATTGGGAAGGAACCTCTTGCCAGGATAGAATTGAAATCGGTAACAATGGAAAACCAATTCCAGAATGGCCAAATGTGAGATTCGAACTAATATCTCCTGAAGTCATTACCAGTGGCCGGTGCTTAAAGACGCTGGGATCATAGTCGGTGATGTCAGTACATAGTGGGATTCAGGAGGAATGTCAGTGCCTGTGCACAAAGGGGTGAAAGCTGACGACAATCACGTGAAGTACGGGGAGGGTGTATTATGGCAAAACTCATCAGTGAATTAGGTCACTAACCTGTAATCACTTCGTGAGCGAAATATAACTAGAAGACTCAGTGGCGGATCCAGGCCTTGCGGGGCCCTGGGTGATATATAAGGTGGGGTCCGCAACAATAGGAAATAAAAATAATATCAAATCAAATGGAAAATAGTTTTATAATAATAATAAAATATGAGTTACAATATTTTGAA
The DNA here is from genome assembly GCA_946902985.2 of Meconema thalassinum. Taxonomy (NCBI): domain Eukaryota; kingdom Metazoa; phylum Arthropoda; class Insecta; order Orthoptera; family Tettigoniidae; genus Meconema; species Meconema thalassinum. Next base: position 878,758,278 of record OX336389.2, on the reverse strand, counting down.
TACACTACAGTACATTATTTTAATAATACGAAAAAATCCTTTAAGTCCCCTTGAAGAAGATTATGTAAACTATGAAATAATAAAATATTACTTTGCGACTTGTTTTTTATCATTTCACTGAAATCCAAACTTACTAAACGGTCACGGGAGGTCATAGTTGCACTGAAAACAGAATTATAAATTAATTTGAAAAGTTTGAAGAGTATAATTAATTAATCAATTAAATATTAAAACAATCCATGGCGCCCCCCCCCCCCCCCCTCAAGACCGCGGGGTCCTGGGCGGTCGCCCTCCCCTAGATCCGCCCCTGAGAAGACTCACATGTGCCACCCGGTATGGCACACGATTAAGAGGGCACCGGTATTATTTTTGGCTGTCCGATCAATAGTCCCTGATCCAGTGACTGTTGATTTATACTATTATGTTATATGTGACATTGTCTCCTGTAGAAAAGTATCTGTTTATTAAACTGGGCACAAAATTCAGTGAGCGCTCACCCATGCCCAAGGCCGGACTCGAACCGACGCAGTGGTCAAATGTGAGCTCAAGTACATTATAAAAAAATAAACTGTTACAAAGCTTCAAGGTATGACGCCAGGCGAGTGTGTATTTTAAAGAGAAATTTGAATCGAAATTTTACTTCACTTTAATCTCGGCTTCACTAAACCTCGGGGCAGATGACCTCGCCGTTCTGCCCCTTAAAACAATACGGTAACTATAACTACCTCACTAAACCTCGTGGCACAATGGGCTAGCATTCTTGGCTGTCACCTCTCAGGTCCGGGTTTGACTCCTGGCTTTGCCAGAAAATTTAATTTTGGTTTTGGTCTGAATATGGTACACTCAGCCTCGTGGGGCAAAACTGAGAAGAGGCGGGTTCGATTCCGAGAAATGGTTTTCCGTGGTTTCCCACATGGTACCTCAATAAGGCCACAGCCGCCTTATTCTCCAATCCTTACAAATACACACAATGCAGTACAGCCATTATAATACACAGGTGTATTAGACAAATTCCACACACACAAGTGCACGGGGCTACATGACCATGTTACAAAACCCTTAAATGAATCCACAGCAACAATTAAACTGAAGATAGGCGACAGAACTCTCACCCTATTTACATTAGTTTAGTGCTTTTCAGTCGGTCAACACGAATGTACCCAAAAGAGATGGGTTATGCCCTAATCCTGAAATAAATTACATGAGATTAATAAGGATTAGGGCATAACCCATCTCTTTTGGGTACATTCGTGTTGACCGACTGAAAAGCACTAAACTCTTGTTTACTAAGGCAACACTGAAAATATGGCTTCAAACACCACTATTTACATTAGTTTTGTCGATGAAGGTTGACGAGGTGGCGATGGGGATTGGACATCGAGGTCATATAGCCTCGTAGCCTATACCCAGTATTGTACAGAAGATCATAGAATAGACTAATCTTTTCAAATAACGAGATACACTGCGATTCGTAAATACTAACATTAACTAGACAAGCTATAACTTACAGTAGCCTACTGTACTAAGTATATTTACTTTTTGTAGCTTTTCAGTCGGTCAACACGACTTGTGCCCAATGAAATACAAATATATAAATACACTCCTGGAAAAAATTACCTGTATTAGTTACTATTCAGAGCCTCCGTGGCTTAGGCGGCAGCACGCCGGCCTCTCACCGCTGGGTCCGTGGTTCAAATCCCGGTCACTCCATGTGAGATCTGTGCTGGACAAAACGGAGGCAGACAGGTTTTTCTCCGGGTACTCCGGTTTTCCCTGTCAAAATTTCATTCCAGCAACACTCTCCACTATCATTTCATTTCATCTGTCATTCATTTAATCATTGCCCCAGAGGAGTGCGTCAGGCCTCGGCAGCCGGCACAGTTCTTATCCTCGTCGCTAGATGGGGGCTTCATTCATTCCATTCCTGACCCGATCGGAGACTGGAAGCAGGCTGTGGATTTTCATTTTCAGTTACTATTCACAATTAAATGCCCTTTATATGTATGAGTTACTATTCACAATTAAATGGCGCATTTAATTGTGAATAGTAACTAATACATGTAACTTTTTCCACGAGTGTATTTATATAATTGTATCTTGTACCCCACCCATTCATTGGTCACAATCTTATTGACCACTGAAAAGCTACAAAAAGTCAATTTGTATAGGCAACACTGAAAGAATAATGGCTTCAAATCTTTTCCTTAAAGTTACTAAGTACATAGTAGAGCCATCATTACTTCCGACTTGACGTTTCAGTACTCATTGACACCGTGTTGGATTGTTTTATATATAGCCTATAGAATGATATGCCAGCAGTTGAATATTATAATGGTGGTTCATTATACTAACCTATCACTTGTTTATGACAAGAAAATAAAAGCGTGATTTTAATATTTTAGCACAGCCTCCATATTTTAGTTCTCATAAAATTTAATTAGCCTATGTTAGACGCTAATATGTTAAGCCTTGTATGGAGATATACAGTGTCAAGTTATACAGCGCTCGGTTGATTGAGCCGAGAGAGAAATCCATATAAATATTTAAATTTCGCGTCGCCGCCATATTGACTTTGTGCTCCTCAGGTTCTTGAAATTCCCACAGGTGAACTTATTTTAGTGGCCTCTATGAGCATACAAAATTTCAGTTTGGTAGATTAGTAGATAGGCTATTATGAACCGGTGAATAATTTCGGATGATCACCATTTTGGATTGTTCTACTGTATATGTAAGTCATAGAGTTATGTACCAGTAGATGGTGATTATTCCGTTGGTTCATTATGCAAAACGTTCATTTCGATGGCATGATTAGGACACAAAAATAACGTAATTTTAAAATTTCACTCAGCTGCCATCTTAAGTTAATGAAAACAATGTAATGTATATTAAACCCTTGCGAGAAGCTTTTTATGGGACTCTTTCCTCGGGTAGTGGATGGTCCATAACGAATTTGTTAAAATTATGCTTCTACAAGGTGCAAGGTAACATAGTCCAAAATATATGACAGAAAAGAACAAAAGTGTAGCCAAACTAAATAAAAACAAATTTAATTTCAGAATAAAACATAAACACAACAAACAACACGAGGGAACACCCTCTTAACTTAACACCCAAATCAGTGAATGCAATAAATTTATCTCACCAGAAATGTCAACATAAATAACAGGTCCCGAAATATGGCCTGCTTATCTGCAAATCATGTGTGCCTGTGATATGACCAACCATGCGATATGGGAGAGTACATGATACGTGATTTGTTGCCATCCTGCGAATACCGGCAGGCTACAAATCCGCATCTGAGATACCCTAGCAATGGGAACTAAACACTACTAATAACTATCAATACAATACCGACACTCGCTAACTTTAAATATTTACAACAAACAAAGATTTCCGTTGAAATCTGGATCAACGTGCCACAGGACAAAAAAAATGGCTCATCACAGGACTTTATAAAAAAAACACAAGAGTAAGTAGCGTGACCACGATACAACAACACAACAAATGACCCCATGTCATCTTACACTGAAGGTGCCAACAAGAATTTACATACCATGAAATTTAATAAAACAAATGCTCAACAGCAATACAATTAAAATACAAGAAAAGCATTTCATTTGGACGTCGCACATGGGAATACCGCTCAGGCGTGGCGATCTCGACCCTGAATGATATATCGCTCTTTAAATGAACAAGCAAGCATAATTACAACCAGGTCACGGCGAGGCCGTTTTCCCCCTCACAAACAGGTGTCCAGAAAATACCTCAGATCAGCGCACAGTGTGGAACTCGTTATCACATGTCAAATCACCCCTCGCGTGAACCATGTCCCGGGCCAGCACAGGTCCCAAGATCAACGAAGAATAGCTGTCACGAGCAGCTCAAGTGTGTGTGTGTGTGTGTGTGTCATCAAAATAATATCTCCTCGTCAATTCCACTTGGAATTACAAGATCACGACGAACAGCTGCCAACTCAGCTCAATAAATGTGTGTGTCACCAAATATCTCATTAATTCCCCTGGAATTACAAGATCAGCATTGGACTGGCTAAGGTCCCTGCGGGCATCACTCACCATCCTTAAAACATTGCAGCAGGCAGAGGACTGGCCCCAAGCCATCCTCCCGCGCAGATAAATCACACATAGACACACACAATCACACGCTAGGGTTTTGACAAACACCTGAAATAAAAGTACACAAATATTTTCCACACACAGCGCGCGCCTGATCTAGTATTCTGACCGAAGAATTAATTAATCAAAATCAAAATTTAATGAAATAAAAGAACGGACGGTTCTTTACAAAATCATGTCGCAACAAGGCAACTCAAAATAAAATACTTGTTCATTCAAGATTTCAGCAAACACACGTTTTCCCCCCTTGCTATTTTTACTGTTAAATAACCAGCACCACTTATCACCTTGGCCGTACCATGTGTCCGCCAAATCAAATACATGCATGTACACGAGTACACGGATAAATTACACAAAATACAACAAGTAAAACTGATGGCCACGCGTCCTCATGCATTTACATATCTGAGTGTCGGGACACTACGCTAATCTATCAAACTATGAAACAAGACAAAAATCACAAGAAAAACTATTTACACAAAATGTTCCCTTGCCAAAATATCTATAATATGAATAAATCAATATTAGTACTCAGCCATATCTGCTCGTCACGTCAGTGGACGTCACTTTCCATGGCCCACTAGGAATTTACACGGCCATCACGAACATCTGCGTAGGTTGCATGTTAATCATCCCAGCGGTTGACCCAATGTTCGTCATCTTGATGCCTTCTTCAAAGGTGAAAATACAGTTCAGAATTAGTTTTATTTCTACACCTACTATAATTGCAACAGAGCTACACATTCACTCTTAGTCCTAGGCATTTACTAACGTCGACACTTTCCCTAGATAAACACTTGGCTAAATTCACACACAAAAGACAAACTATAAAATATCACTGTATATTACAATCGGCTCTCAACAGTCCTCAAAATGTTAGCATCTCACTTGAGATCGAAGTCAAAAGTACTTTACAAAATGTTGGTAGCACTCGGCTGCGGCAAAATAAGAACAATACGTGTGGTAGCTCCCAGCTACATCAAGGTAAGAACATGTTCGTTAGCACAGACACATAATTTATACAGATCTGGTCAAAGGTCAGTAGAGGGGACTGTAAATTTTTATAATTCGAAGGAGTTGCCGTAGAAACTTGCGGGTGGTGTCAAAGATCATTATTTTTCCTGAACGTTCTAACGCTGCCCCGTGGAATCAAATCGCATCGATGTTTAATTAGATACAGCTTTGGCGTGCTTTTCCAGGGCACGCTCTCATTGTGCCGAAACTAGCTTGGGTCTTCGTGATTCGTCAATTCATATGCAAAATCGTTGAGTAGAGCACGTCACTTCTCCCACCTGTTGTCCCTAAAAGTATCTCTGTCTCACACTTTCCTCTCTGTTTGGCCTGGTGAACAAAGACTCGAGACGCAAGGTCAGCGGTCAACGACCTCGCTTCCAGGAAAATGTTTAAATTTACCAAGCCTGCTCAACTGGCCTACCTCTTGCAACACTCAGCTCCCAAATTGCTTCAACTGACTGGGGACATACTGCGCTACATAAAATTAAAATATGAACAATTATTCTACGATAGTATGAATAAGGGTTCAATATGTCAGTAGATTATATCTTGTATATACATTTACCGCACCCAAGTTTCACTGCGATCGGATGATTAAATCGCTAGAAAAGTCCATTTAAATATTTTAATTTCGCTTGACCACCATGTTGGTTTTGTACTTAAAAGGTTTTTAAAAGTTTACAAGTTAGGTGAACATATCTTATAGGGTTATTCTCTATCATACAAAATTTCTGGGTGATATCAATGACAGTTTCGGAGATACAGAATGCCGGTGAAATATTTCGCTTGGCTGCCATGTTGGGTTGGTGAAACTTATTACAATTTGAAAGGAACAGTTAAGGTTTCATTGAAATTGCTTCAGCCGTTTAGATTTTATTAGGGGGATACTCGCACATACGCACACACATACATACGTAGATACATACGCACACGGACAAAAGGTGATCTCATCCTTTTTTTTTCCCTCTCTCATGATGAAAGTAAGCTCAAAATGCGGCTGATGTACGATTAAAATGAAATAATTTTACAGTGACGTTCACAACTGAAGAATTAAGACAAATCACCACGTGAGCTGTACGCCTCATAGAGTACTGGTTAGCGTCGTTGGAGAACCGTGTTAGAATCTCGGTTCTGCCAAGAAATTTAATTTTGGTTTGAGATAATAGAACGGTATCGTAGACATGCAAGTCACGCATATGACTTGGACCATGTCAGTGGGCTATACATTGACCTTACTTATTCATTGAAGCTGAATTTTCTATGGCCATTGGTACTCGGACCAAAGAGTGAACATGCCGCCCAATCCCCCAGAATTGCTTATACCACAGTAATTTGGGTTCAAATAGTTATTTATAAAATATTGGAAATTAAAGTAATAATGATTATTTTCATTAATTGAAAAGTTTGTTATTATTATTGTTGTTATTGTTGTTATAGTGCCAGGTAGGTTGTAGGAGGTGACAGCCAATAATGCTAGCACAACACCACGAGGTGACGAGGTGGTTCCATTTATATTGCATGGTCCATAAAGTGCAAGTAGTTCTTGATGGTTCGTACAAAGAAGTACAATACATAGAAGCATTCTTCCTTTAAATAAATCAAAGAAGTTATATTGTAAAGGAAGCCAAAAATTGCTCCCGAATGTTCTAAAACTTGAAATGTGTCGTGAACACGACCTCAAATTCAGTCAATTTACAACACAAATTTGTCCTTTTTAAAAATTGATTTTAAATTCATACAAGCTTCGACCTGACTAAATTTTCTTTTAGGTTACCTACCTACTGTGTTTGAATTTTTCAGAAATGTTCAGTTATCTCAGTTACACACGTTATCAGATAAGTGCAAAACACATACACAAGTAAGGTAGCCTACACAGGGTTGATACCCAAATATGTTCCAAGCCCCTTACTGAAGCAACAACTATGTGCATGGCGAGGAGCACCGTAAAGAAGTGATGGCCTGTAGCTCAGTGGAGCCAATTCGATTTTTTACTGTGTACTTTACAAAGCAATTTAACGGAAGTTTTCGTCCTTAAATTGAGATGGAGCCCATCACTTCCAAGCGAGGCGCGCCATGACGCGTGATGGGTAAAGCCCTGCGCGGATGCGGATATCCATGGATAAACCCGCGGATATCCGCAAATATTTTCGCCACGCGGATATAGTTTGCATTGCTGTGCGGATAGCGGATACGCTGCGGATAATGTTTCGAGTAAATTTGTGGAAAGTCTTTAGAATACAAAGTTACATTAATACTACATATTTGATATGCCAATCTACAGCTTCATGCTTAAAAGAGGAATACTCCTGTATTGCGTACGAAATATTCAGGCACGTTTTGAATTTATACACGAGAAGATCATTTTACTCATATGCTTTCAACTACATTTTATTAAGTACCGTATGTTTGTAGCACCGTAGATGATCTTGACATCTCATCATCATCAATTCGCACTGCCATTATTACTATACGTACGAGTTTATAATGCTGTCAATAAGCTTGTTAGTTCATCGTGGTGACATCATTAACATTCCTCATGTCAGCTACTTCGCCCTCTAAGCGATCCTGGAAGATCGGGATCCAGGTTTATCTGTAGATTTATTTCCAACTAGTCACTGAAGCACGTTGGCTGTGATATTGTAACATCAACTATGACATCAACTTTGCGAACATGGATGGGTCCAGAAGCAGAAGGATGATGACTGACTTGGAATTTCCGGCCAAATGTCAATCCCTTTCTCCAAGCGTAAAGAGAAGTTCACGTAGTGAATGTTACCGCGACCGTGAGTATGAACATCATTGCACCAACATGGATAAACTATCTCTTAAAATAAAACAAGGTGAATATTCAATAGTGCGTGAAACAAAGCTCAAGTCAACGATATGGCAGACATTTGGTTACGTTTTCAATGGAAACGAAAAGGTGAACGATATAGTGATGTTTTACCTGTAAAAAAGTGTATTCATACTCAAGACACAAATCGGGTACATCAAACTTACTGAGGCAAACGTGCGAAAGTAGCCAAAAAAGTATAGCCAATTTTTTGTCTAAAGCGGAGGTCAAGGAACCAGAAGTGTCATCCAACTAGAAGTCCCTTGGAATGCCAACTTGAAGTTTCTTGCAATGAAGCAAATTGTCAGGAACGACTTTCTCCTCAAATGTCTAAATGTGTTGGTTTAACACTGTATGCTTGATGTAATAAATGAAACATATTATTGAAATATCAGCGGATTTGGATAAAAGTCATGCGGATGTGGGGCGGAAGCGAATAAAAGTCACGCGGATGCGGATAACATGCGTGCGGATGCGGGGCGGATGCGGATAACAGTCGTGCGGATGCGGGGCGGATGCGGATAACAGTAGTGCGGATGCGGGGCGGATGTGGATAACGTTTTGTTTATCCGCGCAGGGCTCTAGTGATGGGCTCCATCTCGGCAACGCTGTACAGCTTTCGTAGTATCTGCTAGCTGCTGAAGCATGTCTTATTTTCCCGTATAAATACAAACCGATATTAAAATAAGTGAATTAATTTACGTATTTCACAGTCATACAGCATAACCTTTTGATGTACCGGTTACCGGTATATGGATTACAACGCGACCTAGAACTACATTTTCCAACCACCCCGAGCCGTGAAAAAGTTATCTTACAAAAATGATAACAACTTTGTTCCTTGGACACACAAAATTTTGAAATTAATAAACCAGTTATAAAACATTCCAATGTATATTGTGTTAAAATTTGGATTCGATTTGATGACGGGGTTTGAGATAATAATTCTTAAATGTGACGCATGGTTGAAACACGCTTAAAAACGGGCACTTTTTGTGATCCAACTGCAATACAAAATATTAAAATATAAATAAAAAATTCCGAACCTACATGAGCTAACGTAAAATAGAACGACAAAAATGATGTTATTGAACTCAATGTAAGCCTATTGGTTACTTAAAAACAACCTTCAAACTCGAGTGCACATAATACTTTGGTCGACAGTAGGCTGTTCCACCTCGAACGTTAGTATGCGTGTCAAAGTCTTCAACCATAGTTTAAATTGTTCATTTAACTTTCTACTATTGCAGATCACGTGGCGTAACCTATTAATTCGATTGTATTACATGTACGTGTGTTCTTCAAGAAGTAATAAATCACAGGTTCGTAGAATGGTCCTTAGTATTTGGCGCGGAAGTGATTACGATCATATCGACCATCAGGAGAATTGTGTTAGTTGGGTTTCATAAAACTAAATAATGAGGGGCTGGTGAACCACTCTGTATAGGTGTTAGAGTTATGTACTATTACATGAAGATTATTGTGTAGGTGTTTTATTCAAACTTCAATCGCATGATTATGACACAAGAAATAAAACTTAATTTTAAAATTTCGCACAGCCGCCATCTTGCGATTATGTAAACAATTGAACTAAATTAGATGTCATTGCATTGCAATTTGTATAGTCATTTGCTGTGAAAAGTTTCACTGCTTTCGGATGGTTAAATCGCGAGAATGTTTCAACTTCGCTTGGCTGCCATGTTAGTTTTGTAGTTGACAGGTTTTTGAAAGTCACATAAGTGAGCGTCTAGTAGTGAGTGCCCTTTATCTCCGTATAAAATTCAGGGTGTTATGAGTGATAGTTTCGGAGATATAGAATGCCGGTGATATATTTCGCACAGCCGCCGTGTTGGATTAGTGAGACGTAATAAAATTTGAAGGGCACGATCGGGGTCGGCCGAAACAGTACAATGAGCTTCGAGTTTCATTGAAATCGCTCCATCCGTTTAGAGTTATTAGGGGGGGGGGGATGGATTTCGGAAACAGTTAATCAAAGGAATGAGTACTCAAATCGTATAATTTCATAAATATCGAATAACCGGTGAGTGTTATGATATCCAATTTTCAGTAATTGCCTTCTTAAGGGTAACGTAGAAATTCTAACTGAAATGTAAATAGTGTTCTATTATCATTTGGTTGAAATAAAAAAAATAACAACCTTTCTCCTGAAGTCTCTCATTATAAACCTATGGTTTATGAACATGCGAGATTTCTCGCACGGGTCCGCTAGTAGGCCTATATAAAAATCCAACATGGTGACCATCCGAAAATGTAGGCCTAGAAACTACGAATCTTTTACAGCAATCAAACTGGAAATTTGTATGTTGATAGAGGCAATTAATATAGGTAGGATATATGAAAATAGGCTGTTTAGTTCTTCTCGGAACTACTTGTTAAAATTAATTTTGCATAATTTCAGTAGTGTTTGAAATTTTGTTTATTGTACTGGAAAATACTATTAAAATAGTTTTCATACAAAGAGAATGCTTTGTTGTTGTTGTTTATTATTTTAGAGACTGCTACGTCGTGGTCATATAGCCCCGTGTATTTAGTGTGTGTGTGTGTGTGTGGAATTTGTGTGATAACCGGTGTTATTGTGATGGGTGTACTTGTGCGTGTATCTGTAAATTTGGGTAAATTGGGAAGTAAGCGGCCGTGACCTTAAATTTGGAACCATCCCAGCCTTTGCCTGGAGAAGAAGTAGGGAAACCACGGAAAGCCACTTCCAGGATGACTGAGATGGGTACTGAGCCCTCCTCTTCTCAGTTTTGCTTCACGAGGCTGAGTGTACCCCGTTCCAGTCTTCACACAGGAATTAAAATTTCTTGGCAGAGCTGTGAATCGAACCCGGATCTCCTGGATGACAGCCAAGAACGCTAGCCGCTACACCACGAGGTGGTCAAAGAGAATGTTTGTTTGTTTATTTATTTACTTCTTTATTAATTTTTATGAATACAGTACTCGAAATATCTTTTTAATAATACAACTATGAATGAAACCCCCACAGAAAGAAATTCTGCGTACACCACGGTCGACAGACGTAACCTCTGTGCAGAGGTTTCGTTTTGTTCATTCACGATAACAATGCATTACTTTTAGGCTTTCTAATGTTATTGTTTTTGTCCATCCACACAGTTGGCACCTAAGCCTATAAGCGTAAATTTTAATCTCGAAGTAACGCGAAAGTTAATAATAAGGTAAAATAACGTGCAGTTTTAAAACCATTTTACAGTGTTGCCTGTACACAATTTAAATTTTCCGTCAGTCAACACGCTATTTCCCCAATATGATTGGGCGGGAGTGCAATATACGTATTTAGGCTACTGTATAACAAACAAATACACGGGACTGAAATGACCACGATGTCCAATCGCCTAAACGGAAAATAACTAAAATTGCCCGTATTTATGTGAGTAGTAAGTAATACATGTATTTTTTCAGGACTTGTTTATATACTGTAGCCTACTGTATATTGTACCTCCACCCAATCATATTGTGCAAATAGTGTGTTGACCGACTGAAAAGTGTCAATTGATAGAAGGCAAAATAATGTAGGCCCGGTTGCGAAATATCAACCACTTTTCCTATATCTCACCTCTTTATTCCATAGGGTAGGCCTACGTGTTAATCGCGAGCGAATTTAGCTTTCCGTCATAAAATACTTGACTATAGGCCTAGAGTAGAAGCCACTTATGAGAGACCGGAGACAGCCGGTTAATTAAGACAAATGCTGAAAAACAAAAACGAATGTACCAAAACTTGCTCAAGTGCGTTTAAAAGATTCAGCACATCGGTTTACAGAGACGAACAAAGGTTAAATAGTGCCTCTACTCCTCATAACTAAGTCCAAGACATTGCTTATGAACAGCTAAGCATTGTTGCTGAAATCAACACTTTCCTTCATGTCACAATTGTCAGTTTAACATTTGCGTGTCGTATCACATCTCGTGACAACTACTACTACAACAACAACGGCAAAGGAGGTCAGTTCTACAGTGGCGATACTACAGGTGATAGTTCGTCACTGATAGGTGGCGAGAAGTCAAAGCACGTCAATTGAGAAGTGCTTTGGTCACTGCGGTTTCAAGGAGCCAAACTATGAAGTTTCTAATGCAGAAACTAGTGAAATCCCGGAGGAATTGCAACGCCTAACCAATTGTGAAGAGTTTTCATGCGTTGATGGCAATATGCCTTGCTGTGACAACGACGACGAAAATCTTGACGATGAAATCATAGAACTGATGGCAAAAAGAATCGAATCGAAGAACCTGAAAGCGTTGATGACACCACAATGGCGTCCCACCCGTTCGTGTGCTCACTCGAGAGGGGAAGAGGAACTTCGGATGTACTTCATGCAGGAGAGTAATGAAGGTGGTCCCACTACATTGTTGGACGAAGAATTAAAGCCAAAACAGCTCTACAGCAATTTTCCAAATCATACGAGGCTGTAGAGTAAAGTTTGTATTTCTTTCATTTCATGTGATGTATAAATACAGAACCTACATAGTTCTTTTCCTTTAATTTCAGTTGACATGTATGTGGGATAACTACATACTGATAACATTATACTTATATACCGAACACTTGTCTCATTATTTTAGCACCTACTCTCCTAAATACAAAATTCTACGAATTTCACTTGAGTGTGACACCCGGGTTAAGTGAGACGGAAGTGGCTTACGCCCGATATTTCTCTCATAAGCGGCTTCTACTGTACTGTGGTCCCTACTCTCGTTATTGACTCGCTCGCCAAAACAACTCAGTACCTACTCCCTGTATTGTCCCCTTGCAAGCCTTGGAGTAAAAGTGGGGAATGCTTCACGAGGCTAAAATTACCTTGTTCAGACTGAATTACATTTCTTGGCAGAGTCCAGAATCGAACCCAGGCCTCCGCGGTGACAGCCAAGAATGCTAGCCACTACACAACGAGGCAGACAACGGCGGTAGAGTCTACGACAGCCAACATATTATATTCTGACACGTAAACTAAATAGTACAGTATTCATTGTATTCCTAGTAGGTAATGCATTTTTATGGCCAAGGGAAGGGTGGAGGCATAATGACCTAGCCCCTTTGTTGTGGAAGCTTGCAATAAAACGTGCTGTAGAATCCGTATTTATTTCTCATTGGATAATACGCACTATATGTAATTATTCGGGTAATTTTATAACAACAAATAAAGTAAAACACACATTTTAAAAGAGACCGTATCTTCTTTGCTTCGACACCCTAAACCAGTGATGAACAGCGCATCGGCCTGCTCAGCTTGGCTTTGAAGGTAGAGGAAGAGGACGTGGGTAGCGGTAAGCTTCGTCGTGTTGACCATTGATCTTTATAATACTACTGGATGCCACACTCCTCGCATTGGCTGCACGAAAAAGTGAGTCCGGGTAATCGGTTGCATTCGCCTGGAGGTAGGGGAAGATCTGTTCCCCGTCAGCTGTTTGACAGTTTGTAATGTTTGAAAGGCGGACAATATTGTATGGAAAATGGTCATTTCTTGTAAATATATTTACTTCGTAACATTTTCAGACTTTACATTGCTGTTAATTGGTACAAACTATTTATGAATATCTAAGAAGAAAAAAATATACTTATTTTAAGGGTCTTGTTGTTTGGTTAAGTCAGGTTTCTCGTATGCATAGAGAGTAATGAAAATGGTTCTAAATATACGAGGACTTGCGAATAACTGCATTCTTGGTTGTCACCGCAGAGGCCCGGGTTCGACTCCCACCTCTGCCAAGAAAATTGTAATTCTGGTCTGAGGGCTGGAACGGAGTAGGCCTACACTCAACCTCGTGAGACAAAGATGAATAGTGGTGGGTTCGATTTCTACCTCAGCTATCCTGGAAGTGGTCTTCGGTGGTTTCCAGGCAAATGCCGGAATGGTAGACCTAACTTAAGGCCACGGCTGTTTTCTACCCAAATCCTACCTCAATTGCAAATACACACACCAGTAATGTGGGGCGTGGTGGCACAGCAGTCAAGCTGTTGGCCTCTCACGACGGCGGACCGGGTTCGATTCCCGGTCAATGCATGTGAGATTTTCAAAGTGGAATGCCATATCCTGTGGTTCGGATTCCACGTAGAAAGGAGGTCCCGAGGTCTCGAGATTAACGGTCTCGTAAAACTAAAAAGTTCCTTTCTTTCTACACACACCAGTACAGACATCACAGTGACATAGGTTATCCGACAAATTCACACACGCTCAAGTACACAGGGCCACATGGCCACAATGTCGCAAAGACCCTAAAACATTCAACAACATAAAACTTCAGCCCAGACTACTTTGGCACAGTAGCTTCTATAACAATATGTATCTTTCTCTATCAGTCATGAACATAATGCAGTACTGCAATCGATGCCAGCATTTTCTGGGTTGCAGGAAGGATATACGGTATTTTCATAGAACATTGCATTCACATGTTTCAGGCTAACATATTTAATGCCAGAACTCCCTTGGTTAACTCATTTTTTCGTCTGACCCCAAAGTTATTTGGGTATTGTTTCTGGGGGCTAGAGTATCCTTCCTCTTCCTGCCTCTCATGTCCCCTTCTCTTTCCTGTTGTGATATCCTCATTCTCTAGGGACTGGAACTCTGAAATGTGATAGGAGTTACATATTAAGCACATTGCGGATTGTGTAGCCTGTGTGTTCAATATAATAATAAAAAGGATCAATTTTCCTAGAAGAGCATTTTTGTTGTTGTTGCAGCAAACACACTTAATTAGTCAAACTTCAGAATGAAATCTCTACTTAGTATAAAACAGTCCCCAATTCTTTGATGCCACGGGTAATCTCGAGAACCACTGGATGGATTTTGATGCGGTTTATACCATTCTGTAAAGGATATCTCGAGGAAGGTTTCTTTAGAAAATAATTTATTTATGATCAAAGGAAGCCAAGCAGTGACGATTTCAGTGAAAAAAGTCGAAAAATAACCTTGCGTCCGTGCTTATGCTGGGCAAACCGTTCAAAATATCAATATACTATGAGTGTAAGAATTGTTCAGCATAATAAGTTCTACAAAAAAGTCCGGGAGAGCATCTCTCTATCCTCAATACATCGCCCACTAGAAGCATTTTTACGTTTTCATTTCTTCCAACAATTTCCTTTCAATTACTGAGGCGACAGTTTACGAGCTAGCTAGGGGTGAGCCTATCACCTCAGTTACAGCCTAGCTAGCGGGCGAGCCTATTATCCCAGATACAGCCAGCAGCAAACTGTCGAGTCGTGTTGAGTTAAGACTTCAGAGAAGAGTGGATGTGTTTGGAGTTTCCCTGGAAGTGCAACTCTCCTTTTCTTAATTTCGCCTGTGAACTTTTCGTTCCGCAAAATACACAGTCAATTTAAGATTGAACGGAAGGGGTATTCGTGTTTCATGCACCTCGCCATTCTTAAATTACGACTGACAAGAATTCGTTCCACACGCATGTCCATGATAGTATAATTAATAGTCCAGTCAGTGATTTTAACCCATCATGCCGAGACGTAAAACGGATATAGGAATGAAATTGACATCGTAAAAAAGTGCTTATCACGTAATGCATTCATAACTGTTCCCGGACGAAGCCGGGGCGGGTTGCTAGTTTAGTGGTAAATTGAAGTTAAAGTGGAAAAATTAAAATGTTGCCCAAATAATCCATCTGAATAAGCAAAATGTACTCTCTATATAAAAGAAAGGCTTGCTTTTAAAGGAACGACCCTATGGATGATTTGTTTATTGTTGTATGCATAGGGGCAGATGACCTCGCTGTTCTTCCCCTTAAAACAACCATAACTAACTGATGTATATAGGCTACATAAATGATTGTAAGGTGCATATATGTATATAGGCCTGCAGAGAAAAGGCATGCATGTCGCTCAAGTTTGCATCAGGGATGGTAAAGAGAATGAAATTAAATTTAAAAAAGAGTGAAATTAGATGGTTTAAACACACAAAAGTCTGAAATGAAATTATATTTGAAGAGGAATTAAAATAAAAGTATGTTAATTGGAACAGTATTGAAAGGGGCGAAATTAAAAGCGATTCTTAAAGGGAAAATGGTTTAGTGAATAAAATTCGAAGAAGAATTAAATTAGGAATAGAATGCGAGGAATAAAATGCAAGTAGTGAAATGTACGGAGCGAAATGTGTGAACGAAACCATTTCGTGAATTAAAAGGAATGAATTACGGAATTAAGTTATATCTGGAATTAAACTTTTTCATGAAACTCGGAGTGAACCTTGGAGTCGGAATGAAATTAAATGTAAAATGAAAGTAAATCCTTAAGGCGGAATGAAGTTAAATGTGGAATAAAACTAAATCTTGATGTCGGAATGAAATTAAATCTTCAACTCGGAGAGAAATTAAATGAGGAACTCAAGTAAATCTTAAGAGGTCGAAGTGAAATGAAATGTGGAACTAAATTAAATCTTGAGGTCGGAGTGAAGTTAAATTCATACAATTTAATCCTATTCTGGCTGGAATGAAATTAAATTCATACAATTTAATTCTATTCCGTCCGGAGAGAAATTTAATTCAGACAATTTAAATCTGGTCGCCTCCGTGGTGTAGTGGTCAGCGTACTTAGCTGCCAGCCCGGAGGTCCGAGGTCCGATTCCCGGCTATGCCACGAAATTTGAAGAGTGGTATGAGAACTGGAACGGGGTCGACTCAGCCTCGGGTGGTCCAAATGAGTAGAGAGTTTTCGATTATCACCTCAGCAATCCTCGAAGTGGTTTTCCGTGGTTTCCCACTTCGTTTTCGGGCAAATGCTGGGATGGTACTGTACCCGTATTCTCGTGGACAGATCTTGTTGAATTTGATGACATAGCTGGATCGTAGAATCTGGAAGTACCCGGCTAGAATAATCCCCAAAGTCCTACCAACAAGTTCAACCAGGAATAGGGATACACACAGGTAATGCGTTAAGAAAAAAACAATGGAAACACAAAAATAAACTAGCTCAAAACGGAGAACTCTAGAATAAAAAATAAAAATAAAACTCTCGTGGTCGAAGACTTACATCGGGAATATATCAAACACTGGCCTTCCTAACACATCCATTCATTAATATAAAACCGGGTGAGTTAGCCGTGGTGGTTACGGCATGACTGATGGCAGTCGCTCACATCCGGGAGGCGAGGAGGTTCGAGTCCCCCCGCCGGCAACCTTGAAGATGGTCTTCTGTGGTTTCCCATCTTCCTTCCAGGCAAATGCCGGGGTTGGTCCCTAACTATAGGCCACAGCCGCTACCTTCCAACTCCTCGTCCTTACATTCCAACTTCCCTCCTTCCCTCCCCAACGGTACTTGTAGCTCACCCATTGGGTGTCCGTCTCGAAGCAGCTACACAACTGGCGAGCCGAACATGTCCTCGGACACTCCCGGCACTAAAAGCCATACGCTAAAAAAATAAAAAAAAAAAAATTAATATAAATCACCACATCGGAATGAATTTAAAATAAAACACAAGTTTTTTCATCGGAGACAAAATAAATAAATATCGACAATCAAAATTCAAAATAAATGTCACGTCAATGATCAGAATATTCCTGATGAAATCCTGTATCTGACGTTGGTAACCCATGTGTGTAAATCACACTAAACTATTAATCATCTTACAAGTTATTTTATTTTATACAGTACACTTCAATTGGTAAGTCTTAAATCATGACTTTGAAATGCATGTAATTATTAATCAAAATTATATACAGCTATATACAGATTTAATCATATCTTTAATCCATTCAAGATTCAAGTCTTCCAATTATATTTATGTCATTAGCATGATATCATTGTTATTTCTTTGTCACACCAAGTCCTATTTGACAAGAAATTAAGCTAAGCAATCGTAAGTTATATCATCCGTGAGTAATAATAAATAATAATAATTCAAAAGTATCATTATAAGCTTCGCTTGTGATTCGTAATAATAATTCAACATGATTCATTTTTTCATCAATTAATTCCTTCACTTCAGATTTCAATTCTTAAAACTTCTACGTGGTACAAACATATTCCAACATATTTTTTCTGACAATGTTACTCTTGCTCATCCACGATAATTAAAACTTAATCATAATTAATCAATGAACCTTCAATATGCTCGCATTATAGTTCAATAAATTCATCAATACCATTTCCATTCTTACTATGTTCAATATTACTTCAAAAATAACTCCACCAGTTCTCATATTATTTGACGATTTTATATTACCACATTATAATTCCATTCAACCACTTGTTGACTCATTTTAATACAATCATTATTTAATATAAATACAGTATGTTGTAAATTCCTCAAAGATTTTCAAATATCAATTCTGTATTAAGAATTATTATACATCATATTTTCATGACCATTTGCTATGCTCCTTTATAACATTCTTAATTATCTCGTAATAAATATACAATTATTCAAAAATTGACCATTAAGAACTATGCGTATTAGAATTGGTAAGACTCAAAACAATTCAAACTCAAAAATCGAAACATGCCAGAGGCCTTCATGAAATTTGATCAATCCTACCTACACCATGGAGATTATGTCAAATATTAATTGAATTAAATGAAAACCATTGTAATAGATAGATTCAAGATTTTTTTTTGTCGTGTGGCCTCCTCAGAGGCCGAGTGCAGATCTTTCTATTCGACGCCCGTGGGCGACCTGCGCGTCGGGATGAGAGATGGAATGGAGGAAGGTGAATGAATGAAACTGGGCAAAGATATGGAAGGAATCGGCCGTGGCCTATCAGAAGGTACCGACCCAGCATTTGCCTGGTGTTGAAAATGGGAAACCACGGAAAACCATTTCAAGGACGGCCGACGGTGGGGCTCGAACCCACGCGTCTACCGAGTCAGCAGAGAGCTTGGTCCCATGACCTAATGCTGCGCTTTAGCCAGCTGAGCCACTACTGTCGGTATTCAAGAAATAACTAGCAATGATCTCCGATCAATGAAAATCGGAAAAACTGTGATGATTCTAAACCATGAAATCATGACTTTAAACGTAATTCAAAATGGAAGACTTCTCAAAAAGAATAGTAAAAATATTAACACAGGATTCAAAGTCTCATCTAGTTCAAATCTAAGTTTCAAATAGACGTATTATTACAACTATCAAAAACTATCCTAGTTCAACGTAGCTTGTACTGAGAAAATATTCAAAATTATTCGTGGATGTTTTCTACAGAATGATCATTAAATTCCATTCGAAAAAATATTCTTCTTGTAAACGCGATCTTCTTAAATACGCAATCTTCTTCATATCGCAATGTATTCTCAACAATGAAAAATCTTAATAACGTATTGCCAAAATACTGTAAAGATATGTATATATTGTGCCCATTTTGCGAGAGCTCATAGGGAGGATATGAGAGTTGTTTTTCTCTGTTATATTCCGAGGATGTTTTGAAGAGAGCACCAGGAGAAGTTTGTGTGTAGCCCTGTAGAGCGAGACGTTACGTCAGATGCGCGAGCTGTGATGCGCATGGGATAGTGAGAGAGGAGACCGCGCTGGGCTCACCTGTTGAAGAGAGCAGTATAGTACCGAATTCGTCTTCATGTGTGGTCGAGCATGAATTCGAACGCTCATTCTAAACTGAAATACGAGTACCAGACCTAATGCCAAGAAAGTGCCTACGAGGAAACACTGTTTCAGTGTTGTCCACTGATAGCATTTTTGTAAGTGGGGCCAGTCTTCGTGTGTTCAAGACTGCGCTGGACTAATATCCAATCTCACAATTAGCTAGCCTACGCACTTGATCTGATTGCTATACGGATCATATCTTCAACCAGAGGATTTAATTTAGCTCTAAATGGAAAATATGGCAAGCAAGGTTCGTCAGTGTACTGCGATAATATCAGTAGAATGCGAGAAAAGTTGTCGTGTACAGTCATACTTGTAACACTGACTGATTTCGGAACGGTAAATTACCGGGTGACAATATTCAACTACAACAGTTTAGATTACGTGATTTTTCATGGCACAAGCCATAGTTTAATGGATTACGCACAGGAAATCATGGTAGTGAATCGTCGTGATGAACAACTCTCATATCCTCACTATGAGCGTCCTCAAAATGGGCACATCCACCTTACACATGCTCAAAATAAAAATATCCTTTTTTATTTTCCCTCTACAGTTGTTTTTCGACTTTCTTCTTATCTGGTTCTTGAAAAACATTCCTTGAGATTCGCAGCACTAAACGTTCCCATGATGTTACCAGATTTGATATCCTCAATTCGATAACTACCATTATCTAAACTCTGCGCTACTCTGAATGGTCCATTGTATATGCTGGCAAACTTTGAATATACTTTGTTGCTGACATCAGATGGTGTAGGCTTCCTAATCAACACTAAAGTTCCTTCTCTCAAAGGCTCTCTCTTCTTCCTCTAACTCTTCTGTTGCGTTTTTCTGCCTGTCTCCGCAATCTTCCTAAAGCTTCCAATTCACGTCCTCTCCGATGTGGCTCTATCTCTGGTGGAATATATACGATCCTGTCCCACGGTCGTATGGGGGTTTCTCCATGATGCAATACTGATGGAATTTGGCCCGTGCTTTCATGCACTGTAGAATTGATCGATTTCATGGCAATGGGAATCACATCTATCCATCGCCAATGTTCATTCGCACAGTAGAGACGATGAACTTAGCTATCTCAGACATCAGTCTCTCTGCCGGGTTACTCTCTGGATGTCTTATAGAACATAACACCTGCTTGATATCCAATTCCCTCATGGCATTTCTGAACTCTCATGATGTAAATTGTGAACCATGGTCCGATAATAAAAATTCTGGATTTCCAGCTTCCGGAATAACGCATTCCCTTATCCTCTTAATTATATATCTGGAATTTGCTTTCTGAATAGGATGGATCATTGCATATTTACTAAAGGAGTCAACCGTCACCAAAACATATCGGTTGCCCCTTTTTGACTTAGGTAGCGATCCGTAAATATCTGTGGCATGTAATTCACAAGGCTTTGATGGGATAATAGGCCTCGGTACTTCTCTCAACAAATGCGAATTGTGTTTGCTGCGCTGACACAAATCACAAGTCCTGATGACATCTCTGATGGTATTTCTCATATGTTCCCAAGTAAACTTTTCTGCTATCATGCACACGGTTTTGTCCACTCCTGCGTGTCCCAAACTTCTATGTGCTAACCAAACGATGGCTTCCTGTAACCTAGGAGGTATGACGATTCGTAATTTACTATGATCAAGATCGATTAATTTATATACAATGCCGTTCAATAATTCATAATCTCGCGTCATCCTTTCCATAACTGGATATTCAACATCTGTCGGATCCATGTCTCTATGAAGAAATCTATAAATGTTTCTTAACAATCCATATCGCTTTTGGGCTTGTGGTATCCTTTCAAGTCTTTCAAGTATCCTTATCATCTTGCATGAGCGTTACTGGTAAGATCCGAAGAGTAGGCTCCACGACTCTACTTAAAAAATCAGCCCCCAAATTAGCTTTTCCTGGTCTATATTCAATGGTCACGTTGAACTGTTGCACGAATAGTGCCCATCTCGTGATCCTGTCACTGGCAAAATTTGTTTTAAGTATAAATTCCAGAGCGTGATGATCCGTTCTGACTATCACTGAATGTGCAATAAGTAACTTCTTCCAGGATTCTAATGCAAAGATGATCGCCAAAGCTTCAAGCTCCGTTGTATAATAATTGCGTTCTGATGGGAAATGCTTTTCACGAACTCTTAATACCATTTGCATGAAGCTGCCCATACAATTCCGAGCAAGGCGCGCTATGACGCATCTCGGCAACGCTGTGCAGCTTTACGCGTATCGGCTAGCTGCGGAACCATGTTTTATTTTCCTGTACAAATACAAGCCGATATAAAATAAATTAATTAATTTACGTATTTCACACTCATACAGCATAACCTCTTGATGTATAAGGATTACAACGCAACTAAGAATGCAATTTTCCAACCCCCCCCCCCTCGAGTCGAGAAAAAGTTACCTTACAAAAATGATAACAACTTTGTTTCTTGGACACACAAAATTTTGAAATAATAAACCGGTTATAAAACATCTCAATGTATATTGTGTTGAAATTTGGATTCGATCTGATGACGGGTTTTTGAGATATTAATTCTTAAATGTGACGCATGGTTGAAACACGTTCAAAATCGGGCACTTTTTGTGTTCCAACTGCGATAAAAAATATTAAAATATAAACTAAAAATTCCAAACCTACATGAACTAACGTAAAATAGAACGACAAAAATGATGTCATTGGATTTTATGTAGGCCTATTGGTTACTTCACAAACAACCATCATACTCGAGTGCACATAATATTTTGGCCGACTGTAGTTACAATGTTTCATATTAAAGCATATTATCATTTAAATACTGATACGAAGACTCGGACCATGTGCTTTGTGTTTCAATCAGTTGACACCAGAGTTGGCATGAGCGTTTACCGCTCAGAATTCAATTTTGACTGATCACATAACCAGTACTGTAGGCGTTAGTTGATACTTCTGCTGAGTAGTAGCTCGCCGAGTAACTTTGTATCGAAAAACACGTTTCGAATGCCGAAGGGGATAAAAGTGTTGAGCAAAGTTATTCGGGGAGTGGATGCCCATAACTTATATCCAGAGATGGAAAAACAGATTCTTAAGGAGATAAAATACCTCGGCAATACATTCTCAGAAGGGATCGCAGGATTTAGACTGCGTCCGTAGCTTTGACAATGCGCATGCATTAGGAAGTTATTCTCTCTAGGAGATGGGATGAGGAGATACCAACACAAAACAATTTTCTGTGGAGAGCTGAGATATAAGGTGCACTCAAAAAGATAACGAGCCGGAGGCATAATTACAGAGACCAGTACCTGTATGTTAGAAGTATTGGCCCTGGCTGTTGAGGCACTTGTCCCACTGTGACACGAGGCGGTGAATGGCTATCTCATAAAATTCCCTGGGCTGCGATGTGAACCAGTTCAGCACGTACAGCTGGACGTCGGCATCCGAGGTGAATCGTTGGCCCCGCAGAGCCCTTTTCAGGGGACCAAACTAGGCGTAATCACGGGGAGAGAGGTCTGGACTGTATGGAGGGTGGCCGAGAACCTTCCATTTGAATTTCGAGTGCCGCGACTGTGTTGGCCGTATGAGGTCATGCATTGTCGTGGAGCAGAATGTCCCCACGGGTGAGATTGCCTGGTCGTTTCGTTTTGATCGCTTGGCGAAGGGTGGTCAAGGTTTGCGAGTGACGCTGGGCAGTCACTGTTGTCCCGTGCGGCATGAAGTGTATCAGAAGGGGGCCATCTTGGTCAAAGAAGAACGTCAACATTTCCTGCACTCGTGTGGATGGCCTTGCCTTTTTTGGGTGGTGGTGACCCTGGATGCTTCCACTGGAGGCTTTGTCGTTTGGATTCTGGTTCGAAGTGATGACACCGTGACTCATCTCCAGCCACCACTCGTGCCAGGAACCCATTCCCTTACCTCGCATAGCGCTGCAGATGACCAAGACAGTGGGCCATTCGACATTCTTCCTGGTGTGTTTGAAGATTGTGGGGCACCCATTGGGCACACACTTTGCGCAAGTGCAGTCGTTCCTTCATGATGGTGTGCACACTTCCGACGCTCAATCTGACCACGGCGGCTATGGCGTTCACCGTCACTCGGCGGTCCTGGGTAATGAGTGCATCAACCAGCTGGACGTTGTCATCGGTAATGCAGGGGGTGCCCCAGACCGGGCATCATCGGCTAACGACACCCGTCCTTCCCTGAAGCGCTTGTGCCACGCCTTGACCCTTGCAAGGGACATGCAGTGTTCGCCGTACACATGTGACATTCGGCGATGAATGTCCGTTCCCCCTACTCCTTCCGCTGTCAGAAACCGAACACCTCTTTGCTCTTCGTTTGACGCCTACATGTCACTGTTTGCAATGCGACTGGCAGCGTTGGACGATTGATGCATGCTGCTGCTCACTTCGTATCGTCACGTGACGTGCACGCATGTCCTCTAGCGACAGGCTGTGATCTTCCACGCTCTGGTCGGAACCATACCTCGTTACACACGCCACGATTAGCCGATCTCATCACCGGTTTGCGCATTCCAGCCTCCGGCTCGTTATTTTTTGAACGCACCTTATATTTAAGCTGCGAGAACGGCATATACGAAAGGGAATACGTGTCAGCCTCCATAAAAATCTGGAAAATTGTCTACAGTAATATGTAATGGGACTAATATACAGTAGTTGAACATTTTATCGCTAAAGGGTGTTATTACATTTTTCAGCAGTGCCAACATTATTGTTTGGCGCTGGTTTTGCCGCTTCGCGCAGCCGAGGCCGCACCTTAACCCGACCGTTCTAACCTTCGTGTTGTCCAATCCAATGGTTTTTGTCTATGGTTACAGCCTGACACGTCCAATCCAATGGTTTTTGACAACGATTACAGCCTACCGTGTCCAGATCAATGGTTTTGGTCAACATGCCCCGCTAGCACGTTACGTGTCTCGTGTGGTGTATATTGTATCGGATATGTTGGCAACTAGTGACGTGAATGTGTGCGCCTGTTGTGAGCGCTTTGGCGGCAGTTTGACATACTAAATATGCTGTCGAACATGGCTGCCATTGTTAAATGAGCAATAAATAAGAACGCATATTTACGTGATTAAGCACATATATACGGTGCAGTTGGCGGAGAAGTGACCAAGGTTAGTAATTACATTGATAATGTACCCCCAGAAGATGAAATAAGGTATGGAAATCATATAGGCCTATTCTCTAAATGAAAGCGAAAATGAAAAGATTGATACGTCGTTCAGAATTAAGGCTAATCAATGCTTATGCTAGTCGCTACACGAACTGGTGGTAAATAAATACATAATGGACACTAATAAATTATAAATCCTACACCAGATAGTATTCCATTGATAAAAGAAAATCAACTATTCAGCCAAACAAGCATCTCGTCGGCGAAGAGCATGTGACCAGTTAGCGTCATTCCAATTGGCAGCACTGTATATTTTCCAAGGTAACAAGCCCTGCTCGTGATCTAATCTTCCACTGTCGTTGTACAGTAGCACCGAAATGTCAGATTGCTTCTATGGAAAATACAACTATAGTAGTGACCAATAGTTTTGTCCAGACAATCACAACCTTTTAGCAACCAGTGGCTTCACCCAGACTGTGTCATCTAACCGAGTAGCGACCAAAGGCTTTGTCTTACCCAATTTTAGTACATCAGTATTTTGCCCACTCATTCGCTGGCGCAGTATGTCGAGAGCTATGAGATATTGTTGGTATTCTCTTAAATGTTGCATTTGTGACACGTGCAGTTGAGTGTATACCTCTCCAGATGATTGATTCATGTTGGACAACGTTTGTTGCATTATAAGGAGGTACCACACTAATCTGTCGTAACCATGACTGAAACAAATAGAAATAACATTAACATTTTATCTGGCAACTAATACGTATCGGTCAGTACTACATATAAACCAGGGCCATACAGTCATTGCGCTCGGAGAGCGCGGTCGCGCTTTGGGAGCACTGGGCAGTCAAACTAGCGCTCCTTCTCCTACCACCACTACACTGTGGCAGCGAGGAGACCAGAGACAGACGGATGATGTTCGGACCGCGCTGACTAGATACGCACGTACAGTCGTGCGGCCGATGGCTTTTGTAGGATTGTTGACATCATATTGATAGGGCTGTTTTGACATTAAAAATATTCCGTATATACAAATCGAATGGTACTCCGATGTATGGAATGTGCAGGAAACAAACGCAAGTGTTATGTAAAGAATATTGTGATTTATTCCAAACTGAAATGTGAACATATTAGAGAGGAAAATTCAACAACATTTTACCAATATCATCAGATAGTAAAGACCTTGAGCCAGACCTTGAGTGACTCTTGCTCCTTTATAAGCTGTTCAGAAAAATGAAATTTCCCATTCCGCTTTAAAGGCTGCTGCTTCACCACTCGATCTTTTTTTGTATGACGTTCTGTCATGACCACTGTGAAACTGATATACTTCAACACTGTCAACAAAGCGCATTGGACCAGACTAACAGACCACGCGCTCAGACAGCCAAGCTCCTTCCACCGCTACTGAAACTACCTTCCACCAATGCGCTCGGAGCACTGGCTTGGAGCGCGGCCGGAGCGCTGGCTCTAGGGGAGCGCTGTGTGGATGGCCCTGATATAAGCTACCGTACATAAATAACCACTAATACATTCACACAAATGAACTACCACTAACTGAGTGTGAATCATACTTCCAAGTTTGAGTAACATTGCACCATGTAAAATATGTTATATATCCTAACTCCACATTCCAGCGGCTGGCGCATCGCTTTCTGTCTAATGCCGATACACATGGAAACCTTTAATATCTCAAAAATTACTCGTCGGATTTGCAAAACAAGCACATCACTGAACTTGTCACTTGATTCTTAGTTGTTCCAGTGGGTGACATTAGTATAGTCTCATTTAAAAAACTATAGTTGCTGCCGGTTTCTCGGTAAATACGTATGTGCTGGGAGCAAAATGGACCGTGTTGTATGAGCCCCGTAGTACGATTTAAGAATTTGAAAACAGAATGACGATATTTTAAACGGTTCCGTAGATATTTGAGG
This sequence comes from Meconema thalassinum, assembly GCA_946902985.2. Lineage (NCBI taxonomy): Eukaryota > Metazoa > Arthropoda > Insecta > Orthoptera > Tettigoniidae > Meconema > Meconema thalassinum. The sequence continues at coordinate 878,731,678 of OX336389.2, read as the reverse complement.
TGGTCAACTTTGCTGAATCACCCTGTATAATGTTGGATACATAGTGTGCAATGCATTCTGGGAGATATTGGCGAGACAACTGTCGGCAACTGTGTGAGTAGTGGTTTTTGAGGGGTTCAGATACCACCTCCACCTCCCCACCTCACAAGATGGCGGCAGCCCGATATCTCTCGAACGCATGGTTGGATTTTGACAAATGAGGTGTCATTGAACTCGGGCTAACACCCCCTTTCCAATGGACAACATATTTCAACCCCAAAAGTAATACTTACCCCTAGTAGGGGGTGAAATTGTAATTTTTTAGAGAATCTCTCTTTCCAATTGCAACATGTGAGAGTTTGAATGCCGATATGGATTTAAACGTTGTTCCACATAAAGTGCATGTGTACGGTGGATAGCCACTATGAATTAACATGCTTGTTTTTTGTTTTTTACGCATGCTCACTCATGGCTTTTGTAAGAGGGTGGGGGAGTGGTTCCCTGTGGACGGGTTATTGTTGACAGGTCCTTGTTGACAAGTCATTGTTGACGGGTCCCTGTGGACTGGTCATTGTTGACGAGTCCTTGTGGACGAGTCCTTGTCCCTTTGGACCGGTCTCTTTGACCTGGTCCCTATGGACTGGCTCATGAATTTATTTAAATTATGTCAAAGGGTCTAACTACATTTTTGTGTGTTGAACTGACGTTGTTCACCACTACTATAATGGGATAACGATATGAAAGGAAAGTGACGAAATACATGTGAACACGTGTGAGATGACCTTATTACCGTCTTCCTTGTAAAACAAGTCACATCCTGTTTTGGTTCATACGTGAGAAAATGCGAGTTCATGTGTAATATGATCTAACACACAGGTGTTCACCTGTACACGTGCACGATAAGAGCTAACAAGTCACAACCTGTTTTGAAAGTGGTGGGAGGTGAAGGGGGGGGGGTTGGTGTAAGAGAGAACACAGGTGAAGGGAGAAAGAAATATGTATTGCTCATAATACATGTAGAGCTGAGGACTGTACATAGAACTGTAGGTTAAGTACAACATGAGTGAATAAATAAATACAAGACACACAGGTTCATACAACATGTAATTTATTAATCCAAGAATTAAAGGCTGAGCTAAATCCCAACCATTTTACATAAAGTTTATTTCCTTTTTGTTTCAACACTTTTTCCACAAGGTAATGTTTAGGAAACGCTGTCTTTTGGAGTTCTTGAAGATAAAACCTGCCTTTTATGGGTTGATGGTTGAGGTCCTCGAGTAAATAGGTGACTGGACTGTTCAGGTTGACTTGACGAATTCGAAATAGTTCAGTCCCCCAATTTGGTGTGTAGCCCTTGTCGAAGACGGACTTGAATTTGCTCACACGAACATGGTCCCCAATGTTAAGGCGATGACGTTTAGTGTCTGCTGTTTTTATGGGGTTAAACAGTTTATCCAGTTGTGGAATATTTTTGGTCACAAGTCGTGGCTTGGTCCCAATGGTTCTGTGTTTGGTGTCATTGTAACGTGACACTAACTCAGGTAACAAGTCCAACCAGCGATAAGTGCCCTGGGCGGAAAACGCTTTCCACATATGGGTTTGCAATGTTCGGTTGAACCGCTCGACCACGCTGGCTTTGAGATTGCTGTACGTGGTGTAATGGTGAATATCCTTAGATTTGAGAAAACTGGAGAAATCCTTGTTGAAAAATTCTTTTCCCTGGTCGGTTTGTGGCAGCTGAGGTTGACGTTTAGATTGTTGAATAATATGTTGAAAGGCTTTGGTGACTAGTGGACTAGACTTGCGACGCACAGGTTCAACAAACGCCATTTTGGAATAAACATCAATGACCGTCAACATATAGCGTACACCATCGTTAACGTTAGCATAGGGAATCATTTCAACCAAGTCTGCTTGCCAAAGTTCATCCACACCTTGTGAAATCACCTTGAGTCGCTGATAGTGACGTCTAGCTGGACGATGCAACTCGTGAGCAATACCCATTTTAATGGGTGAGGGCTTAAACAATAATTTTGGCATTTCGAATTTCTTCCTCAATTTCTTGAATTTCCCAATCGTGACCAGTATGATCGGCTTGACGTGAAGCATGCAACAGCTGTAGTCGCTGGACGAGTTTATTTGGATTGTGCCAGTAGGTAACATCCACAAGGGGTTTTAATGGTTTAAATGTCACCCCTGAAGCGGACACTTTACGACGACCACTTTGACTAGTGGGGAACATTTTTGCAATGATGGTTTTATATTTTTGAGATATATTGGCATTCACTTGTTGAGTGGGATCATACTGTCTTTTGTGTGCATGGGTGTCCAATAAAATGGATTTATATTTGCCAATGTCCTTTGGCGTATAATCATGGGAAGAGGGTGTTCGAGAGAATAGCAGCTTTAACAGTCCTGGCGTTAGTTTATAATTGATGTTTTTAATAACAGCTTTAGTGGGAGCAAATGGAATCGATGAATCACCAATTTTAAAACTATCATCCTCATAGCGAACACCATACGTGGTATCTGGGTTTCCAACAAATAGATTGGTGAAATAGGGTTCCAGTGTTGATCCATAATATTTTATTAAAATGTTTTTCAGTTGAGCTTTATGTTGAGGGGTGGCCAAGAGTTGTGAAAATGGAGACGATCTGGAAGGGCAAGGGGTTTCGACCATGGCCAAGGATTTCCTTTTTCTTAAAAACTCTGCAAGGGGTGATGCCTTTTTTTTGAGGCGTAAACACTTGTTCCTCATTATCCTCAACTTCGCTAACACTAGTTAAATCTTCCTGTTCCTCTTCCTCTTCCTCTTCCTCAGGGTCCTCGTGGTGCGTCTGAGTGGCTTGTGAAACGGTAGGTAGCGTTTCAGATGGCTTGAAAGAGGGTTTCAATATGGCTTTTAGCGGAGGTGCTAAATGTTGTTGAATAAACAAAGCATGATCCGCACGCGATCGTTTCAATTGACGAAACTTTTGGCGAATATTATTTTTTGCTCTAATAATATGATTTTTCAATTGACTCTCTGCTAACGCCATGATGTCGTGACAAATGACTTGAGAGGGAATGATACAGTGCCTTAAATAGCAATAAAATGATCAAACCCTAAGCGATACCGCCCTTGGTTGAGTTCACTTTGTTTGTCAATCACTAAACAGGCATGACGCTGTGTGTTCCAGCACTTGCCACACAATTCTGTAAACATTTGAAAGGTCATATCCGGATTCACATGTTCATTATAAATGTGACGACTGTTCCTCTCGTTCTGGCGAAATAAAACAATGACATTGGCATTGTCACGAATCAACTGTTTGGACATTTTAGAATAAGTTTGTCCAAGATAGAAGCAATCGATATGTTTGTGTCGACCCATGCTGAAATAGCTTTGAATGATGCCTTGTCGTTCAGTGGATACATCATCGAAAATCATGAGTGAATCAGGCTTTACCTCATTCGGTGAAATAACATTTTCTTGCGTGGAAAATGTAAAATACCCCATATTCTCATTTTGTAATCCAGACATGACTTGATCCAGAAACATGTAGAGGGGTTGGTAGAGAGATTTTGCGAAAATATAAATATTTTGAAAACACAGACCATTGGGCGCTGTAATAAGTGTCAGCAAAAGATTAGTCTTTCCACAGCCGGAAGGTCCCACAATGATGCAGCGAATGGAAGATGGAAACAGTGAACCATGGCGTTGTTCACGTGATGTGGGGCAGAGATGGGAAACCATGTCCCTCACGGGGAATGACTCTTGCTGCTTAATTAGCTTCATTTCAACTAAGGCTTAGAGAGGCTAGCAGGCTGTCTATATACATCGCACCGAGCCTTATCATAGAAACAGTAGACTCGTACTACAGGTTGACGATGGATGTCTTTGGACGTGCGTTGATGGTCAAAGCTAGGTCTGTTCCCATACATGATCCTAAACAAGAAACAGATCCTGCTAATAAACACTATGTGGATAGGTCAGTAGTGCCACGCACAAAACAAGGAGATTATGACTTTAAAGGAAAGCGGTTAACTCATGTAAAACATCTTCAAGTGTCTACAGACGTTACTACAAAAAAGTATATGGATAACAAGGTGTATGAGTTTTATGATAAAGTGCCTCAGCTTACGGTGAATGGCTATAGCGTTAATCATCACCGCATTATTCACGTGGAAGACCCACAAGAAGATGATGATGTCTGTACCAAGCGATACGTGACCTATGAAATGAAAAGGCTTTATAAATTTATCCCATCTGTATTTTTAGTGCATCTGACAAATGTAAAACCTGTGAATGAGAGAAACCATATACCGCTAGTTCATGACCAGCACTTGACCTATGTGCTTGCTTCGGGTTTAAGCCACTATCGACTACACTATAATGGAACCATTCACATCAAATATGCCATACCTGATGAGAACCATTTACAAATAGAGATAAATGGTCATAGGATGTTGGTTCATAACCATGAAATGGTCAATGCAGGAGACGAATTATCCTTTCATCTCATGTTGACATGGAATGAAAAGCAAGCTGGAAAAACCATATACGATTTCCCACTTTATGTAGAATTGGAATATACAGCCATGAAATAACAATCTGACGTTAGTTGTGACTTAAACTTTCTTGTGTAAGGTTGTTGGTCATCATCATCATGGTGAAACAAAGATATGTGGTGAGAAAGACTAAAAATATGAGCCTGTCCTTGGCAAAGCCTGGGCTTATGACATTCGTGGACAAGCCCTTGTGAAAGAAAAAAAGAAAAAATAATGTGTTGACCATAAGGAAAGCTCTTCGTGTAGCACAGAGACATGTTATTCCAAAACGTCAGCGACAGGGTTCAAAACAAGGACGAGTGATTCCCGTCCCTAAACGAGCGGGATTTTTACCTGCATTATTCGCTGGTCTGGCTGCTCTGGGTTCACTTTTAGGCGGTGCCAGTGCAGTGGCAAAAACTATTAAAGCCGCGCAACAGGGCAAGCAACAACTCAAGGAAAGTCAGCGACACATTGAAACAATGGAGGCCATTGCTATGGGGGCTAGAAATGCCAATTTGAAGCCAGCCTTTTATCAACAAGGATTTGGAATTTCACCTTTTCGAAATAAAATAAAAACATCTTTAACCTCAGCCATAGCAAGACATGCCCTAACGCATCAGCAAGTGGAAAGCTATGCTAAACAACTGAAGCTTTCTCATTTTCGAGGTGTGATTATGCGAAACCAATTACCCTCACGACCCTGGAAACATGAATTTGCTGTTGTCAATTTGGATGATCACCGAGGATCTGGAACACATTATGTAGCTTATGTCAAAGAGGGATCAACTGTATGGTACTTTGACAGTTTTGGGAATTTGCCCCCGCCCATGGAACTAGTGGCCTATTTTGGAAACAGGATCAAGATATATTATAATGTGAAACGTGAGCAAACGTTTAACAGCCAACAGTGTGGTCGTTTATGTTTATTTTTTTATATAAAACGCAACATAAGCAAAAACGTCAACAGTATGTCGGTGGAAAGTAAGACGTTTACACTGCATGGGCGTGGACCTGAAGTGAACCTAGACTTTTACCCACCTATCGAATTGAGTGAAAAACCTTATGGTTTAGGACTTGTTTCTCTTGAAACATACAATCGAATATACAACATACGTGAAAATGTGAACAACAAGTTTTACTATGATGATTCTGTGCTCACCCTGAACTCTGGTTGTTACACGATAGATGACATTTATGAACACATTTATGTGGTGTTGATCAATGAATATGGTTTAAAGTCATTTCTCGATGGAACGCGCAAGTTTGAACTTGTAGGGAATACCAACACTCATCGCTGCAGTATTTTTTCTACATTCAAAATTGACTTTAAAACTCACCCCGATTCCATTGGTCCATTGCTAGGATTTAAACCACGTGTGTTAGAGCCCAACAAAAACATGAATCAGACCATGAAGTGAAATTCATTGAGGACCATCATGTGTCGGTGACGTGTAATATTATTAGTCAAGTGTACACCAATCAAGAACCGTCGCATTCGCTTTATGACTTTATTGTAACATCGCCCAATGGCTATATTATTCGTGAAAACCCTCCAGTGGTGCTTTTTCATTCTGTGGCTGTCGATGGTATTAGTAATATAACATTAAGACTGATCAATAGAGAGCAACAACTCATTGATCTAGATTCTACCACACCAGTGACTTACAAGTTGGTGCTAAAACCACTATGAAGTTTGTATATAAAGCAACAGCACCGTCTAGGAATGGTGTTAGTTGTTTACCACGTGAATACACGTTAACATCTCAGAACAAGCAGATTTTACAGCATTTGGGTTACCACATCAACCCCCGCGATGAATTCTATCCTAGAGGTAGCAAACCACATCGAGGAGCAACCAGGAGTGGTAAGAATTGATCTGCATTCATATCGAGCTCAAACACCTGGACTCAATAACAATGATGAAATTCAATTTGTTATCAACAACCAAGATATTTACACTCTACCGCATGAAAGTGTTATTCAGATTGAAGGTCGGCTCACCAAAGCCGATGGCTCTACACCCACTACATCCAAGTTAGCCAACCATGCTTTCGCCTTTCTGTTTTCTGAAGTGCGTTATGTGATTAACGATATCGTGGTGGATAGCACTCGAAATGTGGGTATTTCCAGTGTCATGAAACTATATCCCTCTTATAGTGAGGAAGAAGCTAAAACACTTTGCATGGCGGGTTGGTGCCCTGACTCGACCAATGACTGGATGGTACACACCGATGGCACCTTTACTGGATATTTACCTCTCAAACTGATTTTAGGCTTTGCTGTAGATCACCAGCGCATTGTGGTCAACGCAAGGCAAGGGCTTTATCTGGTGAGAGACAGGAGTGATAATAATGCACTCAAGGGAGTCGACAATGCCCCCATTGATTCAAAAATTCAACTACAACGCTTGCTATGGAAAGTGCCTCATGTGACCGTTAACGATAGCAAAAAACTGGACATACTTAAAATGGTAAAGAGAGATATACCTCTACCCATGGAATTTAGAAGCTGGGTACTCCATGAGTACCCGTTATTGCCTACCACCAACACACATAGTTGGTCTATAAAAACAGCCCGCTATACAGAGAGACCTCTCTACATGATTGTGGGTTTTCAAACAAATCGCAAGTATCAACAAACCAATGATGCCACGCAATTTGATCACCTGCAATTGAGAAATGCACGTCTTTTCCTCAACGGTGCTGTGTTTCCCTATGAAGGGCTGGATTTAGATTTTTCAAAAAATAAGTTTGCCCCCCTGTACGACTTGTTTTCTAAATTTAGATGGTCGTATTATCAAAAAGAGAATTGTCCAATGTTGTCACCCCAAGCTTTTAAGACAAGGGCGCCACTGATTGTCTTTGACTGTTCCTACTTGGAAGAGTCTGTCAAACCATCCAATATTGACATATGACTAGATTTTGAAACGCATGACAATGTTCCAGCCAATACCACGGCCTACTGTTTGATTATTCATCACAAACAAGTCAACTATTATCCACTATCCAACCAAGTGACAAGTGTATAAATAGCAGGTCAACACACACCAAACCACTCGTAGTCATGTCTTGCTTTCAAGCCTCAAGAGAAGTTACATCCATGAATTTAAAATCTGAGGAACAACGTTTCAAGACCTTTGCGACGTGGCCGGTGCCTTTTATAAACCCTCAAGCCTTAGCAGCCGCTGGATTCTACTATTTAAAAAGAAGAGATGAAGTGAAATGTGTGTTTTGTCCCATCATCTTAGACCAATGGCAAGAGAGCGATGAACCCATGCAGGAACATCAGCGCTGGTCACCTGCCTGTCCCTACCTATGCAGAATGGAGGTTGGTAATATACCCTGTCATTCAAGTTACCCCTCACACATGCCTCTGAGTGATGAAAAAAGTTATGATACGTGTGGACTTTATGGTGCCGGCAGTGCTTCAGTGAGCAGCTCACAGTCAAAAACATCCAGTTTAGAGACATTAGAATATCATCGGTGTTATGGACACTATAAACACAAAAGACTTTTTTGTTGTATGAGATGGTACCGCCTCTATCCTAGAATGAAAAAAGAATGTAAAACTTGCTATGCTAATAAAATAATGAAATAAAAAAAATTGGTTGTTGTTGTTATATTATTATTTCTTATGCCCCCCCTGTCATATCCTAACCTCTATAGTGACTACTCGATGTTTTTCTTTTCTTTTACTAGAATGGAATGTAAGTAAATGACATGGGTACACCTTACTGAACAATTATCAGTCTGTGGTCAGTTGGACTTGATCCAGACAAGAGTGAACATGTTGCGTACACTGATTGTCGACTGTCAAGGGTTTAAAATTGGAGATAACAAATTTATATTTAAAGAAGTGGCCATCATCGATTGTTCCACTTTTTGGATATCACAAGCTACCCATTTGGTGTTTAAACCACCTTATGCGTTTGATTTGTTGTGTGATAAAGACCGTAAACAAACCCAGTGGATTGAAACTCATATGCAACTAGACTGGAAGCAAGGAACCATTTCATATAAGCACCTGGACATGGTCATGAAAGCCCACTTTTCTTCTGCCCATGTAATATTTGTGAAAGGTAGTGAAAAACGTCAATGGCTACAACCATTTTTAGCGTCTTACTGTCAATGTATCGATTTAATGGACATGGGCTGTCCATCGCTGCAAACACTCATGGATCGCTGCCCCTGTGACAATATTACCCATAAAGCCTTGGCACAGGTGTGGCAATTGTTTCATTGGCTATCCACCAATGCTTGCTGGGAGTTGTTAAATAAAATTAAAACTAAAGGTTTACCTGTGAATGACACCAGTGAGATTTCTACAAGCGACGTGTAAACATCAACGTCATACCATGGAGAAAGGGGATGCTACCGGTAAAGCGATTGTAAAGTTCTTTGTGTGTAAAAATAAACTAGACAGTTTTACTAAAGAAGAATTATTGGCTCTTCCAAAATCATTCATTTATTATGTCGCAGCAAATGCAGTGAAAGAAATCTGGCAACATGTACCAAAATCATGGACTCAAGACCCTGTGTTAAGTGAATTGCAACCATGTACGGATTATGATCACCATAAGCAAGTGGCTATGGCAAAAATACCCTCTATGCGACAGTGTGCTACTTGTCAACTAGTCAAACTATATCATGGTCATAAAAGTCAGTGTAAAGACTTTGTTTCCTCATACCACGGGAGTAATGAAGAAAAAAAGCAACAACAACAAACATCATCCACAGAGGAAGAGGAAGATCAAACCTTTTTACCATCGATGGAAAAGGATATGCCAGACCTGTACTGGCAATGGCGTCATTAACAAAGTAATTCAATACTTGACTTTCGAAATCTACCTACCTGGTTATTATTTGTGTAGTCCTGGAACTTGTCTTGAAGAACCTTTGCAGCATAGCGATATACCTATTAATCCTTTGGATCAAGCATGCACCTTTCTTATCACCACAGTCATTCTGCATTAAGACGTGTAGCGGATAAAGTATCGTTGAAAAGCTAAACAACTTTTGACATTCTGTGATGTCTCAGTGGGAGAGAGGTTGGCAGTCGTCATTGTGATTAGTGTTATAAAAGGAAAGTTAATAATGAGTGGACATGGACATTGAAAAGGATTGAGGAATTGGTATTTCTTTGTATTCTATTTTTGTAAAGCTCTATTTGTTGTGAAATAAAAACAAGGTTTACAAGATCACAATGTCTTTTATTTAAAAAAATGGTGATAGCCATTTCATTTTTTTCACACATGAATATTTACAATTTCCACTTTACATTTTTTTTACATTCCCCCTGTTTAGTTTAAACATTCTGTACATTTTTGTTGTTGTGAAATAAAAAAAAAGTTTACCAGATCACAATGTCTTTTAATTCTAAAAATGGTGATAGTCATTTCTTCATTTTCATTTTTTTACACATGAATATTTACAATTTCCACTTTACATTTTTTTACATTCCCCTTGTTTAGTTCACACATTCTGTACATTTTTTTTGTGAAATATAAATAAGGTTCACTAAATCACTATGTCTTTTAATTTTAAAATGGTGATAGCCATTTCTTTATTTTCATTTTTTCACACATGAATATTTACAATTTCCACTTTTAATTTTTTTACATTCCCCTTGTTTAGTTTACACATTCTGTACATTTTTGTTGTTGTGAAATAAAAAACAAGGTTTACCAGATCACAATATCTTTTTTAATTTTAAAATGGTGATAGCCATTTCACTTTTCTCATACATGGATATTTACAATTTCCACTTTACATTTTTTACATTCCCTTGTTTAGTTCACACATTCAGTAAATTTTTTAAAAATCTTTTAGTAATATACAAAAGCAAACATTTTACACAAAAATGTATTACTTATCTTATTTTTACTAATCTACAGTAGCCTAACATTATACATTCTACTTACAGTTTAAAAAAAAAATTACAATATAAAACACACTACAATTATTACAATATAGTGATCATTAGACTTAAGTAAAGTAATAGTCGTCAATGCGACTGTTTCCCCATGCAAGAGTATTAAATGTGTTGGGTATAATGAATCGTTTGTTGTCTTCATTACTTAAAGCAACTTTGTTCAACAAATTGGTATGTAGCTGATGATTTTTACTTCTAAATACACACATTTTCTTATATAATACAGGTGGGTTACTAACTATACAGTTTTTATAATCACTTATATCTAACTCTTTACTAACAACATTCTTTTTCACTCCTTTTAATTTTTTTACTACTACATCATCAATTGTTATATAGCTGTATGATTTAGATTTTGTGCCTACAAAGGTGTCTATAATAACACCAGCACATTCATCCTTAAATTTCCCAAGAACCTTTTTGTTTACTAGAGGTAAATGGTAAATATTATCCTTGGGGTAGTCACTTGTATCAAACCTATTTAGCTCAGTTTTGATATCCTCGTAAAAATCATTAGTTTTAAACTCATAAATAAAAGAATCTGTGTCTGTGTAGAGTAATTTAGCATTATCAAGATAGTTTTTCTTTACATAATCATAGTGAAATTCATACATAAGTGTTTTTGATAGTTCCAGAATGGTGTAACCCACATATATGGATTTGTTGTAAGTTACTTTAAGACGATTCATTTGTATTACAACTAAATCCTCATGAATAATTGAACAGCTATGAAAGTTAGGCTTGCTTATTAAGTTGTTCGCACCATACCTTTTACCATCATTCTCCCACTTTGTTATCAGCTTTACATCAACTCGTTTATCAACATTCTCCATAGTCTTTCCAAAAACACTATTATTCATGAGTTTATAAAAATCTTTTTCAAACGCGTTTGTTGACTGCGTTCTTAAATTATTGTTTAGATCAATATACGGTTTGAGCCATGCTGACTGATGAAATTGCAATACGCGATGAATTTTAGTTAATTTCAATCCATGCTGTAGACACTGTTTCAAGTTTTGATAATGTATTACATATTTACATTTATCATTTACATTAGCAATTAACATTTTTGTTCGTGATGTGATGTATGGAGATTTCATATTCTCAGGACAAAATGGTAAATCATTATGATCATCATGTAACTCTTTAGGGTACTCAAGATTTACCTCTAAATTATATCCTTTATCATCGTTATCATTAAGAGTGTCAACATGTAAGACATCAATTTCAGGTTGTGTCAGCCAGCGAAAATCTTTCAGTGGTAGATATTGACTCATAGCCCAACCATATTGGTTATTTGCATCGAGGTAGACAATATACTTTGACTCTTCACAAGGGTTGTAGCTAGGCATGTATTTATTATTCGCTTTAGAGTACCGTCCACTACATTGACTTAATCCACCTCGAATTGATGATTTTATAAAATTGATCATGTCTATATCAGTCATTAATTCTAAATTTACTTTCGTTTTTTTTTCAACATTGAACTGAAACTTAACCCAGGAGCTGTGAAATACTGACAAGGATCAAGGTCATAAGTTTTCATACATACATTCCGAAAATTTTCAAAAACATCTGCTAATAACAACACATCTGTCTTCAAATATATGTCTGAAAATTCTCCTAAAGTTTGAATGTCAAACTGTGCCCATACACGTTGTGCATGTAAATATTCCTGATCACTGATATGACTTGTGTTTAAGGAACTGTAAAATGCATCTTTCGGTGGTAAACAACACTCCTCAAGACGTTCCACACAGCTAATATATTCATAAGGGAATATACCCTTTTGACGAATCAAATTAAAATCATCTTCTTTAGGAAAGACACGTTGAATTTCATGAAACTGATCTGATTTTAAATTACTAGTCAGCTTATCAAGACTACTCGGCATAAAGCGGAATGAATCTAAAAATCGCAGTTTAATGGTTTTTTATTGCTAGTTTTGATGTATTTTGTGAACGATATGTATTGTTCCTTATTATTTGCAATAACATCAATTTTCACATCTGAAGCTCCAAATTCTTTAACGATAAAGTGGTTATCGTATTTGCTACCATTGTGTAGAATGACCGGAATGAATTTACTTACTCTATAATTTAAATTACATTCTTGGTGAGCCGCACCACGATATTTTCCTGTTAAATGGTCATGATCGTGAACCCTGTCTGTATATAAACATTCACCACATATAAAACAATTAGTTTCAGTTTCAAAATTCATTTGCTCTGATGAAGTTAGAGGCTCCATTGGAATGATCGTATTTAAAAGAGAGGATATACGGAGGCATCTTTCTCAAGCCTTTCCATAAAAACGTTAGGTGCATCAGGTCCTCTATAGAGCTCAAACTTATTTAAAGAGTCATCATAACTACATTTAATATAATATGCAAAGCTAAAAGGTTCATGAATGTGAGTAGTGTTGGTGAAAGGTTGGGCTGGATTCGATGAACATGTATTAAATGGTTTTAGCAAAGCCTCGAAGTCAGCATATATAACAAATGGTACTCGAAGCTGTTTCTCATAATCCTTAAATTTTAGAATGTTATTTTTAGGAGTCGGTAATACCGTACAAACATGATTACACCCCCATTTTTGATGTTGAATTAGTTGGTCCTCTTTTCTGAAATATAGCAAACAGCCATCACACAACCACTTCTTACCTTTGTATTTTGATAGTTGATTACCAACAAGTCTACATAAATGTTTTATCCAACAATAGTGAGCATTTTCACCTTCGGTTATGTATAGTAAATTTACATGAATATCCTTTTTTTCCTGAGTATAATATAGAGGACCAACTATACTCTTATTTTCAATTCCATAAACATTAATACTTTCATTGTTCAGCTCTTCAAAACGTTGAATGTCTTTTTATCGCCATAGGAAATTCCATTTCTTCTAAATCTAACACTGAAGAATAGTGAGGATATGATGATGTTCTCATCGTGGCCCTCACTGCTGAATGGAGAGCTGAGGTTACAGCCCATGCAAAGCATGCGTCATCATTATTCATAACGTTTACACAAGCGTGCTTACGTTTGATCCATCCTGGCAAATCAACGTATGATGATGCTCGAAGGGGGTTGTATTTATTCATGTTGGTTTCTAAATAAAGTACTTCAACCAATGCCCAGCCCGACTCCCTTTCATGGAACTCTTCACTCTTCGCGATGATAGCACTTGAAATATTTTGATATATATCACTAATATTAGTTGATTCACTAACAATTACGTTTTTTGTATTAAAAGATTTGATATCCGTAATTTCACCTTCGCTCCCAGTTTTTACATAGAGGCCAAAAAGTTCAAAATTCATTTTAAATGTTTTATGCTCTAATAAAACATTACCTACCAAGCCAAACACAGTAGGTTGAACATTTTTTAAAAATGATTCAATACTTTGAGTTTTTTTTCTTCACTATGAAGTCTATAACTAGCAATTCGACTTTTAAATGCACTACCAATTTGTTGAACATTTCCAGAATTTCTTTCATGGCAAGTGTTATTTTTATCTTGAATACTGCGTAAATGTCCATGAATGATTGAAGAAGGTATATCAATATTACATACATCACAATGTGTTATTGAAGGTTCACCATTCTTCTTTCTTTTTGATGCACAACTATTTTCACAATCTTGAGAACGTTTACGCTTTTGAGCATTACATTCATTTAAAGGTTCCATGCTAGATGTTGGTTTTACAGTTTTTAATTCTTGTTGTTCACCATGCACTTCAACCATGTGGGATTGATATCGCTTTACAGCAGAAAAACCAAGTTCACAAACTGAACATGAAAATGGTGCTGAACTAACATGCATTAAATTTACATGACGTGCAAGATTATCTTGTCTGTTAAATGTGGTAGCACAAGGACTGCACACAAACATTTTAATGTCATGTTTAACATTTGCGTGTCGTTGAAGGCTGTCAGGTCTTGAGAACTGTTTCTTACAGTCACCACACTTGAACATGATGATCCCTTTTGAAATTACCTATAAAGGAAAGAAATCATAAATGTTAATAAATGATAAACAAAAGTACAATATAAATAGTTTAATTACATTCCAGTCAATGGTTATAGCAGGGTATTTAAATCGATCATCTGTGAACTCCTAACAAGTCTAACTTCATGTAGTTCTAACTGGGGGTTACTATATACCACTGTCACTGACACCTAGCGGTGAACATTGGAACATGATAGAGTGATAGAAACCAGTGATCGTCAGTTAAGTGAGCTAAGTGTGACGTCATAACCAATCTTAAAACAAGTCTAAACTTGTAGAACATGTCATATATTGGAAACCAGCGATCGCCAGTTAAGTGACCTAAGTGTGACGTCATAGTCAGTCTTAAAACAAGTTTAAACTTGTAAAACATGTCACATGACAAGGTTAAGTTAGGTAAGGTTAAGTGAACTGAGGTTAAGACTTTAAATATTCCCTATGTCACCGACACCTAGCAATGAACATTCGAACTTAATAGAGTGGTAATCAAAATCTAACCTACAAATTTAGCTTTACACATCATGGTCAAGTAGTTCCAACTTTTTACTGCTAAATATACCATTTTCACTGACATGTAGTGGTGAACATTGGAAAATAATACTCTAGCTGTTTAAAAGTTATTAGAGGGGGCACTTACCTTTTTATAATTGATCAACTGCTGTTACTGAATGAACAGATTGTAGGAATCTGGTATCCTACAGGTACCCAATTATCTGTAAACAAATCAATCAATCAATTAATCAATCAATAAATACATTCCAATCAATAACTTCAACATCAATTAGTAATAAAAGACTACAATCCATTAATAATAAGTACTTACCTTGCAAAATAATTTAATGATTTTCTACCAAATCTTGAGCAGTAATAGAGCACTGTTCACTCAAAGCGAGTAATAAAGACTGACAGTAGGGAGATATATGACACCCCTCTTATATAAACTCTCATCGCTCGTGTCAGCAGTTTTTTGCAGATCATTGCAATTCCTTTCCCAATTCAGTTGAGAGTCCAAAGTACACTAGGAACACCTGTGTGGTGTCCAATGACTGCTGACTTTGCATGATCATCACCCATTGTCTTAATCAACATATGGGGTTTCAAATTACTGCAGCATCAGTCATAGCAACAGCAGTGTGCGCTCTCTGGTATGTCAGCAACATGACACCGGAAGGAACACCTGTGTAATATCCAATAACTGCTAACTTTGCATGATCATCATCCATTGTCTTAATGAACACTTGCGGTTTCAAATTACTGCAGTGTTAGTCATAGCAACAGATCTGCGCGCTCTCTGTCATGTCTGTAATATGACACAGGAAGTAACAAGACGTCTTACTGCACGTACCATCTCCTCAGTTTTAACATCTTAAGAACATGTATTATTCTCTTTCAACTACAAATGACTCGTTAGAACACATCCATCCACCAAGTTAGATCCCTTGTATGTTCACATGTATTTCGTCACTTTCCTTTCATATCTTTATCCCATTATAGTAGTGGTGAACAACGTCAGTTCAACACACACAAATGTAGTTAGACCCTTTGACATAATTTAAATAAATTCATGAGCCAGTCCATAGGGACCAGGTCAAAGGGACCGGTCCAAAGGGATCAGTCCAAAGGGACAAGGACTCATCCACAAGGACTCGTCCACAAGGACTCGTCAACAATGACCTGTCCACAAGGACTCGTCCACAATGACCTGTCAACAATAACCCATCAACAGGGGCCCGACAGCAGGGGGCTCGTTAACAATAACAGGGGCTCTCACCTCAAGGCCTAACATGCCCCTCTTTGATTATTGGTTTGCAGAACAACGTTACATTCCATATCGGCATTCAAACTCTCACATGTTGCAATTGGAAAGAGAGATTCTCTAAAAAATTCAATTTCACCCCCTAGTAGGGTAGGTTTTATTTTTGGGGTGGAAATATGTTGTCCATTGGAAAGGGGGTGTCAGCCCGAGTTCAACAACACCTCATTTGTTAAAATCCAACCATGAGTTCGAGAGATATCGCACCGCCGCCATCTTGTGTGGAGGGTGTGGAGGTGGAGGGTATAGAACCGCTACAAAACCACTACTTGTGTGGTAAGAAATTTTAGTGGTATTGTCGTATTCGGAGATGGCGAGATTATAAGCAGGGTTGGCGACATTCTGCTCACACAAAAATCAACTTAACTTCAAGAAATTCGACCATAAACCAACATGCACGTAGGCATAGGGGATGGATGTTTAAGTTGGCTACATTGTTTTCGTTTAGTAACTTACTTATGTTGACGCGGACTATACACTGGGACACATGACTACGATGTAGCAAAGCCCCTAAATGAATCAACGACAACAATTCGGTACTAACCGACTGCAGTAATGAGGTATTTGTCTCTCGACAGTATCTATCTATTAATATCATCAACATTGTGCGAATGATTTGAGGGATTGCAGGATATACGTTACAATATCACGCATTACTCCATTTATTTATTAGTTACCGGTATTTTAATTAAGACAGATTAACATTAGTCAATATACAGTAGTTGAGGTAATTAGGAAAACCACTTTTGTCCCACTCCTCCTTCTCTTAAATCCGTCTGAACGTTAAATGTTTCACATGACCTACATCAGACAAATTGTCCTTGTTGATGAGATCAAAATCTGGAATACTGAATACTGTGTCCTTTCCAACCTTCCCGCCTTGTGATTGTTGTTGTTGTTGTTGTTTCATTTGAGGGTCTTGGGCATTGTGATAATTTAGCCCCATTCACTAGGATGGGTGGAATTCTTATCTCATAACCATTGTTATTGTGATGGTTGTATTGGTGTGTGTATTTGTAAATCACGTGAGGATTGGGAAGGAGGTGGCTCTGACCTTAAGTTACGACCCATCCCAGCATTTGCCCGGAGTAGAAGTGGGAAACTATGGAAAGTCACTTCAAGGATGGCTGAGATGGGAATCGAACTCCCCTCTTCTCAGTTGTATCTCACGAGGCTGAGTGTACCCCATTCCAGCCATCAAACCACAATTTAATTTCTTGACAGAGCCGGGGATCGAACCTGGACCTCCGGGGCCACAGCCAAGAATGCTAGCTGCTACAGCAGGAGGTGGGCATTTTAAAAGGAAGGCAGCCTGCAATTTTATTTGACCGTAAATCTCGTGATCATAAGCTACGGGACCACCATCCGAACCACAGGACGTCATATTTCACTTCAAAAATGTCAATTGCATTGACCGGGAATCGAACCCGGTCCGCATGGTTAGGGGGCAAGCAGCTTGGCATTTTGCCACAACGCCCCATTCAACTTTCGCATTTTACCGTAAGAGCTATGAAACGTGCCCAGAAATCTCATTAAAAAGAAAAGAAGCACGATGTTATTGGAATCGTTTTTATTTGAAATTGAGCACAAAGCAAAACATATATTTATACACACAGTAGACAGTTTGAGACTCGGACAAGAATTTGTGTGTATGTTCGACGTTATAATGGAATTTTCTGGCAAACTCGGGTGGATAAATTATGAATAAAGCCATTTGATTCCCGGAGCGCAGTAGGCGGATGAAAGTGGAACTTAAATGGGGCTGAAATGCCAATGTATATCTCAAACAATATTTGGCTGTAGTAAACCCGGGATTTGGTACACAAATGTATGTCCATCGCTTATTATTCAACGGGGTCGGGGATGAGATGCGATGAAAGCCTATGTGGTGGGTGGTTTTCACAGCCGGATGCCCTTCCTGACATTAACCTCAGGAGAGAAGTTAATGAGAGACGAAAAGAATGCATATGAATGAAACTGGGCAAGGATGTGGAAGGAAGCGGCCGTGGCCAGTCAGAAGGTACCGTCCCAGCGATTGCATGGAGTTGAAAATGGGAAACCCCGGAAAACCATTCCACGCCTGCAGAGTCCGCTGAGAGCTTGGCCCCATGGCCTAGCACTGCGCGTTAGCGAGCGTAGCTACCGCTGTCGGTTTATTTGGTACACAAATGATTCCAAAAAAACAAATACTGTCGGAGATATTGAATGCTGGTGTAATTATTTGCGTGGTCGTCATGTTGAATTGGTAAAACGTATTAAAATTTGAAAGGCACAGTCTGGTAGTCGACTACGACCTCAGCAAGTTTCATTGTAATCACTCTAGCAGTTTAGATTTTATGAGGACACACACACATACGCAAACGGATACAAGGTGATCTCACAAGTTTACATTTCATAACATGAACGTAGGCTCAAAATAATAATGAGGAAACATAAAATTTATAAAAATGCCTCAGGTATTAACATTATATCCCAGAATGTCATTGGAGTGAATGGCTCCGTGGCTAAATGGTTAGCGCGCTAGGCTTTGGCTCGACGTGTCCCGAGTTCGATTCCAGACCGGGCTATCAAGGATTTTGTTCTCCTGGGTTTAATTCCCACGGCTCGGGGACTGGGTGTATGTGACAACATCATCATCACTTCATCCTCATTACGGCGCGCAGGTCGCCCACGGGCGTCAAATAGAAAGACCAACACTCGGCCTCTTTATTATTAGCGTATGGCTCTTAGTGCCGGGAGTGTCCGAGGACATGTTCGGCTCGCCAGTTTTGTAGCTGCTTCGAGACGGACACCCAATGGGTGAGCTACAAGTACCGTTGGGGAGGAAAGTTGGAATTTAAGGGCGAGGAGTTGGAAAGTAGCGGCTGTGGCCTATAGTTAGGAACCAACCCCGGCATTTGCCTGGAAGGAAGATGGGAAACCACAGAAGACCATCTTCAAGGTTGCCGGCGGGGGGGATTCGAACCCCCTCGCCTCCCGGATGTGAGCGACTGCCAGCAGTCATGCCGTAACGACCACGGCTAACTCACCCGGTACTCGGCCTCTCAGGAGGCCATACGATCATTATCATTCATTGGATTGAATAGGACATTCTCTTCATTGAGAGTGCCATTCCGCAAGTGGATTATATTTCATTTCATATTTACATATCATTAAATTCTATGGATTTATTTTATTCACGTCGGAATAGAATGAAATGTTCGTTGGAATGAAAGTGTGTGAATTTAATTTCACTCCGGCCGGAATAGAACTAAATGTTCATTTACAGTTTCATTCCGACAAGAATAGAATTATATTGCATGGCTTGAATTTTACTCCGGCCGGAATAGAATTAAATTGTATGAATTCAATTTCGTTCCCTCCGTTGCGTAGTGGTCAGCGTGATTAGCTGCCACCCCGGAGGTCCGCGGTTCGACTCCCGGCTCAGCCACGAAATTTGAAAAATGGTATGAGGACTGGAACGGGGTCTACTCAGCCTCGGGTGGTCCAATTGAGTAGAGGGGGTTCGATTCCCACCTCAGCCATCCTCGAAGTGGTTTTACGTGGTTTCCCACTTCGTCTTCAGGCAAATGCCCGAATCGTACTGTACCCGAAATACCTACCGTCAGCTTGTTGGAATCCCTCGATGGTAACTGGATCGTAGAACCTGAAAACCCCGGCTAGAAAACCCCCAGATTCTACCAACAAGAGACGAGGATAATGGGGCACAAGATTACCTAACTGAGGAGACGTTAAAAAAACCATGGCAACAAGAAAAGAAAATAGCTCATGAGAACACGAAAACTACGTAAAAACGTAATCCCTGGAGCGTGGAAAACTTTGAAATACCCGCAATGGTTTCCTTAACGTGGCCTCTTATCATGTCTATAAAACATCACACGTGTGGAATTAAAAGGAAACTATCCAAAATGTATTCAAAAAATTGAATGCTAATGCTATATCAAATGACAAAGGAAACAATTCAACTTCAAGAGGAAGTTGACATCCACGACGTATTAATGCAGTGCATAGTCATCACCGTTAAATTTGCAATCCAAAATATTTAACAAATGGATTAAATTCATTATTATCCATGATCCTAATATGATGAATATAGATCCCACTGGATCATCATGGTAAGAGATACCACAATTATGTAGGCTCTTCTCTGCCTACATGTTCAAAATACCCTTTTATACAAAATATACAGTTATATACAGTGAATGTGGCACACTCCCAGTCAGTAGCGGCTGGCCCATAAGGACTCCAGGACGGTGTCCTTCCTAGAGAACGAAAAGGAATTTACATTTTCTCTTGATATTTTAAGTCAAAAATTGAATTCTAATAATGCTAAGAAAATTACATGTAGCTCTATCAATCAGGAAGACTGTGTTGGTGGTATCACGCTTTGTCAGCGCGCAGCACACCACAGCACACTGGTCAGTATGGAGTTACGGACTCTTGGCCTTCCGCCCTAAGATTGTGCTCGGGCGAGGGGGGTTGAGACGTGCGGGAGTATGGAGACTGGTGCGATTTCAGGCTGCCAGAGGGGTAATCTGTGGTCGCGGTGTGCGGGCAGTTGTCTTGAAGCCAGGCGGAGTTCTTAACAGCTCTGTAGCACCGGTAAATACGTCATCTCCCCTCGCTACTCTAGACGTCATGCAACAGTATCTACTACTATTGGTTAGTAAGAAAACTTGTGACTAGCATCAGAAGCCAATAAGAAGTAGGTCGTTCAGGGTTGTCAGATGTGTCATTATTATCATTCAGCTGTCAGCTTCCGCACGCTGAACTTCCATTAGACAAGCACTGTCGCCTGATCCCAACCCGCTGTGACACAGGTTTGACAACAGTGAACAGCAGCAGCATTTCCTCTCACACCCCTCTACTGCATGCGCCCAGCCGGGGAATTACCCCATTAGCAAATAAAGTAGATGGATGAATAAAAGAAATCTCCATGGTTGAATATAATAAAAATTAAAATTAAATAACAATAATCTATGATGTAGTATCATTATCTTTATCTTTGAACACAAAAAATATATAATTATATTAAATTGCAGCATCTGAGACCAGGGATCTCGATTCAAATTGCAAGGATGAAGCAACATGGACCTCTCGTTAGCATCCTGCGGTTAGTGAAGGTTGGCACCAGTGAGCTATTTCGCTTTCGTGCTGGAAAGTCTTAAAGCGGTGGTAATATTCAGCAGTTGCAATCTCGGTGTTGGTAAGTCATTATACTTTGTACGTAGTGTCTTTATTTAAAATTACCGGTGCGACTGTGGTTTGGAAGTGCTTGTGGCGAAAGTGATACTCTGTGATTTCTCTATCGGTGCTTAATAATAAAAATAAAATAAAAATAATAATACCGTAATAATAATATAATAATAATACGGCACCGTAATTATTTTTAATTCTTGTTACGGCTGTGCTCTAGAGTTGAAACTCAGCGTGATTAAGTATTTCTTCATTTCAAAATGAATTCTGTGGACGCTATTTTAAATCGCGGAAAACTTTCTTTTGAGAGTAAATTAGAACTAAAAAGGTTAGGACCTCCGAAACCTGATTTAGTCATTTCACAGGTTCAGAACCTTTGCAAAAGCAAAGCTGGTTATACCAGAAAATTCAATCGCACATTGTACAATCATGCAGACTGGCTGTGCGGATGTGAGATAAGAAACGCGTTCTTTTGCTTCACATGCTTGGCTATGAATTCTGGCGATCCTGTGTGGACATCAGCTGGTGTTACGGACTTAAAACACTTGAATGATAAAGTTAAGAAACATAAATCTAGTGAAAAGCATATAAACAATAGCATTGAGTTTGCGATGCTGGGTAAGGTAGACATCAGATGTCAGTTAGACAGTGCGTATAGACTGAAAATTAAGCAGTTCAATGAGGACGTCTCTAAAAACCGTTACATACTCAGTAAACTGATCGACTGCATTAAGTTTTGTGGAAAATTTGAGCTCGCACTGCGAGGACACGATGAAACCGATTCATCCGACAATCCTGGAATATTTCGTGGGTTGGTTAGTTTAATGGCCGAGTTAGATTCTACCTTGAAAGAGCACATAGAAAAAACAAATAGTCGTGTTTTTCTGGGACTTTCTAAAACCATACAGAACGAGCTTCTCGATTCAATCTATTCTGTGTGCCTTCAGTTGATCAGTGACGAAATATCTCGGACAGAATATTTAGCGATCGAGGCTGACGAAACCACTGACTGTGCTACATTGTCTCAGCTTGTTTTTATTGTGCGATATGAACTGGATGGCAAAATTAACGAAAGGTTCGTTAGCTTCGTGCTGCCCAGAGATCATACTGCAGATGGAATTAGTCAAGCTTTATTTGCCGAACTAGAGAAATTGAAGGTGAATACGTTCCCTGAAAAAGTAATAGCTCAGAGTTATGATGGTTCGAGTGTTATGAGCGGGCAACACACGGGTGTACAGGCAAGAATGAAGGTCGTGTACAAAAATGCGCACTTTGTTCATTGTTATGCTCACCAATTGAACTTGATCATCGAGCGTTGTGCAATCCAAAATAAGCAGGTAAAAATATTTTTTAGTAATTTAGAGGGATTTTCCTCATTTTTTTCCAAATCTTCCAAACGGACAGCCGTACTAGATGAAATCGTCAAGAAACGGATCCCGAAAAATGCCGCCACTAGATGGAATTTTAGGGCACGATGCGTACGAACTGTCTTCATTTACAAAAATGAACTTATTGAGTGTCTAGAGAAGATTGTGGACGATGACAGTAATGACTATTCGACAACCAGAAAAGCAACAGGTTTGAGAAACATTTTAAAAGATCAGGACTTTCTCTTTTGGCTCGAACGTTTTAGTAAAATTATGCCACATGCTGATATTTTATTCAATGAACTTCAGCACAGGGAAATTGACAGTGTAAAGGCTCTGAAGAACGTGTCTACCTTCAAGTCCTCGATTCAGAATATTAGAAATTCTCTCGATCAGTGGGGTGCAGAGCATAGCGTGTGTTGTTCAAACCCGGGCACTAGTGAAAAGCGTGCTCGATTTGACAGCAGCAAATGGGTCGTGGCAAAAGAGGTGTGCGACGTAATTTTAACTGGGATTGCCGATCGTTTCGGTTTTAATGAGCATTTATCAGCAGCGAAGCTATTCCAGCCCAGCTTATTTTCAAAATTTAGAGTGTCGTTTCCTGACTCTGAATGTAAAATGGTCGCTAAGTTATTCACTTTAAATCCACTTGAACTCAGGCAGGAATTAATAGTTTTATACAGCAGAAATGAGTTTGAAAATGCATCTGGTGCCTTAACACTTCTTTCCTGCATTTGTGAAAACAATCTTGCGACAGTGTTACCTGAGACAGTAAAACTCTTGCGAATTATATGCACAATTCCCATGACAACATCAGAGAGTGAAAGGTGCTTTTCAACTTTGAAAATAATAAAAACTTTTAGTAGGAATACAATGAAAGAAGACCGTCTGTGCGCTTTAGCTATGTGCTCTATTGAGAAGAACCTATTGGTCACAAATGACTTCAATGAGCTTGTAATAAACCACTTTGCTGAGCAAAAAGAGCGGCGAATGGACTTCATCTTCAAGAGAGTCAATTGAGGTAGGTCTATTTACTTGAACATTCTCCTGTCCTGGTAATTTTCTTATCTTTCATAGTTTGTGTATTGCCAACAATGATATATCCTATGGAAAAACATTGTTGCAAGATTTTCTTTTATTTCCTGACATAACCAGTATGTTTTACGTCATTGCATTCATAACCGTATTCAAACTAAAAACTGTAAAAGTAAAGAGTTGGGCAAGAATTCTCAAACTCTGTCAATGTGTAATAAATGTTACGCTTAAACTCCTGCCACGTTATTATTATTATTATTATTATTATTCCCGTTTTTAATTTGCAGTTAAATTCACTCTCTGCTAGAAAGTTAAGTGATCTATCAGAGTAAAAAGCAGTTCAACAGTTTAGTAATGAATGAAAATGAAACATAATGTGACTCGGGAGGTACATTTTACTAAAATTCATCTGTCAGCTCGAACACTGGCATTGATTGTTACTGGCACATGTATATTTCCAAATTTGCATATTAAAGTATATTTCCAAATTTGAATATTAAAAGAAAAAAACTCTTGTTCTATGCCGAATTCAAGTGATAATCCAATGTCCACATTTTAACAGCCAACGCTTTAGGCTTGAGTTTGGAGTTATTAAAAGAATAATATTGTATACGGTATTCTATGTTATTATGTACTGGATAAATCGCTGTTTAATTCGTGTATTCATGCAAACTGGGATTTGTCAAGTTTTGAGCTCACAAGGATAATGCTATGATAAAGAAAAAGACCCAAAACACAAGCTCCCTGGGATTCACGTTTTGCGTTTTCGTTTATATGTAATTTTCACATCAGGTTCTCAGTGTTGTTACCATATGAAATCATAGTTGTAATACTAAATGATAAAAACGCGATATTTTCATTGCATATAAAAGTAACTCGATTTTACTCTTTTTGTCCTCTATCAATTTATGAAGAGGTGCGGGGAAAAATACTGTGATCGCCCTCCCGGCCTAAGAGTCTGTCGGCCGCCACTGCTCCCAGTGTGTCTGTACTTCTATTCGCAAGTAGTCAGGTTCAACAATCTCTTATTAGTATTTTATACTCAAGTCGTTTCATAAGTTTAAATTGATTAAGTTTGGCCTCTCCGACCGAGCAATAACGCTAAGTGGAGGAAAACATTACCTCAAAATCAGCTGTAAATTCCTGAATTGACTGACTTAGGATAACTGTAAAAATCCTCTGTCAGCAATGCATTTAAATCCAGGATAAGGATTATGAATGCCCTTCAACAAATAGTTTGATCTATCATGTCATGAACTGCATGATTCTACACATCAGAAATAAGCCTTTAAATGCCGCTGAATTTAATCTGAATGCCAGTCAAGTTACACCTGACTTCTAAGTATCAGTCATCATGGACTACATTGCATGGAAAACCACATAATATTCGCTCGAATATATATTTCATTACTAATGCCTCCATACGGCTCTATCATTATTAGAGCTGGGATTTTTATGTAATATCAAGTGGCATAATATGTACATATATATGTAACAAAAAGCACCAAAATATGTAGCAAAATATGTAGATTGGGCAAAATATGTAATATCATATAATTAATATAAACTTGCCATTTTGTCAGTTACAACACAATAAACATGCTTTATATTACATTTTGTAGCGCAGTGAACAATTAAGTATTTTTTCAATGTTCTTTGGAGTTATATTATATGAATATATCACACACATATTCAATAGAAACTTATTATTTTCACAACTCAAAGCACGTTTATTCATTCAATTTTGTAGCACAGTGAACTATTAAGTATTTTTCGGTGTTCTCTGGGGTCATAGAAAGGAGTTTGTCACTTAGGATGTTCTTATATGCAGAGAAATATCTTTCAACATCACATGATGTAACTGGGGCAAATTTAAGGAGAGGAATTTTCGCTGGAGAAATGTCCTCGGGAGGATCAACGACATCTCCATTTAGAATTCGGGACACACTGTGAAATGTTGAATAACCAGGATTTATCTTCAACACTTTCTGAAATTTACTCAATACACTTGCACCAGTTTCCCCATGCACAGCACTTATCATCCTATCATCCTCTCAAATACCTGTCACTCATAATTACCTTAATCCCCCTGTTGAGAGAACAGACAACAGCCTCACATTAAGTGTGAAACTTCAATTCAGCAATTTATTTCATATAAAAACAGGAAAACTCTGAAATATGTAATTTTATGTAATATCACTAAGAATATGTAGAATACCCACAAATATGAAAAAATATGTAAAATATGTAATTACATAGAAATCCCAGCTCTAATCATTATACACATGTACTACCCTGAGTACTTATTTAAACTATTTATATGTCTTTAGAATAGACAATTACATCTACTCGACACCTTCACTGGTGAACGATGAATTTCAAAAAAAAAAAGCTTGTAGTTTAACGTGACCGTTAATCTCGCGATCATAAGCCACGGGACCTCCGTTTTACGTGGAATCCGAACCACAGGACATGGCATTTCACATCGAAAATCTCACATGCATTGACCGGGAATCGAACCCGGTCCGCCTTGGTGAGAGGCATACAGCTTGACCGCCGCGCCACCACGCCCCTGATGAATTTCATGACTCTTATTCACTTTCGGCTTATTATTATTATCATTACATTTGGCTATCGTTGTTAGAATTTATACAAAGTTTACATTTATTTCCAATTATATAGATTGGTTTCTTTCAATAATTCAATAATTCCACTGAATTTAAACATCCATGCTTTCAAAAATATAATTACAGAAATAATTCCATTATCAAACGTGCCTTCACGTTTATCAAAACTGGGATATACGCTGATAAAAAAAGTGAATGTTGTTTCGGAATTATCATAAGTCAACTGACTATTATTAATAATGATTATCAATTTCATCTAACATGGATCTCAATTAAGCCTTCACTATCATGGCTATCATGAATCAAAATCTATACTTGCATCGACGAAGAAAAAGTTTATCCAACCAAAGTTCGGTACACCCCTGCTCAAATGAATTCCAGAAAACGAGTAAAGCCTCTACACCACCGATCATGGTAATCATAGCAATTAGCGCAATTGACCAGTTAGAAAACTATACAGGTCTCTATCCTTCAAAAGCACAGAGAATGGTCCCTAGCAGAAGCGAAGGATCAAACTTCTCTATTAGCAATGCTTCAAAAAGCCTATAACTTGCTATAAAATCAGCATTGACATGCGAAGAAAATCACTGGAATGTCGAACTTATCTGAAGTTCAGTGATACATGTAGCTCACCCCTGAGTCTACATTAGCGGGGAAAAATGTCGAAATAGACATATGTAAGTGTTCACCACATTGCTACACACGAATTATCACAGTCGTTGCCTGCGAATTCCTCTTCACTACACTAAAGAAGCTTCATTTAAATTTAATTAGAATTTACTGTTAATATTACTGAATCAAACAACAAATACAAAGTGAAAATGGTTGCATTCCTTATCGGAATCAAAAACCTTGTCGAGCATAAGACCAGTCATGATTAAAACGGCATGCCTAGAAATTATACTTCGACATACTACTCAAATACAAGGAAAAAAGACAGCAAAACTAACATTGGAATGTCTACACTGTACTACGATAGACTGGACTGGTTTGTCTGTACCTTGTTGAATTCTGAAGATCAAAAGAAAGCATTGATATGCCTTTCATATCATGGCTTCCCTCAAACGTTGCGGTAGTCTGGACTCCCCTGGTCAATGGGAATCGAACCTCGGATCTCCTGTCTCCAATCCACTGGTTCCCACTGGTTAACAGGATATCATCCATCGTGGACGAACGGTCAGCTACCCTTCCATCAGAATTCCAACTCCATCCATGCCAATGTCTGTTCCGCCGTAGCATCGCGATATTCATATCGAACCGAAATGTTATTTAACACCCACGCATTACCGCCACTAAGACTTATCATTCTCAGCACTAGACAGCTGTGCACTGGTGGCCCGATAGCAAGCGTATAGCATTATCGGCTTTCACTGAAAAGTTCGATACTCTGCAGGCATTGCAGTACTCTTGTTAACGTGTTTAACCCGCCATAGCGTTCTCAATAAAGTGGATAAGAACTGTTCCTCTCGACTTCCTGTTAGAAAACGTGTCGAATACAAGCTACGAATAATGTTAAAAGTTCATTAGTCAATACTGCATTAAATAAGCTGTCAAGGTCAGTATGCATAGTATTCTTTCAAACAATGGTTTGCTGCTGTGAATTGCAGCTTGATATAATGTGCTCGAGTTCCTCACAGTGTTCTTAGTAAATGCTGCATAGCTCAAGTTCATACGTAGAATAAGCGTATGACTTGCCTATAAAAGTGCATACAAGTTCCCTTCTTGTATGAGTGGCTTCACAAGACCACATATTGCACGAAAAGGTCAGTTATTCGTCACTAAACTCTGCTAGATCTATCGAGTAACGTGCACTGTCGCGCCGAACTTACACTTTTCGAAACGCGTTATAATATCTCTTGAGGAGATGTGTCTTCCTCAGAGACTGGAAATAATCTGTCTTCTCCTGTGCGCGTAGGGTTTCACGACTTCCATACCCCCACCACACTTGCTAGTCTGCATCGAGCGATCATTTCATTGGTGAATGTAGTTCATCATTTATATATATATATATCAAAAAGGTATTTTAACATGAAAATATATCGAAATATATATCATGCTAAGTTAATTCGTCATCCACAATGCTACAAAGCATGTATATTATTCTCATTTCTTCTTATATGTCTTAAAATGGTGTCCTGGCGGTCGGTCAATAAACTGGTCAATACTCGCCATGTGCTTATCGCGTCACAGCCGAATCCCAACCTCGGGTCTCCCCGCTGTGGATCGGAAAATACCGTAATCTCCACTCGTGCGCTGCGCTCATCTCGCCTTGCGGTCACGAGTTGTACAGAACTTCAAAATAAACTTCGCGCTGAAATACATGTCATTTGAATGTGAGAATAATGGTACAGTACTGTCCCCGATATGTCATGTGCCAAGCTGTCAGAGCGCACCACGTGATCTAAGAAGGGACAGATGACGTGTATAAAAGCTGTGACGTCACTGCTATGGTCACTTAAACGCTAAGATGTTCGAAGGCCTTGAATTGTGAAAGGCAATATGACTTATGATTTTACCATTATTGCTTGAGGATTTGTGAAAGAGTCTCTAATGACGCAGTAATGTGTGAGACGAGAAGGGGAAGAAGCAGGCCACGTGACCAAGAAGTACTCTACAGAGGGCTCTGTACTCAGAAAGCGAGCTTAGAAGATGAGACGATAACAAGAAGACAGCCAATTGCTTCCTATACACCGACTAGTCAAGACAGTTCCGGGACCGTGCATACGTTATACTCAAGTATAGTCTAGTGGCGATGGACTATCGCTATGCCATCAGGGCAAACGTTCAAAGTGATTTCTACAACCAGCCGTAACAACGTATAGAACACAGAGTTTACGCAGTATGATGAGGCTTTATAGTTCAAAAGTGTGGACAGTATGTGTACGATGACAACCTATACGTTTTCACGAAAGTTACGCCCTGTAGAAAGTGCTATTTGGGCTGCGCTGAACATTGAAATATCAATGGAATCAGTAAATATGTAAGTGGCTGGAGGCGAGACAGTGTTTACGAGGAGGCGAGGTCGTTGTACCGAGATATGTGGGCCAAGGCCAACCCCTTGTGACGCGCACGACACACCTGTGTTTCGAGGCCATACTCGTAGAGAGAGGTGTGACTGAAACCTCACGGGATATTTCATACGACCTTTGCTTTTTGGAAACGGCCCTAGTTCGTGAACCAATAAGTTTGTCGAAGTGTGGATTGCGCGACTGTATCATGAAACGTATAAGCTGCCTTATTAGACGAGCAGAAATTTTGTGAAATGTTGATCACGACGATCATCAGACTCAGTGACTGCGTATCTTGCGAAGGACTTCCAATACCGCAGGATGGAGCACTAAGGAGCACGCGACATGGGAAGTTTAGGAGACGGCTGACATTCCTGGAGACGAGCATGGAGGCTCACGATCCCTCGCGAGTCAACCACGAGGCTTGGAGCTGGGTAAGGACCAAATGGAAATGTGGTGGACGAGGGGAGTCGCCATTTGTCCTGCAGTAACTCCATACATCGTCAAGAAGAATTAGCAGGTACTGACGACATCACCATGATTCTTAATAACTAGAATAGTTAGTGAAGTAGAATTTAGTGGCTTGGATTGCACTAATCAAATTCTATTGCGATAACTTAAGGGGGGTCTATAGTCATAAATTAGACAATGAAACATTAAACCATTTTTTTTGTGTTTTCAAGAGAAACGACTGGTACTTACATAAATAGTGGATGTAATTCTAGTTAATTAGTAGATAATCTAAGTCATGAAAACTGTAAATTAGTGAGATATGGATGAGACGCTGTTAATAAATTAGGCCACCGTTACACCGTAATACCCGTAAGTTCGGTAGAAATGTTTGACAGATAATACTCATTTAAACTACAACCTTGCAATGAAATTTACCTAATGCTGCAGAGTTCATCCAATTTAAACACTTAAATAAGCTAATTAAATCTTTCTTTAAACACACTGATAGCTTAAAATGGTTGAGCTAGACGCGACATGATGTTATAAGGCTTCGATGATTCAGTTTAAGAGAATAAATGACAGGTATTCATAACGCTGCGATGATATAATTAAGATGATAAAGTCTAGTAAAGGTAAATGTGGTGAGTTAATGATGTGATCAGAAGATCATAAATATGTAAAGAAATAAGAAGTAATTGTGTGATTAAAGAGTCACTGTAGTATAATGAGGCACATAATTAAGTGCGAATATGCAAAGTATTATATCTTTGGTTGAAAATACGCCTGTGAGCATTTTAAAGCAAAGCCAGGAGGGCCACTTATCATATATGTGTGTGTGAATGTAGTGAAAGGTCACTATGTCAAAGTTGTAGCCAATAATTTTGTCTGATGAATATTTTTATGTTTTTTTTTCTGAAATGAGATTATTCAACATCAATGAGTATTACCCCAGTGGTTCCGGTGGCGTAGTCGGTAGCATGCTGAACTGCTATGCCCAAGATAGCGGGTTCAAACCCGGCCCAAGTCGTCGGATTTTTTAAGAGCGTTAAAAATCCTTCAGTATGCCTTCCTTCGGAGGGGAAGTAAAGCCGGCGGTCCCATGTCATAGATTTATGGCATGTAAAAGATCCTTTCACAGACTAAACTTGTGTAAAGCAAAATTTGTTAGGTTAGATTTCGTCAGAACGCTCTATCAAAGTTCCAACGTTCACCACTAGGTATCATTGATATCTGGTGGCGAAAGTTGGAACTACTTGAAATTGAACGGAACTTGTAGCTCACCCTTTAGGGTGTCCGCTGGAAGCAGCTACAGACTCAGGCGAGCCGAACATGTCCTCGGACACTCCCGGCACTAAAAGCCATACGATAAATAAATAAATAAATAAATAAATAAATAAATACATAAATAAATAAATAACCCCAGTCAAAGCTATCAGTGGAATAATTTAACCACCACGAAATAAAATGTGAATCAAGGCAGCAGTAACAAATGTGATACGTTTTAGAATTTGATTGATGACTGAACGTTAATGAAAGCAAGGATATTTTGGGTACATTTTGAGTTAAGAATGTTGCTATAATGTGATGTGAACATTCACGTGTGTATATATGTTGTAAATTTAATTATAGAATAAGCGCGAATATCCACAATGCACCGGTTATAATTTAGCTAGAAGATCTGATGGAATAATCCCAGCGATATTTTTTGTTGTGTTTTTCGTAATGCAGTCAGTTTTCTTTGAACATCCAAAAATGAACTCTTAAGATAAGCTATGGATGAAACATAAATGTGTAACTAAAATTTAATCCATTGAAGTCAATATGCGGGATCTCCGTAAGTTTATTTATTCCAAAGGCAGGACACGAGGAGATTTTGTCCCAATTAAATTGCATTTCATTTTTGTTTGTTTGCACATCAAGGCTTAATTTAGTAAACATTTATTTTTTATTGGCTGTATTAGTGCATCATCGAATAAAAATGTGGAGTTTTATCTAATTTGTGCAAATTCTTTTTCCGTGGCTTCGCAACATAACGTGGATGATTGGAAATGACGTTAGGCGTTAAATTTTATCCCCAGTCCATATTCACACCCCGAGGTCACTTGAGATCTCACTTTTTTTTGATCGCATCTTCATGCCGGCGTCATCCATGTTTTTCTTTTGTAATTTTTTTTAAATATATTGTTGTATCGAATTTCAACCTGGGATCGCGATGAGTCGGGCCACACAATCCAAGGTTGGAATATCGGGCACAGTACCTACCGTAAGGCCACGGCCGCCTCCTTCCCCCTTCCTTGCCTAACCCTCCTACTCTTCCCATCCCTTCATCAGGTCCCTGTTCACTTGGCAGGTGAGGCCGCCTGGGCGTAGTGCTGGTCACACACCCCAGTTGTATCCCTGACTCAGAGTCTCAAGCTCCAGGACACTGCCGTCAGTGGCGGTAGAGATGGGATCCCTCGCTTAGTTCGTGGTGTTCGCATTTGCGAATAATTAATTTGTTAATTTTGCTAAGTTTTGTTACTGTCAAAGTCAGACACAAATTTATTTTTCATAACCTCTATTTGGACACCACGTGTACTTGACATTTCATTTTTGTAATACGCTGCCATGTTAAGTCAAGTACTCGTATGTTGTAAAATGATTTACACTAGTTTATAAGCCAAGTTCGCCTCTTAGAAAATTTTCCAAGTGTTTTAGCCACATACTACTTTCGTCCTGCACGCATGAAACCTCGTGGTCTTCAGGTCTCCCATTAGCTACGCGCTCATTGGTCCGCCGCCAGGCTTCAGCCTAGCTTCAGCCAATCACCACTCGTCTTCTCCAATCGTGGCCCGGCTTCTCCAATCGCGTGCCATGGATGGTTCTGGAACGTCAGCTGTTAGGCTATTTAAACTGTCTGCTGGGCTGACCTCTTCGTGCTTTTTTGACAGTCACCATGCTGTATACCAGTCTTGCAAAACCGGACTTTAAACTTAACTTTGTCTACATATCACCATAAACTCTGCTTAAAGAAGTATTACTTGAAACTTCGCAAAGTCTTTTCGACATTTTTCTTAGTGATCAAACCTCGATCACTTGTTTCGTGTTTCTACGGCATGTTTGTACAACGAACATTATAAGATGTGAACTTTACATCTTCAGTGCTACGGAAAACTATTCTAGTGTGCATCTACTACGAAGTTAATAGGTTATTACCTATTTCGGTCTTCAATGGCTTTCTACAAGTCTCTTCTTTCGTAATAACATGCTGTGCTGTGCTACCAATAACTTAGTCATGTTAACAACTGTTCCGCATTCTCATGCGGTTGCAAACAACCGCTATCTGCAAGTTAAGTAACCTGTTTACTTCTAGAGCTATATGTTTAGTGCAAATGTCCTCTTACATGCAATTTGCTGTTCTACTGTATAATGTTACTGCTTTCCGAGGAAATATTCATACCAGCTTACTTTAGAAGTTTTCTCAATTTTAATATATCGGCTTGATTTTTCAATTTTCGTGGGAAGTATAACATAGCGGCTTGCTTTTGACATTTTTCCTTTGGGAACATTTCATGGTTTACTTTTCTTTGCCTCATGGCAAATCATAAGACTTTCTTTTCATAAGGTACTTCAGGATTCAGCCCCTGGCAGCCACTAGCCCCTTCTATAGGCTATGTCTTTTCTGTGTAACTGCTTTTACAGTTTCCCCTACTTTCTTTTCATAAGGTACTGCAGGATTCAGCCCCTGACAGCCATTAGCCCCTTTTATAGGCTATGTCTTTTCTTTTCATGTTAAAACTAAGCTGTGCATTAGAGCACTTAAACTGTCGCACATGTTCAGAGATAAATTAAATTATATTTTTTTTTGTTAGTAAAGAAAAGCCCTTCAAGCATTGATAATAATGTTAGTCATGCTAACCTATTGAACCTAAAATTAAGCCCTTCAAGCATTGATAATAATGTTAGTCATGCTAACCTATTTAACCTAAAAATGATGTGTTCTAAATTGTGTCATTTGTTTGTAGAAAATATATATGTTAAAGCTAAATGCTCTCTCTATCTCTATTTTCTTGTATCACTATGATAATATCTTTTCCCATGTTCCTTAAAGCTCAAACTGTATTCTATTCTGAATTCACTCAGAATTCCGTCTGAAAATGGAGACCTTTTGGTTGATCCAGTGGTTAGTGATAGTTAATCACACCACGTGGGAATAGCCAACCCTGGAGGGTAAAACGATAGCGATAAATAAAAATTGAATTCAATTTCACTCCGGTCGGAATTGAATTAAATTGTATGAATTTAATTTCACTCCGACCGGAATAGAATTACATTGTATGAATTTATTTCACTCCTGCCGGAATAGGATTAAATGTTCGTTCGAATTTAAGTGTATGGATTTGTTCTCACTCCGGCTGGATTAGAATTACAATGTTCGTTCAGAGTTTCATTCCGAGCGGAATATAATTAAATTGTATGAATTTAATTTCTCTCAGACCACAATAGAATTAAATTGTATGGATGTAATTTCACTCCGGCCGGAATAGAATTAAATGTTCATTCAGAGTTTCAATCCGAGTGGAATAGAATTAAATTGTATGGATTAATTCCACTCTGGCCTGAATAGAATAAAATTGCATGGATGTAATTTCACTCCAACCCGAATAGAATTAAATATTCGTTTGAATTATATTCCATGGATTTAATTTTACTCCGGCTGGAATAAAATTAAATGTTCGACCTTAATTTCGTTCCGAGAAGAATAGAATTGAATTGTATGGATTCCATTCCACTCCGGCCGCAATAGACCGAAATATTTTGTTCAGAGTTTCATTTCGAGAGAAATAGAATTAAATGCCACGCATTAGATTTAATTCCTGTCGGAATATAATTAAATATTTCATTCACAATTTAATTCCGAGAGGAATAGATTTAAAGCATATGGATTTTATTTCATTCCCACCGGAGTGGAATACAATGTTCCTTTCAGAGTTTTATTCCGAGGAGAATTAAATTTAATTATTTGGATTTAATTTTATTCCCTTCGGAACAAAATCGAGTGTTTCATTCAACATTTCATTCCGAGAGCAATAAAATGCAATGCAATGGATTTAATTTCACTCCCCGCGGAATTGAATTGAATTTCATTCCGAGATTTATTCTGAGAGGAATAGAATTCAATATTTCATTCCCAATTTAATTCCTTGTCGGAGTGAAATTATCTGTTTCACTCCAGGTTGAATTCTACGCCGGAATAGTATTGAATTGGCTGGCTGAATTTTATTCCACTCCAGCTACGGAGTGAAATATAAAATTTATTTCACTTTACCCTCCCTGGTTTGCATACCTATGCCTAAATGATTGAAAATCAAAAGAGCTTAGAAGTTAATAGCCTACCTAACAAGCGAATTTTTCACATTATGCTGAAATCTACTATAATAGCCTACTTTTTTCTATTGAAGCGCGTGGAAATTAAGATTGCCTATAGGCCTATGTATCACTTCTCTTCTCCTGTAGATTGTAGACATTGCCGTGTATTTTCAAACAAAGACATGTTGTAGAATGATAGCTTACACCAAATATCTTCTTTTTCATTTATAACAGCTCTTGATAACAATTTCCCATCATAATTATGGTGTTAATAAGCCTAAGTAAGCATACTTTCAACGAGCGCACCCTGCAGCTTGAGCGACGTTTGCCCCTTCCGTCAGGCAAATGTAATCTCAAAGCAAGAGGCCTCACTCCAGCCGTGGGAGCGAGACATTCTGTAGGCTAGTACAGTACATGCTCGCTTATTGCAATACACACTGACGAATTCGACAGCCCACAGCCCACACATGTGGCCTTCACCCTATCAAGGACACTGTGCTGCCAACTAAACTGATGACGCAAGCACTCGCAGCTGCACGTAGCCACTGCGGAGAACATTCTCGAGCGCCCTGTATTATAGAGATCAATGGTGCTGACAAGCTTGTACAGAGCTTGTGTGTCGGTGCGTGCCGTCATTGAATACCATACTATGTTACAACTGCTTGAGGTAGTAAAGAGATGGTTTGTTGTTGTTTTAAGGCGCGTAACATCTAACAATAGTGTACAATTTAACAGTACAGAGAAGATACATAAATCAGCAAATCAGAATGATAAATAAAATATACCGTACTACTACTACTACTACTACTACTACTACTATTAATAATAATAATAATAATAATAATAATAATAATTATGCTATGGGCATTTCGGCTTAGAGACGACGGGCTGCCGGAATTTTGTCCTTAAGTGTGACAGTAAATCTACTGACACGACTCCCTCGCAGCACCCTAAAATGTAAACGTACTGCGCTGGGATTCAAGCCATCTACTTTGGGTACAGCAGGCGAGAACGTTACCACTGCGCCACACAGTCAACCAAGAAAAAAGGGAAATATACCTAATGAACAGAAAAATAAAATACAGGCTATAGCGTACTGATATTAAGTAATATTGCAAGAGCGAAAATAGTATGTCAAATAAATAATAATGTGTATAAAGATAAGCAAGTGGTTGTGATTGTAGTTTAAGAACCTAAACACCTAGGGCGTTGACTCAAAGAAGGAATATACTGAGCCCGTTAGAGGAGGTATTTCGGGTACCATCCGCCGAAAAGATGGCACTTCGAAAGACCCCGTCCTTCGAACCCAAACTCCTGAGGATCGGGTGCATTTCTTTGCGGGCTAGCTCAGCACGAGAGGCTTGATCCAGGGGATCTGGGTCATTGGGCACGGAAACAGTCAAAGACGGCCCAAAGAAATACATCCAAAAACAAAGCTAGCAATAAAAAGAGATCCAGTCTTAAGTTAGATTCGTGAATGATTTATTCAAGAAAGACCCCTAATCATTTCCGAGGGGTCGAAATCGGCTAATCCGCTAATCTAAATACAATTATGAGTCATCCCTATTTTGACGTTAATGACCCCCGCGAAATCCTAGTTACATGAAAAGAATAGCAAAGCAAACTAGGCGCGTGGTACATGAATAATTAACGCGTAGCAAATTTACAAACAAATGACTCGGCAGAATTTACATTTAACATCAAGCAAGTACAATCCCTAGGTTAGGATGGTACCACGTCCACATTTAAATTACATTTATAATTTTATCTAATGCCTATGTGAACGAAAGTATTACGACGAGATGCGTCGTAAACAAATGCTTATTACCAAAGCTAATGATAGTTTGACCACTGACTATTAAAAAAAAACATTGCATAAACACTCTTACGTCTAATAAGGAAACAATGGGAATAAATGCACTAGGAAATAAAGTAAACACTCTTATGCTAGCCTACCTTCGCGAATTGACGTACTGTTTGCAGTCAATCGTCATCTCAGGCATGTAAATTACGTTGGCAAAGCGCAATTACAATTGCGTCTTGCAAGCTTCAGACCATGCGGGCCGCAAGTTACTGACTATCGGTCCCGTAGATCCAATGTCGTCGGTACAAGTAGTGTCAGCTCATTTAAAAGTCATCTCCCACATGGAAATGGATTGAAGTCACGGTGTCGCTAACAACAAGCAAATGGTTGCAAAATTATAGCTGTAAATTATTTACAATAATTAATTAATCCGTTGGTTTAGGATAATTATGCTTTGATTTAGGTTGTAGGTTTAAATGTGGTTTAGTTGGTTGTATTAATGACACCAGTCGTAGGCTGCAATAGGTGATCTCACTGGAGATTCACTCAAATACCTTGACTTCAACAAGTCAGACAATAACACAGGTTAGCGCATCTTACACCAACTGCGCGCGGTGCATCGGTCGTCTTAGCATAGCTCAAGAACGCCGGAATAAACCAAGGGTAAGGCGAACATTCATTCCGTCCTGCCAAATACCAAATAATGTGTTCACGGACACAACAATTACACTGGCTAGCCTAATTTATACAAAGCTGTGTCCATTAACATGATATTTTAAACCTTACTACAACGCGCCAGGCGATCAAAGTCGTCGGCTAAAACATTTAAGGAATTCGCATAGACGTGCGTTCCGCTACTTCATAACAGTAACGGGTGTTGACAGCTCCCTAAGCTGCTCTCATAGCATGGGTATTAATACCTGTGACCTTCAAATTTCCTAGGCTC
Organism: Meconema thalassinum; assembly: GCA_946902985.2. Taxonomy (NCBI): domain Eukaryota; kingdom Metazoa; phylum Arthropoda; class Insecta; order Orthoptera; family Tettigoniidae; genus Meconema; species Meconema thalassinum. Next base: position 878,693,630 of record OX336389.2, on the reverse strand, counting down.
GTGGCATAATGTAGCACACAAAAAAAGTAGTCATCAGCTGGGCGCAAGCAAGCCTGTCTGCTTCGCGTGCAGCTCGTTTAGCATAGCAAAGAATAGTGCTTTAGAAATGATCATTTTATAATCTTCTAGGAGCACGAAATAAAGTCCTGTAGTGCTCTACAGATTATCTAACAATGCCTCATCACTCCCTAATAATGTTTCCTGGGATTACATTCCCTTTAAAAAGATATAACGTTGCATAATGTTCAAAGAGTATAAATTTTAAGACATAACTCTCGTGCATTCTGACTGCACTGATATCTGAAGATATGTCACTCTTTCAATGTACATGTAGGATTTGATAAGTGTGGTTTGGCATTCTCCCCAACAAAAATTAAACATCTCACCTCTGCTGTGATGTTTTAAATGATACGAGATTGGTTAGTTCATCCATCTAACAGTGTATGAGTTCGTTCCTCTCGAACTACACGTGGTAAAAGTGTACTCACGAAAATGACAAATAAATGGTACAAAAATGTTACGGCAACGGTCGGCCGAAAAATGATACGAGAATAAGCTCTCAAATTAAAGAAGGGACCTAACTATGGGCTGTCCCCCTACTTTCACAAAAGTCTACATCTCTTGTAGTTGACGATGTACTTTACTCTGACATAAAATACTCTGAAATACATGAAGATTGCACCTGCCGTAAAATACACGGATTTGGGGTGTCTCACTGAAATATTGTCCCAGTACTAAAGAAATAAAGTACACACATTTCCTACCTAAGTGGTCAAATATCATGGCGTTTCGGATCAAAATACAATGCAATCACTACTACTTCGACCAGGACAAACTTCTTACAATGTTAACATGACTCACGGTTACATGATGTGGTAGATCACCTTCCAGAACTCCCATTGGAAGGGGTTAAATGCCTTCAAGGTTCCAAGCATTTTTATGATGGGTAAGGCTATGGATTTTAGCCTGTCCTCGTGGTCATCAGTTAGTAAACCGTACATGGATTGTTCGTAGTAGTGTCGGCTGGACAATTCCATGGTGTTGGCGTATTCCGTTGGTGTTACCCTCACATGGTAAATTACTCCTCCATCATCTTCTCACAGTATGGTTGTAGAAATGTCAGCACGTGGTGCATAACGTTAATGATCGTGGTTGAAAAGATATTCACTGATTCTAGTGTAAAATATGATAAAATGCTCACTGGCTCTAATATTTGCAGGTTGTTCAAATACTCTGCTTTACCTGCCACAGATTCTATTTTACCAGCACGTGGTAAATCAAACACTGATTTTACAAGGTTTAAATCACAAAGAATCTGGGTAATCACTGTTGCGTACAAGTGATATATAGGTTTATCATACTGCAATTGTACAGTAGCACACACTGGGCTACACGACGTCGTCGTCAACTCAATATTTCACTTTTATGAAAAAGAATGTTACCCTCGTCTGCCTACAGACGGTCGTCGTGGTTGGTGAAAAATCGAAGTTTTCACACGATCAAGATTTTATATTCACATCAACGTTGCACTGGCTTTACTGAGCCTAAAGTATTACTGTGCGATGTTTAAACTGTTCAATTCAGCTCGATGGCTGTAGATTAATTTCTTCCAACTGTGGGGTCTTCCTATGCCTATAATGGCCTTCGTCTATCAGACGGACAATCGACACAAGCCTCCAGCTTCAGCGGACTATCAAAACTGTGTGATGCGTGCATGGCACGGCTTCCTGATTCCAAGGAAGTAGTCTAGTCAAAGCAGTGACTACTTTCATAAGCCTCCGCATGTCTGCGGTGTAAAATACCTTTACCAAAAATATATTTGCCATTCCCAAAAGGCATAGAAAATGGCAAATTAAGCAGAATTAAATATTTCAAGCTCCTGAGATATGTGGCATAAAAATAGTAGTAATATATCTCTAGGAGGAAAATAAGCTGTCCTATCCGTAGTCAACATAATGAATTGTTCATGAGGAAGCTTCAGGGTGTGTTCTGTAGAACTGAGCATGTCAAGTCAATATGCTCTCAAAGAAATATTTGATGCATGAGCCTGAGCGGGCTCAATACATACAATGATATTTAATAAGCTGATGCAGCTTGATGATCCACGGGCCTATTATGAAGCTAGCTAAAGGTGGCCATACACGTACCGGCCAGACTGTCAGTTTTGCCTGAACAGTCCACACTAAACCGGCGGCCGGAACGTGAGTGGGATCCGGCTGGCCTGTCAGTTCCGACTGAACAGGCGGCCGGTGATCGAACGGAAACTCAATCGTCCATCCGGTTGACCTGAAGAAAGTACAGGCAAGCCAGCAAGTGAGTGGTGTGAGGCGCCAGGCCGCCGGAAGCCTGTCCACGTGGTGAGCAGTGTATATTTGTATGTTTATCGTATCAATACAATTTGTGTGAAGCTAAATTTGTAGGTTAGATTTGATTAACGCTCTATTAAGACCCAACGTTCGTCGCCAGGTGCTGGTTGCGGTGGCATCTAGTAGCCAAATTTGCAGTTATGTGTCGTTGACGGTAGCATTTGGTAGCAAATGTAGGAACCACCAGAAATTGATCGTCTGCAGTCCTTACCTGAATTACAGATAACACACACTAATACAGCCATCGCAGTTAACACCGGTTATCATTATGGTGTTTGAAGCCATTTTGAGTGTTGCCTTAGTAAACGAAAGTTTGATGCTTTTTACGATTGTTATCAGACAAGCTCTACACACACACAACTACACGGGGCTGATAACTAATATGTTTCAAGACCCTTAGATGAATAACAAATACACAGTTTCTTGCAATAATTATGAAGAAAATACTTTCAAAGAGAGTGTTTTGATACTCAACTATGCTGATTATGAATGTAGTTACTTGAAAGGTAGATAACAGTTCAGTTCAATGATCTTGCGGGATTTCCTGCAATAACGAAATAAAATGACGGGTCAGAAGCCATGCGACCACTGCGGGGTTGAAGTGTGCTCTTCCTGTGCGCAAAAATGTCACGCGAAAAGGAAAATCAGTGTATAGAGGTTGATTATGATAATTGTTGTTTTAAGGGGCCTAACATCGAGGTTACCGGTCCCTAGTGGTCTGGGTGATTGCGAAAATGACATTGAAATGGAAACCATAACGGAAACCAAGGTAGACTGAAAACACGTAGCCTACCAAAGGTTACTTACACTGAAAACACTCACAAAAGGCAAGGTAAAGGAAAAAGACTCACAAAGTGGAATTTAGATTCAAAATACTTACAAAATGCAACTTACATTCGAAATACCCACAAAATGCAATGTAGATTCAAAAGACTTACAAAATGCCATGTAGATTGACCATATTTACAAAATGCGATTGAGGTTGAAAATACTTACAAAATGCAATTTAGATTCAAAATTTTACCCAAGATTGAAAATACTTCCAAAAAGCGATAGAGGTTGAAAATACATACAAAATGCAATTGAAATTCCAAACAATCACAAATGTCGGCGCCCGCGATGCAAAATACTTACAAAATGCAATGTAGATTGAAAATACTTGCAAAATGCGAGTAAGATAAAAAATGCTAACAAAATGCAATTTAGATTGAAAATTCTCACAAGAGGTGGTAAAAGGACTTAAAAAATGGAATTGAGATTCAAAATACTGGTTGGTTCTTCAGTTTAGGGGCTGCGAAAACGCGGTCATGTAGCCCCGTGTTCTTTGGGTGTGTGTAGAATCTGTCTGATAATCGGTGTTAATTGTGATGGCTGTATTAGTGTGTTATCTGTTTTAAATTCAAGTAAGAACTGCATACATTCGATTTTCAAGTAGTCCCAACTTTTGCTACCAAACGCTTGTAATGAACACTGGAAAGTACCGTAATTAATTAACTGTTAATAACATCAACTACAGTAATAATACAATAGAAGTAAATGTGATATTCACGTGAGATTTCATTTATCGTTATTTCACAACTATTACATAGAACCAAGTAAGTTACCTAAGATAATTGTAGTTTCTAGTTTTCAGGTGGGACCAAGTAACCTAACTGTGGTAAGGGTGTGATACGAATGATAATAATTAAAAGTTTCTAGTGGTTGCGAGTAATATGGCCTCAGTTCTGTTCTGTTAAAAAGTTTTCAATGTTGGTCCTATGCACGATTTTCAAATATCACCTTTTTTTTGTTTTTTGTTTTGTTTTTTGCAACCGCCGTGTCAAGGCGTGCACGAAGAGGAAGCCCAGGGAGTGTTCCTACGGAAATATCTGCTTCCTTATCTGTGTACATTGCCTCTGCGGGTAAGCGTGTGCACGCCGAGTTTGTGCAAGAGTCTCTATGATAAGACTAACGAATCAGCTGTTCACTGGAAGCCTACTCAGCGCTAAGTGAAAAAGCAGTATCTCCAAGAACATGTCAGTGAGGAAATGAGCTTACTATACATATATGCGGTGTTATTAAAATATATGTGGCTGAAGTGTCATGTATATTCATTTGGGGTATAAACTTCGGAAGCATGTAGCTGTTGCGGTAACGTTCTCGCCTGCAGTTCTCATGGTTGTAGGACCGAATGTCGGCGCAGTCAGTTGGCATTTGAGGGACCCATGTCAGAAGATTTATTCGCATGTTGATGTTCCATTCAGGGAAAATCGGGGCATCCCGGCTTGTCGAAAACCGCAGTAGTTAGACTTAAAACTCATATCACGATTAAACAATTGTTGTTACCCCAGTTAGCAAGCCAGTACAGTAATAGGTGCGATTCCCGGCTCTGCCAAGAAATTTAATTCTGATCTGAGGGCTGGAACGGGGTACACTCAGCCTCGTGAGGCAAAACTGATAAGAGGCGGTTTCAATTCCTACCTCAGCCATCTTGGAAGTGGTTCTCAGAGGTTTCCCACGTATACTCCATGTAAATGCCGGAATGGTGCCTAACTTCAGGCCACGGACGCTTCCTACCCAAATCCTACCTCGATTACAAGTACACACACTCGTACAGACATCACAGCGACACAGGTTATCAGACAACTTCTACACACACCCTAGTACAGGGGCTACATGACCACGATGTCGCAAAGCCCTTAAAGAATCAACAACAGTAGCTTAGTTGGTGGTTTATTTGTGCATGACTTGTGGATCCACAGGTGACAGAAGGGCATTTTTAACCTACTTTCACATTTTGCAAAAATTATGCAAAAGTAGACTTATGAGATCAATCCAGGCAGATGTGTGTGTCCAGTCTGTGTGTGTGTCCCCTTTATCAACTCCTAAACGGCTGCAGCTATCGAAACAAAATTTGATATGGGTTAGGATCTATACAAGGACATCTCAAGGTCATATTTTAAAATTACGTCAGTGCTACCAACTGCTGAAAAATCTCAATTGAAATTTGAACTTCAAGTTGTGGGATATCTCAGAAGGTATTCATGGGAACTGTTCCAAAATTGACGCTCATATAGAACATAATAGTTTAAATTAATTAGCAGGAGCACATATATGACAGTACTACCAACAAGATTCTATGCGTTCTGATAGGTTCAATCTTTAATGAGGCATGTAACTTGAATACTAATGACGGAATTCTTCCAAGATTGGCAAAAAATAGACCATATTATTTCAGATTAATTTTGACCAGTTTTGCTAACATTGTGCTGAGTGTTCAATGTTTATCTGCATGTAACGTTCATACTATCTATTTAACTTCAAACAAATTGTTTATGTGAATAGTGTACCTCAAGAGATGGAACTTAGTATATATTCTGAGTCAACAGGGCTCCAACTGTTGATAAATCCTCTCTTTAGTTTTGAACCCTAGTCTCACAAGGGGACCCTACGGCAATCGGATTTTTGCAATTTTTCCCGCTTCTGGTACTTTAAGTTCAGACCTCGATTAATAATTTCCCAAAAACATTCGAGGCCATATTCATAAATTCTCGAGAAAATAGACTTCCCAAGTTTTTCGTGCGCTTCATATCCAGGAAAGATGTTACCGAGTTCGAGCAGGACACGTGGCTCACCCGGTAACGTTCGGGCCCAGTAATGGCCGGGACGCTAGTTCGAGTCTCACTTCGGATGCTATTTTTTTTCTTTCAATTCATATACTACTAATGTGATTGAAATATAAAAATCATCAAGTCTGTAGTAATTCACAGATATGTATTTATAATTTCCAGTGAAAAAAAAACGCACGTCTCATTTCTAATTATCTACTATTTGAAATTGCGAATAAGCGACAAAAATAATATCCAGCAATATTCACACCTTGTAGATTAATAAAAATATAAATAAAAGAATAAATTTAAACAATGGAATGAGTAAAATTGAATGTGATGAATTATTTGAATATGACGGTTTCTTCGAGATCTGTCATTATTCGGAATAACAGTTCTGCGTGTATCGTTTGCCTTTGTCACGTTTTTCTACCTGCGCAGTGGGCACAGCTGCTCTAGCACAAAGGATTTGTGGATATTCCAGGACGGGTGGAAGATATATAAACCACGTCATTCGCAATGGATGCCTGTTCCAAGTAGGATTTGACCGTTGGTTTACAGAGAAGCAGATAGTGTTTCTTAGGGTTGTGGGTGTATTTTTCTAACATACGATAAAGAAGATCATAATGTCGGGAGTGGAGGACGACAATCCTCCTGGTCCTACGATGGCTGGAGATGATATTGAAGTTACCCTGTGCAGTGAAGATTCGAAATTACGCTTGAAGGATGCCCTCGTATATTACGAGCAGATCCTCACACAAAATTATCTTGTCGCACCAACAGCATCGGAGGTAATTACTGAAGAGAGAATGTTACTAGCAGAAGACTTGTTCCATTATACTGTAGAAACCTTACGCGAAAAAAAGATTGTAATGGAAGAGGAACTAATTTTGTTTGATGAACTGGACGAAGAAAACTCTTTTGAAAAACATCTGTCTGGCAATGAAGATTCTTCTGACAATTATGAACCGGAGAAAAAAAGGGCAAAACCGTACACGGACAATATTCCGCTGGAATATAAGAGAAAAGTTATTAGTAGACTATAGTTCGAGCGCATCTGACATAGAGCCTGAAAGTTCTGAAAAAACAAAAACAAAACAAAAAAAATCAAGAAGTTCCGTGACGAACTAAAGAGCCACTTTTCTTAAAATGAAGTTTCATGCAAATGATAAATCTACGGTATATGAACCTATCTAGAATAATGACGAAATTAAGTTGGTAATATCGAAATGTCTAATTAGTTCGAAATACATCTGGTATACTGTAGCCTAATAGAGCATAACAGTTGGCAGCCCTGGTGACTGAATATATTCTTAGTTCCATCTCTTAAGGTACAGAATAAAAAAATTGGTTGAAGTCCAATGGACGTTACATGCAGTTAGACATTGAATCTATCAGCACGCGTAAATGCATGTTGGCAACATGCAACAATGTCATATCATGCGTGTGCTGGTCAGAAATAGCCTAATCTGAAATATTATGATATCTTGTTGTGCCAATTTTGGACGAAATCCATTTGTTAGTATAGGAGTTATATGTATTTTAAAATTGGACCTATCAGCAGGCTTAGAATCATGTTGGTAGAACTGAAGTATATAAGACACTCCAAAATATCTAAAGTGTCAGGTACCATACGTGTGCATAGTTTAAAGCTGTCGGCTTGCATACTTTCTGATATATTGGTATTTGGATAAAATAATAGAGAGCAATTATTAACAGTTGGCAGCCCTGGTGGCTCTTAAGAATACGCTCAGTCATATCTGTTTATGTACACATGTTACATACAAATTTTGGTTGAAATCCAATTGATAGTGTAGAAGTTATAGGCATTTAAAAATTGGACCTATCAGAAGGCTTAACATTATTTTGGCAACACTGTCATGTATGACCTCCTAGAAATTAAACTGAAATAGTGTTATCTATATGTGTGCCAATTTTGGAATAGCTCCCATGCATACCTTCCATGATATCCAACATGGAGCTCAAATTTCCAGTGCGTTTTTTCAGCAGTTGGTAGCACTGACATCATTTTCAAATATCGACGTGAGATATTCCGGTATACATCTTTACTCATACTAAATTTGGTTTCAATTTCTGCAGCCGTTTAGGAGTTGATAGGGGGGACACACACAGCCAGAAGGACAGACAGACAGACAGACAGACAGACAGACAGACAGACACTTTCCCGGATCTATCTCAAAAGTCTACTTTTTCCTCATTTTTGCAAAATGTGAAAAGTACGCTAAAAACGGATGAAACCGCTTGAAACGTATGGAGGAGTTGCCGAAATGGGAAAAACACGTAAAAAGTGGAGGAACCATAGCAGACAAATATGCGACTATCGATTCGTGGACTAACGATCGCTTTGTGTAAGCTCGACGCAACAACCAACCTGCTGCAAGTCAATTTCAAAATTTTGATTTCAAAGCTTCTGATAAGTGGGTTCAGAAATTCAAACGGAGACATCAAATTCGACAAAGAAAATCACGCAATTTGTCACGGAAAGAGAAACCGCAACAATGGATGAAATCCTGACTGCTGCAGAAGATTTCCGTATCCAGGCTCGTGATGACATACCAAACTTTGATCCCGATCTCGTTATTAATACAGACCAAACAGGTATTGAAAATAAGTAATTTTCCGTAATTAATCAAAATACACGTTCGTATATAGTATTTTCCATTCCTTTTAATTTTGTTCAGGCTGCCAGTACCAGTCGACGTTCGACAAAACTCTAACGACGAAAGGATCCAAAGTAGTACTGGTAATGAAGCAGAATATGAATAGTCACCCATTCCTATACTGCGCAGTACTCTGTAACTCTGTCAGGAAAATTGCTGCCTCGGGTGTTCGTTTTCTTGCAAGAAATAACAGGGTAATTCTGTCCCAAAGTTCAAAAATCGGTCGACGAGTTTTTTAACAAAATACCGAAACATCGTAGTCACGTCATCGAAATCAGGAAAGTTGACCACGAAGCTGTACAAAGACTTTTTAATCAACATTTTGAAACCGTATGTCAAAGAGGAAACGTTTTTCTTGATAATAGATTCCTGGGGAGGCCAAACGTATACCATGATGTACGATGAGGTGTTTCGAAATGACAGGCGTATGCCTACTTGCAAGGTGCAGGCCATTCCACCAAAATGCACTCCGTTGGTACAACCTTGTGACGTGTACTTTTACCGTCAGGTGAAAAATTTCATAATGCGCCTGCAGAATTGCGCCTACCTAATTGAACAAGGACGTGAAATTAATAATAGAGAAGATTGCATAACGATCCACTCTATTGTTCATCACCAGTTGTCCTCTCCTGTTTTCAATAACATGATTAGATATGCGTGGTTTGCTTCTAAACTTTGCGATGGAAGATAAATCTTCATGAACGTGAATGAAGTTTGTTTTCCAATCGATGTATTGAAAGACAATTGCGAATGCAAAAATGCAGCGTTTGTACGGTGTGCGAGATGCCGCGAAAATTACTGTTTTCCCTGTTTTTATGATGCTTATCACTGTGGCTCGTGTTCAATTACACCCGATGCATAGAATAAACGAATACAGCTCGAATAATGAAGCATTCAATTTCCTATCCCACATTTTCCAGTTCCGTCCCAACTATTTTGTTTGTTATAAATTACAAAGTAATTGTAATTGTTTATAGTTAAAAATTGATGTACATAAAGTAGAGTCTTATTTTCAAACAGGAGATCATTAGAAATGAGACTTGCGTTTTTTAATTGGAAATTATAATTACATATCTGTGAATTACTACAGACTTGATGATTTTTATATTTCAATCACATTAGTAGTATATGAATTGAAAGAAAAAATATAGCACCCGAAGTGAGACTCGAACTAGCGTCCCGGCCATTACTGGGCCCGAACGTTAGCGGGTGAGCCACGCATCCTGCTCGAATTCTGTAACATCTTTACTGGATATGAAGCGCTCGGAAAACTTCGAAGTCGATTTTCTCGAGAATTTGTGAATATAGCCGCGAACGGCTTTGGGAAATTATTGTTCGAGGTCTGAACTTAACGTACCCGAAGCGGGAAAAATTACAAAAATCTGATTGCCGTAGGGTCCCCTTGTCAGTACAGTATATCAAAAGGTATGCTGGCCAATAGTACTAAACTTTGCACATAAGTAGAATATAGTATTTCAGATTAATTTTGAATAATCCATACTTAACAGTGGTGCCAACATGATCTACATAATATGCTGATAGGTTCAATATTTAACTGAACGTAATTTCCATAGTTAAGAATGGATTTCATGCATTGTATGACTGAAGAGACGTATGCCTATTTACAGAGTCCATGACACTACAAGCTGCCTAGTAACATTCCGAGACATTTGAGACAGAGACTCAATGTCACAGAAAGTATTTATATAAACAGTTCGAAATTGTGTTCACTGCAATGCCTTAATATCGCAGATAGGTTTTGAGCAACAGTAATTATATCAGAGTTACCATAATAATTATGTGTGTTTATAGGTTTCATATTTAACTGAGTAACTTCCATAACGTTATGGTGTTTGAAGCCATTTTCAGTGTTGCCTTAGTAATCGAAATTTGATGTTTTTCAGTCGCTCAACATGATTGTACCCAATTGTGATGGGTTATCCCCTAATCCTGATTTTTTTTATGAGATTAATAAATACATTGGGATGGCCAGTTTCAATCGTCAAGCAATCATCATCAGATCTATTACACTCAGGCTATTATATCTATGTTTAAAAGTATGGGTGAAAGTGTCTACAATATGTACACTTATTTAGTTGCAGTAGTAGTTAAAATAAAGCAACTAGTCAATATTTCTTAGTTATAGTCTAGTCTATGTGATGTTTTGTTAAGATACTGAAAGTGGTGATTGACCTCCAAATTTGCTTGCTTAGTGTGAATTTGTGATGGTTGTTAAATGGTCAGTCCAGATTGTATTGTACAGCCTACCTACCTGGTTGAGTCGTACGTGGTCCAGATGAGAGCAGTTAGCTTCGTCACTGTCTGCTCTCAACTAGGGGAGTTTTCTGTGCGCGAGAATCTATCTTCCTGGGCTTTCCCCCTCTCGCATTCCTAAATATCTGTGTTCATCGAACAACTGTAACTGTGTGTTGCCCAGTCTAGTCTTCCTAACAGGGTGTATGTTACTGTATACTGGACATCTTCAACTATTAAAGACCAGTTTTCATTCTCGCCACGTATCAGCGAAAGAGCCATATTCAAGCGCAGACTGTCAAATGAGAATGTACCGGAACCTTTAATACTGCCGTTAATGCCAGCTTTGGTTATTGAAGAAAAGATACATCGTACATCCTGATCCAATAACATGTTTCCCTTATTAATCCCTTATCTAGCTTGGCTACCACGTTATGTTGTGTCTTGCTTCCAACGGGGTGTGTTTTTTAATAGTGAAGAGGGGTGAACTCTCCATGAATATGTGTTCGTTTAAATTATTGGGGTTGTTTATTTAGCTAAGTGTATCTCGATTGCTTCCTTTATGTCAAGAACCTTTCGGTTCATAATGAATTATATTTAAGTGGTGGTTTCAATATTAGTGAAACTGTGTCCCGCGTCGAACATGTGTTCGCATACGGCCAAGTGCGTCCCGTATTTTATCGCATTTCTGTGTTCATTTTATCGTGTATCCATTCTTCTCCCACTCAGCCCGAGATTTGCTTGACACGCTGTGTTTTGGCACGTGATGGAATATACTCCTGACTTTGAATACGGGTCTTGTTTATTTAAATTTCTGTTGTGCAGATGCTTTCCGGTTGTGTTGTTTGTTCTCAATGCTATTTTAATGCCTTGTGTTTTGAACAGATTGGTGATTTTGTATGTATTCGCGTTCATTTAATTGAAACGCGCCATTTTTTCTCATTATTTTCCGGCTTTTGAATTGTTTTATTTTATGCCTGGCTGCAATTTGATCTTTTTTTTTTTTTTGGACGGAGAAATATTTTCTTTCTCTATTTGCTTGATTATTCTTATTTCCTTATTGTAATTATCTTTTGACATGGGTTTGTATAAAGCCCTGTGCCCCATTGAATTGAACTCTGCTAATTTGTGCAGACTGGGGTGATTGACTGATTGGCAATTGCATGCGATGTTTGTGTTGGTTTTCGGAAGAACGAATATGAAAGTTCATTATCTTTACGTTCGATAGTTATGTCGAGATAATTTATCTTCCGATCGGTTTCGGGATCCTTGGTGAATTAAATGGAGTGGTGTAGGCTATTAATGGCTTGGAATATTGTTTATTCGCTTGTAAACTCAGCGTCCTAGATGCAAATGTCATAATCCACGTATCTTTCTCACTTTATCGAGTTCTGTTCTAGGAACGCATTTTCCAATGTGTTAATGAAGATGTCGGCAATTAGCCCACTTAGTGGTGACCCCATGGCTAAGCCCTCTGTTTGCGTGTATATTTTATTGTCAAACTGAAACATGTTTTGACACGTTTTGGCTGAGAACGACCCTCAGTAATTTCGCGATCTCTTCGGTTTCTTTTGCCGAGCTGTTTGTCTTTAAATTGTTTTCGATAATACTGATTGCTTCATTAATTTGAATGTTGGTGTACATGTTACCTACATGTTAGTTATATCGTAGGATACTAGCCGCAAGCTGGGTTTCATTTGTAGCATGTTTAATGCACTTACTAGTTGTGTTCTTTACTGAATTGTTTTTGTCGATGAAAAGGCGGTGTTTTTTTTAGTAATTCTTTACTGATTTTGTAATTTGGTGCGTTCCTGCAATTAACTATTGGTCTTCTTGGGCATTCTTTTTGTGTATTTTTGGTAGTCCTCTCAAGGACGGTACTTTCGGGTTCATATTTATTAATTTTGATTTTTCGCGTTTGGTCAAAACGTATTCTGTTCCTATTAACAAACTTTTCATTTGTTTTTTGGAATTTGTCTGTTGGGTCTTTTCCTAGTTCTTTGATTTCACTGTTGTTCAGAAATTCGATTGTTTTATCGATGTATTCTGGTTTGTTTAGGATTACTGTGGTGTTCCCCTTGTCTGCTTTCGCAATGACTTGGTCCTGTTCTTTTATTTTTTTTGTCTCAATGACTTTACCTCTATGAATTGTATGTTCCCATGAGTGCTGTTGCTTTTACTCTCTCGTTGGTAGATATTTTTTGCCTCGTTCGTGGCTAAATGTTTGGTTATTTTCCTATCTTCTACTGGAAACTTTTAATTGGCTATCTCAATGTCTGCGATTAATTGTTAGCTATTGTGGGTCGTGTGTGCGTTCATGTAATTGTATTTCAATCCTTAGTTTAACACGTCCAAGTGTATTTATTAAGCTCATGTAATTTTTTCAGGATTAGGGAATAACTCATCCCAATTGGGTACAATCGTGTTGGCCGACTGAAAAACAACAAAGTTTGGTAACTTCCATAACATTCAGTGGATTTCTACCGTACAGTGTATGCCAAAAGAGAGTTTCTTGGAGATAGCAGTTCTACCAACAACCAAATATTTCTCCCAGAGCTTCTGAGCTGTAGGCTGCTCTCTCAGTATCTCAGAATCCATGCAAGGAAACCATTTCGAACATATTTTACTCCTCTATTAGGCCACATTACTTCAGGTAGGCCTATACTTTGAAAAAATGTCATGATGCCAGTAATATACCAACATAATTCCATAGATAAATGTATTACTCTAAATCAACCTAATTAGAGGAATAAGGATCGAATTTTAAATTTTAAGAAAAGTAGACTCTTTAGTTCGCCACAGAACTACTTGTTTCTGTTGTCATCAGTCGTTTCTGTTGTCATCACGGTCAAGCACGAAGGAGAACAGTGTTCCATCTATAGGTTACGTCTCATTTCCACTTCAGTTAGATGCGTTAACATCGTCTAAACGCTACGAGTTCAGTGGTGGAGGTAATTGTTGTTTTAAGGGGCGTAACGTCTGAGTAATGGTAAGGACGATAATGAAAATGAATAAGAAAATGAACAAGAATGTCCGTGAAAAACTAATCCGCCTATCTTCATGTATAAGTCAGTAATGATCTGAGGGCATGAACAGGATACACTCGGTCGACACTTGGTTCACATTATATTCAGCCATCCTAGTAGTTTGTTTCTGTGTTCTCCCTCTTCTACCCCATGCAAATTAATTGCGGGATGGTACCTAACTCAACGCTATAACCACCTCCCTCCCAATCCTACCCCTATTTACAAGTAGGCCCACACACATACTAGCACTGACACCACAATAACATGTGTTGCCAGCCATATTCCACATACACACACAAGTAAATGGGGTTAATGATTACAATTGTGTAAGTCCTTAACTGAAACAACAACAACAACTGCAACTGTTAGCATAACGTGAAAGATTTTGTTCTAGGCAGTGTGAGGGCCAGTAGTGCAGGCCTGCGGTATTCCATGCCTACTTGAACTGTTCACGCAACGCTGTAAGAGTTGTCTTGTTCCTCACTGCTCTATTGGGGGAAAGTCCGGTGATTGTGCTAGCCAGGTAAGTTATTGCACGTTTACTTGCGCGGGCAGTGTGTACGAGCATTATCCTTACCCTGATAAAAAAGAACGGATCGAAAAACACACTGCATGTACCAAGCGCTGGTCACAGTTTCCTCCATTAACACCAAAGGTGAACGAGTGGTGTAGACCATAAGGCCTGGGGTCTAAGAGAATGCGCTCAACCAGATCTACGTCGTGCATGCGATCGACCAACACTTGGGTACAGTCAGAATCTGTTCTCAAAGCTGAACACCACGGCACGCTATCCTATTTTCTAGGTGTTTCTCAGACGGCACCAGAAGAGCCATGCACATCTTGACGTGGGTGTGCAGACGTACTAGAGATGTGCCCATAGGTCCCCTGCCTGTAATTGGTTCCTAACGGTTCGTGATGACACTTCTGGGACCACATCGTGGTTGTACGATCTGCCACTGCTATCCGCACAATACGACGATCTTAGCGGGCGTCTGACGACCAGTACCGTACTTTGTTTCCGGGTGTGGGAATGTTTATTTGTCCACTACCGACATGGTATATCCAGCATGTGCGGCATTTCTCTGAAAGGACCATCCTACCACTCGAAAGACTACAATTTAACCCATCTCATACTTATTCAGTTGGCTTCAGGAAGCACGAAGGCATATGCTGTCATCCGATCAAATTCATCGTCCTTCCACGTGTTGTGATTTCTTCCAGCGGTTTATTTCAAACAAACAGTATATAACGGTAATGACAGTGGAGCATAATACATGTATGATGCATATTATGTTATACTAAAACATTTAACTTACACAAATATTCCTTTCCTTAAAAGAAAAACTAAAACACTGCCCAGCCACATTAATGTGGCCACCCGGCAATAGCCTGCATAACCACATTTTGCAGCGCGAACCACTGCGAGACGTGCAGGTAGAGATTCAATGAGGTTCTAGATCTAGAAGTTACCGACACGGTAGTGGAGCCATGCCGACTCCAGTATCGTGGCCCTCCTTCGGCCTGGACCCGTCCGGCGATTGTTGCAGGGTGTTTGCGTTCAGACGTTGCACACCGTATACGCCACTGCCACATCTGTCCGATGGAGCATAAAACATGATTCATCGGAAACGGCCACCTGTCGCCACTCAGTGGACGTCCAGTTGCAGCATTGGCGTGCAAATTCCAGCCTTCGTCGCCGATGAACAGCAGTCAGCATGGGTGCATGAACCAGGCGCCTGCTGCGGAGGTCCATATGCAGCAACGTTCGCTCAACGGTCGTTGAGGAGAGACAGTTGGTAGCCCCGTGGTTTATCTGGGCGGTCAGTTGCTCTGCAGTTGCAAATCTAATCGCACGTACACATCTCCACAGCCGTCGTTCACTCCTCTCATCAATGGTCCGTGGTGCACCACAGTTGCCTCGGCGCCAGTGTTTAATAGCTCGTTTTTGCCATGCACGGTACATTTTAACGACGACGCCACGCGAACAGTTTACAAACGTAGCCGTTTCGGAAATGCTTCCACCCTTGGCCCGAAAGCCAATGATCATGTCCTTTTGGACGTCAGATAAATCTGCATTGCGACAGCGACTGCACTGTTTTCCCCTTCCACTTGACAAGCTTTATACAGGGAGCGGCAAAAAGATCTGACGGTTTTTAAATCACAACAACTCAAACATTTTAAATGATACAAACTCTTTTATTACTTATAACAGCAAGGTGGACATGTCAATTAATGGAAAACATGAAAGAACAATAGATTTTAACTTTTAAGATTTGAAGATAACGTCTTTCAAATGATGCCCATCTTTTGCCATACATTCTTCCAGTCTTGCACTGAAGCTTTGCATAGTCATTAGGCTTCAACTGCTGGACAATAACCATTTTATACGGATGAAAATGCAAATCGAAACGCAATATTCGTCTCACTGTTCGATCAGACATTTGCAAAGCAGCAGCTTGTTTACGAGCCGGCCGCCGTGGACTGGTTTCCACAGCTTGTCTTCACTCGCTCAACATTTTCTGGTGTCCTGGCTGACCTTGGACGGCCTGTCGACGTACGTTTTAAGGCTGAACCTGTAGCTCTAAAATTACTCACCCATAACAACATTGTGTTACGAGATGGAACGCGTCCTCTTCGACCCACATTAAAGTGTTGTCGGAACTGACGCTGAGTAACGACGCAAGACTCACCACTTTTAAAAAATGCCCCGACAACAAACGCACGTTGTTCACCTGTCCACAGCTCCATGGCTACTGAAATGGCATCACGTAGGCTCATCATCGCGCCAATCCCCACTACCCCCCACCACTAACTCGCTCAGCCGTACAACGACATAAACCGTCAGATCATTTTGTCGCTTGGCAAAAGATGGGCATCATTTGAAAGACGTTATCTTCAAATCTTAAAAGTTAAAATCTATTGTTCTTTCTTGTTTTCCATTAATTGACAGGTACACCTTGCTGTTATAAGTAATAAAAGAGTTTGTATCATTTAAAATGTTTGTGTTGTTGTGATTTAAAAACCGTCAGATCTTTTTGCCGCTCCCTGTATAACCTCCACTGTTGGTGCTGTCACATGCCGTCTGTGCGTGGTTATTGCACGTTCACGTCGAACATAGGCGGTGGTCACATTAATGTATGTACATTTTTGCTATATCTTTCATGGGGATGAGATGTATGGCCAGGCATTATTCAATAATACTGAAAATATCAGAATTCAGTTGCTACGCTTGCCTAAGCGCAGCGCTAGGCCATTGGACCAAGCTATCTGCAGACTCAGTGGACGTGGGATCGAGCCCCATCGTCAACCATCATTGAAATGGTATTTCGAGGTTTCCCATTTTCAACTCCAGGCGACTGCCGGAAAGGCTCCTTCTAATAGGCAACGGCTGCTTTCTTCTATCGCCTAGTTTCATCCATCTCCATTCATTCCCTCTTCCATTAACTCCTCTCATGAGTTTGGCGCCAGAAAAAGCATTCGGCCGTAAAAAGAACACCCGCCACGTAGACTTTCATTGCATCTTATCCCCGACCCCGTTGAACACGGGAATAATAACGGGTAGACATACATACTGAAAAGAAGAAAGTTCGTACCTCCGCTACACTGATGAACATCGAACCATGGAAAGGCCTATGTGTTTCAGATCTAGATGATGAATACCTATTAACCTTTCTAACAAGGTTATATTACAGGCGAGCACGTGTTACACCACTCGCAATTTGCAGTTTCTTTATAACGTTGTTGACACACACAGTTATAGTAGACCCATCGTTACTTCCGACTTGAAGTTTCAGTGCTACGCTACAGCTATCTAGCGGTCAAAAGTGAAATAACTTTAACTAGCCAATCAAAGACAGCCATTCACATCGATATTCACGACAAATCGAGTTTCGTTCACGATGTCGCGATTTAGCGAACGACTCGCGATTTTTCGTGATATATCGATCTGAATGTCTGCCTGTGATTGGCTAACTAAAGTGATTTCACTTCTGACCGCTAGATAGCTGTAGCGTAGCACTGAAACTTCAAGTCGGAAGTAACTATGGGTCTACTATTGCATTGAAGTTGCGGGGACAAGTACAAATCCTGGACAAGAAACGTCTCATACGTCCAGTGGACGATATGTTCACACTGAGCAAGTTATTCTGGAACTGTGCAATAGAATAACGGTGTTATATTATACGAGTATACGCTCCTGGTTCTCGCCTGTCAGAGGTAGCAATGAGGTGCGGGTAGTATCTGCGCGCGCCCGCTTAGGGGCAAGGTGCGTGGTAGACTATAACATATTATGAAATGAAATGAAAATCCACAGCCTGCTTCCAGTCTCCGACCGGGTCAGGATTGGAATGAATGAATCCCCCATCTAGCGGCGAGGATAGGAACTGTGCCGGCTGCCGAGGCCTGACGCACTCCTCTGGGACAATGATTAAATGAATGACAAATGAAATGATAGTGGAGAGTGTTGCTGGAATGGAATTTTGACAGGGAAAACCGGAGTACCCGGAGAAAAACCTGTCTGCCTCAGTTTTGTCCAGCACAGATCTCACATGGAGTGACCGGGATTTGAACCACGGACCTAGCGGTGGGAGGCCGGCGTGCTGCCGCCTAAGCCACGGAGGCTTACCATAACATATTATGTATCACGCAAATTTTGGCTTGACCCCCAGCCCAAAAGCATATCCATGTCAATATCAAAATTACTTATCCTAGTTTCATGTAGTCAATATACAAACACTCAATGTTCAAATAAAATACAAAATGCTCAGTTGAACATAAATTCCAGGACAAAGAAAAAATAACTACTCACGTTACTTTCTTCGGGCTAAGCGAGGAGCAATTAATCGTCAAAGTGCTAATTAATCATCAAAGAGCCCATAATCCTTACAAGAAATTCTGGGACGGCATCATTTATCCTGCGTTTACTTGGTCGTAAGTTTCTGCATTATTCTTCTAGGCATGAATTGAATTTTTGTCTTCTTTGAGGGGATAATCGCAATTTAAGGATTCTGTAGTTCCTTTTTCTTTTATGGTCAGGGTTTTATGTCTGACGAGTCAACTGACAACTTGGGCAGTTGTAGAATGTAGCAACACCATACTTTAAATGCCCAACCTTAATTTTTGAAAGTTGAGATGTGTTGTATTTACTTAGGGGCTAGGAAAATCTTCGTGTTAAACACCACGAAGCCTATTAGCGTCTGACAACGTGCAGTATGCTTGCTCTAAATGTTAGGGTCTAAGTTTTGGGTATGTGCTCCGGAAATTGCATTTGGGAGTGAGAAAAACCCGGGCTGCACTCAGGATGAGTTTAGTCAACGCCGGGATTTGAACCTGAAATATTCGACCGAGCAGCGTGAAACCGGAGCGCACTTTGCTACGCCTGTGGGTGAAGGTTAAAAATTCTCTTATCTGTTTAAGGATTATGTTGAAGTCTCTTAAGCCACTGGCCGTCCAAAAGGTCTCCTCACATAGCCTATCTTAATGCTCGATGTGTGATACATGCTATGGGCTTTGTGCCATTTTCACCACAGTCCGATCAAATTAACACCCACCAATGGACGTGACCGCACAAATTTAAAACCAATACACACACTGAAAATCTCGCACACAGCTAATCCATGGCGAGCGTAGCGATAATTACAATATCTACCAGCATCGGCAGGTGAGTGATTGGTCACATGGGCAACGTTCACCTCCTGACCCGAACTTAAGCTGAGACGAGCTCCTACTCTCGTTTTTCTTTTCTTTAACTAATTAATTGAATAATAATTATTATTATACCCTTGCACAACTCTTGATCATCGCACAACAAATACTCTGGCTATGGTTATTTGAATTACAATAGCCGGAGGTAATAATCCAATCATTATTAGTAGTATCATTATTACTACCCTCAAGTTCTCCCTTCAAAACAGAGGAAAAGGAGCCCGGTTTACGGGCACCAGTCTCTGATTCTTCCCGCATTCACCTTTTCTGAGGTACTATGCTGTCACAGTATGAGAGTAGTAGTAGTAGCGGCATTAAATCTAATAGAGCAGGTTTGACCAACAACTTTGGTCGCGTACAGAAGTCCCGCTAAATTCTTGGCAAGGTTATGTTTTCTGCGCCGCAGCTGTAAAGGAACCGTTCTGCATGGTTTGAGTGGGGAGGGTCGGCGGCGGAATGGCGCAACGATCAAGCTACTATCTCCCACCGGGTTCGATTTCTGGTTCATACATGCGAGATTTTCCAGGTAAAATGTCACATCCAGTTCGGATTCCTCGTGAAATGGAGGTCCCTTGTGAGATTATCGCTCACGTAAAACTACACGCTTAATTTCGGCTCCCACTCACGTTTTTCATCGTAATTTAAGGGGTAAAATAAGACACAGCTTTTTTCCTTTTTGTAATCGTGAAATACTCATTCGTAATCGTGAAATACTCAAGTGTTGACAAACAGGTTAAGGTGGTGGTTCTTGTTGCATTTTAGGGGCTTGGACATCGTGGTCATGTAGATATTGATGATTAGCAAAAGCAACTTGTCTGTTTTTTAAGTCTCTCATTTATTTTCCATCTTGTTTTTCTACAGCTCTCTTATGTTTCCCTTTAATACCTTATTCTTCAAAATAAAAAGAGCACAAATGCATTTAGTAGTAACTTAAATTACATTTTGAAACATTATGGTGTTTGAACAAAAGTTTGGTGATTTTCAGTCGGTCAACACGAATGTGCAACATATATAAAATAACATTATTGTATTTAACATTTATATGTATAAATTCACAGCGTCGAAATCTTGATAGTTGATATCTCAGCAAAATTAATTACAGAAAACAAGGGTGCAATTATGTCTATTTTGTGGAAGAAATTATTGTATTAATACCATGCATATTATTAATTTTCATTGCAGTCAGGCACTGAGTCCCGGCGGCAACAAGAAATACAGTAATACAATAAGTAGGCCTAACTAATCGTAATACTAGTGAATTAAAATGTCATTACTTCCATACCCTAAATGTATTAATACCAGGCAATCAGGCATTCATTTATTCGCATTATGCTACTCTCTCCAGCCTCCGTGGCTTAGGCGGCAGCACGCCGGCCTCTCACCGCTGGGTCCGTGGTTCAAATCCCGGTCACTCCATGTGAGATCTGTGCTGGACAAAACGGAGGCAGACAGGTTTTTCTCCGGGTACTCCGGTTTTCCCTGTCAAAAATTTCATTCCAGCAACACTCTCCACTATCATTTCATTTCATCTGTCATTCATTTAATCATTGCCCAAGAGGAGTGCGTCAGGCCTCGGCAGCCGGCACAGTCCATATCCTCGCCGCTAGATGGGGGCTTCATTCATTCCATTCCTGACCCGGTCGGAGACTGGAAGCAGGCTGTGGATTTTCATGCTACTCTCTAATATACTGTGTGTAGGCCTACATACTTCGGAAATGACTATATAACTACTTCAGGAAGACCATTTCAAATATCAATGGTTCTATTTACAAATGGTTACTTGTATATATTAGTTTTAGATTCCTATTCTTAATCTTGTGGAAGTGATCATTTCTGCCATTATAATTAGATTTTTCTAGCCTTTCGGAGAGTTTATTCCAGGCTGGTAGCCCTGGGTATGCTCTGTAAAGAGCGTATAGACGTATTTGTTCTTCAAGATTGTAATGATTCCCGGCCCAGTTCTTAATGCATACTCGTTACGCTGGCTTGTCTATTAAACTCATTACAAACAAACCAAGCAACTTCTCTAAATCTTCTATCATTCCTGCGTGGAAGGGATGCCATACTGAGGCACCATACTCTAAAATTGGTTGCACTAACGACTTACAATACATGCAATTTCTTTTGCACGTCTACTACTACCTCATCACAAAACAAATGGCCTGGCTGTAACAATGGCAACTTGTCTAACCCAGCTCAGGTCCTTTGTCAGCGTTATTCCAAGGTACTTGAAGTGGTCACACTGTGGAAATGGCATATCTTATCATATAAGGATGTTTGTTTAATCCTTTCTTCCCAATGTAATCTCATTTAATTTCTATTAGCCATTCTGCTAAACTATTTAAATCACCTTGTTTGTGCCAATCATTATACCAGGTGAGTCAGCCGCCCCTTATAATATTGCTTTTATGCAGCCCAACAAAAGTGTTATGTCATGAAGCACAGAAATATCTACCTTTATGACATAACACGTTAGTTGGGCTGCATAAAAGCAATATTATAAGGGGCGGCTGACTCATCTGGTATATTTTTCTATATAGAATACAGGCATCTGCAAATAACCTTATGCTGTATTTTATTGCGTTTGGTGGGTTATTTATGAAACAGATATATGGAAATGGGCCTATTAAGCTACCGTGAGGGACTCCTGACATTACGTTGATGAACTCGGAATATTTGGCCCCAACCTGTACTTGCTGTGTTCTGCCTCTAAGCAATTCCTTAATTCACTTCAAAACGCTATAGTCTATCCTACTGAGAGTCAATTTGTGAAAGAGAATGTTGTGAGAGACAACGTCAAATCCCTTTGAAAAAGCAATGGCAATGGCATCTATTTCGCAACCCACATTTTGATTCTGCTAGGTCCTGGTACAGTTTAATAACGGAGTCTCACACACGAATAGCCCTTTCCAAATCCGTGCTAATGAGCACTTCCCTTATCTTTCCAAATCCATCTTATGTAATCAGTTATTAAATGTTCTAACAGTTTACACACCTCGGATATCAGGCAGACTGGCCTATAATGTGCAACTGAGTATTTATCTCCGTTTGTAAATAGGCCATTTTTCCACTCGTCAGGTACGCAACTGTTATTACTCAATATGATAAATATGTTTTTTACGTAACCTAGTTGGTGGATCTTGCTGACAATGTTTTCAATACCACTGGATACCCTCTTAGAAGTTTATGGATCTCATTTCTAATATCGCTTGATTTTACTTCATTTTTTTTTCTCACAGACTGGATAGGAGTCGTGAGCTGCGGATTTTGTTAAACACGTTGGAATACCATTCATTTAGAGCGTTCGCCTTCTCCTTACCTTCTTTTATGATGTCACCTTTGTCACTCTTAATCGTCTCGATCCCTGCTATAGAACGACAATGACAGAAGACATACGAGGGAAGTTCCGAAAGTAAGTTTCGTATTTTATTGCACGAGCAGATGGTACACTAGGTGAGTCAAACAATCACCACAAGAATCTACACCCGTGGCTGGTTCAATGGCGGAATGACGCATGCGCAGAGCGCTGATGAAGAGAGACGAGCAGCAGGCCGGTGTGCCCGAAATCTAGTGATGTGCTTGAGCCCGGCTCGAGCTGCTCGAACAGATGACGTCAGAGTTCGAACAAGTTCGAGCTGTGCTCGA
This sequence comes from Meconema thalassinum, assembly GCA_946902985.2. Classification (NCBI taxonomy): domain Eukaryota; kingdom Metazoa; phylum Arthropoda; class Insecta; order Orthoptera; family Tettigoniidae; genus Meconema; species Meconema thalassinum. Next base: position 878,670,369 of record OX336389.2, on the reverse strand, counting down.
GCTTTTGTGCGCGCCGTGACCTATCGGCGTGTTCTTATCACCCAGAAACCTCAAGAAGGTTGTGTTTAGAGTATTGTGCTAGGCGGAATCGACTCGTCATGTTGTTGCTGTGCACTGCTGTATAGTTTGTTCATATAACCCCTTCAAACAGTATCTGTGATGTTGAGACAGCTACAAGCCGTGTTTGTGCGATGATTCGATTCACATGTCTCCCCAGAATATACAAACTGCCTACTGAACATCATTGGAGTGCACAGGACAAATTCACGGGTCACAACACTTCCTTAGTACAATGGTGTGGCAACAGTATATGTACATATGCGATTGATTAATTAATTAATTTTACCTCAGTGACTCCTGCATCAGCGGACTATATTTTTAATTCAGATGTTAAATTATGAGACTATCTGTTCTCCTTTTTCTTTTCAATGTTTCATTAAGCCGTAATATGATGTAAGTGTGCACCATACCATACCATTAATAACAACAATAATAATAATAATAGTAATAATAATAATAATAATAATAATAATTTGTTCCGTTGCAGGAACATACAGTATGTTTGCTACTATCGTCGACAGTATTACATCCTTCCCTGAAGCCAAAGGCGTATCAGAGATGGGGTGTGAGGGAATTATCTTATTAATATTATTATTATGTACAATTTCTCTTTCCCTGCACAAAGCACCTGATGGTCACCACTCCGCACACAGCAATATACTGAGAGTAGTAGTCAAATAGGTTCATTCACACCGTACGCAACAGAATCTCTACTTAGTATAAAACAAAGTACCCGATTCTTGGCTGTCACGGGTAATCTCGAGAACTACTGAATGGATTTTGATGCGGCTTTCACCATTCTGTAAAGGTAATCTCGAGGAAGATTTATGTAGAAAATAATTTATTTATGATCAAAGGAAGCCAAGCAGTAACGATTTCAGTTAAAAGGTCGAAAAAAACCTGGCGTCCGTGCGCTTTTTAAGCTTACGCTGGGCAAACCGTTAAAAATATCAATATACTATGAGTGTAACAATTGTTCAGCATGAAAAATTCTACAAAAAAGTCCGCGAGAGCATATCTCTATCTTCGATACTTCGCCCACTGTAAGTGCTTTTAGTTTGGACGGAAGGGGGATTTGTGTCTCATGCACCTCGCCATTCTTAAATTCCGTCTGACTGGAATTCCTTGCACATTCATAACTGTTCCCGGGCGAAGCCGGGGTGTGTTGCTAGTGGTTCCATAAAATATCGTCTGGGCGGTCAGCGCTTCGCATAGTTTGTGTGTGGTCCCTTGACAGTTCGAACAGGTTCGAGACCGTATCGAGCCTACGTTGCGCATTGGGCTGGCGCGACCCCGCTCGAACTTGTGTATCATCATACACTCCTAGTAATGCGCTTGAGCCCGGCTCGATCTGCTGGAACAGATGACGTTGGAGTTCGAACTGGTTCGAGCTGGGCACGAGCATTTGAGCGCACCGCGACCTATCGGCGTGTTCTTATCACCCAGAAACCTCAAGAAGGCTGTGTTTAGAGTATCGTGCTAGGCGGAATCGACTCGTCATGTTGTTGCTGTGCATTGCTGTATAGTTTGTGCATATAACCCCTTCAAACAGTACCTGTAATGTGGAGACAGCTACAACCTGTGTTTGTGCGATGATTCGATGCACATGTCTCCCCAGAATATACAAACTGCCTACAGAACATCATTGGAGTGCACAGAACAAAGGCGACGGGTTACAACCCTTCCTTAGTACAATTGTGCGGCAACGTATGTGTACATATGCGATTAATTTGTTCCGTTTCAGGAACATATATTTGTTTATATCCTTGGCAGCAGTACATCATTCCCAGAAGCCAAAGACGTATCAGAGATGGGGGGCGGTGAATAACCTATATTCATTACAGTATTATTATGTACAATTTGGTTTACGTCGCACTGTCACAGATAGGTCGTATGGCGACAATGAGATAGAAGAGGGCTAGGCGCGGAAGGATGCAGCCGTGGCCGTTATAAAGGTACAGCCCCAGCATGGGAAACCATGGAAGACCATCAGCAGGGCTGCCGACAGTGGGATTCGAAACACAGATAGCCTAATATACCGTACGCGAGCAAAAATTTGTAGTAAATATCGTCTGGGCCGTCAGCGCTCCGCATACTTTATGTGTGGGGTCACCTGGCAGCTCGAACAGGTTCGATACAGTATCGAGCTTGCGTTGAGTATCGAACCGGCGCGAGCCCGCTGGAACTTCAGTATCATTCGCCCATCACTACCGAAATCATTCGAGTATAACTCACGATGGCAGACAGACGTGTATTGACACCGTGGTTGCCAATGGAAGTGCGTGCTGTTATCCGATATGAATGGACACGTGTGTCAGTCATCCATGAATGCCTACAGACCGTGATCGAAGTGGGCGTCTCTCCTCATCGACGAATGAAAACCACATTGCACGAGTACAGGACATGGTGTTAATGGACAGGCGCATAACGGTGGTAGACCCTAGACGTGGCGTCCACACTGCGGGCCCATGACATGCTTCATGATGTGTTTCGCCAGATGTGTACCGAGAAACCTGACCTCGGAGCAGGCTGTGCGACAATTTCTTGCTTCGCAGGGCACCTAGTTTTACCAGAGTGGTTTCTTCAAACTGATTGCACAATACAAGTATCTCAATGACTGCGGTGACTATGTGGAAAAATAGTGCAAGTTGTATAGTTGCCATGGTGTTTGTCAGTTTGGCAATAAAGGGTCCCTGGGGGGAAAATGACGAAACGTATTTTCGGAACTTCCCTCGTATTTAGCTACTTAGCAGTTATATACATTGAAAGCGATGTTACAAGGGCACTGGCGTACGATGCTATAATAATCATCGCTGGGCAAGGAGTAAGATTTAGAATATTCTAGGAAATTTTTGGCAAGTGATAATACAATATTACCATTTTACATTTCATAGTTCATGGGAAATCAGTTATTCATTAAATGTGAAGGGTGGCATTCCTTGCCGGCCTAGGGCGGGAAATATCTACATTCTCCACTGACCTTAAAGGTTCGGGCATGAGATGCCCTGGGCTCTACTTCGTGGCAGCATGGGACCATGGCCACCAGTGGCCAGTTTTGACGACTCTGGCTTAGTCTGTTGGTGTGTGTGAAGAACTCATTTTACTCTACATTGTCCCAAGGGAAACTAATAAGCTGCGAAACTTAAGCATGTCTTCCAAGAGAGTTGTACTTCCAAGAAATGGTAGAGTATTTTGCTTGCCGAAAGACAAGAAAAGCCCCAATTTAGATTTCTAAAAATTAAAAATAAGTCATGTTTTCATAAGTTAGTGTCTGCTTTATGAAACAAGTACTGATCATTTGACCATTTCTGTAGTGTCTTTAATATATATTTTTAATCTTTCAGAATCAAGCTTGTTTACTCCCTGCGTCTTCTTATCTATACGTAGTAGGGTCCTAACCAGTAGCCCGTTCTAGCTCTCTACGGCCCTGCCCAGGGCTTGAAATAACAATGAGGTATCAGGAAAAGGAGGAACAGAACAATGGAAGGCGATAAATGAAGCCCTCTAATACTCCAAAAAGCGATAGGATTACAAGAGAACCAGAGATGATCAAGGGAAGTCGGGAAGAACTGTTGAAAAGAAAGAAACCCTGCGAAAATAAGTAAATGCAATGGCAGACATGGATCGGATCGCCGCGCCGTGGTCGCCAACAACGTCCTGGATTTTTGTAACAAGAGCTTGTTTGTATGAGTCTTAAGACGTGTAACCGCTGGCTGTTTGCCGAGTGAGGCAAGATGACAATTCGCTATGAATACAAACATGTTACAGGATAATACACTTTCTCAAACACCGCTGCGTGTTTACACATGCTCCTCATAAATTAACAGAGCGTCGGAGTTGCCACATCTTCGTTTTCGTTCTTATTCAGGGTACATAAAGGCGCTAACTTTCTATTTCTTGAGCACATAACAATATCATTTCTTTAATTTATTGAAAATAAATTAAATTTCATTTCTTTTAGGAGCACGATTGAGCGGTATAGTTGTGCGGGTTAAGTCACTCTCAAGGACTACAATGGAGAACTGTAGTTGTGAGATCAGAGGTTTGAATACCGGCTCTGACCGCGTCCATCCTGAGTGTAGTCCCCTTTCCCATTTGTTCTCCCATACTGCACGTGAATGCCGAGATGGTACCTTCTTTCAAGTCCCGGGCAAACTTCCCCAGTCCTAGAACCTAATCCATATCTCAGTGTTGCCTAATTCTATTAAATGAAAGCTTTCCAGTCGGTCAACACATTGTGCGCAATTACATTGGGCGCGAAAACAAGTATTTACATGCCCTTACCTGAAAGAAATAAGATATTTATTGCAAAACATTATTTTATGTACAACAATGGAGTACTTAATTGGATGACATGTTTCGATCGTCAAGCGATCATCACCAGATCCTGCTCTAGTTAATGTATCATCATCATCCTCCTCTACGGCTTATCCCAATTAGTTGGGGTCGCCGGAGCCAACCCGGCTCATTTTGGTTTTGGCCGGGGATTTAAGACCGGATGCCCTTCCTGACGCCACGTGATTTTTCAGGTGAAAATTTCGCCCAGCTGTCACCGGGATTCGATCCCCGGCCGTCCGGGTGAAAGACGAGCAGCTAAGCCACTACGCCATCACGCTCCCCGCTTAGTTAATGTATGATGTTTGTGAATTACACTTATGCACAAATATATATAGGCTACAAATATATATAACTTACAAGTGTTCGTAAACACTTTTGTAACGCGTCATACTTTTTTTACATAACGGTATTGATGGCGCAGTGGCTTAGCTGCTCGTCTTTCACCCGGACGACCGGGGTTCGAATCCCGATGTTAGTGGGGTGGACTTTTCACCTGATAAATCACGTGGCGTCAGGAAGGGCATCCGGCCTTAAATCCCCGGCCTAAACCAAATTGAGCCTGGTTGGCTCCGGCGACCCCAATTAATTGGGAAACGCCGAAGAAAGAAAGGAAAGGAATTGTATATATATTATATAAATATATATTTGTACATAAGTGTAATTCGCAAACATCGTACATTAACTAAGCCTAAGTGAGCAGGAACTGATGATGATCGCTTGACGATCGAAACACGCCATCCAATTAAGTACCCCATTTTTGTACATAAAAGCGTGTTATTTTGTAATAAATATCTTATTTCTGTCAGGTTAGGGCATGCTACTTGTTTTCCCACCTAAAGTAATTGGGCATAATTTGTGTTGACCGACTGGAAAGCTTTCTTTAATAGAACCTAATAATCACAATAATATGTAGCCAGGACATGACTGGGGGAGGGGGCTTCCGGGGTCAACAATGTTTGACCGGGGATTAGCGTACAAGTGTTATGGCGGTGGCGTATCTGATAGGAGGCGGCCATGACTTACCATTCCGGCATTTGCCTGGAATAACAGTAGGAAACCACGGACAAAATGGTCTAGGATGGCTGAGGTGGGAATCGAACTCACCTCTTCTTAGCTTTACCTCCCAAAGCTGATCAAACCCCCCACTAACCCTCAGACTAGAATTCAACTTGTTGACTGAGCCAGGAATCGATCTCTGGTCCTCAGGAACGGTGGCTAATAACGCTAGCCACTTCATTCCGATGGGGAGAAGTGCAGTAGTTAACAAGAGTAAACACTATTGAAAATGAGTGCAATTTTAAAAAATGTTGGTTTAAAAACTATGAAAATTTGTATTTTAGCATTCAACATGATGATAATGATGATAATTGTTGTTTTAAGGGGCCTTACATTTGGGTTACTGGCCCCATAATTAAATATATGATCATACGCCTAAATGTTGTTGGTACTGACTGGAAAGCTCAGACTATCTCTAGAATCGGAAAACCTCACCGTTGCGTCGGCCGATTTTCCGCGGTTCACCATTTTGAACTCCCGGTAAATGCCGGTACGTGCACACAGGCTAGAGCTGCTTTTATGTAACTGCTTGGCCAATTTGGTACATTTTAATTCATTTCATATCACATTAATTCTGATGAGGTTGGTGTCAGGAAAGGCATCCGGCCGTAAAAAAATCACCAAATAATTATTTACCTCTTCTCATCCTAGACCCTTCAGAAACGGGACTAGTAAGGGATATATCATTATGGTGTTAGAAGCCATTTTTCAGTGTTGCCTTAGTAAACGAAATTTAATGTTTTTCAGTTGGTCAACTCGATTGTAACCAATTGTAATGGGTGGTTCCCTAATCCTGAATTTCCTTTTACATGAGATTAATAAATACACTTGGATGGCCAGTTTCGATCGTCAAACTGGTCATCCAAGTGTATTTATTAATCTTATGAACTTTTTTTTCAGGATTAGGGGAACCACCCATTAGAATGGGGTACAATTGTGTTGACCGACTGAAAAACATTAAATTTCGAAGGTATACAGTATATCTATATATCATATTGTCGTTGAAGCCTAAGTGATTGCTAAGAGTTCACACTCCAGTTTCTGCTACTGAGTAGGCTAGAGCCGTGTAATATGGGCTGTTTAGCGCCAGGTGGTGAGGTGAGGTGTTGTTCTGTTCCAGTAATTAGGTGCGAAGTTTTCTATTGACACTCATCTGTTTACCATCTCAGTGACGCAACAAGTGCTTGACCAAATAACACACACTGTACTAGCAAACAGGTCTGGCAGCCTAACTGTGGCTGTATTGATATTAATACTGTTACGTGCCACCCCCTAGTGGCACTTTTGTTAATTGGATTACGGTGGGGGTACAAAGCACAACACCAATTACTGCTTAAAGAAATAATTAACTTTATTGTGGCCAGAAAATTACACTAATCAGCAAATACAAGCAATTAGGAGCCTTCTCCAGTTTCCTCAAGTCTCTTCCTTATGCGCTCTTGGCCCCTTTCACTTGCAACAGACCACAGAAGTTAATCCGTCCTAATGAGTCCGGTGGCCTTGGCAGAAGCTACCTGCCCCTCTTCCTCAGGTACAACAAATACAGTTACTTACGAGCACTTGATGTACGCTGTTCACAAGCTGGGAGAAACAATGTCACAGAATTTCGTAACCCGCACAGCACTTCGTCACCACACTTCTGTCGCACAAGATAATCGCTCGCACTAGCTCGTAAAACACAACAACAGAAAACTCGGTCCCCTCACTGTTGAAGCCGCTTATATAGCAGGCTGGTGACTCAATAAATTCTAGAATCGTCCAGGACACACGGCTTCTCGACATTTCCTTCGCTGGTGGTGTCACGAAGATTCTGGACCATCCCTTTCACTTCGCAGTCCGTTGCGTAACGCGCATGCAATACACTGAGGGAGAGCAGTCCAGCCCTGGGGCAGTTTTGACTCATGCGGCGAGCGATGAAACGAACTCACAGCCGTAACACCACCCCCTTCCTAAAAAGGCTGATCGTCCCGATCAATCATTGGTCCGTCTGTGTCCCTCCGTAGGCTGCCAGGCGATCTCGATGCACGATCTTCATCTTCGCCCTCGGGCTCCGCTGGATCCTGTAGACGACATCGTTGATCCGTTTCACGACTCGGTACGGGCCCTCCCAGGACTTCTGCAGTTTGGGTGACAGGCCTTTCTTCCGTAATGGGTTGAAGAGCCAGACCAGGTCGTCCTCGTGGAATCCGCCGGCATCCGTCTGCTGGTCGTATCGGGTCTTCATTCGGTCGGTCTCAATCCGCAGTTTCCTCCTCGCGAACGCGTGCACGTCCTCCAGTTGGTCGACCAGTTCTTGACAATACTGGCTTACCAGGATCGGATCATTCCCAGGTCGGCCAAAGGCAAGATCAACAGGTAGACGGAGCTCCCTCCCAAACATGGCCCGCGCTGGTGTGCACCCGGTGGCTTCATGCACGGCGGCGCGGTAGGCCAGGAGAAATAGTGGAAGATGTTTGTCCCAATCCCTCTGGTGCCCGCTGACGACTATTCGAAGATGGTTCTCGATGGTGCGATTGAATCGCTCTACCATCCCGTCGGACTGAGGGTGTAGTGGCGTTGTCCTTGTCTTCCGGATTCCCAGCAGCTGGCATAGGTTCTGGAACACCTGCGACTCGAAGTTCCTCCCTTCGTCGGAGTGCAGCTCCAGGGGTACTCCGTACCGGCTGACGAATTCCTTCACCAGGGTCTCTGCGATCGTCGCGGCTTCTTGGTTAGGGAGCGCATACGCCTCCGGCCATTTGGTAAAGTAGTCGCTGACGACTAATATGTAGCGGTTCCCTGCCTCGCTTAACGGGAATGGCCCAGCAACATCGATGGCCACTCTCTCCATGGGGCCGCCCACGTTGTAGGTCTTCAGTGGACCCCGTCGTCTTCTTCCTGGGCCCTTGCTGGCTGCGCAATCGTGGCACCTCGCGCAGTGGTTCTCCACGTCTGTTCGGCATCCGATCCAGTAGAACCGCTCTCTCAGCTTCTCCAGGGTCTTCTTTATCTCTAGGTGTCCACCAGATGATCCTCCATGGACTTCCTTCAGGACTTCCTTCGTCATAGCCTTTGGAACGACGACTTGTTCCCGAGATTTCTTCCCGTCGGTGCTCTCCCAGGTACGGCAGATGAGGCCATCCCTTACAACCAGCGAGTCCCACTGCGCCCAGTAGGACTTAAACTTCGGGCTGCAGTCACTCACAATGTTCCACCCGGGTCTGGGGACACAGGCCCTCTTCCACTCGGCTATCAGTCCCAGGTCATCATCTTCCCCTTGCGCCCGCGTGAACGATTCGCGGCTCCAGCTCCCTTGAAGTTCCACGGTAGTCCTTCGGCACTGTATCCCGGTGTTCTCCTCCCTTCTGGTACAGAAGGTGCAGTCTTCGGGGCACGGTCTTCGTGACAGGGCGTCGGCGTTAGAATGCAGTTGGCCTTTCCTGTGCTGGATCTCGAAGTTGTATTGTTGAAGCCTCTCTAACCACCGCGCGAGTTGACCCTCGGGCTGCTTGAAGTTCAGGAGCCACCGCAGGGATGCATGGTCGGTCCTGATGAGAAATTCTTGCCCGTACAGGTACTTGTGGAAGTGTTCAATGGTCTTCACGATAGCGAGCAGCTCCTTCCTGGTGACGCAGTAGTTCCTTTCTGGCTTTGACAAGGCCTTGCTGAAGTAGGCCACTACTCTCTCCTCGCCGTCCACTACTTGCGACAGGATTCCCCCTATGCCAAAGTCGCTGGCATCGGTATCGACGATGAACCTTGTTCCAGGTCTGGGGTAGGCCAGAATAGGTGCGGTGCACAGAGCCTGCTTGAGTTGTTCGAAGGCACTGTGGCATTCTGCTGTCCACGTGAAGAGTTGGTCCTTCTCAGTCAGTCGATGTAAAGGTTTGGCGATGTCGGCGAATCCTCTCACGAAGCGACGGTAATAAGTGCAGAGTCCCAGGAAGCTTCGTAGTTGGGACTTGTCCTTCGGAACTGGCCACTCCCTCACAGCTGCGGTCTTCTCTGGGTCGGTGCGCACCCCTTCCTCGGAGACGATATGCCCAAGGTACTGGACCCGCTTCTGGAAGAGCTGACACTTCTTGGGGCTCAACTTCAGCTGGGCAGCCCGTAGCTTCAACAAGATCTCCTTCAGGTTGCTGTAGTGCTCCTCGAAGCTCCTCCCCAGAACGATGACGTCGTCTAGGTATACCAGGCAGGTCTTCCAGTGTAGTCCCCTCAGAATGGACTCCATTAGCCTTTCGAAGGTCGCAGGGGCGTTGCACAGACCGAATGGCATGACGGTGAACTGCCAGAGCCCGCTACCCACAGAGAACGCCGTTTTATCGCGGTCCTTAGGGTGGACCTCCACCTGCCAGTAGCCACGCTTCAAATCCAAGGTGGAGAACCATCTTGACCCTGATATGGTGTCCAGCGTGTCGTCGATCCGGGGTAGAGGGTAGCTGTCCTTCGTGACGTCGTTCACCCGCCTGTAGTCCACGCAGAACCTGGTGGAACCGTCCTTCTTCTTCACAAGCACGACCGGAGAACTCCAAGGACTATGTGATGGCTCGATCACCCCTTGATCCTTCATCTCTTCAACCATCCGGTCGACTTCGGCTTGCTTGGCGAGCGGGACACGTCGGAATGGGGCCCTAATCGGTGCGCTGTCCCCAACGTCGATTCTGTGCTGGACCAAGCTTGTCCTGCCGAAGTCTTTGCTTCCCACGGAGAAGACATCCTGGAGTTCGTGTAGCAGGTCCCGAAGTTGGCGTGATTGTTCCTCGTCTAAATGGTCCTGGGATCCTTGGTACAGCTTCTGTAGTTCTTCTGGCATTGTGCGTCTTCTTCGGTTGTCCGTCTGCAGGTGTCCGTCCGTCGTGTCGGTGATGCGGGCAATCCAGGTAACGGGCTCGCAGACTCCTAGGTTGGTGTCCCGGTGAACCGTAATGTCGTAGTCGTTCAGGTTGGACAGGCGGACGTACGGCCGAGACGTCGTGTTGATGAGTCTTGGCAACTAGCAATCCTTTAGTCTGGATGTCCTCATATTTTGGCTCGATGACAGCCGCCACTCCCTCAGCAGCTCCGTCGACAATTACGGCAGCGCTGACCTCCGTCCTGGCGGGAACGATGACGTCTTCTCTCAGCCTTACTCGCCGTGCGGTGATGGACTCGTGCGCCGGTTGCAAAGCAAGTTCCTCACCTCCGAAGTGCAGAGTGTTGGTACTCAGATCCAAGATGATGTTGTTCTGGTCCAGGAAGTCCAGTCCGATGATCACTTCATTTGACACGTCAGCCACAAGCACTGGATGCTTTATCGCCCGTCGACCAATGACGAACTCCAGTGATGCTTCGCCATGTACCGGTGCGGTCTCTCCGGTCGCGGTTATTAGCTGGAGGTTCCTTTGTGTGGGTTGCACTCTCCACTTCGGGATCACGGTGGGACTGACGATGGTCCTCGATGCTCCCGTGTCGATTAGCATGGGCCAGCTCTCTCCGTTGACGACTCCGTCGACCATCAGGCTGCTATTATCCCTCCGTAACTGCGTCACACGAACTTGGACTGCCGGGGCTTGACGACTGTCACAAGCCAACCTTTGCCCCCCTAGGCTGGCTGATACTTGCTTTCGTGGGCCGCGCGGTTTCCCTACGACTGACTGTCCCGACGGAAACCCTTGGCGGCGGCGATCACCGCAGTCCTTGCTCAGGTGGCCTCTCTTACGGCAGGTCCAGCAGGTCGGTAGTCCTCTTCCGGGCCGCCTCTCCGGATGTCCTTCGGCTACGTTTTTGCTGGTGGTACCGCGACTATCGAAGAAACGGCTTAGCGCCTCCATTAATTCGTCGGCCAGGGGCTTGGTCTCGTTGGTTTTTACTGGTTCGTCGACGTCCACTTGACGCACCCGCGCGTGCATTCTGGATGCCTGTTTTGCCGTTTCGAACTCAAGTGCGTGGCTCAGCGCATCAGCCAGGGTCTTATTGCGCGCGAGACGCAGCGCCTGTTGAGTGTCAGAGTCCCGTAGCCCGTCGGTGAAAGTCTGCGTCGCTATCTGCTCCAGAAAGTCGGCCGGCGCTGTTGGGTAGGCGAGCCTTACGAGGCGTGCGATGTCCATCTCGAACTCCTGCAGGGTTTCCGCGTTCTTCTGTACCCGGGTCCGGAGCTGCATCTGATAGGCCTGCTGAGGATGGCTATCTCCATATCGGGACTCCATATGGGCGATCAGGGAAGCGTAGTCCTGGGATCCAGTCGGGATGGCCTGAAGGACGTTAAGGGCGTCACCTCTCAGCGCTACAATGAGAGCTGTAGCCTTTTCTGTGTTGTTCCAGTTATTTATGGAACAGGCTGCCTCGAACTGACGTAAGTAGGTGCTCCACGGGACCTTTCCGTCGAAGGTTGGGGGCGTCACTCTGCTATGTCCCGTTCCTGATATTCCCGGTGTAACGGTGGGCGGGCGTTGGCGCAGCTCGGCAACTTCCTCTCGTAGAGCGTTGAATTCCTCTTTCACCCCCGTCAGTGGGCGTTGGCGCAGCTCGGCAACTTCCTTTTGTAAGGCGTTGAATTTCTCCTCCACCCCCATCAGCGGGCGTTGGCACAGCTCGGCAACTTCCACTTGTAAGGCGTTGAATTTCTCCTCCACCCCCATCAGCGGGCGTTGGCGCAGCTCGGCAACTTCCACTTGTAAGGCGTCGAACTTCTTTTCCACTGCCGTGACTTCCTCACGCAGACCCAGTTCTAATTTCTTCAGGTCCTGTGTCAACTTATTCTGACCGTCTTCCATCTTCTTCTGGCCGTCCTCTATCCTCTTCAGGTCCTCCGCTAGCTTCTTCTGGCCGTCTTCTAGTTTGGCAGTTAGGTCCTCGGCTAATTTCTTCTGGCCGTCCTCCATCTTCTTCTGGTCGTCCTCCATCTTCTTCAGGTCCTCCGCTAACTTACTTCTTCTGGCCATCCTCCATCTTCTTCTGGCCATCCTCCATCTTCTTCTGGCCGTCTTCCATTTTGGCAGTTAGGTCCTTGGTTAAATTCTTCTGGCCGTCTTCTATGCCATTTAACTTTTCTAGCAATGCTGCCAATTGCGCCTCCATTTTAGTTGTTTGCCTTGTATAGGGCATGCACTCACAGGAAAATTAGAGAAAATGACCTGCTCGGGTTTTGAAACCAGGACCGTCAGGTGTTGTGCTTGAGTTCGTAATCCGGCTTCTGACACCAGTTTTTACGTGCCACCCCCTAGTGGCACTTTTGTTAATTGGATTACGGTGGGGGTACAAAGCACAACACCAATTACTGCTTAAAGAAATAATTAACTTTATTGTGGCCAGAAAATTACACTAATCAGCAAATACAAGCAATTAGGAGCCTTCTCCAGTTTCCTCAAGTCTCTTCCTTATGCGCTCTTGGCCCCTTTCACTTGCAACAGACCACAGAAGTTAATCCGTCCTAATGAGTCCGGTGGCCTTGGCAGAAGCTACCTGCCCCTCTTCCTCAGGTACAACAAATACAGTTACTTACGGGCACTTGATGTACGCTGTTCACAAGCTGGGAGAAACAATGTAACAGAATTTCGTAACCCGCACAGCACTTCGGCACCACACTTCTGTCGCACAAGATAATCGCTCGCACTAGCTCGTAAAACACAACAACAGAAAACTCGGTCCCCTCACTGTTGAAGCCGCTTATATAGCAGGCGAGTGACTCAATAAATTCTAGAATCGTCCAGGACACACGGCTTCTCGACATTTCCTTCGCTGGTGGTGTCACGAAGATTCTGGACCATCCCTTTCACTTCGCAGTCCGTTGCGTAACGCGCATGCAATACACTGATGGAGAGCAGTCCAGCCCTGGGGCAGTTTTGACTCATGCGGCGAGCGATGAAACGAACTCACAGCCGTAACAATACTGTATGGCCAAGTAGGTACTCATTTCACCTCGCGCTGCCAGCCTCCACATTCCTGACAAAATATCTCTCGTGTATGCAAAGTTTCAGTAGTGTAAGCTTACCAAGTTCAGGAAAAATGTCCACTAGCTGAGCATTAGGCTATACTCGTGTATATAGGTTATATCGTGACTTTGTTCCATCAGGTACCGTACCGTACCCGATTATTAGAATGAATCAATCTTCCAGTTACACAAAAATGATCGTTCTGTATGCATGTGTCGTATTTAGGGAGGAAAGTCGTTTAGTTTAATTATAAGGCAGTAAAATGAAATGAAGACTGCCTCGTTGGGAGGAATATGGTGGGGGCGCGGGCTAGGCCACACCCAACCATGTCCATCGTATCAGCTCTCGCTCGAGCACCGCGGTAGTTCGTACATGATACGCACATAGTACATGGGAATGAGTAATTCCCTTGCTTTGTAGTTCATACACGTAGACCGGGCCGACCGGGCGGATGACGCTACAGTCCGAGGCCGGTCTCTCCGGCTCTACAGGGTGTTGGTATTGGGTTAGTTTCGATTTTTCAAGGGATCTTTGATACAAAATCTCAAGTTTCTATGCTACCTGGAATTGCACCACTAATAATTCATGTCTATATTTTCAGCCTTATGTATGTCTACCCCCTTATTATTCGTGTTTCCCAACGGGGTCGGGCATGAGATGCGATGGAAGTCTTTGTGGCGGATGGTTTTTACGGACGGATGCCCTTCCCGACGCCAACCTCATGAGATGAGATAAAATGAATAATGATGACTGAAATTGGGCAAGGATGTGGAAGGAAGCGGCCGTGGCCTGTCAGGAGGTACCGTCTCAGCATATGCCTGGAGTTGAAAATGGGGAAACCACGGAAAACCATTTCAAGGACGGCCGACGGTAGAGCTCAAACCCACGCCTACAGAGTCCGCAGAGAGCTTGGCTCTATGGACTAGTGCTGCGCGTTAGCGAGTGGAACTACCGCTGTCTGTGAAAGTGATTATTATAATAACAATAATAATAATAATGTTTGCACTTAAACCCCTAGCTATTCCCGTTTTACGGGGTCGGGGATGAGGCGAGATGATTTCTTTTATATTACAGATGATGTTTACGGCCGGAGGCCCTTCCTGCTGCAAATGTCATCCTTGGAGTTAATGAGAGATGAATGAAACTAAACCAGGAGTTGGAAGGAACCGGCTATAGTCTTTTAGGTACCGTCCCAGCCTAGAGTTGAAAATGGGAAATCACGGTAATCAATTTTATAGGACAGCCGACGGTGGGATTTGAATCCACTAATCTTCCAAGTCCGAAGATAGCCTGGTCCCATGTCCTTGCGCTTTAGCGCACGTAACAGTGTACTGCGCCCGGCCCAACCCGACTTGTGTTCGAAACCTCGAATAAATATCAATGGTGGGTATCGTCTTACTAATATACATTTAAGCACTGTCAGTTACATGAAATTTCCACAGTTAAAATAAAATCTAAATTATTGAAACCGAAGTATACCAGCTAACAAATAAGTACCACAGGTTAGAAGAGCGCAATATACTGTTGTAATAGGGGCCGATGACCTCGTAGTTCCGCCCCTTAAAACAACAATAACTAACTAACTAACTATACTGTTGTAATAGAAAGGAATATTGCCAAGTTCTCTATGTAAAGGAGGTCCTGGTCACCATATACTAACCACTTCTCGGCGTAGCCGTGCGCGTTAAATCGTTCTTCACGGCCGTGATGGATAGCTGCAGCAAGCCTGCACTGACATCCCGGCACTGACATCTGCTATCTGCTATCCTGTGTGCGGGTTTTAAACACACTCCCCAGGCAAATGTGGGGTTGATACCTTATTATTTAGCGTCCAGTCTAGTCTGCAAGCCTTTGTTTGCGAACAAGGTGCCTCCGTGTTCCCCTATGTATAGTTAGCACTGCGCCTCCTCTGCTTAAAACACCACTCCCCTTGAAATCGTTCAACAGTGAATCTAAGCATCGCCTCCTAGGTCCACCTATGCTTCTCTTACCCTCTGTAGCCGAACTCATTAACCTCTTTGGTAATCTCTCCTCGCACATTCTCTTCACATGCCCCCACCAACTTATTCGGTTCATACGAACGGCTTCATCTAGCTTGTTCATCTCTAACTTAGTCTTTATCTTTTCTACGAGTACTCTCCTGCCTTGACTCCCATCTTATTTGTCTTAGCTATTATTCGTGCTAATCTCATATCAGTTACCTTTAGCTTATGTATCAGATGTCCTGAATCTACCCAGCTCTCACTTCCAAACATTAAGGTCGGTCTAAATATTGAGCTATGTAGGGAGAGTTTCGTCGCTACACGAACTTCTTTCTTGCAGAATCCTGTAGATCGCAACTGAGAACTCACTGCATTGGTTTTTCTGTACCTCGACTCTTCTTTCTTTCTCCATACTGTAATGTCTCGTACTTGTGCGGACTGTTCACCAGAAAATACTACTGCTAAGTTTGATCTATGTTGGGCGCCAAGCCGGATACACTGTGTTCCAAGCTAAATTTATATACTTAATATCGACCCCTAGCGTGGGTAGAACATAAGAGAAACTCTTAATGACTAGGCCGTGGGATGATTGGATCATCAACCCAGACAACATGTGATTGTGGAGAAGGATGTGGTATTACAACTATTGCTACCTACTGGAATCAAAGAATCTACTTTGTAAAAATTGAATTTAATATACTTAGAAAACATGATAGCATCTTGAATAAAATTAACACTATTAACGGAGCATACTACTTTAACCATTGCCACGAACAAAATTACTTAATACGCCGGTCGGGAGAATAACGTGAATTTAACTTATTTCCAAATTTATGCTTAAAGAATTTATATTGGCCCTATCGAAAAACAGAGAGTGTGTGTCGTAGATTACATGTGCTTACCAACGGAAACATTGTCTCCCACGTGCTTGAAGTCTCGTTGCGTCTGATGTTCTTCATTGGAGTTTACGGCGTCGGGTTCTTCTTCGTAGATTATAAGTTATCGTTACTGCTTGTGGTGGAGTATAATCCATGAACCACAACACGTCGCCTGCCTTAGCACTGCAAGACGCGTGGAACCCATGATCTGATGTGATCAGCGGAGTTAGCGTGAATAAATTGTCCCACTTGGCACTTGCGAACAAAGTATGTGCTTACTGCACCAAGCGTAAAGTCTCAATGAAAAAAAAGTCCCCTCTTCAACCAGCGCGTTCACTATATGGCCTTCCAGCTTCTCCCACCAGAGTCTAGTTTCACACCGCGGCCTCGCTGCTTCGACCAATCCGCGTGCGTCACTTTTCTCGCCATGCCCGACCTACGTTGCTTCTTCTTCCTTGATTGGCTGGTCACCTCACGTGGCTCTTCGCGCCATGAGGTTCCTTCCCCTGGACAAGAAGCGTCCCTGTACATTTCCGTTTTACCGGGCAAGACTTAAATCATACCTCGTTTTCTTGGTTTGAAGTGTTCCCTCGGATTTCGTAATTCTATTGTACTCCAGTCTATTCTTGTATTGAAATACCCAGTGAGTCACACACCACTCTCTCTTAGCCCTAATGAATAAAATCCCGTCTTTACGTATGAAAGGATTTGCCGTGCAATTTATATATTGGAATCATCCAATATAGATACGGATTTCTACTAGTAGAAATCCAGTAGAAATCCTATCTGTAATCTTCCAAATTTAAATGCTCCAAAAAATGTCGTAATAAATATTATTAATAATAATAATATGAAATGTAAAATTGAATAAACTGAAATAATTTAACTTGGCCGTATTATTGCCGTGTTTAACAAATATGATATAGTCCAACTAACTTGTGTTAGTGGCATAAAAACCCCTAGAAAAACATGTTACATTCGCCTCGAATGATCATGTGCTTTACCATGCATATGGCACAACACATGATGATTCCAGACACGTTAGAAAAAAACCTCCAAAATACAACTTACACAAATGAAATGACCCTTTACACATATGAACACATATAAATGCTCACTCATGCGCTTTGCGCTAATGTTCGTCTCGTTATGACGTGTTCTTATTTTGTCACTTCAAAATGTTTGTCATTCTCACGAATGTTCATTCTACCCCCCCCCCCCCCCCCCCTCTCATCATTCTATGTGGGAAAAATTACATATATAAGTGTGTTCCCTCTGTATCCACAATTCACTACACACGCATTTATGGTGTTCAGTAGGAAACCACTGCGGAACTCTTCTAGAAATATTAGGTGCTCCATACCTACCGTATACCACACGATCACACACGATCACGCACTGGCGGTAGAGCAAAGTGATCTACTTCCCACCTTCTCTGTGAAATTTTTAATTAAAAGGAAAGACATGACTGTAAAACACGAGATATTCCTGTGCCGTATGTGCCCTATCTTACTAAGTACATGTAAACTAAAACCCACCTTACTCTAGATCACAATTTCTCATATTCGTCGCTCAGCCAGTAGTTCACAACCCAGACCAGTCCACCTATCGAACCTGACCTAGTTGCCACAACTTTTTATCTGTTACTTATGTACAACATCTCATGAGGTCTTGTACCTCGTACACAAACTACCTTAATTATATCCAACCCTGATCTCACATAGCTAGGTCGTAAGCAGGAATCACGTGTGCTGATGTGTATGAGCTTCATGGAGGACTGTCTCGCCTTCTGATGGCCCATCTTTTATCTCGTGGACGCCTTAAGCTAACAAGCCCTATACAAGCGCTCCCCCATCTCTTGGAGATAAATGGGAATCCATCAGCGCTGCCAAAATGGCCTTGGTGCATCGAGACAATTTAGTGCTCAACAGCATCCTCCACTCCCTTCATCTTTCCCTGTGCCTTAAAAACTCTCATTTACTTACATACTACCCCCCTGTGTGACTTCTGATACGCCTGCCTAGAAGACCAGATCTTCCACGCACCAAATACCACGCTTACTCATTTGATAGGCTGGCTCGCCAGCTAAACACACTTATTTTATGACACATATTTCTTAAGACTATGAATATTATACGTTCCGTATAACCTTTTTCCCTTACCGTCCTCCAGCACATATGCTGTTTTGCCAGTACGTTTAGACACTACAAATGGGCCCTCATAGAGGTAGAAAAACTTGGACATAACTTTCTCTAGCTTATTTGACTGTTTCGGCACTCTAAGTAAGACTTTGTCTCCCGGCTCGAATAGGTCAAATTTAGTTTCTTTTTTGTTGGCGAATTCTCTTTTGAGCTGACTTAGATAAATTCTGTTTCGCCAACTGAACAATGACATCCATCCCCGGTTGCTTTCCCTCATTTAACCCCAAGACTCTAGCAAGTTCATTTTGTGGTCTTTTTCCGAAGTGTACTTCGTGTGGCGTCAGTTTCGTGCTCTCATGCTGGACAGAATTCAGCCAAGTCTCGACTTTGGGAAGATGTCCAACCCAGGCCGAATGCTTATCATGCACTAGAGTCCGAAAAAGACGACCCACTTCCCTTAATGGACGCTCTGCAGAATTACCCTGAGGGTACCTTACAGAGGAATGAACGTGTGTAACCCCAGCTTCTTGCATACTGGTTCTCCATTTCTTTGCAACAAACTGTGGTCCACTGTCAGATAATATCCTGAGAGGAACGCCAAACTCTGGTATATACCTATTAATGATCAGTCGGCTACACGCTAGACCGGTGGCTTTCCTTAGCGGATATAGCTTGACATACTTACTAAAAGCGTCAATAACTATAAAAATGTATTCGTAGCCGCACTGTCCTTTAACGATCGGGCCAAATAAATCCACACACAGTAGTTCCCCGGGACTACTTGTGAGAACAGCCGATCTTTCCCCGACGAAATATTTAACTGGATACTTGCTTCTCTGATAGGTGTCACACCTAGCTAAGATCCTTCTAACATCCCTTCCCATTTTACTCCAAATAAAGTTATGTGCAATTTCATAGAAGACTTTGGTAGCACCAAAGTGTCCTAGTTCCTTATGAATGAACCAAATAAGTTCCTCCCGTAAACTGGCAGGAACACATATTGCCCACCGATTCTTCCTACATTTTCGTGCAAGAAGCCCATCCTGCATCTTGTACGTGAACCGCCCTACTTTCACACACTCCTCGTCGATTGCTTATAATATGGCCAGAGGCTCCCTTAAAATTACGTCATCGCGTTGCTCCACTAACATATTTCTCAGCGTCTGTAACGATGCCTTGTTGCTGCTGTCCACACATGCACATAACAAAATACCGTCCTCTGCCTTAACAACAGGATTATCCCTACATAAATTTGTGTCCCTTGAAAGCATATCTGCAAGAATGTTATCTTTCCCTTTAATGTATTTTACTGTGAATTCGTATTCCTGAAGTGCAAGAATCCACCTACTAACTCTGTTAGAACTGAGTTTACATGTCCTCATATATAATAAAGCATGGTGATCTGTATGAATCTCTAATTTACCCCCAACTAAATACATCCTAAATTTTCCTAAACTGAAAACAATTCCTAAAAGCTCTAACTCAGTGATAGTATATCTTTTCTCTGCTGCTGTAATTCCTCGTGATGCTAAAGACACGATACACAAATTACCCTCTTCATCTCTCTGACACAATACTCCTGCAATTCCTATATGTGACGCATCGGTCATTACCACATATTCCTTATCTTTCAAAGGATACTTCAGCACCACAGCTTTCTCAAAGCCTGCCTTCAGCGCTTGAAATGCCAGATCATGCTTGGATTCCCATCTCCAGCGATTACCACTTTTAAGCAATTCTCTAAATGGTTCTACTAACCTTGAGTATTTAAGAACGAACCTGCGGAAAAAATTACAAATACCAAGGTATGTTTTCAACGGTTTTACATTCTGTGGTACTTCTGCATTAAGTATCTTACTAACCCTACTTTCCTCTGGTGTCACACCCCTACTTGACACTTTTTGACCTAAAAATGTCACTTCTGTCTGACAGAATGACGACTTGGACAGTTTCAGAGTGAACCCTGCCTGATCTAACTTCTGAAAAACTATATTTAAATGACGTAGATGCTCCTCAAAACTGCGTGAACTAATTACCATATCATCAATGTAAATGGTTACAAACTCTCCTGTGTCATCCCCTAATGCGATGTTTAAAGCCCGAATTAAAGCTGCTGAACTACTCTTTAACCCATAAGGTACCCTGCAAAACTGATATAGGTTATATTTATGACTAAAAGATGTAAATGGCCGATCTTCATACATAAGTGGCACTTGCCAGAAACTGGAACTTAATCTACACATGTGAAATACTTTTTACCCTCAAATGTCTGCATCAACTCTTCAATGGACATGGACTTCAGCTGATCTGAACTGATTCTACTGTTAACTAAACGAGCGTCTAAACAAATTCGGACTGCACCACCAGCCTTCGGTACTGTAATTAAAGGTTTAACATATTGACTGTTTGAGTACTCTATAATGCCATCTTCAAGCATCTGGTTAATTTGTGCCTCCACTGCACCCTGATAAGCGAAAGGTATAGGATATATATGTCCTGTAAATACAAAACCATCAATAACGTTCAATGAATGTGTATAGCAATTGGCCATGCCAATGCGATCCTCAAAAACTCTCCTATTATACAATAACACATCATAGAGCAGAACACATCGGTCTCCCTCTATGTGCCCCTGAAATGCTGCATCAAGTAACGAGTCCTCCAGACTACCGTTCGTAATAAAACTGCCCACAAAAATTTGAGTATCCCGCTCTTCGGCTGGTGATATCTCACTTAAAGAACAAATCACACCTACAACACTACTCCCCTGAACATTGTCGTTGAACGCTACCTCTACTTCAGAATTATTCCATTTAAATTTCAAACTACCTACTTCATAACATAAGTTACCAGACACTCTACTTAGCCAATCTGAACCCAAAATAACACTGAAAACTAAGTTTGGAATTACAAGACAAATCTGCTTTTCGATATGATTATTAATTTTAATGTCCACTAAAACTTGCTTAGAAATAACTTTAGACCTCTTCCCTACAGCTGTGATAACAAAAGTGCTTTTAATTGGCATCTCCTCAAAATTTACACCAGTTCCTTTCATTTTATCGTAATATATACTACTTATGCAGCTCTTCATACAACCACTATCAATTAAAACATCGGTGTGCGCCTCGGACACGTTAAGTTTAATAATGGGGCTTTTACTAACCACCTCCTGAATAATACGTTCATCATTTAATTCATACAACAATTCATTTCTTACATTTAGGTCATAGTGTTCCTGTATAATTGTATGGACAGGGCATGCTACAGACTGAGATTCTGACCTTACTTCGCAGCCTGGTTCGCGTTTAAAGAACCGCTACAGCTGGCTGTAGTACTACTAACTACTGCACTGGTCTGGTTGTTCTGGGCTGTGTTGTCATTGTTTGGCTGTATATTACTACCACTAGGCTGTCCTCTTCCTTGACCCCTATTCTGGTTGTAATTATTGTCATTATAATTTCTCCCTTGATTTCCCCTGAAATCATTATTTCTCCCTTGATTTCCCCTGAAATCTTTGTTCCTCCCTTGATTTTCCCTGAAATCATAGTTCCTACCTTGGTACTGATTACCATAGCCATTTCCTCTGTTCTGATTTTGCTGATTATTATTATTTCTATTTTGAGCGTTGGCCCCTTCGCCACCGTTCCCTTGAACTTCCTGATGCCTGGCTTCATTAGGCCTATTATTATTATTATTATTACCCTGGTTCCTATTGAAATTGTCCTCATAACCCCCTCTCCCTAGTGCATCAAATGTGCTTAACAAGTTTTCTACTTGTGATATAGTCTTTACATTCTGGATACAAGCAGCCTCCTTGATCCTATAGGGAAAGTGCCTAAGTAGCAACCTCACCACATCACTTTCCTCCTTCAACCCATCTAGATATTTACACACTAATACCTGCCGTAAAAAGTATTCGGTCATGGTGGAGCTTCCTTTAGGGTTATATTTACCACACACTACTCCCTCACGATGCTGCGACTGAATAACCTCATTCCAGAACTTTTCACAGAATTTCATTTTAAAATAATTAATATCAGTAAACTTGTCTCTATAGACAGCAAACCAATTCCTTGTCTCCCCTACAAACGCTTGCTCCAAAATTTCAACTACCTGGCACCACTCAATACTACCATCTTCCAACCTCTCCCCGAATTTATTTTCTATAGTATTAATGAACTCCATTGGGCACCCTTGTCGATTGCTGAACTTCCCCAGTTCTACCTCCCTGTGTGTGCTATTCACAAAAACTGGCCTATTCTGACTATTTTCTTGCCTGATCCTAGCTTTTAATTTTAATTCTAATTCTGCGATTTTCTCCTCAGCCTTCCTCTCAATACTGTTTACTGTTAATTTAATGTTTCCTTCTGATTCTTCTACTTTATCATATAGCTTTGCTTGTTTCTCCTCAATCTTGCTAATGCTCTCTCTATTACTCTCTCTTAAATCATTTACTTCTGCAACTATTTGCGAGTGTACTTTCTCAATTCTACCCCCCAGCTGTTCCTTAACCTCTTTAGTTGATACCTGAATCTTGTCAATTCCCCCCCCCCCCCCTCCAGTTTCTTTTTAACCTGCAGTGTTTCTAATTTAACTAATTCCTTTAAATTTTCAGCCTGTGTGCTGATTCTACTTTCCAACTCCTCCTGAATTTTTCCTAATTTCTTGTCTACATCTGCATGATCTCTTTAACCTTCTCTTCCATTACTCCTCTGATTTCTCCTCTAATCTGCTCCATTTTCACACTAATTTACTTGTTGTTCTTATCTAATTTTGCATTATTCTGTTCTAATTTTTTATTTAAAGCTTCTGTACTTTCTTTATTTTCCCTTCTGTTTTGTTCTAATTTTGCATTATTCTGTTCTAATTTTTTATTTAAAGCTTCTGTACTTTCTTTATTTTCCGCACTGTTTTGTTCTAATTTTGCATTATTCTGTTCTAATTTTTTATTTAAGGCATCACTACTAACTTTGTTCTGAAACATGAACTCGAGAAGTAAAGTTTTTAATTCTGGTTGGCCGCCTACACTCCCTGTTTCAGTATCGGGATTTACCTCCGCTACCCCGGTACTACCATCACTCGACATACTGCTCGTATCATCACTCTCCAGTTAATGAGCACTACGTAACCTCATCTGTCTTTCTTTCTCATCCCCCATAATGATATACACTGATAAAGACAAATAATCCCCAAAATACCGGCACAGAAATATGTCTCCTTCTCCTTTCTCAAATGTTCCTGGGTTTTCGGCCCAACTTTGTCGGCGACAAATTTAATGTTTTTTCGCCCCAAGTTGGTAGCGACAAATGTAATGTTTTTTATTTGGACGAACTGTTCACCTGAAAATACTACTGCTAAGTTTGATCTATGTTGGGCGCCAAGCCGGATACACTGTGTTCCAAACTAAATTTATATACTTAATATCGACCCCTAGCGTGAGTAGAACATATGAGAAACTCTTAATGAGTAGGCCGTGGGATGATTGGATCATCAACCCAGACAACATTTGATTGTGGAGAAGGATGTGGTATTACAACCATTGCTACCTACTGGAATCAAAGAATCTACATTGTAAAAATTGAATTTAATATACTTAGCAAACATGATAGCATCTTGAATAAAATTAACACTATTAACTGAGCATACTACTTTAACCATTGCCACGAACAAAATTACTTAATACGCCGGTCGGGAGAATAACGTGAATTTAACTTATTTCCAAATTTATGCTTAAAGAATTTATATTGGCCCTATCGAAAAACAGAGAGTGTGTGTCGTAGATTACATGTGCTTACCAACGGAAACATTGTCTCCCACGTGCTTGAAGTCTCGTTGCGTCTGATGTTCTTCACTGGAGTTGACGGCGTCAGGTTCTTCTTCGTAGATTATAAGTTATCGTTACTGCTTGTGGTGGAGTATAATCCATGAACCACAACACGTCGCCTGCCTTAGCACTGCAAGACGCGTGGAACCCATGATCTGATGTGATCAGCGGAGTTAGCGTGAATAAATTGTCCCACTTGGCACTTGCGAACAAAGTATGTGCTTACTGCACCAAGCGTAAAGTCTCAATGAAAAAAAGTCCCCTCTTCAACCAGCGCGTTCACTATATGGCCTTCCAGCTTCTCCCACCAGAGTCTAGTTTCACACCGCGGCCTCGCTGCTTCGACCAATCCGCGTGCGTCACTTTTCTCGCCATGCCCGACCTACGTTGCTTCTTCTTCCTTGATTGGCTGGTCACCTCACGTGGCTCTTCGCGCCATGAGGTTCCTTCCCCTGGACAAGAAGCGTCCCTGTACATTTCCGTTTTACCTGGCAAGACTTAAATCATACCTCGTTTTCTTGGTTTGAAGTGTTCCCTCGGATTTCGTAATTCTATTGTACTCCAGTCTATTCTTGTATTGAAATACCCAGTGAGTCACACACCACTCTCTCTTAGCCCTAATGAATAAAATCCCGTCTTGACGTATGAAATGATTTGCCGTGCAATTTATATATTGGAATCATCCAATATAGATACGGATTTCTACTAGTAGAAATCCTATCTGTAATCTTCCAAATTTAAAAGCTCCAAAAATGACGTTATAAATATTATTATTAATAATAATAATAATATGAAATATAAAATTGAATAAACTGAAATAATTTAACTTGGCCGTATTATTGCCGTGTTTAACAAATATGATATAGTCCAACTAACTTGTGTTAGTGGCATAAAACCCCCTAGAAAAACATGTTACAATACTACCAGCCTGAGAGAATGCAGAGCCAAAGTACTTAAAATGTTAATTTAGTTCCTCCTACCTGGCATTCAACCTTCTTGCGTTTCATTCCTACCGACATAGCCTTCGTTTTTGAAATGCTGATTTTCATACCATAGTCCTTACATTTCTGTGCATGTTCTAACGTGTTGACTTGTAAGCTATTGACGGACCACCTCGTGGTGTAGGGGCTAGCGTTCTTGGCTGTCGCACCGGAGGTTCGGTTTCAATTCCTGGTTCTGCCAAGAAACTTTTATTCTGGTGTGATGGCTGGAACGGGTACACTCAGCCTCGTGAGGCAAAGATG
Source organism: Meconema thalassinum (assembly GCA_946902985.2). Taxonomy (NCBI): domain Eukaryota; kingdom Metazoa; phylum Arthropoda; class Insecta; order Orthoptera; family Tettigoniidae; genus Meconema; species Meconema thalassinum. Next base: position 878,644,951 of record OX336389.2, on the reverse strand, counting down.
AGGTGGGTTCGATTCCTACCTCAGCTATCCTGGAAGTGGTCCCCCCCCCAGGCAAATGATGGGATGGTTCCCAACTTAGGGCTACGGCCGCCTCCTTCCCAATCCTATCCCCAATTTACAAATACAAACATTAGTACAGCCATCACAAAAACACAGGTTATCACACAAATTCTACACACACACCCAAATACACAGAGCTATAAGACCACGACGTAGCAGCCCCTCAAATAAGCAGCAACAACAAGCTTCCGACTGAGTGTCATTACAACCAGGTCATTATCTGATTTCCACCTTATTGAATCCTACCGAGCCAGTTTATGCCCTTCAGCAAATGGTCCATGTATAAAATAAACAGTAGTGGTGAATGATTACAGCCTTGCCTCACTCCTGCAGCAACTTTAAACCAAGAACTCTTCGTTCTATATTCAACAGAATTGGCGTCAACATTTGTAAAAAGGAATTGAGTAGTGTGGATTTTTTCTTTCTGGGTGGCACAGTTATGTAAAAGCTCCCCTTGCACGCCGAGTGGCATCCACGGGACCAAGGATGACGTAAGTATAAGAGATTCGTCACTTTTGGTTATAGAATTTCCGAGAGAGAACACCGCCTGAGGCTATGGATTGTACTTGCAAGTTTGGTAACATAAAAAGTAAAATGCCATATGAATGTAGCCTTTATTACACGTAATTGAACAGTATGTTCTGCGATGAGTTGTGGATTATTGATGAAAATAACACAAACATAACTGCGCCTTTCGCTAGGCGCTGAAATATACGTTCAGGTAGGAAAATAATACATTTTGATATATATCAATGTTGGCAATAGATTTGTCACGAAGGACACAGTTATGCCGTTCTAGAGCTCAATTCACCTTTAGGCTAATTAAAAAGGCTATCCTACTCGACAGAATTGTTGGGATATTCGATGAATGTAAAGAAAACTGTCTAAATGCACACACTATCTTGCCATAACCTCACTTTTTGCCTAGCATGCCGGCTGCCACCCACCCCTCCCCGTAGCCCTAAACCACAAATTTTATTGCAACGCAAAGGAGAATGGGTAAGAAAACAAACAAGAGATGAAATGCGCACTTTTATTCTCTATATATTTTTATTCGAGAGTAGTCCATATTGCCCACTAGTTCTACACATGGTCAACACCAGGAAGATGAAAATTGCCGTATTGTTCTTACTATCATTATAATTCTTACATCCCGGTGCTTGGAAATGTTTCCTCCCTTGCAGTGGCATGATTGACTCAATTCAATTCAAATAAATAATCAAAATACTGAACAAATCAAACCAACCAACAACACCACCAGGAAAATCAATCCAAACAGACTATTCCCACTTCCGCCAGTCGGTTTGATATGAGCGTTCATGAGTGCCAACTACGGAACCTTGGTGCTAAAATTAATTCTTCATTGGTTGGCAGAACATCCAGTACAGGGCCTTAACCCGACCCACGCGCTCTCTATGAACTGTCATCCCCCTGCACGGGACTGCAGCTATGCACGGCAATGTAGCCTACTTACTTGTACCGGGGTACTCTCTATTGTCTTTCTTGGCAACCTCTCTTGTTCTCTTTCGACCCCACTGGGTATTTTCCTGCCTATATGCCCAATTTTGTTTCTTGATACCTTCATTTATCGAGGGGTCAGATCTTTTCATATTACTCGGTATCCTGCTTATTGTGCGAGGGCCCTATAGGGGCAGGGTGTGTGTAGCCAGGCGATGGTACATCGTGGTTAACACTAAGGAGCCCTCAAGGGCGGACGGCTAGCGAGCTCGGGAGTCGGATACTCGGAGGGCTTCCTGAGCTGGGTCCTGGGACCGACCCTCCCCTCTTCCTCTTTCCTATCAGCAGTATGGATGCACTTCCGGCCGATAACCTAGATGTTAGGCCCCATAAAACAGCAAGCAGTACTTCCGTCCTCGTCACTAAATCCTTATTCATCGGGCATTGAGGAGATATTTTTCTGTCTTTTGTCCCATTACCATTTTTCATTTCATCAGGTGTGTAAATTCGTTTAGGTGGTGGTGGTGGTGGTGGTGGTGGTGGTGGTGGTGGCAGTTTCATTTTAGTGTCTTGGACATCGTGGTCATTTAGCTCTGTGTACTTGGGTGGGTGTACGTGTATACTGTATATATTCAAAAAATTGTCGGATAGCCTATCTTATTGGTGTCTGTAGTAGTAGTAGTAGTGTGTGTATTTGTAAGACAGGTAAGGATTGGGAAGTGGCGATCGTGGCCTTCAATTAGGCATTTGCCTGGAGTAGAAGTGGGAAACCATGGAAAACAATTTTCAGGATGGTTGGAGTGGGAATCAAGCCTACCTTTTCTCAGTTTTGCCTCACGAGGCTGAGTGTGCCCAATTTCAGCCGTCAGACCAGAAATAAATATCTCGACAGAGCCGGGAATCGAATCCGGACCTCGGGGAGCGACAGCAAGAATGCTAGCCGCTACACCACGAGGTGGTCAGTAGTAGTAGTAATTTCGACTATCATCTCGATCATTAGGGGTAGATAACCTGTACGTTCCGCCCCTTAAAGCAACCACCACCAGGTGATATTGGGTCGAATGATCAGGTATGGGGTGAACTTTAGAAAGACATAAATTTGTCAACCTTAGATGGTTTCTTTTCTAAAAATATGCTATTGGCTTGTAAAATATGGTTTAAGTTGCAGTTTTTTTTAAGAAACGAGGGATACTGATGTGAATAATCATCCATCAAGGAGGCTCGCTCAAATATACCTTACATTTTACTCTGAAACTTGAGTGTTCTTAAATTGAGTACAAGGCCTCATGTATAAATAAAAGTAATTTTGATCTACTATGAAGTGGGCAAACAGACGTCATAGCGCTCAATGCGCATGCGCGGTAGCATGTTTGTAGTGTTATTATTTCTGTCCTAATGTATAACATAGGTAAGCTCTGCATACGTTCGGCACTTTGTGCTTTTAAAAGCGCAATAAAACATAGGGATTAACTCCCTAGAGTTTGTAGAGTTGGTGTTGCCTTCACTGGCCCAGTTGAACAATGGATGACTCCGAAAGTATCTGCACTGATCGTCCATCCCAATTGTACGAGACGAAATACGTGACTGTACAGGTGGGTAAAGTTTGGCTATTACTGATACGCGAATAATGAAAGTGTCTTTAGCCTGTCAGGGGACCAGTGGCTGTGTGATAGACGGAAAGTCCTACCATGAGTCACTTAGAACTAAATCTTAAGAGTGGCGCTTCAGGTAAATTCAGGTGAATTGTTAATAATTCTGAAGCCAGCAATGAGACACCAGTGGTGAAAGTCGAGATTTTTATGTTGACTTTGCTCATGGGCCACTTTGATTTCCAGCAGAAATATGAGAATAGCCGTTCACTTTTCATTCATATTGTCTCTTCAGGTATTTAACGGTAGAGTGCCGCACGTTTGGCAACCCTATTCCAGCCTTTTAATGAGTTTCCTTAAGTGAGGTGTCGAAAGGTTTTCCTGGAATACTTGCTTGTTCCTTTTCCATGCATGTACCTACTGTCGACCAAAGTATTATGTGTACTCGGGTTTGAAGGTTGTTTGTGACGTAACCAATAGACATACATAAAATCCAAAAACATCATCATTTTCGTCGTTCTATTTTACGTGAGCTCATGTAGGTTTGGAATTTTTAGTTTATATATTAATATTTTTATCGCAGTTGGAACATAAAAAATGCCCGTTTTAAGCGTGTTTCAACCATGCGTCACATTTAAGAATTATTATCTCTCAAACCCGTCATCAGATCGAATCCAAATTTTAACACAATATACATTGGAATGTTGTATAACTGGTTTATTAATTTCAAAATTTTGCGTGTCCAAGAAACAAAGTTGTTATCATTTGTGTAAGGTAACGTTTTCTCGGCTTGGGGTGGTTGGAATATGTAGTTCTTGGTCGCGTTGTAATTCTTATACATCAAAAAGTTATGCTGTATGACTTTAAAATACGTAAATTAATTCACTTATTTTATATCGTTTTATATTTGAACGGGGAAATACGACCTCGCCTCGCTCGGCAGTGATGGGCTCCATCTCAGCAACGCTGTACAACTTACCCCGGAGCGGCTGGTTGGTGAATCATGCCTTATTTCCACGAACAAATACAAAACGATATAAAATAAGTGAATTAATTTACGTATTTTACAGTCATACAGCATAACTTCTTGATGTATAAGGATTACAACGCGACCAAGAGCTTTATTTTCCAACCACCCCGAGCCGACAAAAAGTTACCTTACAAAAATGATAACAACTTTGTTTCTTGGACACACACAATTTTGAAATTAATAAACCAGTTATACAACATTCTAATGTATATTGTGTTAAAATTTGCATTCGATCTGATGACGGGGTTTTGAGATAATAATTCTTAAATGTGACGCATGGTTGAAACACGCTTAAAAACGGGCACATTTTGTGTTCCAACTGCGATAAAAAATATTAAAATATAAATTAAAAATTCCAAACCTACATGAACTAACGTAAAATAGAACGACGAAAGTGATGATGTTATTGGATTTTATTTAGGTCTATTGGTTACTTCACAAACAACCTTCAAACTCGAGTGCACATAATACTTTGGTCGACAGTAGGTGTTATGTGTGAATGTTGCGCTGGTCTGCCTATTAGCTCCACTGAAATTGTATATATTCTCCCGCTTATGATTTCCTATCAAGATGTGTGCTGAAAGATTAACGAGGTTGTGTATTGTCAATGACTCAGTTTTTTTGGTTTTGTTTGTTTGTTTGTTTGTTTAGAGAGCGTTGCTTATTCAGGGCGTTTCAAAATGAGGTGCCGCCTTTTTTGGTGTGTCCAGTGAGCAAATAACTGTCTAAATCTGAAATTGTGAAGTTCTTCGCACTGTATTTGTGGAGATAATTGCAATATCATAAATGAACGTTTGGGTAATCGATATCGACGTAACACGTAACCTTCTGGAGTTTTGTGGCGATGTTAACTACACTTCCGGAAAAATGAATTAGGTCACCTGAAAAGACGACGTCGATTTTGATCCGATGACGGCAAATGCCACCTGGGGGATAGTAGATGTACTGATAAGGGTTTCAACGTCGTCCGCCAACAGATAGCGTAGTGGGATAGCTACCAGAGGGCCATCTGTGTCTTCCATTTAATAGGGAAAGCTCACAGCCATACGGCTCATTGTGGTTCAAGTGTGAAGCAAGCAGGTACAATGCCACGGAGACGCACTCGTGCTTCCTACAGCCAACTGAGCGTGTTTGAAAGGGGTCAAATTGTGGCCTTCCGAGTGGCGGGATGGTCCTTTCGGAGAATTGCCACACAAGTTGGACGTGCTGTGTCCATTGTGCAACGATGCTGGTATCAGTGGTCACGTGATCATTCTCACACCCGTAGACGAGGTTCTAGACGTCCACGCAGCACAGACGTCCGCCAGGATCGTCGTATTGTAAGGGCAGCTTTGGCAGGTCGTACAGCTACCACAGAACACGAACTGTTGCGGTTACTAGCAGTGGGACTACGGGCACGCACACCTCTAGCCCGTCTTCCACTCATCGACGTGCACTGCTCGATGGGTGCCGTCAGAGGATCACTTGGAAGATGGAATGGCACGCCGTGGTCTTCAGCGATGAAAGCAGGTTCTGCCTGCACGCAAGTGATGGTCGTCGGCGCGTTCGACGTAGACCTGGTTAGCGCTGTCTTGTAGAGTGCATTCGTCCAAGACACACCGGCCAAGGCCTGGGGTGCGATATGCTACAACTCTCATTCACTTTTGGTGTTTGTGGAGGGAACGCTAACCAGCGCTAGGTACGTGCAGGATGTTGTCAGACCCGTTCTTTTGCCGTTCTTGCAACAGGAAGGGGATGTGTTGTTCCAACAGGATAATGCTCGCCCACACACTGCCCGTGCAACTCAACGTGCACTGCAAGACGTGCAGCAACTTCACCAGCCAGCACGATCGCCGGACTTGTCGCCAATCGAGCAGGTGTGGGAGATGATGGGCCGACAAGTTACTCGTGCGACTCGTCCACCCACAACTCTTACAAAACTGTGTGAACAGGTCGAGCAGGCGTGGAATAACGTGTCCCAAGACAGTATTCGCCATCTGTATGATCGACTGGATGCAAGAGTCAGTGCCTGCATTGCCGCCCGTGGAGGCTACACATCGTACTAATATGGGTGTTTCAGCTTGGGTCGATACCTGGTATCTCTGAACCGCTTGACCTATTGATCTGTATATTTAATCATTTCATGTACTCCATATGCACTGTTGCCACAATAAATCTTGAGTGAATTGGTAATCTCTAAAAGGGTGACCTATTTTTTTCCGGCAGTGTAGAATAATAATGTATTTTTCAGCATAGCTCAGGAAACGTAGACTGTTGTTTTTTTTTTTCCTATGAACTGGAGACTTGTTTATGCTGCACCGTGTGTGAAAGCAGTCGACTTGGTAGCAATAGCAGAGAGCGGTACAGACCACGTTCCATTGTGAGTGGTGCGATGTCGCAGTGATCAAGCTGCTTGCCTGGTATCAAGACTGACTGGGTTCTATTCCTTGTTAATGTGTGTTGGACTATCAAGGTGGAATGTAACGTCCGGTGGTTCTCACGTATAAAGGAAGTCTCATGGCTCATAATCGCGAGATTAGCGGTCAGATAAAACTGCAACTCGTTACATGTGTACATTCGCTTGTTTGTTATAGTTACTTTCGATCCTACAGCTAGTCTATATGTTACTTTGTTAAACAGGTTGAACTACACCACTCATTGAGACAGTAACACTGTGCCGCTCCTCGACTATATCGGTAGTTGTCTGATTTTCAGTTGTTTGGCAACTCTTCCGGACATGCTACACGAACCTGCATTAGTGCCGAGAGACTGATAATAAAGTTACCGCATAAAATCATGTTTGAATTTTTGTAACTCCGGAACAGTGTGATTGTGGAAGTGGTGATTTTGGATTTTGATGTTCTAATGCTATATGGTCTGAAAAGGGGGCGCCAGAATCGCGCAACACCCTGTATAAACGAAATTTTAAAATGGTTTTCAGTCGGTCAACACGACTGTACTCAATGTAATGGGTGTTATTTCCTAACCCTGGAAAAATAACATGAGATTAATAAATTAACTTGGATTACTAGTTTCGATCGTCAAGCGATCATCAGCTGATCCCTTACATTCAGGCTTTAAATCTATGTCTATGATTATGTGGGTGAAGTTAATTACAATATATGACAGAATCCCAAAATAAATACTGCCAATACAGTTGTTAAGAGAACCAAAGCGCTAAGCCCCCTTAAATAGATTTATTATTATTATTATTATTATTATTATTATTATTATTATTATTATTATTAGCAAGGTTGCTAGGCTAAAAATCACAAATCCATTCGTAAACTGCCACCCTCCTTTCACGAAGGCTTGGCTACTACTGCTGAGAAGTACCCAAAGCAACATGCCCCCAAGCATAGAATCATAAGCACTGAATACATAAATGTCTAAAAGTGTGTTGCAAAATTGATATAGGCCTACGTATGTTAATTTTATCTGAATATGTTTTACAGTATTTCAAGTAAAATGGTTATTACTATGAAACACTTACTGTCGACCAGAGTATTATGTGCACTCGAGTTTGAAAGTTGTTTGTGAAGTAACCAATAGACCTACATAAAATCCAATATCATCATTTGCGTCGTTCTATTTTACGTTAGTTTATGTAGGTTTGGAAATTTTAATTTTTATTTTAATATTTTTTTTATCGCAGTTGGAACACAAAAAGTGCCCGTTTTTAAGCGTGTTTCAACCATGCGTCACATTTAAGAATTATTATCTCAAAACCCCGTCATCAGATCGAAACCAAATTTTAACACAATATACATTGGAATGTTGTATAACTGGTTTATTAATTTCAAAATTATGTGTCCAAGAAAGAAAGTTATCATTTTTGTAAGGTAACTTTTTCTCGGCTCGGGGTGGTTGGAAAATGTAGTTCTTGGTTGCGTTGTAATCCTTATACATCAAAACGTTATGCTGAATGACTGTGAAATACGTAAATTAATTCACTTATTTTATATCGGTTTGTATTTGTATGGGGAAATAAGACATGGTTCACCAGTTAGCCGCTCCGGGGAAAGCTGTAAACCGTTGCCGAGATCGAGCCTATCACGCGTCATGGCGCGCCTCGCTCGCAAGTGATGGGCGCCATCTCATCAACGCTGTACAGCTTTTCCCGGAGCGGCTAGCTGGTGAACCATGTCTTATTTCCCCATAGAAATACAAACCGATATAAAATAAGTGAATTAATTTACGTATTTCACAGTCATACAGCATAACTTTTTGATGTACAAGGATTACAACGTGACCAAGAACTACATTTTCCAACCATCCTGAGCCGAGAAAAAGTTACGTTACAAAAATGATAACAACGTTGTTTCCTGGATACACAAAATTTTGAAATTAATAAACCAGTTACTCAACATTCCAATGTATATTATGTTCAAATTTGTATTCGATCTGATGACGAGATTTTGAGATAATAATTCTTAAATGTGACGCATGGTTGAAACACGCTTAAAAACGGGCACTTTTTGTGTCCCAACTGCGATAAAAAATATTAAAATATACATTAAAAATTCCAAACCTACATGAAATAACGTAAAATAGAACGACGAAAATGATGTTATTGGATTTTATGTAGGCCTATTGGTTACTTCACAAACAACCTTCAAACTCGAGTGCACATAATATTTTGGTCGACAGTAGGTGACAAGCCCCAAAAACATTCTACAAATGTGAATAACTAATAGTCAGCGACTGTCCATCTACATTGTGCTGAATAAATTAAAATGAAAATTTATCATAAAGCTTATTGTCCTCAAGCTCTTAATACTAATTTCACTGTGGTGATGAAGTTAAGTGAACTTAACCTGAAAGTATGCTGTTTCAAAGTTGCAACTGATTGAATAAGCTATAGCAGATCAACAGAGCTATGGGGTGAGAATATTTTTGATTGTACTGAACAGCTGATCTGCTTTTTGCGACAGTTGTGATTAATCCTTGTAAGGTTGGTAATAATTCACATAACGCAATTACTGTACACTGGAAATTCCCAAGGTAGATTAACTTAATTTATGTAACTTTGTAAATTTGAGGCGCTTTTATAAAAGCAGATTTGCTGACTATTTAATCTTCTATGCTACGTAATTAAGTCTGAGTTATGTCTTGTATAAGTTTTATATCACAACAATGCCGATATAACTGTCTTTTACTTGTGCCTGTCAGTTGAACATTTCCATCATTATTACAGTAGTTCCATTCAACAAATGTTCTTGAACAAGTTATGTCTGTCCACCTCGTGGCCATGCTGCGCTAAACTGCGTGCACTTGATAAACTCCTGTGGAAACTGATTTCATTGTAGCGTACATGCTGTGGTATATGCAAGGGTTACAATGAGGCGGGGAATCTATAGTATGGGCCTTTAAGCAGCAATATAGCGGCTGCGCGTAACATACAGTCTCATGCTGTTGTCACTTTAACAACATAGGGTACATAAAAATCAATCTGAATGCCAATTACTAATTCATTGAATGATATGTTGTGGATTATGATGCATGCATGATTAACACGGCCGCCATCTTCAAACTTTTGGTCTGATGACTTTATACTGTAGTTTGGGTGGCAAATGCTTCCTGAACGGTATATTTTTCCAAAATTTGGTAGAGATCCAATGATTTCTTTAGTCACAATTTGATTTAAGCTTTGAACATTTGGGTGGCCGCCATTTTGTTTTGGGTAAGATGGCTGTTATATAAAACATGACACTGAAGTATCCTTTGCTAGTGCTACCTCTCGACCAAATTTGTTTCAGTTCGGGTTCGTCGTGTTTGAATTGATAGGGGACAGACATATACACAGACAGACACACGGACTTTGCCCCGTGTGAAAATCTTCAGAAGAGCTGGAGTGTTCTGTTTACATTGGTACATATTTTTTGCCAGTAAAATCAATTAGTAGCATTGAAATATATATTTATTTTACCATAATGCCATTTGATTTCTAAAATATCCGAAATCCATTCATTTTGTGAACGTCCGAACAGTTCGGTAGACTGTATGTCTAAAGTAAAATGCTTGTAGGCCTACACGTATTTGTAATTATATATACAGTAGTTTCTTTGTGTCTTATGGTGTCTGAACTTGGAATGGTTTTAAATCACCGTTTCGGCCGAGGCTCCTCAAATTAACAGCGAAACTCCCAACATATCCACACTTCTTGAGTCTCAGCCCGACTGTTGGCTATTACCTTGCTGACTAGCTGGCTGCGTGGCTCAGCGGTAACGTTCTCCCCTGCTGTTCCCAAGGTTGCAGGATCAAACCCTGGCACAGTCAGTTGGCATTTGCGGGTGCGCAATTGTGAGGGAGCCGTGTCAGTATATTAACTGACACGTTAAAGATCCCCTTCGGGGCAAAATTCTGGCACCCCGGCACGGCGTCTCTAAGAACCGCAGTAGTTAAAAGTGAAACGTAGAAAATTAGAACTATTAAAAATATTATAGATAAAACAAACATTAGTACTATAACAAGTAGTTCCGTGAGGAACTAGGCAGCCTATTTTCATATATCCTACTAGTCTTACTTAGGACACGAGGAATGAAAACGCAATTATAAAAAATTGCACAGCCGCCATTTCTCAGTTATCATAAAAAGCCATTAAATTGGACGTCAGTATATTAAATACTAAAGGCTTGTATGAAGATATACCGTGCCAAGTTTAACAGCGCTCGGATGAAAAGTCACGGGGAAAATCCATTTAAATATTTAAATTTCGCGTCGCCGCAATATTGGTTCTGTGCTCACCAGGTTATTGAATGATCCATAGGCGAACTTTCGTTAATAGCCTCTATCAACATACAAAATTTCAGTTTGCTGTAATAGATTCTTAGGTATTGAGAATTGTATAAATATTTCGGATGGTCACCATGTTGGATTGTTACGTGTGTAGACTATAGAGTTATGTACCATTAGATGAAGAAACTTGCGTAGGTCCATTATTCAAACGTTCCCTTCGACCGTATAGTTCTGACACAAGAAATGAAAACAAAATTTTAAAATTTTGCTCAGCCGCCATCATGGGGTTATCAAAACAATTGAGTTTGTTTGGATGTCAGTAGATTAACGTTTTTATGATCATTTACCGCACCAAGTTTCATTGCGCTCGGATGGCTAAATCGCAAGAAAAGTCTATTTAAATGTTTCAACTGAATAAGATGTGAGAAATAAAAAAAAATGGTTTATAATTTCGAATTGACGCAATCTTGAATTTTTGAGAACAATTGAACATCATTATACTGTATGTCTGTACACTAGACGCTGAATAAGGATTCACTGTGCAAAGTTTCATTGCACTTGGGTGACTAGATAGCCAGACAAATTGTATTAAATATTTGAAAATCACTTGGCCACTAGGAAGCTTTTTTTGTTTTTGTTTCTTATTAGGATTTGGAAAGTCACATATTTGTCCTTAGTTTACAGTACTCTAACACCATACACAATTTCAGTTTGATCGCTTAAATAGTTTCGGAGATAGGCTAATGAGAACCGGTGAAATGTATCGTATGGACGCCATGTTGAATTGTTTTTTACATACTGTATGCTATAAATTATATGCCAACTAGTTGGAAACGCTCTATCAACTTCCAACGTTCGCCGCTAGGTGTCAGTGACAGTGACATCTGGTAGCCAAAGTTGGAACTACATGAAATCGAACTTGCTGGGAGCCCACGGGCGTTCAATTAAAATACCCTGTTATGGCCATTGGCTGAGATTCATATATAATAATTATAAATGCCAGCAGATAAATATTGTAATTGTGGCACATTATACCAACCTACATTTCTCTCGCTTGAAATATGAACTTAAGGATGAAAATTTATCACAGCCGCCATTTTGAAGTTCTAATTGAAATTGAATTAAATTAGACGCAAATATATCGAGCCTTTTATGAAGTGAAGTGTTACCGTGCTGCTAAGTTTCCCTGCGTTCGGTTAATTATGTCGCGTGAAAAATTCATTTAACTATTTAAATTTCGCGTCGCCGCCATGTTGGATTTGTGCTCATCAGGATATTAAAAGGCCCATAGGTGAACTTGTGATAATAGCCTCTATCAACATACAAAATGTCAGTTGCTGTAATAGATTCGCAGATATTGAGAACCGTCTAAATATTTCGGATGATTGCCATGTTGGATTGTTCTATATGTAGGCCATAGAGTTATGTACGATTCGATGAAGATTAGTGCATATGCTCATTATTCAAACGTTAACTTCGATCGCATGATTAGGGCACAACAAATTAAACCTTAATTTTAAAATTTCGCACAGCTGCCATCTTGCTTTTAAGAGAGAAATTTAATTGAATTAGATGCCATTAGATAAAGTCTTAAGTAGGCATGTAGGGTAATAAGTTTCACTATGCTAAATTGATTAAATCTCGAGAAAATGCTATTTAAATACGTTAACTTCACATGGACGCTATGTTCGTTTTGAAGTTGAAATGTTTTCCATCGTCCCATCGTCACATAACTAAGTTTTCCATCGTCACATACCTGAATATACCTTAGTATTCTCTATCACCACACAAAATATCAGTTAAGAGTTTCGGAGATATAGAATGTCGGTGAAATATTTCGCGTGGCCTCCATGTTGTATTTGTGAAACTAATTTAAAATTTAAGGCATGGTCGGGATCGGTTAAAATAGTACTTAACGTGTTTTATTGGAATCTTCCGGCCGTTTATATTTTATTACGGGGCGGGGGGAACGCGCACACACACACACACACACACACACACACACACACCACCCGGACAAAATACGATCTCACAAGTCTATATTTTCATCTGCTGAAAATAGGCTAAAAATTACACACTAATTACTATAACAAATGTCGTTTTTCATGTAAATTTTACTACTGCTACTACCACCACTACTACCCCGCACTACCGCTACTATTATTAACCTTTCAAGATATGAATGCCGCTAAACTTGGCTGCGCCAGTGTTTGTTGTTTATAGCAGCAGGAGCCTTGCGGGGCGATGAGAGGGGGGGGGGGGGGGGGACAGCGACGACGGAGTGCTGTCTGCTCATAAGTCAAGCAGCATTGCGAGCGCTACTTGTGTTAGGCAAGAAGTTACATTATGAATTGTGAACGGAAAAAATAACAATCATCGGTGAATTAAGAATGGTGTTTTTCTAATTATTGTTTCGCAACAACACAGCTTAGCGTCACCATGGAGAGTAGAACAAGGACCGAGGCCATTGGAGCTAAGTCATATCCTACCCGCGGGACTGACCTGTCAAACAAGCAGGCTGACAACGTGACACAAGTATACAAAGATAAGTTCCCACTTGAACCGCCGCAAGTCGTATCTTGAAATGCTTTAACTACTATCGCTACAATATTATTATAATTAATAATAATAATAATAATAATAATATAATAATAATATAATAATACAAGAATAATAATGACTGAAACAGAGGTCATCCCTATCAAACGTGGCATCTTTGAAGGCGATGCCTTGAGTACACTATGGTTCTGCTTATGTCTCAACCCTTTGTCAGAGACTCTGAAGATGAATAACTATGGATACCAAACAAACCGGAATAAATGGGACCTCTAAAATTTAATCACCTCTTTTATATGGATGACATAAACTTACATGCAGCAAATGGGAGCCAAATGGCATCACCCGTCAGTATAACAGATAACATGTCGAAGGACATTTGCATGGAATTTGGCACTGGCAAATGCAAAATCAATAGCATCGAGAAAGGGCAGTGGTGTAGAACAGATGGAATAACCATAAGAGCTAGTGAGCGAATTGGCAGTAGGGGAAAGATGAGACTATGCATACCTAGGATTCGATTTGAGGCATGTTACCAACTGTGAGTTGAGAAAATAATACAGTAGTTATAATAATAATTTGCTTCTTTCTTGTGATTCAAAACTGTCACTTCAAGTTCCTGCAAAATATTATTTAACAACAAAAGCACACTTTTGGTAGTGGTGGTTGTTCATTCATACTACACTCATTTATCAACGGTCTGTTTCTTGGCCGCTAATCGTTTATGCTTACAACATGCTTAACATGATGATACACTCGCATACAAGTCACAGACACTGGCGTTTGGTTGTGCACTTGACCTTGAGAGCTCAGTGGCAGGAAAGGGGTGTAGAGCGGTGCGGGGAGCGTGCCGAATACTTCCCTATCTGAGAACATGACGCGCGTGACAGTAGATTCTCACATTCAGACACAGACACGCTCTGCGTGGCAAATGTTTTACGCTGCAGCAGTAGCCTATACCGATGAGTGGAATAGGGAAGTGCAGAGCTAACTGCCGGCAACTGTGCCTGATGGTGGCAGTATATCCTTTTCACTTTTGGTGGACCCTGATCTTATCTCCCCTTGGAACCTTCATTTGTCTGCTGACCTATGTTTCTGTGGTGACACTACACTACGCCGCGGGGTAGTACTATGTATTAGTAGTAGTAGTAGTAGTAGTAGCAGCTCTTTCTTTTACTGGTGTAAACATTATTTCAGTTTTCAGTAATTAAGGGGTTAGGGACGTTTTTGTGTGTGAAATCATTGGAATCTCATAGGTATAATGGCTAGCATTCTTGGCTGTCACCGCGTAGGCCCAGGTTCGATTCTCATATCTGCCAAGAAATTTAATTCCGGTCTGAGGACTGGGACAGGGTACACAGCCTCGTGAGGCAAAACTGAGAAGAGGCGGGTTCCATCCTACCTCAGCCATCCTGGAAGTGGTTTTCCGTGGTTTCCCACTTCTACTCCAGGCAAATGCCGAGATAGTACCTAACTTAAGGCCACAGCCGCTTTCTACCCAAATCCTACCTTAATTACAAATACAGCACATCACAGTAAAACTAGTAGTCAGGCGAATTCTACACACACCCCAGTACACGGGGCTATATGACCAAGATGTCGCAAAGCCCCCTAAAATAATAAAATAAGATCAGCTTATTGGGAGAGAGAGAGAGAGAGTGGAGGTGGTGCCATTATGGTCCAGAATTGGGATAGGTACAAAAGAGACGTAAAATAAGGCTCCATCGCAGCATTTACTTGAAATGTGTATGGTAAAAGTTTGGTATGACGCTAACGATGGTCAATATTAGTGTCGGGATTCGAGCCTGTGAACTCCGAACAGCGTTGAGGTCAAGCGTGTTGTATCATTCTCATGCTGATTGAACAATGTTTGAGCTTCTGCATTGATATGTACACTTAAGTGCAATTCATGAGTTAGGCTACTGTTTGGAGTTTCTTTGCACGGAGCTCTTTGGCTCGTTCATTGGGTTAAATTGAATTTGATTGAGAGTGAAAGAACACTCAATTAAGTTGAGTCAGTTGCCATCTCGAAGCGGACTGGTGCAGTGTATCGTAACGATGCCTTACCTACCAACCGTTCCGGAGGAATATGGTGAAGATGAGGATGTGGATTCAGAATGGGAGGATTTCAACAGGCTTGTGGCGGAATACAAACTGCGGCGACGTAATCCTGGAGAAACATCCTTGAGTCATAAAATGCAACCGCAAGCTTTCTACCCATGTCCACCTCCACAGCCAGCTGACCTCATGGAGGACTTCGACTACGTGCAAACTGTTGTAAGTACCGGTTCTAACTTGTTCTAACATTATGGGATGTGATGGCGCAGTGATCAAGCAGCTGCTTGGCTCTCGCTTGGTCCGATTCCTAATTAATGCTCGCGAGAATTTAGAGTGCAATGCTACGTCTGGTGGTTTTATTTCCATGAACAAATGAAGTCTTGAGGTAAAGGGGACCGTGACACCCCTATATCGATAATGTTAATTAACCCATATTCAGGATCATATTTCTCCTAATCCATGTTAGATGGTGATCTGAAACATTTGCATGCATTATAAAGGAATCTTCCTGTCACACTGAACTTTTAAAATGTAAAATGCATGTGTTGGATTGCACTCCATATACCTAATAAACGTTTAACCTCTTTTAGATCAAGTCCACCTCGTTGCGTAGTGGTTAGTACT
Organism: Meconema thalassinum; assembly: GCA_946902985.2. Taxonomy (NCBI): domain Eukaryota; kingdom Metazoa; phylum Arthropoda; class Insecta; order Orthoptera; family Tettigoniidae; genus Meconema; species Meconema thalassinum. The sequence goes on along the minus strand of OX336389.2, from coordinate 878,628,859 downwards.
CTTGGCTGTCACCGCGAAGGCCCGAGTTCGATTCCCGGCTCTGCCAAGAAGTTTAATTATGCTCTGAGGACTGGAACGGGGTACACTCAGTCTCGTGAGGCAAAACTGAGAAGAGGTGCGTTCGATTCCTACCTCAGTCATTCTGGAAGTGGTTTTCCACTTCTTCTCCAGGTGACTGCTGGGATGGTTCCTAAATTAAGGCCACGGCTGCCTTCTTCCCAATCCTCATCTGGATTACAACTACACACACAGCCATGAAAATAACAGGTTATCAGACATATTCCTCATACAAACACCCAAGTACATTGGGTTACATGACGACAATGTCGCAAAGCCCTCAATTAATCAACAACAACTCTTTTAGATCTTTTGTGGTTTGGTGTATGTAAAAAGTGTTCTTGAACTACTCAAAAAATTCAGAAGCTTTGATAATAAAGGAAATATCCGAAGAAAGGTTAGCTAACTTCGAATCTCGAGGTTGTTACTTCATTTGTTGTTGACGTTGCAGTCATCAGTCCCGTATATATGTGTGTGTGAAATTTAATAACTTGTGTTCTTGCGATGCCCGTAGTAGTGTGTGAATTCGGGGCAAGGATCGGGAAAGAAGCAGCAGTGGCTTTCATTTAGTCATCATCCTGACATACGCCTAGAAGTATTTCCTAGTTGCTAAGCACTTAAAACAACAACAGCAGCAGCAGCAGCACCACCACCGCCACCTCTCTGACGTAGCCTCAGTACTTCGTTGCCATAGTTTACATTGGAATGGATCTACACGCCTTTTCTTTATTGGTATGTACTAATACTTCTGTCTAGCTTCGATTCCCGACTCTGCCAAGAAATGTTATTCTGGTAGTTTAGCTGGAATGTGATGCATTCAACCTCGTGAGAATGGTTTATATTCCCGTGGCCATTCTATAAGTGGCTTTTCCGTACTACTGCTGCTACTACTACTACTACAAGTGAGAAGGAAATAGAAATAGACAAACATAGAGGAAATAAAACAGGAAAAAGACCGTCGAAAAAGGAGAACTGTGAGGGACGCCTAGCTTACCGTTTATCTCTTCATTAAAGTTACCCTCCTCCTATTGCTTCCATATATTTGTCCCAGCAATCAATCGGTTACCCTCATATCAGTTACCTCCAGCTTATGTATGAAATATATCGAATCCCCTCAGGACTCACTCCCATACAGCAAGGTCTGTCTAAATACTGAGCGATGTAGTGGGAGTTTAGGAAAATACATACCTCGGGGTCACCAAAGTTCACCAGACGCGAGTCATTGGGAGGGAGGTGTAGAGCTATCCTGTGTGCAACATGCAACACACACACTACTCCTTCAGGGTCTCGTGAAGTTAGCAGGTGATACCATGAGAAAAAAAGAATGGTCTGATCCTTCGAAGCGTGAGGGTTGGCCTGTAAGGAAAGGAAATTAAAATATACCCTACTGTCGACCAAAGTATTATGTGCACTCGAGTTTGAAGGTTATTTTTGAAGTAACCAATAGACCTACATAAAATCCAATGACATCATCATTTTCGTCGTTCTATTTTACGTTCGTTCATGTAGGTTTGGAATTTTTAATTTATATTTTAATAATTTTTATCGCAGTTGGAACACAAAAAGTGCACGTTTTTAAGCGTGTTTCAACCATGCGTCACATTTAAGAATTATTATCTCAAAAACTCGTTATCCGATCGAATCCAAATTTTAACACGATATACATTGGAATGTTGTAATACTGGTTTATTAATTTCAAAATTGTGTATGTCCAAGAAACAAAGTTGTTATCATTTTTGTAAGGTAACTTTTTCTCGGCTCGGGGTGGTTGGAAAATGTAGTTCTTAGTTGCGTTGTAATCGTTATACATCAAAAGGTTATGCTGTATGACTGTGAAATACGTAAATTAATTCACTTATTTTATATCGGTTTGTATTTGTACAAGGAAATAACACATGGTTCACCAGCTAGCCGCTCCGGGAAAAGCTGTACAGCGTTGCCGAAATGGTGCCCACACGCATCATGGCGCGTCTCGCTCGGAAGTGATGGGCTCCATCTCAGCAACGCTGTACAGCTTTTCCCGGAGCGGCTAGCTGGTGAACCATGTGTTATTTCCTCGTACAAATACAAACCGATATAAAATGAGTGAATTAATTTTCGTATTTCACAGTCATACAGCATAACGTTTTGATGTATAACGATTACAACGCAACCAATAACTACATTTTCCAACCACCCCGAGCCGAGAAAAAGTTACCTTACAACAATGATAACAACTTCGTTTCTTGGACACACAAAATTGTGAAATTAATAAACCAGTTATACAACATTCCAATGTATATTGTGTTAAAATTTGGATTCGATCTGATGGGCTTTTGAGATAATAATTCTTAAATGTGACGCATGGTTGAAACACGCTTAAGAACGTGCACTTTTTGTGTTCCAACTGCGATAAAAAATATTAAAATATAAATTAAAATTTCCAAACCTACATGAACTACACTGACCGGCAAAAAAAGTGGAACACTTTTTTTTTTTTTTGTAATTTCTTAATTTATTCCACTAAAATGTATCGGTTTTCCAATATTTGCATTATTCATGTAAATTTAGATGGTTGGCAACAGAAAATACCGAATCATGTTTTACAACACGCTTTAACTCACAAATTTCGTTACATTTTGCTAATCTTACAATTTTCTATTTTTTAGTAATGCTCTTTTGGGCTGGTGTTTATCAAACGTATTGCCAAGCAAAACAGTATTAATGTTTGCAATGCACTGCAAGAGAACACTGGTCACTAAAAACGGTTGTTTCCACCTTTAGCGTCTATGACAGCTAGTAAACGCTCAGGCATACTGTTCACAACTCGTCGAATGGCATCTGCCGGGATGCGATCCCATTCCTCCAGCAGCGATGTTCTCAGTTGTGCCAAGGTGGTGTGGTCATGCTGTCTGACGTTCCTTCCAAGCGTATCCCATACATGTTCGATGGGTTCAAGTCAGGACTACGAGCTGGCCAGTCCAGGGTTTGAATCTCCACTTCCTGCAGATATTGTACAACACAGCGAGCAGTATGAGGGCGGGCATTATCCTGCATCAGCATGAAATTCTGACCAATGAAAGGCGCAAAGGGCATCACATGGTTCATCAGGATCTCTTCGATGTACCTTTGGGAATTGAGCGTCCCGTGATCGATGCACACCAACTCAGTGCGGGCCATAACGTTGATGCCACCCCACACCATAACCGAGCCACCTCCAAATGGAGTGCTGGAGGAGAAAGCAACAGGGCTGTACCTCTCCCCGCGCCTTCTCCACACTCTTTCTCTTCCATCAGGAGATCTAAGGTTAAAGCGACTCTCGTCAGTGAAGAGAACAGAGGCCCACTGCTCGTGGGTCCATCCCAGATGCTGCCTTGCGAAGCGAAGACGCGCCTCTCTGTGATGCCGTTCGAGTGCGGGTCCGCGTGCAGGTCTCCTGGACGAAAGATGAGCTTCTTCAAACCTTCTTCTTACTGTTCGCTCACTCACTCTCACGTTTCTGACATTTTCCAGTTGATTTCGTGCCTGAACTGCTGTGGTATGCCGATCACGCAGAACTTGGAGGGTGAGAAATCTGTCATCCCTGGCACTTGTGCTTCTTCTACGGCCTGACCCTCGTCTCCTGTCGTATGTTCGGAGCTCTCTGTAACGTTGCACTGCACGATGTATGCTACCGAGAGATGATCCAATGACCTCAGCAACATAACGGAAGCTGCGGCCATCCTCCACCAATGCAACTGCCTGTGCAGCTTCTTCACGGCTAAGAGGCATGTTTTAGTGTGAACTGCAAATGGATAACTTGCTAAAATGTGTGACAATGGTTCACACGTGTTCAACAAGTGCCAGTTGTTATCCCTAGAACAACAATAAGCGAGCGGCAACACTCATAAACCTTAAACGCTTCCAGTCCGCTTCCCGCCATAAAACCATTAAGATAGGCTCATCGAGGATTGGGGGTAATTGGTGGTAATAAACCTCCCTAAGAAATGTCATATTATCAATTTCTATTAACGGATGTTTCAGATGTTTGTTCTAATACATGAAAAGCTTTTAAAATGTGATTAAATCTTTTTCAAGGCTAGATTTATACTATTTATATTACTTTTTTTTAACTGTTCCACTTTTTTTGCCGGTTAGAACGACGAAAATGTTGATGGTATTGGATTTTATCTAGGTCTATTGGTTACTTCACAAACAACCTTCAAACTCGAGTACACATAATACTTTGGTCGACAGTAGGCCTCGGATACTCTAATACCGTGGGGGTTGGAGGAAGAGGAGAAGATAATTTAACAAAGAAGGTAGGTAGGAAAGCTGAGAGGAGTCCGGCACAAGTGAATGAATGGAATGTTGGACTCAGGTATAGTCCTGTGGTCGCCAACCCACGTCCCTCTAGTTGTGAGCCCCTGTACAAGTACACGGGCTTATGATGAAGACTTCCCAAGATCCTAAAATCAACAACAACAACAACAACAACAACAAGAGTTTGCCACTTGTGCGGGCCAGAACAATGGTCTCACTAGCATACCACTGCAGATCAAGTTGGGCGAGGGTGAGGGAGAGCCAAGGAAACGGCATTCTTTGCATATACTGTACCTCGACAGTCTCCAAATTTGATAAATGTTCAGTATTTATTCATAATATATTTTGTAAATCAAGGTTTTTAGCTGTAAATAATAGTTAATACTGTACTGTATATAGAATGTTGTACCTCCATTATCAGAACATGTCCGATGAGAACAAATGCGTCTAAACCTAAAATCACAACCTCTGTAGGCACATAATTGTGAAGTTACAAAGCTTCAAGCATTATGTAGGCATATATAACGCAAAGCGTGTGTGGATGTGTCAACGTACAACTTAAGATAACTGGGTAATTGTCGAAAGTTTCGCCGTGAGAGGTAAAAAAATGTTGACGTAAGTTCGTGGTGCTATTCGACCGTGCCTGGTAAGGACAAACCATATCACTGTATGAACTACAATAATAACAAATAGAATTATTCAGTTCGTGACTGTGAGTCATACGAACATCATAGGTGGTCTCCACTGCTACTGCCTAGCTTTAGCTTGCACACACTGTAACGTGTTTTTCGAGTTTTTTTTATGCCACTGGCATAAGTCAGTAGGAAGCCATTCTATATTTATTTACGCGGCAAATTGTTCAGCCAAGAGAAATTTTCATGCTAACTTATTATTATTATTATTATTATTATTAACTTATTATTATTATTAATTGATTTTTGGAGCATTTTCTTATAAAATTATAAGCATACAGATAGGTTTTCTATGTTATAGAAAACGCTATCAAGCAAATTATTACGATCAACATTAGCGTAGAAAATTATATGATTACGGAATTTTACGGAGTTTCGTCAGTTAGAGACATGAGTCACTGGAAATTCTGATACAGGCTTATGCTTGTCAGGAAGTATGACGCAAGGCTGGGTCGCATCGTCAAGAAAAGGCGGATGTATGGAACGGCAAACGACTTCACCCTCCCACCGAGTGTAATGAGCCAGAGGAGGGGAGTATAGCGGGGTGCTCAGCCAATCAGTGGAGACCACGTAAGCTAGAAGTCGGGACTGGAGTGGGGATGCGGCGGGTGCATATATGGTTTGCACGCCGTGGAAAGGAGGACTATCGTTATAAAATTTAACCAGTATGGTTGCACGAGTGAGTGGCTCCGATGTTCAGTGGAGTTAGCGACTATCGTTATAAAATTTAACCAGTATGGTTGCACGAGTGAGTGGCTCCGATGTTCAGTGGAGTTAGCGACTATCTTTGTGAAACTTAACCGTAGTGGTTGTACGTGTTGGTTCCGATGTACGGACCATAAATCTTCATATCTACAAATATATCATCAACAACGAAGAAGATGACGACGTTCAGGAGGCTATGGGAAGCTCACTTCAACATCCAGTACGAGGGAAATGCTACGGCAATTTCCAGTGGTAAGCGCGAATGACACATAGCTACGCAATCTCCCGTCTTTCTTTGTTTCATATTCAGTAATTCAGTAACTTCATAGCTTGGGAATAAGAGTAAAATCAGTAATTTATCCGACTCTGTTTTCACGTAATTTTCTAGCGGTAATATTTAAATCGCAACGCTCCAATTTAAATTCAAACTTATTATTATTATTATAAATTTTGCTATACTTGTTTTTATACAATAAATTCATTCCTTTTAACCATGCAATCTTTGTTTTCAGTAGGTAGCATTAGATATAGACCAATTCCTTCTCCTGATACAATTGTTTGTTGGGTTAATGATCCAATCATACCACGATCTGAGAGTAAAGATTCTTGAAGGTGTTCTACCAGAGCTAGGTGTTGTTAAATACAAATTTAGATTTCAACATAGCGTTGAGGTCTTGGCGCCCATTAAAACAACATATCTTAGTAGAAAACAAAGCCTCCGTGGCTTAGGCGGCAGCACGCCGGCCTCTCACCGCTGGGTCCGTGGTTCAAATCCCGGTCACTCCATGTGAGATCTGTGCTGGACAAAACGGAGGCAGACAGGTTTTTCTCCGGGTACTCCGGGTTTCCCTGTCAAATTTCATTTCATCTGTCATTCATTTAATCATTGTCCCAGAGGAGTGCGTCAGGCCTCGGCAGCCGGCACAGTCCATATCCTCGCCGCTAGATGGGGACTTCATTCATTCCATTCCTGACCCGGTCGGAGACTGGAAGCAGGCTGTGGATTTTCATTTTTCATCTTAGTAGAAAACAGTATATTTGTCACGCAACAGTGAGGGCTATAGAAGCCATTACAACACGATACAGTAAAAGCGCCTAAGTTTAGAGACGAATACGCTAATATTTCTTGAACAAAAAACTAGTATTTCAGTGCTACAAAAGGCATTCTCAATCTAAATCACATCGCCGAACGATCCCATAAAGATACGTATATGACAATTACTGGAACGGTAGTATGAAATATCGCAATTATTATCTCCGCAAGAAAGCTCCGCCGAACCTTCACATTTCAGATTTAAGCGGATATTTCTTCACAACACACGACTACGGTACATTATTGAATCTCCCTACACATAAAATCGCATATATAATTGATGATAAATTTGATTTTGTCGGTATTAATAAGACCATTCTTCCATTGGTGATAACAATAAGTTTATTACACATAGACGGCGCTGGTCTCGGGCGACGCCGTAAAGTGTGACAACAGCAAAGAAATTATCAGGATGGATGTATTCGTAATTTCCCACTGCACCCTGTATGTCGGTAATAGCTTGGATCTTGTTATAATTCAGTAGGCACAGTTTCCCTCAGCCCGTACATTAAGATAGTTTGACAACGATCTAACTGAAACAAACGAGGTTTTCTTTTTCATTACAATGTGTAGTATTTCCAGACTCCCTTTCATTTTTAATTGGGTGGATGGAGAGTCGGTGACACTACCCACTGCAACGCACGACACAGCGTCCATGGGTTCACTCACATCCATTGCGAAAGGGAGATGCCATGTGGCTGGGTGAGGTCAGGATATTCAGTTTGCAGAAATAATAACAATAATGACAATAATAATAATAATAATAATAATAATAATAGTTTGACACCCCTTTTAACTGCTGTAGCTTTTGCCGGGAATTTCGCCTTAGAGGAATTTTTACGTGCCGGAAAAATTTACCGACACGAGGTTGTCTCATTTGAACATCTTTATAGGCCATAGGACTGAGCCGGGATCGAATCTGTGATCTTGGTTTTTGAAGGCCAACGTTAAACTCTGCCACTCAGCTCGACAATAATAACCATGTACGCGGCGCTGTGGAACTGGTGTCCTTGGAACAGTACTGGATGTCACGAGCCGCAACGCCACGTCGCGCCGCGCCGTTACCTCTAGTTCACGTGGGCAGGGTTTCTGCCTTTCTTATCCGTATCACACACACTGAGTCAACCCCGTTTCAGTCAGCAATGCTCACTTTGAGAAACAATAATTCTATAATTTGGCATGGAATAAAACAACCTGCGTAGAAGCATCTTTCCGCGTCTCACAATTAGAATGGCTGTATGACAATTGGGAAGTGGAGTGGGTCGTTTTCCTGCGACCAACTCAAATGATCTAGTAGCAGCCGAAGCCAGCTACGAAGTGTGTGTTTTCTTTTAATTTGATCTCTAACTTTGGTCAACAGTGGGAATGCCAACCGCACAAACTGCTTTAAACTAAAGCAAGATGTTCAATAAAGAACATATAGGCTACTTTCTCCTAAATGCATGGGTAGACTATAGTTAGGCCTATAACTCTTTGTCCTTTTCAAGGAGTATAATTGACTGTTGGCTGTAGTAGCTTGTTGAAATACAACGTGCTATACGGATATTAAACATTGATTGATTGAATCCTCACCTGAATTATATATACACACACACACACACACTAATACAGCCATCGCAATAGCACAGGTTATCACACAAAATTCAACACTCGCCCAAGTACACGGGGCTAAATGACCATGATGTCCATGCATCTCAAATGAAACAACAAGAACAGCTTCCTACCCAAATCCTTCCTCGTATAAAAGTACACATACTAATGTTTTCTATTGCCCTCACTTTTGCGTGACAAATGTAATGTTTTCTACTAAGATATGTTGTTTTAATGGGCGCCAAGACCTCAACGCTATGTTGAAATCTAAATTTGTATTTAACAACACCTAGCTCTGGTAGAACACCTTCAAGAATCTTTACTCTCAGATCGTGGTATGATTGGATCATTAACCCAACAAACAATTGTATCAGGAGAAGGAATTGGTCTATATCTAATGCTACCTACTGAAAACAAAGATTGCATGGTTAAAAGAAATGAATTTATTGTATAAAAAACAAGTATAGCAAAATTAATAATAATAATGATAATAAATTTGAATTTAAATTGGAGCGTTGCGATTTAAATATTACCGCTAGCAAATTACGTGAAAACGGAGTCGGATAAATTACTGATTTTACTCTTATTCCCAAGCTATGAAGTTACTGAATTACTGAATATGAAACAAAGAAAGACGAGAGATTGCGTAGTTATGAGTCATTCGCGCTTACCACTGGAAATTGCCGAAGCATTTCCCTCGTACTGGATGTTGAAGTGAGCTTCCCACAGCCTCCTGGACGTCGTCATCTTCTTCGTTGTTGATGATATATTTGTAGATATGAAGATTTATGGTCCGTACATCGGAACCAACACGTACAACCACAACGGTTAAGTTTCACAAAGATAGTCGCTAACTCCACTGAACATCGGAGCCACTCACTCGTGCAACCATACTGGTTAAATTTTATAACGATAGTCGCTAACTCCACTGAACATCGGAGCCACTCACTCGTGCAACCATACTGGTTAAATTTTATAACGATAGTCCTCGTTTCCACGGCGTGCCAACCATATATGCACCCGCCGCATCCCCACTCTTCAGACGGCTTCTTCCCGCTCGCTCACCACTGATTGGCTGACCCCTCACGCGCTACTCCCCTCTTCTGGCTCATTACACTCGGCGGGAGGGTGAAGTCGATTGCCGTTCCATACATCCGCCTTTTCTTGACGATGCGACCCAGCCTTGCGTCATACTACTTGACAAGCATAAGCCTGTATTTGAATTCCCAGTGAGTCATGTCTCTCAATATACCCTAACTGACGAAACTCCGTAATATTCCGTAATCATATAATTTTCTATGATAATGTCGTTCGTAATAATTTGCTTGATAGTGTTTTCTAAGACATAGAAAACCTATCTGTATGCTTATAATTTTTATAAAATGCTCCGAAAAATACCTCAATAATAATTATAATAAATTAATAATAATAATAAATTAACATGAAAAATTCTCTTGGCTGAACAATTTGCCGCGTAAATAAATATAGAATGGCTTCCTACTGACTTATGCCAGTGGCATGAAAACCCCTCGAAATACACGTTACATATTCGCCTTGGATCATCGGATGATTTACCGTGACGACGGTCCATTATCCGATTATCCCAGACACGTTAATAATTCCCATCCAAAATACATATTACATAACTGAAATCACCCTAAATTACATATATATACACTCATAATTTTTCTTTACGCACTTTGCGTCAAAGTTTGTCGTCATAATGGATTGCACTTTGCAACCAGTCCAATGTTTTTCATATAGAATAATGTTCCACGGATATTTCCGCCTCTCAAATTTCTCTATGTTGGAAAATAGACATAAATAATGTGTGAGCACTATGTATTTATGATGTCATATCACACGCATTGAAGGTGTTCTGATATATGTATATCTCCCTAGAACCTCCTAATTTCACTGGAGGTTCCTTCCTTATGGTGAAATTTAATCTCACTTATCACTGAGCACACGATCACACTATTGTGGCAGCGCCTCGTGACCATAATACATGATCTCTCTTTATAAAAGATGATAAATTAATATTGACTTCTGAAAAAGATACAGTAAATGTGCATTACATATAACACCAAATATTTCTGTGCCGTAATCGCCCTGTCTTGTTAAGTTCCCGTAGACCATATTCTACTTAATACTAGTTCTCAACACAGATCAATTCTTCTCACACAAATAATACCTTTGTACAAATTATCTTAAATTAACACTTACAAAAATCTTACATGGCGAGGCCGTAAACAGAAATCACGTGTGCTGATATGTATGAGTTTCATGAAAGACTGTCTCGCCTTCTGATGGCCCATCTTTTGTCTCGTGGACGCCTTAAGCAAAAATACCCTGTTCAAGCGCTCACCCATCTCTAGGAGACAAATGGGAATTCACCAGCGCTACCAAATTCTGGCCTTGGTGTATCGAGACATTTTAGTGCTCAAGAGCATCCGACAATCCCGTCATATTTCCCTGTACCTTAAAAACTCTCATTTACTTACATACTACCCCCCTGTGTGACTTCTGATACGCCTGCCTGGAAGACCACATCTTCCACGCACCAAATACCACACTTACTCATTTGATAGGCTGGCTCGCCAGCTAAACACACTCACTTTATGACACATATTTTCGTAGACTATGTATATTATACGTCCCGTATAATCTGTTTCCCTTACTATCCTCCAGCACATATGCTGTTTTGCCAATACGTTTGGAAACTATAAATGTTTCTGTGTCACCTGCTACCAACCTTGCAAGTGGCTCCCTTAAATGAACGTCATCACGTTGCTCTACTTACCTATTTTTCAGTGTCTGTAACGATGCCCTATTGCTACTGTCCACACATGCTAACCCTACTTTCCTCCGGTGTAACACCTCTACTCGACACTCTATGACCTAAAATTGTCACTTCTGACTGACAGAATGACGACTTAGACAGCTTCAAAGTGAACCCTGCCTGATCTAACTTCTGAAAAACTATATTTAAATGACGTAGATGCTCCTCAAAACTGCGTGAACTAATTACCATATCATCAATGTAAATGGTTACAAACTCTCCTGTGTCATCCCCTAATGCGATGTTTAAAGCCCGAATTAAAGCTGCTGAACTACTCTTTAACCCATAAGGTGTTCTACAAAATTGATAAAGGTTATATTTATGACTAAAAGCTGTAAATGGTCTATCTTCGTACATAAGTGGCACCTGCCAAAAACTGGAACTCAAATCTACACAAGTGAAATACTTCTTCCCCTCAAATGTTTGCATTAATTCCTCTATTGACATAGATTTGAGCTGATCTGAACTAATTCTACTGTTAACCAAACGAGCGTCTAAACAAATACGAACCGTGCCGTCGGTCTTGGGTACCGTGATCAAAGAATTAACATATGGACTGTTAGAGTGCTCAATAATCCCATCTTCAAGCATCTGATTAATTTGTGCCTCAACTGCACTCTGATAAGCGAAAGATACAGGATATCTATGTCCTGTGAATGCTGACCTATCAATAACGTTCAATGAATGTGTATAGCAATTGGCCATACCAATGCGATCCTCAAAAACTCTCCTATTACACAATAACACATCATAGAGCCGAACACATTGTTCCACCTCTATATTTCCCTGAAATGCAGCATCACGTAACGAGTCCTCTAGACTACCGTACGTAATCACACTGCCCACAAAACATGGAGAACCCCGCTCTACGGCTGGCGATATCTCATTTAAAGTACAAATCACACCTACAACACTACTTCTCTGAATATGGTCATTGAACGCTACTTCTACTTCAGAATCTCCCCATTTAAATTTCAAACTCCCTACATCATAACATAAGTTACCAGACACTCTGCTTAGCCACTCTGAACCCAAGATAACACTGAATACTAAATTTGGAATTACAAGACAAATCTGCTTTTCTATATGATTATTAATTTTAATGTCTATTAAAACTTGCTTAGAAATTACTTTAGACCTCTTTCCAACAGCTGTGATAACAAAAGTGCTTTTAATTGGCATCTCCTCAAAATTTACTCCAGTTCCTTTCATTTTATCATAAAATGCACAACTTATGCAACTCTTCATACAACCACTATCAATTAAAACATCTGTGTACGCCTCGGACACGTTAAATTTAACTATGGGGCTCTTACTAGCCACTTCCTGAATAATGCCTTCATCATTTAGTTCACGTAATAATTCATTTCTTACATTTAGGTCAAAGGGTTCCTGTATAAGTGTATGGACAGGGCATGTTACAGACTGAGATTCTGACCTTACAGCGCAGCCTGGTTCGTGTTTTAAGTATTGCTACCGCTTGGTGTAGTACTACTGACTACTGCACTGGTCTGGTTGTTCTGGGTTGTATTAACGGTATCTCTCTGTCCGTTATTACCATTGGGCTGATTCCCTCCTTGACCCCTGTTCTGGTTATAATTATTATTATTATTATACCGCCCTTGGTTACCACTATAATCGTTATTTCGGCCTTGATTTCCGCTGAAATCATTATTTCTACCTTGGTAGTTCGTACCATACCCATTTCCTCTGTACTGGTTTTGCTGATTATTATTATTACTATTTCGGTTCCCCCTATTTTGAACGCTGGCCCCTTCGCCACTGTTCCCTTGAACTTCCTGGTTCCTATTCTCATTAGGCCTGTTATTATTGTTACCCTGGTTCCTACCGAAATTCTCGTCGTAACCGCCTCTTCCCAGAGCATCGAATGTACTCAATAAATTCTCCACTTGTGAGATAGATTTAACATTTTGGATACAGGCATCTTCTTTGATTCTGTATGGGAAATGTCTTAGTAATAGCCTGACTACATCATTCTCTTCCTTCAAACCATCTAGATATTTGCACGTTAATACCTGTCCTAAAAAGTACTCGGTCATAGTGTAGTTGCCTCTCGGGTTATATTTCCCACACACAATTCCCTCACGATGCTGAGACTGAATGACCTCATTCCAAAATTTCTCACAAAATTTAACTTTGAAATCTGTAATATTCTCAAAATTGTCTCTGTAGACTGCAAACCAGTTTCTTGTCTCCCCTACAAACGCTTGCTCTAAAATTGCAACTACCTGGCACCACTCAACACTACCATCTTCCAACCTCTCCCCGAATTTATTTTCTATAGTATTCATGAACTCCATTGGACAACCCTTCCGATTACTAAATTTGCCTAGTTCTATTTCCCTGTGTGTGCTATTCACATAAACTGGCCTACTCTGGCTATTTTCCTGCCTAATTCTAGCTTTCAACTTCTGTTCTAATTCAGCAATTTTCTCCTCAGCTTTTCTTTCGATATTAGTTACAGTCAACCTAATGCTCCCTTCCGATGCTTCAACTTTACCACTTAACTGAGCTTGTTTCTCACTAATCTCATTAATGCTTTCCTTATTCCTCTCCCTTAAAGTATTAACTTCATGCATGTACTTTATCAATTCTTCCCCCCAGCTGTTCTTTAACCTCTTTTGTTGCTACCTGAATCTTATCAATTTCTCCCCCCAATTGCTTTTTGACCTGCTGTGTTTCAAGTTGCACTAGTTCTTTTAAATTTTCAGCCTGTGTACTGATTCTAATTTCCAACTCCTCCTGTACTTTTCCTAACTTTCTGTCTACATCTGCTACAATTTCTTTAGCCTTCTCTTCCATCACCCCTCTGATTTCTCCTCTAATCTGCTCAAATTTCTTATCTAATTTTAGATTGTTCTCTTCAAATTTCTCATTTAATTTATTGCTCACTTCCTTACTGCTCTGTTCCAATTTAGCATTTAAACTATCACTCGGCTCCCTATTACTCTCTTTATTTTCCCTACTATTTTGTTCTAATTTAGCGTTATTTTGTTCGAGTTTAGCATTGTTTTGTTCGAGTTAGCATTTAAAGCATCAGTACTAATTTTGTTTTGTTGCATAAACTGGAGAAGCAAACTTTCTAACCCTGCTTGACTGTTTTGATTATCCCCCTCAGTATCGGGATTTACCTCCGACATCCCTGTACTGCTTTCATTTCCAAGACTAGCCATACTGCTCGTATCTTCACTATCCAACTGGTGACCACTACGCAACTTCATCTCTTCCTCAACACTACCCATGCTGATACACACCGATAAATGAAAAACCCCCAAAATACAGGCACAGAAATATATACCCTTCTCCTTCCACAAATGTTATTAGGTTTTCAGCCCCTAGTTGGTAGCGACAAATGTAATGTTTTCTATTGCCCTCACTTTTGCGGGACAAATGTAATGTTTTCTACTAAGATATGGTGTTTTAATGGGCGCCAAGACCTCAAAGCTATGTTGAAATCTAAATTTGTATTTAACAACACCTAGCTCTGGTAGAACACCTTCAAGAATCTTTACTCTCAGATCGTGGTATGATTGGACCATTAACCCAACAAACAATTGTATCAGGAGAAGGAATTGGCCTATATCTAATGCTACCTACTGAAAACAAAGATTGCATGGTTAAAAGAAATGAATTTATTGTATAAAAACAAGTATAGCAAAATTAATAATAATAATAATAAGTTTGAATTTAAATTGGAGCGTTGCGATTTAAATATTACCGATAGAAAATTACGTGAAAACGGATTCGGATAAATTACTGATTTTACTCTTATTCCCAAGCTATGAAGTTACTGAATTACTGAATATGAAACAAAGAAAGACGGGAGATTGCGTAGTTATGAGTCATTCGCGCTTACCACTGGAAATTGCCGAAGCATTTCCCTCGTACTGGATGTTGAAGTGAGCTTCCCACAGCCTCCTGGACGTCGTCATCTTCTTCGTTGTTGATGATATATTTGTAGATATGAAGATTTATGGTCCGTACATCGGAACCAACACGTACAACCACAACGGATAAGTTTCACAAAGATAGTCGCTAACTCCACTGAACATCGGAGTCACTCACTCGTGCAACCATACTGGTTAAATTTTATAACGATAGTCGCTAACTCCACTGAACATCGGAGCCACTCACTCGTGCAACCATACTGGTTAAATTTTATAACGATAGTCCTCGTTTCCACGGCGTGCCAACCATATATGCACCCGCCGCATCCCCACTCTTCAGCCGGCTTCTTCCCGCTCGCTCACCACTGATTGGCTGACCCCTCACGCGCTATTCCCCTCTTCTGGCTCATTACACTCGGCGGGAGGGTGAAGTCGATTGCCGTTCCATACATCCGCCTTTTCTTGACGATGCGACCCAGCCTTGCGTCATACTACTTGACAAGCATAAGCCTGTATTTGAATTCCCAGTGAGTCATGTCTCTCAATATACCCTAACTGACGAAACTCCGTAAAATTCCGTAATCATATAATTTTCTATGATAATGTCGTTCGTAATAATTCGCTTGATAGTGTTTCCTAAGACATAGAAAACCTATCTGTATGCTTATAATTTTTATAAAATGCTCCGAAAAATACCTTAATAATAATTATAATAAATTAATAATAATAATAAATTAACATGAAAAATTCTCTTGGCTGAACAATTTGCCGCGTAAATAAATATAGAATGGCTTCCTACTGACTTATGCCAGTGGCATGAAAACCCCTCGAAAAACACGTTACAACACTAGTAAGCCTACAGACATCACAGTGACTCAGGTTATCAGACAACTTCTACACACACCCAAGTAAACGGGGCTACAAGACCATGATGCCGCAAAATCTCTAAAGAATCAACAACAAAAACAACAACAACAATAGACTCTACCGCGGATCAAGGTCAACGAATATTAATCGTTGTATTCGAGTGTTGAAAAATGTGGTGTTATAAGTATAATATATAATATTTTCGATTGCAAATACACACTATATATGCTTAACATTATAACGTGTGAGTAGTTATAAATCAATAAATACGAAAAAACGAAGTAAAATCATTTGAACCTGTAGGGATTTGAACCACGAACCCCCAGACTTTGAGCCCAGATCAATATCATTACGCCACGGATGCGCTCCTATAATACTTGGTTAACAAGTGGTTTAGTATAGGGGCGTGGTTGCTCAGCGGTAGAGCTGTAAGCCTCTCACCAAGGCGGTCCGGGTTCGATTCCCGGGCAATGCATGTGAAATTTTCGAAGTGAAATGCCATGTCCTGTGGTTCGGATTCCACGTAAAAAGGAGGTCCCGTGGCTCATGATCTCAAGATTAACGGTCACGTTAAACTACAAGCTTCCTTCCTTTTTTTAAAGCTTTGGTTTAGTATTACTGTATCATATTTTGTGTTGAAATCAACGATTTCATTAGCGTTTTCTGCCGTTTCTATAAACTATTTGATACTGAATATGTACTATTTTGTTCCGTACATTCCTAAAAGGAAGTTACGGAAATATATGGAAAAATAGCGGCCATTTTTACAACGGAACGGCACGGTCCCACAACGATATGGCACGGTAAGCCTGACCTGTTGGTTACTTCTACGGTCACATATTCTATTATAATATGCTAATATCCTACCGATCACCTCCTTGAGGACAGTTTTAACCTCCCTATGTACGATAAGCTGAATTGTTGAGGCCAGGTCTTGTTGAATCGTAAGTTACGGTAAGGCTATAATACTTGCATGATTCATATATCCGCTATCTTGAAACTAATTGCCTAATGATCTTGTAGATTGGGCAAAAGACGCTTCCCACATTAAGTTATATTGTTGCAAAATTTGGTAGAGATCGGATGATTAGGTTAGTCGTAATTTGAGTTAAGCTCAGAACATTTGGGTGCCCCATTTCCTTTTTGTTATGATGGCGGTAATATACAACAAGACACTGAGCTATCTCTTGCTAGTGATACCTCTGTACCAAAGGTGGTTCGATTTGGTTTCGTTGTGTTTGAATTGATAGGGGGAATCGATTTGCACACATACACGGCCGCCATCTGCAAACTAATGGGCTGATGACCTTGTAGTTTGGACAAAAGACTCTTTTCACATGATGGCATGTTGTTGCAAATTTTGGTATAGATCAGATGATTAGGTTAGTCGTAATTTGATTTAAGCTTTGAACATTTGGGTGGCCGCCGTTACGTTTCCGTCAAGATGGCAGTGATATAAAACATGGCACTGAGGTGCCCTTTGCTAGTGCTACCTCTGTACCAAATTTTGTTCAATTCAGTTTTTCCGTGTTTGAATTGATAGTGGATGGGGGGGGGGGGGGGGGAGAGGAGAGACATGCAGATTACACACACATACACACTCTCACACACACACACACAATTTTTGTTTGGCCCTGTGTTGATCTCATAAGTCTACTTTCATTTTCTGCAAAAATCGAAAGTAGGCTAAAAACTAGGTCTTGCAAAAACTAATTTTCAAAAACATAATGCTTTTTTTGTTGTTGTTTCATTTGAGGGGCTTCGATAACTTGATCATTTAGCCCCGTGTACAGGGGGATGTGTAGGATTTGTCTGATTTTACCGATGTTATTGTGGTGGCTGTATCAGTGTGTATATTTGTAATTCAGTTAGGAGGCAGCCATAGACTTCAGTTTGGAACCATCCCAGGATTTGCCTGGAATAGAAATGGGAAACCACGGAAAACCACTTCCGAGATGGTTGAGGTGGTAACCGATCCCACCTTCTTTTCATGTTTTGCCTCACGAGGCTGGGTGTACCCCATTTCAGCCTTCAGACCAGGATTAAATTTCTTGGCAGAGCCAGCAATCGAACCCGGACCTCCGGAGACACAGCCAAGAACACTAGCCGCTACAACAGGAGGTGGACTACGACAATGATGTTTATAGTAATGCAGATTTCATTTTTGTAACCAACTCCTTTCATACATCCTGGCGATGTCATCGTGCGTTGCCGAATGCTGGTATTACGTGACCGTTAATCTTGCAATCATAGAAACAGGAGTGTGACATTTCACCTTGAAAATCCAACTTGTATTAACCGGGAATATAACTGCAAGCAGCTTACCTGCTGCACCATTACGCTCCTCATTTACTTAGGCTATATTTCCGATGTTTCAATTTGAATATCTTGAAGGAAATGAATGGATGATATCTCTTCCTATCCCGCGGCGAAACTGTGCTTGTTAAATCGTGCACCACGGCCACAAGGGCAGCTGCAGCAAGTCCGGAGATGGGAGCTTCAAGTCCCGGCGCTGACAGCGACTATCCTGAGTGTGGTCTTTCCCCGTTTTTTTTATACACTCCCTCCAGGCAAATGCCGGGATAAAACCTTACTTCAAGTCCCGGGGCATCTACCTCATCCCTGTTCTTAATACAGCAACACACACTACTACTACAGTCATCCCATAAACACGGGTTATCAGACAATTTCAACCCACAGCAAACTACATGGGACTGATGACCAAGATGTCTCAAATCCCTAAAAATAAACTAATAACAAAATAACAACTTCTTCTAAAATCACATTACGAATCTAGTGAGGGGACTCTCCCTGTCTGGGTAGCACTGTTAACTAGCAACCCGCCCCGGCTTCGCCCGGGAACAGTTATGAATGCAAGGTGATAGACTACTTTTAACCGAGGTCTTATAAGATTTCCTTGTATACGACATACGTCGTTTTCCCTCCAGCAGTGAACACGAAAAGATTTCGGTTTGATGTAACACGCGATAGAGCCACGCGAAACTGTCCATGAGAAAAACATTCTCCACTGAGATCGACTCCAGTCACGCTAAGTGTCTGACCCTGTGCTTTGTTTATAGTCATGCCAATGCAGACTCTTACTGGGAATTGTACTCGTTTGAAATAAGGCAAATCTGGAGGAATCATAGGGATCTGGGTAATAAGACCGTTTCTCCTGTACCACAACTAGTTAAGATAGTTGCTTCAATGAAACAGTTTTTCAAAGTTTTCACTACCAATCGCGTCCCATTGCAGAACTTTGGTGGGTGTAAATTACGTAGCAATATAATAGGCACTCCCACTTTTGAAATAAGCTTATGTGGTGGCAAGCCTGAAGGAAGTAAAGAATTTAGGAATTCTGTAGGGTAATGAACAGCTTCTTCACTATCGACTACTGCGTCTACTGAGTAATATACTTGAGCCTGGGCAGTGATTTTGGAGAACACCAAGTCATTAATTTTCTCAACTTCGTTTGTCGGCGATAATATTGCTCTTTCTTTAAACCATGATTGAGTCATGTTAGTTAGGTCATGGATTTGAGGATAAACGCTATCAATCAATTCTTGAATGCTGCTTACTAAAACACAGAAATCGTGATTGAGGGTAATTTTCCCGTCAATGACCGGTAAATCTCCATTTCCGACTCTAAGTAACAACTTAGCAAACAGACTATTATCTTCTGAAGATAAGAGTACTCTCATGTTATTTTTGAGTGCCAATTTTGTTATATCCGGCCAGATGTAAGATCTTTTTAATGAAGCGTTCGCTTCGTCGGCTCTCGTTCCTATGGCAACAATTGGTAAGATTTGACGAAAATCTCCGGCGAACAAAACTGTGCAGCCACCAATAGGTGTGTTCCGATTCCTTAGATCACGCAGGGTCCTGTCTACAGCGTCAACGGAAGATTTGTGCGACATTGTAGCCTCATCCCATACAACTAAAGAACATTTTTGGATTATACTGGCAGTGTTACTTTGTTTTGAAATATTACATACGCTTCCATCATTACTGCTGACTTTCAAAGGTAGTTTAAATGTTGCATGTGCTGTTCTTCCCCCTTCCAAAAGTGTGGTTGCAATTCCGGATGATGCGACGGCAAGAGCAATATTACCACCAGACCTCACTATGGCGAGCAAGAGATTAATCAAGAACGTTTTGCCTGTGCATCCAGGGGCATCGAGAAAAAATATCTTACCTTCCTTCTTTGTGATGCTAGAGATATGATGGTGTCAAAAGCTTGTTTCTGATCGTGGTTCAGACGGTGTTCTTCTTGAGCAATGGTTTGAAGGAGCCGAGGACGAAGTTTTTCTTTCTCTTGTGACAATCGAGAAATTATTTGTTGCTCTGTTTCATTGTTACGTGATAAGCGCTTTTTTTTCGATGTCAATGAACAATGACCTACATCAGTTTTACAACTCGGCATGATGGCTTAAAATCACTGACTGGACTATTAATTATAGCGAATTCTTGTCAGACGTAATTTAAGAATGGCGATGTGCATGAAACACAAATCCCCCTTCCGTCCTATCTTAACTTGACTGTGCATTTTGCGGAACGGGAAGTTCACAGGCGAAATGAAGAAAAGCAGAGTTGCACTTCCAGGGGAAACTCCAAACACAACCCTCCTTCTCTGAAGTCTTGACTCAACACGACTCGACTGTTTGCTGCTGGCTGTATCTGGGGTAATAGGTTCGCCCACTAATTAGGCTGTAACAGGGGTGATAGACTCGCCCTAGGCTAGCTCGTAAACTGTCGCCTCAGTATTTGAATGGACATGGTTGGAAGAAATGAAAACGTATAAACACTTATAGTGGGCGATATATTGAAGATAGAGATATGCTCTCGCGGACTTTTTTGTAGAACTTTTCATGCTGAACAATTCTTATACTCCTAGTATTTAGATATTTTTAACGTTTTGCCCAGCGTAGGCTTACAAAGCGCTCGGACGCCAGGTTATTTTTCGACTTTTCCACTGAAATCGTTACTGCTCGGCTTCCTTTGATCATAAATAAATTATTTTCTACAGAAATCATCCTCGAGATATCCTCTACAGAATGGTGAAAACCACATCAAAATCCATCCAGAGGTTCTTGGGATTACCCGTGACATCCAAGAATCGGGGACTTCGTTTTATACTAAGTAGAGATATCAGGCGGGATGGAGTGAGGTTTTGTTCGCCACGAACTGGACTTGATATGACTGCCATGCAGCGAGGATAGAATCTATGCCAAATAAGAAAGTGTGGAGCACGGCGACAAGTGCAGCCGGTGTGATGTAGGGGTGGAAAGAGAGAATGCGTGAACAGAATTTAAGGACGGGCGGTTTGAATGTTGTCGTATAATAAATCTAATTGCTACAATAGCTGCATTTAATTGCCTTGCTATCTTGCAGACAACTCCATGGTATATAGTGTAACCGTTCAGAATATCAACTCTATCTAGCTCAGTCAGAATCTACATGGGTCGTGTTCGGTTCT
The DNA here is from genome assembly GCA_946902985.2 of Meconema thalassinum. Classification (NCBI taxonomy): domain Eukaryota; kingdom Metazoa; phylum Arthropoda; class Insecta; order Orthoptera; family Tettigoniidae; genus Meconema; species Meconema thalassinum. Next base: position 878,607,348 of record OX336389.2, on the reverse strand, counting down.
GAAAATGTGATCGTTTTTCATAAATGGTAGGAGGTTCTGTGGAATCACCAAACATAATGACACATACTCATGGGTGGAGTTAATAATATTTAATGGCTATGTAACATAAACATAAACCTCACTATAAACTGGGTCTTCACAAAAGGATCATAATTATCATTCAATTGAGTAGTCGATTACTATCACCTTAATGAAGTTACAACAATATCAACATTATCCTGTTAAAGACATTATCACAACTTAACAAATTGCAATCCATATAATTTTATCATTGTAAAACATTTACCACATCCTGTCTTTATTCAGAACGTTTGGTCATTAGTCCATCTGTACCATTTTAAGGTTTATAGGAAGGATCTTAGTGACCTGACACTACTCAAAATGCTTAATTAGCATATCACAGTAACAAACTTGTATCGTATGAACATGTTACATAAACAACTATTATCAAGAATCGGGACCTATGATCCTCATATCATAAAAGGAAAGAAAACACATCTTACTCTCAATATTCCGCATGGACATGTACAGTCGCAATCATATAATGTACTCATTTCTCTTCACTACCCATGTCGGGAACTCATCTGTGCGGTGCAGTCTCGAAATTAATAAACCCACAATGTTTAGACTGTCAGTAAATGAGGACATGAAAATCCCAAAACTGTTAACGATGGGTACGTCAACTCATCCAAAACGAAGTGATCTTACTCAAAAGCAAGTGCCAATGATTGCACTGAACTCTTTTCTATATTTACTATGACCATCTCACATCAATTCAAATAATTTCTAAAATAATTCACGTAGTTTCTTAACCTTGTCATCCAACACAAAATCCTACTAGTATCAAACATTAATTTATCACCATCGTTATTCATATCTACTGGTTATCAAAATCTACATAAAGTCAACTCAAAAATCACCTGTAACTACTCTCTGACAATCTGTCATTTAAAGGTACGTGTAACTACAGTATTTACTTCCTTCCATCGAACCACAGATATTACTCATTTCCTTTACATATTTATCGTGAAAATATTGTTGTGTGTTCATTCTATTTACCGTGGCCTACGTTATACTCAAGGCCTGGAAATAGAGCCGAGACTTGGAGTGCCAGGCTGGTAGTTCCACTTTGCGCCACTAGGATCGCGGTTCAGCGCCCTAGTTGTTTGCTGTTGACTATGCATTACTTGTAACTCAAATACACTTAACATATGTTTTCTTAATACTTCTTGCCTGTTTTTCACTAGTTTCCCCAAATGATGAATACGGCTCATTCTTGGCTGTATTTCACTTCACTTTAAGAATCTTTCTGTGAGTGGCTTAATTCTTAGATTCATAAACGTTCCACTACTGTTCTTGTGGTTCACACCACTATTCTTTAAAAGTAGGGACCGATAACCAAGACGTTAGGCCCCTTAAAACAACAATTATCATCATCTTTAAAAGTGGCCTTAGTAAATGTTGCAAATTAAGTACGGAGAGTGTATTGTCAATACGCATTTCACATTTTGTGCACTCTGAAAGCATGCTAGTTAAATTATTAGTGAAACCTTCGCAACTCTTCTGCCACTCCTACAAGAAACCCCGCTACTATTGCAATTGAAATGGAAGATAAAGACGTCGTTTTTTCTGAAAACAAAGAGACCACAATGCTAAAATATGGTTAATGTAAACCAGTGATGAACGAAGCAAAGAGGATATAAAAAGTAGGTTAGCTCAGGGAAAGAAAGCATTTCTACAGAAAAGGAATGTGTTGACATCGAATATAGATTAGGTATAAGGTAGTCATTTTTGAAAGCCTTTGTCTGGAGCGTGGCGCTCTATGGAAGTGAAACTTGGACTATTGGTGCAGCAGAAAATAGGAGAATTGAAGCATTTGAAATGTGGTGTTACAGGAGAATGATGAAGATCAGATGGGTATATAGGGTTACAAACGAAGAGGTATTAAGACTAGTGGGAGAGGAGAGATGTTTCTGGCGACTGCTAATGAAGAGAAGAGATGGGTTGGTAGGACACATACTAAGACACCCAGTAATAGCAAGCTTAGTTATGGAAGGAAGGGTCGAGGACAAGAACTGTAGGGGTAGACCAAGGTTAGAATATGTTGAACAGATTGCCTCAGATGTAGGGTGTGGTAGCTATGTATAGATGAAACGATTGGCTCAGGACAGGGAGGTATGGAGAGCTGCATCAAACCAGTCAAAGGACTGAAGACTCAAGCAACAACATAATATTTTTATAGGCTACATGCCCCCCATTCTTACCATGAATAGAGCTTTTAAGAATCTGCGAGATATGTACCAGAAGCTAGAGTGTTTATGTAGCACTGGCTAGGTTATGCACTTTCCGCGAACCTTTAGGCTTCAGAAACTTGGTCAAGGCGCCTGCTGCGACTGCATCTTCCCTTATTACTACTTATAGGAGATGCGACAATTCCTGTGCGAAGTGTTGACTCGATGGTATGCAGACATGGTCTCACGTCCGTCGTGTCATTGTTACGGTACCTCCCTTATTTCTCAGGTGACTGAAGAGCAGTTCTACATCGTCACTTGGGAGATTCCGCGTAATCACATAATGGAAATCGTATGCAGATGGTTGATGAAATTGTTAGCACCAAAGCTTGATACGTTCCCTTCGTAAGTCTCGTCTTATTATAGGGATAACTTTGAATCTGTATCCTGTTATCTTGTACAGGCCGGACGTTTGTTTTAGACGAGTGAAAAATCTTAAAGGAAGCCTGGAGGCGAGTTACCACAGTACCTGTGTTGTTATCAGCTGTCCCAAGCGGTCCGATGATTGACAAAGCTGTCTCACACTGCTGATGAAGTAATGTCAATGGCAAATATAATGGCGTTCTGTTCGTAACTACGTAACGCGTACTTCCGCGTCACACAATACTTCGACGTTGACTGTACTGTCAGCAAGTCGTTGTCGCCACGTGCTCAAGTCTGGAATTCCATTACATCAGATCGGTGGTGACAAATGAGAAGCGATAGGGTGAGAGAGTGACAGTGTACAGGCTCACCCGCAGGCTTCAATGCCAAGGGCAATCGTCTAAAACAAACGTCCGGCCTGTAGAAGGATGTCAGGCCCTTGAACAGTACAGTTTATTCAAAATTTATTAGCCAATTTATGTTCGATTCCAAATCCATCTTTCTCAATATTACCGGTACTAATGCCGAGAAAGAGTCTAAATTCATAGTTTGTAGGCCTACTTTATTTATGGCCATTTCATCAATGTTTAATGAACCAACCTTCTCATTATCGTGAATCAGCGACTGTTCTTCAGTTGACTACCTAGCATTTGCAAGTGACGTGACACCCGCCTTTCCGTTCGTTCTCAAGGTTCGTGGATGAGGAAATTGTGAAATATTCTTATCTCGCAGTAGGCGGTAAGTGGACGGTGATTTATTAGAATATTTTTATCTCGCAGTAGGCGATAAGTGGACGGTGATTTATTAGAGAGCAATACACATATTTTGATTGTTGTTTCATTGAATTTCTACTTTCGTTTCGTGATTGTTATAGTTTGTTAAAGTAAGAAATTAGCTTTCAAGTCCCCCACGATCCGCTACACTCTTGAGCTTTGATATTTGGACATCGGATTTGTCCTGACTTTGCAGTGAATATAAGTTTTGTTTTAATGAAATTATCTCCCGATTCAATTACTTAATTATAGTTCTATATTTTCCTTAGTGCCCACCTTAATTTTAATTTTATTTTTGTTGACTTCCCATGAGTTGGCTTGCGTGTAGAACATTGCGTTCCTGCACTAACACGTGCTTGATCATAGTTTTTCTCAATTCGTTCATCATAAGTCTTCGGTAATATTTAAATTACCTGAACATTTTCTTTTATTGTTTTGCGTGTATGACTATTTATTTGCACATGTTTACGTTCGGAGTAGTCCTCAAAAATTGTCGGAAATGCGTTCTTTGCAGAATTTATACTATAATCAGAATCCTTGAAATGGTTCCTACAAATTATAGAAGATGGATTTGGAGTTCACGAAGACCCTGGTTCCCCCCCCCCCCCCCCCCCCTTACGTGAAAAAGATAGAACCCATTGTCTCCGTACGTCATCATTCAATGAAAAATTATGAAACGAAAGTCCATTGCCTTTAATTTGACGAGATTTAAATACGGCACGCTACAATACACCATTTCTCACAAACCACAACAATACTAATTGCTCATAAGTTACTAGGCTATACAAAAATATTCCGTGAATTATATCTAAGGTGTTTAACCCATATGCATGCCACATTTACTCTAGTTCACTGGAATAAAATTTGCTTTTCACTACGTCATGCTCATAAAGACAACTTAGCACCCATCTCATTATCAGTCAAATAGCAGTTTACTGCCCTTTTAAGGAAAGTGCATCTTTAATACGACACGCATCACCAGTCAATTTTAAGCTTTCAGCCTCATTAAGACACCTTATTTACTGCCAAATAGTGAGTTACAAATCACATTCTACGTAATACAAACGATGCGATTAAGGACGCCAGAGAGCGAACCTAGCGGCAAAATGCGGAACGAGTTTGAACCATCGCTCGCAATGTTGTCTGGCGACTCATTTCCAGTCCTTGTCATATAACGTAGGCCACGCTATTTACTTACGTCAAATCGGCGACTTCTAATTTACCACACACGTTGCACAATGTATTAGGAGATTTCCCTTCTGCTAACAATAGACTAGGCATAAATTACACTTATATCTGTTGTGGTACACGACATCAAATATCATACGCAAATACACACATTAAAAGTTGCATGTTAGCCTATTTTCATTTTTGAAAAAGATAGGCTTATAAGATCACCTTTTGTCCGTGTGTGTGCGTATCTGTGTGTGTTTCTGTGTGTGTCCCCCATAATAAAATCTAAACGGCCAAAGCGATTTTAATGAAACTCCGTAAGTACATACTGCTACCTCGTCGGACCTCGACTGTGCCATTCAAATTGTAATACGTTTCACCAAACCAACATGGCGGCCGCGCGAAATATTTCACTGGCATTCTATATATCCGGAACAGTAACAGATATCACCCTGAAATATTGTACGCTGGTAAAGGGTACTACTAGAAGTTAACCCATGCGACTTTCATAAACCTGTTAAGTACAAAACGAACATAGTGGCCAAGCGAAGATGAAATATTTAAATGGACTTTTCTCGCTATTTAACCATCCGAGACCCGTGAAACGTGGTACAGGAAATGTTTATACACATTTTAATGTACTGACAATCTAATTTAGTTCAATTGTTTATATAACCTCAAGATGGCTGTGCGAAAGTTTAATATCTGAGTTTTTATTTCTTGTGTGCTAATCATGCGATTGCAGTTTGAATAATACACCTACGCAATAATCTTATATAAAAATCCAACATGGCGACCATCCGAAATATTTAGACGGCTCTCAATATCTACGAATCTATTCAGCAATCAAACTGAACTTTTGTATGTTGATAAAGGCTATTAACTTACTGTCGACCAAAATATTATGTGTACTCGAGTTTGAAGGTTGTTTGTGAAGTAACCAGTAGACCTACATAAAATCCAATAACATCATCATTTTTGTCGTTCTATTTTACGTTAGTTCATGTAGGGTGGAGTTTGTAATTTATATTTTAATATTTTTTATCGCAGTTGGAACACAAAAAGTGCCCGTTTTTAAGCCTGTTTCAACCATGCGTCACATTTAAGAATTATTATCTCACAAACCCGTCATCAGATCGAATCAAAATTTTAACACAATATACACTGGAATGTTGTATAACTGGCTTATTAATTTCAAAATTTTGTGTGTTCAAGAACGAAAGTTATCATTTTTGTAAGGTAACTTTTTCTCGGCTCGGGGTCGTTGGAAAATGTAGTTCTTGGTTGCGTTGTAATCCTTATAGTTATGCTGTATGACTGTGAAATACGTAAATTAATTCACTTATTTTATATTGGTTTGTATTTGTATGGGGATTTATGACATGGTTCACCAGTTAGCCGCTCCGGTGAAAGCGTACAGCGTTGCCATGGTGGGCTCCATCACGCTTCATGGCACGCCTCGCTCGGTAGTGATGGGCTCCATATGAGCAACGCTGTACAGCATTTTCTGGAGCGGCTAGCAGGTGAACCATGGCTTAATTCCTCGTACAAATACAAACCGATATAAAATAAGTGAATTAATTTACGTATTTCACAGTCATACAGCATAACTTTTTGATCTATAAGGATTACAACGCAACCAAGAACTACATTTTCCAACGACCCCGAGCCGAGAAAAAGTTACCTTACAAAAATGATAACAACTTTCGTTCTTGAACACACAAAATTTTGAAATTAATAAACCAGTTATATTTGGATTCGATCTGATGACGGGGTTGTGAGATAATAATTCTTAAACGTGACGCATGGTCGAAACACGCTTAAAAACGGGCACTTTTTGTGTTTCAACTGCGGAAAAAAATATTAAGATATAAATTAAAAATGCCAAACCTACATGATCTAACGTAAAATAGAACGACGAAAATGATGTGATTGGATTTTATGTAGGTCTATTGGTTACTTCTCAAACAACCTTCAAACTTGAGTGCACATAATATTTTGGTCGACAGTAGGTTTACCTTGGATCATTCAATAACCTGGTGAGCACAAAACCAACATGACGGCGACGCGAAATTTAAATATTTTATTGCATTTTTCTCGCGACTTTTCATCCGATCGCTGTGAAACTTGGCACGGTATGTCTTCATACAAGCCTTAATATACTGACGTCTAATTTAATGGAATTGTATGAGAACTTAAAAATGGCAGCTGTGCATATTTTTTAAAACTCGTTTTCATTTCTCGTGTCCTAAGTATAAGACCAGTAAGATATATGAAAATAGGCTGTTTAGTTTTTCACAGAACTACTTGTTTTTTTACGTGGTCCATCACTCTGTAGAACGGCACATAAGTTACACTGTGCACTCTCACATACCTAAACTTCTTACTTCGCAGCCACATTCCAACATACAACAATATTAAAAATAAACCTGTATCCTGATGACCACAATTTTCTTAGCTTAAAATAGTTCCAACTTGTAAACATTACCATCTCACATAAATCTGAATGTATGGAAGATTTTAAATATTATATTACCCGTTTCAACATCGTTACAATTGACTAAATTCTCCTTAATCATTAATCAGTAACCCTTTCCTTTTTCGGCGTTATTTTTACATAGACGATACATTTCTGACAACAGCTCCAGTTCTTCTTAATGTCACGGTGACATATCTATTAACATATTCCTAGCCTATCATAATATTCTAAAATGCTAGTCCTACTGTACATTTTCCACAATTCCTTCCATTATACGCCTATACCTTACCGATTGATACATAAATAATTAGAATTGAACACCCATCTATGCTCCAGTAAGTTGTACATCAGTGCCTTACGATTTCACTCCATTTCTTCGATTTGAACTCCATCAGGCTAATTGGATGATCTTCAAGGATGATCGTCATCTCCTATAGGCTGATCGTTACAAAGCACATCATGTCACTAATTGATTTATAACTTATTTACAACTTTGAACTGTCCTATAATATTTTTCTGCATGAAGGCTATCCTGTGATAAAATGTAGCCTATTATTTTTTGCTCTTTATTTTTATACACTGTGCGTCCCGTTCCTTGAGTGGCCCACACTCGCTCAATTACTTGTTTCGAGATTGCGAGCTTTCACGACTTGCTTGTCCGTACCCAAGGCTCCATAACTTAACATAACGAAAATGGTTGTTTGGGTAGATTATGTAACAAAATGGGTCTTGGTCACATTGTGGTCGTTACGTTTCATATCCGGACGTCATTTGTATCGCATGGTAACGTTATTGGGCCATATAACGTTATTCTGATATTGGTTATCGTAGAAACGAAATAGTATTGTCCGGCAGAAATAACGTTATTTGAACAAGTCTCTCGAAAAATATCCCCTAATACCGTTATTCGGACTAATAACGTTCTTCGGATATCAGTTATCGTAGAAACGAAATACTAGTGCCCACCTGAAATAACGTTATCGGAATACATATCTCGAAAAAAATCTCCTAATATCGTTATTTGGACTGATAACGTTATTCGAATATCAGTTAACCAAGGAACGAAATGGTAGTGCCCGCCTGAAATAACGTTATCGGAATACATATCTCGAAAAATATTCCCCCAATACCGTTATTAGGATTAATAACGTTATTCGGATATTGGTTATCTCAGGAACGAAATGGTAGTGCTCACTAGAAATAACGTTATTTGAATAGATCTCTCCAAAAAAAATCCCCCAATACCGTTATTTGGACTAATAACGTTATTCGGATTTCGGTTATCGCGGGAACGAAATGGTAGTGCTCACTAAAAATAACGTTATTTGAATACATCTCTCGAACATTATTCCCCCAATACCGTTATTCGGACTAATAACGTTATTCGGATATCGGTTATCGCAGGAACGAAATGGTAGTGCTCACTAGAAATAACGTTATTTGAATATATCTATCGAAAAATATTCCCTCAATACCGTTATTTGGACTAATAAGGTTATTCGCATATCGTTTATATATTACAAACGGCATCATCGATTGAGAATGGCACCATTTGGATACATTTTGCGTTGGAGAACTCCATAGAGTAGAAAGAGTGGAAGTGTCACTTTGCGACCTACGTCGTGTTAGGTTTTGAGTTTAGCCGCGAGGTTAATAAATACTCGGAAGTGCTTACCGTGATAGGGTATTGTATTTTTAGCCTACTTTTCACATTTTGCAAAAATGAGGAAAAAGTAGACTTATGAGATCGATCTGGGCAAATGTCTGTCTGTCTGTCTATCTGTCTGTGCATGTCCCCCCCCCCCCCCTTATCAACTCCTAAACGGCTGAAGCAATCAAAACCAAATTTGGTATGAGTAAAGATCTATATCTGAATATCTCAAGGCCACGAAAATGAAGTCAGTGCTACCAACTGCTGAAAAACCGCAATTGAAATTTGAGCTCCATGTTGGATATCTTGGAAGGTATGCATGTCGTGCCAAAATTGGCACATAATTATATAGATAATAATATTTCAGTTTAATTTCCAGGAGGCCATACATGACAGTGTTGGCAAAATGATTCTAAGCATGCTGATAGGTCAAATTTTTAAATTAATAGAACTTCTACACTATCAATTGGATTTCAACCAAATTTCGTATGTAGTCTACTATGTGTACATAACCAGATATCACTATGCGTATTCTTAAGAGCAACCAGCTGCTGACAAGTGTTGATAATTGCTGTCTCTACTTTTTTACCCTTATAGTAATATATCAGAATGCATGCAAGCCAACAACTCTAAACTTTGCACACGTATATTACCTGACATTCTAGATTAATTTGGAGTAACTAATATTATGCCAATGCCGCTAACATGATTCTAAGCCTGATGATAGGTTCAATTCTAAAATGCATGTAACTTCTATACATACAAATGGATTTCGTCCAAAATTGGCACAACAATAGATCATAATATGTTAGATTATATCTGACCAAGACATGCATGACATTGCTGCCAACATGATTTTACGCGCACTGATAGATCCAATATCTAACTGCATGTAACGTCCACGTTATCCATTGAACTTCAATCAAATTTTGTATTCTGTACCTTAAGAGATAGAACTAAGTATATATTAAGTCACCAGGGCTTCCAACTGTAGTGCAGGTATATTTCGAATTAATTAGAAATTTTGTTATTACCAACTTAATTTCGTCATTAACGTAGATAGTTCCATATAGATTAAACATAGGCATGAATCTTTAAGTTTAAGAAAAATAGGCTCCTTAGTTTGTCACGGAACTGCTTGTTGAACTTGCGAAAGTGGCGAATGTCCGGAAAAACACTCTTAAATGCGCTTTTGAAGAAAGGAACAACAGACCGACACCACTTGAAATACATAGGCCAAGGTGGATAGCAAACGATCTGAAGCTTAATAAAGATCAAGTACTAGCGAATCAACTAGACAACGGGGAAAATTCAATGTACATTAAATTAGTGTACACCTTACTTTATGAAAACATATTATCTCGACATGAAGGTGTGAAATCCTTCCGGCAAGCTAGCGGTAACACCACAAAGATAACTATCACTGCTTCAGACTCTTTAACAAAACGTGTGCGTGTCTGTTTAATCTCCTCCCGAAGTCAACAATGAAAGGCTCTCCCGCGTGCTTTCTACGCATGGAGTTGTCAAGGACATACGGATGGAGTGCTGGAATGAAGTATACGAACTTTCTGCTGTAAGTAATGGCATATACGTATTGTAACAATTAAACTTAAATACCCCATTCCATCATATTTGACGGTCAATGATTGTAAAGTTCTGTTAACATATGAAGGACAAGCTAAGTATTGCTTTTATTGTAAAGAAACCTCCCACTTACAAATAGACTGTCCGAACAGAAAGAATCGCCCGGTACTTCAGTCAGACAACAAACCTACAGCACGGTGCTGGGCGAGTCAGATGGGAGTAGTAAGCTAAGCAACACTACCGACATGGAAACTGCAGTACCTTCCCCTGAATATCCAGCCATATCAGAGGCCTTTCATAACAGGCCCCATTCTACAAACACATATAGCATTGCGGAAGTAACTCAACCATCAGATAACGTAGCTGAAACATCCCTGACTACTTTACATAGCAATGAAGAGGGAACTGTGACGTCACGATCGGACAGCACGGGGAAGGGACACTCCAGCAGGCAACACAGCAGTCTGTGCAGCAGCCAGATACTATTAATACTAAATGTCCCGATTTTTAGTTTGTAATTCCGACACCACGTAGCAGCACCAAAGTGAGGCAATTTCTCTTGAATGGAAGCTCGTATTTGCGATGTCAAAACCCAACACCACCTAGAGAGGTGGTGTTGCAAAACCACTATGTATACTAGAGTGCAATAGAATTGATATCAATTCAATGCATTTTCCAAAATGTGAAAAACAAAGACGTTATTGGCAGTTTTTTATATTTCTGCTTAAAATATGAAAAAAAAACTGGTAATACGAAAACGGAGATTTATTTCCTGATTCCAATGCATTTTTCATAAATAAAAGTCCTCTCGGCACGCCGGAAGGCGGAGGTAGATTTCACCGGACAAACTTGGGGATAGGCGAAAATAGGCAGAATATGCAGGTTTTCGTAGAAGGATCAGACCTCATTTATTGCGAGAAGGTATTTTATAATTGGAGCTTAATTAACTTTGTTTTTCGTCATTTTATGCTTATTTTAAACATTTTATTGTCTTATGGGAACGGTAACCTTCTTGTCATTTGGGGTCCATTTTTATACTTGTGGTCACACTGTCCTTATGCAAGGTTTCGGCACTGATGTGTAACTATGTAACGGTCTGTTACTTCTTCACGCAAAATTATATCTCCCGCAGAGATTTTGGTTGGTTCCTCAGTTTAGGGGCTGCGAAAACGCAGTCATGTAACCCCGTGTACTTAGGGATGGCTGTATTAGTCTGTAATTCAGGTAAGGACTGCAGACGGTCAATTTCAAGCAGTAGTTCCTAATGTTGCTACCAGGTACTAATGTCAACGACACCTACCTGTGAACTTGGCTACTAGATGCCACCGCAGCCAGCAACTCGCAACGCACGTTGGAACTTCCCCTCCAAAGGAAAGCATACTGAGGGATTTTTAGTGCTCTTAGAAAATCCGACGACTTCGGCCGGCTTTGAACTCGCGACCTTGGGCATAGACATTCAGCATGCTTGCTACCAGTTACGTCGCCGAAGCCGCTTCACACTTAGTCAGATGGAATTCTGAATATGATCTCGTGCAAGTGCGTTATCTTGGCAACGTCTGATGGCTCATCCCTCATCAATTTAGTAGTGTTGCCATGGCAACCACTGATAGCTCTTGGCATTTTCTTATAATTCCGAAATCATTTTTCTCATCCCTTGGCATAATGGTGGGTCATATCAAAAATTGTTTCAGACAAAATTTTAGGTAATTATTAGGGGAATATTGTCCATTTTGTACGGTTTTGATATTGTGCCTATTAAGAGAGATATGATTAATGTTTCCCGAAAAACCCACTTTTTCCCACCCCTTTGGTCAATGGTTGGTGCTATAAAAAAAACTCTTCAAACATAAATTTTTGGGCTTTATCCGACACATAGTTGAACGGATTCGATATTTCACATATTAAGAGAGTTATAGCAATATTTCACTTTTTCGAAAAAAGCCCCCCCATTTTCACCCCCTTCGACCGATTTAGCCCAGTAACGAACTCGACCGAGATTTTATAGGTATACATATTCGGTAAAATATTCAAAGTGATTGGTGCAAAATTACGGCAGTTATCGTGTCCACAAGAAACTGATATGCATATATATATATATATATATATATATATATAGTCTACACATATACATACATAAATTATATATAAACTTTTGAACTGACGGTGGTTTTGGGGTCTGGGGGATGTGAAACGCGAAGATATGTCGAAATTTTCCAGAAGTCAAAACATGGTACCCATTGCAATAGTTAGCTTTCTAATGAAATCTACCTCTGGTTGGTTCCTCAGTTTAGGGGCTGCGACAACGCGGTCATCTAACCCCGTGTACTTTGGGTGAGTGTAGAATCTGTCTGATAAACGGTGTGAATTGTAATGGCTGTAGTAGTCTTAATTCAGGTAAGGACTGCAGACGGTCAATTTCAAGCAGTAGATCCTAATGTTGCTACCAGGTACTACCGTCGACGACACCTAGCTGTGAACTTGGCTACTAGATGCCACCCCATCCAGAAACTCGCAACGAACGTTGGAACTTCCCCTCCAAAGGAAAGCATACTGAGGGATTTTAGCTCTCTTAGAAAATCCGACGACTTCGGCCGGCTTTGAAACCGCGACCTTGGACATAGACATTCTGCATGCTACCAGTTACGTCACCGAAGCCGCTTCCCACTTAGATGAAAATACTGAATCTGATCTCGTGCAAGTGCGGTGTCATGGCAACGTCTGATGGCTCATCCCTCATCAATTTAGTAGTGTTGCCATGGCAACCTCTGATAGCTCTTGGCATTTTCTTATAATTCCGAAATCATTTTTCTCATCCCTTGGCATAATGGTGGGTCATATCAAAAATTCTTTCAGACAAAAGTTTTAGGTAATTATTAGGGGAATACTGTACATTTCGTACGGTTTTGATATTGTGCCTATTAAGAGAGATATGATTAATGTTTCCCGAAAAACCCACTTTTTCCCACCCCTTTGGTCAATGGTTGGTGATATAAAAAAAACTCTTCAAACATAAATTTTTGGGCTTTATCCGACACATAGTATGAACGTTGAACGGATTCGATATTTCACATATTAAGAGAGTTATAGCAATATTTCACTTTTTCGAAAAAAAGCCCCCCATTTTCACCCCCTTGCCACGGTGGGTGAGTGGTTATAGTGTCGGACTACCAACCCCAAGATTGCAGGTTCGCCCCTGGCCATGGTAAGTGATTTTTGAAGGCGACAAAAATCACGATACTCATGTCATACGTTGTTGGCATGTTAAAGAACCCATTTGAATTCAGTAGGCCGTGTTCAATGGCAAAATTAATCTCGGGATTTTCCGCCAACACAAAGTTCCTCCATTCTCTACTTGAAAGCGCTGTAGTGTCAAGGAGTTTAGATATCTAACCTCCTTGACTTTCATAGCGTTCAAAGAAACGACGAAATTCGACATGCAAGCTACCCTCTGGGTGTCAATTAACAAAGCTTGCACCAGGCACCCGAGGCCATACGATATTATTATTACTACCCCCTTCTACCGATTTAGCCCAGTAACGAACTCGACCGAGTTTATAGGTATACATATTCGGTAAAAAGTGATTGGTGAAAAATTACGGCAGTTATCGTGTCCACAAGAAACTGATATATATATACTTTTGAACTGACGGTGGTTTTGGGGTCTGGGGGATGTGAAATGCGAAGATATGTCGACATTTTCCGGAAGTCGAAACATGGTAGCCTACCCATTCCAATAGTTAGCTTTCTAATGAAATCTACCTCTGGTTGGTTCCTCAGTTTAGGGGCTGCGACAACGCGGTCATCTAACCCCGTGTACTTAGGGTGAGTGTAGAATCTGTCTGATAAACGGTGTGAATTGTAATGGATGTATTAGTCTGTAATTCAGGTAAGGACTGCAGACGGTCAATTTCAAGCAGTAGTTCCTAATGTTGCTACCAGGTACTACCGTCAATGACACCTAGCTGTGAACTTGGCTACTAGATGCCACCCCAACCAGCAACTCGTAACGAACGTTGGAACTTCCCCTCCAAAGGAAAGCATACTGAGGGATTTTAGCGCTCTTAGAAAATCCGACGACTTCGGCCGGCTTTGAAACCGCGACCTTGGGCATAGACATTCTGCATGCTACCAGTTACGTCACCGAAGCCGCTTCCCACTTAGTCAGATGTCAAAGTCAACCCCTGGCACCATCCAGCCCATGACGGGCTAAGGCCGACCAAGCGACCGCTGCCCAGCCATTTGGCCTGCAGATATTGGGGTGACGCGTGATCAGCGCGTCGGGTCCCCTCGGCCGTTAATATTGGTATTCGTGATCGGGGTGCTGTCTCACTGTCAGACAGCTACTCAATTGTCCTCACGAGGCTGAGTGCACCCCGTTCCAACCCTCACGTCAGTTTTAAAATCCCTGACGGAGCCGGGGATCGAACCCGGGGCCTCCGGGTGAGAGGCAGGCGCGCTACCCCAACACCACGGGGCCGGCTTAGTCAGATGGAAATACTGAATCTGATCTCGTGCAAGTGCGTTGTCATGGCAACGGCTCATCCCTCATCAATTTAGTATTGTTGCCATGGCAACCTCTGATAGCTCTTGGCATTTTCTTATAATTCCGAAATCATTTTTCTCATCCCTTGGCGTAATGGTGGGTCATATCAAAAATTCTTTCAGACAAAATTTTTAGGTAATTATTAGGGGAATATTGTCCATTTTGTACGGTTTTGATATTGTGCCTATTAAGAGAGATATGATTAATGTTTCCCGAAAAACCCACTTTTTTCCACCCCTTTGGTCAATGGTTGGTGCTATCAAAAAACTTATTTGACATAAATTGTTGGCACTTATCCGACACATATTATGAACTTTGAATGGATTCGACATTTCACGTATTGAGAGAGTTATAGCGAAATTTCAATTTTTCGAAAAAAAAGCCCCCCATTTTCACCCCCTTCGACCGATTTTGCCCATTAACGAACTCGACCGAAATTTTATAGGGATACATATTATGTAAAAAATTCAAAGTGATTGGTGCAAAATTATGGCAGTTATCGTGTCCACAAGAAACTGATATACATATATACACATATATATATATATACATAAATTATATATAAACTTTTGAACTGACGGTGGTTTTGGGGTCTGGGGGATGTGAAACGCGAAGGTATGTCGAAATTTTCCGGAAGTCGAAACATGGGACCCATTGCAATAGTTAGATTTCTAATGAAATCTACCTAAAATCGGGTGAATGGAATCGTCGGCATTAGTTTGGGAATTGTTTTGAAAAGGGTGGTAGGAGTAGCGGCGCGGCTATACAAGATCTCTAGCGCAAGGAAAATGATGAACACGCCGAGTTGACGAATATTGTAGTTCGGCGAGTTACATGTACAAGTGCCTAGGCGTGGAACAATATCTGAGCAATAAAATTATAGTAATGTCACGCTTATGTAACGTTGACACAATGTGTTTATACAGATACTTTCTTAATTCCTCAAACATTCTTGTTCTTGTTCTTGTTCTTGTTGATAATAATACATTGTAGGGGCTTGGGACATCTTGGTCATCAGTCCCATGTAGTTGACTATGTGTGTTACTGTATTAGAGCCAGGGATGGGGCAGGTGCCCTGAGTCTTCAAGTAAGGTACTATCTCGGCATTTACCTGGAGGGAGTGTGGAAAACCCTGCGAAACACAAGACACAACTGAACTTCAGGTGCAACCACAATGGTAGGTTGATTGACAGGTGAACTAGTCAATGAGAGATGTTGGACTGATGACAGTTTCCTAGGAAAAAAATCATAAAATAAGAAGGAATTTCTGAATGGCAATATACATCTGCTGTAAGAAACATTGTTTCAGTTCCTCACCTTTTATTTCGTTCAATACGCCAATACACAAGCTCTGCTGGGAATTTTCTTCGTTTTCTGTGAGCGTACAAAGGAAGTGGATATTTATGCAGGACGCTTGCACATAGAGAACATGCGCTTGACTGTCTTCAGTATCTATGGAGACCAATTTTCCATTTTCACAATGGCTACGTCTTACTTTTCCACACAACGCATTGTTTCCGTTTGAATACGAACTCTCTTCTCTGAAAAAATTTGTCACTGAATAGTTCGTGGTCTTGTACTCTTACAATTATATATTAGAAGTTCAAAAACAGACTAAACCCGTGGCGCGACAGCCGTTGAAGGGCCTAGTTCTACCAAGCAACCGCTGTTCAGCAATGTAGCTTGCAGATTGTGGGGTGACGTTTAGTCATCCAACTTGTACAAATAAATTTAAAGTGAAATCAAAACTGGTCAGTACTTTACACATTCTCTAATGCAAGCGTAATTTTAAATATAAACAAGGGAAAAAATCTTATGTAGGCCTATGTGTAGAGGTTTTTCTTAGGGCCTGGCTTCCTTTTCTTGGTACAGTACCTACTGTCGACCAAAATATTATGTGCACTCGAGTTTGAAGGTTGTTTGTGAAGTAACCAATAGACCTATATAAAATCCACTAACATAATCATTTTCGTCGTTCTATTTTACGTTAGTTCATGTAGGTTTGGAATTTTTTATTTATATTTTAATTTTTTATCGCAGTTGAAACACGAAAGGTGACCGTTTTTAAGCGTGTTTCAACCATGCGTCACATTTAATAATTATTATCTCACAAACCCGTCATCAGATCGAATCCAAATTTTAGCACAATATACATTGGAATGTTGTATAACAGGTTTATTAATTTCAACATTTTGTGTGTTCAAGAACGTATTTTGTTATCATATTTGTAAGGTAACTATTTCTAGGCTCGGGGTCGTTGTAAAATGTAGTTCTTGGTTGCGTTGTAATCCTTATACATCAAAAAGTTATGTTGTATGACTGTGAAATACGAAAATTAATTCACTTATTTTATATCGGTTTGTATTTATACGGGGAATTAAGACATGGTTCACCAGCTAGACGCTCCGGGATATTCTGTACAGCGTTGCTGATATGGAGCCCATTACTTCCAAGCGAAGCGTGCCTTGACGCGTGATGGTGCCCATCTTGGCAACGCTGTACAACTTTTACAGGAGCGGCCAACTGGTGAACCATGTCTTAATTCCCCATACAAATACAAACCGATATAAAATAAGTGAATTAATTTACGTATTTCACAATCATACAGCATACCTTTTTGATGTATAATGATTACAACGCGACCAAGAACTACATTTTCAAACCAACCCGAGCCGAGAAAAAGTTACCTTACCAAAATGATAACAACTTTGTTTCTTGGCCATACAAAATTTTAAAATTAATGAACCAGTTATACAACATTACAATGTTTATTGTGTTAAAATTTGGAATCGATCTGTTGACGGGTTTGTGAGATAATAATTCTTAAATGTGACGCCTGGTTGAAACACGCTTAAAAACGGGCACTTTTTGTGTTCCAACTGCGATAAGAAATATTAAAATATATAAAAAAATCCAAACCAACATGAACTAACGTAAAACAGAACGACGAAATGATGATGTTATTGGATTTTATGTAGGTCTATTGGTTACTTCACAAACAACCTTCAAACTCGAGTACACATAATATTTTGGTCAATGGTAGTCGCAATTCCCCCTGGTATTTAGTGGTATGCCCTTGAATCAGGGCTGGCATGCGAAACGAAATGTTTGGCTGTGGGGGCGAATATATTTGAATTTCGCCGTGAGTGCGATACTCGGGAGCGAAACGACAATGATTGTCGACGGGAAATTAAATCGAAGCGAAACTTAATTCGAAGCGAAATGACATAGCGAAATCAACGCGAAACTTAATAGCAACGCGAAATTACATTGCACAATTGAATAAAATTTCACTCACGGCGCGAAAAAAAAAATCGTTACAATCTTTTAATTTCGCTCCCGGCGCGAAATACAATTCATTACAGACTTTTAATTTCACTCGCGGTGCAAAATAAAATTCGATACAGGCTTTTAATTTCGCTTCCGGTGCGAAATAAAATTCGTTGCAGTCTTTTAATTTCTCTCCCGGCACGAAATACAATTCATTACAGACTTTTAATTTTACTCGCGGCGCAAAATAAAATTCAATACAGACTTTTAATTTCGCTTCCGGTGCGAAATAAAATTCGTTACAGACTTTTAATTTCGCTCCCGGCGCGAAATAAAGCTCGGTTACAGACTTTCAATTTCGCTCCCTGCGCGAAATAAAATTCGTTACAGACTTTAAATTTCGCACCCGGCGTGAAATAAAATTCCCAAACGGTATTTAGTTTCGCCCTCCGATGTGAATTTAAAATGAATGGAACATTTCATTTCGTTGTTGAAATTAAAATGTTTTCTTTTCGAGAGTGAAATTATGTTCGGAGCGATGTTCAAAGTCCTGACGTTGGCAGCAGTAGCAGTCTTATTACCGTTCACCGCCTGCACAATCTGCAGGGCTGCAACAGCAACGTGAGTCATTCAATGGACATCACTCCAGTAGAGGAGAAAGTCAGTGCTATGGCATCAACATCACCATCGTCGTTGACTGCACCTCGGACTCGTGGCTGGCCCTCCCTGACGTTCATAACGCAATGGGGCAACAAGTACCTTTACTTGTTCTATAGCGAACAAGAAGACGAATGTGCTGTGTGGACAGACATTCAAGATAAGTGACGAACTCCAATTACAATACAAATTGTCAGTTGTAACTCTTCAGTCAGTCAACACTAATTTGCCCAATAACTGGGAGGGGTACAATGTATAGTATACAGTAATATGTAAATAACATTATATGTATTAGTTTATGGTCACGATTATAATGCAGCAATTTTAGTGATCCTAAATCTAATACATGTATTTTTTTTCAGGAGTGTTACTTACATCTTATATACTTTGTACCCCACCCAGTTATCGGGTAAATTAATGTTGACTGATTGAAGAGTTACAAATAACAGAAAATCGTCTGTGGTAGTACCGCGGCGTATATGGAGTTCTGTTTCGGAGGCGGGTTACTCGAACAACAGGGTTGAGGGGTCATTCCTCTCATTTCGACATTCTTTATTCTTAAACTTCCGGAAATTTGGGGGGGGGGGGGGGGGCTTGGCATTCCTTACTACTTCCTTCTTACCCTCAGCGCATTTATACTGACCATGGCACGAAAGCAAACCCCTGTGCCACGTACAGTATTTCGTTTCGCACTGCAATTAGTTTTGCGTCGCCTTTCACTATGTTATTGTGCTTAGAATTACATTTTGCTTCCATTTTAATTTTCGCGCTTACAATCAATATCATTTCGCACCCGAATATCACGCTCATGGCGAAATTAAAATGTTAACGCGTCCACAACCATTTTGTTTCGCATGCCAGACCAGATTTAATTTCAGACATGAAATGATATGTTCCATGCATTTTAAATTCACGCCGGGGGCGAAACTAAATGCTGTTTGGGAATTTTTTGTAATTAAAATAAACCGTGGCACTACATCCCATGAAAGGCCTAGGCCAACCAAGCGACCGCTGCCCAGGCATCTGCAGATATTGGTCAGCGCATCGGGTTCCCTCGGCCGTTAATCTTGGTTTTCGTGACTTTCAAACAGCTACTCTCGAGGCTGAGTGCACCCCGTTCCAACCCACACGTCCGTTTCTAAAATCACGGGAATCGAACCCGGGGCCTCCAGGTGAGAAGCAGGCACGCTATCCACAACACCATGGGGCCAGCAATTTTTGTCATACCAGGAGCAAAATTAACAGTCGTTAAAAATGTTATTTCGCGCCGGGAGCAAAATTAAGAGACTGTAGCGGTTTTCATTTCGTGCCAGGAGCGAAATGAAAAGTCTTGTATCGAATTTTATTTCAGGCCAGGAGCAAACTTAAAAGTCTGTAATGAAATTTATTTCGAGCCGGGAGCGAAATTGAAAGTCTGTAACGAATTTTATTTCGTGCCCGGAGTGAAATTGAAAGTCTGTATTTTTTTTATTTCCCGCCGGAAGCGAATTTAAAAGACTAACGGTTTTTATTTTACGCCAAGAGCGAAATGAAAAGTCTTTAAAAGTCTGTTAAGAATTCTGTTTGTAGCCGGGAGCGAAATTAAAAGTCTGTAACGGATTTTATTTCACGCTGGGAGCGAAATTTAAAGTCTGGTACGAATTTTATTTCGCACCGGGAGCGAAATTAAAAGTCAGTAATGCATTTTATGTTGCGCCGGAAGCGAAATTAAAAGACTTATGAATTTATTTCGCCTCTGCAGCGAAATTAAAATTCTGTTACTAATTTTATTTTGCGCCAGGAGTGAAATTTTATTCCTTTGTACAATTTAATTTCGCGACGCTATATAAATTGATGATACATTTCGTTTTGCATGCCAGTCCTGCCTTGAATCGGTTTTGGTGGTGGCTCCATTTTTCACCTAAAATGTAAAACTAACTGCACTTGATGACCGTAATGCTCTCCATCAGTCGTACCTATATGTACATCGTACATGTATATGATCTACCAGAGATACTGTCCAAAAATAAATTGCCGAAAATAGAACACCTAACGAACACTAAAAATAATGGTGTTGCAGGTAAAATAAACTAAGTAAAAAGTAATTAAAGGGATCGATGAACTAAAAACAGGAAAAACAATATGGAAAATTAGAAGTCGTAAGTACAAACTGGTAAAATTTCAAAGGATCACTCATAAATATCCAGAACTGAACAATAATTCAGAACTAACCATCACAGTCACAGTCAATCGCAACATCGGACTAGATGCTCAGGAATCCCATACCGTCAGGTAAGGAGTAAGGTCATCACTCTCTCACTTGACTTTCGCTCCCCATTCTTGCTGCTGCGGTGGCCTTGGTCGAGCTTGTGGCGCGCCGTGGCCGCCTGCTTTAAGCGTGTGTACAATCCTGTATGAAATATTACCTTATAAAAGATGCTGGAAGTGTCGTCCTTCCTGGGTTATACAGGCATTGTATCCGGTAACCACATTTTGGCTCACGCGAGTGAGTTCTGCCACTGTAATGTTTCTGATTTTGTATTTTATGTTCTTTATTGAGCACTGAGTCAGTAGGCTAGTGGAAAAATTATTTACAATTACGTGAATCTGTGCTAGTGAAGGTGACACTTCATCAGGAAATTGCTGAACTTACCCACCGGGCCGACTCGTACTTAAAATACGTTTTACATACAAAAATACGATGTTGCAATGATAACTGTCTGAACATGTTACCATCTGAGGTTCAGACTGGCGACTGACAACACCTGCACGCTTATTGCAAGGTCAAGTTTGTACTATGCTTTCAATACTACAGCAGGGGGCCGTGGGGCGCCAGAAACTCGGCCAAGCCCGCTGCAGTAGCGAATAACAAAACCGCCGCTCGTCGTTCTTACTTAATATGAAAGACCCTATATGTAGACCATAGAGTTATGTACTATTAGATGACTATTATTGCGTAGGTTCATTATTCAAACGTTGACTTCTATCGCATGATTGGGACACAAGAAATAAAAAAATAAAAAAAATTTTTTGCACAGCTGCCATCTTGAGTGTATGTAAACAATTTAACAAAATTAGATATCAGTTCATTACAATGTATATAAACAATTGCTGTACCAAATTTCACTGCGTTCGGATGGTTAAATCGCCAGAAAAGTCCATTTAAATGTTCAAATTCACTTGGCCGCCATGTTCGTTTTGTAGTTAACAGGTTTATGAAAGTCACTCATGTGACTTTTATCACCGTACAAAATTTCAGGGTGATATCGGTGACAGTTTCGGAGATATAGAATGCCAGTGAGATATTTCGCACAGCCACCATGTTGAATTGGTGAAACTTAATAAGCTTTGAAGGGTACGATCTGGGTCGGCCAAAATAGTAGGCCTACTATGACCTTACCGAATTTCATTGAAATCGCTCCAGCCGCTTAGATTTTATTAGGTGGGGTGTGGGGGAAGAGGGGGGAGGGGTGGGGATGCACACCAAGGCCCGGCGTAGGTGCGTGACGTCATGTCATGTCAGTAGGTAATCTGTGTCCTTGACTCTCCCCACCTGCCGCTAGCTACGTGTGCGAGTGAGCTGTGTATAGTATGTCGTGGTACCCTGCAAGCCAGGCAAGTGCTTTTTGGGCCATATGACCCAGGCGCACACCGTCTACGCTGGAACTCTCAGTTCAGGGGCGCGTGGCCAGCCTGTCGCGGCTGGATTTCTCGAAGTCGTTCTTCTCTTCTCTTCATATTATTATTATTATTATTATTATTAGACTATTATTATTGGCAATAAAATGTTATTGGATACCAATGGACTACGTCTCATACTGTTCCCGAGTACATTGTAGATCAATTCTCTTCTTCTTCTTCGTCGATTGGGCCTACTGAGGACCACGGGGCTCGTATCTCCTCGTCGCTTTGTCTTTTCTCTTCTTCCAGAACTTTTTCATCATCTGACTATGAGCCAGCTATCTTTCCTCCGTCCATGGTGGTCTGCTGACACCAGTGTTCTTCCTAGCTGTCAGTGATACAGGAAAAACTCCCTGTCGGATGGCTTGCCGGAATTGTTGGCGGTCCTGTATGGAATTAAGTGGGATCCCTAGGTGGTCTAAATCCGTCCTGACCGTAGAGATCCACTTGGACCTAGAGGCCTTCCCTCTTCCTGCCACTGTGAAGATCTTACTGGTGAGCCGGCAAGGGATCATGCGGGTCAAGTGTCCATAGAAGGCCAAGCGCCTCTTTCTTATACAAGTAACAATGTCTTCTTGATGGCTGTAAAGCTCATCATTGTGCCGAATTCTGTAGGTGCATCCCTCTTCCCGTATAGGTCCTAGTATCCTCCGCAGGATCTTCCTGTCCTTGAGTTCAAGTTTCCTGAGTGGGCCTTTCCTGGCCATCACGAGGCATTCTGAGGCGTACAGAACAGATGGTTTTACTACTGAATTGTAGTGTCTGAGTTTTAGCTTTTTGGAGAGGAACTTCGATGCGTAGATGCTGCAGCAGGAGTGGTAGGCCCTCTCGAACTTGGTGCACCTGGTATCTATGGCCAGATTCTCACTCTGGTTTGCCGAGATCCACTCTCCTAGGTACTTGACCGCAGGGACTTTTCGGATGAAGACTCCCTCAAGTGGAATTGTGGACGGGGCTTCCTTGATGTTAGTCATGAATTCAGTCTTCCCAATGTTGATCTTAAGGCCAGCCCGAACCGCTACATCGTGAAGACTCTGTAGGTGCTGAGTAGCTTCCTCTATAGTGTTGGTCAGTATGGCGAGGTCGTCGGCAAAGGCCAGGCATGACACATGAAGGTTATCTTTCTTGTATCCATGCTGCAGACCAGTCCTTGGTGTTAGTCGCACCATCCATTCCCTTATGATCTTCTCCAGGATGCAATTGAAGAGGATGCAGGAGAGTCCATCACCCTGTCTAACTCCCGTCTTGATGTGGAAGCTCTCGGATAGTTCACCTCTGAACTTGACTTTAGATGTTGTGTTTGTCAAGGTGGCCTGGACTAGTTTAAGTGTTTTTTCATCAAGGCCAAATTCTCACAAGGTGGAGAAAAGACTCTCTCTGTCCACCGAGTCGAATGCCTTCTGAAAATCCACTAAGACAACTACCCAGCGTTGTCCCCCACGACTCTTATAACTGAGGATGATCTTGAGATTTTGTATCTGCTCTGGACAAGATCGATTGTTTCGAAAGCCGGCCTGGTATTCCCCTAATTGAGAGTCTAGTTGGTTAGTGACTCTGGATAACAGAGCTTTCGAAAGAACCTTGTAGGTAACCTGCAATAAGGAGATACGTCGGTAATTGTTGAGGTCAGTCTTGCTTCCCTTCTTGTGTAACGGGTGAATTACTGCTGATGTCCACCCTTCCGGTAGGGTCTCAGTTGTCCATATGTCTTGTATGATATGTTGGATGCTCTGCAAGGACTGTTCATCTGTGCATTTCCACATCTCTGCTACTATTCCATCTTCACCTGAGGCTTTATTATTTTTCAGGTTATTGATTATACTCTCTATTTCCTCTCTGTCAGGCGGCTGAGAATCAGGATTCCTGATAGATGGTTCATGGAAGATTAAACTTGCACTAGGTTCTTCTGTGTTGAGGAGCTTCTGGAAATAATCTGCAAGAACGGTGGTACAATCGTTGTTATTTAGTTGGATCTTGCCGTCTGGCCACGAAGAAGTAAGGTAGGGGCAGTGTACAGGGTCGTCTGTTTCTTAAGACCCTTGTATAGGTCTCTGGAGTTGTGTCTCTTGAAGTCCTCTTCTGCCTGTTGTAGCAGGGTGCGTAAGGTAATTCCTTTTAGCTCCACGTACAGTGTTCGCTGTTGCCTTTCTTTGCGTGATGAAAGCCTCAAGGTTGAAATCATTCTTGTACTGGTTCCACCTGATCCAGGCTCGACGTCTTCCTTCTACGGCCTTATCGCAATCTGCAGTCCACCAAGGGTGTTTTCCTTTATTGGACGTAGCGGGAATAGTTTCGTGAGCGGCATCCAGTAATGCTTTCTGGAGGGCTGTCCAACCTTCTTTCTGTGTATTCATCCGAAGGGTTTGTTGGAAGTTACAGTTTTCATCACGTAGGCGTTGAGTATTGAATCGAGGTATTCTAGAGCTCCTTGGTGGTTTTTCTACCTTCCTCAAGGGTTGAAAATTAGCTTTGACTAGTGAAAGGTAATGGTCAGAATCTATATTGGCTCCTCTCAGTACTTTGACGTTCTGTATCTCCCTGTGATATAGTCTGTCTATAGCCACATGATCAAGTTGAAATTCACCTAGCAAAGGAGTTGGGCTTCCCCAAGTCTTGGCTTTCCTAGGTACACGCTTGAAGGCTGTTGATTTTAGGACCAAGTGGTACTTGTCACAGAGTTCTATGAGGCGCTCACCGTTTCTATTTGTTCTCTTGTGGGCTGGGTAGAGACCTACTATCCTTCGGTATTTCTGTTCCCTGCCGACTTGGGCATTGAAGACCCCCATGAGTATAGTTGAGTGGTTATGTGGAATCTTGTCTAGTATTTCTTCTAGGGAGTCCATGAAGTGTTCCACTAACTCAAGGTCTTTCCGGTTGGTGTCATTTGTGGGTGCGTGGAAGTTCACTATGGTATAGGCTTTGTTACGAGATCGTAATGATAGTGAGGAGGTCCTTCCGTTAGGTGAAGAAAAATCCAAAATGTGGTCAACCATACTGTGGTGTACGGCAAAACCTGTGCCCAGGTGAGGGACTGTCCTCATCACTCTTTCACCCGGTTTCCCCTTGTAGATCCTCTACGCACCTGACTCAAATGCATCCTCGTCCATAAACCGAGTCTCTTGGAGCGCTGCTATCTTTATTTTGTACTTGTCGAGCACTTCAAGTGTTTGCTTTTGCTTACCTACCTTAAGAAGGGAGTTAATGTTGATTGTAGCTAGGTAGGTGAGGTTTCTCTTATTCTTCTCTTGTTTGTGTTAAGGTAATAGGGATGGAAAACATGAAAGTGCAGGTTCCCCAGACTCCGAAGACCTGCATGCCCCATCCTGAGTGGGGGTGGATTGGGTACCACCTGGGGTAGATTTCCTGAGTGAACGTTTCTTCATGCTTCGAGTTCTACGAGAATTGTAGAGGAATGGTTACCTAAAAGGTAACGAGCTTTTAACTATCAAGGTAGTAAGCCTTGAAGCCCTCAGCACTGATCAGCTCACCGACTCAGCTTCCCGCTGGGATTAAGGACCCAACCTTTCACTGGGTTGCTCGGTTTAACGGGGGCACCTCGTGTAGGTTACGTGCTGAAGTTGAAGTGAAAGAGGCTAGTTGGGTTCTCTTGCTGAACCCAATATATGACGCATTTCACTCCCATTTGCCAGAGTCTCAACGACTCCTCCCAGGTCAATTCCTGCGACCCAGATCAATTCTCTATTATTGAATGGATTCATTTGATAGCAAAATTATGCCATTTACACTTCAGTTAGGCAAACCCAAACACGATAAGTTATTAAAAAATGTTGATGTTGTTTCTTTCCCTTATTCGAAACGTACCACAAGCTTTCAATTCTCTTTGAAGCCTATCGTTAGCTCTAAACGACCTGTCTTGTTATGCCGATGGTTACTTCACATCTGATGGTGGGGTCCAGCATAAATCTTGTATCCTTCTTACGACCAATAACAATTATTATTCTATTGTACTTTTGCTTCTAACACGAGGAAGACACGAAAACATGGATCGCGTAACATTTCTGAAATGTTACAGATGCATCTTAGATCTATGTCGGTGATTCCCTTCTTAATTTTGGTGTTTGAACGGAGCTAGGTTATCAGACACTCCACAGTGGTTGCAGCATACAGACTCACACAAGAGCAACCTTTGCCTCCACCTATTTGTGCTTGACTACTCCCTTTCATGTGTACTTCTGGATAAGTTGTTCTCCATAAAATATGGTGATTAGACACTTTCGCAATCAACCAGCAAGTTCATTTTGTTTTTTCCATACATCCGTTTCAGGCTTAATTCTCAAGTATTCCTTTGGTTCCTAACTAGTAAATCACCGTCTTCATCGTTACCACCATCTTCATTATCATCACCGTAATGAAAACCTCAGTCGTTGTACAAACACAAATTACGCACCATGTCACCTTGCCTTCAAGCAATTCTTGCACTCTCTGTATATATGTGGCACGGTGTCCCTACATGATGATTACTATACTTTGGATGTTCATTCACTGAAAATTGCGAAATTAGCTTCGAGGTTTTCCTATGCCCAGAACATAGAATGCTATGAAAATCAAATGTTCTTAAATACGATGTGTGGATTACATATAAATATGCAATTGGATTAACTCACGACGGCTACTTGTAGCATTGGCATTTGAGAATATTTTACGGAAGCTATTCTAACAACTCTACGAGGTGATTTTCTCTCCGAGTAGCCATATGAATGTTCGAATTGCAGAATAAGAATGTAGAAGAAAAAAGGAAAACTTGTGCTCACTGACCTGGTGCAAGTCCTCAAAATGAACACACCTTTGATTACTTAGGTATCATCGATACCATTTCAGTACCTCAAACCGAAATTAAATTTCTTGGCAGGCCAGGGAATCAAACCCGGACAGCCAAGAATGTTAGCCGCTACACCACAAGGTGATCTCTTTCATTGTCAGCGCAATCTATTTCACGATGCCATGTAATTTCAGCACGAACTATAATAGTACACCTTTCTTCGTATTTTTGGCATTACATTGTCCCTGGTAAGTTAGAGAGATGGTTCGCGTACCATAACCAAAGAGCCGAATAGTTCTAAAAACCAACAAACAACCGAAAGAAATACCGACAAGCAGGTAGAAAGACAGACAACAGATTTTGTAATTTTCAGAGCAAAATTGTTTTACAATGAAGAGCACTCTTGGTCACCATACTGTTGAAATAATGAAAATTGTCCTAAAACTTCAAAAGTTAGAAGGATTTCATGTCAACTTGCTTATTTTGCCGTATATCTTATGTGTAGGTAAATTCCATGAGTTATTGTTTCAGGCGATGTTGAAAATACGAATAAAAGACATAAATTACCTCAGATTGCGACGGAATATTGTTCAGTTTAAAAACCTGATAAATTTACTAACGCACGTTTCTCGAATTCACATATCCCTGAACAGCACCAATCTAATCAGTTGGTGAATTCAGAATCTTGTTATTGAAATACTGTAGACTATAGCTTTATAGTCCTAATGTAGTTTTTTTGTTCTACCCGTAATTATTGAGGTTGCTATGCGGAAGGGGATATGGTGAGACAGTTTCCTTGTGGGAATGATATTACGGATAGATGCCCGTCATGACGTCAATCTAATGAGAGGATTTAATGACAAATGAAATTAATGAGGCAAGGTATGAAATGGTTATGTGTGGTATTTCGAGTTCGGTGTAGTCTGACCATGCACGTTAGCGTGTGTAGCTACGTCGGCTGGTTTGTGACATTATGTAAACAAATTTAAAACAAGAAGTTCCGTTAAGAACTATGCAGCCTACTTTTCATGCCAATGATTATTCTACAGAATATGAACCTATCTAGAATAATGACGAAATTAAGTTGGTAATATCGAAATATCTAATTAGTTCAAAATATACCTGGTATAATGTAGCCTAATAGAGCACTACAGTTGGCAGCCCTGGTGACTGAATATATTCTTAGTTCCATCTCTTAAGGTACAGAATACAAAATTTGGTTGAAGTCCAATGGAGGTTACATGCAGTTAGATACTGGATCTATCAGCACGCGTAAAAGCATGTTGCCAACAATACCATGCGTGTGCTGGTCAGAAATAATCTGAATTATTATGATATCTTGTTGTGCCAATTTTGGATGAAATCCATTTGTTAGTATAGAAGTTACATGTATTTTAAAATTGGACATATCAGCAGGCATAGAATCATATTGTCAGCACTGCCTTGTATTAATTACTCCAAATTAATCTAGAATGTCAGGTGCTATACGTGTGCAAAGTATAGAGCTGTTGGCTTGCATACTTTCTGATATATTGATATTAGGGTAAAAAATATAGACAGCATTTATTAACAGTTGGCAGCTCTGATTGCACTGAAGAATACTTATAGTCATATCTGATATGTTACACATAGCACATGCGAAATTTGGATGAAATCCTACTGATAGTATAGAAGTTACATGTATTTAAAAATTGGCCCTATCAGCAGGCTTAGAATCATGTTGGTAGAACTGACGTATATAAGTTACTCCAAAATTAATCAAACATGTCAGGTACTATACGTGTGCATAGTTTAAAGCTGTCGGCTTGCACACATTCTGATATATTGGTATTTGGATAAAAAAAAATAGAGAGAGCAATTATTAACAGTTGGCAGCCCTGGTGGCTCCTAAGAATACGCTCAGTCATATCTGTTTATGTACAGATATTACATACAAAATTTGGTTGAAATCCAGTTGATAGTGTAGAAGTTATATGCATTTAAACATTGGACCTATCAGAAGGCTTAAAATTATTTTGGCAACACTGTCATGGTTGGCCTCCTGGAAATTAAACTGAAATAGTATTATCTACATGTGAGCCAATTTTGGAATAGCTCCTATGCATACCTTGCAGGATATCCAACATGGAGCTCAAATTTCTAGTGCGTTTTTTCAGCAGTTGGTAGCACTGACATCATTTTCAAATATGGACGTGAGCTATTCCGGTGCACATCTTTACTCATACTAAATTTGGTTTTGATTGCTGCAGCCGTTTAGGAGTTGATAGGGGGGGGGACACACACACAGCCAGCCAGCCAGCCAGCCAGACAGACAGACAGACAGACAGACATTTGCCCGATCTCATAAGACTACTTTTTCCTCATTTTTGCAAAATGTGAAAAGTAGGCTAATAGTACATTATGCAACGAGCATATAATGGCTATAATTAAGACACGAGTATTTTTTATAAAACGAGCGTATGCGAGTTTTATAATTTCCATACGAGTGTCTTAATTACCATTATAGGCGAGTTGCATACGACTGTTTATGTTCGACGAGAATTATAACTTTATTATATGTTTTAACATAAATATTCATAAATATCTGTTGAGAGTCAGCTACTGGAATTTTGTGATAGCAGAGCGAGCGTTGGGTGTTATATCTTTGTCTTTCAGGAGCTTTGAACGACCGACGCATGCGCTCTGTGGGCTTGCAATGCCATATGCAGCCATATGTTTACATCAGCCGTCCCTCAGTAATATTGTCACCGCAGTCATTTGAAGACAATGCGCTGTGTAGAAATTAGTGTTGGTGAATTTAAGGTACAGTGCTATTTCTTGTCTCATATTCGTCTGTTTATTTACGCGAACATATGGACGGTGGGTATTCCATGTCGGTAATTTATTATAGTTCGATGTTGTGTTTATGTCCGACATGTTGGATTTTGAGCGTATGCGCGAAGTTATCGTTACCTAATTGGTCAATGAACGAGCTCTGATTGGCTGGAGAAACTGTATCATAATGGAAAACAGTGTTATAATGACCATCATTATGATACAGTTATCTGACACATAATAGTGAGGGTCGAACATAAAAAATATTTTAACACTCCTGATTCCATACCGGCCCTGTTACTGTCACATGCATGATTACCAATATGCTTGATTCCATTTTTAGCCTACTTTTCACATTTTGCAAAAATGAGGAAAAAGTAGACTTATGAGATCGATCCGGGAAAATGTGTGTCTGTCTGTCTGTCTGTCTGTCTGTCTGTCTGTCTGTCTGTCTGTCTGTCCTTCTGTCTGTCTGTCTGTCTGTCTGTCTGTATGTCCTTCTGTCTGTCTGGCTGTGTGTGTGTCCCCCCCTATCAAATCCTAAACGGCTGCAGCAATCAAAACCAAATTTAGTATGAGTAAAGATGTGCACCGGAATAGCTCACGTCCATATTTGAAAATGATGTCAGTGCTACCAACTGCTGAAAAAACGCACTAGAAATTTGAGCTCCATGTTGGATATCTTGCAAGGTATGCATGGGAGCTATTCCAAAATTGGCACACATGTAGATAATACTTTTCAGTTTAATTTCCAGGAGGTCAACCATGACAGTGTTGCCAAAATAATTTTAAGCCTTCTGATAGGTCCAATGTTTAAATGCATATAACTTCTACACTATCAATTGGATTTCAACCAAATTTTGTATGTAATATCTGTACATAAGCAGATATGACTGAGCGTATTCTTATGAGCCACCAGGGCTGCCAACTGTTAATAATTGCTCTCTCTATTTTTTTTTATCCAAATACCAATATATCAGAATGTATGCAAGCCAACAGCTTTAAAATATGCACACGTATATTCTGACATTTTAGATTAATTTGGAGTAACTTATATACGTCAGTTCTACCAACATGATTATAAGCCTGCTGATAGTACCAATTTTTAAATACATGTAACTTCTATACTATCAGTTGGATTTCAATCAAATTTCGTATGTGATATGTGTACCGTAACAGATATGACTATAAGTATTGTTAAGAGCAATCAGGGCTGCCAACTGTTAATAAATGCTGTCTATATTCTTTTTACCGTAATATCAATATATCAGAAAGTATGCAAGCCAACAGCTCTATACTTTGCACACGTATAGCACCTGACATTCTAGATTAATTTGGAGTAATTAATACAAGGCAGTGCTGCCAACATGATTGTATGCCTGCTGATATGTCCAATTTTAAAATACATGTAACTTCTATACTAACAAATGGATTTCATCCAAAATTGGCACAACAAGATATCATAATAATTCAGATTATTTCTGACCAGCACACGCATGGTATTGTTGGCAACATGCTTTTACGCGTTCTGATAGATCCAGTGTCTAACTGCATGTAACGTCCATTGGACTTCAACCAAATTTTGTATTCTGTACCTTAAGAGGTGGAACTAAGAATATATTCAGTCACCAGGGCTGCCAACTGTAGTGCTCTATTAGGCTACATTATACCAGGTATATTTTGAACTAATTAGATATTTCGATATTACCAACTTAATTTCGTCATTATTCTAGATAGGTTCATATACTGTAGAATAATCATTGGCATGAAAAGTAGGCTGTATAGTTCTTCACGGAACTTCTTGTTAGGATTATTATATCTCGCTGCACCTGCTACATCACCCAAAAAGTAGGGGCAGATGACCTCGTAGTTCCGCCCCTTAAAACAACAATAACTAACCCAACAAGTAGTTCCGTGAAGAATTATACAGCCTATTTTCATATATCCTACTTATGTTAATTGCCTCTATCAACATACAAAAGTTCAGTTTGATTGCTGTAATAGATTCGCAGATATTGAGAACCGGCTAAATATTGCGCATGGTCGCCATGTTGGATTTTTATATCTGTAGGTCTTAGAGTTATGTACTGTTACGTGAAGTGTATTGTGTACGTGTAGTATTCAAACTTCAATCGCATGATTAGGACACAAAAAGTAAAAACGAGATTTTTAAATTTCGCACAGCTGTCATCTTGTGGTTATGGAAACAAATGAAAAAATTAGATGCCAGTGGATTAACATTTGTAGAAGGATTTACTGTACCAAGTGTCACTGCACTCGGATGGTTAAATTGCGAGAAACGACCATGTGAATATTTATATTTCGCGTCGCCGCCATGTTGGATTTGTGATCACCAGGTTATTGAAAGTCCTATAGGTGAACTTATGTTCATAGCCCCAATGAAGATTAAAAAATTTAGTTTGATTGCTGTAATAGATTCGTAGATAATGAGTTCCATCTAAATATTTCGGATGGTCGCCATGTTGGATTCTTATATGTAGTCTATAGGCCATAGAGTCACGTACCATTAAAGGAAAATTATTGCAAGGGTTCATTACTCAAACTCTCACTTCAATCGCATGATTACGACACAAGAAATAAAAACTTAATTTTAAAATTCGCACATTCGCCATTTTGAGGTTATGTAAACAATTGAACTAATATAGATACCAGTGCATTACAATGTGTATAAACATTTCCTGTACCAAGTTTCATTGCGTTTGGATCATTAAATCGCGAGAAAGGTCTATTTAAAATTTTCAAATTCGCTTGGCTGCCATATTCGTTTTTTAGTTAACCGGTTTTTGAAAGTCTTATAGATGAAATTCCAGTAGTGCCCTTTATCTCCGTACAAAATTTCAGGGTGATATCGCTAATCGTTTCAGAGATATAGAATGCCGGTGAAATATTTCGCACAGCCGCCTTCTTGAGGTTATGTAAACAATTGAATGAAGTTAGATGTCGGTACATTACAATGTGTATAAACATATACTGTACCAAGTTGCATTGCGTTTGGTTGCTTAAATCGTGAGAAACGTCTATTTAAAAGTCGCAAATTTGCTTGGCCGCTATGTTGGTTTTGTAGTTATCAGGTTTTCAAAAATCACATTGGTGAACTTCTAGTAGTTCCCTTTATCACCGTGAAATATTCCAGGGTGATATCGGTAATAGTTTCGTAGATATCGAATGCTGGTGAAATATTTCGCACAGCCGCCATGTTGGATTGGTGGGATGCAACAAAATTTTAAGGGCACGGTCGGGGTGGTGTGGAATAGTGCTATGAACTTACCGAGTTTCATTGCAATCGCTCCAGCGGTTTAGAAGTTATTAGGGGGGGGCACACACCATAGCACACACACACGCGCACACAGAGACAGACACACTGACAAAAGGTGATCTCATAAGCTTATTTTTTTTCATAAATGAAAATAGGCTAATACGTATGCAACTTCTTGTATCCTTGTTGCAGATCGGGTTCATGTACGTCCAAATATCATGTTTTATACGTCTTCGGTGTGTTTCTTTAAGGTGTGACTTTCCCACGATGGTATGTTTGTGCTCCCCAGGCACAAAAGACGTTATGAGCACGGCAGACCACAAGCATATGACAAAATGTTGGCTCCAGTGCGCCTAGTGTCCAGGCTCTACGCTCAGTAGTTAACGTACTGCAGCACCCCGTCAAATGGACAGTGCTTGTGCGACTAAGCGCTGCAGTGCTAGTGTGATGTCGTGCTGCACTGCTCAGAAATAGGCAGAATAGGGCTACGCTTCACCTGCTAGCACTGCTTCACCTTGCCCATTGCACGGCCCTGGTGCACACACACGGACAAAAGGTGATCTCATAAGCCTATTTTTTCATAAATGGAAATAGGCTAAATACGAGATTTTAAAATTTCACACAGGCGCCATCTTGTGGTTATGAAAACAATTCAGTTTGATTGCTGTCATTGATTAGTTGACATTGAGAATCGTCCAAATATTTCTAAATATGTGTAGACCATTGAGCTATGTACTATTAGATGACGATTATTGCGTACGGTAGGTTCTTTGTTCAAACGTTGGCTACGATCACATGATTAGGACGCAAGAAATTAAAACTTAATTTTTAAATTTCACACAGGCACCATCTTGCGGTTATGTAAACAATTGAGCTGAATAAGATATCAGTGCATTACAAGGTGTATAACATTTGCTATACCATTTGACGGCGCTCGAATGGTTTAATCGCGAAAAAAAAAAAAAAGATCTATTTTATTGTATCAACTTCGCTTGGACCCCATGTTCGTTTGTTACTTAACAGGAATTTTGAGAGTCCCATCTAGTAGTTCATTTTATCACCGTACAAAATGTCAGGGTGATATCTGTAATAGTTTCGGAGATATGGAATGCCAGTGAAATATTTCGCACAGTCGCCATGTTGGATTGGTGAGCTGTAATAAAATTTGAAGATCACGGTCGGGGTCGGACAAAATAGTACTATGACTTTACCGAGTTTCATTGAAATCGCTCCAGCCGTTTATATTTTATTAGGGGGGACACACACATACGCACACACACGGACTAAATGTGATGTCATAAGCCTATTTTTTCATAAATGAAAATAATAAAGAAAGCTTTTCATTCGGTCTACGCGAATTTCGTGTTGACCGACTGAATAGCTTTCTTCATTAGAAATAACCATCACTGAAAAATGGCTTCTATCACTACTAAATGAAAATAGGATACAAAGTAAACGTAAAGCAAGAACGGGAGGTTTCATCTAAGAAAGAAATACTCTTATTGGTCACAAAGGAGTGAAAGTTTGGGGTGTAGGTTACACTCTGCCTTATATGGCAACACTGCGAGAAGGTGAGTTCGATTCCCATCTTAGCTATCTTAGAGTGTTTTCCTGGGGTTCCCCACTTCCACTCCAGAAAAATGCGTGGATAGTTCCTAAGTCAAGGCCATTGCCAACTCCAAAAATAACAAAGTTTATCAGACTTCAACTACATGGGACTGATGAACAATAGGCTATGTTCCAAACCCCAATATGAAGCAACAAGAAATATTTCGAATCAATGGGATCCATCGTATTGATTTTAGGAAACATGTTTCTAACGTAGGCTACAATATGACCGCGAAAGAAACGAGCAAGGTGCCTTGCCCTGTCTGATGGGGCACGCGCTCAGATTGAAATCATTATGTTGATTATTATTGATATTTCAAGAAGTAATTATCCTATGTTTGAATAAATAATTGGCCTGGAATTACATATGGCCCAGCATCGTCAGTTCACGGTCACCTTCCATGCT
This sequence comes from Meconema thalassinum, assembly GCA_946902985.2. NCBI lineage: Eukaryota > Metazoa > Arthropoda > Insecta > Orthoptera > Tettigoniidae > Meconema > Meconema thalassinum. The sequence goes on along the minus strand of OX336389.2, from coordinate 878,572,019 downwards.
TGTCCAGGAAGCGGGCAAATAGACACTTCCATAACGTTATTGACGAGATTCTTTTCTGAAGTAACGGAATCAATTTCTCCGCTTAGAATAATGTTACTGATAGCGCATAGCTGGTAAAAATCGCATGCATACCGTTATTAGACTTATAACGTTGTTGGTGGGTTCGCATTTCAAAATAACTGAATTAATTTTTCTGCCCTGAATAACGTTATTGATAGCGTATGGCTGGTAAAATTCGCTCGTATACCGTTACTAGACTTATAACGTTATTGGTTGGTTCGCATTTCTAAATAACGGAATTATTTTTCTGCCATGAATAACGTTATTGATAGCGCAAAGCTCGTAAATATCGCTCGTATACCGTTACGAAGCTTATAACGTTATTGGTGGGTTCACATTTCTAAATAACGGAATTAATTTTTCTGCCCTGAATAACGTTATTGATAGCGTATAACAGGTTAAAATCTTTCGTATACCGTTACTAGGCTTATAACGTTATTAGTAGGTTTGCATTTTGAAATAACCGAATCGATCACTCTGCCTGAATAACGTTATTGATGGCGCGCAGCGGGTCAAAATCGCTGTCATACCGTTACTAGACTTATAACGTTAATAACGGGAGCGCATTTTAAAATAACGGAATCTTTTCCGCTGCTGGTTATAACGTTAATAGCACAAACCAGGGAAAATTATAACCCCTTATTTCGTTGCCGCACTATAAACGTTATTCATATACCATTTGTTTTGGGTACGGAAGCAGTAACGTAACAAAAATTAATTCGTTATTTCTGACAATTCTGTTACGTTATGAAGCCTTGTCCGTACCGATTCACGCAATCGCGATACTTCGATAACTGCGACGTTATTTATTATTCTCCTAAACGAATTAGACTGGTTTGTTCTACTTTACATTCCCTATATCCCAAAATGATTGTAAGTTCCTCTCATGAAATACAATAAGCAGTCCTTGCTCTCCTTGTTCTGTAACAGATCTTACGTCCGCTACAGAGGCTCTCATCATACTCACGGCATTCTTGCTTATATTCTATTATTATTATTATCAAGTAAGATCATTTCTTGTTATATAACGTAATCTTACGTCATTCAAGTTTATTATTATTAATCGCATGCGCCAAATAATTACATCGCATTCCATGTGTCATCGGGGATTAGTATTATGTTTTTTAGTTAGCCAACATTATAGTTAGACGAGAATTGGCAATTTATTCCATAGCATTGTATAAAATATCATTCAGAACAGAGGGTAGGATTTCGACAGTCAGACAGGAAAGCTTATCCAGTGCGTCCGGGAATGTTCTCCGCAGTGACTACAAGCTGCTACGAGAGATTACGTCACCAGTTAAGTTGGCAGCACGGCTGTCGCTTGTATCATTAACTAGGGCTCGGATATTTAGGTAAATAAATATATTTTTATGTAAATAGGCCTACATATTTTAAACATTTTTTTCCATTATTACATAAATTCCTGCTTTTCACTTATTAGCACATAAAAATACATAATATTTACATTTTTCAAAATCAGTATGCTAGATCTTTCAGTTTATTGCATTTTTGTTCTGTGTTACTTCAACGGGGAAGAACCTGTGAGCCATCTAATCTTCATGCAGAGCGCATGTCAGCTTGCTACTGTGTTATTCTTAACTTGTCGCCCCGTGCCAATCACTGTGGAAGCCGGGGATTTCCTTGTCCATAACCATATTGCACCACGTGCTACACCTCCCCCTCCCCCAGCTACCAGGAACCAGTGTCACTCGCATGCAGTTCATATCTGGCACCAGGGGTGCACCCAGACTTTTGGTTTGGAGGGGGCTTTCCTCAATAACATGATTTCAGCTATGGAAAGAGAATGTGTCCATTATTAGTCTTGTGTGTAAATATGTATATATGAGACCATATGCATAAAAAGATATTCTATAAGATCAAACATACTGTAGAATGCTCTGTTAAAACCAATACAAAAGATGATATTAGACTGGAGATTATTTAAACAAAATGTGCATTGGTTTTATACAAATTTTAGTTACAGTACCATTGAGCTAAGGTTATGCAAGTAATAAAAAGGAACAGCATGATTTTTATCAAGAATTAACTTTTGATCACGATCAGAGTGATAACGACTGGATTGCTCTGCTCTCTAATATAACTATATATCCAGCTACCAGGATCGTCAGATTGATGTGTAACATCAATTATCTGCAATCATTTACTAAGTTTTGAGTTGTTTATACCAAGAACTAGTTCGGTATAGGTTTTAGGAAATTATTAATAACATTTTGATTTTGAATACGTAAATTTAATTGGAACTAAAAATTACATTTTAAAAATTACGAGATGTAATTGTATACCATAGTGTTATGGATTGTAACAAATATTTTATGTACTGAACGTGAAAATATATAAGTTATTTAAATTTTCCTTAATAACTAACATTATAATAAAAAACTTGAACATTTCTAGAATTTCAAGTTGAACTTAATTACACAGACTGAATGCAAGTTTAAACAGATAGTTGAATACAAATCATGTATTAATGAATTAACATTAACATTGTTTGAGTAAAGTGGAAACTCAAATTTCACAGAACAAAATCCACCCGCCTAGCAGATTTTTTCAAAACGGAAACTACCTCTGTACTGGTGACTTCAATTTCTCGGTGAATATTCAGTGCTGCTAGTCCAGTCAGCCTGTCTGCACCCATGGTATTCCTAAGATTATGTTTTCAGCCGACGTAGTGTAGAAAATTACCTCTCAGCAGTGCTTGTAGTCACAGGGATGGTACACAAAATTCTCAACAATGTGTGGATATTAAGAAACAAGTCCTTGTCACATAGATCCAACACATCGATTGCGTTTTTAGGGATATTAGCGTAGGTCTTGAAGCTCTTGTGCCACAGTTCAAACTCAGCCATAAGCAGGCCTTTGTTGTTTCCTCCACTTTCAATTATGTCATTCTTATAAAAATTACACAGCTGTAAGAAATCAGGTTGCATTTTTTCTTGGAAGGTTTCTTTATGTGTATGTGATGCATTGGCTGATGGCAGTAAGCACTCAAAACTCTTTAATAAGTCTTTATGCTTGATGAATCGAGAGTCAATCCAAGGGATGAAAACAGATCTTTTATAGTATAATTCTGGAGTTTCTGCCGGTACGTTGCTTCTGTTCAGTTGTCTTCCAACTGTTCGAGGCATCGAAATTATTGAACCGCAGTTATTAGCAATTTTGGTAGCTTCTTCAAACAACGAGTGAAATTCTTGATCTGCATTTTTTCTTAGAGATTTTAAGCTTTCAATCACAGTTTCAGCGTGTGTAATTGCAGATGAAATGAAAATCCACAGCCTGCTTCCAGTCTCCGACCGGGTCAGGAATGGAATGAATGCAGCCCCTATCTAGCGGCGAGGATATGAACTGTGCCGGCTGCCGAGGCCTGACGCACTCCTCTGGGGCAATGATTAAATGAATGACAGATGAAATGAAATGATAGTGGAGAGTGTTGCTGGAATGAAATTATGACAGGGAAAACCGGAGTACCCGGAGAAAAACCTGTCTGCCTCCGTTCTGTCCAGCACAGATCTCACATGGAGTGACCGGGATTTGAACCACGGACTCAGCGGTGAGAGGCCGGCGTGCTGCCGCCTGAGCCACGGAGGCTCTGTAATTGCAGATGAAAAATCTAAATCAGTTCCCTGAAGCTTTTTGCTTAGGTTTACTGTGTAACCAAGCAGTTTTTCTGATGCCATGAGAGAAATCATAAATTCACCCTGACTTAAGGAGTTTAGTAGTATTAGAGCTCCTGAAGAAGATTCCCTATCATTCCAGTTTTTAATCTCCTCTAACGCTACTTCAAGAGGTTGCAGCAGTTCTTTCATAACAAAAATAGCATCGTGCCTTTGTACCCATCTCGTTGGACAAAGCTGCAGGAGTTTTTTCTTGTTGGTTTCAAGATTTACCTCAGATTCAATGCACTGTTTTAAAACTGCTTGTCTTTTAGGAGTGTTAAAAAAATCCCACAACTTCTCCACTATTCCAAAGCAGTTCCTGATTGATACAACCTCAGACGCGGTCGACAATGCCAGGTTAAGGCTATGAGAAGCGCAATGAACGTATATTGCTGTGGGGTGAGCTTCTTGGATGCACGCTTGAGCCCCTTTAAACTTTGCACTCATGGCAGCCGCCCATCGTACCCCTGGCCACGTAGGTTATGTATGTCTATATTACCGTCTTCAAGACCTTTAATCAATGTTTTTGCCAATACTCTACCCGTAGTAGAGGTTAGAGGCATGAACTTCAAAAATTGCTCACATATTTCATAACCATTTAAAGTATTTGGGGTTACATAACGTAAACACGAAAACTGTTCAACAGTTGAAATATCAGATGTTTCATCTGCGAGAACACTAAAAAACTTATCTTCTTTTACTTTACTTGGTATTTTTTCAGTTATTATTTGGTTACAAGCATCGATTACTTGATTTTGAAAATTCCAACTTATATAGGTCGCATTTTTGCCACATGACCCAAAGTGATCTTTCAAATTGTTGTCACCTGCTTCAATTCTAGCTCTGAGCAAAGCTCTTAAGTTCCCCTCATTTTCAAATGGTTTGCTGTCGATTTGAATCTGACCATAATCTCTATGGCCCCTAAGGGCGATATTTTGCCTGCCACACAAAATAACAGTTTCTATTATTGGAATTATTCTTTTCACATTATTTTGGGCTTGGACGTCTTTTCCTTTATCAAGAGATTGGTCAATTGGTTTCATTCGGCAGTCCATAACTCTTTTAAAGTCAGCTGCGCTTACACATGAGTCTTTATGATACTGCGAGTTTGCATGTTTTTCAAACTTTTCTAGTGCTTTTTTCCAGTTACAAAAACCTTCTTCAACAAGTTGTCCAGTATGTTGAGCGTTACTCTTACCTACTTCTTTTTTTTGAAAAAAAAAAGCATACAATGGACACAGTATGCAGAGTCTTCAATTCCAGAATACGAAAGCCAGGTATATTTCTTTAGCCATGGAAACGAAAATTTTCGTTGTTGGTTCCCATGCGATCTAAAAGGAAAGTTAAAGTTGCTCTGAGGAACCCATTTGTCATTCAAAACTTTGAACTTTTCATTGTCCGTCAATACTTTGTTTTAAATAAACCAATGTCCAAATCCATGTTATGTTTACTTACAACGGCCTTAGGCCTGCTCACATTTGCCTCTGAGCCCTCCTCTGACGAACAACTTGGCTGTTTTTCTATGCTTGCAGTCCTTGTTAACAGTTCCTTACTCGTTGAAGGATCGCCACATTCACTAACACTAACCGCATCATATTTATTGATTTTTAACGGTTTAAAATAGTTTTGGATGTTTGACTTTCTTTTGTCTCCCATTACGACTAGTCCAATTGGACACACTACGAACACCAATAGCCAATAGAAAATACAAACACAATAACAATCATCGAATCAACTTTTACAAACACCACTACTGACTTGACGCCTGACACAGAGCACAGCTCAATACCTTGGAGAGAAATTTTCAACTTGACGTTACAGACAGTTAGGAACGGGGCTCCGAGTGAAAGCCGAAGTTAAACGATTGACTTCGCGTCACCACATGGTAGCTTTACGATTGGTTACAAAGTGAGAAGCTTATTATCCTCCCTGTTTCAAAATAAATCATGTGATTGTGCCAGAACTTATCTATATTTACGACACTTTACTGAATGTAAAATACTGTAGTGTAATAATCAACATATCATATTCTCAGAATATATTACATTGAAGTACCTCCATTTTCTGCACAATGCACACCGCACTGTTGGTCTAGGGGTATGATTCCTGCTTTGAGTGCGAGAGGTCCCGGGTTCAAAACCCGGAAGAGCCTAGCATTTTTATTACTTTTGTTTTTATCCCTTGATAAGATTCAAAAAGTATGTAAAAGAACCTTAGGAACGTTCTTTTTTTCGGGCGAGACTTCCGGTAATTTAAATACATAGGTTGAGGTAAACGCTTCTTTTTTCCCCGTCGGTTTACCCTCCAGGTTGGCTTTTCCCTCGGACTTAGGTTGGTTGGTTGGTTGCTTCCTCAGTTTAGGGGCTGTGACAACGTGGTCATGTAGCCCCGTGTACTTTGGGTGGGTGTAGAATCTGTCTGATAACCGGTGTTAATTGTGATGGCTGTATTAGTGTGTGTTATCTGCTTTTAATTCAAGTAAGGACTGCAGACATTGATTTTTTTGAAGTAGTTCCTACTTTTGCCGCCAAACGCCACCATCAACAACTACTAGTTCAGAACTTGGTTACTAGACGCCACCGCAGTCGGCTCCTGGCAACGAACGTTCTTAAATCTATGACATGGGACTGCCGGCTTTACTTCCCCTCCGAAGAAAGGCATACTGAGGGATTTTAACGACGGCTTCGGCCGGGTTTGAACCCGCGATCTTGGGCATAGAAGAACAGCCCTGGTGGCGGTAATGGTGGGATCCCCGCAGAATCCGAGGGAAAAGCCAACCTGTAGGGTAAAGCGACTAAAATAAAAAATTGCGTTTGACCTCAAACTATGTATTTATATTACTGGTACACAGTAAGTACAAGTCTCGCACGAAAAAAAAAAGTTCGTAAGGTTCTTTAATATACTTTTTGAATATTTTCAAGAGATAAAACAATAGTAAAATTACTGGGCACTTCCGGGATTCGAACCCGGGACCTCTCGCACTCAAAGCAGGAATCAAACCCCTAGACCGACAGGGCGACGTCCATTTTATAGAAAATGGAGGTACTTCAATGTAATGTACTCTGAGAATATGATATGTTGAATATTACACTACAGTATTTTACATTTAGTAAAGTGTCGTAAATATAGATAAGCTCTGGCACAATCACATGATTTATTTTGAAACAGAGAGGATAATAAGCTTCTCACTTCGTAATCAATCGTAAAGCTACCATGTGGTGACGCGAAGTCAATCGTTTAACTTCGGCTTTCACTCGGAGCCCCGTTCCTAACTGTCTGTAACGTCAAGTAATTTTCACCGCTGTCCCATGCGCATCTTGCTCCGAGCATAGTTACGACAACGGACGGAAATATCCGATCGTGTTGTGTTTACAATATATATTACTAGCGGACCCGTGCGAGAAATCTCGCATGTTCATAAACCACACTTTTCCCAATAGGTTTTGCAAATCGAACACTTCCTACAAAAATTGATATTTAAGAAATTTAGAATGCAATTTGTCACTGATTGAGTGTGCTGTAACACTCATTGGTTATTCGATATTTATGAAATCATACTGTTTGTATACTCATTCCTTTGATTTAGGCAACTGTTTCTGAAATCCATGCAAAATTATAAAGCAAAGACCTCAATGTTAAAATGACATGAAACGGGCGTCACAGCGGCCAAAATGTGAAGTAAACAGCAATTATGGAGCGTATTTTCATACATCAACAGTATCTGCAAATCGCACACTTCGTACATTTTTAAAGTCATTTTTTAAAGAAATTATTGATATTTATGGAATTAGAGTGCAATTCGTCATTGCTAATGTCTATTCTCTTTCATTTGAATGCTCATTTTCACAATCGGTCGCTTGTGAGCTCTGTAGGAGGGATATATACTAGGCCTACTGAAATAATATAGGCCTATATATGATTATCACTCAAGTGTTGCTTAAATATAGGCCTAACATAATTCTATTTTACACAGTAGAAAATCGCAAAATGTTCCAACGTTCCAACACTAAACATTCTGGAACCCGTTATGCAATCAATTTTCTTGAAAGATATCATAAATGTTTTTAAAGTGCTCCCAGTTTTTTTTTGGGGGGGGGGCTTAAGCCCCCAAAGCCCCCCCCCCCCCCCCTGGGTGCGCCCCTGTCTGGCACTGTGAAGTGTAAGGCGGTTCTACGATGACTAATGTAAAAGCAACTACAAGTCATCGTCTGCAGCAGTATGTTGCAGAATTTAAAGACAATTTTACTTCTCACGGGGGCGTTCAGTTCTGCCAACCATGTGGGAAAGCAATCATGGCTGAACAGCGATCTCAACGTTACACAACACCTCAAGAGCAAGAAACATATTGCCGCAGTTTCGCGCCTTCAGAAGAAGTGTTGCGCGATAATCGTCGGTCATTTGTGAGTACTGCACATTGTTTATATGCACATTAATAAACTAAATTATAATTAAATATTTCTACTTTTTGTCACATATTTCAGGTATTTTTAATACATAAAAATAAATATTTTCCCGATTTTAGCACCTAAAAATCCAAGCCCTAATCATAACAAACAAACAAACAGTAAACTTTATACTCGCCACAGCCATTCATAACTGATGCTAGAAGTGCTGATGACACACATGCTTGCTTATTGCAATACACACTGACGAATTCGACAGCCCACAGTCCACACATGTGGCCTTCACACTATCAAGGACACTGTGCTGCCAACTAAACTGATAACGCAACCACTCGCAGCTGCACGTAGCCACTGCGGAGAACATTCCCAGGCGTCCTGTATATTGCATAAGCTCAGTTAATATTCAAAGGAAGCCGATCTACGAGGCACATGAAATCTGATTTGCGCGCTAAAATCTACCTTCGTATGTGTACTCGGAGAATCTTCGAGAATAGCGGGCAATTACAATCACAGATTCGGAAATGTTTGAGATTTGGCACTATTTATTTAAACATCGTTCGTCTCCGGACGGTGCAAAGATATGATGAGCTGAGCTGACCCATGGAAGCGAAGTCGTTGTGTATTAATTTTAGCCTGTCGACCCGAGGACCTTTAGAGCTCTAACAAAGGGGATTCGACCTACTGCAATTGGGTGAGGGATTAGGTGATTACCTGTTATGTAGTCGGTCAGAATATGGCCTAGTGAAGATGATGATGCTTACACCTGATTGGGGTTTAGTTGCGCGCGTAAGGTTGCCCGCGAATCTTAGCTGGGGCATGCTAAATGATTTTGACCAATGTATAGGTTGAGAGATACTGTGAGTGGACACACCTTCAAAAACTACTTCGAGTACTTTTTCTGCTACTTATACGTAGTCAGCGTCTCCGACTGGTAGTATCTGTGGTATACAATGTGAAGAGCTACGACAGTCTGTGTGGCTAGCATCTCAGTGAAGTTACCAATCTATATACTATATACTAATATACTAATACACTAAAGCTGAACAGTTTGTGTGTTTAAACGCGCTAATCTCTGGAACTACCAGTCGGATTCGGAATATTCTTTTTGTATATGATAGCCAGATTCAAGAGGAATAGTTTAGGATATGTAGCATTAGGCTACACCTCTCGGGTAACCTTAGAGATTGAATTTTGTTCAGCAAGTCGGAAGAACAAGCGCTCCCGAACAGCTCTATCCGCATGCGCTGGCGTTATGGTCATTGATACGTACACCGTTTTACCGATCTGAACCAAAATTTGTATACTTACCCTTTGGAACCCTGCGAGTAATACTGTTTACATGAAATTTCGGACAGACCACTCCATTCCCTGCATTTAGGCCCTTTGGCACAAATCTGCACCGTTTCACCGATCTGAACCAAATTTTACATACTTACCCTTTAGAACCCGACGAGTAACACTGTCTGCTTGAAATTTCGGACAGACCACTCCATTCCCTGCATTTAGGTCCTTCGGCACAATTCTACGCCGTTTCACCGATCTGAACCACATTTTGTATACTTACCCTTCGGAACCCAGCGGGTGACACTGTTCACTTTAAATTTCGGACAGACCACTCCATTCCCTGCATTTAGGCCCTGTATCACAAATCTACACCGTTCCTCCTAATTGTGCCAAATTTTACATACGCTTTGAAACCCTGCTGGTAACACTGTCCACTTGATATTTTGGACAACGCTCTCCATTCTCTACATTTAGAATAACCGACAAAATGAACTTGAAAACCACGTATAAAGACCCTAGAACCATTCATGTCCGTAGTAGTGTAACTGTAAGAGTATTTTAATAAGTCTATTGTTGGCTGGCAATGAGGTCTGCATCACGTCACCCCTACCAGTGTTCTGGTGCAGAATCGCAAAAATAGTTGCATCTTGCGCTTTTTATAAATTGCAGTCACGGGGAGTAATTAGTGCAAAAGGAATTCTTAGGCCCCTTAAAACAGTAATAATCATGAAAATATTATGCCTGTGTATAAGTGCAATGGTGTTGGTGCAGTACATTGAGGTTATCAGTGGCAATAAGCGTTGGTGCTTTCAAATTTACCTTCATTTATTCCGAACCTTATCGTTGAGCGTCATGTGGCGATAAATGATACTATTGCTACCTGAAGAGCTCGGGACAGCCGAAGTTTTCCAAAGTGTTCTGATTATTTCCCTACGGCGCTATGCGACAAAAGACGACACTATTGGTCTCCACATTTCTAACAGCCAATGAGATATAGGCCCTACGCAGTGTCTTTTATTTCGCGTACTCCTCTTTCTAATATAGGCTACAGTCAAAGTCAAGTCAACCCCTGGCACTATCCAGCCCATGACGGGCTAAGGCCGACCAAGCGACCGCTGCCCAGCCATTTGGCCTGCAGATATTGGGGTGACGCGTGATCAGCGCGTCGGGTCCCCTCGGCCGTTAATCTTGGTATATATTTTCATAATTGGTTTGTAAATTACAGGTAACAGTGCTGTAGTTAGTAAATAGCTGTTTCCCTATTCATTATTATAATTTTACTACCGTGGGTTCATGCAGCACGCGCCAGATCAAAACGGTGTTGAAAGGCTCGTAAGCGAGTTCCTTATATAAGTTTCTGACAACCTGGTTGCTTCCGAACGAAGAATTTCCTCTCGGCTGATGGAGTCTTACAAAATAAATTACGCTGATCACATTCCTGTGCTTGTTTTTGAATTTCGATCGTACCGTTTCTAGTAATTAAAATAGCGTCCTTCTCTCTCATCATATAGACGGGAGAATACCCATCTTGCTTCCACAAGATTGGTGCACTACTTTCGTGGAATGATCCGACCTGAAGTGTTACAGCGTAATTTATTTCTGAATTAATTTGTAAAAGCGTGGAACTAGAATGATCCATGAATAATTGCTTCCCCTAAATTCTGATTGATAACTTCATGAATAATTTGTACAATTGGGCGGGATTTTCACTCCCATTCTTTAAATCTGTATCATCTGCAGCGTAAAAGACAGAGGTTTCTTTATTTTGCTGGCGAGGCTGGGCTTCCCTCTTGTCCCTGCTTCAGGCAAGGGAGCCGTTCATCTCATATAGTCTTCTCCAAAATGACAGCCTCTTTAATCTAGTTTGTTTTCCAGTCGAACTTCATTATTAATGCTGTAATTAGGCATCATGTAACCCCAATTATTCTCTGTCCTATTGTGTGTTGGTGATGAACAGTGAGGTAGGATCGATTCTGGCAGCAATCCGCGTGCAGCCTGGGCTATGAGCCAAAGGGAGACAGCTAGCATAAAAAGCGACCCACACACTCAGAGAGATAGTCTCATTAGGCGGCCCCATATCTCGTCTCCGTGACGCTATGCTCGAAGAGACACAGCAGGGTCCTGCACAGTGGCCAGGCCCATGGGCTGCTTCGACATTATACCGCACTGGGCTTAACAAGTCTCGAACCTAGCGGCCCGTGACGTCATCGCACGGGCTAGATCGGGCCATACTACGTCGCTTTTAACGCGGCGGGCTAATGAGAGCGCTTTGGTAGCCCATGGGCTGGCAGCTTCAATGCGTACTGCGGGAAGACAGTGACTTGCATTCAGCCTGACCAGGGTGCCTCCAAACACGTCTCCGACGATTGTCTGGTTGAAGGCATATGCGACACTCATCGGTGAAGAGAACGTGATGCCAATTCCGTGGGGTCCATTCAGCATGTTGTTGGGCCCATCTGTACCGCGCTGCATGGTGTCGGGGTTGCAAAGCTGGACCTCGCCATGGACGTCGGGAGTGAAGTTGCGCATCATGCAGCCTATTGCGCACAGTTTGAGTTGAAACACGACGTCCTGTGGCTGAACGAAACGCATTATTCAACATGGTGGCATTGCTGTCAGGGTTCCTCCGAGCGGCAATCCGTAAGTAGCGGTCATCCACTACAGTAGTAGCCCTTGGGCGGCCTGAGCGAGGCCTGTCATCGACAGTTCCTGTATCTCTGTACCTCCTCCATGTCCGAACAACATCGCTTTGGTTCACACTGAGACGCCTGGAAACTTCCCTTGTTGAGAGCCCTTCTTGACACAAAGTAACAATGCGGACGCGATCGAACTGCGGTATTGACCTTCTAGGCATGGTAGAACTACAGACAACATGAGCAGCGTACCTTCGTCCTGGTGGAATGACTGGAACTGATCGGCTGTCGTACCCCCTCCGTCTAATAGGCCCTGCTCATGCATGGTTGTTTACATCTTTGAGCAGTTTTAGTGACATCTATGAACAGTCAAAGGGACTGTATCTTGGATACAATATACACAGTCAACGTCTATATGCCGGAGATCTGGGAACCGAGGTGATGCAAAACTTTTTTTGATGTGTGTAAAACGAAGTACGGTACTACATGAATCACTACACTACACTCACAAACACGGCTACGCACACAACTCAAAGGTCGGCGACAGCCCACCAGATCAACTGTTCCGGAATGAAAAGCGCATGCGCCAGGCCAGCTACAGCCAAGAAAATCGCCTGCCTAGCGATCTGTCTAGCTTAGCTTAGCTTCGCTTCGCATAGTATAGCTTAGCATAGCGGCCTGTGTGTGTCACTCTACTTAAATGCATTGAGAGCGATATTTTTCATAACACCGCGTAGCTTAGCTTAGCTTAGCTTAGCTTAGCTTAGCCTAGCTTTCTGTGTGTGGTGGCCTTTAGGCTACGGCCAAGCTAGAGCAGCTGTCACCGACTTCCACGGCCCCCTATTGTAAATGTCACTGCGTGACTGTCATAGTGGGGTATTCGAGGAGGCCGTGATCGAATATAAGGTATTCTTTGCGTCGCAATATTATCCTTGGGACGACTGAGCCATAGCGTGAGAGGGCCATGACAGAAAAATGAGTGTTTTTTTTTTGTGGACGACGTTCACACACCGTGAAGGAAAACTGTGCAATGTTCTATTATTTTGCTTGAAATGGCCATCTCTACGAACTGCTGATGTTCATAAATGAGCTGAGGGAACATGTGCTATGATTTGCTATCTCCTTTTCTGTTCTTAATAAAATAAAACAGCAATGCCCCCCTCCTCCCCCCCCCCCCCAGTATTAACTAAACACGTTAAACACGGAGACCTTGCTTTATTTGAGAAAAGGCTCAAATTCGTCAATATATTTTAATTAATTAATTATTATTGTTCCTACCATTGGCACAAGTTCCTAATAGTGACGCACCTTTAAGATAAAACCAATATTTAGAATGGCGTAATATATAAGTTCAAACTTCGTTTTGTCCAATGGCTAATAACTTCAAATACTGTAGTTATCTAAATTCGTTTAACGAAAGAAATATTTGTAAGCCAGACCTACTGGTTAAACTCGGTACTTAATTTCCGATTTGTTTTTAACTCCTACTCCAGGAAAATGCCAGGATGGTTCAGAACTTAAGACCACGGCCGCCTCCTTCCCAATCCTTATCTGAATTACAAAGGAACACACTAATAGACTACAGCCATCATAATAACACAGGTTATCAGACATAACACACACATAAATACATGGGGCTACATTACCATGACGTCGCAAGCCCCTAAATCAATCAACAACAACTATCGATTTATTTCAAATTGAGATTAGCCAGTTTAAACTATACCATTAGCTTAGTAACAATCATATTGCTATCAATTCTGAATAGAACCGTAAAGCGAGCATGTTGTTGTGCACGCGTTGTGAAGGTTAGTCTGTCTGCTCGGCCCGTCCAGTGTGGGGGGCTACGGGGGGCGTAGAGTTTAGTGCTAAGGGCCAGAACGCGGCCGCGTTAGATGAAAACGACTCTGGACGGCCTGGGCTTCAAAACTCCATGGGCTCGGAGTGCGGTGCCGTGGGCCTCGCTGCAGTACTCTTGAGAGTTAGTCCCATTATGTGGACCCATCTCTTGGCTTCGTGACGCTATACACGTAGAGAGACAGTCCCATTAGGCGGACCCATCTCTCGTCTTCGTGTCGCTATGTACGCCAAAAGACAGTCCCATTAGGCGGACCCATCTCGCATCTCCGTGACGCTATACACGTAGAGTGACAGTCCCATTAGGCGGACCCATCTCTCGTCTCCGTGACGCTATACACGTAGAGAGACAGTCCCATTAGGCGGACCCATCTCGCATCTCCGTGACGCTATACACGTAGAGTGACAGTCCCATTAGGCGGACCCATCTCTCGTCTTCGTGTCGCTATGTACGCCAAAAGACAGTCCCATTAGGCGGACCCATCTCGCATCTCCGTGACGCTATACACGTAGAGTGACAGTCCCATTAGGCGGACCCATCTCTCGTCTCCGTGACGCTATACACGTAGAGAGACAGTCCCATTAGGCGGACCCATCTCGCATCTCCGTGACGCTATACACGTAGAGTGACAGTCCCATTAGGCGGACCCATCTCGCATCTCCGTGACGCTATACACGTAGAGTGACAGTCCCATTAGGCGGACCCATCTCTCGTCTCCGTGACGCTATACACGTAGAGAGACAGTCCCATTAGGCGGACCCATCTCGCATCTCCGTGACGCTATACACGTAGAGAGACAGTCCCATTAGGCGGACCCATCTCGCATCTCCGTGACGCTATACACGTAGAGTGACAGTCCCATTAGGCGGACCCATCTCTCGTCTCCGTGACGCTATACACGTAGAGTGACAGTCCCATTAGGCGGACCCATCTCGCGTCTCCGTGACGCTATACACGTAGAGAGACAGTCCCATTAGGCGGACCCATCTCGCATCTCCGTGACGCTATACACGTAGAGAGACAGTCCCATTATGTGGACCCATCTCGCATCTCCGTGACGCTATACACGTAGAGTGACAGTCCCATTAGGCGGACCCATCTCTCGTCTCCGTGACGCTATACACGTAGAGAGACAGTCCCATTATGTGGACCCATCTCGCGTCTCCGTGACGCTATACACGTAGAGTGACAGTCCCATTAGGCGGACCCATCTCGCGTCTCCGTGACGCTATACACGTAGAGTGACAGTCCCATTATGTGGACCCATCTCGCGTCTCCGTGACGCTATACACGTAGAGTGACAGTCCCATTATGTGGACCCATCTCGCGTCTCCGTGACGCTATACACGTAGAGAGACAGTCCCATTATGTGGACCCATCTCGCGTCTCCGTGACGCTATACACGTAGATAGACAGTCCCATTAGGCGGACCCATCTCTCGTCTCCGTGACGCTATACACGTAGAGAGACAGTCCCATTATGCGGACCCATCTCTCGTCTCCGTGACGCTATACACGTAGAGAGACAGTCCCATTAGGCGGACCCATCTCGCGTCTCCGTGACGCTATACACGTAGAGTGACAGTCCCATTATGTGGACCCATCTCGCGTCTCCGTGACGCTATACACGTAGAGAGACAGTCCCATTATGTGGACCCATCTCGCGTCTCCGTGACGCTATACACGTAGAGAGACAGTCCCATTATGCGGACCCATCTCTCGTCTCCGTGACGCTATACACGTAGAGAGACAGTCCCATTATGCGGACCCATCTCTCGTCTCCGTGACGCTATACACGTAGAGTGACAGTCCCATTAGGCGGACCCATCTCGCGTCTCCGTGACGCTATACACGTAGAGAGACAGTCCCATTAGGCGGACCCATCTCTCGTCTCCGTGACGCTATACACGTAGAGTGACAGTCCCATTAGGCGGACCCATCTCGCGTCTCCGTGACGCTATACACGTAGAGTGACAGTCCCATTATGTGGACCCATCTCTCGTCTCCGTGACGCTATACACGTATAGAGACAGTCCCATTATGTGGACCCATCTCTCGTCTCCGTGACGCTATACACGTATAGAGACAGTCCCATTATGTGGACCCATCTCTCGTCTCCGTGACGCTATACACGTATAGAGACAGTCCCATTAGGCGGACCCATCTCTCGTCTCCGTGACGCTATACACGTAGAGTGACAGTCCCATTATGCGGACCCATCTCTCGTCTCCGTGACGCTATACACGTAGAGAGACAGTCCCATTATGCGGACCCATCTCTCGTCTCCGTGACGCTATACACGTATAGAGACAGTCCCATTAGGCGGACCCATCTCGCCTCTCCGTGACGCTATACACGTAGAGTGACAGTCCCATTAGGCGGACCCATCTCGCGTCTCCGTGACGCTATACACGTATAGAGACAGTCCCATTAGGCGGACCCATCTCGCGTCTCCGTGACGCTATACACGTATAGAGACAGTCCCATTATGCGGACCCATCTCTCGTCTCCGTGACGCTATACACGTATAGAGACAGTCCCATTATGTGGACCCATCTCTCGTCTCCGTGACGCTATACACGTATAGAGACAGTCCCATTAGGCGGACCCATCTCTCGTCTCCGTGACGCTATACACGTAGAGTGACAGTCCCATTATGCGGACCCATCTCTCGTCTCCGTGACGCTATACACGTAGAGAGACAGTCCCATTATGCGGACCCATCTCTCGTCTCCGTGACGCTATACACGTATAGAGACAGTCCCATTAGGCGGACCCATCTCGCCTCTCCGTGACGCTATACACGTAGAGTGACAGTCCCATTAGGCGGACCCATCTCGCGTCTCCGTGACGCTATACACGTATAGAGACAGTCCCATTAGGCGGACCCATCTCGCGTCTCCGTGACGCTATACACGTAGAGAGACAGTCCCATTAGGCGGACCCATCTCGCATCTCCGTGACGCTATACACGTAGAGAGACAGTCCCATTAGGCGGACCCATCTCTCGTCTCCGTGACGCTATACACGTAGAGAGACAGTCCCATTATGCGGACTCATCTCTCGTCTCCGTGACGCTATACACGTAGAGTGACAGTCCCATTATGCGGACCCATCTCTCGTCTCCGTGACGCTATACACGTAGAGAGACAGTCCCATTAGGCGGACCCATCTCTCGTCTCCGTGACGCTATACACGTAGAGTGACAGTCCCATTATGTGGACCCATCTCTCGTCTCCGTGACGCTATACACGTAGAGAGACAGTCCCATTATGCGGACTCATCTCGCGTCTCCGTGACGCTATACACGTAGAGAGACAGTCCCATTATGCGGACCCATCTCTCGTCTCCGTGACGCTATACACGTAGAGAGACAGTCCCATTATGCGGACCCATCTCTCGTCTCCGTGACGCTATACACGTATAGAGACAGTCCCATTAGGCGGACCCATCTCGCGTCTCCGTGACGCTATACACGTAGAGTGACAGTCCCATTAGGCGGACCCATCTCGCGTCTCCGTGACGCTATACACGTAGAGAGACAGTCCCATTATGCGGACCCATCTCTCGTCTCCGTGACGCTATACACGTAGAGTGACAGTCCCATTATGCGGACCCATCTCTCGTCTCCGTGACGCTATACACGTAGAGTGACAGTCCCATTAGGCGGACCCATCTCTCGTCTCCGTGACGCTATACACGTAGAGTGACAGTCCCATTAGGCGGACCCATCTCTCGTCTCCGTGACGCTATACACGTAGAGTGACAGTCCCATTAGGCGGACCCATCTCGCATCTCCGTGACGCTATACACGTAGAGAGACAGTCCCATTATGCGGACCCATCTCTCGTCTCCGTGACGGTATACACGTAGAGTGACAGTCCCATTATGTGGACCCATCTCGCGTCTCCGTGACGCTATACACGTAGAGTGACAGTCCCATTAGGCGGACCCATCTCGCGTCTCCGTGACGCTATACACGTAGAGTGACAGTCCCATTAGGCGGACCCATCTCGCATCTCCGTGACGCTATACACGTAGAGAGACAGTCCCATTATGCGGACCCATCTCTCGTCTCCGTGACGCTATACACGTAGAGAGACAGTCCCATTATGCGGACCCATCTCTCGTCTCCGTGACGCTATACACGTAGAGTGACAGTCCCATTAGGCGGACCCATCTCGCCTCTCCGTGACGCTATACACGTAGAGTGACAGTCCCATTATGTGGACCCATCTCTCGTCTCCGTGACGCTATACACGTAGAGTGACAGTCCCATTATGCGGACCCATCTCTCGTCTCCGTGACGCTATACACGTAGAGTGACAGTCCCATTAGGCGGACCCATCTCTCGTCTCCGTGACGCTATACACGTAGAGAGACAGTCCCATTATGTGGACCCATCTCTCGTCTCCGTGACGCTATACACGTAGAGAGACAGTCCCATTATGCGGACCCATCTCTCGTCTCCGTGACGCTATACACGTAGAGTGACAGTCCCATTAGGCGGACCCATCTCGCCTCTCCGTGACGCTATACACGTAGAGTGACAGTCCCATTAGGCGGACCCATCTCGCCTCTCCGTGACGCTATACACGTAGAGTGACAGTCCCATTATGCGGACCCATCTCTCGTCTCCGTGACGCTATACACGTAGAGTGACAGTCCCATTATGCGGACCCATCTCTCGTCTCCGTGACGCTATACACGTAGAGAGACAGTCCCATTAGGCGGACCCATCTCTCGTCTCCGTGACGCTATACACGTAGAGTGACAGTCCCATTAGGCGGACCCATCTCGCGTCTCCGTGACGCTATACACGTAGAGTGACAGTCCCATTATGTGGACCCATCTCGCATCTCCGTGACGCTATACACGTAGAGAGACAGTCCCATTAGGCGGACCCATCTCGCATCTCCGTGACGCTATACACGTAGAGAGACAGTCCCATTAGGCGGACCCATCTCGCATCTCCGTGACGCTATACACGTAGAGAGACAGTCCCATTATGTGGACCCATCTCTCGTCACCGTGACGCTATACACGTAGAGTGACAGTCCCATTATGCGGACCCATCTCGCGTCTCCGTGACGCTATACACGTAGAGTGACAGTCCCATTATGTGGACCCATCTCTCGTCTCCGTGACGCTATACACGTAGAGTGACAGTCCCATTAGGCGGACCCATCTCTCGTCTCCGTGACGCTATACACGTAGAGTGACAGTCCCATTATGCGGACCCATCTCTCGTCTCCGTGACGCTATACACGTACAGAGACAGTCCCATTATGTGGACCCATCTCTCGTCTCCGTGACGCTATACACGTAGAGAGACAGTCCCATTATGCGGACCCATCTCTCGTCTCCGTGACGCTATACACGTACAGAGACAGTCCCATTATGTGGACCCATCTCTCGTCTCCGTGACGCTATACACGTACAGAGACAGTCCCATTATGTGGACCCATCTCTCGTCTCCGTGACGCTATACACGTAGAGAGACAGTCCCATTATGCGGACCCATCTCTCGTCTCCGTGACGCTATACACGTACAGAGACAGTCCCATTATGTGGACCCATCTCGCGTCTCCGTGACGCTATACACGTAGAGTGACAGTCCCATTAGGCGGACCCATCTCGCGTCTCCGTGACGCTATACACGTAGAGAGACAGTCCCATTAGGCGGACCCATCTCTCGTCTCCGTGACGCTATACACGTAGAGTGACAGTCCCATTATGCGGACCCATCTCGCGTCTCCGTGACGCTATACACGTAGAGAGACAGTCCCATTATGTGGACCCATCTCGCATCTCCGTGACGCTATACACGTAGAGAGACAGTCCCATTAGGCGGACCCATCTCTCGTCTCCGTGACGCTATACACGTAGAGAGACAGTCCCATTATGCGGACCCATCTCGCGTCTCCGTGACGCTATACACGTAGAGAGACAGTCCCATTATGTGGACCCATCTCTCGTCTCCGTGACGCTATACACGTAGAGTGACAGTCCCATTATGCGGACTCATCTCTCGTCTCCGTGACGCTATACACGTAGAGAGACAGTCCCATTAGGCGGACCCATCTCTCGTCTCCGTGACGCTATACACGTAGAGAGACAGTCCCATTATGTGGACCCATCTCTCGTCTCCGTGACGCTATACACGTAGAGTGACAGTCCCATTATGCGGACTCATCTCTCGTCTCCGTGACGCTATACACGTAGAGAGACAGTCCCATTAGGCGGACCCATCTCTCGTCTCCGTGACGCTATACACGTAGAGAGACAGTCCCATTATGCGGACCCATCTCGCGTCTCCGTGACGCTATACACGTAGAGAGACAGTCCCATTAGGCGGACCCATCTCTCGTCTCCGTGACGCTATACACGTAGAGAGACAGTCCCATTATGCGGACCCATCTCGCGTCTCCGTGACGCTATACACGTAGAGAGACAGTCCCATTATGTGGACCCATCTCTCGTCTCCGTGACGCTATACACGTAGAGTGACAGTCCCATTAGGCGGACCCATCTCGCGTCTCCGTGACGCTATACACGTAGAGTGACAGTCCCATTATGCGGACCCATCTCTCGTCTCCGTGACGCTATACACGTAGAGTGACAGTCCCATTATGCGGACCCATCTCTCGTCTCCGTGACGCTATACACGTAGAGTGACAGTCCCATTAGGCGGACCCATCTCTCGTCTCCGTGACGCTATACACGTAGAGTGACAGTCCCATTAGGCGGACCCATCTCGCATCTCCGTGACGCTATACACGTAGAGAGACAGTCCCATTAGGCGGACCCATCTCTCGTCTCCGTGACGCTATACACGTAGAGAGACAGTCCCATTAGGCGGACCCATCTCGCATCTCCGTGACGCTATACACGTAGAGAGACAGTCCCATTAGGCGGACCCATCTCTCGTCTCCGTGACGCTATACACGTAGAGAGACAGTCCCATTAGGCGGACCCATCTCGCATCTCCGTGACGCTATACACGTAGAGAGACAGTCCCATTAGGCGGACCCATCTCTCGTCTCCGTGACGCTATACACGTAGAGAGACAGTCCCATTAGGCGGACCCATCTCTCGTCTCCGTGACGCTATACACGTAGAGAGACAGTCCCATTAGGCGGACCCATCTCGCGTCTCCGTGACGCTATACACGTAGAGAGACATTCCCATTAGGCGGACCCATCTCTCGTCTCCGTGACGCTATACACGTAGAGAGACAGTCCCATTAGGCGGACCCATCTCTCGTCTCCGTGACGCTATACACGTAGAGTGACAGTCCCATTAGGCGGACCCATCTCTCGTCTCCGTGACGCTATACACGTAGAGAGACAGTCCCATTAGGCGGACCCATCTCTCGTCTCCGTGACGCTATACACGTAGAGAGACAGTCCCATTATGTGGACCCATCTCGCATCTCCGTGACGCTATACACGTAGAGAGACAGTCCCATTATGCGGACCCATCTCTCGTCTCCGTGACGCTATACACGTAGAGAGACAGTCCCATTATGCGGACTCATCTCTCGTCTCCGTGACGCTATACACGTAGAGTGACAGTCCCATTATGTGGACCCATCTCTCGTCTCCGTGACGCTATACACGTAGAGTGACAGTCCCATTATGTGGACCCATCTCTCGTCTCCGTGACGCTATACACGTAGAGAGACAGTCCCATTATGTGGACCCATCTCTCGTCTCCGTGACGCTATACACGTAGAGTGACAGTCCCATTAGGCGGACCCATCTCGCCTCTCCGTGACGCTATACACGTAGAGAGACAGTCCCATTATGTGGACCCATCTCTCGTCTCCGTGACGCTATACACGTAGAGTGACAGTCCCATTAGGCGGACCCATCTCTCGACTCCGTGACGCTATACACGTATAGAGACAGTCCCATTAGGCGGACCCATCTCGCGTCTCCGTGACGCTATACACGTAGAGTGACAGTCCCATTATGCGGACCCATCTCGCGTCTCCGTGACGCTATACACGTAGAGAGACAGTCCCATTAGGCGGACCCATCTCTCGTCTCCGTGACGCTATACACGTAGAGAGACAGTCCCATTAGGCGGACCCATCTCTCGTCTCCGTGACGCTATACACGTAGAGTGACAGTCCCATTAGGCGGACCCATCTCTCGTCTCCGTGACGCTATACACGTAGAGTGACAGTCCCATTAGGCGGACCCATCTCTCGTCTCCGTGACGCTATACACGTAGAGAGACAGTCCCATTAGGCGGACCCATCTCTCGTCTCCGTGACGCTATACACGTAGAGTGACAGTCCCATTAGGCGGACCCATCTCTCGTCTCCGTGACGCTATACACGTACAGAGACAGTCCCATTAGGCTGACCCATCTCTCGTCTCCGTGACGCTATACACGTAGAGAGACAGTCCCATTAGGCTGACCCATCTCTCGTCTCCGTGACGCTATACACGTAGATAGACAGTCCCATTATGTGGACCCATCTCTTGTCACCGTGACGCTATACACGCCAAAAGACAGTCCCATTAGGCGGACCCATCTCTCGTCTCCGTGACGCTATACACGTAGAGAGACAGTCCCATTAGGCTGACCCATCTCTCGTCTCCGTGACGCTATACACGTAGAGAGACAGTCCCATTAGGCGGACCCATCTCTCGTCTCCGTGACGCTATACACGTAGAGAGACAGTCCCATTAGGCGGATCTATCTCTCGTCTCCGTGACGCTATACACGTAGAGAGACAGTCCCATTAGGCGGACCCCTCTCTCGTCTCCGTGACGCTATACACGCAGATCGACAGTCCCATTATGCGGACTCATCTCTCGTCTCCGTGACGCTATACACGCAGATCGACAGTCCTATTATGCGGACTCATCTCTCGTCTCCGTGACGCTATACACGTATAGAGACAGTCCCATTAGGCGGATTTGTTGGTAATTTGGGTCGAAAGAACGGGCATCCCATCCTCCATCCTTAGGCTGAGGCCAAGCTTGCGACTTTGTAGCCCGTCAGAGTAGCTCGGTTTGGGATTTTCCCACTGGCGACATTTCTCACTAGCCAAGCTAGAGCGACTGTCGCC
Source organism: Meconema thalassinum (assembly GCA_946902985.2). Classification (NCBI taxonomy): domain Eukaryota; kingdom Metazoa; phylum Arthropoda; class Insecta; order Orthoptera; family Tettigoniidae; genus Meconema; species Meconema thalassinum. The sequence continues at coordinate 878,549,017 of OX336389.2, read as the reverse complement.
GACTTCCACGGCCTCCTATTTTAAATGTCACTGCGGGACTAGTGTTATAATGGGGTATTCGAGGAGGCCCCCAAGAATTAACTGAACACGTTAAACAGAGAGTATTTGCTTTATTTGTGAAAATATAACGCGAGATCTTGTTGCTTTATATGGTGTCTGTGGTTCAATTTCATCAATACCTTTTTATAAATAATACATATTATTTGCTACTCCTGTGGGGACACGGACACAAAGAGCCCACTGACGAGCCTATCTTGGTGTTCCCAGGCGGAATCCCGCACAAGACACGGCGTAAACCTAGAAAAATTGCTGAGTTTTAATATTATTATTGTTTCTACCATTGACACAATTTCCTAAGGGTGACACACTTTTAAAGATACAACCAATATTTAGAATGATGTAATGTACGAGTATATACTGTAAGTACAGACGTCGTATTGTCCAATGGCTTAAACTTCAAATAATTATCTAATATCGTTTGACGTAAGAAATATTTGTAAGCCAGAACATTGCCTAGGCCTACTGGTTAAACTCTGTACTAAATTTCCGATTTATTTAACCAGTAAATAATAATAAATATATTTAATTATCAAATATTCTCTGATAGAGAAGAATTTGCTTTTATGACCACTTGGTCCGAATGAACCCGGAAAGATTGACAAAATAAATATTCGACCATGCTGACAAAATTCCCGAAACGCAAATTAGTAGCTTCATCGAAGTGAAAAAGGATTGAACAGGAATTAACATTACAAAACAAGACATTCTAGACAGGCTTTCATTTAGAAAAGAGATAGGAAAATTCGGGGACTATAGGAAAAACAATATAATGCTTAACTGTTTAGGCAGATTAAAGAAGGAAATAACACAGAAATAGGATGAAGAATTAGCCTAGTGGAAATAAACAAAAATCAAGAAAGGAGATAAAATCATAAGAATTTTATTTCATGTGGCCCATAGATGACCGAAATCGAAGAAAGAAGAAGAAATATATTTAGTCTACAGTGCGATGTTTTAAGGCCTATAGATGAGTCTTGTCATTTTATTTAAATACCGGTACTGGTTAACATTTCAGAATTATTGTTGTTGTTGTCTACCGTGTATTTTCAGTGTGTATGGCATCTGTCTAATGCTAATAATGTGCGTACTTGCAATTGGGGACGGAAACGAGGTGGTTGTGGCCTGAAGTTAGGATCAATCGCAGCATTTGTTTGGAGTAGAGTTCTATGATTGCGGAGTGTGGCCCGTTTCAACCCTTAAAATTCTTGGTAGATCGGCAATTCAATCCTTTGACGTAGCTTCAATACGTACCCCTAGACTACTGAAGGTCCAGTACCAGTACCTACGTACATGTGGAAAGTCCCATAGATTACCAGGCACATGTCATATGGCTGTTTATAGAACCATGAACTGAGACTCAAGAAGGCTGTGGCCCAACGCGAAGATATTGTGAATTATGTAATTCGTGGCCATGAAGAAGATGATAATTTTATGTTAGCTATAGTCACGTTACCGTACTTAAAAAGAAGCAAAGGAAAAGAAAATACAGCGTTCTTCTGATCAACGAGCAAAGACATTCAAGTGGACAGTTTCACACTTTATTTACTACCCTATGGACCCACGATGCCATAATTTTTCAAATTTTACAATGAGTGTAACTTCGTATGACGAACTTTGTGTGTATCTCAAAAAAGGAATTGAAAAAAAAAAACTTTTAACAATGCAATCTCAGTAGAAGGTAGACTTTCAGGAACGTCGAAGTGAGATAGAATTCACACCTAGTTTATAAAACTATGTATTAGTTTCTTAGACTTTCATTCTAGTAGCAATATATGATTTTATTCATTCATTTATTAATTTATTCAATCATTGATTTATTAATTAAGTTAGTTAATCATTTATTTATTGATTATGCAGCGCGTCAGTCGCCCAGAGCCTAGCATGCTAGAGCGACTCGGCCTATGAGCAATGCTATACACATAAATGTATTACCCTTTCACGAATTGATTGCCGGCGGTCGAGATGGGAACTATTCTTTGTTTACTTGTCACACGTCAGCCTGCTTCATTGACAGGTAGACCTACAGTTGCGCGAGTAGGATATGACTTGAGTTCCAATAGCCTCAGTCATCGTTTAACTGTCCTTGGTGACATGAGCTCCTGTGACGCGCAATGTTGCTTGACTTAAGTGTGTAGATAAGACTTACAAAATGCTGTCATCGCTGTGTTCCCCGCTTCACTGTGCGGGGCAGCTGCTACAATAAACAACAAACACTGGCGCTGCCACGCTCAGTGGCAATCAAATCTTAAATGGGTAATATGCGCCCAGTGTCGCGCTAGCATGTCCACATCGATAAGAAACTACGCAGAGCATCTTTGTCGCTGCGTCGAGAAAACGCTCTCTGCTGCGTCTTTGTCCCAATGTCGAGCAAGCATGGCCACCTACATTTGAATCAATGTAACTTACTAAGGCGACCGTGCCGTGGCATTTCTGACGAGGCTACAAAGTCGCAAGCTTGACCTCAGCCTTTATTAGAGTTGCTTTACCCAGGGGCTCACATCTAGTGGTTTTGTGGATTGGTGACCATGGGGCTCTTCTCTTTAATCTTTCCTATTGACTTCCATTGGTCAATGCATGTTCTCTTCATGCATGTAGGCGTCTCTAAAGGGGGCAGGGCGTGTAGCCCCACCACTAATGGTGCACCCTGTATGTTGCTACACACCGGAGGGCTCACAGCTAGTGAGCTCGAGAGTTGGCGACCCCGAGGGATCCCTTTTTCCAGTGACTTTGGGGTGAACCCTCTGCTTTTTCCCTTTCCTATGTGGCTGTTATGACTCTATCTCTTTCCAAGTCCCTCAGTCCTCATTCTTCGAGGGAGAGGGCATTTCGTTTCCCTGTCTTTTAATCCTACTTTTGTCCATTTCTTTTGTCCATCCATTTTCTTAATCATCGTTCTCCTTGCGTGGAGATTACCCAAATGTTTCACCCGCTACAACAATAATCGCCACTACCAGAACAGTGATACACGCGATACCAGCTTACATACGCGCACACACTTGACGTTACAGAGAGTGGGCGTCCTGTTACTTCGAACTACCGAATGCTAGCGGAGGAAGCCGAACCGTTACGATCGGTTTCGATGTGAGAAGCGCATTCAAAGTAAGTTACTTGTATCTATAATAGGTCCTGAAGTTATAATTCCACTCGGAAACTTTCGGTTGTAATCGGCTGCTCCGCACCTCGTGCCTCTCGAGCGCTCTCTCTCTAACATCCTGGACGCGAAGTAAAAGGGGAAGGGTTTTGAAACAGACATTTTAGAATTTATTGATAAATTATTGGAACTAAGTCCGATAGTTGGACAGTTGCTATGTTTTTTTCTTTCTTTCTAAGCAATATATATTTCGGACAAATTGCGTTTCTCGCCCTAGCCGAGTACTACTAGTAACTGAAGCAAATAGATTTGTTTGGAGTGGATAGACTTACAAAATAAATCCATGAGACGAAACTACATTTCCCTTAAGCGAATTAAGTGCAGGCGCGGATCCGGTCGATGGGTCAGGAGGGAAATGGGGGACAAATGAAGTAGCTACAACTGTCGCAAGTGAGGTGGCCACACTAGAGAGTGGATAGACTTACAAAATAAATCCATCAGACGAAACTACATTTCCCTTAAGCGAAGTAAGTGCAGGCGCGGATCCGGTCGATGGGTCAGGAGGGAAATGGGGGACAAATGAAGTAGCTACAACTGTCGCAAGTGAGGTGGCCACACTAGAGCCGTAATTAAAGCTCTTACATAACGTAAGTGCAGGCGCGGATCCGATAGATTGGGTCAAGAGGGAGAAACATTTCCGGGTTGCCTAACTATAGGCTAAATTCTTGTTCGGCCCACGAGCGGCTCCACACTTCAAAAGTTGGATTGACAGAGAGTCCACCAGGTGGTCTATAATTGCAGACCGTACGGAGTAGGACAGTCATGGTCATCATTCTCAATGTTTCCTATCAAGTTTCGAGTAGACATATAGCCTATATCCTAAGGGTGGGCGATTCTCCCCCAACGAAGTTCCTGTATTGACCCCTAATGATGAGCATGAGTATTAAATCATGATTTACTACTGCGATTATTACCAACTATTTGGTAACTTACAACTGACTTATTTACTAGAAGAATTTAAGGGACAGGAGAAGAGACCTTCGAAGAATGAGCGATGAGGAGTTGAGAAGGTCGTAGGGAAAGCAAGGCAGAAAGGAAATGGAAAGAGGAGAGGGTCTAGCCTAACTACTGCTGACAAGGGAAGTATCAGGTAAGACAGGTCGAAACCTATCTTGAAACTTTGTGGACGCAATCGTTGTACAATAAGAGGACAACTTGCGGAAAATCAGCCGCCAGATTGAACTGCAAGGCTCCGAAATCGCACCTGACATCCTGGTACGAAGGCATGACGCCTGGCAGAGCTGGACATCCCTGTGGTACTCGGAGTAGTAGCGAGGCGAGTAGCATATGCGCCCCGCATATGCTGACTGGAGCGAGCGGCTGCTTCCCACCGGCCTTGAGTTGGGTCGTCAGTGCTGTCCGTTCCAACATGTAAGGCACTCGCTACTTCCCATTGATTTATATGAGCGATTCGCCTCATGATACATACACGATACCCTAATACCGTTGGGGCTGAAGAGAACAAGATGCTAGATACGAAAATTGTCCCGCAAGGGCTTATATATATAGCAGTCGTTTCATTCCGCCGCATGGCGATTGCCCCTACGGCGGCGGGCCCCCTTAGACGGTTTTGCCGTCTCTTCGGGCCAAGGAGATAAGGTTTTTGGGAGAGGTGTAAGTTTTGGCGATGGGGGAGTTTGGTTTTTGAATTTGGAAGAAGGTGTAAAGGGCTTACACAGCTTGTAGGACGTGGATTGAGACCATGGGATCCCAGTCGTTCGGCATTATTTCCACTTACCTGTGACGAGCTCCTCTCTTTCATATTTCATGTAGACTTCCCTTGGTCGACCCTTGCTCTCCTCCAACCCCGATGGTAGTATTTATTGAGCCTAGGATTTGTCTTATTTTGCTCTTTTTAATGACCCTTGACTTCTCTTCTTCCAATACCCTAATTTCTCTAGGTATTGGTACTCTTCCATGTTTCCCTTCCTTCAATTGTAGTTAAGAGAGGCAGCTGACCTCGACGTTCCACTCCTTAAAACAACAGATGAAAGGGAGGAGGACCTGCGTAGTTAGTGCCTGTATTATGTTCTATGCTGCTGCACCCTTACGGACAGTCTAAGAAGTAAGCCACACGCGCGGACGTCATGTCCTTGCCTCTGCCCACCTACCGCTAGCTACGTGTGTGAGCGAGATGTGATCTGTAGTGTGGTGTGGTACCCTCCGAGCCAGGCTATAAAGGGCCATATGACCGAGGCGCATAGGCCTAATGTTAGCCCCGTCTATGTATGCTATGCTGGAACTCGTCAGTTCAGGCGCGCGCGACCAACCTTTCCCGGCTGGGTTTCTTCAAGCCGTTCTTCTCTTCTCTTCATATTATTATTATTATTATTATTATTATAAGCAATAAAATGTTATGGGGTACCAATAGACTACGTCTCATACTCTTCCCGAGTACATTGAAGATGAATTCTCTATTATTGAAAGGATTCATTGATAGCAAAATTAGGTCATTTATACTTAGGCATACCCAAATTTGATAATGATTAAACAATTTTGATGTTGTTCCTCTCGCTTATTCGAAACGTACCACAAGCTTTCATTCCTCTTTGAAGCCTATCGTTTGCTCTAAACGACCTGTCTTGTTATGCCGATGGTTACTTCACATCTGATGGTGGGGTCCAGCATAAATCTTATATCCTTCTTATGGCCAATAAGAATTACTATTCTCATTGTATTTGTGCTTCTAACACGTGGAAGACATGAAAACATGGATCGCGTAACATTTCTGAAATGTTACAACTTCATCTCAGATCAATTTCGGTGATTCCTAACGTTTGTAGTGAAACCCCTTCTTAATTACTGTATGTTTCTTGAACGTGAGCTGAGGTATCAGACACTCCAGTGTTTGCAGCATACAGAGTATGCAGAGTACGCCCCTGGAGGTCTCACACAAGAACAACCTTTGCTTCCACGTATCTGTGCTAGGCTACTCCCTTTCATGTCTACTTCTGGATTGGTTGATCTCCATAAAATATGGCGATTAGATAGTTTCTGTACTTTCGCAATCAACTTGCAAGTTCATTTTTCATCCGCTTCAGTCTTGAGTGCCGGCTATTTATATTCCCTTGGTTCCGAACTAGTAAATCACCGTCTTCATCGTTATCACCATCTTCATCATCACCACCGTCCTGACAACCTCCTTCGTTGTACAAACACAAATTACGCACTATGTCACTATGCCTTCAAGCAATTCTTGCACTCTCTGTATACTGTATAGGCCTATGTGGCACAGTCTCCCTACATGATGATTACTATACTTTGGAAGTTCATTCACTGAAAATTGCAAAAATAGCTTCGTAGTTTTCCTATGTCCAGAACTTAAAATGCAATGAAAATCAAATGTCTTAAATACGGTATGTGGATTACATAGATCTATACATATGCAATTAGATTAACTCATGAGGGCTACTTGTAGCATAGGCTTTTGAGAATATTTTACGAAAACTATTCTAACAACTCCACGAACTGATTTGCTCTGAGAGTTCCCATATCAATGTTCGAATTGCAGAATTAGAATGTAGAAAAAACGAAACTCATGCCCATTAGCCTGGTGCAAGTCCTCGAAATGAACACCGCTTGGATGACTTACCGTATCGATACCATTTCAGTACCTCAACCCGAAATTAAATTTCTTGGCAGGGCAGGGAATCAAAACCCTCACAACCGGGGCGACAGCCAAGAATGTTAGCCGCTGCACCACAAGGTGGTCTCTTCCATTGTCAGCGCAATCAATTGCACAATACCATGTAATTTCTACATTGCGCGAACTATATTAGTACACATTTCGTAGTATATTTGGTATTACATAGCCCCTGGTAAGTTAGGAAGATGGTTCGCATACCATAACCCTAGAGTCGAATAATTCTAAAAAGTAACAAACAAAACAGTTTTAAGAAATACCGACAAGCTGGTAGAAAGACAGACAACATATTTCGTAACTTTCAGTGCAAAATTGTTTTACAATGAATAGCACTCTTGGTCTACATACTGTTGAAATAATGAAACTTGTCCTAAAACTTCAAAAAGTTAGAAGGATTTCATGTCAACTTGCTTATTTTGCCGTTTATCTTATGCGTAAGTAAATTCCGTGAGGTATTGTACAGGCGATGTTGAAAATAAGAATATAAATTACCTAAGATTGCGACGGAATATTTTTCCTTTTAAAATCCTGATAAATTTACTAACGCATGTTTCTCGAACTCCCATATCCCTGAACAGTATTAATCTAGTCAGTTGGTGAATTCAGAATCTTATTATTGAAATACAGGTTTTTAGACATAATGTAGTTTTTTTTTGTTCTACCCATACTTATTCCGATTGCTATGAGGTAGGGGGTTAATAGCAAATGAAATTAATGAGGTAAGGTATGAAGTGGCTGTGTGTGATCTTTCGAGTTCGGAGTAGTTTGACCATGCACTTGAACGTGTTTAGCTACCTCGGCTGGTTTGTGATATTATGTCAACAAATTAAAAATGTATCTTAACTCTCCTGATTCCATACAGGCCACTGTTACTGTAACATGCATGATTCCATTTTTAGGATTATTATATCTCGCTGCATCTGCTGCATCACCCAAAAAGAATCCAAATTCCTGTATCCTTGTTGCAGATCTCGATCATGTACGTCCAAATACCATGTTTTATATGTCTTCGGTGTGTTTCATTAATGTGTGACTCTCCTACTATGCTATTTTTGTCCTCCCCATGCACAGAAGACGTTATGAGCACGGAAGACCACACGCATATGACAAAATGTTGACTCTAGTGAGCCTACTGTCGACCAAAATATTATGTGCACTCGAGTTTGAAGGTTGTTTGTGAAATAACCAACAGATCTACATAAAATCCAATAATATCATCATTTTCGTCGTTCTATTTTACGTTAGTTCATGTAGGTTTGGAATTTCTAATTTATATTTTAATATTTTTTTTATCGCAGTTGAAACACAAAAAGTGCCCGTTTTTAAGTGTGTTTCAACCATGCGTCACATTTAAGATTTATCTCACAAACCCGTCATCAGATCGAATCCAAATTTTAATATAATATACATTGGAATGTTGTATAACTGGTTTATTAATTTCAAAATGTTGTGTGTTCAAGAACGAAAGTTATCCACGTTGCTTCATCCCCTTCCATTTTCTGTTTGAATTCACCCCAGAGGCTCATAACTACTGGGACGTTAATTGACGATACGGAAACCCAGCTGGGCTCAGCATTGCTGTAATTTACTTGTGACCGGCTTCACTCTTTCACCTCTCCTGTTAAACACCCTTTCTTCCTACCCCAACGGTACGGTACGTTACGGTACGGTACCTAAGGTTCAAGATGTCTTTTGTATTTCCGCCTTAGTTAGCCATTGTCGTGTCACTTTTTTCGAATGGTCTTTCTTTCTTTCTTTCTTTCTTTCTTTCTTTCTTTCTTTCTTTCGTCTATGTCTATGTGGGATCGATATTGCCTTCTTGTTTCTATGAGAAGGGGCGTGGTGGCGCAGCGGTCAAACTGTGGGCCTCTCACCACGGCGGACCGGGTTCGATTCCCGGTCAATGCATGCGAGATTTTCAAAGTGAAACGCCATGTCCTGTGGGTCGGATAACACGTAAAATGGATGTCCCGTGGCTCATGATATCGAGATTAACGGTCACGTAAAACTACAAGCTTTTTGATGTGTAACATCTTTCCGCTCGGTTGCTGGATTTATTTATTTAGCGAATGGCGTTTAGTGCCGGGAGTGGATATTTTTGTGGGAGTGATTTCGAAAAATGGGACGGAAGTGGGATTGACGGAAAAGTGTAACAGGAAACAATGAGCGCGTGCGGTGGCGGAGATTAGTACCACGACGTACCATCGCATATGGTTTACTCCAATGTATGGAGGCCCCATTATAGCTATTTCAACAATAAATCATCTTCAAGTTGTCGTTCTTTGGTGTGAAAATCATATTTGCTGGAAACAATTATGTTTTATTAAGGGTCTGTTTTTCAATCTCTGTATAAAAGTGATGGGCATCCACTCCCCGAGTAACGTGCTTTTCAATACAAAGTTATGCGAACTCTGGTGTCAACTGATTGAAACACAAACCACAGGGTCAGAGTCTTCGTATCAGTATTTAAATGATGATATGCTTTAATATGAAACATTGTAACTACTGTCGACCAAAGTATTATGTGCACTCGAGTTTGAAGGTTGTTTGTGAAGTAACCAATAGACCTACATAAAATCCAATACCATCAACATTTTCGTCGTTCTATTTTACGTTAGGTCATGTAGGTTTGGAATTTTTAATTTATATTTTAATATTTTTTATCGCAGTTGGAACACAAGAAGTGCACGTTTTTAAGCATGTTTCAACCATGCGTCACATTTAAGAATTATTATCTCAAAAACCCGTCATCAGATCGAATCCAAATTTTAACACAATATACATTGGAATGTTGTATAACTGGTTTATTAATTTCAAAATTGTGTGTGTCCAAGAAACAAAGTTGTTATCATTTTTGTAAGGTAACTTTTTCTCGGCTCGGGGTGGTTGGAAAATGTAGTTCTTGGTTGCATTGTAATCCTCATGCATCGAAAAGTTATGCTGTATGATTGTGAAATACGTAAATTAATTCACTCTTTTATATCGGTTTGTATTTCTACGGGGAAATAACACATGTTTCGCCTGCTAGCCGCTCCGGCAAACGCTGTACAGCGTTGCCGAAATGGTGCCCACACGCATCATGGCGCGTCTCGCTCGGAAGTGATGGGCTCCATCTCAGCAATGCTGTACAGCTTTTGCCGGAGCGGCTAGATGTAGAACCATGTGTTATTTCCTCGTACAAATACAAACCGATATAAAATAAGTGAATTAATTTACGTATTTCACAGTCATACAGCATAACGTTTTGATGGATAACGATTACAACGCAACCAAGAACTACATTTTCCAACCACCCCGAGCCGAGAGAAAGTTACCTTACAACAATGATAACAACTTTGTTTCTTGGACACACAAAATTGTGAAATTAATAAACCAGTTATACAACATTCCAATGTAAAATTTGGATTCGATCTGATGACGGGCTTTTGAGATAATAATTCTTAAATGTGACGCATGGTTGAAACACGCTTAAAAACGTGCACTTTTTGTGTTCCAACTGCGATAAAAAATATTAAAATATAAATTTTAAAATCCAAACCTACATGAACTAACGTAGAATAGAACGAAGAAAATGTTGATGGTATTGGATTTTATGTTACTTAACAAACAACCTTCAAACTCGAGTACACATAATACTTTGGTCGACAGTAGTCGGCAATGCCGGTATTATGTTCCTGCACAATGGCTATTCAGATATAACCCACATTGCGCGGGAACTGGGCTAGCCTTTCATGGCGGTACGTGGAAATAAGTAACCGTCTTGTACTCTAAATAGCTGTGTATTAATAGCTGCGATGATAACGACTTGGTCTGCGAATCATGAGGTCTCAGGTTCGAACCCCAGTCCCGGCAATTATTTTCGCTACCAGATTATCGATTTAAACGATATTTACCATAACATTATGCGTCATTTTAACATAATCTACATGAAATTACGATTTATCTAACTTTTAAGAGCGTTGAAAATCCCTCAGTATGCCTTCCTTCGGAGGGGAGGTAAAGCCGGCGGTCCCATGTCATAGATTTATGGCATGCCAAAGAACCTTCCACTAATATCACCTGTGTGAAGCTAAATTAGAGGTTAAACAACGCTCTTAGGTTCCTACGTTCGTCGCCAGGAGCCGACTGGGGTGGCGTCTAGTAGTCAAGTTCTGAACTAGTAATCGTTGATGGTGATGTTTGGCGGCAAAAGTAGCAACTACTTGAAATTCAATGTCTGCAGTCCTTACTTGAATTAAAAACGGATAACACACACTAATACAGACATCACAATTAACACCGGTTATCAGACAGATTCTACAAACACCCAAAGTACACGGGGCTACATGACCGCGTGGTCGCAGCCCCTAAACTAAGGAACCAACAAACCAACCTATCTAACTTTTATTACAATATTTTGCACCAAGCAGGAGTTGGGAAATTTGATTGTATTGAACATTATTTCAAGTAGTATATAGATAGGCTAGAGACTATGGTTTCATTCCTCCTCTTAATTTACAGTATAATATGTGATGTTAGTTGAAACAAGTGTGACAGTAGCATATCTCCAATTCAATCTATACATTCATCATAGTACCAGTATGAAAACGGAGCGTAAATTAACAGTTTGAGAATGTCCAAGCTGTGTAGTATATGAGTAGGATAACATGTGAGATGATTCCACATATACTGTATTTCATCTCAATTTCATAGTAGGATAACATGTCAGATGTTACACATCATATGCGACTACTGTAAGGCCCGTATCTTTTTTGTCTCTATGAGATGGCTGAAAAGGCAAGGCATGTGCCGGCTTACGCCACCAGAACACTGGCAATAAATAAGATTTCACACACAAAAAAAAACAAAAAACTCGGGGCTGATGTTCCCGATTTCCTAACTCCCAAAAGGATTTCACGTCCACTGTATAATAGGGATGTTGGTATTCGATGTTGCGCAAAAATATTCGAATATTGAAAGTTCAAGGCACTGATCAGCTGTTAGACACGTTAATGTGGCAGATTTTGAGCTTTCGTACGTCCTTAATGTCGGCTAAACTATGAGAATCAACTTTGAGCGTGTGTAGTTTTTTTTATTTGTGGAGGGGGGAGGGGTTTATTTGGGGATTGGGGAGGAGGGAGATTATTTATTAAGTTCGGACACACTTGTTAGCTCAATCTGTGGAAGTCAAACTTGGGGTTTTGTGCTAAAAGGTGGGATTGGTTAAGGGTTAAAGGAGAGAAGGTTCATTGATTAAACTCGGGAACTCTTGGTAGCTCAGTTAGTGGTGGTTGTTGGTAGATCAAACTTAGGTGCCCCATTTGTAATTTTGTGATTTTTTTTTGGTGGTGTATGGTTGGGGATTATTAGAAAAAGGAGATTTTTAGTTAAGCTTGGGAGCTCTTGGTGAATGGTGGTGGGAGGGAAAACAAGCTTTGGGGAACTTACTTTTTTTTTTAGTTTTGTTAAGAATTAAGGGGAAGGGGATTTTTGATTAAACTCTGCAGCTCTTGGAGACTAGCTCTTGGAGACTGTCAGTGGTGGCTGGAGGGAGGCCAAAGTTACGGGGTCCTCTTCTTTTGTTTTAGGGTGGTATTCGTTTAGGGGTGATATTGGAAGTTGGTTTTTGATTAAGCTCGAGAACCCTTGGTAGCTCCGTCAGTTGCGGTTGGAGAGGAGTCAGGTGTTGAGGGTCTTCTCTTGTGTTCCTGGCTAGGGTATGGTTTTGGTTAGGAGAGGGGGATTTTATTAAGCTCAGGAAATGTTTTTCAGTATGTGGTGGTTGAGAGTGGGGGGTCCACCAGTCAAGTTCTATTTGTTATTTTCTTTTTTCGTTCGGTTTAGTTGATGGTGAAGGGTGGGGGCTTTTAGATTAAGCTCTGAGTTAATCACATACGTATATTTTCAAAAACCAAACACTAGCAATAGCCTACGTCATACTTCAAAGCCCCCACGTCGTTTGCATCGTCACTCATGCATGATATCACCCTGAAGTCGGGCTCTGAGAAGAATTGGTTAGCGCGCTAGGTTTTGCCCTGAATGGTTCCCGGGTGAGCCTTCGGGAATTTTAATCTTCTGGGGTTAATTCCCCTGGCCCGGGGACTGGGTGTATGTGCAGTCTTCACCATTATTAGGATGTGCAGGTCGCCCATGGGTGACAACTAGAAAGACCTGCAGGAGGCCACACGACATTATAATTATGAGTAGTCAAGTTTTGAATAAAGATCGTTTGAATTCATCTTTAAAGACACTGGGTCCATCTATGCTGCAGGTTTGCATAGGAAACTCTTACCTGAAGTATGGAATAAACACTTTTTGATGTACTGTAAATCATCAGCATAGGTGGATTTAGGGCCTTGAAATATGAGAAACGTGAATCCAAGTGATCCTTATTCACAAGTGGATTGAAAGAATTTTGCAACTGGACTCCTCATATACTGTACATATACAGAAGTCACCACTCGAACCATTGTGATTTTTTCCACTCAACCCATGGTGATTTCTCCAACAAGCTCCGTCGGAAGAAGGGCAGAACGAAAGTTAATTTTGATTTTTAAAACTTTTAAGGTAACTTAACATAGCTGCAAAATCTAACGACCCGTCACATGACGCATCTACCTTCACGTATTTTTTAGGAATAATGCCTCAGCGAGCAACCTTTTTCAATGTAAAAAATAGTACCAGTGTTACATGACGCTAAAATAACAAAAAGAAAGGTCACCAAATCATGAGCCCTCCAACCACCACTGACAGCCACAGGGCTCTTGAGCTTAATCAAAAGCCCGTCCCACTAAACCGCAACCAAACACCGCCAAAAAATAGAAAATAACGGAACGGATCCCGAAATCTCACCTCCTTCCTTACTGAACCACCATGAGCTCCAGAAATTGGACGAAATGACCTCGTCCCTCTATTTCCCCACCAATCCCCGCCCAAACCCACAAACAGAAAAAGGAAAATGACTCCTATTTTGATTCCCTACAACTACCACTGACTGAGTCCAACACAACCCCACCCAAAAACAGAAAATAACAAAAGGATCCTAAACTTATACCTCTCCAGCCATCACTGACAGAGCCGCCATGAGTTCCCAAGCTCAATCAAACGCCCCCGTTCTCCTAAACCACTCCAAACCCCATCCAAAACAGGATACAACAAAAGGATCCCTCCGTCCGCCATGAACTGATGTAGATTTAAAATCCCTGCTCTCCCTACCCTTCTATCAAGCACCTTCTATCAACGAACGGGCCCCCAAATTAAACCAAGAAAGCTCGAGTTTACAGTTATCAAAACCCCTTCTCCCTAACTCCGCAACGAAATCAGACTCAAAACAGAAAATAACAAAATTATTTTCCAAACTTAGACCAACCGCTACTAAGCCACAAAGAGCTCATCAACTTAATCAAATATCTCCCCTCACCTAATCCCTCCCCAGAAAATAGGAATAACCGAAAGGACACAATATTGTAATCCCCATCCAACCGGCACTGACCGAGACATTCGCCTTTCTATACCTATTTAATTCACTATAGCCTAATGTAGATAGAGGGGCGTGGTGGCGCAGCGGTCAAGCTGTATGCCTCTCACCAAGGCGGACCGGGTTCGATTCCCGGTCACTGCATGTGAGATTTTCGAAGTGAAATGCCATGTCCTGTGGTTCGGATTCCACGTAAAAAGGAGGTCCCGTGGCTCATGATCGCGTGATTAACGGTCACGTTAAACTACAAGCTTCCTTTTTCCTAATGTAGCCTAGTGTATCATGAGAGAATACACAGCCCAAGTACTCGAAATGGTCCACTTGCTCCGACTTCGTTCTTCATATTTTTTCTGGTATTTATTCCCCACCGACATCACCTTGGCTTTTCAAATACTGAATTATATACCATAGCCCCTACATATCGACTCAAGTTCTAACATACCGTATTAGTTTGGAAGCTTTGGGCAGAGTCTGTCCTCACAACCAGATTATTAGCATATGCCAAACTTCTTACTGGGTTTCCACCTGACTGAATACCACCCAGCCAGTTTATGTCCTTCAGCAAATGGTCCATATATAAAATAAACAGTAATGGTGAATGATTACAGCCTCGCCCAATTCCTGTAATTCAACATAATTAAACAACTTAAAAGTAAGAACCCATCCTACCATTATCTCTCACTCAGGGGCGTATATAAGGGGGGGGGAGGGTTCCGCCCCCCCCCCTCCCCCGAAATTTTTGTCACATATATTATTAGTTTATGAATTAAAACATTAAAAACTAATATACCCCTACTTATCATGTACTATTGTTACTAAGGGACGTATGGCAACGTTGCAAAGCAAGGCGACGGTAGAGCGATGTAAACAGTGTGACAATCAGTTTGCTCTGATCTTATGTGTAACAACATTACCTTTTATTACTCTCCAGAGCCTTCGCTCTTATGAACGTACCAAGAACAGCAACAAGTGCCCTTGAAGCGTGTGACAAAAGTTTTTTCCCTAACTTTTATACCCTTATCAAACTTTTGACAAATCTCCCTCTCTCTGTAGCTACCGGAACTGACGAACGAAGATTGAGTTGGTTGAAAACATACTTAAGAAATTCTACTTCTGAAAACAGACTCAACGGTCTAGTATTGTCATCTATTCACAGAGACATTTGGCAATGCTTCAAGAAACCTTGACTTAATATAATAGTGTAAGTTGTAAATCAAAACAGTGCTTCAGCACATGCTAAGCAGGTTGATACTGCTGTCAACGACACTGCAAGGATAATCTCGGGATGCCTGAAACCAACACCAGTGCACAAACCATACCCTATTGTTGGAATAACCCCACCCAACATCCGGAGGGCCACTGTTGCGGACGCCGAGAGAACAAAGCAGGAGAATGACCCATCGACATCCACTATATCAGGCTGTTCCAAATCCATGAGTTTGAGTATGCGTACACGCGAGTACTCAGCAGTAATGCTCGGAGCACGGTTGGAGAGGGACCAGGGGTGAGAGCCAATACGTCACTGGGCGATGGTCATAACACAAGTTCATGCGCTTCCTGCCAGTCATGATGTATCCACCGCGAAGTGACGGCAGCCCCCCACAGCAGAGCTGTATTGCATGTTGCAGGTTTACTCACGGAAGGCGGTGAGTACTCCGCTGCTCACGGGCGAGTTGCTCGGCTGGAACAGCCTGCACTATATGGTCACCAGGCAGCAAGGTTTCGCCTCAGATCCCGCAAGAGTTTCCTTGCTAGGACTCGGCCACTGGAGAGAACACCAGAGACAACTCGTCTCAACAGATGGAGGAGCTCACTGCCCACAGACATGCCACCAAAGGAAGAACTGGCTCCTGGCGCCGACCTACCTTATTCTGTGTGGAGATCCCTCAACCGCTTAAGAGAGGGTGTCCCTCGATGCAAGACCTACTTGCAAAAATGGGGGATCCTTCCAGCAGACACCTCTTGTGAATGTGGAGCTGAACAAGACCCAAGCCACCTACTTATCTGCCCTTCCTGGACAACCCATGCACAATATAAGATGTGTTATAGGAAGTAACAAGGCCATCGCAGCAGCAGTTTTTTGGAAATGTTGAGCGGACACGGAAATGAATGATCAAAACAGTAACATTAATTCTTTCCATGTAAACACTATCAAGTGAGCAAGATGATTGTATTAATAAAAAGTAACATAAAATGATCTTAGTTGTGTTTGACATCAACCAAACTTAAAACATCACAACAAATTGGTAGAAAAAGTGATGCCAGATAGCCTTAAATTTCATCATTTTGCACCAAATTATACAAAAGTTTCCCGGGGAGAACCCTGGACCCCCTATTCTTTGGGGCCTATACCATGCCCCTAACCCTCGGTTGGGCACCTCCCGAAATAAAACTCTATATACGCCCCTGCTCTCACTGCAGCCTGAAGATTGCCTGTAGCAGCTTTCCCTGGATGCCATGAACTCTCAGGATGCTCAGCACTTTGCCTGTTGGTACACTATCGTACATCTTCTCTAGATCTGCAAAACACGAACACAACTGTCCATTCGTCTCGTAGCATTTCTCAGTAACTTGGCGCATACTGAAAACCTGTTCCTGACATCCCCGTTATAATCTAAGGCCACATTGATTTGTATCCATTTTACTGTCGGCCAATGATAAAATTCTCCTTTTTACAATACCCAAGTACACTTTGCTTGGGACACGACAGTACTGTATGTCCACAGAACATTCAATTTCAATCCAGCTGCGTTGCTGCTGTTTCCAAAACAGCAGTCCTTTGTCGTGCAGCTGATTTCGCTCAGTATGACACACACTCCGTTAAGCTTTCCGAAGATCCTAGCGCAAGGGGATGCCAGCAGTAGTGGGACAGCGCAGCGTGCTGAAAACGACCAATATCGAGCCGACGTGCTTATTGTAGCAACTTTTGTGCCCCTTTTAATTTTTTCCACACTCCTGGAAGTTCACTCGGACATATCCACTTCCCAGAAGTACACTGGCAGCAGCGTTATAATTCCAATACGGTGCTTAGCAGATATAGGCCTACTGTAGATACTCTTACCATGTTCACTTTGATGCACCCCGCGGCGTAGCCGTGCTCGTTAAATCATGCACCACGGCCGCGAGGGCAACATCACAGGTCCCATCCCGGCCCCGACAGTGGATATTCCGAGTGTGATCCTGAGTGTGTTTTTCCACATTCCCTCCAAGAAAAGGCCGGGAGAGTACCTTACTTCAAGTCCCGGAGTGCCTACCCTATTCCTGTCTCTTAATACAGTGACATCACAGAAATGCAGGTTATCAGACAAGTTCAACATACACCCAACTACACGGGGCTGATGACCAAGATGTCCCAAGTCCATAAAATGGATTAACAACAATCACGTTCATACAGAACAGATAGGGGCAATAAACTAGGGCTGTTACTTTTAATCGATTTATTTCAGATATAGATTAATCGAAACCGAATAATCGATTAATTATCGCAAATAAAGATTAATTGATTAATCGGTTTTCCAAATAATCGATTAATCAGTTTTTCCAATAATCGATTAATCGGATTTTCTATTTGTTTTGTCGATTAATCAATGTATT
Organism: Meconema thalassinum; assembly: GCA_946902985.2. Lineage (NCBI taxonomy): Eukaryota > Metazoa > Arthropoda > Insecta > Orthoptera > Tettigoniidae > Meconema > Meconema thalassinum. The sequence goes on along the minus strand of OX336389.2, from coordinate 878,531,113 downwards.
TCGCACTTTTAACTACGCTCTCACAGAATCAACAAACTATGACACAACTTGATTTCTTAATGCAATCAATCGACATGGTTAGCCGGGGCAGTCCCATGATGGATGATGTTTTTGATTCTTTTAGGGGCTTTGCAACATCGTGGTCACGTATCCCCGTGTACTGGGGTGTGTTTAAGAGTTGTCTGATGACATGTGTCACTGCGATGTCTGTACCAGTGTGTGTATTTGTAATTCCGGTAGAAATTGGACAGGAACCGACCGTGGCCTTAAATTAGGTACCATCCCGGCATTTGCCTGGAGTAGAAATGAGAAACCATGGAAAATCACTTCCAGGATGACCGAGGTATGAATCAAACCCACCTCTTATCAGTTTTGCCTCACGAGGCTGAGTGTATCCCGTTCCAGCCCCCACACCGGAATTAAATTTCTTGGTTGAGCCGGGAATCGAACCCAGACCTCTGTGGTGACAGCCAAGAATGATAGCCACTGCTCAACGCCCGCTTTAAGGTTTCATTTAACTTCACTCCAAGGATTACCGTGTTGAAGCCCTTTTTCAGGCTTGACTTAGAAATCGAAATTTGTTCGCTAATCCTGAAAAAATACTACATGATGTTAATAAATACACTTGGATGACTAGTTTCGTTCGTCAAGTGATCATCATCAGATCATTTACACTTAGGCTATTAAATCTACTGTATGTGGAGAAGTATGGAATGATAATTACAATATATACACTTATTTATTTGCAGTAGCAATTAAACGAGCAAACTAGTCAAGATATGTGATTTTTGTTGAGATACTGATAGTTATTAAATGGTGCACTTAGCAGTTAGAGCTATGTGTGGTCCGTTTTTGTGCACATCGTGTGGACGTTTTTGCTGGCACATTACCCTGACCATTTAATAACAATCACATAATGGCACTATAAGTAAACTTGAAGATCAATCACCACTATCAGTATCTCAACAAAAAATAACCTATCTTGACCATTTGTGCGAGATTAATTACTATTGCAACTAAATAAGTGTATGTATTGTAAATATGATAACCCACTACTTGTAGACAGAGCTTAATATCCGAAGTGTAAAGGATCTGATGATCGCTTGACGATCGAAACTGGTCATCCAGTTGTATTTATTAATCTCATGTAAAAAGTATTTTTCAGGATTAGGAATCACCCATTAGACAATTGGGCATTGACCGTCCGAAAAACATTAAATTTCGACTCCAAAGATACAAATGTGACGTCTTACGAACGAAGGTATGTCTAAAATCAACTCTTAAGCATGTTCGATAAAAACTCAATTGTTCTCATGGTAGGGCAGTTATGTAAAGCGCGGTAAAAAAAAAAGGAAATTTTGTAGATGTAGCGTAAATATTGTAATCATTGCAAAAGACGAGCTGGACATCTATCTTGGGAATTCATCGCCTGACTTGCATACTCACCCTTTTTCACAGGTGGAAAATGAATAAACAATATATCCAAGGCCAGCTAAACTAGCGACAAAATACTTGATATTCCCCGCGACCACCTGCAGCGCTGAAGGAGTATTTTAAATTGCTAGAAACATTGTGACTGCAAAGCGGAGCTAACTCGCCCCAGAAAATGTGTACTTGCTAGTATTTTTGCACCAAAACAGACCGTCAATTGAAATATATTGTCACATTTATTTTTAAATAATGCATCTAGTTTGTGCACTGTTGAAGCCATTCATTCAGTGTTGCCTATACAAACTGTCAGTTGTAACTCTTCAGTCGGTCAACATGAATTTGTCCAATGACTGTGCGGGGTGCAATGTATATACTGTATACTAGGTAATATGAGTAATAAGTAAATAAACTCCTTGAAAAAAGAATGCTTGTATTAGTTATGATCACAATGACCCCGGCGGGAGTAGGCAAAAGCGTAACAACTTTACGACCAAGGCTCCGCTGAGATATGTAACCATATCATCATCATCATCATCTTGCACAGTTTCCAGCCACTGGCCGGGTCTGTTTGGAACACAAGCCTCTCCAACGTCTTCTGTCTTCCCACCATCTCTCAGCCTCCACCATTGTCCAGTCTTCTCCTCTCTTCTTCACGCTTTCTTCCACCCCCTTCAGCCACCTGTCTCTCGGTCTCCCTCTTGGTCTCTTTCCTTCCCACTTCGTCTCGTGTATCCTTCTGGGTATCCTCTTCTCCTCCATTCGTTTTACATGTCCATACCATGTAAGTCTAGATTTCTCTATGTAACCATATGCATAATAGAATTCAAGTGCATGCTCTAATTTTATTTTATTTATTATATTGTATTATTCTTATTTGTATACACGATCATAATACTCATAAGTAATTCACAAACACTTATTAAACAAACTAAACTTGTACAGGGCTCAAAAAGGGTTTTGCATATTGTGATTTAGTAACTTGCTATGTGTATGTTATTATATTATACACAATATCGGGTTCATACAAAGAAAAACGACACACAATCTGCTTTGCAAAAGAGACAGAAACACACAACGAATAAAAAAGTGATAATGTGAGACTGAGCACACAAACGTCCTTTCCATATTCGTACACATCAATACCGTGTATGGCCACCACGAACTCTAATCCATGCATGCAGACGACGAGGCATAAACTCCTTGAAAAAATACGTGTATTAGTTATGATCACAATGACCCCGGCGGGAGTAGGCAAAAGCGTAACAACTGTACGACCAACGTGGTTTGGGGCAGATTATCCCACTCTTGGACAGCAGCTTCAATCAGTTGCTCTTTGTTTGTTGGAGGATTGAGACGGTGCGACATTGCCCTCTTGAGCTCTTTCCATGCATGTTCAATACAGTTCATGTCCGCAGAAAAGGCAGGCCCCTCCATTCTCTGTATGACATGCATCTGAAGGAACTGATTGACCACCCTAGCTCGATGGGCACGAGCATTATCGTCCACTTGTGTAAAGCCCTCACCCATTGTGGCAGCAAATCCTGCAACGACAGGTTCAAGGATGTTGTCTCTATACACCAGACCAGTCATGTTACCGTGGATAGTAGTGATGTATGGAAACAACACGATGTATAGTAATGTCGGTACGCCTGGCCTAGGCCAAGTATTGTATTCGTTTCCCATCAGTGCACAGTGTTATACTAGAATATTCAAAATTGATAATCGGCAAGAAGTGGACTGATGAAAGAAAGAACGCATTACACTGAAGAGAGATTTCCTTCCATGTGATAATTTGCTAAGCAGTGGTATATAAGGGTGTTGATAACGCATGCATAATTACCACCATCTTTGGTTGAGTAGTTAAAGTTGCAGACTCGTACCAGGCAGGCCGGGGTTCGATTCCCGGCAGGGAGCTTTTATTAAAACTTGCTTTTTATTATATTTATTGCTTTATAATTACTCAGTCGTTATAATAGAAGCATAGTGTGCATTTTGCAAACGATTTCGCTCGTAAATCACTAGTGTCCCAGCCTTGTAGAAAAATCGTTTGAAAGTTTAGCGAGTGTTGGGAATTTTGCCGCATTGTGTCGTATATCGCAGTAACGGATCGTGACGTCACCGTGGAGACTAGAGTCCTTCGCACGGGTTGCTCCGAGTAACGGGATGCGAATGCACTCGCGAAGAATCGAGTCTGGGACCATGGGCACCCGAAGGGTTGGGGGAGGATGCAACGCGGGGACTCTCCCCTTCTGGAATCCAGGGAATATTTCGATTGGTCATTGTCCCATTAGTTTATTTCATAAATTGACATTACTCATAGTTAACTGATTTAGATGTAAGGATAATTCCACAGTTTCTTTAACTTAGCAATTTGGGATTATTTTAAAATATCTCCAGTTATTTAGAAAATCGGCGATCGGGATTAACATTACCATTTTAATGACCTGCTTGATTTGTATTTTTGTCGATACATGGTGATACAACTACTTTTTACATGTTTTTAAGAAATGAACATTATGACGATGATTCACAAAGAAAAGCGAACTTACGGACAAAAACTGTAAAGTAAAATAATTTAATCCCCCATTCATGCCATAACGATGATGTACCCAACGATTTCAGAGCAGTATAATGAATATCATGAAGCTAGTAAGAAGAAATGAAACGAAAATTGCGGTAGGGGGGGGGGGGGTCTCATCATCACCTACTGACAGGTAGGTAATGAAATGAAAAATGTTACTTGCCCCCCCCCCCCCCCCCCTCTCAACCTGGAAAAAATCTTGCGGGCGCCCATGTCTAGGACCGTAATACACGCAATACACTAAAGAGAAATTTCCCTCAACGTGATCATTTGGTAAGCAGTAGTATGTATCGCTGTTGATAACGCAAGTATCCTTATCGAGATCTCTGATTGAGTGGTTAACGGTGCTAACTTTCACCCGGCGGGCTGGGGTTCGATTCCCGGCAGGGAGGTTTTTTAAACTTGATTTGAATTATATTTCTTTCTTTATCATTACTCAGTCGTTATAATATGAAGCATAGTGTGCATTTTGCAAACGATTTCTCTTGTAAATCACTAAGAGAAAAGTCGTTTGCAAGTTTAGCGATTGTTGGGAATTTGGCCGCATTATGTCGTATATCGTAAGTACGGATCGTGACGTCACCGTGGAGACTCTAGTCCTTCGCACGGGTTACTCGTTCAGACTCTGAACCACTAGACTCGATTCTCGCGAGTCCAAGCGTCAGTCGCGCACATCACTAGTGGATAGGAATTAGAGGCGTACGTCGACCAAACATGATTCCACCCCAAAACTGACTGAACCTCCTTGCTGTTAGTGGCTTTCCTGGATGAGGGGCTCGTGAAATCTCTTACCCACTCGGAGCATTCGAGTGTGGCGACGTAATAGTGATAGCAGTGGCGGCTCGTGACTTTCTGGACTGGGGTCCAATAGAAAAGAGCACTCGCTTCAAATGGCAGACCCTTAATCTACTACAAAGATAAACAGTATACATGTGATACCTCAAAATTCGTACAGATTGTTATGAACATTACAATGAGCGATTTCAAACACAGTGAGTTCAAATCATTCGCCTCAACCAGAACTTGAACCCTGGATCAGCATTATTAGTGAAGATCAAAGTTTTCTCTCTCGATCTCTCTCTCTCAAACACACGCACAAACACGCACCTGTATGACAGGCTCCATCCGGTAATGAGCCTGATTAAGAACATGCAACACTTCAAATCTTACAGCAATCGAGTATCAGATTGAAATGGCTCACAAAATGAAGAATGGATATACTTATAAAAGGTAAAGGTAATTTTGAAGGAAAATACTCATAAAAGGAATTTAGGTTAAACAAGATGTTCAGTAAAGAACATATGGCCTACTTTCTCCTAAATCCATGGGTATTGTTATAACTCTTTGTCCTTTTCAAGGAGTATAATTGAATGTTGGTTGTAATAGCTTGTAGAAATACAACGTGTTATATGGATATAAAAAATGAATATGAGGTGCCCTTTGCTAGTGCTACATCTGTACAAAATTTCATTCACTTCGGTTCCACCGTGTTTAAATTGATATGGTGAATCGATTTGCACACATACATGGCCGCTATCTGCAAACTATTGGGCTAATGACCTTGTAGTTCAGTCAAAAGATGCTTCCCACAAAAAGGTACTGTATGTTGTTGCAAAATTTGATTGAGATCAAATAATTAGCTTGGTCGTAATTTGATTTGAGCTTTCAACAATTGGGTGGCCGCCATTAAATTTCCGTCAAGATGGCGGCGATATAAAACATGACAATGAGGTGCCCTTTGCTAGTGTTACAACTGTACCAAATTTCGTTTAATTCGGTTTCACCGTGTATGAATAGATGGGGGAATCGATTTGCACACATACATGGCCAACATCCGCAAATTATAGGGCTGATGACCTTTTATTTTGTTCAAACGATTCTACAAACATAAAGGTATAACGTTGCAATACCGGTTGAGATCAGATGAATAGGTTGGTCGTAATTTGATTTAAGCTTTTAACATTTGGGTGGCCGCCATTACGTTTTCGTCAAGATGGCCGCGATATAAAAGCTGACACTGAGGTGCCCTTTGCTAGTGCTACCTCTGTACCAAATTTCGTTCCGTTCGGTTTCACCGTGTTTGAATTAATAGGGGGAATCGATTTGCACACTAACATGGCCGCCATCCGCAAACGTTTGGTCGGATGACCTTGTAATTTGGTCAAAGGACGTTTCCCCCATAAAGGCATGATGTTGAAAAATTTGGTAGAGATCGAATGATTAGGTTAGTCGTAATTTGATTTAAGCTTTGACATTTGGGTGGCCGGCATTACGTTTCCGTCAAGATGGCGGCGATATAAAACATGACACTGAGGTGCCCTTTGCTAGTGCTACCTCTGTACCAAATGTCGTTCAATTCGGTTTCACCGTGTTCGAATGGATAGGGGGGGGGGGGGGGGGGCAGACATTCAGAGCACACACACTCACACACACACAGACTCACACACACACACACACACAGACAGACACACAATTTTTCTCCCGTGTTGATCTCATAAATCTACTTTCATTTCTTGCAAAAATCGAAAGTAGGCTAAAAATACGCACAAAATGTAGTTTAGGTTCAAATTACTTAGAAAATGCAATGTAGATTCGAAATACTCAACAAAATGCAATTGAAATTCAAAATATTTACAAAATGCAATTGAATTTGAGAATACGTACAAAATGCAAGTGAGGTTCAAAATACTTACAAAATGCAATTGGAATTGAAAATACACAATGAAAGTGAGATTGAAAAAGGCCGGTTCTGATTCAAAATACTCACAAAGTGCAATTGAAATTCAAAATACTTACAAAATGCAATTGAATTTGAAAATGCTTACAAAATGTATGGTAGATTCAAAATACTAACAATATGTGGAAGTACGCGATTCAAAATACTGTACTTACAAAATGCAATTGAGATTGAAAATACAAAATGGAGTTTAGGTCGAAAATACTTGCAAAGTGCAATGTAGATTGAAAAACATACAAAATGTGCTTGAGTTAAAAAAAACTCACAAAATGTAATTTAGAGACACCCGGAGCCAATTCATAAAAACAGGGCGGGAATCTTAAAGAGAAAAGGAACTATAATGAAAAGAAGGCTGATCCCACGAAGAAGGAGGGATCAGGAAAGATGAGAGAAGGGCCAATGAAGGCGGGAAAGGAAAAGACTCCCGAGGCCTCGGATACACTAATACCGTCGGGTCGGAAGACAACAAGAGTTGACTAAGAGAGGTCGACAGGAAAGAAGATAGTGAGGGGCCCGGTACAAGTAAGTGGAAGCAATGCCAGACTCAGCTGGGGTCCCGTGGTCGCCAATCCACGTCCCACTAGATGTGAACCCCTGGGGGACGCGGAAAAATAATCGAATTACAGAGTCACTAATTTCACGCAGTTAATATGCACAAGGTAATACTGAAAGTGACTTACGTTCCAGCACTTGACAGTGTGACTAACTTAAACCTGAGAAAATAGTGGAACTACAGTAGTGAGTTGGATAACTCCGGAGCGTAACAACTAACAAGACACCTTCTTCCGCTATTTTATTGGTATTATTTCAATCTAACTGAATCGTTTATTTAATTAGCCTTCAAATACAATAAATAGCTAGTTAGTTTACTTTGTATAGATAAACTCATGGATAAATTACGGATGCATATAAACAGTCTAATGTGGCAGCCATGAAGCACCCTTTCAAAAGCGCCCCTCGTGAGCACTATCGCTGTATGTTCACATTGGCCGCATTATTTTACAAACACGTTAAGAGATGGCGGAGTGAATACCTCTTCCGCAACCTTGAAGGGCTTGTGTCGCTGAACTAAGAACGAATTCAGCAATCTTATTGCGCATGCGTGTAAGATGGATACACGTTTGGCTTGTGTCCACTGTTCCCTTCCCTTCTAACCACCGCTACATGTACCATGCCAGCGCTCTACCTTACTCGCCTATTCTTTGCAGGAAAGATTGGCCAAGACTGGGGGTTCAAACCAGATCTTGCGCCGGCTTCACTTCCTCGCGCTCGGTAACTGCATTTGAACTCCGCGCTGTTTTCTGACAAATATTTCTGTTACGTATAGGGACAAAATGGTAAATATATTGTCAAATTTAATGGAGGTTCATAGCGCCATTGCGCTATAGCAAGAACCGCCACTGAGTGATAGTGATTGTAATAGTGATCATATAGTGATAGTGATTGTAATAGTGATCATAACTAACGCATGTAATGTTTCCATGAGTGTTATTTACTTATCTTTTTCTTCTTTTTCTTTAGCGTTTGTCCCGCCTCGTGGCAGGGTCCACTATGTGAATCCGCTGTCTCCACTTTACTCGGTCATGGGCCATGTCCGAATGTAGGTTGACGCTTTTCAGATCCCTGTGCAGTGTATCGGCCCAACGTTGTCTCGGTCGCCCCTTTGGTCTTTTCCCGGCAACCTCTACTCTGTTGCCCTGTTTTGCAATAGTGTCCGCTCCTGACCGTAGCACATGCCCAAACCATCGCAGACGACCCTCACGCATTTCGTTGTTTATTGCCGTGATATCGTGATAACAAATCGTTCCCTTCTTTCATTGGGGGTGTGATCCAACCTAGTAATGCCAGCTGTCCATCTAAGCATCTTGGTCTCCATGACACTTAGCCGACGTTCTGCTTCCTTGGTGATCGGCCAACATTCAGTACCATAAAGCGCCACGGGACGAATGACAGTGCGGTAAATCTTCGATTTTAGTTGGTCTTTCACCTGGCGATCGCACATGACACCTGTCGTTGTTCGCCACTTCATCCAAGCAGCATTAATGCGTACGTTGACCTCCTCGGTGAGACGACCTTCAGCAGTTATCGTAGAGCCAAGATACTTAAATTTTGTCGTTCGAGGCAGATCATCTCCGTCGACTTACAATTCATATATTTTATACATTGGACTCCGCCCAGTCATTGGGCAAATTCAAGTTGACCACCTGAAGAGTTACAACCTGCAGGTCTTTGTGGAAATTAGGATAAACCCGAATAAAACAAAAATGTTCCTGTCTTAAATTGTCAACAGCCTTCCCAACAAAAATTGAACAAGATTCAAAACTTTGCTGAAAACTCCCCGTTTTCTTTTCCTGAATCCCCTCCCCTATTTGATTGATGTTTGTCCTTCCGCGGTCACTGACTGTTATTTGGTTATTGTTAACATAAACGAAGGAGGACACATATCTTTACGCAAAATTTAACTTTTATAGATTTCTATACATCATTCCGAAAATAAGCCTAACTCAACTTAAGCGATTACTTCTCATTTAAACCATTTTCAAACGTATTTTCTTATCTCGTTTCTACTAATCAATGAATCGATTATTCGGTTAATCTATTAAATCTATTATTCGATTAATCGATTGTAAGAATATTCGATTAATCGATTGTAAGAATATTCGATTAATCTATTAATCATTTCCGATTAATTTCAAATTATTCGGTTAATCGATTAATTGAAAATCTATTATCACCAGCTCTACAAAAAACACGAAATAAGATTCAAATTGTAACCTCAAGCCTCACTACCAAACTCGACTTCTTACGAACAAAACAGAGACTGGAAAATTCCCCCAAGAGAATTTAAAGGAGAACTTTTTGGATAAGGATATAGGCCTACAGTTTTAGCTCACTCAAACTCTTAAATTACAAAGTAGGTACTGTTGCAATACTTGGGCAAGCCCCAATCAATGAGGCAGGTCCAAAGGAAATTGGTTGCCGGACACAAGGCTTATAGGTGGACCGCCACAGAAAATTACAAATAAATAATTCACATTTCAATCTGTGCCACATGCAGTGAGCAGAGAGCGAAGATGGGGATGCGAATAATTAAATGAATTTAACCTGATGGCTGTGCCCAGTACTTAAATCTCCAACGATAAGATCACCATGTGGTGAGAAAATAAACGTTGTTCTTATTTCATTCAAGGGCTTTACAACATCGTGGATAGCCCCGTGTATGCCTACTATGGGTGTGTGTGCATTTGTAATGGGGCTAGGAGTTGGGTATGAGGCGTCCGTGTCCTCAATTTAGGTGCCATCCTGGCATTTACCTGGAACAGAAGTGGGAAACCGCAGAAAACCACTTCTAAGATGGCTGAGGTGAGATTCGACCCTGCTTCTTCTCATGCAGCATGGGGCTGAGTGTACCCCGTTCCAGGACATTTCTATTTTAATGACGATTATTTTATTAATAACATTATTATTATTATTATTATCAAAGGTAAGTAATTATAAGCATACTGTTAATGATATTTTGACAATTAAGTTGCCCGTAGCACCTCCGTGGCTTAGGTGGCAGCGCGCTGGCCTCGCACCGCTGGGTCCGTGGTTCAAATCCCGGTCGCTCCATGTGAGACTTGTCCCGGACAAAGCGGAGTCAGGTTTTTCTCCGGGTACTCCGGTTTTCCCTGTCACAATTTCCACTATCATTTCATCTGTCATTCATTTAATCATTGCCCCAGGGGAGTGTGACAGGCTTCGGCAGCCGGCACAGTTCATATCCTCGCCGCTAGATTGGGGCTTCATTCATTCCATTCCCTGACTCGGTCGGTCGACTGGAAGCAGGCTGTGGATTTTCATTTTCTAAGTTTCCCACTTCAGAATGAATAGTGTGAGTTCCGTTGAAACCAAAGAAAGGGAATAGCTATGAGGATCGTGTTACGTGTAAATACTCTTATAATGACTTGTATTTTTAACTAGGCTACTCAACCTGCTTCAGTTACATTCGATTGTTTATTTTCAACAAATCATGTTCATGTACCTCGCGGCGTAGCCGTGCGCTCTAAATCGCTTACAACGACCGCGATGGAGTGCTGCAGCAATTCCGGAGATTGGAGATTTGAATCCCGGAACTGACAGCGGCTTTCCTTAGTGTGGTTTTCCCTCGAGGTTTTCCACATTCCCCGCATGCAAATGCCGATATAGTGCCTTTTTTCAAATCCCGGGGCATCTACCTAATGATCCCGAGCCTAATGATCATTTACATACACTACTATAGTCACCACAGAAATACAGGTTATTAGATAAATTGAGAAAAGAAATTGATCACATACGCAAGTGCACGGGGCTGACGACCAAGATGTACCAAGCTCTTATAACGAATTAGCAACAACAAGGAATTTTATGTTCCGTTCTTCAAAACAAAAATACACCATCGCCCAAGCGACCGCTAACTTGGGGCTAATCGAAGAAGAGTCAGGAAAGAGGTTTCTGAAGGAAAGGACCTGTAGAAAGGAATCGTCCCGACATTTGCCCGGGTGTGAAAATGAGAAACCCAGGCCGGCCGAGGTGCGATTCGAACCCCATGCTCTGCAGATCCCAGCGAGGTACGAGTTACCACGTTAACGCTCTCGGCCACCGTGGCCGGTCAGTCAGATTATGGTAATGGATTAAACAAATTAATCATCGATAATAATTTACAAGAGGATTGAAAGCCAGATAGAAACGGAGTTGGGTGAAGACCAGTTTGGTTTCAGGAGAAATGTAGGAACAAGGGAAGCTGTACTAAGTCTTAGGCTGATTTTGGAAGGTAGAATAAGGAAAGATAAGAGAACGTTCATGGCATTTGTAGACTTAGAAAAGGCTTTTGATAACGTTGATTGGACTAAATTGTTTGACATTTTGAAATCTATTGGAATAAAGTACAGGGATAGGAGGGTGATATACAATCTATACAGAAACCAGACAGCAGTCATTCGAGCTGAAGGACATGAGAGAGAAGCTGGTATTCAGAAAGGTGTAAGGCAAGGCTGCAACTTATCACCCATACTTTTCAATCTTTACATTGAACAAGCAATGAAGGAAATTGGAGAAAAATTTAAAGTGGGAGTGAAGATTAAAGGACAAATAATTTCTACTCTGAGATTTTCTGATGACATCGTCATCTTGGCCGACAAGCCTGAGGATTTGAATGAGTTTTTGAATGGTATGGATTCCGTCTTACGGAAGGAATTCATGATGAAAATTAATAAATGTAAAACAAAAATACTGGAATGCAGCCGAAATAAATCAGAAACCTCTATGGAGATAAAATTGGCCGGTGAAAAGCTGAAGGAAGTAGGAGACTTCTGTTACTTAGGAAGCAGAATAACCAGTGATGGACGAAGCAAAGAGGATATAAAAAGTAGGTTGGCTCAGGCAAGGAAAGCCTTTCTACAAAAAAGGAATCTGTTGACATCGAATATAGATTTAGGTATTAGGAAGTCATTTTTGAAAGCCTTTGTCTGGAGCGTGGCGCTCTATGGAAGTGAAACTTGGACTATTGGTGCAGCAGAAAAGAGGAGAATTGAAGCATTTGAAATGTGGTGTTACAGGAGAATGATGAAGATCAGATGGGTAGATAGGGTTACAAACGAAGAGGTATTAAGGCGAGTGGGAGAGGAGAGATGTTTCTGGCGACTGCTAATGAAGAGAAGAGATAGGTTGGTAGGACACATACTAAGACACCCAGGAATAGCAAGCTTAGTTATGGAAGGAAGGGTCGAGGATAAGAACTGTAGGGGTAGACCAAGGTTAGAATATGTTAAACAGATTGCCTCGGATGTAGGGTGTGGTAGCTATGTAGAAATGAAACGATTAGCTCAGGACAGGGAGGCATGGAGAGCTGCATCAAACCAGTCAAAAGACTGAAGACTCAAACAACAACATCGATATTCTCGTGTATGATATTAAATGAAATGTATTGTTCTTATTACTATGACGACGACGACGACGACGATGCTGATGATATTTTAATAATAATAATAATAATAATAATAATACAAACTAACGCACCACAGCATATCATGCATACACCAAAACATCCTGGCAGGTTGCAAATGTAACACCTTCATAAATAGTACTTCGACACAAAAATACCTAGGAATTACCCTTGATGAACACTTTAAAATGAACCCACACTCAGTAAACACAATAAAAACCTAAGAGCAAACCTCTACACCTTCTACAATCTCTGATTTTATGTAGATAGGAAAACTTACAAAACAATTTATAGTGCTCTGATTGAAAGCAAATTAAGATATGCTATAGCAGCTTGGGGAAATCAAAACACAACTTTAATTAATAATCTTTAAGATAGCCAAAACAGGTTCTTTAAATATTTCACTGATATCCCTTATTTTAATATTAAAGAGTTGTTCCAAATTACTGTACTGAATCTCTACTACCATGACCCAAGATTCAGGCATAAGGTCTCTCACAACATACTAACAAGAGCCATATTAAGTACTAAATATGTAAAACCTTTATGTATAAATAGCTATGGTTTCAAGAGACTAAATTATATTATACCATCACTACTTAATGAACTACCACCTGGATTGACGAACATTAACAGCAAACAACTAGCTAAAGTCGCATTAAAAATATTACTTAACCAAACATTAGCTCATAACATAAATTTATTAATATAACTACCATAGTGTAACCTTTTGTGTCTTTAATTATTTACATTAATATTTTATCATTATCATTACCAAAAAAAATTGCATGCACTCTTGTATTGAAATAATCTATATATATGTTGTAAATAATAATTAATATGTCTCACAGATAATCTGTACTGTCATCAGATTCGTGAGACATATCACAATAATGTAACATAAATAGTATTTAATAATTAAATTAAATTATTATTATTATTATTATTATTATTATTATTATTATTATTATTATTATTATTATTATTATTATTATTATTATTATTATACCGACAGTAGTGGCTACGCTGGCTAACGCGCAGCATTAGGTCATGGGGCCAAGCTCTCTGCTGACTCGGTAGACGCGTGGGTTCGAGCCCCACCGTCGGCCGTCCTTGAAATGGTTTTCCGTGGTTTCCCATTTTCAACACCAGGCAAATGCTGGGACGGTACCTTCTGACAGGCCACGGCCACTTCCTTCCACATCCTTGCCCAGTTTAATTCACCATCATTCATTTCATCTCTCATTAACTCCTCTCATGAGGTTGGCGTCAAGAAGGGCATCCGGCCGTAAAAACCATCGCCACAAAGACTTCCATCACATCTCATCCCCGACCCCGTTGGAAAACGGGAATAATAAGGGGTAGACATACATTATTATTATTATTATTATGGTGAAGTCAATTATTACCTCACACAACTTCTAGCAGGACACGGATATTTCCGGAAATTCCTGCATAGAGTAGGCGGAGCGAGTGGTGCAACATGCATATATTGTGACAACATCGATGATGTACTTCACACCTTCTTCGTGTGCGGCCATTGGATGATAAAGAGAGAATATGTGGAAACTGAATTGGGAGAACTGACACCAGATAATATTATTTCTGTGATGTTACGGAACCAGCAATCATGGGATCAAGTAGCAGTGTATGTGGAGGATGTCCTTCGCCAGAAAAAGCGGGATCTGGAAGCGTACGAACGTCCTTAAGAAGAAATGAAGAAAGAAGAAGTCTGAAAGGCTAAGTAAGCACGACATCACCCTGAAGTAATGCGAGAGCGGTTCCGGGGTGATGAACGCATCGTGGGAAAAGGGATGTGGTTTTTAGTGGGTAAGAATCCCACACTACTGTGGAGTGCGGACCCTTCACAAGTGTCTTTTGAAGATTTTCCACAGTCCCTCGTAAAAAAAAATATATTATTATTATTACTATTATTATTATTATTATTATTATTATTATTATTATTATTTATTATTATTATTATTATTATTATTATTATTATTATTATTATTATACAGACAAATAAAACGTAGTCTTTAAATAATCAGTCCTGAAGAGCTTTAATTTATCAATGCTGAATTGCAGTATTACATAGCCTCAACGTAGTTCCAGACATTACCATATCTTATCTCATCTCGTCACACACTGCAGATGCTAAACCATGAGTAAAGACTTAAACAAAGATGTTGACGTAGCATGCTGAGCTTCTATGCCCAAGGTCGCGAGTTCAAACCTCACTCAGTCGTCGGATATTTTAAGAGCGTTAAAAATCCCGCAGTATGCCTTCCTTCGGAGGGGAAGTAAAGCCGGCGGTCCCATGTCATAGATTTATGGCATGATATAGAACCTTCCAGTAATTACACTTGTGTGAAGCTAAATTATAGGTTCGATTTGACAAACGCTCTTAGGTTCCAAAGTTCGTCGCCAGGAGCCGACTGCGGTGGCATCTAGTAACCAAGTTCAGAACTAGTTGGTCGTGGCTGGTGGCGTTTTGTAGCGAAAGTAGGAACTACTTGAAAATTAAATGTCTGCAGTCCTTCCTTGAATTAAAAACAGATACACACACTAATACAGCCATCACAATAATTAACACCGGTTATCAGACAGATTCTACAGACACCCAAAGTACACGGGGCTACATGACCGCGTTGTCGCAGCCCCTAAATTGAGGAACCAATCAACCAAAGATGTTGACACATACTAAAAATGTTCTCGACCGTGTTAATGTGAGTTATTGTTGTCGGCTGAACTATTGGTGAGGCATAAAGAAGCAAACCTTGTAATTTTACGTGTCAGTTAATCTCGCGATCATGAGCCACGGGATCTCCTCTTTTTAACGTGGAATCTGAACCACATGACGTGACGTTTCACTTTGAAACTCTCACATGCGTTATCCGGGTATCGAACCTGATCCGCCTTGGTGAGAGGCAAGCAGCTTGACCACTGCACAAACACGAAGAGCATTTTGTTGGTGTTCGTTCCTACACAATAATGGATCAGCTTATATTTGGAGGCAGTAATAATACTGTTGACGTTTTTCAGTTAGATTTAGGACTACCAGTAATTATTTTTTTTGGTCAATAATACTGTACTGTCCAGTAGAATTAAGAAATGGATATAATTCACTTTCCGTCTCTGGAGAACTGAACTAATGGCGTACCGCGCGTATTGGGTCCGGGTTCACTTCAAATCGACCATATCGTGGTGTAGTGGCTAGCTTGGTTGTCACCCCTAAGACCCCGGGTTCGATTTCCGGCTCTGCTACCCCTCTGCGGGCTCACGACTAGTGGGACGTGGGTTGACGTCCACGGTAAACCACCTGATTCCGCCATAGCTTCCACTTACTCGTGTCGGGCTCCTCTCTTTCATCTTTACTATCGACCTCCTTTGGTGAACTCGTGCTCTCTCCCGACCCGGCGGTATTAGGGTATCCGAGGTCTAGGGTGTCTTTCACTTTCACGCCTTAATTGTCCCTTGTCTCATCTTTGCTGATGCCCTCATTCTTCGAGGGTTCAGACCTCTTCTTTTATTTTCATAGTATATCCTGCCTTCTGCACAAGGCCCTAAAGGCAGTTGGCAGTCAAAGTGAAAGGTCGTGTTTTTCCCGAGCTCTCAGGTGTGCTGAAATGGGTTGTTCTCTGGAGTGTTATCGCGCGAGGATCGGACTGTGGTATGCGAAGGGTAGTCGGGATTTCCGGTGTTTGTGTGTACGTACGGGACCTAGTAACTTGTGGTTTATAGCCCTAGTGATAGCTGCGTTGTTAGTTATTGGTGGAGTGGAAGTGAATCCAGGCCCTGTTACTCCAAATGTGAATCAGGCAAATGATCCAGTGGCAGCATTAAAGTGTTCGACGTGCAGCAAAACATTGAAGAACGGTGTTCAGTGTGGTCTATGTGAGAAATGGTTTCACTTCGGATGTATTAAGGTCAAGAAGGAGGATTGTGATGTCGGAAATTGGTTTTGTACAGTATGTGATACGCCGGACTGTTTGAGGGTGCAAATCAAAGCATGGGATCAAATAATACAGGAACTTAGAACAAAGCTTCGTGAATCAGAGAAAACGGTGAAGGATGTGACTGAACGGCTTTCTACTGGGATCAGTGTGGAAGAGGGCGTGCAGGAGCAAACTGAGGATGACGTTATCATAATGGGTGATTCTATGATACGATGGAGTGCGAATATCTCGAGGAAATCAGGTCCGAAAGTGCGGTGTTATCCGGGGATTAAAATTGACCAGCTTGCCCAACAAGTGGAAGAAGCAAATGTAGAGGATTGTGACAAAGTTAAAGTGTTGTTGCTCCATGTTGGGACGAACGATTTGAAGAAGAGGGCTATAGCTGATTACATCATGGGGGAGCTCTACGAACTAGGCAGAAAAGCTAAAAGCAAGATTAGAAATGCAAAAATTATAATGAGTGGCATTGTTCGGCGGGGAGATGTAAGGCGAATTAAGACTGTAGATGACCGCATGGACTGGGTTTGTGCACAACTGGGATTAGTGTACGTAGATGCTGACTGCTGGATTGGTGGCCGTGACTTCGCCCGAGACGGGCTGCATTTAAATCGACGGGGCGCTTTCAACCTACGGAGCCTACATGACAGGGTCATCGGTTCGTGCCAGCCATTGTGAGGAGGAGCAGGTCCAGAGGTTGCCAGCCGACGGGAACAGAAGGAGCTACTTCGGGATATTTGCTGCGGAGGTAAGACTCTAAGATTACTGCAGGTTAATTGTCAGAGTTTAGGAAATAAGTTAATTGAATTTTGGAATCTTGTAGAGACGTATTCTCCGGACATTGTCATTGCTACTGAATCTTGGTTATATGAGGATATAAATAGTAATGAAATAATTCAAGGGACCTACGAAATGTACAGAAGGGATCGGGGGAAGCGAGGTGGTGGGCTATTTATTTGTGTGCGCAAAAATGTAGCTAGTTTCTTAAAGTGGGCTGATTCGGATCATGAAATGTTATGTGTACAAATTTCGGATAAAGGGAATAAATTCCCTCTTCAGGTGATAGGGGCGTATAGAACACCGAAATATAACTTTTCGCTTCTCGACACACTGTATGATAAAACTTGTACGGGTAATGCTATGAAAAAGAGCATAATAATTGCCGGAGATTTAAACCTCCCCAAAGTAGACTGGTCTGGTGAGTCAACTAGCTGTGGTGAAGCTCAGAGCGCTGCAAAAAAAAAAATCTTAAGGGAGGGGGGATTTTCCCAAGTAGTTGACTTCCCAACTAGAGGCAATAATACCTTAGATGTTTATCTCGTAAGGCCTGTAGAGCTGTATATTAACTGTCTGAAAGTACCAGGAATTAGTGACCATTCTGGGGTTGAATTAAATATTAGATACGGTGACATTACGAAATTAGACTCTGATGTAGCAAATAAGATCATATTCCAGTATCGCAGGGTGGATCAGGGCAAATTTCAGGGGTATTTGAATGAGCTATTTGTAGGATGGGCATCGGAAGGAAATCACATTAATATCCTGTGGACTAACTTTTTGAAAATTTTAAATAGCGCTATTGATAAATTTGTTCCATTTAAATTACTGAAACAAAACCCAGATCCTGAGTATTACACACGGGAAATCAGGAGTCTTAAACGGAAAATTAGGAAATCATACAATAAAAGACATGGTAGTGACAAGTATATGTTGAAATTTAAGTCCTTATCAAGAGAGCTCGTCTTAAAAAAGAGGGATGCTCATGACAATTATATGCAAGGTTTACTTGTTCGGGAGGCGATGGGTGGAACATTTTTTACAGTTATGTTAGGAGAAGAAAGGGAAATTCAAATAATTTGTCGATGATAATGTCCGGTGACGGTAAATTAATTACTGAGAAGCAGGCCATTGCTAATGAATTAAATGTATTTTATGGTAGTGTGTTCAATAAATCCAATAGCAGTGTGTTGGACCTTAACGGTGAATCAGGGGCTCCACTTCTCCAAATAAACCAGTCAGCAATTGTAAAGCTAATACAAAAATTACGTTACAATATATCGAAGGGTCCTGATAATATAGTTAGTGAAGTACTTAAACGAGGAGGTAGGGCCGTGGCACGATACTTAGAGGTGATGTTTAATGTGTCCATAAACAATGCGCAAATCCCGGATGACTGGAAAAGAGCTACGGTAGTCCCAATATTTAAGGGAGGGAGCAGACTTGAATTGGGCAACTACAGGCCGGTTAGTCTTACGTCCATCGTTTGTAAACAGATGGGGCATCTCATTTGCGAGTACTTGAGGGAACAGTGGGAAACATTATCATGGTTTAAAGATAGGCAACATGGATTTCGGAAAGGTTACTCATGCGAGAGTCAGATGCTATCACTTTTTCAAGATATTAGCGAATCGTTAGATGATGGAGTTTCAGTCGACGCCATAGTTATAGATTTTGCGAAGGCATTTGATGTCGTGCCGCATGACATGCTACTCCATAAATTAGCTTCGACGAAGATCGATAGAAGAGTAATTTTATGGATCCAAGAATTTTTGACGGGTCGTTCCCAGAAAGTGAAAGTTGAAGGCCGATTCTCGGATGAAATTACCGTAACGTCGGGTATCCCTCAGGGCAGCGTAATCGGAACTTTGTTATTTTTGGCGTTTATAAATGACTTACCAAATGGGATTCGCAGTGACTGTCGATTGTTTGCGGATGATTGTGTAATATATCGAAAGATACATGACTCACAGGACAATGCAGTACTTCAAGATGACCTGAACCTGGTCTATAAGTGGGCGATTGAAAATAAAATGAAAATAAACACAAGAAAATGTAGTCTAATAAAAATAGGGAAAGTGCGAAGGCAAGATTTTCAATATAAAAATGGCTCGGAAATACTTGTAGAAGAAGATTCTTGCAAATATTTGGGCGTTCACGTAAGAAATGATATGAAATGGAGTAGTCATATAGGATGTGTAGTTTCTAAAGCTTACAAATCCCTGCACTTTGTAATGAGGGTATTAAAAGGAAGTAGTACCTCTGCTAAAGAATTAGGATATTTGTCACTTGAAAGACCTATTCTGGAATACGCCTCGGCGGTTTGGGATCCATATCAAGTAGGGCTCATAAATGAGTTGGAAATGGTACAAAGAAAGGCCGCTAGATTTGTGCTCAGTGACTTTAATCCCAGGAGCAGTGTGTGCCGTATGTTAAAGAAACTTGGGTGGGAATCACTTGAGGCTAGGAGGATGAAATCTAGACTCTGCGCTATGTACAACACGTATACAAATCAACCAGCGTGGAGCGAGCTTAGCAAACGTATGGAAAAGCCTACTTACATGGGTAGGAGCGATCATCCTTTCAAAGTTAAGGGCCGACCACAGCGAACAAGTTATGGTAAATATTCTTTCGTAAACCGTGCCATTGATAATTGGAACTCTCTACCTGCCGCAGTCTTAGAGCCTTTCCCCAAACATATAGGTGTGTTTAAGAAAAGACTGACTATTTGTGTAAATACTCCAGTTTAATTGTTAGTGAATTGTTATGTACAATTATTTATTTGTTATGTATATCTAATTTGCCACCGGGGGACACACCCCCAATTGCAAACAAACGAATGAATGAATGAATGAATGAATGAATGAATGAAAGGAGGCAGAGTGTGTATAGCCTCACCCCGGATAGTGCTACACCCTCAAGGGCTCACGACTTGTGAGTTCGGGAGTCGGCGACCCCGAGGGATTCCTGAGCTGGGTCCGTTTACCCATGTTTCCATTGTCTTAGGGGCAGCTCTCCTCTTTCATGGCTATTATTTCTACTGAGTCCCTCAATCCTCACTCTTCGAGGGTTAAAGGCATTACTATTCCCTGTCTATTATTTCCCTTATTTCTGTTTTATCCAGTTTCTTCTTCTACTATATAAGTAGTTAGTTCTAGTAGATAGTTTTCATTTGATTATCATTTTTTTCACTGTCACCCAAACCAACAGAGACCGATAACTTAGATATAAGTTTAATTGTGGCTTGTAAGCTGAAGCGGGGTACACACAGCTTCGTTAGGCAGAACTGATATGCACCTCAGCCACCCTAGAGGTGATTTTCCGAACGTTCTTACTTCTACTCTCTGCAAATAACGGGATAGTTCCTAACGTAAGGTCACGGCCGCCTCCATCCCAATAAATTAAAAATGCACACAAACAGACACTCCCAAAACACAGGTTATCAGACAAATCTTACACGCACCGAAGTGCACGGATTTAAAATATAACCATGATGTCGAAAGCCCATAAATGAATGATCAACAAACTAACTCTCAAAATCGTGTTGAAATGTATTGCTAATTGCATAATCCACATTGAGAAACTTGCGTCTTCAATTAGCCGTTCAGATTTCTACTGAAATACCAGTTACATTTCAACCAACACTTTTCAATTTTGCTAAAAAGTAAACCAATCTTATTCTTAAACATACTATGAATGTCTTGCAATGAGAAAATAATTTAGAGCATCATTCACCACTACTTAATTTTTCGATTTAGAACTACTGTGAAGCCAAATATCGATTTTTTTTCTCCTTCGAAAATGTAAGTCGGCGATAGAAAGAGAATAACTAGTACTAGACCAAATATGCGTGCCCGAGATTTCCTATGAGCTCAACAAAGGGAGGGACCTAGGATATAATTTAAAAAATGACCAGGAAGGACACAATGACGAAACTCGAAATGTTTGTATCTAATGCAATCTCACCTTAAGATCGGTATAAATTAAAACGGAAGCAAAACAACGTCAGTGAATTCGTGTTATATTAGGAGTATACCAGGATCTGTAAAATACATGAATTGAGTAACTTGAAAAGTTAATCATGTAACCAATACTTCTTAGTCCCCCATGGCAGTTTGATTTAGGTTATTGATATTAATTTCTTTATATAATGAACCCTTATTGATTTGCCGATCAATAAGTCTTCATGATATTTATTATTATTATTATTACTGATGCCCAGGCAGAGCATGTTGAAATTGACAAAGGGGAGACAGATAGTGTCGCAACTATTGCAACAGGAGTAGCGTGGTAGTTATTCCTGACGATGACCAGTTAAGCCGAGTTCAAGGACAAATTCAGGGCGAACGCGCATCCGAGGCGGCGTCATTATGGGCGTGCCAGAAGAGAAGTTCCAACCGATACACGATTGAATCAGCAAATCAGGAGAGAGGACGCCTAAACCACGCGGAGAGTGGCGTACCTTAAAAAAAGCGCTAAAACACGTGTCTGAAGAACCGCCGATGCGATATAATTCCGCATAAGTCCGTTGAGACGTTTGGATGAAAAGAAGAAGATTGATACTAGTCCCAAGTCTGTGAGGTGAAAACTACAGATTATTTTCACAGATTGCCCCCACTCCACCCCGTTCTGTCAGTTTCTAATAAATTGATCGGTGATGAGCAGTTTGAGACACAACGTTATCGAGCTCTGGTGAGCATCGTTCACGCCGGTTTGAGTCACGATTTTATCAGGCTCTAGTGAGCATACTTCACGTCTGTTTGGACAAACATTTTATTTGTGCTCAAGGGAGCAGAGTTCACGCTTAGCGGAGGGAGATCTCTAGTCGAGATAAGCGCTATGCGGTAGACATAATTTGAGAGACTCGTTAAAAGCCAGTTGCGTGGTGAACGAAGAGTGTAATTTTCTGTAAAATATTGTTATATTTTGTGTGATGTATTGTGCGTGTGATGTAAGCAAATGCTTAGATAGGGCCAGTTCTACGTTGAGTAATCGCCTAGGACATTATTTGAGTGAAAGTCAGTAGCTCATAGCGATTCTAGCTAGGCAAACTAATAACTTTGAACATTTATTTCCAAGAAGCTACGCCAAGATGTCTTCTGGGAGGTCGACTGGTGGAATGAAGTGCTACGCCTGTACCAATACGTCGACAATGAACGAGTTTTTTTTGTCGTGTGGCCTCCTGAGAGGCCGAGTGCAGGTCTTTCTATTCGACGCCCGTGGGCGACCTGCGCGTCGGGATGAGATATGGAATGGATGAAGATGAATGACACTGGGCAAGGATGTGGAAGGAAGCGGCCGTGGCCTGTCAGAAGGTACTGTCCCAGCATTTGCCTGGTGTTGAAAATGGGAAACCATGGAAAACCATTTCAAGGACAGCCGACGGTGGGGCTCGAACCCACGCGTCTACCGAGTCAGCAGAGAGCTTGGCCCCATGGCCTAACGCAGCGCTTTAGCCAGCGTAACCACTACTGTCGGTAATGAACGAGTTGATTTCCCGTAGGGAAATGTCTTGGGATGGAGGTTGAGTTCTACAAGCTGCACGGTGATGTACAAACCATTGATTTACTCAATATGTAGTTAGATTAGACGCGGGAACGTTGTAAATATTTTATTCATTGTTTTTCTTGTATTTAGATTTTTTTTTTGTGTGCCGACACTGTTATATTTAAATGTACGTTGGCACGTGGCCAAAGTGTTTGTTTGATTGTATATTTTTCTTATGAGTCATTATTAGTATGCACGGCGTGTGTATTTGATTTTATTCATGCGAATGCGAAACTCGTCCTGGTCGATAAGTGGTGCCTTATTCAAATTCATTTTTAGTAGAAAATGGGGGTAGTAGTTGTTAGGTGTTTCACGAACAGGTTTTTATTCATACTAGGGTTGCCGAGCGCAACAAATTAAGATGTCACTGTAGAACACCTTAGTTCTATATATTTGAGTTTTTTTTAGTCCTTTTCAGATCCTTTAGTCACGGACTAGATTGGGAGCGCAAGTCGGTGGAAAATATTTTATGTCCTTTATTACGTGTGATTCTGTGTGTGTATTGTGTCAAGGTGTGTGTATTGATTCTTCGTGATGAGGGGTAGAATGTGCCTACCGCCCTCAAATATTGTGGTTGTATTTTATTGGAAAGGCAGAGCGCTCTCAGAGGCTACTGTACCTTGTCCAGTGCTGATTCTTGGCTTTCCGTGGGAAATGCTAAGATATTTTATTTTTGACACACACACGTATATTATGTGCTTTGGGAGCACGCTTCTTCGAGACTCGAACCAGTGCCACGGCAGGTCGAGGTTATTGACACGTGGGTTGACAGATGTGCAGATTCCACTTAGCGCCCGTCTATGTCTAGTGATTCATCGTTTAGGCAGTCCAGCTGACCGACTGACCCTCGTAAGCTCTCTGTAGCAAACCTGTTCTTTTAATGGTCATTGGATCATAATTTAATTGGGAGTTCGCCATGTCCGTTACGAATTACCGCATATCGTATGAAATGAAATGTGTGTTTATGATGTAAATGTTGGCTTTGAGCCTAGTGATTTTTATGACTCATTTCATGTTAGTTTTGTCTGTTGTGACACCGTCGGGTGTATTTTGTATTTTCTTGTAAAAATGGCAAGCGGCCATATGTGTATTTTTCTTGTTTGGTCACGTGTTAATTTACTTGTGTTGATTTGAAAAGTCCTAGTTTTAGGCGTTAATGTTGTTTGCTACGGCAGTTCTTTGATTCCAATTTCACTGCGGATTTTTTGTTTTTGTTTTATTTAGTGTAGGAAGTGTCGGATTAGTTTAATTAGTGTTTAGTTGGTTCCTCGTGTCTGTCTAGCTCTAAGACAATGCAGATTCGTCCCCTGAAGGTTTACTGGATGGTAACGAATCTCGCATTAATTTGTACACATCGTAACGCATGTAGAACAGCCGCACACGCACATGTCATTGTAGTAATTTGGGACATTTGGTCCAGATGTTTACGGTCTCTCCTGAGATCAGGCCTAGTTTGGCATTTTATTAATTCAAGTGGGAGTCATTTGGGAGACCTTGTTTTGTTTTTATTGTAAATAGTGTAAATTTGTTGATCTGTTATTAAATTCATATGTTTTAATCCTGGTATTCACTTTTTCCTGCATGTTATTTTGTTATATGTTACCCTGCATGTTATAAGAAGCGCTTAACAACAAATTTACGAAATGGACTGTTACACCCCCCGAAACTGAGTCTCATAAGCTTCTTTGCAAGGGTTCAATAAAGTTTACATCTATACTTTATCGTTTTGGCAACGTATCAAATTACATTAGTCCGTGTCACTATTTTATCAAATTATTATTATTATTATTATTATTATTATTATCACTATTATTATATTTATTTTGGGCCATATTTTAATCCGGGGTAATATGCATTATTGTGTTTGACGATATTCTAAAGCTTGGTTTAATTATGTGTTGTGGAATATACGTATTTTATATTAATTCTACATATTTCATATGTTAAAGTGTGTATTGAGCCTGGAGGCATATATCTTGTTGCAAGACTGTTATTTCTGGATAGGAAAATCGAAGCTTGGGGTAAAATCACATGACTCATAGGCCTGTTCCATGACTCATCGCTCTAGGGACAGTTGGTTGATTCATTTAGGGGCTTTGAAATCTGTCTGATAACTTGTGCACTTTATGATGGCTGTAGTGGTGTGTGTGTGTGATTGCAATCGAGGTTATGATTAGGAAGGAGACAGTCGTGGCCTCAAGTTAGGAACCATCCTGGCATTTGCCTGGAATAGAAATGGGGAAAACACGAAAAAACATATTTTGGATAGCTGAGGAGGGAACTTAACCAATTTCTTCTCAGCTTTGCCTCACGTGGCTGAGTGTACCCCAGTCCAGAATTAAATTTCTTGGCTGAGCCGGGAATTGATCCCAGAACCTTTGGATCTGGAGTCTCAATACGAACCCCGAACCCACAGAAGGCGGCCCCAAATTCGCCATAATATGCTCTGGACTACCTACAATACAATATTCAACACTTGACTTCACTCTCCAAAAAGCGAAATAGCTTATTTTGGCTAGCCAGATTTGAATAGTACTGTAATTGCACACTGGGCATAGGGAAAGTCGCGTAAGATGGGAAACACATTAGGCATTACGCATAGAATCAGGAACAGTGGGAACGTATGCTTCTCTCGAGCGAGGTCATCCAAAGTTTGCACCCATGCAACAAAGACATTAGAGTTCGGAGATATTGAGATGAGAGATATAACAGGCCATTCACCAGCAGTGTCATCAGACTCTGATAAGAACGAGAATATGTACAGTGACGGCCATAAGTAATCCTACACCTGTGCTATACACTCCCATCGTAAGAAATGAACGTCCTTAAAAAGAACTTAACAGCCCAGATGGACAGTCATCACGATCATTATCACATGCAACCGCTATATTGTGGTCCCTGGTTTGATGCTCACGAGCAATGAAACAATACGCACATGTTGCCACCATAACTAGAATATCTACGGTCCGGTCAACCGTGAGTCCACAGTGCTCCACACACTGACTTTATCGATCTTTTCTGAGCAGGAATGTTGAAGAGAACGAAATTACAATAGAAAGGAGTGAAATTGGATGGTTTAAACACACAAAAGTCTGGAATGAAATTAGATGTGAAGAGGAATTAAAATAAAAATATGTTAATTGGAACAGTGTTGAAAGGAACGAAATTAAACTCGATTCGTGGAACTGTATTAAAGAGAAAATGGTTTAGTGAATGAAATTCGAAGAGGAATTAAATTAGGAATAGAATGTGAGGAATGAAATGCGTGTAGTGTGAAATGTAAGGAGCGAAATGTGTAAACAAAACCATTTCGTGAATTAAAAGGAATGAAATTCGGAATTAAATTATATCTGGAATTAAACTTTTTCATGAAACTCTGAGTGAAATTAAGGAATAAAATGTGAGGAGTGAAATGTCAATAATAAAACTCCATTCATAATAAAGAAGAACAAATTGCATGGAGTGAAACTTTGAGTGAATTAAATCAGGTATGAACATAATTCTTGAACTCGGAATTAAATTGTATGAGGCGTTCCGTAACAGGGCGAGTCCGCCACATGCGCATTTGGATGTAATCAGTGTGCAAGGTTCGTGCTCGTGAATTGGATAAGGGCGAGGCCACCATTCGGTGCTCCGGACATGTTAATGCTGCGAGCAGTTTCAAATGCACACTGTATTGCAATACTACGACTACTGTTTAAATATGAAACATAAAGTACAAATATTTATTGTTACTGATGTTACTCGTTGTTAATGAATAGAACAAAATATAGGTTCATTTATGTAAATAACGCTATACGTACAGTGAAACATAGTATTGTAACATAATAGATATTGCAATACACTAAACGTGATGATATATAACTGATAGGGTAACGCAACACTATTACAACGTATATACAAACGTACTACGTCCACTCACCGCGGTGATCACACCGCGACCGCGACTGGGGCTATGACGGGCCGAGGCGCGTTTGCCGTTTCCTTCGGGAGCATTTCAATGAATATGACACCTCAGCCGCCGCCTTGTCGCTGCAGGCTTCAATATAATGTTCACTTTTCAGACGATAAGGGCGAGCTCGCCAGCATGGGGCACCCTTGCATTATAGAGCATAAATGCAGTTACCTGATGCGTAAATTTAAAGAAACCTACTAACGGTGGGCTCGTCCTTCTCTTACGGAACGCCTCATATGTGGAATGAAATTAAATGTTAAACATGGAATAAAATTAAATGTGGAACGAAATTAAACTGCAGGTGTCTACAGAATCCCGTGTTCCTGTGGGCCGGTGTACATAGGAACGACGAAGAGGAGCGTGACCACCAGACTCAAGGAACATAAGACACAACCGCCTGGGTCAAACTGAGAAATCGTCAGTCGCTGAGCATTCTCTCTTGCCCGGCCACGATGTACAGTACGGGGACACGGAGATACTCTCCACGACCACACATTACCACGCCAGGCTGCAACGGAAAGCCATAGCAATATTCAAACACCCCGACAACTTCAATCGAAAGGAAGAAATTGAACGTGTGCGTAATACATGGATCTCTGCCCTTAGGAACACCAAGGCCAAGATATCACGCACACGTCAACCTGAAGAACCTTACCGCTACAGCCACGTACTTTTAGGAGGACCAGATTTGATTTCTGTATTTTTGCTAAGTGTGATCTTGGCTCTCGCTGTTATTTTTCTTCGTTGACAACTTTTTAAATAAAACGATGATTTCTAGCAGTATTGAGGTTTTTCTTGTTTTTCATTGAAAGTCCTATTTCTCCTTTCCCCTTCACAGGATGTCATAGAATTTACTGTATTAGTGTGCGATGATTTTTTTTTGATGTACTTACTGTATTTCACCCTGTAAAAATTGGTGAACTGGATATATTTTAAAAGGGAATATGAAATGAACTACTGTATAGACATTTTGTAATATCCAATTATTTTTCTGAAATTTCAGTCTCCCAATGAATTTGGCACTAAGTGCACTAACAATTTTAGTGTGATCTGGTTACACCACCTGTTTACTTAGCATTCTCTCTTAACATTTTACTGTTATTGTTAACAGCATCAAGCATTTTAAGATATGAATATTCTCCCTTCCCAGTACTTTTCCTTTGCAGTTTATTCTAATAACTGATTGGTTATAGGCCTAATTAGGCCTAATGTGGTTAATTGGAAGGGACCCTATTTTTAAGGTGAGTAGTAATATGCTGCAGGCCTTTTAGTAGCCTAATTCTTGTCACCAATGCAATATGCTCCAATTGCAACTGAAAGAAATGTAAACATGTAAATTATTGATGAGGTCATGTCCTAAAATAGGGGCAGATGACGTCGTAGTTCCGCCCCTTAAACAACAATAACTAACTAACATGTCCTAAATGCTGTGATTGTTCATTTCAGAGTTCAGGAATTCACAATTTCCCACTTAGGTATTATTAAAAAAAAAATGTTATTGGTATTTTGATTGTGATTTATTTCTTGTTGATCATATGATTATCTCCTCACTTAAAAACGTGCTATAAGTATTGGGAAGATTGTGATTTTCGGAACATTGAAGTGGATAGAGAATTTAGGACGAGAATATTTAGTGGAACGAGGGGAAGGGGTGGGGTAGGCTACCCGCACGGCCGTGCTACACGTCAACTAGTACCACGGCCAAACACCAGACAGCGCTGAAGTCTTAGGTGCCAAGAATTAGCATGGCTGTCGGCTATCTGTAGTAGTAGGTAATCTGTGGCAGTCGCCCAGGGAACACCTGACCCTCACAAGCTCAAGTCGCCGAAGCCGGAACACGCACCGCACCCCACAACATGTAAGCGAGACCAGACGATCCAGCCGGAATGCGAAGAGAACGCTCGGCTCACCATACTAATTTGATGATCCAAACTGCCTTCCAACCGTTAATTCATCGCCAAGATCCACCCAACCAATAGTCATATTCAAACAACAATACCCCACTACAAACCGTTACCCATTATTTCAAGCCTCTTCCTCATTCCACTGCTGACCAAGGAAAGGAGCGGAACCCTTGATAATGCCGGACGCAGTTTCCGGTGAACGTCGGAAGATATCCTGTCTGGACCACGGACTACAAGACCGAAAAACTTGTACTTAATTATGAAAGCCTGAGCTGTTTTATAATGTAATATAAAGTTAAAACGTTATCAATGTTAATCCCTTACTTAAACAACTCATTGAGACTAAGCAAAATCCCTGCTTTGTTATAACCTGCAAAATTTGTACTCGTCGTAGTTTAAAAATAGTTTCATTGCCATCGTTTCTCGTGGTTTGCTGTGTTCCAATGTAGGTACTGAAATTATCACCAGCAGCAGCAACACCCAGTGGACAGGTCGCTTACTCGCTCGGTAATGGACAGAACTACGCTGTGACAATACAGCGCGCTCTGCACGCTTGATATTCTACCGAATAGGCTTTAAGTGTTGAGATGTTAGCCTTAGAATTTTCACACGCCACATGTAAGCCGTTAGATATCCATGAGTAACTGAAGTGAGTGAATAGTGTAACGGTCAAAACGTCTTCTAGCCCAGGTATATTCGGCGGGCTCTGGGAGAGAATACGCCTATAGCTTTGGGGGCGGAGCAAACAACTATGAGAGTCTGTCATATTGACACAGTAACTGGTTCGAGACAGTTTAATCCAGACGTCCATCATTTACTGTGAATGAGCTTATTTCGGCATTAGTGCTCTCCACCAGATCAACTTATCCGATTTCGATGAAGCTTGGTGTATGCCATCGTTTCTGGTAAGGGAATGACTAAACCTTAAACTTAAACTCCTATTCCCTTTTCAGGTCGATACAAACCGTCGAAAATGAGCTTGATCGCTGGCGCGACATACTGATGTTCTCGCTCCCCAATTTTACTATTGTGTGTACCTTGCATTCCAAAAACTTTCATTCTTCAACCCTGCATAAATAAACTCGGAATGAACCGAAATCGGAAATTTAGCAGCGAGAAGCGCGAGTAAGGATGCAACCTGCCAGGGATAATTGTTGACCGGCCGGGACGCGGCAGCGCCTGCTACTGAAATAAAGCGTAACTTCAGCCACCATATTGGAAACAGTGAAACACTAAAAAGTGGCAGTAGTCGTATGTTTTCCCCTTGGTATACGGTATAAACTATGTTCAGCTAAATTGGTTGAGTAGTTTCTGCGCGGAAGAGTAACAGACACCACTAGACTTTTAGATTATGAAAATTATTCATTATGTAGTTAAAATCTCTTTCTCTGTATTTTTAAGTGGTTGACATTGATCACGATTCACGGCTGTTCTGACATGGAATTTCCAATATATCATGCATTTGTGACTGCGATAGAGACCGGTAGACCGGACAGGGATGTTAGTGTTTGGAGACCGGGCGTTGGGTAGAAGTGTGGTTGAGACATCGTGACCTCATGACTGTGCTCATATTATTAAGTCTTACTGGACAGATATTTTACATTAAATTATAAAAAATATTAGTCAATACTCAACTGAAAAAACCCTCATTTTCATAGCCACTGAAAACTTTCAAAAAGCATTTTTAAGTTACTCCGCCTGTATGTCTGTTTGATCGCAATTGATCGATTAAAGTACGGGTCGGGAAAAATATCCCCCGGGAGGCAGAATGACTAAATATGGCCCTGCCTGATGTTACATTGCTGTTATCCACGGATGTGTTTGTTTCTGAAAGCTATTTTTGTCTATAGTTATTTGAAAGATTTATTATTTTTTTGCGTGTTTTTATTCACAAAATTTAAACATGCATACTTCATCTCATTGTTGGGAGAAATTGTACTCGACATTTTTTCCGTTGTTTAAATATTATTTGATGTAGAGTTTTGAGTGAGAAGTTGTATCTTTTTGCTTTATTGTTCTCATCTCTTTATGGAAATTCTCTGGTGGTGTTGGTATATTGATAGTGTCTTTGAATTCTCCAATTAATGAGAGTTTTGGTGGTTGGCGTGCTTATCGATAGTTTGTGCGGTAGATCGAGTATGGGAGACTGTGATATAATCCGTATATTTCTATGTCGAGATAGTTCATGTTACGCTCGTCGTATAAGGGAAAGTGGGGGAATTGAGCGCACTTAAGCAATAATCAGTCTTGTGATGTTGGAATAATAGGTAACACAGGCAGTTGTGAATACGGCAGCCTTAGTAACTCTACATCCGATGTGTAGATACAATTTTAATGCAAAAATGAATTTGGTGGACTATAATTCAATATCTAGCAAATATGCATTTGTACACGATTACCCACCCGGCAGGGTAATTATGCTCATATGTTGGGAATTAAGCGCATG
The DNA here is from genome assembly GCA_946902985.2 of Meconema thalassinum. Taxonomy (NCBI): domain Eukaryota; kingdom Metazoa; phylum Arthropoda; class Insecta; order Orthoptera; family Tettigoniidae; genus Meconema; species Meconema thalassinum. The sequence continues at coordinate 878,499,820 of OX336389.2, read as the reverse complement.
GGATGAATGTTGGCAAGCCATAATAAAACAATGTGAATTGGCTGAAACTTGCATTGTGTATTAATATTAGAATATTCTAATGTTTATTACAATAACATAAACACTAATTACATTAAAATTCTACAGTTAAGTTCAAATTTTCAAAAAGTTCGTTTCTTGGTCAAACAAAAATCACACATATAATACACACATCAAAAAAAGTTTTGCATCACCTCGGTTCCCAGATCTCCGGCATATAGACGTTGACTGTGTATATTGTATCCAAGATACAGTCCCTTTGACTGTTCATAGATGTCACTAAAACTGCTCAAAGATGTAAACAACCATGCATGAGCAGGGCCTATTAGACGGAGGGGGTACGACAGCCGATCAGTTCCAGTCATTCCACCAGGACGAAGGTACGCTGCTCATGTTGTCTGTAGTTCTACCATGCCTAGAAGGTCAATACCGCAGTTCGATCGCGTCCGCATTGTTACTTTGTGTCAAGAAGGGCTCTCAACAAGGGAAGTTTCCAGGCGTCTCAGAGTGAACCAAAGCGATGTTGTTCGGACATGGAGGAGGTACAGAGATACAGGAACTGTCGATGACAGGCCTCGCTCAGGCCGCCCAAGGGCTACTACTGTAGTGGATGACCGCTACTTACGGATTGCCGCTCGGAGGAACCCTGACAGCAATGCCACCATGTTGAATAATGCGTTTCGTTCAGCCACAGGACGTCGTGTTTCAACTCAAACTGTGCGCAATAGGCTGCATGATGCGCAACTTCACTCCCGACGTCCATGGCGAGGTCCAGCTTTGCAACCCCGACACCATGCAGCGCGGTACAGATGGGCCCAACAACATGCTGAATGGACCCCACGGAATTGGCATCACGTTCTCTTCACCGATGAGTGTCGCATATGCCTTCAACCAGACAATCGTCGGAGACGTGTTTGGAGGCACCCTGGTCAGGCTGAACGTCTTAGACACACTGTCCAGCGAGTGCAGCAAGGTGGTGGTTCGCTGATGTTTTGGGGTGGCATTATGTGGGGCCGACGTACGCCACTGGTGGTCATGGAAGGCTCCGAAACGGCTTTACGATACCTGAATGACATCCTCCGACCCATAGTGCAACCATATCGGCAGAATATTGGAGAGGCATTTGTCTTCATGGACGACAATTCTCGACCTCATCGTGCACATCTTGTGAATGCGTTCCTTCAAGATAACGACATCGCTCGACTACAGTGGCCAGCATGTTCGCCAGACATGAACCCTATCGAACATGCCTGGGATATGTTGAAAAGGGCTGTTTATGGACGTCTTGACCCACCAACCACTCTGAGAGATTTACGCCGAATTGTCGTTGAGGCGTGGGACAATTTGGACCAACAGTGTCTTGATGAACTTGTGGATAGTATGCCACGGCGAATACAGGCATGCATCAATGCAAGAGGACGTGCTACTGGGTATTAGAGGTAGTGGTGTGTACTGCAATCTGGACCACAAATGCTGAAAGTCTAGCTGTATGATGGTACAACATGCAATGTGTGGGTCTCATGAGCAATAAAACGAGCTGAAATGTTGTTTGTGTTGATCTCTATTCCCTTTGTATTTAACGGTTCCGGAACTCTTGGAACCGAGGTGATGCAAAACTTTTTTTGATGTGTGTATTTAGGGTTAGACTATTATCGTGTTGGAAGCCATTCTTCAGTGTTGTCTTAGTAAAAATACATGAGATTAATAAATAAATTTATTTAGAAATAGGCTACACTCGTACAGAAAAGACCTGTTATGGTTTGTCCCCTTTTATTTTGCTCCTTTAGGTCCATAAATCTTTGGGCATTTCTTTTGCCAATTGCATTGCCCATATCGTCAACGTTAAAAATTCTGTTGTCTTGAGAATATATTTTTTCTTGACTTTTTGCATATTAGAATAGAATATCTTCATTCAACAGCATTAAAGGAGGCAGTCCTATTTAGGCTTGTTCCTTCAGGTTGTCTCAATACTAATGCAGGATTTCTCTTCAAGAACCCATACAACCGTTCTTTGCCTGGTAGACCTGTAACTTTATGTCTTGCATGCCATTTCCCCACTCTGCTTTTAAAACGTATCTCTCAGAATTCCGTTAAACTAATCTATTATAGTGAGAAATAAATACACGCAAAAACACAGTAATTACTGTCATTTAAAACTACATTTGGTTTTAAACAATTGAATCACAACTGTGCGCTTACCTTCATATTTTCTGGCTACAGAAAATAACATGCATGCATGGTTTCTTCATCCTCGCCTCACGGCTATCACTTAGGGACAGTCAGCCTGATGCCAGTTGTTATATGTCAGGTACGATGCCAGCTAGAGGATAGGAGTGGACCCAGTTGCTAGTTATACTACCAACTTGAAAAACATAGGTGCGCACGATTACGCGCTGCGCACAATTGCCCAACTTCCCCCTATGCATGTCACATCATCGACATACCTACTCCAGTGTCTGTTCTCTAAACTCTTGATTAATATATTGGCGGCAGCTATTCCGCTAAGAGGTGCTCCTATTGTTAATCTACTGGACTGTTAGTTTTATCGTTGAACTGAAATAACTTAAGATTCAGTGTGAACCTGTTTCTATTTCCGAATTGTTGCCCCCTTAGATTATCTTCTAGCTGCTTTGTGTACATTCGTGTACATGTTGGTTTTGTCGAATTATACCATTCTCATGTTAGATTTTTGATTTGGACGGAACCTAACTTCTTAACTAGCTCTGTTGTGCTCTTGATGGATTTTTCATTCCTCATAGTTACAGCGGGACACTATACCATGCCACGCTGCCAGGATCCTGAAGGACCGGTTCGAGGAAGAGGACTGTGAAGTTGCAAAAGCCCCTCCCTCTCAACATATCGGGCATGAACCCAATATAGATGTATAGAACTAACACCGATAGAGCGCACTGCTGTTGTACTGGGTAAGCGCACGGCGCTCTTCAGTTGTCTCCAGTGTTCTCATTCCGCTAATATCCACGAATTTAAGTTGTTTAAATTGTTATTTTCGTGACTATACCGAGCTATTGCAGTGTTCCTCTTTGCAGAAAACAGGGAAGCCCGTTTTCGTTTACCAATTTCCACAAAATAAAGAAATGAGGAAGAAATGGTTACATGCTATTAGAAGGAAAAATTTCGGTTAGAAAAAATCTGACCGAAAATATTAAAGTGTGTACCCGTCATTTTCAACCCGATGACTTCACGAAAACTGTGTTGGGTAAGTGTGATGTACAAAGGGAAATAATTCCTATTTTGTACCTATAAACTGATTAGACATTTCGATAACAACCACTGAATGTAGCCTATGCGTTTGTATTTGATGGTGAGAGAGCAAGATTAAAACCGGGCGCTGTTCCATCGCTTATTCCGCGGACCACGAACACTTAGAAAAAAAGAGGCCATACACAAGAAAATTTCCGGATTTCCACTATAAGCCTACAATATCGGAATCTGCAGAAAACATCTCCATTGAAGTACGGGAAGAAATCGTAAATATACACGAAGAAGTTAATGTAACACTTGTGACTCCCATTTTCAAAGACATCAATACTCGGACATATACTTCAAGAATAAATGAAGCAACATTAAGTTACAAACGTACTAAGGTTGGTTTCTTGAAATCAGAATTAATCGTCCATCTGCCCGACGGAGAATGTGCTAGCGACTGACTTCTACATTCTTGAGAAATACCGGTAGTCAGATGAATGGAAACTGTTCGTGGCCCTAAAGCAGGGATTCTCAAACTTTTTAAAAATTGTACCCCTAAGTCGTTTCCAAGGGGTACGGGAACGATTCTTATTGAGATATTGACAAAATGACATTAGAACCAAACGTTGCAATGAATTTTCGTGGTATACATTACCGGTATAAACTTTCTTTGATTATGTTTACCTTAAAACATGACAGTATCATGTAAGCTATCGACCTAAGAAAAGACATGAATCGAAATCTATAAGCAAGGGGAGCAAGTGCATATTTAAATCTCTATTTATGATTTAAGTCTTATGGAGATATGTTTATCAATAGGGGGAGGATTTCTATGACAAGGCATATTTTTTCCCTTAACATTATATCTTATAGTCTTGTATTTTCAACACGTTTCCAAGCATGATAATCAAAGGAAGCTTGTAGTTTAACGTGACCGTTAATCTCGCGATCATAAGCCACGGGACCTCCGTTTTACGTGGAATCCGAACCACAGGACATGGCATTTCACATCGAAAAATGATAATCAAAATTAAACAGATTTGATTGGGCATATAAATGCATATTTAGGCTTTCTTAAGTTTTATGGCATATTTTGAACTACATATCATTATAAACGGCATATTTTGGTAATTTTCATTTGAATTTCGTTTTATAAAAATCAGAATAAGCTCTAGAAATTATTGTTCAGGATAGACTGGAATATACTACTGAAAAACCATTCTAAAGTAGTGTGTGGAATGTTTCTAACAGGTAGGAGCTATTGTTTGCAAGCTGGATCAATGCCTGGAAACCGGGCTATTGTTTACACAGAAGCAGAGGTAATTCCGCAGTTATTTGTCATCGTTCTTATCTCTCTCCTTCGCCCTTCCCCCTTCCACCTTCAACACACTGAATGACCTTGGTCACTCATTAGGGAGCTTCAGTCATTCAGTTCCTTTCAATATACCTAAATCGAAAGTCTCAATTTGTGGGAAGTTGCGAAGTTTTGTTCGCAAATTCGGTGAAAACATATTCAGTAAGGATGGAGTGATATTATTCAGTAAATTGTGTGAGGTAAAAAGTTACTGCCGAAAAACGTTTCTCTGTGATACAACACTGTAATACTGCAAAACATAAGAATTGTGTAACTAGATATTCTGCAATCGAAAATAGGCAACGTCTGATATTCGAAACCCCGACATCAAGTTCACAGTGTTCACAATTTTCACAAGATCTCTGCAAGATGATGGTTTCGTCTAATATTCCTTTTAAGAAACTTAAACAGCCGAAGCTTCAGACAGTTGAAAAATATACAAAGCATCCTGTTCCCAACAAATCTACTCTCAGGAAGGACTATCTGACCCCTTTTTTGAAGAGATGTTGGATATAATAAGGCGTGGCGTGGGAGACAGTAAGATATGGGTTTCAATAGACGAGACCACAGATGTGGCTGGAAGATATGTAGCAAATGTGATCGTTGGCACGCTGAAGGAAGACCGGCCTGGAGATACGTTCCTCCTGACATGTGAAGTGCTAGAGAAGACAAACCATTCCACCATTGCAGTTCTCTTCGACAATTCAATGAATCTGTTGTGGCCAAACGGGGCAAAGAGAGAGCACATTTTTCTATTTGTAACTCACTCTGCTCCGTGTATGGCGAAGGCAGCCAAGGAACTTAAAATGCTATACCCGAAAATGATACATGTGACATGTCTTGCACATGCCTTGCATAGGGCAGCTAAAGAAGTTAGAAGTAGCTACCCTGAAGTTGATAAATTAATATCGAACTGTAAGAAAGTGTTTGTCAAAGCTCCACTTCGCGTTCAGAAATTTCAAGGAGAAGTACCTTCACTACCCCTACCTCTCCAGCCAGTTATAACGCGATGGGGGACTTGGCTTGATGCCGCAGTGTACTATTGCAACAACTTAGATGTCGTGGAGAAGATCGTGAAGTATTTTGATCCTGCAGAATCGTCCTCCATAAAAATCACTCAAGATTTATTTTCAAGTAGCCTACTACATTAAAAACGGACCAATTTTAATTCTTTATCTGGAGCAATCACGCAACAGAAAGTTTCAGGTGCAGAACTAAGCGATGCACTGGATGTTGTAAAGTGCATTGAACAGGAATCAAAGCATGCGAAAGGAACAATAGCATCTAGAGTGTGTAGAAAATTAGAAAATGTACTGAAAAAATAGCGGACTTGTGTACCTGCGTGGAATAAGAGACATTCTTTGTGGAACCCCTCCATCTGCAGATTTCCAGGAATTTTCTCCAAGTGATTTAACTCTATTCAAGTACTCTCCCGTTACATCGTGTGATGTCGAAAGAAGTTTTTCTCGTTACAAGACGATACTCAGCGACAACAGGAGGGGATTCTCATTCAACAATCTTAAGATACATGTGGTCATAAATTGCAACAATCAGAATAATGGAGACTAGATCAGTTATGAAAGTTTCATTCAAATAACATATGTTTTGTGTATAAATTAAAACTGATTGAATATTGAGCAGTGAAAGTAACTGTAGTTTTTATGTCTTCCACAGAGTCCGTCCCTGCCTAGGAGTATGCAGTGTAACATTAACGAGTTCATGAAATATTCATCATTTTAGTTGATTTTGGATTAAAGATTTCGAAGAATTAAAACTATTTTAACTCTTAATTAATTGCAGCTTGTAGCAATCGAAATAAAAGTGTTTCTATATAACGTAGATGCTATTCATTAAGTCATATTTTGAATTTTATAGGTCATATTTTTATGTTTTTAGGTCATAAATGCATACATATTTCATACATTTTTAGGTCATAGAAATCCGCTCCCTATTTGTCAATATAGGCCTACAATACTCAAGTAATTGTAATCTTCATGAGAAAGCATGCTGAATAATAAAGCGTCTTAGAATTTTGTTATTACCGCTGTATTAATTCTTCCTTCCTCCCGCTAGTTTTAGTGCCTCTGGTCTGTAGTTCATTTTGCAGATGTTTAACGCTTAAACGCTGAAAACCGTCCATAATACATTAGGGTATGAAAATCCACAGCCTGCTTCCAGTCTCCGACCGGGTCAGGTATTGAATGAATGAAGCCCCCATCTAGCGGCGAGGATATGAACTGTGCCGGCTGCCGAGGCCTGACGCACAATACATTAGGGTATATACCTATAGAATTAATTAATATAGTCTTGGAGGAAAATTAGAGAAGATATAATTTACTTAAGCTTAGAAATCTCGGTCACTATCTATACATTCCTCGCAGCTGACTGGGAGAAACATAAGACGATCGCCTTGCGCTTACCCAGTACTACACGAGCACTATCTGGCGCGAACTTTCTCCGGCTACATCCCTATTGAAAGTCTGTGGTTCGTATAACATCACCACCGTCCCACAGCGGACGCTAATTGGAGGAACTGCTGGTGCGCCTGTGGGTAGACCTACCTCTCGCCACCTCGAGTGGTTCTACACCGAATTAGTTACGTGCTTCTTCATTGTATAGTTATATTTCCATTTCAGTAGAACATTGGGCTGTACGTATTCGAACATTCGCATTAGTGCAATAACCCGACTATTCAGTCAACAATCAAATAAATCTACGAACAAGTTGACACATTCAATTGATGAAAATTATAATAAACATAGAAACAAAGGGAAGAGAAAGCAGAAAGAAAGAAAGAAAGAAAGAAAGAGATAGGAAGTGATGCTTGTTGTGAATGTTATTTAGTGTATTTATAAGGATCTATCAGGCTGAATGGGGAAGGGGTTAACCCCATCCGACCTCTTGGATTCACTCCACCTTCGAAGCACTCGCCCACTGGACAAATTTCTGTGATTTTCGGGTACTTTTCATTTTCGAATAATTGAAATATTTGAACTGTTCGATGTACAATTAACATTCGACTATTCGAAATACTAGAGTACCGGTACTTCCAATATTTGAATGATTCGAACAAGCGAAGTATTTGGACATCTGCATTGTTCGAACATTCCAATATTCGAATGTCAAATTTGCAAATATTTGAAGTAATCTAGTCTAATATTGGAATGATATGTACAGCCCTAGTAGAATATTACTTGTAAACTGGTGCCCACTCACCACTGAATCAGGTTCAAACATTATGCGGCTGATAGTAGCCTAGTGGGTAGCGTCACTCCATGGCTGCTCTTGTCAATGCAGAGATATCTTTCTTGGGCCTGCTCTACGCATACTGCCAATTAGAACCTCGATTGCAATTGATACGATCCTCTGTTTTGCGTACATTTTGGGTCTTAAAGTTAGGAAGTAATAATTGGATTTCTGCATGGAGCTTGCTCAAGCATAGAAAGAAACATTCACCTCTTAAACTGAGGCCAGATGGGATTCCACCTTGTTTTACCCATCTCATCTTGCTGCGAATCATGTGCGATTCTGATATATTGGCCGACACATTTCGCAGCATAGCCTCATAGCCTCGCATCAAAATTTATGAAAAGTAGGAAAGAAATGTGAAACGATCTTACTCAAATAGTTTGTAAAATATGGATCTCTTCTCTCACGAATGTTGCATAGCATGTACACAAGGGATGGCAGTGCGTCTCAAGTAGTGATTCAATGGGGAAAACTTCCGGTGTAACGATTTTCACCTTTTAAAATGACAATACGGCACAGAATGCTCAAAGTTGCGACAGATTTGTGTAAGCTTTAGCACTCTGTCCTAAGTAATTTTCCAAACCGTACGTAAACTGATCCGGGGTTGATGGGAGCGATGGAACAAAGCTCACAATTGAATTGGACCACTCTGATATTAATAACTCTGAACATGAAATTGTTCCAATAAATTTGTCTATTTATTTGTCTGTCTGTCTTTCTTGGATTGGCACAACGGCTATACTTATTTAGGTGAAGTTTTCAGAGGTAGCTTTACAATTACCTCAGGCAAGGAACTTGTCACATTGTGAGTAATAACTAGGAAGCCCTAGACCAGGCTGTTCCAGCCGAGCAGCTCGCCCGTGAGCAGTGGAGTACTCGCCGCCTTGCGTGAGTAAACCTGCAACATGCAATACTGCTCTGCTGTGGGGGGTTGCCGCCACTTCTCGGTGGATACATCAAGACTGGCAGGAAGCGCATAGACTTGTGCTATGACCTTCGCCCAGTGACGTATTGGCTCCCATCTCCAGTCCCTCTCCATCCGTGCTCCGAGCATTACTGCTGAGTACTCGCGTGTACGCATACTCAAACTCATGGATTTGGAACAGCCTGCCCTAGACAGTTGGGAGCTTCAGGGAAATATAAACTAGAACCATGTCCTAGTTTATTGAATTCCGAGAAGAGACAACTTTTACACCTGTCAGTGTGTGTATTGGTCAGTCGAGAGTTCAGGCGGCTCTTGACAAATGGGTTTAGCGTATACGAGTGCACTTAACCTTCTTGATTGATAGGTCAATCGAATTATGTTGCACTGTATTGTAACATGTCTGGCTTCCTTCGAGCTGAAAACCGTTCGGAAACACTGATAGTTTTTCACCCAAACGGTTTCACCGACCTTCATAATATAGACTACTGTATTTCACAAGAACTACATTCGGACGATACATGAGAAAATAGTATCGCCCTGTATTATTTCGAAGGTCTTCCCAAACATCTTGGCCTGTATTAAGGTGTATATAAATTCAGAACCCGAAATTATATTTTCCATTTTTTTTTTCTTCCTTCAAAGTACAACCTGGTCCACAGCGTCACCAAACAGCTTGGTCTTTTTTTTTAGTACAAACTGATCACAGCGTCACCCAACATCTTGGTATTTTTTAAGTACAAACTGGTCCACAGCGTCACCAAACAGCTTGGCCTTTTTTTTTAGATTAACGGACATTAACCGAATAGTTTTGATAGCAATCATATCAAAAGCTCGCCACAATATAAGTTAATGAATCAAAGTTGCTTACTTAACCACATATACTGACAACAACACAAATCAGCATTCACAGATTGCAGTGTACAGTGTTTACCCAGAAACCGGACAAGTATTACACACCCATAATTTCAATTCTGGTATATGTAATAGTTTTTGCACGTCTTATTAAATTAACAATATTATGAACAGGAACACTTAATAGATTAGAACATTTTGACTGCAATCATATCAGAATGTCGTTACGGTAGACGATAACGAATCAGAGTGTACACAAACTTAACTATATATACAGTACTAACAACAAGAAATGCAGCATTTATAGAAGTGCTATAGACTAACGGAATACAGTTCGACACATTACATAAGTTTCAATTAGAAAGTTATATCGTAAATATTGGTGTACATAAGTGTTACATACATATCCTAAGTAAATAGGTCTGAGGATGTTCGCCTGACGAACGAAACATGTGCCATCCACTTTAATCCCCCCAATTTGTTTGAGAAGTATGTTAATAAGTGTGGAAATAATTCATGTATATTTCTTTCGGGTAGTAGGGTGGTGAAATATAATTGGGCACACTCGTGTTGACCGACTGAAAAGCAATTCAGTCAATGCCAGAAGTTATGCAACCTCTTTCTGAATCCTAGGCCCAATAACAAATATACTCCATATTCTCCCACCTCGTGGTGTAGCGGCTAGCATTCTTGGCTGTCGCCCCGGAGGCCCGGGTTCGATTCCGGACTCTACCAAGAAATTTAATTCTAATGTGAGGGCTAGAACGGGTTACACTCAGCCTCGTGAGGCAAGCCTCAGAAGAGCTGGGTTCGATTCCCACCTCAGCCATCCTGTTAGTGGTTTTCCATTTCTACTCCAGGCAAATGCCGGGATGGTTCCTAACTTAAGGCCACGACCGCCTCCTTCCCAATCCTCATTTTAATTACAAGTGTACACACACTTATAGAGACCCCACAAGTACACGGGGTTGAATGACCACGATGTCCAAGCCCCTTAAATGAAGTAGCAACAATTGATCTGCTGTCACGTATACTAATCTCATTGATACACTTCTCACGTCAACTTATTTACGAGAAGAGGGGTGCTGAACGAAAGACTAAATTGTGATGTTATTGGCTATTTCCAGTTGTTGCAGTTTTACTGGGAATGCCTTTCCCTTCCTTGTTTTGCTTTTTAATAAAATGTCGTTAAGATATTTGAATACAGCCATTAATCCCCACCAACCTTGCAGTTTCGTTTCTACATTTCACAAATCGAAAATGGCCAAGTCACTGGTGTGTGGCAGTGAACACAGAATAGGCTAAATACTAGGATAGACAATATCTAACATTTCACATTAAAATATAAATACTGCTTGTAGAAACGAAAATCAAAGATATTTTGAACGTGGACTGTCGTCGTGTTGTTACTAACAAAACTATATCACAACTGGTTAAATATGTCTATGATGTTGGCATTGAATACAGCAGTCTCGGTAATTAAAGGAGGACGGGACCGAGACTACCTCGAACTATAGAAAAACTCGAACTTCCGAAATTACAATTTTGTAAGCACTCGTAGTGAATAAAATCAAAACATTACCTGCCACGTGCACAAACAAAATGGTCCAAGACCGGACTGGGTTATTTTTATAACGTGCCGGCGATATAACTTATAGTTATTTAATTTTCCTCTTTAATGAACGGTTCGCTTTGGAAACCAAGCTGGGTGGCCATGTTTATGTTAGATGTCTGCGTGGAACCAGAGCTTTCCCAGCTCGAGGCACAGCGTTTTCAACTCCCTACCATAGCCACTGAGAGCAAGCTAACAGCGAAAAGTCATAAATATGGTCATTCTCGGTGGGTGGTACTGCGCAACGCTTGAGTCACCGGTTGTTATCGAGGAATTTGAGAGAACTATGTTGAAGATGAGAAGGAGGTGGTAGGATCGGGGAACTGCTGAACTTCGCGTTGAAAGTCAGTGTCTATTGTGTCAACAAGCACGCCGCTCGTGTTCTACTGAAACTGATGATTTGTTATCTTGGTTCATTCAAATTTTTCAGTTCGGATTTATAGGAATATTGAACTATCGAGACTCGAAATATCGAAACTCTACTGTAATGTAATAACTATAAATAACCCCTGGCACTACGGCCCATGAAGGGCCTACTAAGCGGCCGCTGCCCAGCCATTTGGCCTGCAGATATTGGGGTGACGCGTGGTCAGCCCATCAGGTCCCCTAGGCCGTTAACCATGGTTTTCGTGATCGGGGCGCTGTCTCACGGTCAGACAGCTTCTCAATTGTCCTCACGAGGCTGTGTACCCCATTCCAGCCCTCACGTCTGTTTCTAAAATCCCTGACGGGGCCGGGAATCAAACCCGGGACCTCCGGGTGAGTGGCAGGTGCGCTACCCCAACACCACGGGGCCGGCGACTGTAATGTAATACTCGACAGTAAAGTAATAGTCATCTTTTTGTTAGGAACTACGCATCGCTACCAAAATGAAATAACATTGATGAATTGGAACGTCCCGTCATAAGAAGCCTAGGGATTATTTTGAACGAAGGAAAGGTGGTCTCTGCCGAATGTGTAGACTATTCTTGTTCGAGATTGTCATCATGGTTTTTGTTCAAAGAAAATAATGCACGGTCAATGAACGTGCACTCGTTATGATTTATTATTTCAAACAGAAATAATTGTATGAGGAAGGTTGGAGGAACATCGAGATGATGTCCGTAAATATCCTAGATCTAGATGTTATATGTGGTAATGGTTTTAAATGGAATCAGGGTGGAATGAGGGTGCCCCTTGGGCTCTAATTCTGAGGGAGAGAGTGGGAGCCAGTGGTGGTGCCGAATCTAAGGGCACAAAAACTCTCTTAAATTATATATTAACTTTAGGCTATACATATTTTGAGTAAAACAAAGACAATTTAACGTTATTCAATTTGGATAGTAGGCCTCTACTCCGATAATGCAAAAATAAATGAAGTGTTCTTTCTTTTGTCTGAAAGTAGACCAGTAATTCTATTACTCAAACAAAACGTTAAAGCCGAATCGAGCACCAACAATGCGATCTTAACGTGAACTGTGGTAGCCTACCTGGCGCAGATAAATAGATGTTATTGGCACCAGTGCAATATACATCTATCTCGGTGGGGTGTTGGATCGGGTCAGTGTCTGGACAGATTGAGGGGAAGGGGTAGATAAACGGATGAGAGTGGCAATGCGTGTGACACCGATACGATGTCTTGCAATTGTACGAATTTAGTCTCGAGCCACCTCCGGCGGGAGCACCCTTTAAAACATTGAGAAGCAGTTAACCTGCATTCACCAAGGCAAACTTCTCTATTGTATTAACCGACTGAAACGTTATGTTTTACCTCTAGCAATAACCTGTCTGAAAAAGTGTGGTCTGCTGACCATCACGCCATCATACTGGTCTATTACTCTACGGCGTGAAGAACGCATTCAGCAAAGAAATCTAAACATAAAATGCTGTGGAGTGTTGTGTTATCAAAACCATGCCAATAATAAGTGAAACTTTCATGTATTAGGCCTACGTAGTCTATACCAGACACAAAACAACTGTGAACATGGGCCAGCCCAGTAGCGTGCGTCCAGCTGAGCACTGTTGCCACAGCGGAGATGGCACAGCTCTACGCTCGCACTAGACGCACGACCTTTGCCGTGAACACAAGGCGGTAAGAACATGTACGAGCTGGGGGGCCTAATCCTACGAATATCTATGCTCACAACGGAGTGCGCACAATGTGATATGAGGCAGATATAAGATAGCATACACACGTTATTTGTGCACGTGTCCACCTCCTGGTGTAGCAACCAGCATTCTTGGCTGCGGCCCAGGAGGTCCAGGTTCGATTCCCAGCTCTGCCAAGCAATTAAATTCTAGTCTGAGGGCTGGAACGGGGTACAATCAGCCTCGTGAAGCAAAACTGGGAAGATGTGAGTTGGATTCCTACCTGGAAGTGGTTTTTCTGTGGATTCGCACTTCTAATCCAGGTAAATGCCGGGATGGTACCTAACGTGCCATGGCCGCTTCCTACCCAAATCCTACCTGACTTACAAATACACACACTAGTACAGACATATCAGTGACACAGGTTATCAGACAAATTACACACACACCCAAATACACGGGGCTACATGGCCACGATGTCGCAAAGCCCCTAAAACAATCATCAACAACAACCAATGAGGTCCGGATTCGATTCACGGCTCAATCATGACATTTAGTTCTGGTCTCAGGGTTAGAACTGGGTACACTGTGCCTCGTGAGGTAAAACTGTGAAGAGGTGAGTTTTATTCGACTCAATTACAAATAAAAACATAATTGCTGATAGGCCTGCCACAAAAACACAGGTTATCAGATTTTGTGTTTTCACGTACTTCTGTATTCGAAAGTTTCTTTTAAAGGCCATATACCCTGAAAATTATATTTCTTGCCTGGCTGTGTAAAACTGTTCGACTGCCACTGGACTTGCTAAGTGACATTGTTATGAGTTCAAAACTTCAGCTCATAGCACTTTTTAAAGCTCCACTACTGAATTGATACAGCAATGCCGTCACTCTTCGTTATCTACCCTAGTGAACCTAAATATTTCAACACCTTCTCTAATTATCCCTTCAGTTCAAGGACAGATGATATCTACCGAATGGCTGGTCGTAGCGTCATGGGGTTTGGACAGTCAGTTTCAAAATTTTTAGCTCTGTAACATAGGGTCATCAAAATGATTGAATAGTTAATTATTTTCATGCGCGGAGAGAAATAACGATTTCGTACGGCGCAGCGAGCCCAGCTAGTTGAGTTAACTGGGCAACGCCGCGCTATGCTATTGGCTGGCGCGAGTGAGTGACTGAATCTGGCTCCTCCCTCATGTTCACAGTTGTTTTGACTTGACGTTACAGACAGTTAGGAACAGGGCTTCGAGTGAAAGCCGAAGTTAAACGATTGACATCGCGTCGCCACATGGTAGCTTTACTGTTGGTTACGAAGTGAGAAGCTTATTATCCTCTCTGTTTCAAAATAAATCATGTGATTGGGCCAGAGCTTATCTATATTTACGACACTTTACTAAATGTAAAATACTGTAGTGTAATATTCAACATATCATATTCTCAGAATACATTACATTGAAGTAACTCCATTTTCTGCTCACTGCACGTCGCCCTGCTGGTCTAGGGGTATGAATCCTGCTACGGGAGCGAGAGGTCACGGGTTCAAACCCCGGAAATGGCGACCTTTTTTACTTTTGTTTTATCTCTTGAAAAGATTCAAAAAGTGTATAAAAGAACCTTAGGTATGTTTCTTTTTTCGTGCGAGATTTGTACTTACTGTGTGCCAGTAATAAAAATACATCCCAGGACATAGCCCAGTGTTTAAACTTCTTCGCACCAGGCGGCCTCACCTGCAAAGCGAACAGGGGCCTCATGAGGGATGGAAAGCGAGGGAAAGATTGGGAGGGATAGGCAAGGAGGGTGGCCCCACCTCCCCAGTGGTATCCCCAAACCAGGTGTTTCAAGCTCCAGGACACTGCCCTCGCTGAGTCCAAGGAAGGGTAGCGGCTTTGGTGGCGTAGTTGGTACATGCTGCTCAAACCCGGCCGAAGCCGTCGGATTTCTTAACAGCGTTAAAAATCCCTCAGTATGCCTTTCTTCGGAGGGGAAGTAAAGCAGGCGGTTCCATGTCATAGATTTATGGCATGTAAATAAGTCTGTGTGAAGCTAAATTAAAGGTTAAAATTTGGATAACGCCCTTAGGTTCCAACGTTCGTTGCCAGGAGCCGACTGCGGTGGCGTCTAGTAACAAAGTTCTGAACTAGTAGTTGTTGATGGTGGCGTTTGGCGGCAAAAGTAGGAACTACTTGAAAAAAAAATCAATGTCTGCAGTCCTTATTTGAATTAAAAGCAGATAACACACACTAATACAGCCATCACAATTAACACCGGTTATCAGACAGATTCTACACCCACCCAAAGTACACGGGGCTACATGACGGAGTTGTCACAGCCCCTAAACTGAGGAAGCAACCAACAAACCAACCGAAGTCCGAGGGAAAAGCCAACCTGGAGGGTAAACCGGCGAAAATTAAAAAAAAAATACCTCAAACTATGTATTTATATTACCGGTATAAGTACAAGTCTCGCCCGAAAAAAAAAGAACGTTCCTAATGTTCCTTTATACACCATTTGAATCTTTTCAAGAGATAAAACAAAAAGTAAAAATGCTCGCCATTTCCGGGGTTTGAACCCGGAACCTCTCGCACCCGAAGCAGAATTCATACCCCTAGACCAACAGGCCCACGTGCGCTGATCAGAAAATGGAGTTACTTCCGTGTAATGTATTCTGAGAATATGATATGTTGAATATTACACTACAGTATTTTACATTTAGTAAAGTGTAGTAAATATAGATAAGCTCTGGCACAATCACATGATTTATTTTGAAACAGAGACGATAATAAGCTTCTCACTTCGTAACCAATTGTAAAGCTACCATGTGGTGACGCGAAGTCAATCGTTTAACTTCGGCTTTCACTCGGAACCCTGTTCCTAACTGTCTGTAACGTCAAGTGTTGTTTTGGGTCTGGTATGGTGCAGAGGTGTCACGCTCGCGTACCGCGACAAGCACGGGGCACTGTATAAGATGTGAGACTGAGGGAGCGTCATGATCGTACGTAGGGTAATCACAGATTATTCCAGTTTCTTTGCGACCAGTGTCCGAATATATTTCCACGTTGATAATGTTTTATTTTCATTAGGCCTATATATTTCATGATTCTATATGTTGTTGTTGTTGTTACCGGCCGCGGTGGCCGAGAGCGCTAACGCGCTATCTCGTGCCTCGCTGGCATCGGGAGAGCGTGGGTTCGAATCCCACCTCGGCCGTCTTGAAAATGGTTTTCGTGGTTTCCCATTTTCACCACCAGGCAAATGCCGGGACGGTCCACGGCCGATTTCCTTCCAATGTCCCTTCCCTGACCCGTCCTGAAAAGAAAAGTACCTGGCCGTTGGCTGCATTAATAAAATTATTATATGTTATTGTGTTGTTGTTGATTATTCAGGGGCTTTGCGACATAGTGGTCATGTAGTCCCGTGTTCTTCGGTGTGTATATAATTTGTATGATAACCTGTATCACTGTGATGTCTGTACTAGTCTACTCGTCATAATGCTGTATGTATAGGCGGAGGACAATGAGTTGAATATAATATTTCATGTATCTAAAGAATCATTTACAAGATATTATCATTTCTTTATTGACTTTATGTTCGACCCTGACTATTATCTGTCAGAAAACTGTACTAAAATGAGGCTCATTATAACACTATTTTTCATTATGAAACAGTTTCTCCCACCAATCAGAGCTCAAGAAACAGTTGTTTGACCAATTAGATAATTAGATGCGCTGAGTTCCACGGCCTTCTAATGTAAATCACACTTCCTGGCCTAGTGTCATAGTAGAGTAATCGAGGTGGCCATGCTCAAATACAAGGCATTCCCTGCGTCTCATGCGCTCTGTTCAGTACATAAAACTGGCGAAATCTCGACAGATATTTATGAATATTTTTGTTCGAACATAAAATAGTTATAATAATTATCGTCGAACATAAACAGTCGTATGCAACTCGCCTATAATGGTAATTAAGACACTCGTATGGAAATTATAAAACTCGCATACGCTCGTTTTATAAACATACTTGTGTCTTAATTATTGCCATTATAGGCTCGTTGCATAATGTACTATTATTACACTCCAATCACCAATGGCATTTTACAGCAAGTTGGCAGTATTTTGTAATTGTAAGTGCTATGAAAGTTTGGTAACTTTCTGTTGCACATTATTATTATTATTATTATACGCCACGAATAAGAAAAATCCTCCCACTGAGAGTTAATACGGTAATGGCGTCACAGTAGGGGTAGAGCGAGTGTACCTAAGTGACATTAAAAGGAAGACACCAGTAAATAACATATAGCCTACTTTCACTCAACTTTATGAGTAGGATCTTGCCATTTTCATGCTGTATAATTTCGTACAATTACGACGGTCAACTATTAAGGTCACATAGCCTATTGAAAGCGCACCAAGTACTGTAGAGTAATACGCAACCGTATGGTGCATATTGGTAAATGAGCAAGGATTGGAAATTTACAGTGTCGCATAACACACACTTGCATCCTAAATAAGTCAATTTACTGCCCAAAATAAGGGATCGTTTGATCGGATCGTGTCTTGTCAAGCGGCAGAAAACTCCTCGTGAGTCTGGCCGGGTAACCTGTGTTGCGATCAGGCGGCAGAACGCCTTTAGCCTGCACGGCGAGGTTTCTATGTTTGTATTTGCAAATCAAATGAAACTTGGTAAGATTTCAGTTCTCACGATGAACAAATAAGATACTTTTCCGTATGTGGACATGCTTCTCAAATGTCTCAGAGGAACAGGGATCTAAAAATTCAAAAATTACTGTCCAAGGTCCCTGAATAAGTGGTCCACTACAAACTGCAGTTACCTCAAAGCAAAGGATACTGAACTGGTCACTAGATCAATGGGTCTGTTCCCAGCCTGTGCATTAATACATCATAGAATTAATGTTCATGCCGCCACGTAAATTATAAATTGCATTTATGGTATTTGTATTTTTCTTTTCAATAATGTATCATTTGAATGCATTAATGTTCTGTCTTATAAGTACTTGAGCTAGGGCGATATTTATTAAGAGCAAGGATATGAAAGGGTATTGATGGGCCTAGCTCATGTACCGAAAGCAAATGAGGTTTTAAGTGCTTGGACAAAAAGGAATAGCGAAGCAAGACACTTAGCTTACGCACAGGGAGACTTCTTTCATTACATGATATTGCTGCAAATATCTCATACAACAATCTTAGCTCATATATTAACGAGACAAATCCTCATTAATATTGTTGGATTAAAATAATCTACAGAAATTGAAATCGAAGGGGTACTTTGTTCATATGTTTATCTATCTATCTATCTATCTATCTATCTATCTATCTATCTATCTATCTATCTATCTATATGCTCGCGTTGTTAATGCTACATGGCCTTCTCTTACACAGAACCAAGGTATACACAACACATTGTTATACTTAAAACTTAAACAGTACAATTAACTCTAGAATGAATTACTTAGTTAATTAATAATACGAAAGTACACCTCATACGTCAAGTCTATAATTTATGATTTCAATCAGAACTATTATTTAATACTATTAATAACAAAATTGTAATATTATTACTAATCTATACTGTAGTTGTACTAAGATACAGAACTTCAGTACCGTATATTAAAGACAACTATTAAGATTATTTCAAGTCAGGCAGTAACATGGTCTAACGATTATGATAATGATGCTAATGATGATAAAAATAATAGGTGGTTGTTGTAGTAGTAGAGCCACATCAGTGATTACATCGTCTTGCAAAGGCGAAATGGTGGACGAACTATTCACCTGTCTCCTATTTAAACTATGGTGCGATGAAAGCCTAGTAAACCTTTCTGCAAAATATTCAGGTGAACACATCGTAAGCCCTCCGTTCATGCAATGTAGAGCAGAATACTTTGTTTAGGTACGGATTGATGTGGGCATCCAGTTTCAGGACATATAATCGTTGTGTGCTTGCTACCTAGTTGTGAATTGATGCAACTATAAATGACGTCACAGCTGTCGGAAATGGGCATAACTAGATTGTTATAACAGTTAACTTAATTAATCTCATGTAATTTTTTTCGGGATTAGGGTATAACCCAACTCATTTAGGTACATTAGTGTTGACCGACTGAAAAGAACCAAACTTTTGTTTACTAAGGCAACACTGAAAATTGGCTTCAAACAACATAAAGTTAACTTAGTTTTAATCGGCAGAAATAGTTTCATTCTCTTAAGAGAGTTGGGGGTACGAAACATTTTTCTGTTTACTTCCATCACCTGTTTGGTCCAGGAGAGGTTGGATACAAATTAATTTATTACTGGCCGTATTTAAATATGTCCAAATTTCTCTATATTGTCACGCATGGAATATTTAGAAAATTGAATAAAACAAAAAGAAACTAGTTCGGGAGTGTCTTGTATACTGAGCTACCTGGGACAATAATTCGTTGTTCTTGTTGTTTTGAGTCTTCAGCCTTTTGACTGGTTTGATGCAGCTCTCCATGCCTCCCTGTCCTGAGCTAATCGTTTCATCTCTACATAGCTACCACACCTTACATCCGAGGCAATCTGTTTTAACATATTCTAAACTTGGTCTACCCCTACAATTCTTGTCCTCGTCCCTTCCTTCCATAACTAAGTTCGTTATTCCTGGGTGTCTTAGAGGTGTCCTACCAACCTATCTCTTCTCTTCTTTAGCAGTCGCCAGAAACATCTCTCCTCTCCCACTCGTCTTAATACCTCTTCATTTGTTATTCTATCTACCCATCTGATCTTTAACTTCACATTTAATATGCTTCTATTCTCCTCTTTTCCGCTGCACCAAGGGTCCAAGTTTCATTCCAGACAAAGGCTTTCAAAAATGACTTTCTAACACGGTACCCAAACGTATATTTGATGTCAATAGATTTCTTTCCTGTAGAAATGCTTTCCTTGCTTGAGCCAACCTACTTTTTATATCCTCTTTGCTTCGTCCATCACTGGTTATTTTGCTTCTTAAGTAACAAAAGTCTCCTACGTCCTTTAGCTTTTCACCTGCCAACTTGATGTTCATAGGGTTTTCTGATTTATTTCGGCTGCATTCCCTCATTTTTGTTTAATACTTGTTTAGTTATTGACTGTCATCATGAATTCTTTCCTCAAGATGGAGTCGATGCCATTTAAAAACACATTGAATCCTTTCGTGAATCAGCTAAGATGTTAGTCATCAGAAAATTTGAGTTGAAATTATTTTTCCTTGAATCTTTACTTCTAAAATTTTCTCTAATTCCCTTCATTGCTTTTTCAATGTATAGCTTGACAAGTATGGGTAATAAGTTGTAACCTTGCCTTACACCTTTCTGAATACAAGCTTCTCTCTCATGGCCTTCGAATAACTGTTGTCTGGTTTAATACTGATTATAAAGCCTTATAGGTCTGAGCTGATGCTGAATATTTCTCTGAAATAAGAGTTCTAAATATATATATATATATATACACATCAAAAAAAGTTTTGCATCACCTCGGTTCCCAGATCTCCGGCATATAGACGTTGACTGTGTATATTGTATCCAAGATACAGTCCCTTTGACTGTTCATAGATGTCACTAAAACTGCTCAAAGATGTAAACAACCATGCATGAGCAGGGCCTATTAGACGGAGGGGGTACGACAGCCGATCAGTTCCAGTCATTCCACCAGGACGAAGGTACGCTGCTCATGTTGTCTGTAGTTCTACCATGCCTAGAAGGTCAATACCGCAGTTCGATCGCGTCCGCATTGTTACTTTGTGTCAAGAAGGGCTCTCAACAAGGGAAGTTTCCAGGCGTCTCAGAGTGAACCAAAGCGATGTTGTTCGGACATGGAGGAGGTACAGAGATACAGGAACTGTCGATGACAGGCCTCGCTCAGGCCGCCCAAGGGCTACTACTGTAGTGGATGACCGCTACTTACGGATTGCCGCTCGGAGGAACCCTGACAGCAATGCCACCATGTTGAATAATGCGTTTCGTTCAGCCACAGGACGTCGTGTTTCAACTCAAACTGTGCGCAATAGGCTGCATGATGCGCAACTTCACTCCCGACGTCCATGGCGAGGTCCAGCTTTGCAACCCCGACACCATGCAGCGCGGTACAGATGGGCCCAACAACATGCTGAATGGACCCCACGGAATTGGCATCACGTTCTCTTCACCGATGAGTGTCGCATATGCCTTCAACCAGACAATCGTCGGAGACGTGTTTGGAGGCACCCTGGTCAGGCTGAACGTCTTAGACACACTGTCCAGCGAGTGCAGCAAGGTGGTGGTTCCCTGATGTTTTGGGGTGGCATTATGTGGGGCCGACGTACGCCACTGGTGGTCATGGAAGGCTCCGAAACGGCTTTACGATACCTGAATGACATCCTCCGACCCATAGTGCAACCATATCGGCAGAATATTGGAGAGGCATTTGTCTTCATGGACGACAATTCTCGACCTCATCGTGCACATCTTGTGAATGCGTTCCTTCAAGATAACGACATCGCTCGACTACAGTGGCCAGCATGTTCGCCAGACATGAACCCTATCGAACATGCCTGGGATTTGTTGAAAAGGGCTGTTTATGGACGTCTTGACCCACCAACCACTCTGAGAGATTTACGCCGAATTGTCGTTGAGGAGTGGGACAATTTGGACCAACAGTGTCTTGATGAACTTGTGGATAGTATGCCACGGCGAATACAGGCATGCATCAATGCAAGAGGACGTGCTACTGGGTATTAGAGGTAGTGGTGTGTACTGCAATCTGGACCACAAATGCTGAAAGTCTAGCTGTATGATGGTACAACATGCAATGTGTGGGTCTCATGAGCAATAAAACGAGCTGAAATGTTGTTTGTGTTGATCTCTATTCCCTTTGTATTTAACGGTTCCGGAACTCTTGGAACCGAGGTGATGCAAAACTTTTTTTGATGTGTGTATATATATAAATTGTGTGCCTTGAAACCATGGCGCACTAGAGCTGGGCATTCGCGTGGCTATGCAGCGTGGGTTTCACCTGGGCTAGAGTGCATCAGAGACAGAGTTTTCGGCTCGTCCACGAATATTTCTGGAAAAGCAGGAACGTGCTGGGCTATTCGCTCGCGGAACGCCAGCCGAGTCTTGGCCACCGAGAGAGAAGGCCATAGCGGTCCGCTGTGACGCCACGGTCCGTCGATTTAGTCCTCACAGTTACCCGAACTCAAAGACCGTCACACCACTTGATATAGTGTTACTACCGTACTATTCTGTAAAATATTTTAATAACTATTGAATGAACGAGTACCTGCACAGCACTTACAACTATCAGAAACCTTGACGATTATGGATAGCATTCGCTAAGCCTCGTCGTAGAGGAATATTTTTGACATTTTTCGAAACGGAATAATCTAGTATTAACTTTTGTGCGTCCGAAGAGAATAATTATAACTGTAGAACTGTTCTGCTTGAAACGCGGCTTTTATTTATTTATTTATTTATTTATTTATTTATTAATAAAAGTAATTCGAATAGCCTATATACTTCACAACGCGATGGTTGGAATATCGGCAGTCGGAGGTACACTTTAAATTGAGGAAGTTGTTATTTTTTTCGTTTTTGTCTTTTTTTTTCTAAATGGCTCGTGAACATATTTTAAATCAGTGCGTTCCTTGTGCTATTAGCACTATCCACTATACTATAATATATCTGTGCAACAGAAATGACAGACCTAAGGAAATGTACAGTTTTGAAGCCATTTTCCAGTGTTCCCTATACAAGCTGTTAGTTGTAACTCTTCAGTCGGTCAACACGACTGGGCGGAGTTACAAAGTAGGCTATCTAATATAATTTAAAATAAAATAGAAATAATAAGTAAATAAACAATCCTGAAATAATCTTGAACTTCTCACTTGATATAGGCTATGGCACAGGGTTGAACGAGATGGGATAGTACTTATTCACTCAATAACTCTTTCTACATTCGGTACTAAGAAACAACACCTCTAGCCTACATTGCAGTTTAATCTGTGTTTGCGAATTAATTTTCTAACAACGGCAATATAATTGTGTAGATATGATCATATAATCTTCATTGCGTCGACATCCTAAACTCAGTGCAAAAAAAAAAGGGTTAAAATATTTAAAAATTTTCATGATGCAGTAATTTTCTTTTGAGATGAAGTGATTGTACTCCACTTTTCGTAGCACATATATTTTTGAGTTGTATTTGTATTTTTTAAAATTAGCAAAATTTACCGCCAGAACATTCATCGGCAGACCAAATTCAGCAATGATCCTAAATCCCCCCCTTATCAATGAAGGATATTTTATATTATATTACATTATAGGCTATTATAATATTAATATTATTCTCACCTTTATCAGTGAATAATAATATAAGTAAGGAAGATTGTAGTTCAACGTGACCGTTAATCTCGCGATCATAAGCCACGGGACCTCCTTTTTACGTGGAATCCGAACCACAGGAGATGGCATTTCACTTCGAAAATCTCACATGCCTAAGCGGGAATCGAACCCGGTCCGCACTGGTGAGAGGCAGACAGCTTTAGCACTGTGCAACCACGCTCCTTTTTAACAATAATATATTATACTACATTACGTTATATTATACTATTAATATTATTCTCCCCTTTTGCAGTGTATAATAATAATACTGTATTACATTACACTACGTTACCGGTATATTATAATATTAATATTATTCTCATCTTTATCGGTGAATAATTTGTGGTTCCGGTGCCTACAGTACTGTATGTGTAAAATCTGTTAGGCGATCTAGATAGGCAATGCTCGTCGGCTATACAGTATGAAAGCAAACACGCCCCCCCCCCCCCCCCCCCCCCCCCCCCCCCCCCCCATAAATGGACAGATTCTGTTCATTTTAGTTTCATGTATGAATTATAAATTACCTTACCATTTGTGGGGTCAAAATTATACTATTGTTATCAAATATAAAATATTGAAAAACAATTTATAATTTTGTTGTATACTGACACATAAGAATTGGGGGTACCCTGATGAACATGTAGTTACAGTTTACGGTCGGTCAACACGCTCTTGCCCAATTAGATTAATACCAATAGCCTAATGTTATTTGTTTTACGTCCCTTTTAACTACTGCGGCTTTTAGAGACGCCGGGGTGCCGGAATTTTCCCCGAAGGGATCTTTAATGTCCCAGTTAATCTACTGACACGGCTCCCTCGCATTTGCACATCTTCAATTGCCAGCTGACTGCGCCTGGATTCGATCCTGCAACCTTGGGAACAGCAGGCAAGAACGTTACCGTTGAACCTCGCAGCCAATTAGATTAGGCGAGGTAACTATATACCGTATATACGAGACGTTCCTGAAATAAATTACATAGCCTATAAATATTATTCACTGATACAGGGGAGAATAATATTAATATTATAATGTAATATAATAAAGGGGCAGATGAACTCGTAGTTCCGCCCCTTAAAACTAACTGACTTTAATAATAAAGAATAATATCAATCAAAATCACTCTTGAATCCATTTCTGCCGAAGTTCAGATTCCTTTATGAAGGAAAAGAGTGCCACTTTTAGTCCATTCCTATAGTTGCTGTTGCAGTTCGGCACACAACAACTATGTGGTATTATCTCACAACTATTCCACTACACAAACTACTACACAGAATATTCCACTAGTACTGTAGTATAACGCAAATGTTGGTAACCCAAAATCACCACACGAGCAATGTCGAAAATGGAAAGACTACACTGCTCCACTGACCACTCCAATGCCTAGCACAGGGCGAATAAACCGTTAGCGGAGGGTGAAGGGAGAGAAATTACGAAAATAGCTGGATCCACGATAGTGGGTGTTCTAGAAGATAGCCTACTTTCCTGGTGACGTCACAAGATGGCGGTGGTGACGTCACCCTTAGCCTACTTTCCTGGTGACGTCACAACGAGGTGTGATCAAAAAGTTCCAAAATGTTGAGCCATAGCCTACTTTCCTGGTGACGTCACAACGAGGTGTGATCAAAATGTTGACTCATAGCCTACTTTCCTGGTGACGTCACAACGAGGTGTAATCAAAAAGTTCCAAAATGTTGATTCATAGCCTACTTTCCTGGTGACGTCACAACGAGGTGTGATCAAATAGTTTCAAAATGTTGACTCATAGCCTACATACTAACCCGCCATACATTCAGGGGCAAAGCCGATATCTCCCGAACGCATGGTCGGATTTTGACGAATGAGGTGTCGTTGAACTCGGGCTGACACACCCTTTCCAATGGATAACCTATTTCCACCCCAAAATAAAACCTACCCCTACTAGGGGGTGAAATTGTAATATTTTAGAAAATCTGGCTTTCCAAGTGCGACATGTGGGAGTTTGAATATTAATAGGAAATTAAACGTTGTTGCACATAAAGCGCATGCGTACAGCCGATGGCCGCTATGAATTAACATGCTTGTTTTTTTGTTTTTACGCATGCGCAGTTGTTTTTTTGTAAGAGGGCGGGCTTTTTGAAAAAATGATTTATAAAAAGGGGTTTTGGTGGTGAGGAGAGAGCTAGATAGTCGCCTACTTTCCTATGAAGATTGCCAATATCTCACGAACGCATGATCGGACTTGGACCTATGACATGTCAAATGGCTTGTCTCAAAACTCTCATTATTGTGGTAATAGGTTCAAGTTTTTGAGAATGAGGGGACAGATTTGTTGGGGGGTAAAACTATGATTTTAGACTTTTTGTTATATCTTGCAAACTAATAAAGGTACGGATGTATACGAGGTGTCAAACAACTCGGGGCGACACTCTCGTTTGAATGTATTATTCATTTTTGTCAAAAGGGCCTAACTGTACTTTTGTTAATATCTCGCTAATTAATAATCAGATAGGGTCAAGTGAGGTGTCATAGAACTCAGGATGGCCAACTCTTTCCCATGGTCAATGAATTTACCCAAAAGACCCAAAACAACAAGGTCATTGATCTGAGATTTTATAAACTAATCATCAGAGAGGGTCAAGTGAGGTGTCATAGGATTTAGGATGGCCAACCCTTTCCCATCGATGAAATGCCGGGACGTAATACGACAATTCGATTTTTTTCAATGTGGCCAACCACGATAGCCATGCTCCCAAACGCATTAGTCGATATTTCAATGAACCATGAATCGCAGAGGCTTATGCCATGGTTTGTAGCAGGCAATCAAACCCGAGATACTTGCCAAAGCCTAGCGCACTAACCAGTTAGCTATGGGATGTGAAACAGTGTCGGCTGCTAAAGCCTGTCGCACTTTCCTGGGGAAATGATTAAATGAATAACCGATGAAATGAAATAATGGAAAGTGTTGCTCGACTGAGCGATCAGGGAATGGAATGAATGAACCCCCCATTTAGCAATTGAATGTGAAACACTGCTGGCTGCTAAAGCCTATCGCACTTACTGGTTAAATGATTAAATGAATAACCGATGAAATGAAATGATAGTGGAAAGTGTTGTTCGACTGAGCAATCAGGGAATGGAATGAATGAACCCCCATTTAGCGACGAGTATATGAAACCGTGCAGGCAGCTGAAGCCCGTCACACACTCTTGGAACAATGATTAAATGAATAACAAATCTAATGAAGTGATAGTGTAAAGTGTTGCTTGACCAACTGGGTCACGGAATGGAATGAATCAAATCCTCATTTAGCAGCGAGGATATGAAACGGTGCTGGCTGCTGAAGCCTGTCGCACTCCCCCTGGGGTAATGATCAAATGAATGACATATGCAATAAAATGATAGGGGAGAGTGTTGCTAGAATTAAATGGTGACTGGGGAAAAATTGGAGTATCCAGAGAAAAAGAAACCTGTCTGCTTCTGCTTTATCCACCACAAATCTCAGATACAGTGATGGGATTTGAACTATGGATCCAGCAGTGAGAGGCCAGCGTGCTGCCGCCTAAGCCATGGAGGCTTCAAGGCATGGCTGTGATGATGGGAAAAATCAAGTGTAAGGATGGCCGCTGAGCTTAAGACATGACATTGACAGGGTGTGGGTGGAAAAATTGGAAATAAGAAATGCCAACCACAGGGCATGTATTAATCGGGAATTGAACCTGGATTACACTTACCAGTTATCTGCTGCGCTCAAATAAGAATAAACGTTAAAACATTTTTTAAGTATATTATATGTGTGTGTATTATGATATTTCAGTCTCAGCTCTCAACTACAAATGACTCACTGAATTCCCTTGTGTTAACGCCAAAGTGCAGAGTGTGTAATACGCATTATATGACACTTCCGGTAAAATAACAAACAGCCTGCAGAATGGCTAGTGAGTGTAGAGCCTCCATAGAATAACGCTAGCGACTTGAAGTTGAGAGGTGCTATTCCAACATTTGATCAATGACAAAATGTGGAAACTATACAGAAAACCACCTTCAAAAATGACTGAGGTGGGAATCGAACCTCTTATACTCATTTGGGATACCCAAGGCTGACTAGACTTTGTTTCGATCCAGAAACCAGAAATTACATTTTGTTCTAGAGCCTGGAATCAAACCTGGGAAAGAGGGATGGGAAGAGTGATTGGGTTTGAAAAGGGGATGGAAAGGAGGTGGCTGTGGCCTTACAGGAGGTATCATTCTAATATTTGCCCAAAGACAAAGTGGAAAACCACTTGTAGGATAGTTGAGGTGGGAATCGAACTGAAGACTCAAACAACAACATGTAGAGCTCACCAAAATAATGTTGTGTAACGGTAAATGTTCATCAACGAACAGTAATGCATTACTAAAACCCATGACATGATTCCTAAGAGGTTTTCTAAAATTATTTTAAAATGTCTTTAACCCTATATTAAACACCCAGTTCCCAAGACTCATGACTGCAATGTTATGGTAAAACAAACAAAAATCTATATTTCAAAACAAGCAAGTGGATTAGTCAATGTATACTGGAAAAAGTTTTGTAGACACTCAAGTCCACAAGAATAATTAAATTAGTAACTGTCAGGTTGGCCGAGTGGTTAAGGTGTTTGCCTTAAGATCAAATTTCCTGTACAAGGAAGCAAGGGTTTGAACCCCTTACCTCACATAACGATTGCCTGAACATGGTTTGGCCACACTGTATTATTATGATACTGGATACACAACCCATAGATAGTGTGTATTGTTTAAGACCACTCTCTTTCTGAACATAGTCAAAGACTGTTGATGATTGCATTAATAGTGGGACATGGGGATAGCAATTAAGAAAAACAGACAATACCCATACAATATTTTTATTTATTTAATGTAAGTACTTGTACAATAGTTACATACAATATACATTTCTATTTTCTCAATTACTATTTAGTCCCTTTTGATCCTCTTGCATATGAAGAGTAGATAACCTTGTAGTTCAGCCCCTTAAAACAACACCACCACCACCACCACCTTTTGCATAGTCTGTGATGTTGATGACTCTTGAGATGTGGAAGATGGATTAAACATAACTTTTACAACAGGGGTTAAATGTTGCTCAATAAACACTGCACAATTTTGAGTAGCATCATTTTTTTCTTGTATCGGTACTAGCTTTTTAGCATTGTCATGATTTTTTGTTGACACTAACAGTGTTTCATCTGGTACACCACATTGATGATCACTCACACTTAAAACCTCACCATTTCTACTTTTTAGATTGCCTCGACATCTTTTTGACCTCTTT
The DNA here is from genome assembly GCA_946902985.2 of Meconema thalassinum. Classification (NCBI taxonomy): domain Eukaryota; kingdom Metazoa; phylum Arthropoda; class Insecta; order Orthoptera; family Tettigoniidae; genus Meconema; species Meconema thalassinum. The sequence continues at coordinate 878,470,871 of OX336389.2, read as the reverse complement.
TGAGCATCGCCAAAATATTATTCCTTTTACATTTTCAAGATTATAGTTATAAGAGTAGCCTTTATAGAGTACACGTTGTTTACCTTTGTTAGTTGTAGTAAGTTCCATAGTAGCAACTAACCTGTTAGTATGATTTGCTCACTACAAAGGTTATAACTGTTGTGATAATAAAATCATTCAGCGTTGGCTTTATATTTAATATACAGTCTGAAGTGACAGCAAAAGCAAGAACAAAGTGGTAGCAAAGTGGTGGAAAATATTACATGTATTGTTAAGAAATAGTTTAAGCAGTTATGTGGATCCATTACATAATAATTTTGGCACGACGAAGCTCATTGTTTATATCCGATAGTTCTTCCTCATGTTCAGTATAACCAGTGTTTATAGGCATGCAATTGCTGAAGCCGCCGGATTAGCTTACTCGGATTGTTCCAGTAGACTAATTTAACAAAATGATGTTTTGGTGTAAACAAAGCATTACCATTATCATTTTTATCATCATCATCATCATCATTTTCATCATTATAATCATTACTATTACTATATAGTCCTTTTTGATCCTTTTGCAATACCACATTTTGCACAGTCTGTGTTGCCTTTGATAGTGTTGGGAGTTTTTCAGACATTCACAACTGTCCTAATACAACTTTCTGAGGAAATGATAAATGCTTTTTAACAATTAATCCACGATCTTGAGCTGCTATATATTTTTTCAGACTAGTGTTTTAGCATTTTAAAGAGTTTTTTTTAACAGCAACGATGTTTTATCTGTTACACTAATTTGATGATCACTCACACTTAAGACCTCACTATATTTACTTTTCAGCTCACCTCGACACTGTTTTGAACGATGTTTTGAACAACGCCAAAAAACAGTTTCATTTTTATTGGTTCGTTTTACAATATATGTATATCCTTTATAGTATGCATATGGCTTACCATAGCTATTCGTTGATACTTCCATGTCAATTGTCAAGCATGAACTAATCTCTAGTAAAGGTCACCCGATAATATAAATAATAGTTTAAAGTGGGTGCAAAAATGGGTGCAGTTTATAGTAGGCACAGTTTTTACTAGAATGTGATTTGAGTGAATGTAATTTCTAAACCCAAGTAGTGAGTAGTCAGTTGGTTTTGATCTATGCACGCGTAAAAATGTCACATACACTGGTGATTGATACTCAAGGCTTTAAGGTCAACGAAAACAAGTATATACTTAAAGGGTGGCTATTATCGATTGCATAACATGCGGTCACCAAAACTATTTCATTTTATGTTTAAACCACCGTTTCCGCTAGAGTTTCAGTCTCTTAAAGATCAAAGACAGACCCAGTGGATACTAACCCATCTAGGATTGCAATGGAACAAAAGAACCATTCCCTATAAATACTTAGCTGACGGGGGTGGGACTTTTCATTAAACCAAAACATTTTCCTTATTTTCCAGCCCCCCCCCCCCCCATCCAGTATGCAGTCTTAAAGCAAGTCTTAACTTGTAGAACATGTCACATGACAAGGATAGGTAAAGTTAGGTTATGTTAGGTGAGCTGAGGTTAAGTCTTAAAATAATCCCTCTCTGTCATGTACTTGGTGTAAACATTGACACTGAAACTTCGTGATATCAAAAGTGATCTGAGGTTAGGTTAGGCCTAGCTAACTGGTTAGCGCGCTAGGCTTGGGCTTGACGTATCTCGGGTTTGATTGCCTGCTACAACCCATGGCATAAGCCTCTGCGATTCATGGTTCATTCAAATACATTTGCAAGCATGGCTATCGTGGTTCGCCACATTGAAAAAAAAAAACGAATCGTCGTATTACGTCCTGCCGTTTCATCGATGGGAAAGTGTTGGCCATCCTAAGTCCTATGACACCTCACTTGACCCTCTCTGATGATTAGTTTATAAAATCTTAGATCAATGACCTTGTTGTTTTGGGTCTTTTGGGTAAATTCATTGACCATCGGAAAGAGTTGGCCATCCTGAGTTCTATGACACCTCACGTGACCCTCTCTGATTATTAGTTAGCGAGATATTAACAGAAGTACAGTTAGGCCCTTTTGGCAAAAATAAATAATACATCCAAACTAGAGTGTCGCCCCGAGTTGTTCGACACCTCGTATACTTCCCTACCTTTATTAGTTTGCAAGATATAACAAAAAGTCTAAAATCATAGTTTTACCCCCCAAAAATTCTGTCCCCTCATTCTCAAAAACTTGAACCTATTACCAAAATAATGAGGGTTTTGAGACAAGCCATTTGACATGTCATAGGTCCAAATCCGATCATGCGTTCGTGAGATGTTGGCAATCTTCATAGGAAATTAGGCGACTATCTAGCTCTCTCCTCACCACCAAAACCCCTTCTTATAAATCATTTTTCAAAATGCCCGCCCTCTTACAAAAAAAAAAAACAAGTGCTCATGCATAAAAACAAAAAACAAGCATGTTAATTCATAGCGGCCATCGGCTGTACGCATGCGCTTTATGTGCAACAACGTTTAATTTCCTATTAATATTCAAACTCCCACATGTCGCACTTGGAAAGCCAGATTTTCTAAAAAAAATTACAATTTTCCCCCCTTGGAGGGGTAGGCTTTAGTTTGGGGTGGAAATAGGTTGTCCATTGGAAAGGGGGTGTCATCCCGAGTTCAACGACACCTCATTCGTCAAAATCCGACCATGCGTTCGGGAGATGTCGGCTTTGCCCCTGAATGTATGGCGGGTTAGTATGTGACGTCACCAGGAAAGTAGGCTGTGAGTCAACATTTTGAAACTTTTTGATCACACCTCGTTGTGACGTCACCAGGAAAGTAGGCTATGAATCAACATTTTGGAACTTTTTGATCACACCTCGTTGTGACGTCACTAGGAAAGTAGGCTATGGGTCAACATTTTGAAACGTTTTTATCACACCTCGTTGTGACGTCACCAGGAAAGTAGGCTATGGGTCATCATTTTGGAACTTTTTGATCACACCTCGTTGTGACGACACCAGGAAAGTAGGCTATGGATGACGTCACCGCCGCCATCTTGTGACGTCACCGCCGTCATCTTGGCCGCCATCTTGTGACGTCACCAGGAAAGTACGCTATCTTCTGGAACACCCTCTGCCCCCCTACTCATGCTGCGTGACGTCACAAGCATTTCGTCACCCAGCGAACTGGCCTTGTCTCTCGGTGGTCATGGCCGAGTGGCGACTGCAAGCGGCCGGGTGGAACCACGTGGCAGTGACCTTGACCACGACGTACTTACACTTCTCGTACCGTTTTTGGCCGGTGAGCACAGATTGCGCAGTCGTACAGAGGATAGGTGGTGAACCTCAGGCATGTGCAATTGATACATGAGTTGCTTTCCGCGCAACTGAAGACTCACGTATCAATTGCACATGTGTGAGGGTCGCCGACTGTCCTCTGTATGATCCGATACTAGAACTGACCGGCCAAAAATCGTGCCGTGGAATGTACTTGTCGCTTGGCACTCGGACGATGGACGATAGGAAGGAAGTTTTAGTCTCAGTTTTTGTTTTGTTACATCCGTTATTACCATACGATACAGTACTTATCTGAATTTCAAATAACACTGTACCCTCGTATCTTTGTTAAAGGTGCACAGTGAATTTCAAAAATTGCGCTCTATGATAGAAGTGGAAGTGAAAGAAGCTACCGCTTGGGTATAAGTGAATGTTTTGGGATCCGAGTGAAGCAGATTGCAAGTGAGGCCGCGTGGAGGGGTCTCTTGGGCTACACTTGGTTGCGCAGCATTATGGCTCACTATGTTGGATGTTCTGGGATCCGAGTGCTGCAGATTGCAAGTGAGGCCGCGTGGAGGAGGTCGCTTGGGCTACACTTGGTTGCGCAGCACTATGGCGCACTATGTTGGTGAAGGGGGTAGTGACATCAAGAGACCGGGATCGCCAGTAGCCTATAGGCCACATGAGCTGCGCTGCAACTGTTCATTGGAATGCTGCGATCTCCGAACTTGCTGCAGCTGCCCTCGTGACCACGGCGCAAGATTTAACGAGCATGGCTACGCCAAGGGGCGAAAATGTAATATGGGCTGTGATTAAACTTAGGTTTATTGGCCTCCGAGGCAGCTAGAAGTTTCCACGATTTTGAAGGGATAAGTCGGAAATATGTGCAAAATTATTGACATTCGGGAAAGTTTGACTGGGAGTGGCAGAAAGATGATTTCAACACACAACAGGACACCAGATTAGAGGAAGAGGTTTATAGGAATCCCTTTTATACTGCTGCTAATTTCAATGCAGTTGTTAATTTTCCTGGCCGCGGACGGTCCGTGAGAAATCGTTTAAAGGCTTCCAATTTGAGACCTCGACCTGACATTCTTAGAGAAATTCGCAATGAGGAGCGTTTAGTGAGCGTTTTCCAGTAAGAAATGATCGGGATTGGAAGAGTGTAATCTTGTCTGATGATGTCCCCTTTTCCCAGAGACCCGATTCGGCCACAGATACGGTGCAGTGGTATTGTGTCCTTGTGTTGTTGACGGTGAATTTCCCAACGTGGAATGGGCAATATCAACGGTTGCTGGAACGGTGTGGGGTCTTAATGCTAGATTGTTGTATCCTAATGGAATTCTTCCAATTTCAGCTTGATAATCATCCAGCTCACACACCGCGACTGGTTTGCGAGGCGACAGGATACCTAACTGGTAGACTGTTCTCGTCGTTCACCGAACTTGAACTCAATTGAAAGTATGTTGGAACAAGTAAAGAGCTATACGTGGGGGAAATTGGCCCAATCCCCCTCCAAGACGTCCTGATAATTTGTGGAAGCTCGTCCAAGATGTCAGGGGTACGGTGGCTGCAAACAAAAGTTACTTGGTGAGGCGAGTTGAATCCATGCCCACTCGATTGTAAGATGTCATCGATTTCGAATGAAAATTTAAATATACTGAATTGTGGCTTTTTTTAAAACGTTTAATGGTTTGAATTTTCTAAGGCAGATGTCAGAAGTTTTTGTTTTGTTTAAGCCACAGAATCTATTTTTGAGAGTATTATCTTTCATTCTTTATATTTGCAGCCAAATATCATAATTAATAGTTATAACGCCATGGCATGATAATAATATCATGATACTGGTGTTGGTTACTAAAAGTAGCATAAGAGGAACATAATCAATTATATATTTAAAATCAGCCCATAACGTTACATATATGCCATAAGAATTGCATGCAGAAGTGCTTCATCTTAACTGTTGGTATCTGGCCACGTCAGACAGTGGTTCAGGTACATTTTATGGTACATTACGAACGCACTGAAGGGGTACTTAGACTAACGAGTGCGGCCAGTTTCATTTTTGGTGTACAATCCGTAAATAACAATAATTTTTAGTCTACTATTATTATTATTATTATTATGCAACATGGTAATACTCTTCGTCATATGACTGACATTAATTGTATACCGTCGTGTGAGCTCGAAAATAGCTGCGTGACAGTTCGTGAATAGGTCCATTTCAAGGCATGTCGTCTATGTATCTAAGCAAGCCAGTGCCAGTGTGGCGTTGTCGACAAGATGCTGGATTGATGATTTACGCTCTACCATACTCATGGCTCGAATCCCACTTCGTAAACCTACTACTCGTTGCTATTTTTTGGTTTGTTTATTCTAATTAAGCTTTTAATTATGCAGTACTTGTATTTTTTCTGCAAATTAATACAATCCGTACGATTTATACACACTACTTCCGGTCATAATGACGACCCTGTTGTGTAGGTCTTGCCTAGGAGGTCTCGGGTCCAATTATGGACCTTTTCAGGGATTTTAGAACTATATTAGGGCTGGAGCAGGATCAAATAAACTTCGTGAGGGCAATTGAATAACTGCCTCATCTGAGAGGCAGAGACCTTTGTTGGGATTCGTATCGTGGTTAATTACTGGTCGTGAAACAACGGTACGTCTTAGAGCACAGCCATCTTTATTGCACTATTTACAAAGAGTAAAGAAAACACGAAGAAAAAAATACATAGAAATAAATCAAAGATGTTCAGCTTCTCAATCTTCCACATCCAGCCCACCCTGGCCTATTTCGAGAGGGCAGACCAGCTGTACAGGCCGACTGATCTTGGCCCCGTTGGCCATCTGAAGATGAGGGTTCGTATCTTGTTGTCTCTGCCTGGTCGCCTTTCAGTGATTCGCGCCTTCTGCCATATATGTCTAGGTCGCAGGTCGTCCTGCAGTAGTACGATATCTCGTACTCGGCACTCCTTCGGCTTTCCATTTGGGCGGCGTACTTCGTGGTAGCTTCTCAGATCAAGAAGATACTCATTCCTCCATCTCTTGAGGAAGTCACCTGAATTTTATCTCTGAGTCTCCTCTCCTTCCTCAGGTCTATTTGGGTCGTGGGTTCGGAGACGTTGGGTAGGGTAGTCAGTCGTGCACCAGTCGGAGTCAGTGTCTCAGAGTTATCTTGGATTATAGGTCGTGAGTTAATGGCGGCTTCTACTTCCACCAATAGAGTTCTCAGTGCCTCCTCACTAATTAGAGCCTTTCCCAATACCTTCCTTAGGCATCTTTTAGTCGTACCCACCATTCACTCCCACCAGCCTCCCCACCAAGCCGGCCGTGGTGCTATAAATTTTCACTGGACTCCATTGTGGGCGAAGTGCTGGCTCGTTCGTGGGCAGTGAAGACTTGGCTGAGTTGGGTAATTTCTTCGTGTGCTGCCTGGAACGTTCTAGCTTTGTCCGAGTATATGGTGTTTGGAAGTCCTCTTCGTTCCGCAAATCGTCTGACAGCCATCAGAATCTTCTCCGTAGTCATGTCCAAAGCCAGTTCAAGGTGAACGGCCCGTGTAGTTGCACATGTGAAAAGCGCAATATACGATTTATGGACGAGGTTCCCCACCTTAACGAGTAGTGGTCCTGCAAAATCCACGCCAGTAACTGCAAATGGCGTAGTATGTCGCACACGTTCTGGAGGCAACGGGGCTTCGATCTCGTTACCTTGATGGCTTCTGGCGATCTTACACGGTAAGCATGTGTAGATAACCTTCTTGACAGCCTGGCGTGCCTTGAGGATCCAAAATTCTTCGCGTAGTACAGAGAGAACGATTTGTACTCCAAAGTGGTGTAGCCGTATGTGAGTCTGGAGGATCATCAACTTAGTGAAGTGGTGTGCACCATCGAGCACTAGAGGATGTCTCTGCTGCATTGGCTGGTCTGCATGGTGGAGGCGCCCTCCCAGTCGAATAAGGCCGTCCTGTAAGAAGGGGTTGTAGCGGGCAATCCTGGACTTCCCAGACAAGTTCCCTTCTCTTATCAGAGCGTCGTACTCTTCGGAAAAGCACTCACGTTGGACTGTGCGGATCCAGCACAATCGGGAAGCCTCGAATTCAGGTGCAGTGAGATTACCGTAATTTTTCTCTGACTGATTTTGTTCTAGAAGCGTAAAATCCAACCTATGATATGCAGTATTTTCCAATAACTGCTTAATCTGGAAGCAATGATGACAGGTTCCGTTATAACGACATTAAGTGTTTGCTGATGCGTCTTTCGAGTCTCTGGAAGTGAGACATTAGGCCCACTGCTGTGGAGCAACGAGCTAGGATGATCGGCTAGCCATGGAGACCCATGCCACCAAAGTGAAGAAGACTATTGCTTTTGAGGATATTCCTCGTGACAAGAGGTCGGCTGGATTATCATGGCTCGGGCAGTGGGTAGTTTATTGGCTGAGGAATAACCCACCCACCAAGGGAAGATGATTAAGAAAGGGAAGTAGATTTTGGATTGTAGAAAAAGGATAGAAAGATAGGAGGAGAGTCCCACAAAAGTTATGAATTTGACTTTCAATACATTTAAAGGTGGTTGCCACCGAAAATCCGTGCTCGGATACCTAAAGTGGGTACGAGCTTGGTCGAAGCTGACGGGAACCGCAGCTAAGACTTGGGCAATTTGCCAGAGAAAGGCTTTAGCGTATTTCCTCCCAAGCACGAATAAAAGTACTATAGGGAAGGGTGATGGTCTGGCCGGACAGATAGTAAAAGCTTTATTGAGTATGAACGAGGGCATAAACCTAGGAAGAGCTAGGAAAGCCAGGATCCTGCCTAACTGTAGTATCAGAGAAATGATGAATCCAAAAACAAATATTTAATTTATTTAACAATTTAAAGAAGTTAATATTTTTGACAATTAAATATTTTGCAATCTTGTTAACAATTTGGGGTCGCAGACCTCCAACAACATTCAAAAATTGCTCCAGGCAAATAACAATTCTTAAGGTTTTAAACCTAGTACTAAAACCTTGATAAGATTTTAAAGAGGGCAATGAAATGATTAAAGTTTAAACATTAAATTGAGTACAAGGAGTGTACTATAAGAAATTTCTGAAAGAACATTCTAGAGAGAATAACAAATTCGAAAATAACAACAAGGAAAACATAAAGCATACAATAGAAGTTACTACAACTTCTTATATTTAAACAGAATTACTTTATGAGAATTATACAAAAGAGGGCAGGTCACTTACTGTGAAGAGGTAATCAAAAAGAAGGTTCTAGACTTCCTATGTTTAATTAGAAATCACGAGCCAAATGGGGCAGTTTACATTTCGTGAGACCTAAAAATAACTCACTCAAGAGTTGAAAGAATTGTTTTTCTGATAATAGAGAAAAAACAATGTAAACTTAAACCGTGTATAAAACACGTAATTATACAAAAATTACTTAATGATAAACAAGAAAAATGGAAGGGCACTTCGCAGAGTGACACCTTATTGAAACAGATCTATATTGAAAAATTTATTACGGATTGTTAGTAAGAGGTTTAGGAAAGAGAGATGGGGATTGAGGAAAAATGTTCATGGCCTTGTTTGAATATAAACGGACGATCGCGACGCGGTAGAAAAGTTGAGCAAGCACTGGTTTTCACTATAGTTCGTTGAAATATATGAGAAGTTCACTGTATAAACACGAGAGTTTATGACAAAAAAAGTTATTGCAATGATGAAAATATCTGGTTTCACTAGGTAGGCGAGAGTCTATTTCTTGAGAAAGTTGTAAATTACAATTAAATGTGCCATAGAAAATTCCAGCGGTGGACGAAAATTCACTATTGTAGTAATTTAGAAGTGAGATTCTTCAATTTTAAATAGCATTCTCACAAGTAAGTGAGAAATACATGATGGCAGGACTTGCAGATAAAGTACAAGATCTGGAAGGTTCCAGAACGATCTTAGCAGAAAAATGGGGCTAATGAAAATCCAACGGAGGAACTAACTTGTTGAGTTATAGACAGCGGGTATTAGATAATATCCCACGTAGTGAGAGGATTTCTCATTTGAAAAGCCTAAGAAAAGCTCTTTTTTAATAAGGTTGGCTTATACAACCAAAGGCTCAACATGGAAAATCCCACGAAGAATGATTTTTGCCCCAAAATAAGCAATCGCACACTGTCTATAAAACATCTTTAAAAGCACGTGAAAGTTAAAACCATGAAGAAGAGGTTAAAACTTTAAGATGGTACTTATCTTGATTTCATGTAGAAGATGAAGTTCCCTTTGACGATGACTACTTTGCCAACATGGCGTAGAAGAGAGTTTGCCTCTTGTGTTGAGGAGACTAGCTCGAGAGGAGCTTTGACTGACAGAGTCAACTGCCGATTGCGAAGTGAGACCTGCTCAACGGAGCACGGAGGGACCGAGGAAGGGGAAAAGAGTGGGGGGTAGGAGACAAAAGGAGAACATATAAGTATTGCCAATATTGTAACAAAAAATGATCTCTTGCTGAGCTGGTCTTCAAAGAGTTGATAACAGTTGATACTAGCGCAGCATGGTGAGTAAAGAGGTAGACGTAGTCCTCTTGCTCATGGAGATAATAGCTGGCGATGGTAACAGGATCTGGTAGCCAAATGGATATGGAATTCCTCTTGCGCGAGGAAGAGTTGAAGAGCTTCAGAGATTCGTTGTTATATGACGCTAGGTGGGTCACAGAATATATATCTGGAACAGACTCATACAAAATATAAGCGACCTGAACCCCTAAGAGAGAACAGAAGATCACTGTTGGTGTCTGACAAAGAGGAAGGAAAGAACATGCAAAAACATTGAAAATTATAATCTCAGGTACCGTGTATTCCAAGAATGCACCAGGCAGTACTGGCACTGAGCTCGACTCAGGATGCCTTGAATTTCCGTCACTCGGATGGAGATGAATGTCTTCCAACGGTTTGCATCGCTTTTAATCCAACCTGTGGAGTCTCTCCACAAAGTAGATCTGGTGACATTAAAGTCTGTTGCTTGGCAGAAATACCTCAGAAGACTGCAACTCACTAAGATGGCCAGTAGTTCTAGTCATGGGAGTGTTACATTCTTGACTGGAGACAGTCTATTCTTAGTGCAGACGAGATGTGTAAACATCGGTGGACGTTCGAACATACAGTACGGCTCCGTAGGCCCACTCCGACAAGTCGCAGAACACGTGGACATGTGATGTCTCAGATGTTAACCTTGATAAACTAATCCACCTTGGAATGATCACACTTGACAGATCCGTGAAGCTGGTTATCCACAGCTGCCATCACAATGCAATGTGGAAGTATTTCGTCCCATTCTACGCCCTTACATCAGGTGTTTTGGAAGAGGACTTTTCTGACTATAGACACCGGTGAAAGTAACCCAAGAGGGTCGTAGAATTTTGCGGTCGTTTTCAATAGCTTTCGTTTTGTTCCTGGATCCTGCGAAAGGTTGTCAGTGATGTCTGTGCGGTCGAAGAGTAATGAATCTGATTCTGTGTCCCATCGTACACCTAGTACTCCGGTTTCCCTTTTCGTTTCGCGTCCTTCGGCTCTCCATATGTCTTTCAATGGTCCAGAATTTGTTGCCCATTTTGCCATCGGCATCCGTATCTGTCGTAGTAGACCTGTCACCTCGTAATATAAGGTGATAACTCTGTTCTCAACTTCAGCTCCCGCAACAAATTCGACCATGAAAGTGCTCTGATCTATAAGTGCTGCTGCTGTCGAAAACTGATCCTTGAATCACGTTGGTAGTTCACGGAGAGTTGCAGACAGAAGAAAGGGACTGCTTGCAATGCCGAATGGTAGGCGACGGAATCTATAGACGGCTAGATCATCTCTTGCTTGCCATTTTCCAAGTTCGTCCTTCTCGACATCGAACCAGAAGAATTTTGTTCAATTTCGGTCTTCAGTATCCAGGCGTAATTGAAGGAAAGCCTGAGTTCCATCTCGTACTATGGCTTTGCGGTAAGTCCGGAAGTGGATCAACGTGGACAGTATCTCTGGTAACAGATTAGGGCCTGTTTCCAGAACACCATTGAGGGACGGTGCGTCTCTCTCGTGGGATGATGCGTCAAAGACGATCCTCCATTTCTCTCTTTCTTGATGGCTTGATGAGGCAAGTAGTATACATCATTTGTGGTTTCCTCTGTAGCGATCAGCTGAACATGTCCCATTATTACGTAGTCCATCATCTGTGCGTGGTACATTTCTTTGTACTGAGCATTGACGGCAAGTTTTCTCTGCAGTTTGTGAAAACTATTTAGAGCGTTCTTACGGTTTGAGGGTAAGGTAAGGATACTACCCTCTGCCCGTCTTGTGTGTGAAACGATTTGGGAATTCTCGAAGGATGGTGGCATCTTTCGTTGTGAGGGTTCTTTTATGATCTTCCCTTGTTCCTAGGGACTCTAAATCCCAAAATCGGCGCATATCATCGTCCTCTGAGATGGGTCCTTAGCAGTACAAATGTGGTTCACGTTTACGCTATGGACTGTAATTCCTGACCTATTTCGACTCAGAATCCATCCAGATCTAGAAGGAAGCAGTACTAACGTGTCTGAGAGGCGTATTGGCTTGCCATCAAGTATCACCTTCCAATAATGGTCTCCACCTATTAGAAGTTCTGTACGAAGTTCGTTGTTGTCATCATTGGGATCAGCAAGTCTCAATTTTCGTAAGCGTGACAGGGACAGGACGTAGAGTGGAACAGTCGGATGTGGCGAGTAAACGTTGTCACTCTCAAATCCAGAAATACGCAGAGCAGCCTCCGTGCATAGTCCACTGATGTTGAGGTCAATGAGTCTGCGAGCTGAAGAAGTGTGACGAGATGACTCGAAACCGGTAACTGTCAAATCCTTGTATCCCACGATATTCAGTTGAAGCTGATCTACCAGACTCGGCTTACGAAGGTTGATTGACTGCCAGCATCCAAAATGCATCTTGTATTCGCCGTTTGATGATAAGTGAACTGCGGCATAGTAACGTCAATCTTACCCACGGATATTTATGCGGGCTGTTCTCCAGTGCAGATGGAAATGTGATGGGTTGTTTTGAACTTTGCGCATGATACCTTACTCTTTTTCATGCAGGCCTTCACACTGTGACCTTCATTGAGGCACAAGAATCATCGGTTGGCAGTTCTTAACTTTTCAATCCGCTCATCTACATTGCGGATCTTCACACAGATCTGGGCCCAGGGGCCTTGAGTCTCACAGAATTCAGAATACGATTTCTTTGCTTTCAGTTCCGTCTGTTTTGACTTTGTGTTTACGTGGAGTGTCGCGGCCGTGCCAGAGAAGGAATCCAGCGAAGTGATATCTCCTCTGATTTTCTGTGTGATCACAGCACCCTCTATCTCCTCATTCAGGAACTCCAACAACTTGTTAATGTGACTCTCGGGAATGCTCTCTCGTTTGGAATAAATTATCCAACGACGGACAATATCGTGAGGGAATGCTCGGAGAATTCTAGGCCATAACATCCGCCCGTAATTATTTACATTCTCCCCTAAGGCCCGTAAGGCTTCTACGCGTCTATTGCATTCGATGTACATGGCATTTAGATTAGGAGTATTGTCTGAAATTGGTTGTAAGGCTTCGAGATAGTCAAGATGGGCCTGAATGATGCGGTCAGTATTTCCGTAGCGAGATATTAATATCCGTTTTGTTTCTTCATAAGCATCAGCCGTTATCGGTATTCCATCAACTAGATTCTTCGGCTCACCGTCCAGATATCCACGGAGAAAGACGTGCTTGTCAATGTGAGCGAGAGATCGATTGTTGTCAACAGAGGAATGGAATTGCTCCCAAAAACGTGCCCAATTCTCAATGTCACCTGCGAATTTTTCTAACTTTACGGCAGGGAGCTTCACTGTGTGCATGACGGGTGTTGGGACTGGAGATCCTGGTGTTGGTTGCATACTCATTCCGGCGACCGATGTTGTCAGACTGGCGAGTGACGTAGATTTCTTCTCGTCGTGTGATGCTATTAGAATCGCTCTCTTCGCGATGTCTAGGTATTCTTCACATTTCTCGACATCGGCCTCGCATTCTGCGTCAGTCAAACATTCCTGTATAGTATCGTCCAGCACTGTGAGATGATCTAAAGCATCTTGGAGTCTAATGCAATTATATTCGTATTCTGAGATGTCGCTGAACGTAGCGCTATTTATTAACGTACTGAATTTGGTTACAGTTGCTCGTTCCGTCTTCCGCTTTCTTTTCATATACGCTAGTTTACTCTGAACATTTTCGTCTTGCATCTTGATGACTGGGTGACGAAATAAATAAATAAATAAATACATAAATAAATAGTATCGTGCTGCTGACTAGTGAAAGTGATCGTCTGATGTCAGCGCATGCGTACTAAAAGTGAGATCGTCTTGTAGTGTCCGTGACCCAAGGCTACTAAACTACAGAGGTTACCTCAATATGGAGCTCTTAGGCGAGGGGATCGCGGAGGGAAGGGAAAGGACGTGACGTCACACGTTTCCTCGTAGCGCGCGAGGCGCGAGATATGCAAGGAAAGTCAACTTATATTGTATGGATTGCAGTGGTTTAAACACGTGTTTTAATCCCTTTTGTTTATAATCATGCCAGGCCAAAGATGTGCTGTGGCAGTTTGTCACAGTTATTATAAAGTTGGAAATGACGTGTCGTTTTTCACGATGCCAAAAGACGCATACCTTCGCAATCAGTGGATTGCTGCCTGTAAGCGAAAAGATCATTTCAACCCTCAAACAAGTAGGATATGTTCCCTCCACTTTAAAAGTGAAGACTTTGAATTAGACTACAGGGCCGAATTGCTTAATATAAAGCCAAGATTTCCAAGGAATCTAAAACCAAATGGTAAGTGAGCCTAGCTGCCCTACTCCTTAAGTTTTGATGACCTGCTAGGATGATTTTATATCTGTTAATATTTTTGACATATTTCGTATATGGTATTTTAGTGGTTGGAGCACTAGCCGTCAAAATACGATGGCTGTATTATCAAATCATAAATGTAAACGGGAGGGTTAGCTTAACATTTATAAAAAAAACACTTGCTACATTACTACATACATCCCACATGAACTTTGTTGTTCTCATATTATTTCCAGCGGTGCCAACGTTACATTTAACTCCAGATCACACCAGTATAGGAGAGTCATCATCAAGGAAGCAAAGATTAATAAAAAGGAACCAGAGGACATTGTTTCAAGATCTACTCAGAGAAGAGGATGTAGAAAATTCAGTGAGTGAACCAGAAGCACCACTTCAAACCCAGGCAGATGACAACAGGTATGCAATTCTACTTGAGAATTACAACAGGGTTTTAGAAGAAAGTGAGCAGTTAAAAAAGCAATGTTTACAAAATAGAGCACAAATTATTGATTACCAGAAGCAAATTGAGAAACTTGAGAAAACAATTGAAGAATTATCAGCTAAATTGGGAAAGACCTCTCAGATAGTACTGAACCAGCAAGTCATTGGTACATTCTCAGGGGTGCTGAGTAAAAGCCAATTAGATATCATCATCAATAAAAAGAAGCACGTTAAATGGACTTCAGATGATATTTCGACTGCATTTACCATCAGATATTTCAGCAAACGGTGTTACATTTACCTCAGGCAAAAGCTACATTACCCTTTACCAGGAATTTCTTCATTGCAGAGATGGGCTTCAAGTTTAAATTTGAGACAAGGGATTCTGGCTGATGTAATTCGTGTAATGGAAGTTACAGGCCACACTATGAATAGTTTTGAAAAAACAACAGTTCTCTCTTATGATGAAATGAAAGTGGCAGGTACATATGATTATGATCAAAAAGAGGATGAAATAGTAGGTCCTCATTCATACATGCAAGTTATTATGGCTAGAGGACTTTTTTCCAACTGGAAACAGCCTGTGTACCTTGATTTTGACTCTAAAATGACTAAGGATATGCTTGATCGAGTGACTATCGAGCTTGACAACATTGGGTACAATGTGGTAGCCTGTGTGAGTGACTGTGGAGGAGGGAACATGGGTTTGTGGAGGGAATTGTCTATCACAGTGAACTGCTCTTCTTACAACCACCCAGTAACTCAACAGCCTATATACTTTTTCGCAGATGCACCCCATTTGCTAAAACTTATCAGAAACTGGTTCTTGGATTATGGCTATATTCTAGAAAACGGACAGAAAGTTACCAGTGCTCCTGTGGTAGAATTAGTGAAACAAACCAATTCTGAGATAAACTCATGCCATAAACTGACACCCAATCACATACAGTGTGAAAAAACCAAAAGACAAAATGTTCGACTAGCAGCACAGCTTCTGTCACACACTACAGCTACAGCTTTAAAGCACTACAAACCAGGTCCAGATAAATTATTAGCAGAGGCAACAGGGGATTTCATAGAACTTGTAAACCAGTGGTATGATGTTATGAATTCATACTGTCCTAACCTGCCTTTACCAACAAAATTAACCCATGGATTGCTAATTGAACAGCAAAATATAATTTTGGACAAGATGGAAAATTTCATGAGCAATTCTCTTTGCATTGGTAAAAATTCTTTGCAAATATTCCAGAAAGCAGTCATCATTTCAATAAAATCCCTTCGACTTCTGTACCAAGATATGGCAAGTAGGCATAATATAAAATACATTCTCACACATAGGCTAAATCAAGATATACTGGAAAACCTCTTTTCACAATTGCGGACCCGTGGTGGCTTACACGATCATCCTTCCCCCCTTGACTGCATTTACAGGCTGAGGATGATTATTTTAGGGAAAAATCCAGGAGTAGTTCAAAACAAAACAAACACTGCTGATCCAGATTCAGATGAATATTTAGTTGCTAAAGCACTAAACAAAGCTGGCATAGTGTCTGAAGCAAGTAACGTGCTTCCAGAACCAACCTTAGACAGCAATGTGCAACCAGAGTCCTTCATTGCCAATATAATGGAACAAAGTGAAGAAGATGGCAAGGCTTATGTTGCAGGTTATGTGGCCCACAAGTTCCAAGATAAATTTCCACAACTTGGGAACTTAACCTATGGAATGCAAACTCAACACGATTATGCATTGCCAACCTGGATTAAACACTTGTCATACGGTGGTTTGACCGATCCCTCAGAAACTTGGCTTAACCAGTTCCGGCACATTTCAGCAACATTCGTCACATTTCACGGAAAATACGGATTTCAACGAGGCAAGAACGTTCTTAGAAGAACGACAGATTTTGTGTCGAGAGAAGTACCTGACGTACCGTCTGATGTGGTTGAGGCATCTGTGAGAACAATTTTCTTCATCAGATTGAAACATTCCAATTCTATCTTGCATAAGAAGAGGTTATTGGAAGTCACTAACACCCACACCAGCACCACTGATACTGCTACCGAGTCTAGGCGAATTACCAAGAAATTCAAGAAGATCACAACATAAAATGTAAGTAGGCTACATTCAGTTATTTTATCACCCATTTACCAATAATTGCATGAGACTAAACTGTACTTTGCGTACTCAACAGCTGATGTTGACAATTTCATCACGGTCGCCACATGGCGAGTTTGGTATCTTGTGACGTCATTCGCCTTCCGAGCGCTGATTGGTGAGTGAAAATTGAGGCAACCTCTGTAGTTTATAAGCCTTGTCCGTGACCAGGTACTTAGTTCAGGATCTACCGCTAGATGGCAGCACTTGCTCGTCTATCATTCGTTGATTCAGTTACATAGTGTAATTATATTACGATGATGATGATGATGATAATTGTTGTTTTAAGGGGCCTAACATCTAGGTTATCGGCCCATAATTATATTACAATTCATGCACTGTTTAGTTGTAGTAATATCACTTTTGCAATAATATGAAAAACTGAAATATCACATTAGTGTCAGGCGCGTGTAGTAGAAGTTCCAGTATCTTCTTACCTCGTAATCCGGCGTTGCTAAAGATATTGACGTGGCGTGGCTGCTTGTAGGCTACGTAACGTGGTTGCTGTTCTGTTGTGATAGCATCACCAGTTTACTTTATATAGAGGTAAAACACAAATAGCCCGTAATCTAATGTGCATCTCTACGTAATCTAAAATTTTCGGCACCAATGTTGGGATTCGTATCGTGGTTAATTACTGGTCATGAAACAACAGTACGTCTTAGAGCACAGCCATCTTTATTGCAGTATTTACAAAGAGTAAAGAAAACATGAAGAAAGAAATACATAGAAATAAATCAAAGATGTTCAGCTTCTCAGTCCTCCACAACCTTAGTCAAGAAGGACAGCGTTAGCGGCTGGGGATGCACGTCGCTCTAACTACGCATTTTACTATATGGTATAGTTAATTGCATCCTCCCTTCCCCGCGCTCTGAGAGAAAACTCTGATCCATAACGACGTTGACTTCAGGTTACCGGTACTATTGATTATTTTCAATCGGCTAAAATTAAAATATTAAATAAACGTATGCAGTAGGCTCTATCGTATATTTACTCTTTTTTGCGTATGGCTTTTAGTGCCGGGAGTGTCCGAGGACATGTTCGGCTCGCCAATTTTGTAGCTGCTTCGAGACGGACACCCAATGGGTGAGCTACAAGTACCGTTGGGAAGGAAAGTTGGAATGTAAGGACGAGGAGTTGGAAGGTAGCGGCTGTGGCCTATAGTTAGGGACCAAGCCCGGCATTTGCCTGGAAGGAAGATGGGAAACCACAGAAGACCATCTTCAAGGTTGCCGGCGGGGGGATTCGAACCTCCTCGCCTCCCGGATGTGAGCGACTGCCATCAGTCATGCCGTAACGACCACGGCTAACTCACCCGGTATATTTACTCTTAATACCTCATAATACTAAACTTGAAAGTTATCCTATAAAGTACGGTACCGTATCCTTAGAGTGTGTGGGTTACAGCGTTCAAAAAGCCCAAATTTAGCATTTTGAATTGAACTTTGTGTTTTATAGCACCGTAGTTTTTCAGACTGCACATTTTGTACCAAATAAGTTGGAAACTAGGATTGTGTGCAATAATACTTGCTAATCGAATATTGAGACGGGAACCAGGGTTCGTTCACTAAATAAAAACAAAATTGGTAGCGATCGTTACTATTTACCAAATTGTATGCCTATTGTACAACTATTTACGCAATTTTCACGCAGCAGGCTGCCAAGTCCACAGTCTCCGCTCGCCGAGTCCCACTTGCAGTTTCCGTACCTGCCCACCCGTTGCGATTAGGGCCTCCAGCACTGTCCGCTCGCACTCACTACACAACGTTCCGTGGCGCAGCACTCCACACAAAAGTACAGTACTAGCTTCCCTTCTCCGTTGCACACCTGTCACCGCTGCTCGCAGCTGTCAGTCACTTTTGAACTCTACTGCACTCGACGGAACTGTCAACTCAATTCAACTCTCAACAGAACTCTACTGCACTGAACTCCTCGCCCCTGGCTTCGCAGGCTCCTTTTATACCTACTAATAGGCCTATCACAAAGCTCTTGGCTGATGACCTGTCTCCTTGAGGCTTGCCCTACGTCCAGCGGCTTCCAGAAATGGTACAATCATTAGCCCGGCGTGTCAATGGCCTGCATGACTCAACAGGGCCTTTGTTTGCGAGACAGCTTCGGTGCGAGATAGGGCGTGCGGGAACGGAAACACCGTCCTCGGTCCTCCAGCCGGGCTGGACTGTTGCAATATACAGTATTTTAATCACATAATATTGCTCATCATCTAATTTCAAAGAAAGCACTCAAATATACAATTTGATAAACTTATTAAACACACAAACATTGAATTTTGCAACTGCTTAGCGTCAATCTGAACAGCTTTAACCACAATCCATCCAAAAGGAAACATGCTTACGGCAGAAAGCATTTTCCTTACGAAGTAATACATAATTTTATGTAAAGTAATTAGTTTTCCAGCAAGTCAAGATATAGAATTTATTATTTAGTAAAAAAAAAGAGTGCATTTTACACCAATTTTTTTTATCGCTAATTCCAAACCCCTAAAATCCGTTTGTAGTGATCTTAAAACATGATGATGCCGCTACAGCCGAGTTTTGGGCAAATTTTGCATCTATTTCTACTACCAAAAACACAGACTTTAATTACCCCGTAAAACTAGCGTTGCAGCATGATAAATAATTATTTTTATTCAAAACTTGTTTGATTATTGGCGATGGTATTGCTGTCTGAAGGGGTAGATCTTCAACGGCATCTGCAGCACATCAATTGCTTATGATAATCCAAAATGTCTACTTTGATTTTGACTTCGGTGTATTAAAATCATTTGTAACGCTGAAGATTACTCTTCCACTGTTAAACGAAGAATTGTAAGTTTTGTTTTGAATTTTCATACCCTTTTCTTCGGAAGTATTAAAAAGATGTTCCAAGAGAGAGCCTTAACCAAATGATCCTTCATGGCATCATGGGAAGATTTGTTTCTTTATTTAAAATTTTTATTTTATTTAATTTTTTGTTATTTGTTTTGTTTTATTTATTTATTTTGTTTTTGTTTATTTATTTAATTTATTTTATTTCAGATGTATGGTCGATACACAAAGGACCTAGGAGAATTTGCAAAGGAAGAGGCTAACAAACTCCGAGCGCTTGAGAGGAAACGAAAGAGAGAAGACAGATTACGAAATAAGGAGCTGCAGAAATACCGTGGAAAGTGTGCCACGAAGCTTTTAAACGCCTTTGGATTTGTGTGGAAACATACTTTCGCGAAACTTGGCGAAGATTGGGTCTTTTTAGGACTTCTTGGAATAATAATGGCTTTACTGAGTTACTTCATGGATCGGGGTATCAGTGTATGTAACGAAGGTAGGCTTTACTGTTTTTTTAATTAAATCTTAGCTTTTATTTCTTCCCTTCTTTTGCTTGTCTTTCTCAAGAGTTCAGTTCAATTGAAGAGGTGGCGTGTCTTTCATGTTTTAGTTCGCGACACCAGGGGAAAAGATATTTAGGGTAGAACCTAACCAATTGCCCCCCATCCCTACAGACATATTGATTTATGCTCTTTTATTTATTTGTTTATTTATTGTTGGGATGCATTCATTGGTACCACTTATTATATGGAGGCACTATGTTTGTAGACACTGCATATTAAATCTGGAATAAAGAAGGAGGATGCGTGCCGATGCCTGAGGGAGTCCATAGCATTATAAACAAGATCAAAAGGCTATCCAGAAGACTAACCTCGAGACGTTTACTGTAGATATAAACTGTTGACCATCTGCGGTAGCTACGCACCCTGAGTCGCAAGGCTATGAAGTAAGGCTAGTGGGTTTGAACCCAACCGTTGGCCATCTAAAATATTTTTCCGTAGTCTACAATTTTTAACTCCAGGCCAATGTCTGGACAGTAACTTCTAATGTACCACGGTCGCTTTCTTCAAACCCTTTGCCCAGTTTCATTAATTCATTATTTTCATCTGTCATTTATACATCTCTTGATGTTGGCATTAAAAGGGCATCTAGTCGTAAAATCCATTCACAACAGAGAAATCCCCGGCCTCGTAGAAACGGGAATAATAGGGGATACATAAACTGCTGTATGAAATTCACATTATTCCGTATCCATCATTCGTTATCACACGGTGTACCCATGTCGCCCACTACGATTGCAAGTGTGTTTAGAATCCTCCTTCGAATATTCTTGTACCCTTTATTTCAAGTCCCGAGATGCCTACCCAAATCCTAGACGCTAGTAATTCCAATTACTCGCACTGTTCCAGTTACATGGGAGCACAGGTTATCAGACAAATTCAATACACACTCGAGTACGTGGAGCTGACGGTTAAAATGTTCCAAGCCCATAAAATGAACTCACAACTCATATTTAGTAAGCGAAATGGCCACTCCAAAACGCTACTCTTCTCAGTTTCCCTGGCACACAAGTAGTGTGCATTGGAAGGAAGTAGGAAGGGAGGGAAGAAGTCCACAAGGGGCGTATATAGATTTTTATTTCGGAGGGGGCCCAACCGGGGGTACGGGGCATGGTATAGGCCCCTAAGAATTGGGGGTCTGGGGTTCTCCCCGAAAAACTTTTGTATAATTTGGTGCAAAATTATGAGTTTTAAGGCTATCTGGCATCACTTTCTCAACCAATTTGTTGTGATGTTTTATGCTTGGTTAATGTCAAGCACAACTAAGCCCATTGTTACTTTTCATTAATACTATCATCTTGCTCACTTGAGTGTGTTCACATGGAAAGAATTAACATTACTGTTTTGATCTACAACTTACACTATAATATAAAGTCAAGGTTTCTTAACGCATAACCAAATCGGTTTATAACTTCATCGTCAGTGAGATGTGTGTCTCTATGAATAGACGTAGAATTTTTAAGTATGTTTACAGCCAACTCAAACTCCGTTCGGAAGTACCAGTAGCTACAGAGAGAGGCAAATTTACCAAAAATTTGATAAAGGTGTAAAAGTTAGTTTTTTTTTGTCACGCTTCAAGGGCACTAGTTGCTGTTCTTGGTACGTTTATAAGAGTGAAGGCACTGGAGAGTAATAAGAGGTTATATAATTGTTACGCATAAGATCCTTCGAGCATAAATACAATAGAGTGCACATTGCCACACTGCGCCTGTACTGTGACGTGAAACCAACATCTCGATCAGCTGACTAAAGGGTAAACAGAGGAACTCGTAATGGAAGGTGATAGGCGTAGGTGGGGAAATGATTTTTAATTTCGTTATTTATACGACATTGGGAAAAGCATCGCATGTTTCTTTACGTACCTGAAGGTAGCAATGGTTGAGAATGTAACATATTTGGTGTTAAAAGTGGCTGTTGTGTTCCGTAATATTCATGCATCCAAGATCCCCTCTTGTAAATAATTAATAACAAATCCAATTCTGAATTAGGCCTACTGATTTTTGAACAAAATTGTGTTTGTGTAAAAAGTGGCTGTCGTGTTCCGTAATATTCATACATCCAGGATCCCCTCGTGTAAATAATTAATAACAAATCCAATTCTGAATTAGGCCTACTGATTTTTGAACAGAATTGTGTTTGTGTAAAATGTGGCTGTCGTGTTTCGTAGTATTCATATATCCAGGATCCCCTCTTGTAAGTAATTAATAACAAATCCAACTCTTAATTAGGCCTACTGATATTTGAAGAGAATTGTGTTTGTGTAGCTGGTCATTTTTTATTGTACGTCCGACAGCTCGAAACAAGTTCAATCTATTACTACATCATTTCCTAATTTATTTTTCATAATTAGAAAATGTATTTTGGCTAATTTCAGTAGGCCTACATTACTTTACAAAATTTTATCGTACGATTTGCTCTTATTCAGCGTTACCCTCCACTTCAGTATTTTATGAAAGTGAACAAACCCTGGGCAAATGGAAATAAGTAAGTGTATTGATTTAGTAAGCGTTGCTTTTTAACAACTATGCACTACATTTGCTACAAAGGAAAACATTACAAACAATGAACTGTTTCCTTTTAAATTCCATTTTCCATGAATCGTAGAAACCTTCGCAAAAATAACCCAGAACTTTGAAATTCTACGAAGAATTGACTAATTTAGGGCTGCATACATTTTCAGAAGGTTCTGAAAATTTCCTCAACCAAACGCACTGTGCATACGTTTAATAAGATGACAAATATTACCTCAGCGTATTTATTATCGAATACTACATCGTCACATCAGGAGCATAACCTGCAAATTTAAAGAACATGATTGAAAAGGAAGGTTCTTTTATATTGTGATGGTCCTAATTTTGCTTCACAGGCCTGTTCAGTGGAGTAAGGGATAGGGTAAATTTTAATAATTTGTAATAAATGCCAGCATTTACATGTTAAATTATTTTTCTTTCTTGTTTCGGAGTTCAGAGGAAACGTAAATAAATGTAAGTAGTGAAGTCAAGAATATTAGGGTTATTTTACAATGAATTAACTTAGGCCTATCTATGGAAAGAAATGCCCGATCCTTTTCCAAATGTCTCCTTATATCCATACGCTGCACAGTAATACACCATTCTGGCTTAGTACGGTAATGAATAGAATAGAATAGAATAGCCCAATTCTATCATCACGTGTAGTATTTCAGAGCTCCAAACTATCCGCAGTTCCCGGCAGTTCCCTTTAGTCAGCTGATCGCGTTAGGTTTCACCCACGGCCAACGAGAAAGACAGGCCATGGCGCGTAAACCTAATCCTTGTGTGACTTAGGCAATGTAGTGCTCACGGCCAACGAGAAATACTGGCCCTGGTGCGCTTTCGTGACGTCAGCAATGTAGTGCTCTTGCACCACTTCCGGTAGGGTTATGTATGACGGGAACATGAACCCTTTTGTCTACAAGATGCTGAAATCACAGAATTAGAACATCGTAGTTAACCCAAATCATATCAGAAAACACGCAGTAAAAAGGATTCACCCAACACAACCATGGCTTCTGGCAAAACATGCATGGTAATTGCAACTCAAGTCTTACCCTGATCAATCTTATGAAGTCCAATACTTAGCCACAATTTACATATTTATTCATTACCCTAAGTAGAACCAGTAGTTCACTTATCTTTAATCGTTGTAGTTGATCACAAGGTAATACTTTTCAGGAGTATGTTATCTTTCCCTGGCGGTTGCTTGTCAATTATGTGGAATTACTTGACGGGTACAAATCGTTCAGGAAGGTTATGAAAAGCTATGAATAGTGCCGGACAATGTATGCATATATAACTCTTATAGTTGAACGATATACATAAATGTATCAAACGGTTTTGTAATAGAACGATATTCACGAACATAATATTATATGGTCTTCGTTTTACTGCCGGTGTGTTAGTCATCTTGTCGGCATCATTGAACCTGTATAAATGCTGGTATTCATTTACCACTTGTCTTCATAAAATGTATTGAAATGATTCGTTAGTCGGTGGTGAGTGTATTCCTCAGATCTCTTCCATAAACGTATTAATTTCTGTTCCGCCCCTTCAAACAACAGTAACTAAGTAATACTTTCACTGCAAGATTCTTTCAACTAATTATACTCATGTGCACATAATTTAACTCACAACGAATGTCACAGGCTCTACAACTCAACTTACTGTACTCGTTGCAGCTATTAAAGACACAACAAACCCCCGAATCCTTGTTCGCGTGGATTTTTGTTACGAGTAACTTCAACATGTAAATAGGTTATCTATAGCTGGCGTAGTTTTGTAAACCTATACCGTACAGTATAATTTACCGCGATTGAAAACACATGGAACATCTAAACTGGGTCCATTTCAAGAAGATTGATATAAAATATCGCATTTCTGCTGCTCATGAATTGCTCTCGACTTAAACGCACTAGCACCATCAAGCACTACATTGCCTACGTCACAGAAGGATTAGGTTTACGCGCCATGGCCTGTCTTTCTCGTTGGCCGTGTGTAAGTGCTTGATGGTGCTTGTGCGTTTAAGTCGAGAGCAATTCATGAGCAGCAGAAATGCGATATTTTATATCAATCTTCTTGAAATGGACCCAGTTTAGATGTTCCATGTGTTTTCAATCACGGTAAATTATACTGTACGGTATAGGTTTACAAAACTACGCCAGCTATAGATAACCTATTTACATGTTGAAGTTACTCGTAACAAAAATCCACGCGAACAAGGATTCGGGGGTTTGTTGTGTCTTTAATAGCTGCAACGAGTACAGTAAGTTGAGTTGTAGAGCCTGTGACATTCGTTGTGAGTTAAATTATGTGCACATGAGTATAATTAGTTGAAAGAATCTTGCAGTGAAAGTATTACTTAGTTACTGTTGTTTGAAGGGGCGGAACAGAAATTAATACGTTTATGGAAGAGATCTGAGGAATACACTCACCACCGACTAACGACTCATTTCAATACATTTTATGAAGACAAGTGGTAAATGAATACCAGCATTTATACAGGTTCAATGATGCCGACAAGATGACTAACACACCGGCAGTAAAACGAAGACCATATAATATTATGTTCGTGAATATCGTTCTATTACTAAACCGTTTGATACATTTATGTATATCGTTCAACTATAAGAGTTATATATGCATACATTGTCCGGCACTATTCATAGCTTTTCATAACCTTCCTGAACGATTTGTACCCGTCAAGTAATTCCACATAATTGACAAGCAACCGCCAGGGAAAGATAACATACTCCTGAAAAGTATTACCTTGTGATCAACTACAACGATTAAAGATAAGTGAACTACTGGTTCTACTTAGGGTAATGAATAAATATGTAAATTGTGGCTAAGTATTGGACTTCATAAGATTGATCAGGGTAAGACTTGAGTTGCAATTACCATGGATGTTTTGCCAGAAGCCATGGTTGTGTTGGGTGAATCCTTTTTACTGCGTGTTTTCTGATATGATTTGGGTTAACTACGATGTTCTAATTCTGTGATTTCAGCATCTTGTAGACAAAAGGGTTCATGTTCCCGTCATACATAACCCTATCGGAAGTGGTGCAAGAGCACTACATTGCTGACGTCACGAAAGCGCACCAGGGCCAGTATTTCTCGTTGGCCGTGGATTTCACCAATGTGACGTCATCAGCCATTTATTGTATTTATGATCTAAGATAAGATCAGAGCAAACTGCTTGTCCCTCTATTTACATCGCTCTACCGTCGCCTTGCTTTGCAACGTTGCCATACGTCGCTTAGTTACAATAGTACATGATAAGTGCGAGTATATTAGTTTTTAATATTTTAATCATAAACTAGTATAATATGTGACAAAAATTTCGGGGGAGGGGGGCACACACTCATGGAAATACAAATTGCAATACCATGAAGAAATTGGTCGTTTGTGTTAATTTTGAACGACGTCATGTAGGTACAGTGGGTAAACGATACTATTTTCAGCCCCATTGAATTGTCCATACAGGTCTCCCCACGTGATTTGATTTGTCGCGGAGCAACCGACTACAGTATACGGTCCATAATGTAGCATAGTTGATTAGCAGTCTGTGCAGGGAAATGTTTCCCGTCAAAACATGCCTCGATGACAGAGGAGAACAATGATTGAGAGAGCTCGAATAATAATTGGTGTGTGTGTGTGAGAATAAGTCATCTCTATGGACTGTAGCTGCACGTGTTGGTTGACAGACATCTACGGTGCAACGGATATGGCATTAGTGATCAAATGAAGGTACTCGCATTCGTAGACCCGGCACAGGCCCAATTCTGCGGACAACTGAGAGGAAGGATCGCGTCATCATTCAGATGGCCCAGATGAATCCCCGCGCAACAGCAGCGCAAATTCAAGCAACAGTGGCACCACACGTAATACAACAAACAGTTGGTAATCGTCTGATGCAGAGCCTCTGTTCCTGTAGAAGGTGTTCCATTGACCACACAACATCGAAGTGGAAGGTTGGCGTGGTGTCGAGAATGGCATAATGTAGTCTTGAGCGATGAATCGCGCTTCTGTCTTGCTCACCGTGGTCGCCGCAATCGTGTGTGGGAAGAGAGACCACCCAGATCTTATTGTCGAGAAGCACACAGGGCTGTGGAGCTGTTGGCTTTAAGGTGAAATCACAATTAGTGATTAGGGCAATGCGACTGCTCGCCAGTATGCTGACAGGGTACTCAATCCAGTGGTTGTGCCCATGATGGCAAACATTGCAAATTGGATGTTTCAGCAGAACAATACCCGCGTTCACAATTCCTCAGGAAGTGATCCAGGGCCTTATTGACTCCATACCTTGAAGAATTCAGCACGGCATTGCAGCTCGCGGTGGGCAAACTCTGTATTGATTTGTCCACATTTGAGGTCAGAGAGACCTGTAAGTGTTACTATTGTATCACAGCCAAACACTCGTTCTGCATGTTCAGTTCCAGCACCAGCACGGCATTGCAGCTCGCGGTGGACAAACTCTGTATTGATTTGTCCCCATTTGAGGTCAGAAAGACCTGTAACTGTTACTATTGTATCACAGCCAAACACTCGTTCTGCTTGTTCAGTTCCAGCACCACTGCAACTTCCATTTTCAGGACTGTACATATTCATATATCCCACAACGTAGGGAAAGGGATACTTTCTTCGTTGGTAACTTACAAAAGTGTCATGCAACGAAATAATGTAATCGTGTACCGGTAATTGAAAAAGACCACCACCACCACCACCACCACCACCACCACCACCACCACCACCACATGAAAAAATCCACAGCCTGCTTCCAGTCTCCGACCGGGTCAGGAATGGAATGAATGAAGCCCCTAGCTAGCGGCGAGGATATGAACTGTGCCGGCTGCCGAAGCCTGTCGCACTCCCCTGGGGCAATGATTAAATGAATGACAGATGAAATGAAATGATAGTGGAGAGTGTTTCTGGAATGAAATTTTGACAGGGAAAACCGGAGTACCCGGAGAAAAACCTGTCTGCCTCCGTTTTGTCCAGCACAGATCTCACATGGAGTGACCGAGATTTGAACCACGGACCCAGCGGTGAGAGGCCGGCGTGCTGCCGCCTAAGCCCCGGAGGCTCACCACCACCACATAAAAGTTGCTAATACAGCAAAGCATTTACCACTACCGTCCGTCCATTTATTTTCTTCCTGCCAGCCAGCACTTATGCCATGAAACACAGTACTGTGGAAGGAAACACAACACTACTAAATTGCTTCATGTTCCAATTGTAATGGTTCCATGATTCCTCTCTTTGAGGAGGTAAAGGTGACAGGTATGAACCTTACTAAATACCAGCTCCACAGTTTGCTAAATTTAATAACAATAATAATGATGATAATAATATAATACATGTACGTCTAACTCTTATTATTCCCCTTTTCAGAGGAGTCGGGGATGGGATGTGATGAAAAGTCTGTGGCGGATGGTTTTTATGGCCGGATGCCCTTCCTAACGCCAACCTCGTGCGATGAGTTAATGGGAGATGAAATGAATGAAGGTGAATGAAACTGGGCAAGGATGTGGAAGGAAGCAGCCGTGGCCTGTCAGAAGGTACCGTCCCAGCATTTGCCTGGAGTTGAAAATGGGGAAACCACGGAAAACCTTTTCAAGGACGGTCGACGGTGGGGCTCGAACCTACGTCTACAGAGTCCGCAGAGAGCTTGGCCCCCGTGGCCTAGTGCTACACGTTAGTGAGCGTAGCTACCGCTGCTGGTAACAATATATCAATAATAATAATAACAATCCTCGGGGATGGACGCCAGTCTTAAGAAAATTCTTAAAGATAAAATAAGAATAATTAAATATAGCACACACAGATTTCACCCTTTCTCTCAGGTTGTGGGGTGGACGGAAAACAAATCAAGTAGTATCTGTGGTGGGAAAGGATTATAATATTGTGATTACCAAAGTTGAAAAAAAAATCTTAAAATATTGAATTTATTCCCATGAACCCCTTAGTTGAAAACACACAAATGCAATTTGAAATTGAATGGAAAATCTACGTAATAGAAATGGTGACCTTTGAATTTTTTTGTAGCTCACCGAACGTTGTAGAAATGTGTGGGTTCACAGGTTTTCCATTGCACTGGTGGTTTGGATTCCTCGTCGAGGCGTAGGCCGGACTCTTTGGTACAGGATATCAGCAGACTACTACTTCTCCTCTCAAATCGTCAGTATCTCACGTCCTCCTGGTACAGCTTCCAGCACTTGGCAGCCTTCTTGCAGTTGATCATATTCCTAGATCGGCGTTTCATAATATAAAATACTCGTAGAATGTGTGGTTGATAATATTCTCGAAGACTTGTAGTAATAATTGTTAATACATTTTGAGTGGCAGAATAATAGTAGTCCCATAATTACCATAGAACGTTAGTTAGTTATTGTTGTTTTAAGGGGTGGAACTACGAGGTCATCTGCCCCTACCGTAGAACGTAGTTCTTGACAGAATGAAAGTATAAAATCAGTGACACAGTAATAATAGTAGTCATAATACACTGAAGAAAATGGAAATTACAACACCCAGAAGGAGTGGTGCTACATTGCTGCAATTGAACATGCAGGACGAGTGTTTGGTTATGATTCGATGATTACACTTTCAGGTCCCTCTGACCGCAAGTTTGGACAACAGTCAATACAGGATGTGCCCACCACGAGCTGTAATACATTGATGAATTCGGCGAGGCATGGAGTCAATAAGGCCCTGGATCGCTTCCTGAGGAATTGTGGCCCATGCTTGCTGCACTGCACGGGTCAGTTGTTCCAGAGTTGTGGGTGGCTGAGGACGGTTGGCCAGTTGTCGACCCATCATGTCCCACACATGCTCAATAGGACTGAGGTCCGGGGATCTAGCGGGTCATTCTAAGGTTGTGATGTCGTGGAGAGCTTCTCTGGAGATGCGTGCAGTGTGAACCCGGGCATTGTCCTGCTGAAACATCCCATTAGCAATGTTCGCCATCATAGGGATAACCACTGGATTGAGTACCCTATCAACGTACTTTCGAGCAGTCATAGTGCCCTCAACAAGCACTAATTGTGATTTCACATTAAAGCCAATAGCTCCTCAGACCATAATGCTTGGTATTGGCCCTGTGTGCCTCTCGACAATAAGGTCTGGGCGGCCTCTCTCCCCGGTACGTCGGCGCACACGATTCCGGCGATCACTGCGGGCAAGACAGAAGCATGATTCATCACTAAAGACGACCCTATGCCATTCGTCGACCCACGTCGATCGTTCTCGACACCAGGCCAGCCTTACACGTCGCTGTTGTGGGGTCAATGGAACACCTTTTGCAGGGACACGGGATCGTAAGCCAGCTGCACGCAGGCGATTACCAACTGTTTGTTGTGTAACGTGGGGTGCCACAGCTGCTCGAATTTGCGCTGCTGTTGCATGGGGTTCCATCCGGGCCATCCGAATGACGCGGCGATCCTCTCTCACAATTGTCTGTCGCGCTGGGCCTGTGCCAGGTCTACGAGAGTGTGTACCTTCATTTGACCAGTGCTGCCATACACGTTGTACCGTAGATGCATGTCGGCCAACACGTGCAGCGACAGTCCTTAGCGATAATCCAGCCTCACACAGCCCAATTATCCGAGCCCTCTCAAACGGCGACAGTTGTTGATAGTGTGCTCTTCTCTGTCGTCGAGGCATGTTTGACGGGGAACACTTCACTGCACAGACTGCAAGTCAACTACGCTACACCCGAGTCCGTATACTGGAGTTGATTCCTCCGCGACCAATCACGTGGGGGAGACCTGTAGCAACAATCCAATGGGTCTGAAACTTTGATCGTTTACATACCTACATGGCATCGTTCCATATCTAGAAAATCAACACAAACGACCAATGCTTTCATGGTGTTGCAATTTCCATTTTCTTCAGTGTAATTGTCAGTAATTGTGAGTAAAAGCCTTCAGTAAAAACAATCAGTTTCTCTTCATCTTACCACTGATATATAGCCTATACTGTATATAGTATCACTATTCCTCCTCTTTTAAAATCTAGACACCAATCAGATCCACGCATCGGCAGAATAGCAACCCCACCAAGAAACCAGTAGACGTATAAATAACTCTTATTTATACAGGATGATTCTCTATGTAGTTTACAACTTCAATAATGTGTAATTATTTATTGGAACCACTTACAGACTTGGTTTATATGTTATTATATTGCAAAACACTTAAAGTTTTGACTCACGTAGTTTGTAGTTGCACAGTTGTCCGCCACGCGCGCCACCTGTCACTTGTTGGAAATGGCGTCTTTCACTGGAGCGGAAAGAGCGAAGTGCGTGTTCTGGTGTGAAGAAACCAAGTCAGCAAGGAGTGTACAGCGGAGGTTTCACACAGAATTTGGCAAAGACCCACCCAGCAGACCAAGAGTGTACAAATGGCACCAGACATTTACCGAAACAGGTTGTTCTGTGCTACACACAAAGGCGCCAGGCCGCGCACCTGTGACTGGCGATGTGGCGGAAACAGTTAGGGAGAGGTTTGATCGGAGTCCGGAAAAATCGAAACTAGTATCCCATAGACCACTGTTTGGCGGGTGTTGCGTCGATATTTGGCCATAAAAGCCTGCCGATTACCCTTGGTTCAAGCACTAAGTGAAGCGGATAAACAAACCCGACTTGAATTCTGTGTTGAAATGTTGGATCACATCAGCCGTGATGAGTTTTTCTTGAACAATGTGGTCTTCAGCAATGAATCAACGTTCCACCTTTCTGGCCGAGTCAACAAAATTGTCGTATTTGGGGCACGAAATAACCACATGGGCACCACGTGCAGTTGGTTCGTGACAGCCCCAAAGTGAACGTTTTCTGCGCTGTTTCGAATTACCTGGCCACCACGGTCCCCAGATTACACACCACTGGACTTCTTTCTGTGGGGATTTGTGAAAGATAGGGTGTAGATCCCTCCCCTACCTGCAAATCTTGATAACTGAGACATCGCATCACAACAGCCGTCACCGCCGTTACCCCGGAAATGCTGGTTCATACGTGGCGGGAAATCAACTTCCGTTGGGATGTGTCCAGGAGGACAAATGGTGCACTCATTGAGCCGTGATGGATTTGTCAAAAAAACTTGAAGTGTTTTGCTATGTAATGACATATAAACAAAGTCTGTAAATGGTTCCAGTAAATAATTACACATTACTGAAGTTGTAAACTACATAGAGAATCACCCTGTATATGTGTATTGGGGTAGTCCATAATATAATATAATATAATATATATTAATAAATGTTGTCTTTTTTTTAGCGTAGACTATGGCTTTTAGTGCCGGGAGTGTCCGAGGACATGTTCGGGTCGCCAGTTTTGTAGCTGCTTCGAGGCGGACACCCAATGGGTGCGCTACACGTATCGTCGCGTGTGGAGTGTTGTATGGAGAGGAAAGTTTGAATGTAAGGACAAGGAGTTGGAAGGTCGCGGCTGTGGCCTATAGTTAGGGACCAACCCCGGCATTTGCCTGGAAGGAAGATGGGAAACCACAGAAGACCATCTTCAAGGTTGCCAGCGGGGGGATTCGAACCTCCTCGCCTCCCGGATGTAAGCGACTGCCAGCAGTCATGCCGTAACGACCACGGCTAACTCTCCCGGTGTCATTGTGGTGAATGGTTCATGCAATATTTCCTCTTGAGGGTTGGGGGACGCTAATTTTTCTCAGAGACGAGTCATGTCCAGAAAGGTAGTGTGGTGAGTCCACTCTAATTACTTTACGGGGGTTCCCTTTTTCCATGTGTCGGTACGTCAGATGATTAACAAATTCCTAAGTATGAATAAGCATCTTGAATTTAATCTAACTCCCCATCTTACAGAAATTAACTTCCATTAATAATAATTTATATCTACATCGTTTATGTGATTCTTAAATTAATACGAAGTCAGATATAAGTACAGAAATACATCGCACCCCCGGTGCAAGACTGCCACGAATCAAAAAGGACACCTTTTCAG
The DNA here is from genome assembly GCA_946902985.2 of Meconema thalassinum. Classification (NCBI taxonomy): domain Eukaryota; kingdom Metazoa; phylum Arthropoda; class Insecta; order Orthoptera; family Tettigoniidae; genus Meconema; species Meconema thalassinum. The sequence goes on along the minus strand of OX336389.2, from coordinate 878,438,303 downwards.
GAGAAGCATTTAAAGATTTTGAGCCAATATAAAAAATATAAATATTTACATAATTAAAGTGAAAGTACCGTATTACTAACTTCTAACATAACATATAAAGTTCTTTCATAGATTATAATTATTTGTCTTAATCAAAAATAATAATTTTTGAGTCATGGCAGTTTTCTACTGAGTGCCGTAGAATTGCTATTTATAGGATTTGAGCTGTAGCAGTTTTACAAGACATGAACTTGATCATAGGCATTTATAAGTACCAATTAATTCAAAATTCATGTTTTTTGACTTGTGGCAGTCTTGCACCGGGGGTGCCACATATAGGCCTACATACGAATACTCTTTTGTTTTGAATTTATATACAACACACATAATCTCCATTTCAATGAGGTAAATCCGGTACAGATGCCGCTGCGGTACAGACGCCGCATACGCTGTAGCCATAGGTTCCCATCGTTACAGCTAGATGGCAGTGTGTATTTCGGTATCTAAGCAATAACCACTGTCAGCGGGTGTAGTGCAAGTTGCTCGAATATTATGCAAATTTTTGTCGATGACGTGAGGCGGGTGCATGTTTCCTCGTGACAAAGTTTTTCTTTGTGTTCATTTATTGTATATTAAGTTGGTTTCAAATGCTTAAATCAGTCGCTTTTAGTACAGAAGAAGTCTAAAGCGTGACTGTAGTAGATAGTAAGCTTATTTCCGGACATGTTATCCCTGAGATACGACAACAGGAGGGTGCGGCGTCTCTACCTGACATTTGGGATAGTTGCCACAAGCAATCTGGTAGAGATGCCTCATTGATATCAACATTTTAAAAAGCGATCTGGAAACATTTAAACTATTCAGAAGGTACCAGTATTCTGTTCAAGTATTTCATTATCTCGTGATTCTTAAAATACAGAATTTATTTAATTGGTTTCATCGTTAACATCTTTGGTACTACAGTATATACAGGTATATTATTCTGAGAAATAAAAGTTTATGGCATGCGTTCTTAGTACAAAAGTAAGGGCACAGTCAAAAGAGCTCATTGGGCAGAGGAAAATTTAAGAGAAAATGTAAAATGGCTGAAAACAATGGAAATGCTATTCAGGAAGGCAAAAAGGTGCAATGGATTTCAGGCACGAACATTAAAACGAAGAATGGATTCCGTAAATCTGGAAAATGGCACAATGGGTCCATATGTGTTTGTTAAATAAGGCCTGTATAAACAAAACAAGAGCTGTCTTGTCAAAAACTCAAAACATTTCATCTTTAACAAGAGTATAGTCAAAAACTCAAAACATTTCATCTTTAACAAGAGTATAGTCAAAAACTCAAAACATTTCATCTTTAACAAGAGTATAGTCAAAAACTCAAAACATTTCATCTTTAACAAGAGTATAGTCAAAAACTCAAAACATTTCATCTTTAACAAGGGTATAGTCAAAAACTCAAAACATTTCATCTTTAACAAGAATATAAACAACCCAAAAAATCATGACAAAACTTGAGTAGTTGAGCAAAAAAAAAAAAAAAAAGAACTAAACATACACCATCAGAACAAAGGTCCATAGAATAACTTTTAACGGAAAAAAAAAATCCTGCTTACACTGACAGGTAATGGAATATAAAAAAAACATTTAAGCAATGCTGAAGAAGGCTAAAAATGGCCGAAATATGTGCATTTATAATGCGAATAAAAATAAAACATACAGTAGTTTGTATTGACGAGGTGGAGTATTTTCAAAAGATAAATTCTATTTCTCAAAATAGTAGTATGTTCTAATACTCAGTTGTATTAGAGTTGAAGAAATTAGCATAAATTTGATTTTGTTATTAATTATTTTACTAGCGGCATGCCTTCCGAACAAAGTCGGCATCCATACCAGGTTCCGGGAAGATACGCCCCTGATGAAACAATTTATTTGTTCCTTCCTTTCGCCGATTTATCTCCAATTACTAATGCTTTACTCATCTGTGATCTATTTCAAACATTTTCAAATTATGCTCTATCAATTTGCAACCATTTTTAAAGTAATTCTGCTGAGATATAACAATATATATAACAAGTGCGGCAACACTTCCGGATTTACCTTAATTGGTGAAATAATAAGTAGTCTCTATGTTCAAAATATTACACAACGAACAACGTGTTTAGCCTAATAATGACAACTGCCATTTGTGGACACCCTCATCAATCAAAAGAATGAACGATTTCCCAAACAAAGGAACTAAGTGCCTTTCAGTGTCTTCTTCCTGAGTTGTCAACATGATTGGCAGAGCACTAGGAGCAACGTTGTTGCATGCCTATGCTGCCCATGTGAAGAACTAATGTTGGACTATAAAGAAATGGCCCGAACTTTAAAAATGCATCGACTCACAATGCCATCCAAGTCTTCCTCCAGTGCAACCAGTGTCTGCACCCCACCATACATAGGCTCCTACAAGTTTTGGCAATGGGCGATAAACTAGATTTCATCATCATCATCATCATCATTTTGACAACACTTCCACAGTCTACAAGTACTAGTGACAGATCACATTATTTGCTTTAAAAATAATTAAATCATATCTTCGAAGTACATCAAGACAAAATAGACTTACTTACATTCCTTAATATTTATAGGGATATTAAAGTCACTTCTAAAGACATTATTCATAATTATATTTGCAAGAAGGTTATCTGGACTTAGTTTTGTAAACTATCAGCAGTAATTATTATTGTTCTCACAATTCAAACATTATCACATTGGGTAATATTAATAATATATTTATCACAATGTATATTTTTAGTTGTTTATTTGTAGTGATATTGATCACATAGTAATTTGTGAATCACATTTTTCATCTTTATTGATTTATTTTTGTTAACAGATGTTTCTTACCTTGGTTTATTAAAGTGTTCAAACATTCCTCACAAATAATCAAATTGTAATCTTATTTACCCCCCCCCCCCCTCCCCCTCCCTCCCTCCCTCCCTCCCTCCCTCCCTCCCTCCCTCCCTCCCGGAAAGTTCCTAGGTGCGCCTTTGCCGGCTTGTAACTCACAAGGGGAGTCCACAGTATTCTAGGGACAGATTTTGTCGATCTTAAGCATGGTGAAGCTATAAGAAATCAAAACCCATTTTGATATCCTGTCGCACCACCTCGTGGCGCAGTGGCTAGTCTTCTTGACATTCTCCCCTGTGGTCCGCGTTCGATTCCCAGAGTTATGCCAAGAAATTTAATTCTGGTCTGAGGGCTGGAACGGGGTACAGTCAGCCGTGCGAGGCAGAATTGAGAAGAGTTGGGTTTGAATTTCACCCGATCCATCTTGGAAGTGGTTTTCCGAGGTTTCCTACTTCTGCTGCAGGCGAATGCCGAGATAATACCTGGCGAATGCCGAGATAATACCAAATTTTAAGAGCCCCAATTACAAATACAAATGCAGCCTTCACAATACCACAGGCTATCAGGCAGACAGCGCACACACACAGAAAAGTACATGGCGCTACATGTCCATAAATTAAACAACAACAACAACAATGAACTGTCGCAAGGGCTTCAATAGTTGGGATATTAGCATTTGAATTTTCAGACACCGCGTGTAAGCCATCGATCAGTTACACCTAACTAACTCTAGCCAGTGAGTGGCATAATGAGCAAGGTGTTGGGCTTGTAATTTTATGGTGTGTGGTTCACATCCAATTTAAGCGTGTTTTTTTTGAATAGATATTTTTAATCTTTACTAGTGTAATGTCTAGCTAGTTTTGCTTGTCATTATATATTTGATGGTTGTATAAGGTGTGGAATAATATATTTTGTTCTGTTTAATTTGCATAGACTAGGCTACATGAAAGAATGTTACAATTTGATAGTCTGCGACCACGTACTCCTACATCAATAAGCAAAGCCATCTTCGAATAATAATTGATATACGTGTTAGGCCTACTACCAAGTCACAAATTTCTACACTTGAAATAAAGACAAACTTAATTACTTAATCATAGACCTACACGTTTCTGGGCGATCACCTTAATTTCTTCAGTACCGTCCGCTCTGTTAGCCACATGTAGGCTACTTCACGACTTACATTAGCATGCTAAAATCTCAACAATTAAAGCCCATTCGACAGAACGTTCAGATGTACATTGATCTTTACACGCTTAGATTTCCCTTGCGAGAGGTCGATGAAATAGGTGTGTGGAACACTGGACATCCCTTGTCAATTCCGAACATTCTCCTATGCTTTCATCGTAAGTAAAGAAACCTGGTGAACAGGACTTTCATCACTCCCTATCCGGACCGTAACCGGATCCAGACAGTTTATTGCAAGGGTCCCGAACACTGTTTTATGTTGTTGTTGTTGATTCTTTTAGGGACTTCACGACATCGTAGCCCCGTGTACTTGGGTGTTTGTGTGATAAGCTGTGTCACTGTCATGTCTGTACTAGTGCGTGTATTTGTAATTGAGGTATGATTTTTTTGGGTAGCAAACGACCGTGGCCTTACATTACGTAACATCCCGGCATTTGACCGGAGTAGAAGTGGGGAAACCACGCAAAACCATTTCCAGGACGGCTGAGGCAGGAATCGAACCCGCCTCTTCTCAGTTTAGCCTCACGAGGCTGAGTGTACCCCGTTCCAGTCTTCAGACCAGAATTTAATTTCCTGGATGAGCTGGAAATCGAACCCGGGTCTTCGCGCTGACAGCCAAGAATGCTAGCCACTACGCAATTGGGCGGACTGTGTGTTCTTTTTTATGCTATAATTGACTGTGTATGGAATTGTCATCCTGAAATGGGTCGTTGGTTAGTGCTAGCAGCATTACGGCCAAGTGCCACCGTTCTCAATGACCGATGTGGTCAGGGCAGAAGCGTCGTCACCTGCCTTCTCATCTTCCACAGACCTTCCTTCATATTAGGCGGTGGGTTGAGTCTTGGTCCACCATGACCTACACGTTCTCGATGGGGTTCAAGTCTGCTTCACAAGGTGGCCAGGCCAGTCTTTAAGCTAGACCTGAGCTAGCTTTCGAATCATTCCGGAACTAACCGAGACTTGTGGACCAGAGAGAGCTCCTTATCTACAACCAGTGGGATAAAAGGGACCATAATGCCCTAACAAACGGTCGACTTTACCCCTACAACACGATTCAACGACAGATTGGAATGAACTGACACCGCCTTGCCGTGCGCGTTTGCTATGCTTCCTTCACAAATCTCACAACCCAGTAACTGGTCCTGTGCTGCATCACATAACTGTTCAACATTCATAGATTTTCATTTCATGTAGACTGTAGTTTTTATTCTACAACTCAATAATCTGTGATAGTTTATTGGGGGCAGGTTTGCATGAACTACTTAGGGACATTTGGCCTACACAATCGTCACCATTTCTATTATCAACTACAACAATGTTTCTAAGAGCTCTTGAGCAGGGTTCATAGAGTTCAATTTAGCTGCCGGTACAGTAGGCTATATCCGAGCTTGTTGCCTGCCCTCTCTTGATGAACGCTGTATTTTACATTTGTCTGTTGGCACAGGCTAGAGTAAAACAGACGTTGAGAGAAAGTAAGCCCTCACCGTACCCTCTAACTAGCTTGGCGGGACTGAGTGGTAGGATGATGGGGATGAAAGAAATGAAATGAATGAAAGAACGCCGCCTGAGTACACGTTAGCCGTCACGACTATACCTCTGAAAGGGGGGGGGGGGGGGGGGGGGGGAGAGAGATAATGCTGAGTGACTTCTCAGTTCCCCTAGCAAAAGAAAAGGGCGATGCGTTTCATATATGGACTGGGCGGGGTGTACCAAGAGCCAGCAGATTAACAGCAGGGAGAAACACCGCAAACGGTAGAAACCTAGAAGATTTGCTTGAGTTATTACAGTTGGCCGTGAAAAGCAGCGAAATCTGCTTGCGACATCCCAGCGCCTGACCGCGAACTTGTGACTCTCACTCCGCTAGCTTAACAGGAATTTCGTCATATGGACCGAAAGCTGTGCCAGTCGCGTAACATCACGATACCTACTTGCGGCCACCAGACCCCGAACTTACGCTAGGACAGTGGGAATCTCATCGGAAGCGGCTCTGATTGCGCAACAACGAAATACCTACTCGCAATATTTTTCCGTGGTCAGTCGCGCACATGTGACTACTAGGGGAGTGGGAAACTCTTAAAACGGGTCAGGAACGGTGAGCATTGTTTCATATCGTGATACCTATTTGTGATGCTTTACAGCGTCCGTTCGAGAACTTGTCCCACAAGGACAGCAAACCCCTCATAAAACGGGCCTTGAACGCCTCTGGTTATATTTTTCCTTACACGACCACGAACTCTAAACCGTAGGGGCATAGGACAAATTGTCAAATGGTAATGAGCGGCGCCGAATGCGTAGCATCGCGATTTCTTCTGTGCCCGATCGCGGGAATGTAGTAAAACGGACCAAGAGCTGCGTTAAAGAAGTAACTCACGATTTCTAATTCCACTAAATATCCATGGCCATCTCAGGCTCTTTAGAAGACTGGCAAATATGGCCACTGACAAAATGTTTACACCATCGCAAAGAAATTACTTGGAGAGCCATAAAAACTGCATAAGTGACTTTGAAGATGAGTCCAGGCCCAACAGAACCATTTTCAGTTTTGCAAAATGTGTAATTGATTTAGTCCTATACTGTAATAGCAAAATATAAAATTTCGAATTAAAGAAGCTCTCGGTGATTCAAAATTAATGTTTAGGTCCCTTGGTTGTTTAATTAACCAGATTTATAGTATGTTGGCAAATCGTGTTGTGCAGACCGTGGAGTAAGTACATAGGCTAATGTTGGTAGACGTAGTATGGGGGAATGTTGCATCCTAAAAATAATCATTTCTGTGGTTTTGAAGAATATGCTTTTATTAAGCAGAACTTTTAGGAGGTTAATAAAAATATTCTTTTATTCATTCAACTGATGAAAACCTTTGAGATTGACAAACTGTGTTAATGATAATGCTTGGGAGTTAGGTGTGATAGTCGCGTGACATAATTCACAGAATTGCCAACACTGGTCTGTAAAGTTGCAGTAGTGGCAGTGAGAAAGCTTTTAAATCTCATATTATGTTTTTTGTTGTTGTTTGTTAATAGGAGAATGTTAAAAGAAATCCCATTATCAGTGGGGAGGATGACCTCGTTTTTCTGTCCCTTAAAGCAACAACTAATAACTCACCCATTATCGGTAGAGGAATCGTAAAAATTTGACACCAAACGTCTTCAATAAACGTGAGATCTGAAATCAGAAGCATCAACGTGGCTACTTGGGAAGATTGGACATCAGCGCTGTCTGCCTGTTGCGAGACAAAAGTACCCGAGCTATGCCGAAAAGATCCGAAGGCTCATTACGCAATCAACAATATCACGTATAACGTGGCAACAGCTCCGTACGCAGACTGGAGAGCACGTAAGGGCCGGCGGAGAGTTCTAGTAGTTAACTGATCAACTGTTGATTGTTAGAATAAAGTGGGCTGTGGTCAGGCTACAATGCTTGCCTCATGAAGTTAACCGTGTGGCAGCTGTTTGAGGAATGACAGTAATATCAGGCTGTTGCGAATTCGGTAGACGTGCAAGTCCGAACTCCCAACTTCGGCTGTCCATGAAATGGTTTTCTGTGGTTTGGCAATGTTTACCAACTCCCTGCTCAGTTTCCTTCTCTCTCCTCTCAGAAAGAGCCCATGGCCGTAAATCCACCTGGCAAATATAAATTAATCGCACTTCATTGCCAACCCCATTGAAATTTAACTATTTAAATAATCATCAATTATATTATCCCCTCCCCTCCCCTGGGGCTCACACTAGTAGGACGTGGGTTGGCGACCACGGGACTCCAGTTGAGTCCGACATTGCTTCCACCTACTTGTGCCGGGCTCCTCTCGTCATCTTTCCTGTCGACGTCCCTGGGTCAACTCTTGTTCTCTTCGGACCTCGACGGTATTAGAATATTCGGGGCCTAGGGTGTCTTTCATTTTCCGCCTTAATTGTCCCTTGTCTTATATTTCCTGATACCCTTATTTTCGGGGATCAGATGTTCTTTTCATGGTATCTTCGGCCTTCTGCATAAGGTTCTAAAGGAGGCAGTGTGTGAGCATGATGCGCGATGCACCCTGAATAGTGCTACACCCTGAAGGACTCACGACTGACGAGCACGGGAGATGGGGGCTCCGATGCATTCCTGACCTGAGTTCCTTTTTCTATTGGTCTTATCTTTCCCTTTCGTACCTGCCTTTAATTCATTCTCAGTCCTCATTCTTTGAGGGTTACCTTTCCCGGCTGTTTATTTCCCTTATTCCTTTATTTGTCATTTTCTTCTAGTACATAAGTTACTAGTTAGTTATTGAGGTCTTAAGGGGGCGGAACAGCTAGGTACTCTGCCCTTAGTTTTAGATGTAATTTTCATTTTCACCAACTACAGGCATGCAACTATCACCCAAAATGTTTACGGAAAGATGAACTTGATGCTAAAGAAACAATCACCATCACCTGTTGACTTACCGTAAGTTGAGTAAATGTACGAATCGTGTAAATTAATTTTTAAACGCTTACGCTGTTTACCAAAAACGCAATCCTGAGTCGGTTGGGATAAGGTGCGGTGCTTATTAATTTTGAACATGTTCAATTCTTATCATACCCAATGACTTAGCTGCAAAATGGTAAATTTTCAAAATCACCATACTACAAAATGGTAAATTTTGAAATTCACCATGCTACAAAATGCCAAATTTTGAAATTAGCCATGCTTAAGAATGGTAGATTTTGAAAATAATCTAAAATGCTAAATGTTGAAATTCACCATGCTATAAAATGCCAAATGTTGAAATTGTCCATGCTAAGAAGGGTAAATTTTGAAAATCATCATGCGACAATATGCTAAAATATTAAATTCACATGCTACACAATGCTACAATTTGAAATTAGCCATGCTAAAGAGTTGTAAATTTTGAAAATCATCATGCGACAAAATGCTACATTTGTAAATTCACCATACTACACAGTGCTAAATTTTGAAATTCACATTGCTATAAAATGCAAAATTTTGAAATTCACCATGCTACACACTGCAAAATTTTAAAATTCACCAGGCAACACAATTCTAAATTTTTAAATTTACCACTCTGTAAAATCAAAGATTTTGAAATTCATCATGCTACACAACGCTAAATTTTGAAATTCACAATGATGCACAATGCTAAATTTAGACATTCACCATGCTACAAAATGGTAGATTTTGAAATTTACCATGCTATAAAATGCCAAATTTTGAAATACACCATGCTGCACATTCTAAATTTTGAAATTTACCATGCTACAAGACGCTAAATTTATAAATTTGTCGTGCTACAAAATGGTAGATTTTGAAATTTACCATGCTATAAAATGCAAAATTTTGAAATACACCATGCTGCACATTCTAAATTTTGAAATTTACCATGCTACAAGACGCTAAATTTATAAATTTGTCATGCTGCAAAATGCCAAATTTTGAAATTCACCATGCTAACAATGGTAAATTTTGAAAATCATCATGCGACAAAATGCTAAAATATTAAATTCACATGCTACACAATGCCAAATTTTGAAATTAGCCATGCTAAAGGGTGGTATTTGAAAATAACCTTGCGATTAAATGCTATATTTTGAAATTCACCGTGCAAGACAATGCTACATTTTGAAATTCACCATGCTAAAAATGGTAAATTTTAAAATTTACCATGGTACAAAATGGTAAATTTTGAAACTCACCATACTACAAAATGGTAACTTTTGAAACTCATCATACTACAAAATGGTAAATTTTGAAACTCACCATACTACAAAATGGTAAATTTTGAAATTCACTATGCTACAAAATGGTAAATTTTGAAATTCACCATACTACAAAATGGTAAATTTTGAAATTCACCATGCTACAAAATGCAAAATTTCGAAATTCGCCATGCTACTGAGCCCGTCAGAGGAGCCGTCAGGGTTACCAACAACCGAAATGACTTCCCAGACACCTCGTCTGCCGAACACATGTGCGGAGAGGATCGGATGCACTTCTTATAGGCCAGAGCAACACGAGAAACTTGATCCAGGGGATCTGGGTCATACATGGTGGCAATAGTCATAGACGACCCAAGAAGTACACCCAAAACAACAAAACTAATAAATGAGAACGTCCAGCCTTAAGTAAATCTCGTGACCACTTTTATTTAAAACTCGACAAACCCCTATCCTACTTCGGAGGGTTTATATCGGCTAATCCGCAAGCTAATAAAAAAAAGAAAATAAAAGATCCAGGCCCTAACTGAAGCTAGGTTAACACCCTCTCGAAAGATCTAACATACAAAAGGTTAAGCAACGACAACAAACCTTGGATATGGTACGAAAGGAAACCCTACTCAATTACAAACAAATACTTAGATATCAGAATTTACATTTAACAGAGAAGCAAAGCAAAATCTAGGTTATGATGGTACCAATTCCTTATTTACATTTACGGTTAATCAATTTAGCTAAGTCCTAACTATGAATACAAAAATTACGGCGGTGACGTCCGTAAGCAAAACATTTACATTCAGATCTACATAGCAGCCAAGAAAAAAAAACACACATTACAATCATTCTTACAGCTATGTGTTCATCAACACAGAGAAATGTACATAAGGATTATAAACATCAATAAATAAATAAATGAGGCAATAGACAACAGCATCATCTTATTCAAACCTGCCTACACGTTTTGGAATACTGTTTGTATCCAAGGTCATCTATGTGAGTGTTTGTTACGGTGGTAATGGCGTAGTTAAAACTACGACTTACATTACTTGAGTGTCGCGCTCCACCGAGTACGAACTAACGGTTAAAGCGCACTCCGTCGTCTCAAGGTAGTGTATTCTGTCCTAAGTCATTCCCGTCAGGAAATTATTCAAAATCACAAGGTGTCTGTCAGCAAGCACAGCATGTGGATTCCAAGGTTATAGCAAAACGATTAATTAATTATTTGTTCCGTTTATTATAATTACTTTCATGATTATTAAAATCGTAGGTTTAAGTTTATTGTAGGTTTATGACGATAATGCTGTCGATCCTTGACACCTGGGCTAAGCAGTGACGTTTTCTGCGAGATCATTCGCTTATAATAACATCGACATAAAGTCGGAATACCTTTCACGAGCTCACAACGTTCGGGCAATACAATAACACGCACTGTTAGTGGCACTCGGCACACTTAAACAGTCTTCGGGCAGGCCTGGGAAACACGTCAGTTACCTCCCGGTACAAACAATGGTCTCAGAACTGAGTCTGGACACGGTGCACAACAGGCACGAAATACCATAAAAATAGCCTCGAACAGGGTGTCCTACACTAGTCAATAAACAGAAAATAAACCTCTAACAAGTTACAAACACCGTAGAAATAGTGTTAAAGATCGTCGCGGTACAAAAGCGGTCGGAACTGCGTCAGGCAGTTGTAACAAACATGTCAATAATTCTAGGCAGCAAATTCACTTGAATTAAAGTCCTGATGTGAACTGGCCTATGGCTTGCCTCAATCTAATAATAATTAACACAACAGTGACTACGTAAAGATACGCGGTACAATAAGACATCATGCCTTGTATAACAAAGAACACTAAGGATTAGTAATACCGCTCGCTCGGAGTGCTTTGGTCACACAGAGGTGCCACTTCAAATATTTACATTCATCACATTACAAACATTTGTGTCTAATATCACTGGACACAAATTGAAGATTAAACGGGCACAACCTCGCATCTGCTGGGTTGGCGAAATGATACGTCGTAAGTCCAGGGTTCAATGCTCTACTAGCATATACTAGAAAATCCCTGTCTTGTTCTTCACTAAGAACACTGGTGGCTTCAAAGCTTCACCATAATGAAAATACATGATTCAATTACAAAACTGATGGCTACTGCCGGCCATCAACCGATAAGACCTGTCTAAGCAAGTCAGTGGCGTGACGTGAGAATTACAACAAGTTGTTCAGTAAAGCACATATGGCCTACTTTCTCCTAAATGCATGGGTATTGTTATAACCCTTTGCCCTTTTCAAGGAGTATAATTGAATGTTGGTTGTAGTAGCTTGTTGAAATACAACGTGTTATATGGATATTAAACATGAATATGAGGTGCCCTTTGCTAGTGCTTCCTCGGTACCAAATTTCGTTCACTTCGGTTTTGCCGTGTTTGAATTGATAGGGCGAATCTATTTGCACACATGCATGGCCGCCATATTCAAACTATTAGACTGATGAGCTTGTAGCTTGGTCAAAGAACGCTTCTCACATAAAGTTATGTTGTAGCAAAATTTAGTAGAGATCAGATGATTGGGTTGGTCGTAATTTGATTTAAGCTTTGAACATTTTGGTGGCCGCCATTACGTTTCCGTCAAGATGGCGGCGATATAAAACATGACACTGAGGTGCCGTTTGCTAGTGCTACCTCTGTACCGAATTTCGTTCAATTCGGTTTCACCGTGTTCGAATTGATAGGGGGACAGACATTCAGAGTACACACACTCACAGACACACAGACTCGGAGACACACACACACACACACACACAGACAGACAGACACACAATTTTTCGCCCTGTGTTGATCTCATAAGTCTACTTTCATTTTTTGCAAAAACCGAAAGTAGGCTAAAAATGAGGCTCACGAAAAAAAAAAAAAAAAAAAAAAAAAAAAACTAAATGGATGGCTGTCCATCTCCTCAAAGAATAACCTCATCTAGGGTTGACCAAAGTAGATCAGCAACTACAGTCATGTTTAGTAAGCAGCCTCGACGTCTTATGGCGTTCAAAAGAATGCACCGATTGAACCATGTTCAATCAAAAAGGTGGCTAATTATCTCTGAAATAAATAACAAAGATGAGTGCAAAACTACTAAAATTCCCTACCTATTTGGCTGTCAAGATGAGATCGGTTGGTTTAACTAACTACCTCTGCCACAACAAGACGCGTACATGAAAGAAGTAACAGACTCACAGACTAGAGCATCATCACCTCATTCGCTCTGGAATTGAGGGGTAAAATATCCTCTGGGTTCGAGATATGGGGTTCCCAAGCTAGGCTTCCATTCCAAGCCTCATCCATCTCCAGGTATTTGATGCGTCCTCGTGGTCGACTTAGAGATGGTTTCTTCATGTTGGCGGTTCTTATCAAAGCGCGAAACACGCTCCTCAGCTCCTCGTGGTCGGCTGGTTCGTCCATCATGTTGAAACTCCTCCTCAGAACGGCTCTTCACATTTTGGGGCTTTTATTCCTTAACACCCATGGTAGATAGATGTCGAATAGTATCACTCACGTGGTCGGTCGAATTATACATTTTGACTAGATTCACACGTGGTCAAATTCACTAATCCTAGGCTGGCTGCGTGGCTCAGGGTTAACGTTCTCGCTTGCTGGGCCCAAGGTTGCAGGTTCGTATCCTGGCGCAGTCAGCTGGCATTTGAGGGTGCGCAAATGCGAGGGAACCGTGTCAGTAGATTTACTGGCACGTTAAAGACCCCTTCGGGACAAAATTCCGGCACCCCGGCGTCTCTAAAAGCCAGAGTAGTTAAAAGGGACGTAAAACCAATAACATTATTATTATCACTAATCCTAATTTTATACAGTTGTCAGGTAGCAAATGGTACACAGATTCTACACGATGTCGCAGACTTGTAATAAAATGGTCATTCAGTGTCTGCTTGGCACTGATTCTAATACACCCACATGGCGTGATCACACAGAATCTAATACTTTGAAAATCACAATTTATCGTGTCAATCAGGTGTCGTGGAATATTCGCACTACAGGCTATAATGTTCTCTGTGACGGTGGCGTCTAAATCATCAACGTTGTATGGTTTCAGTTGAATAATGTTCAATATTTTCAGGTGCCCTCGCGGACTCAGAATACAGTATGTCGGCCTCGTGGTCTGAAATGTGGTGTTCCACGATGTCGCAAATATGGTGAAAATAATACGTAGATTTTCCTAATTTCACAATAATCTTCACTACACGATTAATGGCGTGTATTTCACATAGACTGCACACTACACGGTGCTTTAAATATGTACGATGCACTCAGATAATAGTTTCCATCGACTCGTGGGCGGACTTGTATCTCGTCGCTGCGGACGGACTATATTGCACGTCCAGTGTGGACGGCTTCCAAACTCGGTTTGGCGAGAGTCGATTCTCACTGCTGGGTCCAAGTGCGTACTTGAGTCGCTGAGCAACTAATTCCTTCCGCTTCGCATATCCGCGATGTTAAATACCTTTACCTCAGAATAAAATACATTCACCAGAATGTTCAAATTATACAGAATTACATTGTGGTAAGATCTGAGCCTTGTGAAGTTGAGAAACATATTAATAAGTACTCAGATAACTATTTCGGAGATTTCTTCAAAGTCAAGATCACTTCCTCTATCATGTCCAGCCATGTGCTGGTCTTCGGGTGCGTTCTGTCATAATGCACGGCGTTTACAAGTATGCTCCAAAGAAAATATCACAGAGCATGAGCTCAGCGGGCTCACTACACAATGCTAAATTTTAAAATTCACCATGCTACACAATGCTAAATTTTAAAATTCACCATGCTACACAATTCTAAATTTTTAAATTAACCATTCTATAAAATGCAAAATTTTGAAATTCATTATGCTACACAACGCTAAATTTTGAAATTCACAATGATGCACGATGCTAAATTTTGAAATTCACCGTGCTACAAAATGGTACATTTTAAATTTACCATGCTATAAAATGCCAAATTTTGAAATACACCGTGCTGCATATTCTAAATTTAGAAATTCAGCATGCTACAAGATGCTAAATTTTTAAATTCGTAATTCTACAAAATGCCAAATTTTGAAATTCACCATGCTGCACTATGCTAAATTTTGAAATTCACCAGGCTACAAAATGCCAAGTTTTGAAATTAGCCATGATAAAGAATGGTAGATTTTGAAATTCACCATGCTACACGATGTTCATTTTGAAATTTACCACGCTACACAATGCTAAATTTTGACATTCAGCATGCTACACAAGGCTAAATTTTGAAATTCTTTGCTGCACAATGCTAAATTTTGAAATTCACCACGCTAAAAATGGTAATTTTGAAATTCAGCATGTAACAATATGGTAAATTTTGAAACTCACCATACTACAAAACTGTTTTGAAATTCATTATGCTACAAAATGGTAAACTTTGAAATTCACTATGCTACAAAATGGTAAATTTTTAAACTCACCATACCTCAAAATAGTAAATTTTGAAATTCACTATTCTACAGAATGGTAAATTTTGAAATTCATTATGCTACATAAAAGGTGAATTTAGAAATTCACTATGCTACAAAATGGTAAATTTTGAAATTCACCATGCTACACAATGTTAATTTTGAAATTTACCATGCTACACAATGCTAAATTTTGACAAATTTTGACATTCACCATGCTACACAAGGCTAAATTTTGAAATTCATCATGCTGCACAATGCTAAATTTGAAATTCACCATGCTAAAATGGTAATTTTGAAATTCACAGGGCTATAAAATGGTAAATTTTGAAACTCAACATACTACAAAACGGTTTTGAAATTCATTATGCTACAAAATGGTAAAATTTGAAATTCACTATGCTACAAAATGGTAAATTTTGAAATTCTCCATACTACAAAGTGGTAAATTTTGACATTCACCATACTAAAAATGGTTAATTTTGAAATTCACCATGCTACAAAATGCCAAATTTTGAAATTAGCCGTGCTAAAGAAGGGTAGATTTTAAAAATCATTATGCGATAAGATGCTAAATGTTGAAATTCACCATGCTACAAAATGCCAAATATTGAAATTGGCCATGCTAGGAATGGTAAATTTTTAAAATCATCATGAGACAAAATGCTAAAATATTAAATTGACATGCTACACAATACTAAATTTTGAAATTAGCCATGCTAAAGAATGGTAAATTTTGAAAGTCATCATGCGACAAAATGCTACATTTGGAAATTCAACATGCTACACAATGCTAAATTTTGAAATTCACCATGCTATAAAATGCAAATTTATGAAATTCACCATGCTACACAATGCTAAATTTTAAAATTCACCATGCTACACAATTCTAAATGTTTAAATTAACCATTCTACAAAATGCAAAATTTTGAAATTCATTATGCTACACAACGCTAAATTTTGAAATTTACAATGATGCACGATGCTAGATTTTGAAATTCACAGTGCTACAAAATGGTAAATTATGAAAATTACCATGTTATAAAATGCCAAATTTTGACATAAACCATGCTGCACATTCTAAATTTTGAAATTCCCCATGCTACAAAATACTAAATTCTTAAATTTTGTCATGCTACAAAATGCCAATTTTTGAAATTCACCATGCTGCACAATACTAAATTTTGAAATTCACCAGGCTACAAAATGCCAAATTTTGAAATTAGCCATGCTAAATAATGGTAAATTTTGAAAATCATCATGCGACAAAATGCTAAATTTTGAAATTTACCACACTAAAAATTGTTAAATTTTGAAATTAACCATGCTAAAGGATGGTAAATTTTGAAATTCACCATGCTATAAAACGCAAAACTTGAAAATTCACCATGCTACACAATGCTAAGTTTTGAAATTTACCATGAAATACACTATGCTAAATTTTTAAATTTACCATGCTATGAAATGCAAAATATTGATTTTCACCATGCTATACAATGCCAAATTTTGAAATTCGCCATTCTACAAAATGCCAACTTTTGAAATTAGCCATGCTAAAGAATGGTAAATTTTGAAAATAATTATGCGACAATTTTCTGAAAGTTTAATTTCAATATGTTATTTATTTCTATAGTTATTAAGTAAAAGATCTCGTATTATTTAACACGAAGGAAATATATTTTCTATATTGCTCTGTGCAGTAAATTAACGGGGATCATTTTGTTTTATATGGATTAACGGAGTGAATGTCTCGTTAATATTATTACAGGTACTCCCACAATCTACTGTATATGGAAAGATGATGTATTAGGCTATTATTTTCGTAGAAATTGAAATATGGAAACAAATTTTACGTGGCGCTTTATTTTATAGTACGTGGTTGTCATCGTTGTTTATTTTAAGGGTTTGGAACATCTTGGTCATCAGATCCGTGTACTTGGGAATGTGTAGAATTTGTCCTATGCGTTATTGTGGTGTCTGCGCAAACCTGTAAGTGGGGCTAGGATTTGGAATGGGTGACCGGAAGTAGAAATGTGAAATCACAAAACGCTACTCTAGGATAACTGTAGTCTGTTATTCTCACGAGACTGCGTGTATCCCGTTCAGAGTACTCAGAACGGAATAAAATGTCCAGTATGGACTAGGATAATGTAATTCTGGTTTGATGGTTGGTACGTGTTCCACGCAATTTCGTGAGGATAACTGAGAAGACGTGGGTCCGATTCTAAACTCAGCCATTTTAAAAGTGGTTTTCCGCGGATTCGCACTTCTTCTCCTGGTAAGACCGCGGCAGCTTCCCTCCATTCCTAGTTCCAGTCACCAGTACATGCTGGTACAGTTACCTCAATAACACAGTTATCAGTTTGGCTCCACACACACCCAAACACTCGGGACTGATGATCACCCTGTTTCAAGTTGCTAAACGATACAACAATTTGGCAAAAGTCGGGAATCAAACCCGAACCGCACGGGTGGCAGTAAACAACGCTATCCACTTCACCATGAGACGATTGTTACTGACAAGTCATCATTGCGGTCGTGAAAACCCAATTCTGGGGATCTACTGTATATTTTATTATGTATGGTATGGTATGGTATGGTATGGGCATTAATCTCTCATGAATTCTCAGGCAAAATTATAGTTCATTGAGAAATAAGCCGTATTATTGACTTATCACAAGAAGTTTTACATCACAATTTGTTGATAAATTAGAGAATAATGGTAGAAATTGGATTTCATGTAAGCTACTTAAGTTACCTTATACTGCAATTGAAACACTTACCGACAGTAGTGGCTACGCTGGCTAAAGCGCAACATTAGGTCATGGGGCCAAGCTCTCTGCTGACTCGGTAGACGCGTGGGTTCGAGCCCCACCGTCAGCCGTCCTTGAAATGGTTTTCCGTGGTTTCCCCATTTTCAACACCAGGCAAATGCTGGGACGGTACCTTCTGACAGGCCACGGCCGCTTCCTTCCACATCCTTGCCCAGTTTCATTCACCATCATTCATTTCATCTCTCATTAACTCCTCTCATGAGGTTGGCGTCAGGAAGGGCATTCGGCCGTAAAAACCATCGCCACAATGACTTCCATCGCATCGCATCTCATCCCCGACCCCGTTGGAAAACGGGAATAATAAGGGGGTAGACATACATACTTCAATTGAAAAACTTGAATAAAAGCTGGTTTCTCTGTTCAGAAGCTCTTTAGTGCTTACAGTACCGTCAATTCAAAGCGTTTCAACCAGGGGCGTAAAACATAGGGGGGGGGGGGGCATTTGATTCCCCCCTCCAAGTTTTAGGTGCAAGGCAAAATTTTTAAGTAGCCTACACTTAGAAAAATAAAAATAAAATATCCAGAAAGTATTCTATAAACGATTTAATACTACGTTAGGCTTTAAATGGGAAAAGCCATGTTGCCTTCTTAGTCGTAATGTCTTTATTCTACCAAACAAACAATCTATTTATGCCCCCGCTGTCGTTTCCCGCCAAGGCGCCAAGTGAGCTGAGAGCCAAGGCCCTTTGAGATTTGTTCCCTTACCACGACGATCCGAAAAGGTAAATGTTCGAACTACTATTTCTGAGCCCTGGTTTAAAACTGAGGTGAAGTACTGGGACACACAAAAGCATTACTCCTGCCCAGAAATAACAGCGCGCGCATCGTTTTTTGAAATAAACAAGGTAAAATAATATGACTCTTCCCTCGCGTATCTCGCATTTTAAGCTCACCCTACGCATGCGCCCTGCGTTGCGCCGACATGGTTTGAAAAGCAATGATGCACGTGACTTGAGAAGTTTGACATTTAGTGCTACGCTTGTGCCGTATTTATCCAAATCGGTGGAGCTCCAGCATTTCATCAGTTTCTGTCTAAACTTTGTTGATTACTTCGTTTTAGTTTGTGAAGTTTGTCCTTTGTCACTGTGATGACCGTGAATCTGCTCGACGTACCTGCTTCAAGCTGTTCTGCAGAGAGACATTTTTCGGTGATGAGACCACCTGATGATCTACGATGTGACAAATTAGATGGAACAGGGAATCATTGCTGTCTACTAGCCACCTACTTGGAAATGGCTGACAAGCTCAATTACACGCGTCTTGCTCAAGAGTTAGTAAACAAAACATCGACGGCAGTTCATTCCCCCCCACCGACATTTTGTCACACATAGCCTAATACACTGCTCAAAATAAATAAATAAATAAATAAATAAATAAATAAATAGAGGGACAACATTTGAAACACCTGCATTATTTTGCCAGGAATGGGTGGAGTGAAACAGCCATGTTATCTGGGAAATGAAACCTTCATTTAACGGAAATGTACATATCCTGTGCATGTCGCAGCACACACATGTTGGTGCTATGACCAGAAACGGAACACAATGTCGTCAACCAAAGTAGAGAGTCCTTCCATGAATGCACAGCGTGCACAAAAAGAAACAGTTCAATATCTGCTAGACCCTCCATGTGCCCGTATAACTTCCTCACATCTTCGTGACATGTTCCTGACAAGTCTGCGAACAGTTTCTTGTGGAATTTTGTTCCACTCCTCCATAAGGGCCTCTGCAAGTTGTTCCAGAGTCTGAGGCTCTACAGGATGGGCCCGAAGTTGTATGCCCAGCATTTCCCATAAATGATCAATGGGATTGAGATCAGAACTCAACGCAGGCCAGTCGAATGTTTGAATCGTGATGTCCTGTAGAGTTTCCATGGGGGCTGCTGCTGAATGAGTTCTGGCATTGTTGAGTTGCAGAATAAACTGGGGGACCCATTACCACTTCAATGGGCATAACATGACCTACTGTCGACCAAAGTAGTATGTGCACTCGAGTTTGAAGGTTGTTTGTGGAGTAACCAATATACCTACATGAAATCCAATAACATCATCATTTTCGTCGTTCTATTTTACGTTAGGTCATGTAGGTTTGGAATTTTTAATTTATATTTTAATATTTTTTATCGCAGTTGGAACACAAAAAGTGCACGTTTTTAAGCGTGTTTCAACCATGCGTCACATTTACGAACAATTATCTCAAAAACCCGTCATCAGATCGAATCCAAATTTTAACACAATATACATTGGAATGTTGTATAACTGGTTTATTAATTTCAAAATTTTGTGTGTCTAAGAAACAAAGTTGTTATCATTTTTGTTCTCGGCTTGGGGTGGTTGGAAAATGTAGTTCTTGGTTGCATTGTAATCCTTATAAATCGAAATGTTATGCTGTATGACTGTGAAATACGTAAATTTATTCACTTATTTTATATCGGTTTGTATTTCTACGGGGAAATAACACATGTTTCACCTGCTAGCCGCTCCGGCAAAAGCTGTACAGCGTTGCCGTAATGGTGCCCACACGCTTCATGGCGCGTCTCGCTCGAAAGTGATGGGCTCCTTCTCAGCAACCCTGTACAGCTTTTGCTGGAGCGGCTAGCAGGTGAAACATGTGTTATTTCCCCGTAGAAATACAAACCGATATAAAATAAGTGAATTAATTTACGTATTTCACAGTCATACAGCATAACTTTTTGATATATAACGATTACAACGCAACCAAGAACTACATTTTCCAACCACCCCGAGCCGAGAAAAAGTTACCTTACAACAATGATAACAACTTTGTTTCTTGGACACACACAATTATTCTGAAATTAATAAACCAGTTATACAACATTCCAATGTATATTGTGTTAAAATTTGGATTCGATCTGATGACGGGCTTTTGAGATAATAATTCTTAAATGTGACGCATGGTTGAAACACGCTTAAAAACGTGCACTTTTTGTGTTCCAACTGCGATAAAAAATATTAAAATATAAATTAAAAAATCCAAACCTACATGATCTAACGTAGAATAGAACGACGAAAATGTTGATGGTATTGGATTTTATGTAGGTCTATTGCAAGGTAGTTAGAGTATATTAGGTAGGTCATTCCCGCCCGCTGCGCTCTCATTGGCTCACCACTCGTGACGCGGACGGGAGGGCTCCTCGGGCTAGCAGCAGCTAGGTGCCTGCAGTTCAACAGTAGCCCCAAGGATGGTACACTCAATAATCCACAATACCTCAATAAATTATTGGTCCAATGAAAGTAAATGATAATCGAAACTGTACATGTAATAAATTATAAATAAGGTACAGTATTAAGAGGAAAAACAACCAAGTATATTGTTAGAATTAACTACTCCCTACATATAAACACAGTAACAGCTGTTAGTATAAGTGTGTCTACAACTCACATTTTGCAGACTTATTACTTTTTAAGGAGGCCGAAGCTACCCACATTCGTCTCTTCATCAACGAATACTTTTCCATGGCCTTTATTTTGCGTCTCTTGTTGAGGTGACGTACTGTATTTGGATTGAAGTCCTCGTCCTGACGTACGTCTTCTATCGTCTTCTCATGAAGTTCTGAGCCATCGTCTAACACGAAACCTTCACCTAGAAAGTGATTTCTTAACAATTTCAACAGATGTGGTACATCACAGAAAACCCACACATTTCTGTTACTGTCCACTGGATTGCTGAGAAAACTTTTAGTACTGTGTACATTTAGTTCCTTCCAGACTTTAGAGTTTTTCGCTCCCATATCACTAGTTATTGCGATAATACGAATGCCACAATCCTCAAGCTGGCAAATAATGTTTTGTAGCAACTCTGAAATCATTGTCACATCGAAGTTATAAAAAGCGGGTTGCTTCCATTTAGCAAACAGCCCTCGGACCCTAGCTACCAGGACGTTACTGAGGGGCCCTAATATGCGATCGTCTGATGAATCGTAGGTTATTAAGCCGTCAATATTCTTTTCATCAAACGACAAAACTGCATTTTTTTCTGAGTCCTTCTTATTTGCCGCTCTGGCTTTCAACAGACAAAGCACCTCTCTCAGAATTTCAGGTCTGCACTTAAATTGCCGAATCCATTTATGTAGAGTTGAACGGCATGGTAGCGGAATGTTGCGTTTTCTCAAATATTCGTATGCTTCCTTCGAAAGTGATCTTAGTGCGAGGGCATTTGCTATGTCCTCTGAAGACCATTTCACCCTCTTCTTAACTCCTAATAAACATCGAATCTGCCCTGCAGTAAAACAAGCGGAGAGAGCTTTTACCATCTCCCTTCTAAAAGTACTCATATGTACGTTCATTGACACAATATATCATGGGGTTTTGAGCTTTCTTAGAGCCGCTTCCCTTCGTCTTAAATCCACATTTATATTTTCCAAAACCTCGACCCGTTTTCGGAGTTGTATAATTTCATCATTTTGCAGTGATTCAGTGTTACTTCCTTGATCAAGTTTCCGTTTTGTATTTTTTTTTTGTGACCAAGTCTCCAAAGTTGACAGTGCCCGTTTCCTCACGCTCCTAGCTTCATGACGCTTTTCTCTGCCCCTGGCGACCTGTAGAGTTTAAATTAGAGTTGTGTTTCATGGTATGTACGCCGCGTACGAGAATAAAATCAAAATTTTTAAATAACAAATACTAAGACTACCGTAATTACATTGAATTCTAGAGAATGGCACCTCTTTATGCTGCATCAACTCTAGGCTGACAAATAAGTACTGTAGCTTCCTTTGAGATAATAGATTCCTCCAAATACTGATAAACATATTTATTGAACTAAATAAAATTACTCGTACACTCAATAATTAAACAAATAACCGTTCTGCATTTTAGTCCGCGAAGGTGCTTGGGCTGTTGCTTGATAATGATGATGATAATATGTTTTAAGGGGCCTAACATCTGGGTTATCGGCCCCGCTGTTGCATGAGCCGGGAACTGTAATAGACGGAACAGCATCTGCACGCAATATTTTTCTCTTTGGTAATCCCAAATGTTCATTTTTCAAATCTCGTTCATAGTCTTCTGGACAAAAAACGTATAGAACACACTCGAGCGTTATCGGGGTTGAATTTGTCACTTCGCTTACAGCGTAGCACCCACACTCGTCTGAGCTCCTCTCCTCTTGGAAACCTGTGATACACAACACCAGTACCAACGGTGTTGGACCCCCACTGTGCCAAAGCACAATTAACTTTGCATTTACTGCTATTACTCATGGTTAACCTCAAGGCACGATAAGTATGCAACGGTATTCTAGCTAGACGCACGATTTTCAGCAAGTATGCATTCTACTATTGCAAGCCAACTATCAAGGTGACAGCATGTTCCCTCCGTGTGACGTCACCAGCAAGCAAGATGTCACGTGATGAGAAGCGCGGGAGACGGGAGTAGGCCCCCCTGGGTCTATTGGTTACTTCACAAACAACCTTCAAACTCGAGTACACATAATACTTTGGTCGACAGCAGTACAATCTCGTTGATGTACCTCTGAGCATTTAGTCAGCCTCTGGTTATCTGAAGGTCCGATGGGCCGTCAATTGTGATGCCACCCCAGACCATGACAGAGCCGCTAACAAAGCTGTCCCTTTCTTCGACTGCTGCTCCATAATAACGTTCACCACGACGACGATAGGCAGGTATACGCCCGTCCCACCGTGTTAGACGAAAGCGGGACTCGTCCGTCAACAATATATTGCGCCAGTAACGCAGCTGCCAGTCCCTATGGTCCTCATCAAATCGAAGTCGCTCTATCTTGCGGCGAGCAGTTAATCGAGGGACCTGATGAGGTCGTCTTGGTCTTAACCTGCCTCGAAGTCTGTTGCGCATTGTCTGGTCACTGACACTGCTACCAGTTGCTGCTCTTAGATCATTTTGCAGGTCCCGGGCGGTCGCCGAACGCCAGCGGAGAGAACAATTCACCACATATCGGTCGTCTCTGGCCGATGTTTTTTGTTATCTCCCTTGCCCTGGCTTTCGTGTGTATGAAGCAGTTTTACAAAATCTTTTCCAAACCCTCCCAACAACAGATGAAACCACATTAAGCTATGTAGACACTGCACGAATAGTCCAACCTTGATGCAGTATTGTCACTGCCCGAACACGTTCCGTCTCATTCAGATGCCTCATTTCGTCTAATGCAACGTACACCAAGTGGATAGTAACGTATTCTTCACTTACACGCACTCAAGGACAGAGTGCGACATTGCTCGTCCATTTCACTCTGCGGACGAGTGAAATGGACGAGCAGTGTCTACTGCCACAAAGCCATGGCTTTCCAATGACATGTGTAGGTGTCCTCGCATTCTTAAAACATGTCGGGAGAATACGGGCAACAGTATATATCGTAATCACGGACTACGTACATGGTACACGCGATCAAATTCCTGTCCCTCTAATTGTTTTGAGCAGCGTATTTGTTTATGAATTAAAACATTGAAAACGAATATACTTATTATGTACTATTGTTACTAAGCGACATAATTATGGCAACGTAAAAAAGCCAGGCGACGGTAGCGTGATGTACGAAACAGTGTGAAAATCAGTTTGCTCTGATCTCATAACATAACCTCTTATTACTCTCCAGTGCCTTCGCTCTTAAGAACTTCTTAAGTGTCCTTGAAGCGTGTGACAAAAGTTTTTTTCCCCAACTTGTATACCCTTATCAAACTTTTGGCAATTTTGCATGCCTCTGTAGCTACCGCCGAATAGAATTGGAGTTGGAGTAGGTTGAAAACATACTTCAAGAAATTCTACTTCCGAAAACAGACTTATCGGTCTAGCATTGTTATCTATTTTCAGAGACATACAACTCACTGACGTTGAAGTTATAAACCAATTTGGTAAATCTTCCCAAACAGTAATGTTCATTCTTTCTATCTAAATACTATAAAATGAGCAAGATGACTGTATTAATAAAACGTAACATGAAATTGTCTTAGTTGTGTTTGACAATAATCAAACATAAAACATCGCAACAAATTGGTTGAAAAAGTGATGCCAGATAGCCTTAAAACTCATCATTTTGCACCAAATTATACAAAAGTTTCCCGGGGATCCCCCCATTTCTTTGCGGACTATTCCATGCCACCAAACTCCCGGTTGCCCCCCTCCCTCTCAAATAAAACTCTATATTAGCCCCTGCGGGCAGTCAGAGTTCAGGTCTTTAGCTCGACGTTGACAATTCTTGTTTTAAGTTTTGTATTCATATTCATATTCTGATTGTAATTTGTATTTTAACCCTTATAGCATGACGAATAGAAGGAGAAAGTGAGAAGACTCCTGAAGTTCAAACGCGCCCCGCCAGGTAGCGCTAGAGTGGGTAAGTTCCACACTGCTGGCGTCAGCTGGTCTTAGGGATGGTGCTAAGGGAAACGAATTACTTTGTAACTAATACTCTTTTAAAAATAATTAGCGGTTACAATTAAAATAGCACGGCAGGGCACAATGGAAAATATAATTCATGGAAATAAGAATTACGGTCTTCATTACATGTTACGGAACGCACAGATTCCTGGAGTATACAGATACAGATAAAAAAACATGGCTAATCCCCAGCATATTAAAACAAGCACACATAAACTATTTAAAGTAACACTCTACTTACCAATTCATTTTGTCGGCTACGGTACTGGACTTTCGAAAGCTTGCGTGAACACATGGCGAATGTTCGAGATTGCAAATCTCGGCGGATTTCTTTCGTTCTGAAGAAGAATCGGTACCCAAAATAAACAAGTCTGGGGATATTATCCATGACATGCTGAAGACAGCAGCCAGCTCTTGAAGGATCAGCTGAAATTGTTTCTTTGGAATCGATACAATCATAAATATTTCGCTCCACATCGATTTTGAGTTTAATTTTCCGGTAATTACTTCCTCGGCCTGGAAAAGAATGCCTCATACACTTCTCGAAGGACGTGTTAGATACACTTCATTGTTCATTTTGGGCACCTTTTTTAGTTTCTTTGTTGCTTTCTCTTAGGAACAATTTAGTCGTATTTCCGTTTATCCCTGATGAAGAAAGACATGGTTTCTTTCGAAACGTGTCGAGTTTGAGTAAATAAAACACGGCATAAGCCCAAAATTCTACATTATGGATAAAATGGTATTAACTTAGTTGTGTTTGACATTAACCATACCGTTCATAAAACATCACAATAAATTGGTTGAAAAACTGAATCCAGGTAGCTTTAAAACTCATCATTTTGCACCAAATTATACAAAAGTTTGCCGGGGAGTACCCCGGACCCCCTATTTTTGGGGCCTATGCCATGTCCCCTAACCTCTGGTCCCACCCCCCCCCCAAATAAAACTCTATATACGCCCCCGGTTCCCATTTCCGGGTTTTTCAGTTTTGAGTGCGAATAGTTCGTTTAATAGTTGTAAAACAGGAAGGAGAGTATGTTTTATGTAGGTTTTAAGTTGAATAAAGTTTATGTCGAGCTGAGAAGTGAATTTGGTATAGCTTAAAGTGTAGTTTTTTGGTCTGATCTCTTTCCTCTGAATTTGGTTAATTAAAGCTTAATAATTGAGTTTAAATACCGGTTTGGTGACCCATTGTCCCAGGCAAGTCGGTAACACTTGTAACTACTCAGGCTGATAGGTCACTTAGCCGTAATTTGAAGTTATTGTGAAGTTATGAATGCATTTGCGGTAGCACTGCCGGAGACGTAATCGGGCTAGGCTATTGCGTTTTTAAATTAGCTCCCGTTTCAGGGCTTTTAGGTTTTGAGTGCGAATAGTTCGTTTAATAGTTGTAAAACAGTAGGGAGAGTATGTTTTGTATAGGTTTTAACTTGTATTATAGCTTATGTCGAGCTGAGAAGTGAATTTGGTTTAGCTTAAAGTGTAGTTTTTTGGTCTGTTCTGTAGCCTGGATTTATTAAGTTTATTGTGCTGCTGGCGTGATTAAAAGCTGTAGGATTTGATGTAGAGTGCTAGGATTGCTTGGGGGAAGTGTTGGTGAGAGGGAGAGGAGTGAGGGGATGGGTTTATGGAGTTGTTGCTGTTGCTTGTTTCTCAACTGCTGTTTCTTGATGGCGTGCTTGTAGTGCCTACAGCCCTGGTACACGTTGTTGGGACATTATCGCTTGCAGTGCTTGTAGCGGCGGGACCACAAACTACCGTGCTATGGCGGAGTCCTCACACTAGGTCCTTCTATTCGTCATGCTTATAGTGCCAGGGGGCGATATATCGGCCAAGAGCGCTTCTGCTAAAAAAAAATGCCACGGGTGGTAGATGTGTTATTATTAGGCTACTATTTCTAGCCAAGCAGTGCTATCACTGTTGTAACCAAGACAATGTAAGAATTATTCTCTTTCTGGATATCGATATGCTTGTGTTCCGTCATCGCCGTCAATAATTCCCAAGCCGTGCTGCTGTTAGAATTGGCAACGTTTAGTAGAGTCCGTAAGTTCTAGAAACACGTAAGACCACATGCTAATTTTTATTCATAAATATCGTTTATTTTGATATGACAGCATCTAAAAGCAGTTCGTACTAACTATTTCAACACCCGTAAATCATACCTGCTGAAAGTTGCAGAAGTGAGGATTTCCCGTATTAAGTTACATGTGTAACCAATACCTACTAATGAATTTAACCAACAAATTCTTCACTAATATTTCATTAAACTATTTCAGATGCCTAGGAAGTTTTGTGTGCCTGACTGTAAGTCAAATTATGGCAGCACTATTAAAATAACTGGTTATATCACTACAGCGAGGTGGACTTTCAGTGCCTAGTAATTTAGTTTTGGTATATATCTTCATGTGGCCTCTATATTCCAGTACATTATGAACTTAACTCAGTTCTAATGAAAGCTACCTATTTTTAAATTAAGTGGCCAGTGGAGCATTATTATTGCTAGACTGTCAGCATTAAGCTTGGGGGCCTATTGTGACTATGGTGAGTGTATGTGTGGACAAAGAGTGAGGAATTTATTATCAAAGGCAGTCTCTAAGTTCGTATGAATAGTCTTACATATTTTTCTAAGCGCATCAATGACGACAGTGAGCATAGCAGCAATAAAAGGAAACTTCAGTCATTGGGGCATTGAGGTACAGTACAGCCTTTTATTATTACCTTATCGGGAATCGACTGTAAATAGCATGATAATATGAATCCTTTATTTGTGATATTTGTGTGTAGATTTAGCGGACATTATGTTCTGTTTATTTTCGGAAACAGTTGGCGTCAAAATCTATGTGTTTACGCAGTGTTAGCAATATTACCATTGTGCTTGCGCTAGGCCTCCAGGATGACAGATGGGCGGTGTTGCCAAACCTTATGACACGTCTTCAGAATATTGTAGACGGCGATGGTTCGGTGAATAACTGGGTTCATAAAAAGTATTCTAGTCGGCTGATTACCCGCACGTGTGATCTTTTGAAACTGTTTGTTTACATTCTTACACGGAGCTAATTGAGATACGTGGCGATAAATATCGCTAGCTCTTTGAACGATGGAGAAATAAATGAGATTTTAACGCTCAGTGAAGCGTGTGAGAGAGTGTTTTAGACTCATAACGACGACTTGGAAAAATGTCCGTTTCAAATCATAAAAAGAAGTATATTTTAACTTAATGAAACAAATGAAACACTGTTTTAATTATTTGGCATCTCATATACTATATTTGCTTGCTACAGACAGATAGTAACACCTTAAAAAATATAGGTAGGACATAATGAAATGAAAATCCACAGCCTGCTTCCAGTCTCCGACCGGGTCAGGAATGGAATGAATGAAGCCCCCATCTAGCGGCGAGGATATGAACTGTGCCGGCTGCCGAGGCCTGACATAATATTTATCAAAAACTTGTGATTTCATTAAAGTTAGCTTGGCATCCGAAAAGTTAATTAGGAATAATGAATACAATTAACGTATTATTTTGATGTAGCATTATGCCTATAGTACCGTGTTATTTCAAGCTTTAAAGCCTAAAACGAAAAAAGTTCTCCCTGGTAGATAGGCAACCGCAGTTTATAAATTTGACCCCCCCCCCCCCCCCCCAAGTTTGCGAGGGGTTTTACGCCCCTGGTTTCAACAATTGTTTTCCCAGTCATAAACGCATTCTAAAAATAACAGCATCACGTACTGTTGCTATTATTATGATTATGTATTGTAACCTTACAACCTATCATGTTAATGAGCTCCACTCTATGTATATTTTAGTCTCTCGGCTGGGCGACCATGTTGTAAACTTTACCTTGCCAACCTAACACGTTGACAACTGGCTCAACAAATACGAGTAGTAGGGTGTTTTGAGAAACACTATATAAAACATCTAGCACTGATTGGATCACTACAGATGGTACTCTTTTATCATAATCAGGGAAGTTCTGAAGTTCTGGAATGACGGCTTAGTAAGACTGAACATACAGTCTGTCTCACAATATATCGCAGACCTGCTGGAACTCCTTCCGTCACTCGTACCTCCATCCGACATCAGACAATCGTCACGCCACTGTCTGGCTTGTAATGAGCTGCTCGTAACTTTGAATAATTTAATCACTCCTATCACCTCTCCACGACGCTAAATTGTTGATTAGAATGAATTCTCACTCCGAAGATTTAGTGTCTGGATCAGACTAATAACTGGCAAATTTGATAATTTGAAAACAGAGTGATGCTGAATGATACTGGCGACTTACTATCGCAAACGGAAGAATGATACTGGCCACTCACTAGTGAAAACAGAATCATAATGATGCTCACTGACGCGTGCTGGATAACCAGTACACAGTGATCGAATGACCTCTTGTTTACTGCTACGAGTATTTATATAATCGTCTTGTTTGTCGAAAAATAGGCTTCTTTCTAGAACAATGTGCATTCATAGGGCTTCAGCTGCTCCCTTATTGACCCGTGACGGATTTGAGACATCATTGGCCATTTATGAGTCCATTAAAATACAATGACCATCGTAAGCTCTTTTCTTTCCAGAACAAGTGGCTTCTACACTTCTGAAGTGAGTTCTGATAGATTTACAACCCTAGAGTTTTAAGATTTCATGACCCCTCGTTCCTCATTGTCAGATCGGGACATATCCTGCCAGCAACAACATATTTTGTTAAAACAGGTGCAACCTGTTTTCGAGACCTTTCCGCCCTCGTCTCTTAACAAATGACTTTACAATCCTTTAGTAAATTGAAAATCTATTGAATACAATATATGAACCCCTCTCACAGCATAATATATCTCGACACAAACCCCATCTTAAACTAACATACAAAATTCTGCCCTCCTAACTCTAAGTAATGTAATGAATGACACATATGGTGGGATGGATGAAATAACAATTGTGGCAATCGGTGCTACATTGCATTGTATTGTATCACCTCTGGTAATTGTTAGGATTGTTGAAAGAACACAACGAGACACACTCTTCACACCACTGCTATATTGAACGCAATGACAGGCACATACTGTTCACGGGTTGGCCAACATAAGAGCCACATTGCCAACTTAACTGAATATGTTGAAATTAAATAACTAACATTCCGGCTACCTTGACAGACCTTGAACGTCTGTCAACAACAAGACAAATTTCAACCAGACACATGATAAAATACGACATACATTGCAAATAAGACAATATCAAATTAAAAAAAAAAAAAGAACAATTTTGATATATACAAACACACGAAATGAAGATCGCAGGAAATGTCATTGAAAGTTCCCTGAAATGGCACAATTAATCATTTAAATAGCACAATTGATTACACTGGAAGAGCACAGAGTCTATTTACATGTCTCTTAATGGTCCCATTAGCGACCTTCACGGTCACAACTCGAACAACACCATCCGAGCCTGGATGTAATGCAACGATTTTTCCCATTCGCCATGTTAATGGGGTAGAGTTGTCCTCCTTGATGAGAACCACTGCACCTTCTCTGAAGTTGACAGCCCGATGCCTCCATTAGGATCGCTGCTGCAGACCGTTGAGATACTCCTTTGACCACCTCTGCCAGAAGTGCTGCAACATTTGCTGTATATGCTGTCATCTACTCAGTCTATTCTCAAGCACCAGCTTTAAATTTGGCACTGGAATAGCTGTGAGTGAGCTTCCTATTAGGAAATGTGCAGGTGTAAGAGGAAATGGATCATTCGAGTCCCTCGGAAGTAGGGTCAAGGGTCGGGAATTCTATAGGCTTCAATCTGAGCTGTTAGGGTAGTCAACTCCTCAAGAGTCAAACTGCTGCTGCCAACTACTCAACGAAAATGGTATGTGAAAGCCTTTATTCCGGCTTCCCAAAGTCCTCCCATGTGTGGAGCACGAGGTGGTACGAAGTGCCACTGGCTTCCTTCGGTCACCAAAGTTGTCATGAGATGATCTCTTTCTTCTTCTAATTGAAAGGGATTGGTTGATGCATCTAATTCTCTTCGAGCACCTACGAAGTTCCTAGCATTGTCAGAATACAGGTGGGCACATTTTCCGCGTCGGGCTACAAATCAATGTAATGCTCCAAGAAATGCTGCTGTAATAAGGTCACTTATTACTTCTGGTCGAGAAGTAAATAAAGAGCGCAATATATGTCTTTATGGGGCACGTGTTTGACGTCCCCCATGACTATGAGAACTGGTCCACAGTAATCCACTCATGTGTGGAGAAAGGGTCTTGAAGGCGTAACTCGGCTTGAAGGGAGACTTGCCATTAATTGATTTGCTGGTGTTGACTTCAGACGTGAGCATCTGACACAGCCATGCACGATAGTTCGTACCAGTTGTCTTCCTCTTATTGGCCAATATTCTTCTCGAATAGCATTTAATAAAGCAGATGGGCCTGCATGCAGGTTTGCTATATGCATATCTTGGGCGATGAGGTTGGTCAGGTGTCCGCTTGCAGGAATGATGATGGGATGCTTCTGCCCGTCTGGAATATTGGCATGCTGAAGACGTCCGCCTACCCTGAGAAGTCCATCTGGAGCTAGGAATGGATTCAATGACTTCAGCTGACTGCTTTCTGCAACTTGATTTCCACTGCGTAGCCTTCGAAGTTCTTCTGTAAACCTGATGTCTTGTTCCATTCTCAGAATCATCTTCATCGTGGTGTCTAATTCTTCCGTGCTGAGAGGTCCCGTTT
The DNA here is from genome assembly GCA_946902985.2 of Meconema thalassinum. NCBI lineage: Eukaryota > Metazoa > Arthropoda > Insecta > Orthoptera > Tettigoniidae > Meconema > Meconema thalassinum. The sequence goes on along the minus strand of OX336389.2, from coordinate 878,406,164 downwards.
TACGCTCCTTCGGAGCCTTTCTTAAGTTCATTCCAACCCTACAGCAGTAAGCTAGTACTCTTCTGAGCCTTGTCAGCGTAGAAAACCGAGCAATCAGCGATGTGTCCCTATCTTGAGTAACAAGAGTTATGACCTTGATGTTGCTTCCTCTTGCCTCTTAGCGTGTTTCTACTTGAATGCGTTGTGGCCACGACTCTTCTTCCTTGCTCAGCCATGGTGCACCTTCCCATCATAGTTGAGACTCCATTAACTGTGACGCTGACGCTCCTCTAGATACGAGATCTGTTGGATTGTTTTCAGTTGATACATGCCTCCAGTTGTCGACAGTAGTACTGGTTTGTATCTTCGACACTCGGTTGGCAACAAACACGCTCCAGTTTGTTGACGGTGCTGCTAACCAAGCGAGAACTATCCTTGATTCAGACCAGTAGAATCTTTGGTCAATTCTCAATGTGAGGGGTGAACTGACCTTAGACATCAGTTCTGCTAACAAAACAGCCCCACACAACTCCAATCTCGGAATGGATTGTGTTTTTATTGGAGCTACTCTCGACTTTGAGCAGATGAGGTGTACTGATATGGTATTTCTATCATCAGCGCATCTGAGATAAACACATGCACCATAGGCATTGACTGATGCGTCGCAGAATCCATGAAGTTGGATGGACCAATGACGTCCTTCTGAAACAACCATTCTAGGAACACATACATCCTTGATTTGCATGAGGGACTGTTTACATGACATCCACCTCTCCTGAGTGTCTAGAGGCAATGGATCATCCCAATCAATTTTCTGGAGCCAGAGCTCCTGCAAGAAGATTCTGCATGTTAAAATAACTAGACCTATTAATCCCAAAGAGTCTAATATCCTTGATATTTCGGCTAACACTGAGCGTTTAGTGCATGGGGTTGCCCTTCCTTTCTGTTCTGCAGCTTGTACGTCGTACTTGAACAGATCTGATTTCGGATCCCATAATAGGCCTAATGTCTTGATTGCCTCTCCATCGAACTTCAACGCTGCCTGTTGGGTCTTCATATTTTCCGGGATGTCCGAAAGAATTGAATCGTTGTTGTAACTCCATTTTCGAAGGATGAAACCTCCCCTTTCGAGTAATACTACCAACTGAGAGTGTAGCTTCCTAGCTTCTTCGATGGTATCCGCTCCTGTAAGTAAGTCATCTGCGTAGAAATCACGTTTCAGAACGGTAGCAGCTGAAGGAAACTCACTGAATTCGTCAGCCAATTGATGCAGAGTCCGTGTGGCTAAGTATGGTGCACAAGCAGTGCCATACGTGACTGTCGTTAACCGGTAAGGTTTAACCGGTTGATCGGTAGATTCTCTCCATAGAATCATTTGAAGTTGCGAGTCGGACGGGTTCATTTTGATCTGACGGTACATTTTCTCAATGTCTGCCGTCAGTGCATATCGATGCGTTCTGAAGCGAACAATGATCGAAAAGAGGCCATCTTGCACTGTGGGACCCACCATCAGTAGATCGTTCAGACACACCCCAGAATCGGTCTTCGCTGAGACATCGAATACAACTCTCAGTTTCGTGGTTGTGCTGGAATCTTTCAGCACTGGATGATGTGGGAGATAATATCTTGGTGCGACATGCGTTTGTACATCTTCTTCTCCTTCTAGTACAGGTTCCATATGTCCGAGATCAGCATACTCCTTCATGAACGCTGAATACTGGGCGTGGATCTTGGGGTCTCTGGCAAATCGTCGTTCCAGCCGGAAGAGGCGTTCCTCGGCACATTTCCTTGAGTCTCCCAACAACTGCCATTTAACGGCAATCTTACTGTGTACTCCCTGGTGGGCTGCCTTGTGACATTTTCCTTGAAATGATCTTCACATAATCTATCTTCCCCCGTGAAGACCTTCTCATTTCCACATTCCTCCAGTTGCCAGAAACGTTGCAGTTGTACACTGATGTCACTGTTGACGCTTAGATAACACGATGTGTTTCTAGTGGGTTGATGATTTTCAACTCTTCCCGTGATAATCCATCCCAATTTCGTTTCTTGTAGCAACATCCGTTCTGTACTTGGTCTCAGCTGTTCTCGACCAAGTAAATCCCAAAATACTTCTGCTCCAAGAAGAATGTCAATGTTACTGGGATCATAAAAGATGGGATCAGCCAGGCTGATATTGCTGGGTATCGATAGTTTTGATGGGTCAACAGGACTTGAAGGCATGCGATCTGTGATCTTGGAAACCAGTAGAAAGTCTGCTGAATTCTTGTACTCTGTGTGACGAGAGTTGAATGTGGCACGAATGCTGTGCTTAACGAGTTTTGCGGCACCATTGTTTCCTATGACGGGAACTGAAACACGATCCTTCTGAAGGCCAAGTTTGGAGCACAAAGTTTCTGTCCTGTAATAGCTTTGTGACCCAGAATCCAACATAGCTCGGCATGTAACAGATACCCTTTTGTTATTAATGACGTCGATCAATGCTGTAGCCAGTAGCACTTGATATTCACGTCTGTTTATGGCATGACCCGTGAAGCTACTTCCCTGTTGCGGTTCTTGCAATGTTGGCTGCTTATCAGTAATGTCTCCTTCATGAGTGACGTTTGTGAGATGAAGAAGCGTGTTATGTTTACTTGAGCATCGTTTACAGTGAACAGATTTACATTCTTTAGAAATATGGCCTCGTCCTAAACAATTGAAGCACAATTGCCACTTCTTGACATTATTGCGCCGTTCTTCAACGCCTAACTGTAGGAACCGAGCACATTGGTACAACCTGTGACTGTTGCCACACATGCCGCATTTTCCCAGTTGAGCTGTGAAGCAAGCGTTCGAGTTTGATCGCGGTCTAGTCTTATTGAAGGGGTTCTTCATTTGTTCCTTAGGCGTGGCCTTACGATTCAACTCGACAGCTTCTAATACTTGGCATCGCTGTTGAGGAATGTTGTGATGTCTGTGATTGTTGGCAAGAGGTCTGATTGTTTGCTATTTTCCCACTGCCGTTGAGTAGCTGGATCTAATTTAGTGTACATTAAATGTAGAAGAAGTGCGTCCCAGTGTTCTATTGGTAAACCCAGTGCCTTGAGTGACCGAAGATGTTTTATTGTGTCATCAAGAAGCCGTCGTAGAGAGCTGGCAGATTCCCATTCTACCGTGTGTAGGCCAAAGAGAGACCTCACATGAGATTGAACAATAGTTCCCTTGTTTTCAAACCTCTCATGTAACAGTTGCCATGCAATAGAATAATTTGCAGCACTTAACTGAAGAGAATGAATTAATTCTGAAGCGGAACCCTTGAGTGACGACTTGAAGTAATGGTACCTTTGAATGTCAGTTAACGCTTCATTGTTGTGTATTAAGGCTAGATAGGTGTGCTTAAATGGCAACCATTCCTCATAATTACCGTGAAAACTTGGTAGTTCAACTGCGGGTAATTTAACTTCTGTGACATGTTTGTGACGTACTAGACGATGATTTGAAAGGGTAGTTGCTTGTGAGCATTGTTGAAAGAATTGTTGTGCTCTTGAAATGGTGCTGAAATATGCATATTCAAAATCTACTCTTTCCTGTTCTTGAACATCTTGCTTCATTACAATTTCAATTTCTGTTTGAACGGTTTCAAATTCAGCATAACATTCCTCAGCTTTCGAAAGCCTCATTTGAATTTGCAGTAGGCCTTGTTCTATACTGTATGAGTCTAAAAATGTTCTTAGCCTTAATCTGCGCCCGCTTACCTTTCAACACGGCTAGTTCAGTCATGGTTGAAATGTAAATAGCAACTCAAGTTTTAAAGAAGGTAACTGAAGGACAATAGTGAAGGTAATAAAGGAATTATAAGGATATGAATAGCTCGCTCACTCACCGATTTGTTGGGCTGCTAACTGCGGTGTCCTGCTGGCTACGGCCTGGGCGGTTGGGTCTCACCCTTCCTGGAAGTCAGCTGTCACTTTCACTTATAGTACACCGCTCTCCCTCCCGGCTGTTGTTCCTTGAAGGCGCGACGATGGTCAGTTGAGGGTTGACGTTGATTTATGACACTTCCCTAATGTGCTGGACGAGTGACTGTAAGTGGTTGAATGTCTTTCTACTAGAGTGCGTTTGCTTGCCTATTGCGTTTTTCAACAGATTCACAGTCTCTGAATATGAAGATGACGCAAACGTGGTTTCGAATATTGGGTGATCTGCTCGGATCTGATATTGCTATGTATACTCGTTGCACTTTTACTCACGGTCGACATGTCTTGTCGGTGTTAGAATGATGCACGAAATCAAGATGCTGTACTGAACTGATTCGTCTAGCACTCGCGCGCTTCACTAAGACGCCATTACGCCAAGCGCTTATTTTATCACACGAAATCATGAATGACTCACTTCACTGTCAATCCGTGTCGGAGGACCAAAATTATGTTGTAGCAATCGGTGCTACATTGCATTGTATCACCTCTGGTAATTGTTAGGATTGTTGAAAGAACACAACGAGACACACTCTTCACACCACTGCTATATTGAACGCCATGACAGGCACATACTGTTCACAGGTTGGCCAACATAAGAGCCACATTGCCAACTTAACTGAATATGCTGAAATTAAATAACTAACAACAATCTTAATTAATTCTTATTCTATATTAAATGAGATGGATGAAAACCAAAGTGAAATGTATGGAAATGCAAGGCAAAATAATAATTAAATATCTGCGGAAGCTGGCGTGGGCGGGTTCGACCTCTCATTATCGACATATCACAGTATTAATGCACTATGTTTGGCAATAGAAACTCCTATAATGATAAGAGTACCTCCCGTGGTGGTAATATTGAAGTAAAATCACCTCTCACCATCAATCCCATCCACTCATCCCGCCCTGTCCTGGGCTCTTGCCTGTACAACCCGCCCCACTTCTTGCGCTACTAGCCTACCCGTCTCATCCTGCCTCTATGATGAAGCCGGTTGCTTCAGACCACGACCATTCGGCAACAAAAGCAGACAGGAGCCAAAATTATCTGCCGTGCTCCTCATCGAAATTGAATGCTTTTCAGTCATTCAATAAGATTGTACCCAATTGTAATGGGTGTTTCCTAAGCCTGAAAAAGTTAACAATCAATTAATCCCATGTAAAATTTTTCAGGCTTAGGAAACACCTATTACATTTGGATACAATCGAATTGACCGACTGTTTCAATTACTAAGGCAATACTGAAAAATGACTTCCAACACGATAACGTGCTCTTTATTCTGTTTTCTCCTGAACGACGCACATTTTGATGAACGGGTTTCACGTCTTTCGGCGTTTCCTGGCCCCGGGAATCGTATGTTCCAAGCTGCCTAGGGATGTCCCACTCACCCTGAATGCAAGAAGAGGAAAAATCAAATCGGAAAGAGGGATGTGTGGAATGTATTTGATATTCTAATAGACCACGATTGACAAGCAACAATAATACAGTAGCTTAATTGGTTTTACGTCCCTTTTAACCACTGCAAGTTTAGAGACGCTTTCGGAATTTTGCCCTGAATGGGATTTTTTACATGCCAGTAAATCTAGTGACACGGTTCTCTCGCATTTAAGCACCCTTAAATGCCAACTGACTATACCGGGAATCGATACCGATAATATGACAAGAAATTGGTTATGTTCGAACTTTAATTAAATACCAGTAAATGTTTGTCATTGAACAGAGAGTGTAAGTACAACTTATATGATGGTTACGGTTGTTCACAACCAGGGGGTGAAATTACAGTGGTATTATCGTCAGAAAGTCATTGTGTCCTGGATACTTGTAAGTAGGAAGGGATTTCTGAGATACAACCAAACTTTGCTAAATATTGGTGGAAAATATAAAATATACCGGTATAGAAGGTCGACCCAAACCGCAGACAAGCTGCTCAAATGATAGATGGGGACTGATCATTAGGAGTTCAAGATTAAGACCGGATAAGCTGCATGGCTTAGTTATGAGTAACCTCTATGAGGTATGATCATACATTACTGAACTAATTCCACTAATTTTCATCTTCCTGCAAAGAATCGCTGTATTTATTAAAGTTTCTTTCGGGACAACGACCGGGAATCCCATGCCGGTGACCAGAACCTATGTTGTTTAGTAAAAAAAAAAACTGATACCTTTCATTTAATTTCGGAAGCTAGTACTGTAGTACTTAACCAAATATATTCCATTAGAAACTACGAAACTTGCTCCCGTGAAAAATTACTATCTATTATGAAAATCTGTTGGTGAAATAAGTTGCCATTTGGCATTAAGGAACTACTTAAGGATTAATTTTGTTTTAAGAATTTTAATATTTTGACAACTGTGGTAGAGATGTAGCCAAATAACTGTGTCGCGCGGCTGGTGTATACTCGCTCTCTCAGAGGACACAATTAATTGGCTACATCTCTAAGCCGTCAAGTTTTCCATTTCATTTAATACATTTATTTAATTTCCTTCACAGCATAGTAATTGAAATATCTACAGGCTTGTCTATACCTTATGCGTACACTGTGAGTGGAAACAAAGTTTGATCAGAGGATATCCATTACAAAAGTAGTAGCCTACTTCTACTAGAGTGGAGAGCATATAAAGAAGGTGGGTGCGAGAGTGAGAGAGAGCGTTCTGCGCACAGTGAGACAGTTATCCACTGCAATGTCACAAGGCTGCTCCTGTGTCTTTTTTTCTCTACCCGCGCTAGGCTCGTCACTTAATCGGCTATTCCCTCCTCGCAATTGGCAAAGCGCCACGAACTACACTCATGGAAGAGATACTACCAACTGATTCTATTGGCTGAGAACTACGTCATACTTCTGTGTTTGCCACTGCGCAGCTGGTCCATACCCACCTTCGTACATGCATTATATAGTGTGTTTCTAAATTCCCATCACAGACTTTGAGGGCTTGTAGTGGGGACCACGACAGTTAAGTTTAGCATGGGAACTTATGTCCGGAAACGTACAGTCTTCCCGCTACCCGCAAAACACCACTACAGCTCATGTTCACAGCTCCCGCATCTTCGGCGCTCTGTCCGACTCCTATTGCTTGTCGTCTGGGTCCAGTTATAGGTGGGGGCTCGACGCTCGATGTGACTACAGTACGGCTCTGAGCTCGTGATCCCTGCAAGGAATGTGCCGCACCACCTGCGTCACATCAGCGGACAGCCTGACAGGGGCTACTACTACTACTACTACTACTACTACTACTACTACTAATGGCACAGGAAACATTTACTTACCAGATGAAAATGTTCACAGGGGAGTTGCTAGTTCAGACTCGCATCCAGATTCATCTTCACTGGAAACCGTGTTGTCAGAAGAACTAGAAACATCACTATCACTCGAATCACTGCTGATGTATATTGGTACAATGCCAGCTGCGTGCCCAATGCTTTCATAACAGCATTCGGAAACGTTTCCTTGTCTCGCACTCAACAGCGCTCTCCCTCACACACTCACTCCACTCTACTTTCCCTCCCTCAACCTTCCCCACCCGCCAGGGATCATGAGCTGGGGCCGCACTGTACCACCGACGTCAACACAGACACGGTACATCCGCACCATGTTCTGATGCACACGATCAACAATCCCTGGTCCTCCAACATCCGCCGCAGTCATAACTCGCGGCAGTAGGTCTTCCTCGGATTCCACATGGTCTCTTAAATCAAGGTTTTCATGTGACCCCACAGGTAGTAGTCTAACGGTGTCAAATCGGGTGAACATGCAGGTCAGGTAATCGGGCCACCACGACCTATCCAATGTTGCCCAAATCTGAGGTGCAGATGATCTCCGACCGCAAGTGAAAAATGAGGTAGTGCGCTATCGTTCTGAAACCACATGTTTTGACTCGCATGCAGTGGCACATCGTCTAAGAACTCATGCAGTAGGTCTTCACGGAATACTAAGTACACCGTATCGTTGCTGAAACTCATGGGGGTGCGCAGTAAAGAATTACTGCTGTACTGTAGTATCAACGAAGGTTACAAGCACAACGGCAGGTACTGAATGGCATGGAATGTCAACTAACATGGAGGGGATATGAAACATCAGCTGATCGATCAATGACGTACGTACTCTAGTCAGTGGCGCCGAAAATGTGGGAGATTTGAACGTGTGCGGGTAGTGAGAAGACGGTAAGTTTCCGGACACAAGTTCCTATGCTACAGTTAACCGTATTGGTCCCCACTACAATCCGTCCAAGTGTCAAATGGGAATTTAAAAACACCCTGTCTACACAATATATAGAAACAAACATAATACACAATCACCCGATGCTACAAATATACACGAAAAATGCTCTGGGTATATGTCCAACATATTGTGACAAGTCGTCATTCCTAACCCGACGCCGTAAAGCACAATGGTCGGTGGTTGGAGCGAAGGTAGCCTCGGTGACGTCATCGACAAGTTAAGGCGACAGTGGTGTGTGTGAGAGAGGGGGAGGGTTCCACTACGAACATGCCAGTGAAATCTCAGGAGCATTCGAGGTCATCGACGCACCGAGCAGCGCCTAGATTGTTCTATTTCTGGAAGCAGCTGGAGGACTGCGGGATTCCGGACAGTTCTGGACCCAGAAGTTACTAAGATCCCATCAGCACATATTCCACACTAGTGCTGTGACATGATTAGACAGTAACCAGAGATTAGTTGCGCGCGCTTTCAATCTGTGATCTCCAATTACCTCTGGATAGTTTTCCCCCAACCCCAACAATTACATAGCATCTCCCTACTCGTTGGCTGAAGCTGCTCCTGGCCAGTTCAATGTACTAACTTTTTATATGTTACTTGTAGCAAGTGCTTAACCCACCATGAATATCCACATACTTAGTATTTGTTATCTTTGCAATAAAACAAGCAGCCTTTCAGGCGAAGATAGATATGCTACACCATCGCCCTCACACACTTAGTACCGTACCCGTAAATCCGGGAAGTTGCCTGTCGGAATATCCATAGCCCCAGCTGGATTGCCTAATTCTAGCAGCACCGGCCAATTACTACATTAGAAATCGCTCCAAAAAGGCCTTCAGGGATTTGCATACACTAGATTCAAGAATATTGTGGATAACAACAACAACAAAAACGGGGCTCACCCACCTTTCTTACCTTTCTCGGGGTTATGGGAACTCAGCTTCGCCTGAAAATGGATCCACAATATCTTGTTCCTTATATTTAAAATGAATCACTCGAAACGACCAAGAACAACGAACTGTGTAAATTTATTCAAACAAATGTAAACTAAATCTAATATAAACAATAAATAACAATAAGCTATACTAATAAAACATCCATACATTCATAGTCGTTCCTCGTCCACCACACACATTCTACTGCATTTACTGGGATATAAATTAAAAGCACAACAATTTTGAACTGTTTAGGCCTACTGTAGGTGATAAAAACGTTTAACAAACATTCTTGCGTTAATAGCATTCCTTTCAACAGGTTACTCTAATGCCACGCGTCTCAAAAATTCACCTGCTTACACCGTTTCACTGACCCACTGACAACCACGTGTCGCGCCGTGAAACTGTTTTCATTCAGAAGGCTGTGAGCTGTTACCAGGCTGCACATTACATCATATGCTGGCCGCGATTTCCTAACAGTAAATCTCTCCACTCATATTGGCTTGCATACACACAGTTTGCCGTGCGTCGAGAAGCCTCTTTTAAAATGACATTCTGTCTTGATAAAAAAAAGCTTATTTCTCACATAGTTCTTTACCAATTTCACTAAAATTTTGATACAACCTTTCTTTCACACTCCCGAATCGTTTTAGAACCGATCAGGTTGTTCAGCCATACTTAACAACTGGCAATCATTCATACTAAAACATTCGCTCATGAAGTACACACTATTTCAAAAACATCCTACTAATTAATCCTAACAAAATTATTCAAGTAATGAAATAATTGCGGAAAAATATTTACAAGTAATCTGGTTGTTATAACAAACGATATCTAACGTTGTCAACACGTTATCTTCGAGAATCCAAGTTCTCTCTCATTAAACAATTTGACATGAAATATTTACAATGTTTCTCAACATAAAGTTTCGCTAACACTCATAAGTGTTTATATACTGCACACACACTGTCTTGGGTAGGTTTTTATACATTATCGGTGAAATACGTTCAACCATCAAAGGTTATCTGCACGTTTCTATACAACTCCGTGTTTTATTAAATGTTTAATTAAAATATCAATGACTTAAGTAGACAATCGTTCTCTAATTGCTTTCTGCTCAAACCCTCTTGTCATCACAGCTAAAACGTTGTTTCAAATGAACTGGATTTCTCACATACATCAACTCCTCTATGATCTATGTCATGTTCTTATCACAAGAACTATACTTGAATAACTTTCCTTAAAATGCGGAAACACCGTCGCATGAACTTAGACATAGCTCTATACCACCTCATATAGTACTGTATATGGTATAAATAAATATCTTCCACTATGTTAAACAATAACCAAAAGCGGATTAATTTTTATTAACATTTCTTCTGTTGGAACCTCCTTCAATTAATGGCATTATCGTCAGCGTCGTCACATTCGACTACTGATGTACAATAATACATCCTTTAGTTCTTCAAATAAAACTTCCATCAATAACAAACGCCATTAGACTGTCGTGAATAACCTCCTCGAGTTTACTACGCAATAAGGTAATCAATTGTTAACTCAACTGTCACAAATACATGTAATAAAATACTAATTCTGTTTCTTCTCACTTGTCAAGCTTTAAATTGCGTGTCCATGCAATATCAGGTCTACATAATGACGTGATATTACACATATAGTGTATAAATAACAACACATGTTATTTATAATGTCTTAATAGAATTCAATCTTGACCGGGATAAACTAGCTTTGAATTCCTAGCCAAAGATTTAAATTATCTCCTATAAAGAGATATTTCCTCCAACAATTAATTGACTAAAGCTTTCAGCTTTTCAAATACAGTAAGGATTGTCAGTTTCGCAATGTCTTTCCATTCTGCACGAAGAATGTCTACGAATTTAAGACTTCAGTCTTATCAAACGACTAGTTCTTGCTAGGTCGCCGTACAGTTTATATACAATAATGATATAACGATATCATCCGATGTTTCTTCTGGTAATGAAGTTGATACAATAAAGTGCCCAAATTAAATTATGAAAAAGAATTTAATTTGCAACTATGACACTAAGTCTGAATCCTTGGTTCAAATAAAGATCAAAATTCGATAGCCAAAACGACTAGTCTTACATAAGGAAATCTGATTCCTCAAACAGAATCTTAATGTCAGTTTCAACAACTGATCCGTAGAATAAAATTGAAAAATAGATGAAAGACAATCGTCTCTAATGATCTTGAAGCATAAAAATCTTGATACACATCTGAAGTGTAATTTACATGGAAACAATGAAATAAATGAAATATGGAGTAAGGACGTCGACTCAGCATGTCACTAATCAAGCACCATACTACAAAAAGATAACACTGCTACCTTATTTGGACGATGACTTGAAAATCAGGGCAAGTATTTGCACAATACTTGGTATTTCCTCAATCCAATATACTGGAATGGACCTCCATTCGAACCCTCGGAACAGCGCCCTCGGATTTGGGAAGACGTTCCCTCCGGCAAACACCAACCTCCGTCTGGTATCGAACGACATCCTTCTGGCATATTCTTCTGGTTTTGCTGGGATTCCTTAGCATCTTGACCATCTTCTTCTGTAGGATCTTCATTCTCCGTCGCAAATATATATCAACATCGTCGTTGAGTAATTATTTATAGAAATATTCATGTAGGTGATGAATGAATTATTTCTATTGCTAATCGTTGTTATATTATTGTTCGTAGACTGACGAAAATGTACAAGATGTAACGTACACTACGTCTGTATTCTGCAATACGTTGTCTATCGAAGCTGCATTGTTGTATCTTAACTCTGCATAAAATATGTCCCTGGTGCATGATTGCTTAGTCCATCATCTCAACAATGATAATAACGTTGAATGAAACTAATCGTTGAATATTAACAGCCATCATAATAATGTTTGTTTGCTGCGTCAATGTAAAAGTGGTTCTGTTCACTCGAACTCTGTTCACTAACTTCGCGTTCCAACAAAAGTGTTTTTCAGCTTCTACGTCCGACACATTTGTAAAGCTGTCTTCATTCTGAAATATCGTCGAAATGGTTCGAATCAAAACGCTCAACTTTTAATATAATGTAGTATTCGACCTGTACTATCTGTTTATTCACTTGGCTGAAGTATATTCTCAAATAGCAATGAGATGTCCTAATATCAATGCTCCTCTCAACTTCACCTATAATGCTAGCGCGGGGATCTCCACTGTTCCACCCTACTAACGTGTCGTCTCCACGAGTCGACTATTACCGCACTCGGACTAAAGATTTGGGATCTCCGTTAACACAAGAAGCACTTCCTCTCTCTTCAAAGTCTGAACGATTAAGAACCTCGATGCCTGGTTCTCCCTCTCCAAGTCGAAAATTTGGCGGTCATATCAATCTCCCACCATAATTTTAGCGCGTAGTTTAACAATGCGTATTACTGCGTAAATTAACCGTTCTGCCGGTTTTTAAGTATCAGACGTATTTTCATTTAATTTTCTCTTCATTCCCAATTAAGAAAACCTCTTCTAAGGGTCTAAATGCATAATTTCATCAAATTATAAAGTTGAAGTTAATCCCGTCTTCAATAAGACCTCTTCTCATTGGCTCTGGACTGGTATCCAATAGCATGATTTATAACAATATTTATTATATTTTATGGCAAAATCACAGTTGCTATGCCGATTTCAACCTTCCAGAAACTTCTGTTGCGCAACATATCACGTGATTGGACTCTCCCACTGCCTCGGGCTTGTAACACGACTGACTTGTGTCACAATTCCAGGATTTATATTTGCTAGTTAAATTTTATCATGGGCTCGAAAAATACTCTCATTTTGTCCCAAAATAATTCAGTTTTCGGGGGCATTCCCCTTTCACCTCGAGTTAAAACAGGTGCTAAATTGTTTTAATCATTTTAATTCAAGAATTTTGATATGTCAATTGAACTCGAATATTGAATTATTTTTTGCCTACTTTCTTATGATACTTTTTTAAATTCTTAGCGTTGAATTATCCTAGAATAACGTTATTTTCTTCGTCAAATAACTCATAAGAGTTATTCCCATAAGCATTGTTTATGCGGAACGGGCCAATAAAGACGACACCAAATTTTGGGTGTATTTTTTTGCTCACGTCCGCTTTAACTGGTCTGCGCAATAAAACCAAATCTCCAATTTCTAATGGTGTACCGAAATGCTTTCCTGCAACTCGTTTCAAGCGTTTCTCAGCTGCTTTCTGAAGTCTTTCTTTAGCCTTGTCTATCCTCGCTTGTCTGCCTAAATCTGGATCTCTTGGAATGAAATCAAATACATTGTCCCATGGCCTTTCTGGATTCTGTCCTAAGTGAAGAATTATCGGAACTTCTGACGTGCTCTCCTGAACTGTGGTGTTCAAACAATCCTCAATCATTGGCACGTATTTTACCCAACTGGGGTGATCATTTGGGCAGACAATTCTGCAGAATTTACTAAATTCTGCCATATAACGTTCGCTAGAATTTGACTCTGGATAACGCACGCTCGAAAAGATGTGCTTAATTCCTAATCTTTCCATGTCTGCTGCAAATTTGGCTGAAATGAACGGCGCTCCATGGTCCGATAAGAGATATTCTGGTTTCCCAGCCTTAGGAAACACAGCATTCTCTAATCTGCTCACTACATTTCTGGTACTGGCTTTTTGCATGGGATTCATGATGACTAATTTAGTGAAGACATCAACAGTCACTAACAGGAACTGATTACCTTGGTATCCTTTCGGACATGGACCGAATATATCCGTGGCCATCAGCTCACGTGGTTTAGAAGGTATCATAGCTCTGGGTCTTCCTTTTAACAATTCTGATGCGAATTTTCCTCTCTGGCATTTATCACAAGATCTTATAATTGTCGCTATGGCAGATCTCATATTGGTCCAGATAAATCTCCCTTTATAAGAGTACTGAGGGTTTTTATCTAAACCGCCATGTCCAATAGAGTGGTGTGCCAACCACACTAACTTTGTGACAAGATTAGGGGGCACTACTATGCGAATCTTAATGCGCTCGGAGTCTGCGTATCTGCACACGAGATCTCCGCTCAATACATAGTGTTGTGATCGCCTTTGAGTAGCAGCATAATCAGGATCTGCTATGTCCATGTAACCCTTAAGGAACCTGTACATTTCCCTAATTGGAGCATGTCTCTTCTGTGACACCGATTCGGACTGTCTCCTAACGGTCTCTTCACCTTCTTCCTCAAATTGTACATGGTTTATCTGAAAATTTCTAATGGGGTTACGTGATAATGCGTCAGCCAACAAATTGTCCTTACCTGGCTGATGGACTATTGTAGCATTAAATTGTTGAGGGAATAGGGCCCATCGTGTTAATCTATCACTCGACATATCGGTTTGAAGCATGAATTGAAGTGCCTTATGATCGGTGATGATTATAATCTGGTGTCCGATTAATATCTCCTTCCACGCTTGGAGAGCTGTCGCGAAAGCTAACGCCTCAAGTTCTGTCGTGAAGTAGTTCTCTTCATGTTTCTTAAGCTTTCTTCCAATGAACGCAATATAGTGCTTATTTGTATCCTCATCTTTTTGGTATAAGACTGCACTAATGCCTACACGTGAAGCGTCGGATTCTATGTAGAATATTCGTTCGAAATCCGGATATTCCAATTTCACGTTGTTTTTCTACATTTCCTTAGCTTTTTCAAACGCGTCGTCAGCGGTACTGCTCCACTTCCAACGGTTATTCTTTTTTAGTAAGTCATATAGAGGGGCCAAAATCTCTGAATACGTCGGACAATGACTGCTAATGAACTGGCACGCACCCACGAACTCTCTGACTTTTCTGACCTTAGTGGGCTTTGGGAACTTCATAATAGCTTCCACTTTCTGCAAGTTTGGGTGATATCCATGCTGGTCAAAGGTATGTCCGAGAAAATTAATTTTTTCCTTCATGAAATGGCACTTATCAAAGTTTACCTTTATGTTTGCGTCTCTCAAGTTTTCAAAAGGCTTACGCAAGTGTATTAAATGTTCCTGGACATTTGGTGTAGATATGATTAAATCATCTATATAACAAAGCACGTTCTTCTTGACTTCGTCTGTGAGTTTGTCATCAAGGGCTCTAATCAGGTCTGGTCCACTATTAACCATGCCAAAGGGAATTCTCTGAAATACCCAGGAAGTCTGGTCAAACAGAAACCCTGTGTATTGTTTGCTCTCTTCTTCCAGCTCAATCTGGTAAAATGAAGAAGTCAAATCTAATACCGTAAAACAAGCTTTTCCTTTGAACTTTCTGAGCAGATCTCGTATTTTAGGGGGTCGGTCTGCCTCGGGCAAAATCTTTAAGTTAATGGTCCGTGCATCGAGACAAAAGGCGTAATTGACCATTATTTTTCTTGACTACTGATATAGGGTTGATGTAAGAAGACGCCTGTTTCTTTATAATTCCGTCAGCTTCCATTTTCTTAATTATCCCTCGTACTTCTTCATAGTACTTTTCCGGTATCGGATAAATCCTCTTCTGGTAAGGGGTTTCGTCTGTTAGCCTAATCTTATACTTGTAGTCCTTTATCAATCCAGGCTTTTCATCAAAAATATCATGAATTTCCATAATCAAATTCTCAAATTCATCCTGAACTTCATCAAATCCTTCTGCTCTGAGAGTAAGTAATTCTCTTCCATTTTCTACCTCTTCAATAATATTGTTTATTATTTCTTCCCTAGGATCTATATCTAGATGGTGATTCGAATCCTTTTCTTCTAACTCTTCTGTGTGTATTAACCCTTCACTAAATTTTATGACTCGGTTCTTTATATCAATTACTGCTCCAACTTTAGTAATGAAGTCAATGCCCAGCACGATATCAAAGTTAATTTTGCTGACCACTATGAAAATGTGTTCATATATGCGTCCATTTATCTCAAAGTTTAATAAAACTTGGATTTTGCACTTCACAGCTTTGTCCTGAAAAATACCACGCACTTTAACAGCAGACACGGGTAAAACTGTCATCTTGTTGCCCTTAGATAATCTCTGATAACACTCATCTGACATGATAGACATAATGGCACCAGTATCCATTAAGACTTGCATATTTGTCTTTCGACATTAACACATATAATCGGTAACTCAAATGGTCTTTCCTCTTTGACAACTTCCTTCTCGAAAAGTAAGTCTTCATCTGTTACTTCATAAATTTCATTTATCGTAATCTGGTTTAGTGTGGCAGTATATCCTAACTCCTCTAATTCCGTTTCAAATTTTTTTTTGTCCTTGAGTCTCATTCTTATAGTTCCCCTCCTGACTAGTAGATGGTTTGGGATCTATACTCAAGCTTTCCGCCCCTCCGTTACCGTTTTCCTTATCTCTTAATTCCTTGAGATACTCTTTTCCTTCCCTATGACGTTCGTTATATTTCTCCTTTGTCAATACTTCTTCTTGGGAATTCCTATTACGGTTGTAATTTTGGTTATTTCTATTATTGTTTCTGTTGTAATGACCATTGTTGTTGTATCTATATTTATTATTGTTGTGATAATAACCACTTCTATGATTTCCATTATTGTTGTCGTTATTACGTCCTTGCTGTTGCTGATACGGACGTCCTCCACGGAATCTCCTGTATCTGGGTTCCGGTCTTCGATCTCGGAAATAGGTATTCCGTTCAGGACCTATATTTCCCCTTTTCTGTTCCTTTGGACTCTCGGTTTGTTGCGCTTGGTCAAGATATACTGTATTTATATCATTGTACTATTGCCTTTGGTTCTTCGACACAACATTCGGCATTGGGCTCGTGTAATCGAGTTTTCGGAGCAGTTCGTCCATGCTCGCTAGATCATCTATCCCTGACGAGATAATTAGACGTCTGACTTCAACAGGGAGCATCCTGGCTATCGTGTCTATCAACTCCGCCGTAGATAACGGGGGTTGAAGAAATCTGAGGCGGGCAAGCTGACTTGCGAAGAAGTCTGCGTAGCGTGTGGGTAGTGTACCTGAATACTTCTGTGAGTATACTTCTGCGCGTAGGGAGTTCTGGATTTCAATACTCCAGAAACGCTTTATCAGGGCTTCTGCGAATTCGTCGAAGTTCATTAAGGTATATCTGAAGGCGCTAAACCATTCAAGGGGTACGTCTGAAAGATACCGCTCTACGATCTTAATTTCCCTCTCTCTTGGAATATGCGCTTCGATAAAATAATCTTTAAGATTCCTGTTGTACTCTATCGGTGTGAAACTGTCTAGGTTGCTGAATTTACGAGGATTATCCTCAAAGTTTCTTATGACCGTCACGTTTCTCGGATATGAATCCTGAAGGTTTGATCGAAAATCTCTATTATAACTTTCGGGCTCTTTACTCCTCTTTTCTAAACCTTCCGTACATCTGAATAATCTTTCTTCCGGTCTGATTTCTCTTTCTTCTACTTCTAGGCTACCTCTTCTAGTGTGGTTCCTTGAATCTTCTAAATCTATCTTCTCCTCTTCCTTTTCTTCTATCACACTGATAATTTTCTTCAGTTGCTGTCCTACTTCGGTCTTTAAGTCCTCATTGTAAGTCTCAAGACTGGCAACATCTCCTAGATTAAGACCTTTTAGTTTCCTCGATATATATTCCTCTAGTTAGTTATTTTTCCCCTCACTCATAGTATTTACGTCCGTGACAACCTTGTCTATGCGTTTATCTGACGACTCTTTCAAACCTTGCACATCCTGACTAGATTGAGTTCTATCTTCTACTTGCTTTTCAGTAAGCTTATCCGTTCTGTAACCTAAATCTGATCTTACTTTAAAAACCTCTCGATTAATTTCTAATTGAGTACTGACTATTTTTTTTCTCTATGTTATCCTGAATTTGTTTAACATGTTCTCCACTGGATTTGTTCCACTCATCTTTCCAGACAACTACATTAGCTTTTAACATTTCAGCTATGTCTCCCTCAAAGCCTTCTTTAAGGATCTTATTATGATCGATAACTTGTGTGCGTAGGGTTTCTACATTACTCTTTAATTCGGCCAGAGAAGCTGTAGTTTTTAACGCATCGTCTACAAAACGTGTCGTTAAAGCACCTATATTTTCACTACACAGTGTTTTAGAACCTTCCACCTCTTGCCTAATTTTGTTAATGTCCCCTTGGATTTTCGCTACATCTACAAACATCGTGTTAACTTCTGTTTGGATTTTACCTATGTCGGTCTGTACATCAGCGACATCTGTCTGCATATTATTTATGTCTGCCTGAACATTATTGACATCGGACTGTACCTCAGCAACGTCAGATCTAACATTACCAACATCGGACTGCACCTTTGCAACATCTGACTGTACATACTCTACTTTACTTTGGACGCTAGCTACATCATTTCCAACATCTCCGACATCTGTTCGAACACCACTTACATCATCCTGTATCAGCTGGGTACTGGTCTGTAATCGCGTTACATGTACAACCATTTTAGAGGCAGTAGTCTGTAGACACTCTAAAGACGTCTGAACTCCTTGAATTTCATCATTAAAACTCTCTTTGACACTTTCTGCAATTTTATCTGTAATAGAATCAACTACTTTAACAATTACTGTGTCAAGATCCTCTTAACGTTCACGTTTCAGCTTTTCCAGGTCCAGCTTCGCCTCCTGAAATTTACCCGGCATATCTTTCATATTCACACTTAAATTCTATTTAGTCTCACCTTTGACAGCCTCTAAATTCTCCTTCATTTCACTTTGGATACCCTTTAAATCCTCCTTCATGTTCTCCTTCAGCTTTTCCTGCATCTCTTCCTACATCCTCCTAACATCCTCTGCTGACATTACACTATAAATTTCCAAACTGGTGTAGGGGCGTATTTAACAACACGGCAAGACAACAACATCTGATCAACGCCTTCCTCCATGTATTTGGGCACCTTAATGTCTAAAAGTAACTTATAATTACCTTAGCATTAACTTATTAGACTCCCAATGCTAAACAAACTTAGACAATGTTCGTTCTCTTGTGATTTACTTTAAACATACTACCATAAAGAAAAACTCTACATTTACTATCATTAAACAAGTTAGCTTTATATTTAATGTAATAATGTTAATGGTTTTACGTCCCTTTTAACTACTCTGGCTTTTAGAGACGCCGGGGTGCCGGAATTTTGCCCCGAAGGGGATCTTTAACGTGCCAGTAAATCTACTGACACGGCTCCCTCGCATTTGCGCACCCTCAAATGCCAGCTGACTGTGCCAGGATACGAACCTGCAACCTTGGGCCCTGCAAGCGAGAACGGTACTGCTGAGCCACGCAGCCAGCCGCTTTATATTTAACATGACTAAACACTGCCATGTACGGGTAAAATGAAATTAACATAAAGATCATAGATCGTTATTCGAAACTTTACACCTATTACATCTCTCTCAGGTTTTCTAAGATCTGATCTTTGTTTGAGTGCAATCTTACTAATATCAACTCAAAATATACCTATATAATTACACTCACATCCATCCAAAATTGGACTAGCCATCCCATAAGTCTGGTAATTATTTATTTCACTAGAAATGTTCAAACCAACTTCTAGGGGCTCTATGAAGCTAATTTCGTAGCCCCAAAGTTTAGGGTGCCATCCCTACTGTACCCGTAAATCCGGGAAGTTGCCTGTCGGAATATCCATAGCCCCAGCTGGATTGCCTAATTCTAACAGCACCGGCCAATTACAACATTAGAAATCGCTCCAACAAGGTCTTCAGGGATTAACATACAGTAGATTCAAGAATATTGTGGATAACAACAAAAAACGGCGCTCACCTACCTTTCTTACCTTTCTCGGGGTTATGGGAACTCAGCTTCGCCTGAAAATGGATCCACAATATCTTGTTCCTTATATTTAAAATGATTCACTCGAAACGACCAAGAACAACGAACTGTGTAAATTTATTCTAACAAATGTAAACTAAATCTAATATAAACAATAAATAACAATAAGCTATACTAATAAAAACATCCTTACATTCATACGCGTTCCTCGTCCACTATAAACATTCTACTGCATTTACTGGGATATAAATTAAAAGCACAACAATTTTGAACTGTTTAGGCCTGCTGTAGGTGATAAAAACGTTTAACAAACATTCTTGCGTTAATAGCATTCCTTTCAACAGGTTACTCTAATGCCACGCGTCTCAAAAATTCACCTGCTTACACCGTTTCACTGACCCACTGACAACCACGTGTCGCGCCGTGAAACTGTTTTCATTCAGAAGGCTGTGAGCTGTTACCAGGCTGCACATTACATCATATGCTGGCCGCGATTTCCTAACAGTAAATCTCTCCACTCATATTGGCTTGCATACACACAGTTTGCCGTGCGTCGAGAAGCCTCTTTTAAAATGACATTCTGTCTTGATAAAAAAAAGCTTATTTCTCACATAGTTCTTTACCAATTTCACTAAAATTTTGATACAACCTTTCTTTCACACTCCCGAATCGTTTTAGAACCGATCAGGTTGTTCAGCCATACTTAACAACTGGCAATCATTCATACTAAAACATTCGCTCATGAAGTACACACTATTTCAAAAACATCCTACTAATTAATCCTAACAAAATTATTCAAGTAATGAAATAATTGCGGAAAATATTTACAAGTAATCTGGTTGTTATAACAAACGATATCTAACGTTGTCAACACGTTATCTTCGAGAATCCAAGTTCTCTCTCATTAAACAATTTGACATGAAATATTTACAATGTTTCTCAACATAAAGTTTCGCTAACACTCATAAGTATTTATATACTCGGTCAAATACATTCAACCATCAAAGGTCATCTGCACGTTTCTATACAACTCCGTGTTTTAATAAATGTTTCATAAAAATATCAACGACATAAGTAGACAATCGTTCTCTAATTGCTTTCTGCTCAAACCCTCTTGTCATCACAGCTAAAACGTTGTTTCAAATGAACTGGATTTCTCACATACAACAACTCCTCTATGATCTATGCAATGTTCTTATCACAAGAACTATACTGTAATAACTTCCCTTAAAATGCGGAAACACCGTCGCATGAGCTCAGATATAGCTCTATACCACCTCATATAGTACTGTATATGGTATAAATAAATATCTTCCACTATGTTAAACAATAACCAAAAGCGGATTAATTTTTATTAACAGTTATTCTGTAGGAACCTCCTTCAATTAATGGCATAATCGTCAGCGTCGTCACATTCGACTACTGATGTACAATAATACATCCTTTAGTTCTTCAAATAAAACTTCCATCAATAACAAACGCCTTTAGACTGTCGTGAATAACCTTCTCGAGTTAACTACACAATAAGGTAATCAATTGTTAACTCAACTGTCACAAATACATGTAATAAAATACTAATTCTGTTTCTTCTCACTTGTCAAGCTTTAAATTGCGTGTCCATGCAATATCAGGTCTACATAATGACGTGATATTACACATATAGTGTATAAATAACTACACATGTTATTTATAATGTCTAATAGAATTCAATCTTGACCGGGATAAACTAGCTTTGAATTCCTAGCCAAAGATTTAAATTATCTCCTATAAAGAGAGATTTCCTCCAACAATTAATTGGCTAAAGCTTTCAGCTTTTCAAATAAAGCAAGGATTGTCAGTATCGCAATGTCTTTCCATTCTGCACGAAGAATATCTATGAATTTAAGACTGCAGTCTTATCAAACGACTAGTTCTTGCTAGATCGCCGTACAGTTTATATACAATACTGATATAACGATATCATTCGATGTTCCTTCTTGTCTTGAAGTTGATACAGTAAAGTGCCCAGATTAACTTGTGAACAAAAATTTAATTTGGAACTATGACACTAAGTCTGAATCCTTGGTTCAAATAAAAATCAAAATTCGATAGTCAAAACGACTAGTCTTACATAAGGAAATCTGATTCCTCAAACAGAATCTTAATGTCAGTTCAACAACTGATCCGTAGAATAAAATTGAAAAATAGATGAAAGACAATCGTCTCTAATGATCTTGAAGCATAAAAATCTTGATACACATCTGAAGTGTAATTTACATGGAAACAATGAAATAAATGAAATATGGAGTAAGGACGTCGGCTCAGCATGTCACTAATCAAGCACCATACTACAAAAAGATAACACTGCTATCTTATTTGGACGCTGACTTGAAAATCAGGGCAAGTATTTGCACAATACTTGGTATTTCCTCAATCCAATATACTGGAATGGACCTCCATTCGAACCCTCGGAACAGCGCCCTCGGATTTGGGAAGACGTTCCCTCCGGCAAACACCAACCTCCGTCTGGTATCGAACGACATCCTTCTGGCATATTCTTCTGGTTTTGCTGGGATTCCTTAGCATCTTGACCATCTTCTTCTGTAGGATCTTCATTCTCCGTCGCAAATATATATCAGCATCATCGTTGAGTAATTATTTATAGGAATATTCATGTAGGTGATGAATGAATTATTTCTATTGCTAATCGGTGTTATATTATTGTTCGTAGACTGACGAAAATATACAAGATGTAACGTACACTACGTCTGTATTCTGCAATACGTTGTCTATCGAAGCTGCATTGTTGTATCTTAACTCTGCATAAAATATGTCCCTGGCGCATGATTGCTTAGTCCATCATCTCAACAATGATAATAATGTTGAATGAAACTAATCGTTGAATATTAACAGCCATCATAATAATGTTTGTTTGCTGCGTCAATGTAAAAGTGGTTCTGTTCACTCGAAATCTGTTCACTAACTTCGCGTTCCAACAAAAGTGTTTTTCAGCTTCTACGTCCGACACATTTGTAAAGCTGTCTTCATTCTGAAATATCGTCGAAATGGTTCGAATCAAAACGCTAAACTTTTAATATAATGTAGTATTCGACCTGTACTATCTATTAATTTACTTGGCTGAATTATATTCTCAAATAGCAATGAGATATCCTAATATCAATGCTCCTCTCAACTTCGCCTATAATACTAGCGCGGGGATCTCCACTGTGCCACCCTGCTAACGTGTCGTCGCCACGAGTCGTCTATTACCGCACTTGGACTAAGGCTTTGGGATCTCCGTTAATCCAAGAAGCACTTCCTCTCTCTTCAAAGTCTGTACGATTAAGAACCTCGGTGCCTGGTTCCCCCTTCCAAGTCGAAAATTTGGCGGCCATATCAATCTCCCACCATAATTTTAGCGCGTAGTTTAACAATGCTTATTACTGCGTGAATTAACCGTTCTGAGGCTTTTAAAGTATCAGATATATTTTCATTTAATTTTCTCTTCATTCCCAATTAAGAAAATCTCCTTCTAAGGGCCTAAATACATACTTTCATCAAATTATAAAGTTGAAGTTAATCCCGTCTTCAATAAGACCTCTTCTCATTGGCTCTGGGCTGGTATCCATAGCATGATTTATAACAATATTTATTATATTTTATGGCTAAAACACTGTTGCTATGCCGATTTCAACCTTCCAGGATTTATATTTGCTAGTTAAATTTTATCATGGGCTCGAAGAATACTCTCATTTTGTCTCAAAATAAATTTTCTGTGGCAGTACCTGTGTCTTTGCTGCTTTCGCAACGTTAAGATGGTGGCTGAATTGGTAAGACATTGGCTTCCCGACCGTATTCGATGCAGTTCGATTCCCAGTTGTGCTATGAACTGTGGAGATCACCTCGTGGTGTAGCGGGTAGCATTCTTGGCTGTCGCTCCTGAGGTCGGGGTTCGATTCCCGGCTTTTTCAAGAAATTTCATTCTGGTCTGAGGGCTGAAACGGTGTACACTCAGACTCGTGAGGCAAAACTGAGAAGAGCGGGGTTAGATTTCACCTCAGCCATCTTGGAGGTGGATTTCTGTGGTTTCCCACTTCTACTTCAGGCAAATGCAATATGGTACCTAATAAATGCCACGGCCTCTTAGTGAAGCCAAAAATGATCTCTTCATTTAATTCTAGAGGCTCGGATAAGGGGTGTGAACCTTGGATCTTGCAACGGTGCAGCGCCTCAATCTACTGCTCTTACCGTCTTAACGTGACATTATGCTGGTGAGAAAATAACTGGACTCAATAAATTTATAATTGTACTTTTAAGCTTAAAGTTTATTCATAGACCCAAGCTTCTAAGTCAAGGACACAAGGGAAAAATATGGAAAATATATCCTTATTGTTTCTGTGTCCATTGGTAAAGTTTCATAGTACGGCGGACGTAGGGAAAATATTCCAAGAGACACAAAATTAGGCTAAGAACTACAAGAATATATCCCCTCGTTAGGACCCCATATGAAGCTTCTGTAAATATTATTTTATATCTGTCCACACACGCCCTATCGTTTCTTTTTAACCACTGCCTCCTAAAGGACGCGTTTGCCATATTCCGACACATCTTCGTCTGGTTCCCCCGGCCCTTTGCTCGCTCCGGTAAGTCGGTCTTTGTTTCACTTCACTATTCAAACAGTTGTAACTGCATCGCAGGTATATTCTTGAACCAGTCCATTCTTGTTCTTGCTCAAACTCTTATTGTCTCCCTATTATTACTGTTGTTTATTATTTAAGGGCTTTGCGACATCGTGGTCATGTGGCCCCGTGTACTTGGGTGTGTGTAGAATTTGTCTAAATATATGTTTCACTGTGATGTCTGCACTAGTATGTTTATTTGTAATTGAGGTAGAATTTGGGTAGGAAGCGGCCGTGGCCTTAAGTTAGGTACCATCCCAGCATATACCTGAAGTAGAAGTGGGGGAAACCACGGAAAACCACTTCCAGGATGGCTGAGGTAGGAATCGAACCCACATCTTCCCTGTTTTGCTTCACGAGACGTTGTTGAAAGTACGCCTTATCAATATTGCTCACCGCTCTAAAATGACCTTCTTACCTCTAATTCGCTCTGTAACGCTAAAAATATAACTAATTTCTTAACTGGGAATATATGATTCGTGAAGATGTCTCTATCTGTCATAGTATTTTAGTCGCATTTATCGGTAGTGCGAAAACATCAGACAGGCCTCTACAGCGATATGATTCCTATTTCAGTCTCGGGAACTTACCCCAGTTCTAGATCCTAACAATTGATGCACAGGGTAGTACAGTCACCACAGAAACTAAGGTTATTAAACTAATTCCTTGCTCATCCAAATACATGGGGCTGTTGACTAACATGAAGTAACAACTGCATCTCTCCAAACCCTGCCAAGTTATTCGTTTGTGAGGCGCTGTATAGTGCAATGACCATGCCAACTCTAGCCCATCGTCTGCTGAATCGCACTGCTTTTAACTCAACAGTCTGATCCAAGCTGATCACAACAGCTGTTTGAAATTGTTGAGGCAAATTATTATTATTTATTTTTGTTATACCGGCCGCGGCGGCAGAGAGCGCTAACGTGCTACCTCGTGCCTTGCCGGTATCGGGAGAGCGTGGTTTTCCGTGGTTTCCCATTTTCACCCCCAGGCAAATGCCGGGACGGTTTCTTTTAACAGGTCTACGACCGACTTCTTTCACACTCCTATCCCTGACCTTTCCTTCATTAAGCACAAGTTAGCGGTCGCCTGGGCGATCGGCCTGTCACCATCCCCAGTTGTATCTGCTGCCAAAGTGTATCCAGCTCCAAGATACTGACCTTATGGTGGTTGAGGAATGATCCCTCGTATAGTTCGTGGATGAAGCCAAGCTTGAGGGTACGCGATAAAATATTATTATTATTATTATTATGATTAGAAAATATTAAATTTACCATTCCTTCAATTTTAAATTAACTACGGTATTCACTAAAGAAACATCTCAGATAAGCCACAAACTCAGCAATATTGCATTCATCAAGAGGTGGCAACTGCCAATTTCACTTCCTACTCCTGTCACCTCGCGCAGTGTCTAGCATTCTTGGCTGTCACCTCTGAGTTTCGGGTTCAATTTTCTGCTCTGCCAAGAAATTTAATTCTAATAATATTAATAATAATGTTATTGGTTTTACGTCCCTTTTAACTACTCTGTCCCCCAGGGGCTCACATCTTGTGGGACGTGGGTTGGCGATCACGGGACCCCAGCTGAGTCCGGCATTGCTTCCACTTACTTGTGACGGGCTCCTCTCCGTCTTCTTTCCTGTCGACCTTCCTTGGTCAACTCTTGTTCTTTTCCGACCCCGACGGTATTAGGGTATCCGAGGCATAGGGACTCTTTCACTTTCCCGCCTTAATTGGCCATTGTCTCATCTTTTCTGATCCCTCCTTCTTCGAGGGGTCAGACCTCTTGTTTTCTTTTTATTATATTTCCTTTTCCCTTTAAGATTCCCGCACTGTTTTTGTTACTTGTCTCCCCGTGTATCTAAATTCCCTTTAGCGTTTTTTTTTTCATCTTCACTACATTTTGTAGGTATTTTTAATCTACGTTGCATTATGTAAGTTTTTTCGATCTAAATTGTATTTCGCGATTGTTTTCAACCTCAATTGCATTTTGTAAAGATTGACAATCTAAATTGCTATTTAGTAAGTCTTTCAAAGTAGGAGCATTGCATTTTAGTGTATTTTGAATTTCAATTGCATTTTGTAAGTATTTTCAACCA
Source organism: Meconema thalassinum (assembly GCA_946902985.2). Lineage (NCBI taxonomy): Eukaryota > Metazoa > Arthropoda > Insecta > Orthoptera > Tettigoniidae > Meconema > Meconema thalassinum. The sequence goes on along the minus strand of OX336389.2, from coordinate 878,379,535 downwards.
AAACCGCATTTCGCAAGAATTTTAAATCTCAATTGCATTTTGCGTGGTGGGCATTTTGCAAGTATTTTGATTCTCAATAGCATTATGTGGGTATTTTGAATCTAAATTACATTTTGTCAAGTATTTTCAATCTAAATTGCATTTTGTAAGTATTGTCAATCCAAATGAGTAGTTAGAATCTACCGAACATTTTGTAAGCATTTTCAATTTCAATTGCATTTTGTAAGTATTTTGAATTCCAATTGCACTTTGTGAATATTTTGGATTGGAAATGGGATCTTTTAATCTGAATTGCATTGTGTATTTTCAATTTTAATTACATTTTGTATTCTGAACCTCAATTGCTTTTTGTACGTATTTTCGATCTCATTTGCATTTTGTAAGTATTTCGACTCTGCATTGCATTTTGTACGTATTTTGAACTTAGCCTACATTTTGTGCGTATTTTTCAATCTATTCCTTTTGTGAATCTTTTCGTTCTAAATTGCCTTTTGTAAGAACATTTTGTGAATTGTTTCAATCAGAGTTCCTTTTTGTAAGTATTTTCCGTCTCACTTAATTTTCGTTCTGGTTTCCATTTCATTGTCATTTTTGCTATCACCCAGATCATTAGGGGCCGATAACCTAGATGTTAGGCCCCTTAAAACCACAATTAGCATCATCATCATAACTACTCTGGCTTTTAGAGACGCCGAGGTGCCGGAATTTTTCCCGAAGGGGATCTTTAACGTGCCAGTAAATCTACTGACACGGCTCCCTCGCATTTGCGCACCCTCAAATGCCAGATGACTGCGCCAGGATACGAACCTGCATCCTTAGGCTCAGCAAGCGAGAATGTTACCGCTGAGCCACGCAGCCAGTCGAAATTCAATTCTGGTCTGAGGGCTGGAACGGGGTACAGTAAGCCTCGTGAGGCAAAACTGAGAAGAGATGGGTTCGATTCCCACCTCAGCAGCCATCCTTGAAAGTGATTTTCCGTGGTTTCCCTTTTCTACTCCAGACAAATGCCGGGATGGTTCGTAACTTAAGGCCACAACCCGTTCCAGCCCTCACAGCTGGACCTCCGGGGCAACGGCCAAGAACGCTAGCCGTTTCACCACGAGGTGTGTTATAATAATTATTATAATGAGACGTGTTTATGATTTGTAGCTGTAACGATACATGGTAAATTTGTCCAAAACCCGGTTTTGTGACTTCTGGTTTAGATTCTACTAGGTGTGAGTTAATGAAAGGCGAAATTCTTAGTTCCATACTAAATAAACAGGTATTTTAGTTATGTTATTATATATGACGTGATATTATGGGCTTGAATTAGATTATCTTAATCCCAATGTTAAATGTCCAGAATCCTTCAAACAATTTCCTACAAAAAGCTATATCTGAACTTCTTACAATTTAAAATCCTAAAACCTACAAACACCGATTAGACTGCACTGTTAAATCTATTATTGTATTACATGTTTAATTATTTTTGCTTGATGAATGAAATTGCGTATCAAATTTACTTTGTAATGCTCTAAGTAGGTCATTAAAGTAGTTAGTTGTTCTGCCATTTGAATGCTTGCAACGTCGCAGTCACCAGCCCCGTGTACTTGGGTGTGTGTGTGTTGAATATGAATGATAACCTGTGTTATTGTGGTGGCTGTTCTCCTGTTTATGCTTTTCATTGGGGCTAGGCTTGAGGAGGAGGCGGCCGGCATTTGTCGGGAGTGAAGTGAGGAAACCACGCAAAACCACTTCCAGGATAGCTGAAGGGGAAACCGAAAAACCTCTTCTCAGCTATACTCACGACCCTCATTGTACCTCATTCCAGCCCTTGGACCAGAATTAATTTCCTTTCAAAAATGGAAATCGAACCCAAAATCTTTGGAACGGGAGTTTCAATACGCATTCTTCATTCATGGAAGGCGGCTTCGGGTAATTCTATTCCTAAAATAGTTTGGCACCTACAAAATCATGAAAGGAAACGCTTGAATTTCCAAAATCTGCTTACATAACTTACATGTTTCTCTGACTTCCTGTCATGGACATTTTGAGCTACGTAGCACCAGTCAGTATATTAGTTATAGACTAGTAGTACATTGCACAAATAATCTGACAGAATTAAGGGATGTATGGTAAACGTTAAGTGTTCATACTTGATGAAGAAGATGAAGATGATTATAAACGTTCTTACGCTTCTTTAGTGATGTTAGGATATTGTCCCTTAGATGTGAAATGTCTCGGTCATTGCACATACACAAGGCCCTCTTTCAAAAAAAAAAAAAAAAAAAAAAAAAAAAAACTTGAAATAGCAGCAGTATCCACATGCACACTGTATAAACGTCCTACTGGCGCGGACCCCTTCCCCCCCCCCCCCCTCTCTCTCTCTCTCTCTCTGTCTGTCTGTGTGTTTGTCGAAGGTGACGTCTTTGTTCGGTGTCCCTTATGCTGCTAGCTGTAGTGTCACTAGACATTATTCGGTCACTGGATAAGTAACGTTTGACTATGGCTAGCGCTGAAATCAAAAGGACGAGGAGGAGTGGAAGTGCGACTTATTTTAAGAAAGAGAGGGAACAATTGTTTTTCTCTGCATTGAAATTAACAAAATCGTGACATCGCGCTCTGATGTCTGACAATAACCTGCGAAACAACCTCTGGTTGATTGTGTCACAAACAATCGTACCGATGATTGATCATATTGTAAATATGAAAACCAGGAAAATAAAAATGTGACCAAAATTGCATTGTTTCAAATGAGTTCCATGATATCTTATCAATATTTCTGATAGTTTTAATTCTGACCACCTCGTGGTGTAGCGGCTAGTATTCTTGGCTGTTGCCCCGGAGGTCCGGGTTCGAATCCCGGCTCTGCCAAGAAATTTAATTCTGGTCTGAGGGCTGGAACAGGGTACACTCAGCCTCGAAAGGGAAAACTGAGAAGAGGTGGGTTCGATTCGCATCTTAGCAAACTTGGAAGTAGTTTTCCGTGATTTCCCACTTCCACTCCAGGTTCTTTTTTGTCGTGTGGTCTCCTGAGAGGCAGAGTGCAGGTCTTTCTAGTCAACGTCTGTGGGCGACCTGCGCGCCGGGATGAGATATTGAATGATGAAGATGAATGAAAATGGACAAGGATGTGGAGGGAAGCGGCCGTGGCCTGTCAGTAGGTATCGTCCCAGCATTTGCATGGTGTTGAAAATGGGAAGCCACGGAAAACCATTTCAAGGACGGCCGCCGGTGGGGCTCGAACCCACGCTTCTACTGAGTCAGCAGAGAGCTTGGCCCCATGACCTAACGCTGCGCTTTAGCGAGCGTAGCCACTGCTTTTGGTACTCCAGGTAAATGCCGAGATGGCTCCTAAATTAAGGCCACGGCCGCCTCCTTTCCAGTCCTCATCTGGATTACAAATACACACACTAATACAGCCAACAATTACACAGGTTATCAGACAATTTCTATCTCTCTCTATCACACATTAAAGTGCACGGGGCTACATGACCATTATGTCACAAGGCTCCTAAATCAATCGACGACAACAACAACAAAATGTTTCAATGCTAAGCACTTAATCTTAAAGTGCCGGTACACGGAGGAACGCGCGAACAAGATGTAGATGTTTCTGACAACCAACACAATGGAAGAACTGTTTGTTTGTTTGTTTATATTGCGACCGGTGCGCTAGCGATCACAACTTGACTCTGACCGTGGTCACGGTCAGACGCGCCAAAACTCAGGGCAGTCAGCCCAGCCAAGAGAGGCAGAAAACAACCTGCTGGCGTGCGGTGCAGCAGAGCTGGCACGCCGAGCGTGCAAATACTGGCCGCCCCTGGTATAAACAGAGCAAAACAAGAAATTCTACTGCGTATTACTTACAGTAGTTAGTGCCGTTGACATTTCATGCGTATTATTATTGTTATTACGCTTTTCTTCTGTGTTCTTCAATGTATTATTCTTTAAAAGGTATTTCTATTGATCTACGTTTCCTAATAGGCAACGTACAGTATATCTGGAGCAATTGGAAGAGTCCAATCGCCACCACAGGGAAGATGTAGCAAGAATAAGGAAGAGTTTGTTCAAATGGGAGAGACCCAAAACAAGAGAAATTTTATTAACATCAGATGTAAAAGCCGGCAAAAGAATTTGACAAAAATATGCTAATTTAATAGTGATATTAATAAGAAAAAACTTCTTAAGGCTAAATGTCTCGAAACTTTGGTAAGAAGATATTTCAACAGGTGGCAGCACAAGCTAAGCTGAATTCATTTATTTATTTATTTATTTATTTATTTATTTTTGTATCGAAGGGGAGCTCCGAGCTCCGATCTGCGATTTGAAAACTGCTATGTACTCTGTCTAGTAGCAGAATTGATATTAATTATTTGCTTACTTTTTAATTTCAAAAACAGAAAAGTTTTGTTTTTGAAATATCTGATTAAAATTCGAAAGAAAACTGGTAATACGAAAGTTGAGTTTTACTTACTGATTCCAAAGCCGCATCGAAAACCCAAATCGGTTGAATAGAATCGTCGGGATCACTTTGGGAAGTTTGTGAATAAAATTGTTACTGTATTTGCAACAAGGCGTGGCAGTAGAACAAGGTCATGGAGAGTGGGCTGGGGGAGGGTTGGGGCGAGGGAAGAGGAGCGGTGCTCGAGTGATTTGAGAGAGCGACAACCTTGCCAGACGGTATGGAATTCCTGAGCATCTAGTCCACTGTTGCGATTGACTGTGCTGGTTAGTTATGAATTATTGTCAAGGTCTGGATATTTCTGAGTGATCCTTTGATATTTTACCAGTTCCTAGTTACGACGTCTTGTTTTTAGTTCATCGATCTCATTAATTACTTTTTTTTTTTACCTGCAACAGTATTATTTGTTTAATGCCCGTTAGGTGTTCTATTTTCGGCACTTTATTTTTTGGACAGTACCGGTAGTTCTGATAGAATAGATACATGTACATACTGTATAGGTAGGCTACGACTGGTGGAGAGCATTACGGTCATCACGTGGAGTTATTTTTTTCGTTTTTGTTGAAAAATTGACCCACCACCAAAACCGATTCAAGGGCGTTCCACTAAACCCCAGGGGAGATTGCGACTAAGAACCAAGGAAAGGAAGACGGGCCCTAAAAATAAGAAGAAAAACACCTCTTCACACCCGTAAGTTTTTTTTCCTAGTTTATTTTGAAATTATATATTTCTTTACGCTTGCATTAGAGAATCTGTAATGCACTGAGCAGTTATGATTTCACTTATATTTTACCTGTAGCCTACAAGGTGGATGACTAAACGCCACCCCGCAATCTGCAGGCTACATGGCTGAACAGCGCAGCGGTTGCTTGGTAGGCCTAGTCCCTTCATGGGCTGTCGCGCCACGGGTGTAGTTTGTTTTTTACTTCTAATAGATAAGTGTAGGAGTACAAAATCACAAACTATTCAGTGTCAACTTTTTTCAGAGAAGCAAGTTTGACTTCAAATGAAAACAATGCGTTGCGTGGAAAAATAAAGGCGTAGCGATTGTGATAATGGAAAAATGGTTTCGGGAAATACTGGATTGGATTGGGATCCATAAAGACTGCTATCAGTACTTTTGAACTACCAGCGGGCAAGGTGAAGACAAACAGCTAACTGCAACCAAACTAATGCGTTATTGCTTGCAGCCCCTAATTACAAACAGTTCCCAGCTATTATCAAACACCACCAGCAATGCTGCCGAAAATTACATGTCCCTTGTTGCAAAATTCACGGGAGGTAAGCAGATCAATCGAGGGAAACGAGGTTCCTTCACTCATAGAACCAAAGCCGCCGGGCTGGTCTTTCAGTTTGGGCCATACTGGCACTATAAAACAATGAAATCAGTTTAGAAAAAAAAAACTGCCACAATTGTGAAGGACACTGCACACAGCAGAAAGAGAAGAAGAGCAGCTTTCCGATAAAGTTTATTTGTGTCGCGAGAAGAGAAAAGAATGTCCCGACAACAGTCTAATGAAATGAAACGTACTGTCTCACGTGATTATGGAAACCGATCAATGCAGTTGTATTTCGATGAGGTACTGTTGAGAGAGTTTAGTGACTAGAAGATCAAGCAACTAACGCTTAGTGAAGGCCATATATAAAAACTGGAAAAGGAAACAAGGAGCCAAAGGGAAAATGAAAAGTGGCACACAGTTAGAAAGGACAGACTTACGGCATCCAATTTTGGGTAAGTATGCAAGAGGAATCCTACTTCGAAATGGGCTCCAGTAGCAAAAAACATTCTGTACGGCGAATTTCACTCAAAAGTAATGCAGTATGACTGTGATGATGAGCGAATTGCAAAACAAAATTTAGAGGAGAAATCGGTAGAAAAGTCGAAGAATGTGGTCTTTTCGTACATAAAACTTATAGGTTTTGAGGTGCCTCTCCAGACGGATTAATAGGAGACGACGCTATAGTCGAAGTCAAGTGCCCTTATTCTGCACGGAATATGACCATACTGGAAGCCTGCAAAAAGCTAAAGCGATTTTGTTTGGCAGAAAGTAAGCGAAAAAAAAAAGCCTAGAGAATGTCAAGAACAGTGCCATTCAGAAGAGAACAGATTGATAACTCTCTTAACACTCACACGATTTTTATTTCCGGAACCAGGGCCAGTTGGAAATAACATAGCGGGAAATATGTTATATTGTGGTATGGACGCCTAAGGACATAAACAATAAAGAGGGACGAAAAGTTCTGGAGACAAAAAAATGCTTATGAAACTGACATTCTGCTACGAGAAAATCTTGTTGCCTGAGATTATTGATCCCAGGATGACCAGATCAATGGATATAAGAGAACCTGAGGTGAAGTAAAATACTGGTTAGTGTGTGTGAATCATGAAACGTTATCTTTGATATGAAAAAAATTGAAGTATTGATTTCAAGAACAGGAAATAATTAGGTATAATATTAGGTAGATTTCATTAGAAAGCTAACTATTGCAATGGGTACCATGTTTCGACTTCCGGAAAATTTCGAAATATCTTCGCGTTTCACATCCCCCAAACCCCAAAACCACCTTCAGTTCAAAAGTTTATATAATTATAATTTATGTATATATGTACATATGTCAGTTTCTTGTGAACACGATAACTGCCGTAATTTTGCACCAATCACTTTGAATGTTTTACATAATATGTATGCCTTTAAAATCTCGGTCGAGTTCGTTAATGGACAAGATCGGTCTAAAGGGGTGAAAATGGGGGGGAGGGGGGGGGGCTTTTTTTTTTTCGAAAAAATGAAATATCGCTATAACTCTCTTAATACGTGAAATATCGAATCCATTCCAAGTTCATATTATGTGTCGGATAAGTGCCAAATATTTATGTTTAACAAGTTTTTTGATAGCACCAACCATTGACCAAAGTTTTTTTTTTCGTGAAACTTTAATCATATCTCTCTTAATAGGCACAATATCAAAACCGTACAAAATGGACAATATTCCCCTAATAATTACCTAAAACTTTTGTCTGAAAGAATTTTTGTTATGACCCACCATTACGCCAAGGAATGAGAAAAATGATTTCGGAATTATAAGGAAATGTCAAGAGCCATCAGAGGTTACCATGACAACGCTTCTAAATTGATGAGGGATGAGCTATCAGAGGTTGCCATGACAACGCCATTGCACGAGATAACATTCAGTTTTCCATCTGACTCTGTGGGAAGGGGCTTCGGTGGCGTAACTGGTAGCATGCTGAACTTCTATGCCCAAGGTCGCGGGTTCAAAGCCGGTCGAAGTCGTCGGATTTTCTAAGAGCGCTAAAAATCCCTCAGTATGCTTTCCTTCGAAGGGAAAGTTCCAACGTTTGTTGCAAGTTGCTGGTTGTGTAGGCATCTAGTTGCTAAGTTCACAGATAGGTGTCGTTGCCGGTTGTATTTGGTACCGAAATTAGGAACTACTCGAAATTGACCGTCTGCAGTCCTTACCTGAATTACAGACTAATAGTCATCGCAATTAACACCGTTTATCAGACAGAGTCTACACACACCCAAAGTAGGCCTACACGGGGTTACATGACCGCGTTGTCGCAGGCCCTAAACTGAGGAACCAACCAACATCTCTGCGGGAGATAAAATTTTGCGTGAAGAAGTAACAGACTGTTAGATAGTTACACGTCAGTTCCGAACCTTCCATAAGGACAGTGTGACCACAAGTATAAACATGAAGTTCCGTGACGAACTAAAGAGCCTACTTTTCTTAAAATTAAGATTCATGCCAATGATTAATGTATATGGACCTATATAGCATAATGACGAAATTAAGTTGGTAATATCGAAATTTGTAATTAGTTCGAAATATACCTGGTATAATGTAGCCTAATAGAGCACTACAGTTGGCAGCCCTGGTGACTGAATATATTCTTAGCTCCAACTCTTAAGGTACAGAATACAAAATTTGGTTGAAGTCCAATGAATAGCATGGACGTTACATGCAGTTAGAAATTGGATCTATCAGCGCGCGCGTAAAATCATGTTGGCAACAATGTCATGCATGCGTTGATCAGAAATAATCTCTATTTGTGCCAATTTTGGATGACATCCATTTGTTAGCATAGAAGGTACATGTATTTTAAAATTGGACCTATCAGCAGGCTTAGAATCATGTTGGCAGCACTGACGTATATTAGTTACTCCAAATTAATCTATAATGTCAGATACTATACGTGTGCAAAGTTTAGAGCTGTTGGCTTGCATACTTTCTGATATATTGATATTAGGGTAAAAAATAGAGACAGCATTTATTAACAGTTGGCAGCGCTGGTTGCTCTTAAGAATACGCTCAGTCATATCTGTGTATGTACACATATTATATACAAAATTTGGTTGAAATCCAATTGATAGTGTAGAAGTTATATGCATTTTAATATTGGACCTATCAGCAGGCTTAGAATTATATTGGCAATACTGCTATGTATTGCCTCGTGGAAATTAAACTGAAATATTATTACCTATATGTGTGCCAATTTTGGAATAGCTCCCATGCATACCTGCCAAGATTTCCAACATGGAGCTCAAATTTCAATTGAGGGTTTTCAGCAGTTGGTAGCACTGACATCATTTTCAAATATGGGCTTGAGATATTCAGGTATAGATCTTTACTCGTACCAAATTTGGATTAGATTGCTGCAGCCGTTTAGGAGTTGACAGGGGGAGGGGCACACACACACAGCCAGACAGACAGACAGACAGACAGACAGACAGAAGGCCAGACAGACACACATTTGCCCGGATCGATCTCTTAAGTCTACTTTTTCCTGATTTTTTCAAATGTGAAAAGTAGGCTAAAGATGGACCCCAAATGACAAGAAGGTTACTGTCCCCATAAGACAATAAATTGATATAAATATGCATAGAAAGACGAAAAAAAAAGTTAATTAAGCTCCAATTGTAAAATACTTTCTCGCGATAAATTAGGTCTGAACCTTCTACGAAAACCTGCATATTTTGCCTATTATAGCCAATCCCCTAGTTTGCCCGGTGAAATCTACCTCCGCCTTGCGGCGTGCCGAGAGGATTTTTTTTGTTTGTTTCTTGTACGCAGTACTAGTGCCTGTGCTAACAATAGGCAGATGAGAATATCTTAGGAACTTCAATTCTATATATGTACATAATAGCTGGCCCCGTGGTGTTGGGGTAGTGCGCCTGCTTCTCACCCGGAGGCCCCGGGTTCGATTCCCGGCTCCGTCAGGGATTTTAAAACTGACGTGAGGGTTGGAACGGGGTGAACTCAACCTCGTGAGGACAATTGAGTAGCTGTCTGACAGTGAAGCTGATCACGAAAACCAAGATTAACGGCCGAGGGGCCCGATGCGCTGATCACGCGTCAACCCAATATCTGCAGGCCAAATGGCTGGGCTGCGGTCGCTTGGTCGGCCTAGGCCCTTCATGGGCTGTATAGTGCTAGGGGTTGACTTGACTTGATATGCACATAATAATTTTGCTCTTGGTTGCAGTTTCATAATTTGTTTATTGTAATAAAATGTACTACATAAATGAACTTTTATTATTACTTCCATGAAAATTGAAGTAGGCTAAGTTATGTGATTGGCCTCACGGAGTCGTTTCAGATCTCACGAAAAAAAAAAAAGGGAATTAGTCAAAAGAACCAAAGACCCATATGAATCACCAAAATAACTGTATGTATGTATGTATGTATGTTGGTCTATGTGCATGCGCATTTGGCTTCACCGTTACCGCTGAGCCACGCAGCCAGCCAAAGGGACTGATGACCAAGATGTCCCAAGCCCCTACAATGTATTATTATCAACAAGAATGTTTGAGGAAGTAAGAGACGAATCTGTACAAACACATTGTGTCAACGTTACATATTGTGACACTACTACAGTATCATTTATTGCTGAGATATTGTTCCACGACTACGCACTTGAACATGTAACTTGCCGAACTATAATATTTATGACATTAGGAAGACAACTCCTTCCTGTCTTCAAATCGTTCCCTTCTCCCTCCGCCCTATCAACGTGTTCATCATTTTCCTTGCGCAAGAATTAGAATTTTTCACGGTTTGTGGTCTTGTATGTTATGTCTAGAAGACGATTCCTAAAGTTAGACGTCCGCATCGGATGGTTTTTAGAATAGATATTCCCACTAGACCTGAACACGAACATATCTTGCCCATCTTTTTTCTAAAATATCAAGAACGTGCCAACTACAAACCAGTCATATCTTTCTATACAGTATTCAATTTCTCATCGAGTGGAACCAGTCGCTGCTCTGTGCGGTAAGAATTATGCCCTACAAAGTATTACTAATGTCGGAACAATATGTTTTTTGCTCGGGAGTTTATCCTCAAATAACTCTAAACAGTTACCTAGAAGGGAATCCAGCGCTGTCAGCATCTATCCTGAGTGTGTTTTCACCGGTTTTTTTTACAATCCCTCCAGGTAAATGCCGAGATAGTACCGTACGTGAAGTTTCAGGGCACCTGCCCCATCCCTGACTCGAATACAGTTCTACACATAGTCAACTACACGGGACTGATGATGATGATAATGATGATAGTAATAATTTTATTGGTTTTACGTCCCTTTTAACTACTGTGGCTTTTAGAGACGCCGGGGTGCCGGAATTTTGCCCCGAAGGGGATCTTGAACGAGCCAGTAAATCTAATGACACGGCTCCCTCGCATTCGCGCACCCTCAAATGCCAACTGGCTGCACCAGGATTCGATCCTGCAACCTTGGGAACAGCAAGCGAGAACGTTACCGCTGAGCCACGCAGCCAGACAAAGGGACTTATGATCAAGATGTCCCAAGCCCCTACAATGTATTATCAACAAGAATGTTTGAGGAAGTAAGAAATACATCTGTACAAACACATTGTGTCAACGTTACATATTGTGACACAACTACAGTATCATTTTATTGCTCAGATATTGTTCCACGACTAGGCACTTGTACATGTAACTTGCCGAACTATAATATCTGTGTCAAGACTCAAGAGGAAGACAACTCCTACCTGTCGTCAAATAGTTCCCTTCTCCCTCCGCTCTGTCAGCGTGTTCATCATTTTCCTTGCGCAAGAGATCTTGTGAAGCCGCGCCGCCTACCACCCTTTTCAAAAAATTCCCAAACTAATGCTGTCGATTCCATTCACCCGATTTTAATTCTGAAAAATGCATTGGAATCAGGAAATAAATCTCCGTTTTCGTATTACCAGGTTTTTTCATATTTTAATCAGAGATATAAAAAACTGTGAGTAATTTTTTGTTTTTCACATTTGGGAAAGTGCATCAAATTAATATCAATTCAATTGCAGTCTAGTATACATAGTGATTTTCAGATCACAAATACGAGCTTTCGTTCAAGAGAAAACTGAAAAAAGATATTGTCTCACTTTGGTAATGCTACGTGGTGTCAGAATTACAAACTAAAAAGCGGGACATTTAGCCTAATGCAGAGTAGTGTGAGGGAAGGGGTGGCCTGTGGCCATTTACAGTACAAGCATTGGCAGTAGTTACAAATATAATCAAGCTTAACGATTTTAGAAGAAAATGATTGTTGTGCCCGAAAAGTAAAACGAAATCTCTCACAAGAAAAGTATTAATAAGAGATTTAGCTAGATTAAACACAGTCTTGATTATGATAAAACAATAATCAAGATGCATAGATTGAGAACGACCCAAGTAGGCAGTTAGCTGAGCGAACTATTCATCTAAAGAGATCTGTGAAAAATCATAAACCTGACAAAAATAAAAGTAGCTTAGCAAGTTTTGGTAAGAGCATAACAAACTAAATAAATAATTGCCAAAGTTCACTAGGCGCATCTCAAGTTGCTGCCATAAGTGAAGATCAAGTGAAAAAATAGTGACGATAGTAATTAGCTTCGACAATAATCGAGGATAGATCTTTAAACATTAAGTAATTGAAAGACAATGTAAAATACAAAAAGGGGACGGCCGTGTCTAAAATTTCAAAGCCATCCAATCAATATAATTTTAGAGCAATTTAATTGCTGGTTAAGATACAATTCAAAAATGTAGTAGTTGCGAGTATACAATGAGTATGTAGATAATCTTAAGAGAGAGGAAGTCCTTAGACTCGTGCACAGCAGTGCCAGTTTAAATATTTAGTTTCAGACCAGGATTAGACTCTAGTATATTATTTGTGAAAGAATTGCTATTATTGCGTAGACTAGATTAGATGAGTAAGAATAGCACAAGCTAACGTGTCCCATTAGACAAATTGAAGATTGACTAGAGTTAAGATTGAGAAATCTAGGTTGCTCCTAGCAACTTCGGCACAACAGTAATCGCCGTGAGAATTTGCAATAACAATTATAAATGGAAAAAGGTTACAAGGGAGCCTTGACGGCAAAATGATGATATGAACTTGGGCCTAGACAGCGCAAGCATGAAGAGCTTGGACCTAGACAGCGCAAGGATGATACAGAGCCTAGACAGCAAGAGAATGATAAGGGCTTGTAAGCCTTTAAAGTTACAATTAATTTAGAGCGTTTTAGCTTCGATAAAGCTTAAACTATCCATCCGTTGGACCTAGGGAAGTGGTTGACAAATACCACTGAATTTATGCAGAGATACGAAATTGATACATTCAAAGGTGGGGAGGGCGTCCAAGGACGAAACCTCAAGTTGCTAAAAAAAATGAGGCCGTAGATTACTAAAGCTAAAGGGTTGATTGTTAGTGGAGTTGAAAGGGGGAGGGAAGGAAATTAGGGTTTTTTCACTGTCAGTTATTGTATGGGCACCCAACACTGTAACCGATTGCACGGCAAATCAGATAATTTTCTTGGCGCGATGCACTCAAAAATAGGGATACAGTTTATCTTATAAAATGTCACTGATTAACACGATGAATTATTTCCGGGTTGAGAATTTGCCTAGTTTCGAAGTAGTTTCGGTTTTATACATTGAAGAAATTGTTTGAGGTTGATAATCTTGTGGTATGAGCAGAGTTGACCCATTAGGCAGTTAGAAGCGGAGTTTGGTGAATTGCACGATGTGTCAATTACAGACTTCAAATTTGACGAGGATAGTTGAAGAACTTTCGAGATGGTTTTGACTAGATCGAATAGGTGGTACATCCATGTACCAAATGATTTGTAAATTTAAAAAAAGTAGTTCCGTGAAGAACAAATCAACCAATTTTAATATGTGTCACTGATCTTTTCCATTAAAATTCTCCTGCCTATTAAAACGATTGTCCATGTGATAGGTTTATACTAAATAGCGTTTGGTTCACCACCCAACACCATTACAATGATCAGTAATGTGCTAGAGTATATAGGCTAGTTTTCAATTTCGATGATTAGACACCTCCTGCTAGGTGGCATCTTTCAGTGACGAACCAATGGTATTAATCTTGAGAAAACCCAAATACTTGGCTTCTACGAATAACTAAAAGTAAGCTACAGAAGTTAGTGCCATTATATAATGATTATTATCATAGCTCATCTTACGAATCATCTTTTCAATCGCTTGAATATGATACGAGAAATAAAAAAAGAATATTTTCCAACAGACGTCATCTTGAAGTTTTGAAAACAATAAATTAAACATCATTAAATGTCTTTATAGTAAGCTCTGAATAAAAATTCGCAATGAAGAATGTAGAAGTGTGTAGGTTGCCATCTGTAGAAGACGAGTCGAACTTACAAGCATCATCGGTAGTCAGTAACAAAGGGTTTCCACGTTGACCGCAAGAGACGAGTTAGTTCAGCGAAGCGCCGCGTGATGGCGGACTAAAGTGAAGCTTGATGGTTCTGTTGAAAGAGGGTCAATGGATCTCGATCGCTAGAACGCACAAAAGAAGTGCATGAGGAAAAGCACAAAGGGAAAGCGAAAACTCAAGAAATCTCTGTTGGTGGTTCTCACGGAATAAAATATACGAGAAAGAAAAAGACCTATAGAAAACCCAATTAAGGTACAAACTACGTAATGCGTATGGTCAAGGAATATACAAATTTACGTTCGGGAATATTCGGCTGTGAATACGACTGCCGAATCTCCGGACAACAATAGAGCATTGTTGCCAACAGCGACATTTTATTTTTAGTGTTGACAAAAAAAAAACACTAAAACTTATTTATTTTTATTCGACATCATATACTTAAATCACATTATTAGACGATTACCAACTTCAATTTTGAGTGAATTACAAGTACTAAGACGCTACAAAATCACTACTTCATATAGACTTCAGACTTCAGAAAAGTAAAACAAATATCTATAGACTACAGACGACCGTCCTGATGCCGGGACATACCGGCTCTAGGGGGAGCTCCATTACTTCCCCTAGCCGAAAGAGACGCAATAGAAAGAAGAGGACCCGAGACCGAGAGCGAAAGGGAGAGCCTATGGAGGGTGTGCCAACCGAGCCATCCGAAGAAGAGGACATCCGCCCTGCTGGAGCGTCCGATTCCGAGGATGACTCGAACCACAGCAACAGCTCTTCCCGCCGCAGCCGTCCCAGAAGGAAGACCACCGCACCGACACTCACCTCATCGTTTGACATCGTGTGCGGTAATTATCCGACGACATCAGTGCTCCCAAACCCACCTCCAGTTGACTCCGTCTCTTACCCCCCTCTCACCTCCTGCACGGTCACTCTTTCCGCAGACCCCAGCCCTACTACCACATATGCCACCATTGCTGCCCCCACCCAGCCCATCTCCACTATTCCCTTCACCTCTTATCAATCACCCATAATGTCCACCCCCAACTTCCCTACCTCACAGGCTTCTGTTTCTCCTTCCTCCTTTCCTCCTTTCCAATTTAATCTCCCATCAAATATCCCCAACTACTTCCAACCCGCAAGACAATCCAGACCCCAACCCATGCCATCTTCATTTGCTCTCCCACAATCCACTCCTCCCTCTCTTCCACCTCTTCTGAGCCAAACCATCCCGCCTCCAACCACCCCCACCACTCAACATCAAGACTCCACCTGCACTTACAAACTGTCCAACTTCAGCGAACCACGTCCTGATATCCGGCGAGTAGCGGCCATTCTCCGGTCCTTTCTTCCAGCTACTTCAATTCTTCAACTTATTCCCCAACCCCATGGCATCATCCTCAAAACCCGAGGTGATGCCAGAACCACTCTGATCCACAAGATGGGTCTGGCTCGTCTAGGAGAACACGTCTCCCTTGAACTCCTTCCCCCCAAGTCTTCCATTCTCCCCCCAATAATCCGCCGAGACCCCCTCCTCTCCGTAGTCATTTGCGGAGTGGACACCGGTTACAGTGACGCGGACATTCTTACAGAATTGCAGTACAACACCCTTAATATTCATAAAGTATTGCGCATAAAGAGTGACCGTGGTCCCACCTCCCTAGTGCGCGTCCTTACCCCCGACCGCTCCACTATCGACCGTCTTCTTTCCGAGGGAGCCTACTTGTACTGGCAGCGCCACCGAGTAGAGCCCTCCCGCACCAACATGCCTGCTCCCCTCCGCTGTGACCGATGCCAGGTATATAACTCCCATGCAACCGCCCATTGCCCCACTCGCCAACCAGTTTGTGCTCACTATGGTCAACCCCACATGACCCGCAATTGCCCCAATCTCCAACTTCCCCCCAAATGCACTCAGTGCCAGGGTACCCACCCAGCTTACTCTCCCCGTTGCCCTAACCGCCCCATTGCTGACGTTTCTAAACCAGAATTCACTGCCCCTGTTCGTACCATCGACCCCGTCACTCCCCCTCAATCATCTGTTTCCCCTTCACCCCCCTCCATAGAGGATATGATCCGTTTTACGGCCATATGCTTACAGAACCTGCTTCCCTTCGACCGCCCCCGGGTATTGGAAATTTTGCATTTTGCAGCCCGTACCACGTTCGGCCTAAATATGCAGGCCACTACCTCTGGCCAGAAAATTCATTTTCACTTCCAGCCAATGTCCAATATTTAAACCATTATGGCTAGTATGGGAAATAAGGTACCTTCCGTTGGCGTGCTTTACCATAATATCTGCTCCCTGAAAACAAATCGCCCCTTTCTTGATCTTCAAATTCAAATTTACAATCCCGCAATCTTCATACTCAACGAAACTTTTCTGACCAGTAATCAGAAACCTGTCTTTCCCCAATATACCCTTTACCGTGCTGATCGGCCCAACGCCGCTCGGGGAGGAGTAGCCATTGGAGTCCATAAGTTTTTTCCATCCCGTCTTCTTCAACCACAACGTTTTGTTCATACTCATGAAATATTAACAGTCATGGTTTACTTTCCCTCTACCCCTGTCATTGTCGCCACAGCATATAGTTCCCCACGTTCCCGCCCACCCTTTGAATACCTTGAATTTCTGGACAACACATTTCAACACTATATGTTCGCTGGCGATATTAACATCAATTGCTTCAATTCAGCTGAGGAGGATTTACTTGAAACCTTCACCACTTCCATGCACGGCAAACGAATAGCTATTCCCCCCCATACCATGGTAAGATTTCAGAGCACCCCGGAGATAGTCTTCGCTTCCTCCACCATAGCCCAGAACTGTTCTATAGATTTAGCTGGCCCTGCCGGTAAAGACCATGATCCTTTCTATATTAAGCTTCCCGCCCTCACTCTCCCCCGTTCCCTCTCCGCCCCACCTCCATCATTTTTGAGACCAAATTTTCCAAAGACAAATTGGGAAGCTTATCGTTCATACATTGAAGAAACACTTTCACAGGCTGCAGTCCCACAGAATACCGAACAACTGTTCGATTTAATCACACTCCTGGAAACCACCATAGCCTCCGCTGACCGACTGCATGTCCCCAAGACCAAAATTACCCCGAGCAAGCCACCCATTCCGGCCAAAGCAATCCAACTTCTGAAACTCTCCCGTAGCTATTATAGGGCCTACCTCAGGACTTTTGACCCAGACCTACTGACAAGACACCGACAATACCAAAGACATGCCCGGTCCTATATTAAAGCCATAAAGAAAAAGAAGTGGATTGACTCTTGCTCCCGCCTAGCACAGGAAACTCAAGCTCGCCCCTTCTGGAAAACTTTCAAACAACTTACTGGACAAAAAACCCAGGAAAGCCAGTACCCTATCCGAGGGACCAACGGTCATTTATTCTCCGACAAAGACAAAGCTGACACCTTTGCCCACTACTTTACTGACATCTACAGTGACGCACCCCATAACCGACATGATTACTCAAACCATGCGACCGTTTGCGAGCAAACTGACCCCCATCTCCCCCTCCTGACACCCAGTTTTGACCACATACCGACCTTAGACCCCGAATCACCACTAAACCAACCCATTACGATCGACGACATTTCATTCCAGCTAGGCAAACGACGCAATACTGCTCCCGGGACAGACGGGGTGGTTTACCAACACATAAAACAAGCTCCTCTCATCTACCTACATTTTCTAGCCATAGCTTACACACTAATTCTACATACCGGTAACTTCCCTTCCCATTGGAAGACAGCCAAAATTATCTTGTTTCTTAAAACAGGTAAACCTCCATCTCTTCTTTCCTCCTACCGGCCAATCAGCTTGCTATCCGTTTTTACTAAACTGTTTGAAGCCATCTTAGCCCGTCGACTTTACACATTCCTCAATTCCATTAACGTTTTCCCCCCCACTCAAGCAGGTTTTCGCCCTCAATTTTCCACACAAACTCAACTCTTTCGATTAGTCAGCCTTATCACTCCCCATATCAACTCCGGCTATCCTGCGGCCCTCCTCCTACTAGATCTTGAAAAAGCCTTCGATCTAGTATGGCACCGTGGTCTCATTTTTAAACTAATGTCCCTCCACCTCCCACGCTCCATAGTTCGCCTTCTCAGTAACTTTTTACTGGACAGGCGAGCCTTCATACAAATTAGATCTGCGTCCTCCTCCACCTTCACTCTCTTTTCAGGAGTACCTCAAGGCTCCCCGATTTCCCCGCTCCTCTATTTAATCTACGTCCATGACATGCCCCAACCCAACCAGTTCTCTCAGCTCTTTCAATTTGCGGATGATACAGCTCTGCTATCATTCGCAAATAATCTCACAACCCTCAGCAACCGTCTCCAGGCCTACCTAAATACACTGGTTGCCTGGTTCTCTAAATGGCACCTCATTATTAATACCACCAAAACCCAGTTAGTTCTATTTGGCCTCAAGTCTACCATCAGCCACTACCGACCATTCCGCCTCAACATCTTCGACGAAGCCATTACTCCCTCCCGCCAGGCAGTGTATTTGGGAGTCACACTTGATCACCAGCTATCCTGGAGACCTCACATCAAACAGCAAGCCCACAGAGCGCGCCAACGTTTGGCGCTAATCCGTCGACTGAAAGGGGTTTCCTGGGGTCTTAGCCCACTTCAGCTCATCCATACCTACAAGGTCTTCATCCGCCCATTGTTTACTTATTGCTCATTGGCCTGGATAGGGGCTAGCTTACCCCAATACCAAATTTTAAATTCTATTGAACACTTCGTTTTGAAGGTTGCATTTGGCCTTCCTCTTGACACGGACAGCAATCTGTTAAATTACCCCAGGACTCTCCCCTCACTCTACCGTCACCTTCACAAACTCCGCCTACGTTCCCTGCAGTCACTAGTTGACTCACGACTTCCACTTACCTATGACCTTCTCATGACGCCAATTACCCGGAGGCAACGTCGCCTATCCAAACCACTTCCCCAAGCCTTGGCACTATCCCTACTCCATCATAATATTCTCCCCGACCTCTCACACATCATTCCTCCTGACACGTATCCCCCATAAATGTTAACCCAATAAGCATCCAGTTTGCACAAACCGTTTGTTTTCACATAGATTTTCCAACATTTTCTCATTGTTTTTCATCCATTCCACTCAGCCACTTACCACCTGGCATCGAGCCACCTTACAACATCAAGAAAGAAGATAACTTACTCTACGAACAGACGAGCTGAACGCATCTCACCGACGTTTCACACATCATCTATCACCTGTAATTCTATTAAATTTTGATACTACATTTATATATTTTTAAGTAATATTTACATAAAGAACAGCAAGATATTGAACAATTGTATATTTTTATATATATTATTGTACATTTTTTTTAAAGCACAATAAAAAGGGTTCCCCACGGCCGAAGATCACCGTAGTTGTGATGGCGGCCAGTCCTCCTGGGAGGGCATTTTGCCCTCCTTCGGAGGGCAAAACAACCCATTTTATGTATGTAAGCACTGCGGGGACATCTCATTCATCTTATTAGTACTCTCAGAGACGAAACTCTGCTCAAATATTCATCGAAAAACTAACATTATATACTTCACCATCAAGATTCTACAAGAACTACGAGAATATTCCACTTCGTAGCGACCTTCGTAAGCGGACCTACGTCACGAGCAGAGTCCTTGTTCTCGCTTGTGTGACCCAGTCCACGTGCTGAATATACGCCGCCATTAAGAGACTGCAAGACGTTTCATTCTTCACATCAGCTCTACACATCATCGCTTCATTTCTTTGCTTCATACCGTCACTATATACATCGCATCTCATCTCCACGCATTATTACTTCGTTTCATCGGCTCGAGACATATTAATTCATTCTCTTCGCACAGGCTCCTTGCACTCTCTGCTCGCTACTCATACAGCGGAGCCTGCTCATTCATTACACACCATACAGCATCGTGCTTAATATTATTCTGCTATATAAAACACATCATTATATTCATTTTCATTAGCCTACTATCATACACTTTTCTTGAAGGCTAACCATCTACCGTTCCTCCGTACTGCCTTCCATCTCACATCACCCAGTGCCCTATTAGACCCCTCCCCACGTGCCCATCACTCGTTGGTTTATTTCCATTACTTCCTTACTCCATTACTTCATCACTTCATTATCTCATCTTTTCATTACTCCATTAACTCGTTCTTCATCTCATCATGGGTAGGGGTAAAGGATGAACTTCGCCGCCTCGCCAATCTCAGGGGAAAACCACCAGCACTCCATCCGCCCCTATGGGGAAAACCACCAACGCTACATCCGTCCCCAGGGGGAATACCAAATCCAAGCTCCTCACTCTTCCACCCGCCGGGACTCACTATCGCCTACCAGGACAAGTACTTCAAACTCCCAGCCGTACTGAAAAGCGGCCCAGGTCCGACACCTCGGATACGGGGGGGGGGGGGGGGGGGAATCCACCGTTCTCGCATGAGGTTCCATGAGGGGATGGAGGAGATTCCATCCACCTCCAGGCGGCACTGCAGCACTTCTCCACCGCCCAAGATTCCCCCTTCGCCCTATGACCCCCGTCTACCCCCCACCGCCCCTATCCCAAATGTTTCCCCTTCAGAAGCCGCACCAGCTTCTATCCCCACCACTCTACCATCCCACGCCTCCGAGGCCTCGGGGCCTCCCGACAAGCACTTGTTTCTCTTCCGAGGACACATCTTCGCAACTACATATCAAATCGCCGAAGCACTTCACCGGACTCTTGGCCACGCAAAATTCACCGCCACGGCCACGACTAACGGCATTTATGTGAAAACTGACGACGATGCCACTGCCGCAGTTCTTCACAGCCCAGACGTCATTCACGAACTAGGCCCCAACGTCACGGCCGAGCCCCTCCACGCTCGCCAAAGCCCCGCAGTACCTTCCCCACCCCAGCGCCAACCGCACTTCTCGTGCGTGATCCGGGGGATGGACCCCGGACTTACCGAGGAGGCGGTGCTTCAGGAGCTTCACTTGGAGCAAATTGACGCCAAAATGGCCTTCCGCATCCAGAATGCGGACGATCCTACCTGGATGATCCGTATACTTCTGGCCACCCAGACAGTGGTTGACCGCCTTCTCACCTCGGGGGTATACTTCTACAGATACCACCACCGCGTTGAGTCTTCTAAAGCTCCAGCCCCTGTCGCCCTTCGCTGCAATAAGTGCCTCCAATATAATGCATATTCCACCGACCAAAGCCGGGAACCCCCGCGCTGCGGCCATTGCTCCCAACCAGCTCACACCACCAGAAGATGCCCCAACCTCGCCCTGCCCCCTCGATGCAATCAATGCCACGAGTTCCATCCCACCTAGTCCTACAAGTGCAAGGCCAAGCCTGCACCATTCCCCAACCGTCCGGAAACTGTTGCCCCAGTAAAGGCAATCTACCCTCCCACCGCCCCCGCCCAATCCCAATTCCCCACCATCGAGGATCTGATCAGGTTTATGGTCATTTCCATTCAGAATATTCTTCCTCACCATCGTCCTCTCATACTGACCCAACTCCAATATGCGGCCCAACAGATCTTCGGGGTGCAATTTCATCCTTCGATCTCGGGCCCCTAACGCACTTCACTTTCTTCCCCTACCCCCGCGTCGCCGCTGTCTGAAACCACAATGGCCCAACGATCTACAACGAACCGAACTCCCCATTGCATCACCCTACTTTACCATAACGTCTGTTCCTTTCCCGCCTGTCGCACCCTACTAAGACACACCCTTTCCAACCACCACGTTGACGTGGCTCTTTTAAATGAAACATTCCTCCGGAGCGATCAACATGCTCTTCTCCCCGGCTACACCTTCTTAAGAGCTGACCGTCCCCACTACCTTGACCGTGGTGGATCGGCAATGGCTTACCTACCACGCTACTCCATCCGCCCCCACATCCCTCTACCTCCCCTTCACTTTCCAGAAAGCCTTATCTCGACAGTTTACTTCCCTTCTCGAGTTCTCCATCTAACAACAATTTATACCCGTTCCCGACACCCCCTTCCCAAAGTCTTTATCACCCATGTGGCTAAAACCTTCCCCCACTTCATATTCATGGCAGATTTGAATCTCTATAACCGTACGGCTCGCGAACTCCGGAGCCTAGACATTTACCTCAATCATATCAACGCCTCCCTCGTTCCTATTCCACAACCCACGCTTCCATCCTCCCAAACCCCCCCAGATGCCATCATAGCGCATAATTCCTTACTCCACCTACTCCACGTCACTGTCTTACCTCTCATTGAGGGCATTCATGACCCCGTCCTCTTGACCTTCCAAATCCCCACCCACAATTCTCCTCAGCCACCCCCCACCGTATGATTCAAAACGTCTGTTCGGCCAATTGGCGGGCTTATCACCTCCACATCACGGATCATTTGCAAACCTCCACCTTACCACTCAGCTCCCAAGAAACGGTCAGTAGAGGAAATGAATCGGTTCTATATCCTCCACCTCCACATTCCTCCACACAAGATGGCGGTGGCGCGATATCTCTCGAACCCCTGGTTGGATTTTGACGAATGAGGTGTTGTTGAACTCGGGCTGACACCCCCTTTCCATTGAACAACATATTTCCACCCCAAAATAAAACCTACCCCTAATAGGGGGTGAAATTGTATTTTTTAGAGAATCTCGCTTTCCAAGTGCAACATGTGAGAGTTTGAATGCCAATATGGAATTAAACGTTGTTCTACACAAGAGACATGTATACGGCGGAAAGCTACTATGAATTAACATGCTTCTTTTTTGTTTTTTACGCATGCCCACTCATAGCTTTTGTAAGAGGGCAGCCTTTTTAAAGATGGCGGCTGTAGTGTAACCTAACCTAACCCAACCCACGAGGGGTGATCAAAACGTATTTCGAGTGACGCTTGTCGGTAGGCAAACCAATAATCAATGAGGATATGTAAGGGCTTGACGCGATAACCCCTTTTGATTGATCCCTGTTGATTTGTTCCTTTGGACTGGTTCCAGTTGACGGGTCATTGCTGACGAGTCCCTGTGGACGGGTCATTGCTGACGAGTCCCTGTGGACGGGTCCTTGTTGACGAGTCCATGTGGACGGGTCCTTATGACGAGTCCCTGTGGACGGGTCCCTGTTGACAGGTCATTTTTGACAGGTCATTGTTGGCGGGTCCTTGTTGACAAGTCCCTGTTGATGGGTTCCTGTTGACAGGTCCTTTTTGACTAATCCCTTTAGACAGGCCCCTTTGGACTGGTCCCTATGGACTGGCCCATGGTCCCTGATGCTATGATGAAATTAAACGTTGGTCCAAATGAAACGCATGTGAAGAGCCGATAGCTACTATGAATTAACATGTTTGTTTCTTGTTTTTACGCATGCGCACTTGTTTTTTTTGTAAGCGGGCGGGCTTTTTGAATAATGATTTATAGATGAGTTATTTTTTTTTAAATACCAAAAGATCCAAAACTAATAGGTCATTAGCTTTTTAATATCTCATGAACCAATAAGGCTAGGGACTTGTATGAGAGGTCATTGAACTTGAGGTGACATTCTGTTTTTGAATGTATTATTTATTTTTGTCAAAAGGGCCTAACTGCACTTTTGTTAATATCTCGCTAACCAATAATCAGAGAGGGTCAAGTGAGGTGTAATGGGACTCAGGATGGTCAACCCTTTTCCATGACCAAAGAATTTACCCAAAAGATCTAAAACAGCAAGGTCATTGACATATGATTTTATAAATAATAATCGGAGAGGGTCAAGTGAGGTGTCATAGGACTTAGAATGATTAACCCTTTCCCATGACCAATGAATTTACCTCTAAAATCCAAAACAGCAAGGTCATTGACCTGAGATTTTATAAGCTAATAATCGGATATCAACATGTGAGGTGTCATAGGACTTAGAATGGTTAACCCTCTCCCATGGCTAATGAATTTACCCAAAATACCCAATACATCAAGGTCATCGACCTGAGATTTTATAAACTAATAATCGGATATGGACATGTGAAATGTTTACCGTGAGTGATGAAACATAGCTAGGTAGTGAAATAATTATTGTAGGCTAAATGCATGGTGACTGACAAGTCTTTCACCATTGGAACTTGTTTTCAGATCAAACTGCAGTACAGAGAGATTATAGGTTGTAGGTATAGGTTAATAAATGGCAAATGGTGTACATAAATTCTGATTTATCGATTCAAGAAATAAGAGTAGACAATTTTTAAATTGATTGGTTAAAGAGGATAGCTAAAATCCAAAATGGTGACTATATCGAACTAAACTGATCCAAGCTGAATCAAACCCAACTAAACCGAACTAAACCGAACCAAACTTAATAAAAAACAAGCCAAGGGTTTACGTGTAAAGCTTGTGGGTGAATATGGTCATTGGTAATGTCAGAAAGGAAAGGGATAACGCTCTACCTATAGAGGGTAAGGTAAAGCTAATGCATGGTGCTAATGCACACACACAAGTACATGAACCACACACAACTAACCTATACTGTTTTTATGGGTTGACTGTTAAAACTTGCTCAGTGGTTACTGGGACAAAATGGTCGGTTCACACAACAAGCTTTAAATACTTGAGGCTAATAATCTATATACACACACACTCGCTTGTTATAAACTAAACTTTCTTGCTGACAGTGCTCACACTGTATGTAGATGACAGAAATGCTTGGCTAACAGAAATACAATCATTTCCGGTTGTCTAATGTTACCAGCTGACCATTTCGTGCTGCAGTGGCGAGCACATGTGCCTCTTGCACTAGAGATTTTAACTCGATTTCCAGCTCTAAGGCCTAGAACGAATCAAACTAAGAAAGAAGGGCATGGTGGTGCAGTGGTTAAGCTGTTAGCCTTTCACTAAAGTGGACTAGGATTTGAATCCAGGTTAATACGCATGTTATAAACATATATAAAAAGCAGAGATAATGTTTTAAACCCATTACACTAGTCTCTCTTCAAATTATTACTTGGATTACAAATACAAAGGTGGACTGGGTGTGATATACAGTTAATGCTGCCTATCGCACACTAAACTGTAAGGAAGCCATATGTAGAGCTATATGTAGAGAACTACCTAGCGATTTCATGAACTGGTATAGCTATGTTGCATAAACGGTTCAGGATACAATCCAGCAACTATAATTCGTATCTTGTGGAACAGAGAAAATGCACTTTTGCCTTGATGGATAACAAATGTGTGCAGACGAATGACCTACGCATTAGCCTACTATGGGGTTATAACCACGAGGAGGGGGTGTGATTTCTACATTTTATTGCTTAGAGACATGGCTTTTGTAACCAGTAGACTTAATTGATTTAGTAGTTTGTAAATATTTATTTTTGTAATTGTAAATAGTTATTTTTTTGTAAATAGTGGAAGCCATTTATTTTTGTAAAGGTAAATGTTAAATGTATAACTAAAGTTCTTTGGGATGAGTGTGCATGTCAATGATGTTTTTGGGGATAAACAGAGTGGTTGTGTGTTTGTTCTCAAAGACAAGCATGGTTGTGTGAATGTATGACTACACAGAAAGAAGAGAGAGAGTAAAAAACAGCCCTACCTGCAGTAGTAGTAGTAGTAGTAGTAGTAGTAGTAGTAGTAGTAGTAGTAGTAGACCTCTATGTTTTGCATATACATAGACAGACTGTACCATCGCCATGGCCAAGCACTCACTTTAACACCATTTACAAAAACTTAAAATGAAAAAATCATGTTTCGCAAATATGAACTTTTGACATAAACAAAATAAAAATAAAATGTGTAAACAACAAATTGGAAAATCCATATTTCCATATCATGAAATTCAAAAACTTTAAACTGACATTTAAAAGAAATGCAAATAGAAAATTGACAAATAACAATGTGTGAAATGTGAAAATGAACAAATGGCTATCATTATTTAAAAAAAAACACACAACATGGTGCTGTATGGTTGAGGTGTGAATCAAACCCTCTCTACTTATTTTGGCCTACCCGAGACTGAGCATACATGTTTTAGTCCTCATACCACTTTTAAAATTTTGTGTTAAAGCTAGGAATTGAACCCAAGAGCTTGTAGGGGAGACCAAGGTTAGAATATGTTAAACAGATAGTCTTGAATGTAGGGTGTGGTAGCTATATAGAGATGAAACGATTAGCTCGGGACAGGGGGCATTGAGATCTGCAGCAAACCAGTCAAAAGACTAAATACTCAAACAACAACATGTAAGCTCACCAAAATAATGTTGTGTAACGGTAAATGTTAGTCAACGAACAGTAATGCATTACTGAAACCCATGACACGATACCTAAGAGCTTTTCTAAAATTATTTTAAAATGCCTTTAACCCTATATTAAACACCAAGTTCGCAAGACTCATAACTGCAATGTTATGGAAAAACAAAACAAAATCTATATTTCAAAACAAGCAAGTGGTTTAATCAATGTATACTGGGAAAAACTTTTGTAAACACTCAAGTCCACAAGACTAATTAAATTAGGAACTGTCAGGTTGGTCGAGTGGTTAATGTGTTTAACTTAAGATCGAATTCTCTGTACAAGGAAGCAAGGGTTCGAATCCCTTACCTGACATAACTATTGACTTAACATGGCTTGGCCACATTGTATTATTATGATACTCTGTACACAAACCATAGACAGAGTGTATTGTTTAAGGCACTCTCTTTATGAACATAGTCAGAGACTGTTGATGGTTAACAATTGCATTAATAGTGGGACATGGGGATAGCAATTAAGAAAAACAGTCAATACCCATACAATATTTTTATTCATTAAGTTTTTTTTACAATAGTTACACACGGAATACATCTTTTTATCTCTTTACCATTGTTTGATATAGATTTTAAACACAACGCTTGTTGTAGATCCTTTTATAACTTTCTCCAGGTACTCTTGTTCTTAAAAACTGGGGAAGCCGCAATGGTTTTATAGACATTAAACCCTCATCCTCTTCATTTTCATCATAATCATCTTCATCATTATAAATATTATCTTCATACTTATTATAGTCATTGTCACCATCATTATCATCATCATTGTTATCATCCTCAACATCACTAGAACTATCCAATTCCTTTTTTTCCTTTTCAAAAGGGACCTCTTGAAGAGTCTGTGTTGCTTTTGATAGTGTTACGGGTTTTTTGAACGTTGACAACTGTCCTAACATGACTTTTTGAGGAGATAAATGTTTTTTCACATAGAAGTAAGTCACTATGTTGAGTAACACTATGTTTTTGTTGAGCTTGCTTTTTCTTGTTCTTTTGATCATGTTTTGTTAACACTAACGGTGTTTCATTTGGTATACCACATTGATGAGTACCCACACTTAAGACCTCACCATGTTTACTTTTTAGATGACCTAGACATTTTGTTGTTCTTTGTTTTGAGCACTGCCAAAATATGATGCCATTCGCATTTTCTCGCTTATAGTTATAAGAGTAGCCATGATACAGGGCACGTGGTTTACCTTTATTGGTTGTAGTATATTCCATAGTAGCCACTGACTTGTATAGTCGATCCGCCTTCTACAAAGGTCTGATCACTTGTGGTGAAATAATGATCTTGTGTTGCCGTTTTATGCACGATGATGTTGGTGGCATATGTTGGTGGCTTATGTGGGTGGCTTATTTTGATGACATATGTTGTTGGCTTATTTTGGTGGTTTATGTTGATAGTTTATGTTGGCGGCCTATGTTGGCGGCCTATGTTGATGGTTTATGTTAATGGCTTAGGTTTATGTCTTAGGTTGGTGGCTTATGGTGGTGGCTTATGTTGATGGCTTATGTTAGTGGATGATGTTAGTGGCTTATGTTGGTGGCTTATGTTGATAGCTAATGTTGGTGGCTTATGGTGGTGGCTTATGTTGATGGATTATGTTGGTGGCTTATGTTGGTGGCTATTGTTGGTGACTTTTGTTGGTGGCCTATTGTGGTGGTTTATGTTGATGACATATGTTGGTGACATGTTGATAGCTTATGTTGGTGGCTTATGTTGATGACATATGTTGTTGGCTTATGGTGGTGGTTTATGTTGATGGTTTATGTTGGTGGCCTATGTTGATGGTTTATGTTAATGGCATAGGTTAATGTCTTAGGTTGATGGCTTATGGTGGTGGATTATGGTGGTGGATTATGTTGATGGCTTATGTTGGTGGCTTATGGTGGTGGCTTATGTTGATGACATATGTTGGTGACTTATGTTGATGGCTTTTGTTGATGGTTTATTTTGGTTGCTTAGGTTGATGGCTCTTAATGATTAATGATGATGGTGATGACGGTTGTATCACTTTTGGAGAGTCGGAGTTTAGGTATTTGTAGTTGACACTTGTGGGATACCTGTGTATTGTAATGAGGTTAAAGTGATAATGAATATGTAACATACACTCAGTCTTCAAGCCACAAGAATGAATCATAAGAGATTAAAAACATTCCTCCACACAAGATGGCGACAGTAGGTTAACTTAACCTAGTCTAACCTAACAAAATGGCGGCCGTAGCTTAACTTAAGGGCCTAACTACACTTTTGTTGATATTTCCTGAACCCATGATCGGATTTTGACGAATGAGGTGTCATTGAACTCGGGCTGACATCCCCTTTCCAATGAATAACATATTTCCACCCCAAAAATAAAACCTAGCCCTACTAGGTTTGAAATTGTAATTTTTTAGAAAATCTCGCTTTTCAAGTGCAACATGTGAGAGTTTGAATGCCAATATGGAATTAAACGTTGTTCCACATAAAGTGCATGTATACAACTGAATGCCGCTATGATTTTATCATTTTTTGGGGGCGGGGGTGTGGGTAGTAAGAAATAAAAACAGTATTAATTATTATTCAGCATGAGAGTTTTTAATTCGTTAAAACGTACAATACATCTATTGTTTTATACCCTCATAAATTAGATATAGAGAATGTCCACCATGATTTAGATCCTCGAGCACACTTTCTGACATATCATTAAAACGTGTAGGAAGGAATGTCTGAAAATTTTCACTAACACATAGTACACGTTCACCATAAATTGTGTCCACTTTTTGAATATTGATGATACTGAATGGAGTATGCATTGGTAATTCAGTGAGCTTTTTTCTCTCCAATCCGCAGTTCTGCCCCATAGCATTGAGAATGTTTATTGTAGTAGCCTATAAAGAAACAAACAAAAATGTCTATTACAGTTTAGCTATAAGTGACCAGAACCACTATATATCATTTTATTCTAAGAGCTTTCCATAATGATAAGAAAAAAGAGCTTACCATAATGATGGATTGTGTGTAAGTAAACGTCTTTTGCAGCTTGATGCCACTACTAAAGTGATACTCATACAACAGACAATGAGTTCATGTTTCATGACTACTATAAACTGCTACCACTCTTCCACCACTTAACTAACACTTTTCTACCATTTCACTCTCACTTTTGCTCTTACTTTAAACTACACATACTACAATTTATCATTTTTATAATCGAGTTAACTTTACTACTAAACTTGTAGAACATGTCACGTGATAGAAACCAGCGGCCGCCAGTTAGGTGACCTAAGTATGACGTCATAGCCAGTCCTAAAGCAAGTCTAAACTTGTAGAACATTTTACGTGATAAGGTTAAATTAGAGTAAGTTAGGTTATGTTAGGTGAGCTGAGGTTAAGTCTTTAAATATTTCCTTTCTTTTGAAATAATTTCCAAGACCAAGAAAAAAACAACACTAAATACATTGACAAAAATAACTTGTCAAACAAGCCAACACACACAAAACCAATATAAACCAACACAAAAAGCCAATACATAAGCCAACACAAAAGCCAACGCAAAAGCAAACACAAAAGCCAATACATCTACCAACATAAAAGCCAACACACAAGCCATTGTTTATTTTGCATGTCATAATCTCCTTTTATACGTTGTAAGCTGTATATATCAACATACTTTTTAGTACATGCATTTGTAGAAAAAATAACTTGTCAAATAAGCCAACACAAAAACCGATATAAGCCAACACAAAAGCCAATACATAAGCCAATACAAAAGCCAACACGAAAGCCAATACATAAGCCAACGTAAAAGCCAACACAAGAGCTAGTTCCAAAATGGCCTAACCTAACCTAACCTACGAGATGGGATCAAAAAGTTCCAAAATGGCTGCCGTAGCTTAACTTAACCTTTGATTGATCTCTGTTGATGTATCCTTTGGACTGGTGTCTGTTGACTAGCCCCTGTTGACTAGCCCCTTTGGACGGGTCCTTTTTGAAGGGAGTCATTTATGACGAGTCCCTCAGGACGGATCCTTGTTGACGGGTCCTTGTGGGCGGGTCCCTTTGACATAATTTGGATAAAATGCATGGGCCATTCCATAGGAATCAGTCCAAAGGACCCGCCCACAAGGACCCGTCAACAAGGACCCGTCTTGAGGGACTCGTCAAAAATGACTCCCTTCAAAAAGGTCCCGTCCAAAGGGGCTAGTCAACAGGGGCTAGTCAACAGACACCAGTCCAAAGGATACATCAAGAGAGATCAATCAAAAGGGATCAATCAAAGGTTAAGTTAAGCTACGGCAGCCATTTTGGAACTTTTTGATCCCATCTCGTAGGTTAGGTTAGGTTAGGCCATTTTGGAACTAGCTTTTGTGTTGGCTTTTACGTTGGCTTATGTATTGGCTTTCGTGTTGGCTTTTGTATTGGCTTATGTATTGGCTTTTGTGTTGGCTTATATCGGTTTTTGTGTTGGCTTATTTAACAAGTTATTTTTTCTACAAATGCATGTACTAAAAAGTATGTTGATATATACAGCTTACGACGTATCAAAGGAGATTATGACATGCAAAATAAACAATGGCTTGTGTGTTGGATTTTATGTTGGCTTATGTATTGGCTTTTGTGTTTGCTTTTGCGTTGGCTTTTGTATTGGCTTATGTATTGGCTTTTGTGTTGGTTTATATTGGTTTTGTGTGTGTTGACTTGTTTGACAAGTTATTTTTGTCAATGTATTTAGTGTTGTTTTTTCTTGGTCTTGGAAATTATTTCAAAAGTAAGGAAATATTTAAAGCCTTAACCTCAGCTCACCTAACATAACCTAACTTAGTCTAATTTAACCTTGTCACGTAACATGTTCTACAAGTTTAGACTTGCTCTAGGACTGGCTATGACGTCATACTTAGGTCACCTAACTGGCGGCCGCTGGTTTCTATCACGTGACATGTTCTACAAGTTTAGTAGTAAAGTTAACTCGATAGTAAAAATGATAGTTTGTAGTATGTGTAGTTTAAAGTAAGAGCAAAAGTGAGAGTGAAATGGTAGAAACGTGTTAGTAAAGTGGTGGAAGAGTGGTAGCAGTTTATAGTAGTCATGAAACATGAACTCACTTGTCTGTTGTATGAGTATCACTTTAGTAGTGGCATCAAGCAGCAAAAGACGTTTACTTACACACAATCCATCATTATGGTAAGCTCTTTTTTCTTATCATTATGGAAAGCTCTTAGAATAAAATGATATATAGTGGTTCTGGTCACTTATAGCTAAACTGTAATAGACATTTTTATTTGTTTCTTTATAGGCTACTACAATAAATATTCCCAATGCTATGGGGCAGAACTGCGGATTGGAGAGAAAAAAGCTCACTGAATTACCAATGCATACTCCATTCAGTATCATCAACATTCAAAAAGTGGACACAATGTATGGTGAACGGGTACTAGGTGTTAGTGAAAATTTTCAGACATTCCTTCCTACACGTTTTAATGATATGTCAGAAAGTGTGCTCGAGGATCTAAATCATGGTGGACATTCTCTATATCTAATTTATGAGGGTATAAAAAGAATAGATGTATTGTAAGTTTTAACGAATTAAAAAACTCTCATGCTGAATAATAATTAATACTGTTTTTATTTCTTACTACCCACACCCCCACCCCAAAAAATGATAAAATTATTGCGGCATTCAGTTGTATACATGCACTTTATGTGGAACAACGTTTAATTCCATATTGGCATTCAAACTCTCACATATTACACTTGAAAAGCGAGATTTTCTAAAAAATTACAATTTCACCCCTAGTAGGGGTAGGTTTTATTTTTGGGGTGGAAATATGTTATTCATTGGAAAGGGGGTGTCAGCCCGAGTTCAATGACACCTCATTCGTCAAAATCCGATCATGGGTTCAGGAAATATCAACAAAAGTGTAGTTAGGCCCTTAAGTTAAGCTACGGTCGCCATTTTGTTAGGTTAGACTAGGTTAAGTTAACCTACTGCCGCCATCTTGTGTGGAGGAATGTTTTTAATCTCTTATGATTCATTCTTGTGGCTTGAAGACTGAGTGTATGTTACATATTCATTATCACTTTAACCTCATTACAATACACAGGTATCCCACAAGTGTCAACTACAAATACCTACACTCCGACTCTCCAAAAGTGATACAATCGTCATCACCATCATCATTAATCATTAAGAGCCATCAACATAAGCCATCAACATAAACCATCAACAAACGTCACCAACATAAGCCACCACCATAAGCCACCACCATAAGCCACCAACCTAAGCCACCATCCTAAGCCACCAACCTAAGCCATTAACATAAACCATCAACATAAACCATCAACATAGGCCACCAACATAAACCATCAACATAAGCCACCACCATAAGCCAACAACTTACGTCATCAACATAAGCAACCAACATAAGCTATCATCAACATAAGCAACCAACATAAGCTATCAACATAAGTCACCAACATATGTCATCAACATAAGCCACCACCATAAGCCACCAACACAAGCC
This sequence comes from Meconema thalassinum, assembly GCA_946902985.2. Classification (NCBI taxonomy): domain Eukaryota; kingdom Metazoa; phylum Arthropoda; class Insecta; order Orthoptera; family Tettigoniidae; genus Meconema; species Meconema thalassinum. Next base: position 878,346,589 of record OX336389.2, on the reverse strand, counting down.
ACCACCACAAGCCACCACCATAAGCCAACAACATATGTCATCGACATAAGCCACTAACATAAGCCACCAACATAAGCCATCAATACAAGCCATCAACACAAGCCACCAACATAAGCCATCAACCTAAGACATTAACCTAAGCCATTAACCTAAGCCATTAACATAGGCCACCAACATAGGCCGCCAACATAAACCATCAACATAAACCACCAAAATAAGCCAACAACATATGTCATCAACATAAGCCACCCACATAAGCCACCAACATCATCGTGCATAAAACGTCAACACAACATCATTATTTCACCACAAGTGATCAGATCTTTGTAGTAGGAGGATCGACTATACAAGTCAGTGGCTACTATGGAATATACTATAACCAATAAAGGTAAACCACGTGCCCTGTATCATGGCTACTCTTATAACTATAAGCGAGAAAATGCGAATGGCATCATATTTTGGCAGTGCTCAAAACAAAGAACAACAAAATGTCTAGGTCATCTAAAAAGTAAACATGATGAGGTCTTAAGTGTGGGTACTCATCAATGTGGTATACCAAATGAAACACCGTTAGTGTTAACAAAACATGATCAAAAGAACAAGAAAAAGCAAGCCCAACAAAAACATAGTGTTACTCAACATAGTGACTTACTTCTATGTAAAAAAACATTTATCTCCTCAAAAAGTCATGTTAGGACAGTTGTCAACGTTCAAAAAACCCGTAACACCATCAAAAGCAACACAGACTCTTCAAGAGGTCCCTTTTGAAAAGGAAAAAAAGGAATTGGATAGTTCTAGTGATGTTGAGGATGATAACAATGATGATGATAATGATGGTGACAATGACTATAATAAGTATGAAGATAATATTTATAATGATGTTGATGATTATGATGAAAATGAAGAGGATGAGGGTTTAATGACTATAAAACCATTGCGGCTTCCCCAGTTTTTAAGAACAAGAGTACCTGGAGAAAGTTATAAAAGGATCTACAACAAGCGTTGTGTTTAAAATCTATATCAATCAATGGTAAAGAGATAAAAAGTTGTATTCAGTGTGTAACTATTGTAAAGAAAAACTTAATGAATAAAAATATTGTATGGGTATTGACTGTTTTTCTTAATTGCTATCCCCATGTCCCACTATTAATGCAATTGTTAACCATCAACAGTCTCTGACTATGTTCATAAAGAGAGTGCCTTAAACAATACACTCTGTTTATGGTTTGTGTACCGAGTATCATAATAATACAATGTGGCCAAGCCATGTTAAGTCAATAGTTATGTCAGGTAAGGGATTCGAACCCTTGCTTCCTTGTACAGAAAATTCGATCTTAAGTTAAACACCTTAACCACTCGACCAACCTGACAGTTCCTAATTTAATTAGTCTTGTGGACTTGAGTGTTTACAAAACTTTTCCCAGTATACATTGATTAAACCACTTGCTTGTTTTGAAGTATAGATTTTGTTTTGTTTTACCATAACATTGCAGTTATGAGTCTTGCGAACTTGGTGTTTAATATAGGGTTAAAGGCATTTAAAAATAATTTTAGAAAAGCTCTTAGGTATCGTGTCATGGGTTTTAGTAATGCATTACTGTTCGTTGACTAACATTTACCGTTACACAACATTATTTTGGTGAGCTTACATGTTGTTGTTTGAGTATTTAGTCTTTTGACTGGTTTGCTGCAGATCTCAATGCCCCCTGTCCCGAGCTAATCGTTTCATCTCTATATAGCAACCACACCCTACATTCAAGACTATCTGTTTAACATATTCTAACCTTGGTCTCCCCTACAAGCTCTTGGGTCCAATTCCTAGCTTTAACACAAAATTTTAAAAGTGGTATGAGGACTAAAACATGTATACTCAGTCTCGGGTGGTCCAAAATAAGTAGAGAGGGTTTGATTCACACCTCACCCATACAGCACCATGTTGTGTTTCTTTAAATAATGATAGCCATTTGTTCATTTTCAGATTTCACACATTGCAATTTGTCGATTTTCCATTTGCATTTCTTTTAAATGTCAGTTTAAAGTTTTTGAATTTCATGATATGGAAATATGGATTTTCCAATTTGTTGTTTACACATTTTATTTTTATTTTGTTTACGTCAAAAGTTCATATTTGCGAAACATGATTTTTTCATTTTAAGTTTTTGTAAATGGTGTTAAAGTGAGTGCTTGGCCATGGCGATGGTACAGTCTGTCTATGTGTATGCAAAACATAGAGGTCTACTACTACTACTACTACTACTACTACTACTGCAAGTAAGGCTGTTTTTTACTCTCTCTCTTCTTTCTGTGTAGTCATACATCCACACAACCATGCCTGTCTTTGAGAACAAACACACAACCACTCAATTTATCCCCAAAGACTTCATTGTCATGCACACTCATCCCAAAGAACTTTAATTATACATTTAACATTTACCATTACAAAAATAAATGGTTTCCACTATTTACAAAAAATTAACTATTTACAATTACAAAAATAAATATTTACAAACTACTAAATCAATTAAATCTACTGGTTACAAAAGCCATGTCTCTAAGCAATAAAATGTAGAAATCACACCCCCTTCTCGTGGTTATAACCCCATAGTAGGCTAATGCGTAGGTCATTCGTCTGCACACATTTGTTATCCATCAAGGCAAAAGTGCATTTTCTCTGTTCCACAAGATACGAATTATAGTTGCTGGATTGTATCCTGAACCGTTTATGCAACATAGCTATACCAGTTCATGAAATCGCTAGGTAGTTCTCTACATATAGCTCTACATATGGCTTCCTTACAGTTTAGTGTGCGATAGGCAGCATTAACTGTATATCACACCCAGTCCACCTTTGTATTTGTAATCCAAGTAATAATTTGAAGAGAGACTAGTGTAATGGGTTTAAAACATTATCTCTGCTTTTTATATATGTTTATAACATGCGTATTAACCTGAAATCAAACCCTAGTCCACTTTAGTGAAAGGCTAACAGCTTAACCACTGCACCACCATGCCCTTCTTTCTTAGTTTGATTCGTTCTAGGCCTTAGAGCTGGAAATCGAGTTAAAATCTGTAGTGCAAGAGGCATATGTGCTCGGCACTGCGGCGCAAAATGGTTAGCTGGTAACATTAGACAACCGGAAATGATTGTATTTCTGTTAGCCAAGCATTTCTGTCATCTACATACATTGTGAGCACTGTCAGCAAGACAGTTTAGTTTATAACAAGCGAGTGTGTGTGTGTATATAGATTATTAGCCTCAAGTATTTAAAGCTTGTTGTGTGTACCGACCATTTTGTCCCAGTAACCACTGAGCAAGTTTTAACAGTCAACCCATAAAAACAGTATAGGTTAGTTGTGTGTGGTTCATGTACTTGTGTGTGTGCATTAGCACCATGCATTAGCTTTACCTTACCCTCTATAGGTAGAGCGTTATCCCTTTCCTTTCTGACATTACCAATGACCACATTCACCCACAAGTTTTACACGTAAACCCTTGGCTTGTTTTTTTTATTAAGTTTGGTTCGGTTTAGTTCGGTTTAGTTGGGTTTGATTCAGCTTGGATCAGTTTAATTCGATATAGTCACCATTTTGGATTTTAGCTATCCTCTTTAACCAATCAATTTAAAAATTGTCTACTCTTATTTCTTGAATCGATAAATCAGATTTTGTGTACACCATTTGCCATTTATTAACCCATACCTACAACCTATAATCTCTCTGTACTGCAGTTTGATCTGAAAACAAGTTCCAATGGTTAAAGACTTGTCAGTCACCATACATGTAGCCTACAATAATTCTTTCACTACCTAGCTATGTTTCATCACTCACGGTAAACATTTCACATGTCCATATCCGATTATTAGTTTATAAAATCTCAGGTCGATGACCTTGATGTATTGGGTATTTTTGGTAAATTCATTAGCCATGGGGAAGGGTTAACCATTCTAAGTCCTATGACACCTCACATGTTGATATCCGATTATTAGCTTATAAAATCTCAGGTCAATGACCTTGCTGTTTTGGATTTTAGGGGTAAATTCATTGGTCATGGGAAAGGGTTAACCATTCTAAGTCCTATGACACCTCACTTGACCCTCTCCGATTATTAGTTTATAAAATCATAGGTCAATGACCTTGCTGTTTTAGATCTTTTGGGTAAATTCTTTGGTCATGGAAAAGGGTTGACCATCCTGAGTCCCATGACACCTCACTTGACCCTCTCTGATTATTAGTTAGCGAGATATTAACAAAAGTGCAGTTAGGCCCTTTTGACAAAAATAAATAATACATTCAAAAACAGAATGTCACCTCAAGTTCAACGACCTCTCATACAAGTCTCTAGCCTTATTGGTTCATGAGATATTAAAAAGCTAATGACCTATTAGTTTTGGATCTTTTGGTATTTTTTTTTTTTAAATAACTCATCTATAAATAATTATTCAAAAAGCCCTCCCGCTTACACAAAACCCCAAGTGCGTATGCGTAAAAACAAAAAACAAACATGTTAATTCATAGTAGCAATCGGCTCTTCACATGCGTTTCATGTGGAATAACGTTTAATTTCATCATAACATTAGGGACCACGGGCCAGTCCAAAGGGACCGGTCTAAAGGGATTAGTCAAAAAGGACCTGTCAACAGGAACCCATCAACAGGGACTTGTCAACAAGGACCCGCCAACAAGGACCCGCCAACAATGACCTGTCAACAGGGACCCGTCCACAGGGACTCGTCAACAATGACCCGACCAGAGGAACTCGTCAGCAATGACCCGTCAACAGGAACCAGTCCAAAGGAACAAATCAACTGGGATCAATCAAAAGGGGTTATCGCGTCAAGCCCTTACATATCCTCATTGATTATTGGTTTGCCTACCGACAAGCGTCACTTGAAATACTTTTTGATCACCCCTCGTGGGTTGGGTTAGGTTAGGTTAGGTTACACTACAGCCGCCATCTTTAAAAAGGCCGCCCTCTTACAAAAGCTATGAGTGGGCATGCGTAAAAAACAAAAAAAAACAAGCATGTTAATTCATAGTAGCTTTCCACCGTATACATGTCTCTTGTGTAGAACAACGTTTAATTCCCTATTGGCATTCAAACTCTCACATGTTGCATTTGGAAAGCGTGATTCTCTAAAAAAAATTACAATTTCACCCCTTATTAGGGGTAGGTTTTATTTTGGGGTGGAAATATGTTGTCTAATTGAAAGGGGGTGTCAGCCCGAGTTCGACAACACCTCATTCGTCAAAATCCAACCAGGGGTTCGAGAGATATCGCGCCGCCGCCATCTTGTGTGGAGGAATGTGGAGGTGGAGGATATAGAACCGATTCATTTCCACTACTACGGTCGATGCCTATACGACCCACCTCCAGGATACACTACAGCAAGCAGCACAGCGCCACATCCCCCTCGACCCATCGACCCCTAACCGACCTTCTATCCCACCCAAAGCCCGGTGCCTCCTAACACTTTCCCACTCATACTAAAATTCCTACCTCCGCACTCGTGACCACTACTTTTTACAGCGTCATCGCCAGACACTCCACCAGGTGAAATCTTACATGGAGGCACACATGCGGCGCTCATGGCACAACACCTGTCTAATTAAACGGATTGTCCCCCTTCCCTTCCTGCCTCTGGCGCCATCTCAACCGCCTCACCGGTAACACCCCCACCCTACAATATCCGATCATCTATAACAACGTCGCACCACCCGATGATCCGGCTAAACTAGCCATCTTTGCTAATCAATTTGCCTGTGTGTTTCGAGATGCACCAGACCCATCCTTTACTTACGATGACGATGAGTTCTTCTCTACAGTGCCTCTACGTCCCTATCTACAGCCTTCACCTACCACCTACCCATTCCCTCTCTCCCCATCCTCTCGACGACCCCATCACTACCATTGACATAACCATCGCTCTCTCCCGCACCACCAACACCGCGCCTGGCCCTGACTCCATCACATACCGCCATCTAAAGGAAGCTCCCCCTCCATTCTTCACCGCCCTTGCCCACCTCTATAATCATCTCCTCTGCACCAGTTTCTACCCTACCCCCTGGCGTCAAGTCACGATGCTCCTCTTCCCGAAACCTGGCAAACCGCTTTATTCTCCCGATTCCTACTGGCCCATCTGCTTGACCGCCGTCCTTTCCAAAATCTTCGAGAAAATCCTCACCAAGCGTATCCATCTCCCTCGACACCGGCCCCTTCCTCTCTCCCAATGCGGCTTTCGTCCCCATCTCTCCGCCCAAGATCAACTCCTCCGCTTCTCCACCCTGATCGCCGATAACTATATCCGACCTTCCCCCACCCTTTTCATCACCTTCGATTTCCAGAAGCCTTTTCACACCGTCTGGCATGATGCACTCGTCCTCAAACTCCACTATTTCCATCTACCCCACACATATCTCCTCTTCCTTAACACCTTCCTCCGCCACCGCACCGCAAAAATCCACATCAATGGCCGCTACTCCCGTCCCTTCCCATTTGAACAGGGCGTCCCCCATGGCTCGGTCCTCTCCCCACTTCTCGACGTCTTATTTGTCGCCGACATTCCCAAACCCTCCCCTCCCATGCAACTATTGCAGTTCGCTGACGATACTGCAATAGTTGCGCCGTTTCCCACCATCACTCACATCAACACCCACGTCCAATCCTACCTAGATCTTATCTCCTCCTGGTGTGGCAGATGGCATCTGCGATTAAACCCCGTAGAAACTCAGACCATCCTCTTCCGCCCCCACCGGCGAGCCTCCGTCCCAACTCGTAATCCTGTCAACCTCAACCTCCGCCTTTACCACCATCATCTAGTTCCCGCCCAAACTGTTCGCTACCTTTGCCTGCCCTTTGACGAGTTCTTCACCTTCCGCCCCTACTTCAAACTCAAACTCCCTGATGCACGTAAGCGAGCCTATCTCCTTAGGCGTTTGGCTGGGACCACCTGGGGCATAAATGAAAAGCTACTCCTACGATACCTACAAGGTACTAATTCGCACCTTCTTAGTATATGGCCACCCGGCGTGGGCAGGATTCCCCGAATGCCCCCTTCGTCCTTATCTCCAACTAGAGCGCCACCTCGTCAGGGTCGCCATTCGGCTGCCTTTCACATATCCTACGGCGGACCTGCTTGACCAAATGCCACTGCCCCCGCTCACAACCTATATCGATCTCCGGCATCGCCGATATCTCCAAAGAGCACAACAAACCGCAAATCCTATAGTTACCCCACTACTTCCAACAGCCGCATCGCGCCCCGGTGCGCACAAAGCTGGGCATAGCCTATATAGTCTCATGGCACTGCTTTCGGCGCCTGACTGAGAACATCATGTCGTAGTGGTACGCCCAAGAGCGCCTCGATTCTGACACCTGCAGACTATTATTCTCATGAGTCCTTCAACATCTCATTCAACATAGCCACTTACACCATGGGGTCTATCACAAACTCTTAGTAAGCCTTAATTAAGCTCATTCTCATAATGTCATCTATTTCATTTCCCTCATGCTCGATCGCTGCTATACATCAGTCACATAATCCTCATTTAAAACACCGTCACAACTATTTCATTTTCCATACCCTCACCATATTTAAAAATAAAAACAACCAAAAAAGAAATAATAATTTAAAAAATCACCATACCCCACACTCATACTCCCAACCTATCATCCATCGCCTTATACATGCTCTCATCATCAACTATCTTGGTCTTCCACCCATTCAAACGTTGCGACACCATCACCCCTCCACATACAAATAAAATACATCATTCATCATGCTCATACTTTACCACCATCGCCTCAACCATTCACACATTATCCCCTGCCATTGGTCTTCATCACATTCACTCATTGCGACACCATTCTCCTACCGGTACCCTTGAAAAATAAATTTAAATTAAAAGAAAATCCTCATTCACCACTCCATGCTCAAACACTATCATACATCGTGCCATACATGCACTCATTATTACCCGGCATTGGTCTTCCACACACTCATACATTGCGTCACCATCACCCCCTCTCACAACAAAAATTAATCAATATTTAAATAAAAAAGAAAACCATCATTCATCAAGCTCCTTCCCCACCTTCATCGTCTCAACCGTGGTTCTTTATTCACCATCTTCGGTCTCCAACTTATTTAACAACAACAACACAAACCTTCATCAACACAAGTATTTACCACAGAAGCCTCCGTGGCTTAGGCGGCAGCACGCCGGCCTCTCACCACTGGGTCCGTGGTTCAAATCCCGGTCACTCCATGTGAGATCTGTGCTGGACAAAACGGAGGCAGACAGGTTTTTCTCCGGGTACTCCGGTTTTCCCTGTTAAAATTTCATTCCAGCAACACTCTCCACTATCATTTCATTTCATCTGTCATTCATTTAATCATTGCCCCAGAGGAGTGCGTCAGGCCTCGGCAGCCGGCACAGTTCATATCCTCGCCGCTAGATGGGGGCTTCATTCATTCCATTCCTGACCCGGTCGGAGACTGGAAGCAGGCTGTGGATTTTCATTTCATCCTCCATTCATTCATCATCCAACACCATCCCCAATTACACCGAACTATGCTCCATTCACACATCATCTTCACCAAGACCATCCACCTCAATAAACTCGTACGTATATACACCCCCCCCCCCTAATCAACTTACTTACTTACTTACTTACTTGCAAAGAAAATAACATAAAACCCCCGAGCAATATGAGTCTCTTAATCTACTTTTGGTGATGGCAAGTGATGTTTCCGTGTCTCCATTGGTTTCGAACAATATAAGTAATTTAAAGTCACGTCATCAACTAACGAATCAGGCACCCCTTCACCCTCGCATCCCCATTCCTGCATCTAAATCTCCCTTTCCAAAAGCGATACTTTCCCCACAGCCCATCTCCAACTATCACCACTATGCCCCTAATTAAAATCAAACACACCTTCATCCAAATTCTAAAACCAAATCCCCCATTACCAAAATTTACACCTCTCCCTAAATCCATAGATCTTTGGCCCGAAGAGACGGCAAACCCGTCTAAGGGGGTCCGCCGCCGCAGGAGCAATCGCCCTGCGGCGGACTGAAACGACTGCTATAGATAGATAGCACTGCGGATGGAGTGAGCACGGCTGCCCACAAGTAGCGAGGTATTAGACCGACCGCAGTTCTCGGTGGATGCACAGTGCCAGTGCGACTATAAAACCCTTCAAGGCAATTCTAGCGTGCTTTTATACTGCACTACTCAGAAATGGGCTGGGTAGTGATGCGCTTCCCCGGCACGAGTACTATAAATTTCGCCACCACTGCTTAGCGTAACCCATTGCAGGTCTCTGTAGCATATATCAATTTTGCATATGTGGCATTATAAATACGAGCTTAAGTATTAAATTTGACCAATACGGATTTGACCCCAGTAATATAAGTAATCTCTGCTGAGTTTCATCATCGCGATCTGAGTGTAGTACCTCAATTACTCCCCTTGTTAGTTGACCCTAATTTAAGACGAATCCACAATGGAACTTCTCCAGTAAATAATTGGAAGTTAAAATCCATTACAATGTGATCAGTGAGTCGAGCGGTATATCACCCAACAAATATAAACTCTGCATATACTGATGGCAGGGATACATTAGGACTTTTTAGTAATAGGAAATCTGTGTTAATGGGATCTCCACCAACGTAGAATCGTGTCATGACTTTTTCAGTGCTGTAACACAGATATAGAGAAAATGCACACCTCTCTCCGGCTGACTTAATAATGCATGTTAAGCCAACGCCAAGCGCTTGGCAGCTCGCACACCTAGAGCAGTCAACGTTTCCACTTATAGAATACACTTGAACTTTCACCTTCTACAAAAGAAGAACAGCATTGCGTATATTATCGACACAATACCAAAACCGTGAATACCCAGAATTCAACTTTTATAATGTAAGTTTTACCGTGATGGATATTGCCACCATAAACATGGCATCTCAGTGATGTAGGAACCGTTGGTCGAAGTTTTTAAGAATGCAACTACACATTTTGGCATCTGGCAATATAATGATACCCGTATAGTCGGCGAAAAACTGTGTGCCATGTGATTGATCCTCAGCCCCTTACAAATGTCTCTCGCCCAGCAAGGAACCGTTTTATGAAGATAATGGGCATAAGACAAATGGTTACAGCAATGTTGCCAATACTCTTGTTAGCATAGCCACTATCATAGCCTCCCCTACCGACCAGACAATTCAAGCGTTTTGATCGCTGTTTGAAAATACTGTAATTTACTACTATTTTTTTGACTACATTAATATATGTGAAAAGTATTGTTTTACAGTCAACTGTCATTCAATAATGTGAAGGGCTTCGGAAACAAACCCGAATATTACGAGGGCAGATCAAAAAATAAGTTGCACTTCCCAGTTATGGCCATTTATTACACCACCTATACAACAGTAACACGCCTATAACGACATACAATGTAACGTCACTTTTCCACATACTGTAGTTTCCAAGAGTCTCCAAACATTTCTGCGAACGCACAACCAACTTGTCGATGCCGGATGCATAGAAAGTTCCTCCAGCGTTCTGCAACCACACGGAGACAGCAGCCTTTACCTCCTCATCGGTCTGGGAATGTCGACCACCGTTCTGTCTAATGATCGCATTCGCACTGTTGACATTTGCACGGGTCCTGGACGTTGCGGGCCTGCCCTCGAGATATTCGTCCGTGATATCCGTGCGCCCGGCTTCGAATTGCTGACACCACTTCACGATCCCTTGCCGGGAAATGGCCCGCTCCAGTAGAGGAGTAGTATGGGTTTAAACGAGTGACACTAGCCACACGGCTACGCTGAACTCTCATGTATATTTCATGAAACCATGGGCATGCGACATGTCGTTGGACTCGGGCTGACGTGCTCTTTCGTATGGACCACTCGTTATATTTTTCAAAAAAAAAATAGTTTTTTTAAAACATGATAGAACGTTGTGAAATAGCTTAAACGAAAGGTCTTTATTTTTTATAATAAAACTTCTGTTTTTTTTAAGCCCAATTTTGAAATTCCTATATTTTTGAAACTAACAAGAATACAAAACGTTTGTTTGACATAAATGAAAGGTCCCTACGCCCTCTACTCCCCAAATAAATTTCAAGTCTCTAGGACAAAAACTTGTGTTCTTGTAGTAGTGTCAGGTTAGGGGTTCTGTGACATTTCCTACTTTCATATAAACTTTGCCGATCACTCCCGAACGCATGATCGGATTTTAACGAACGAAGTGTTGTTGGCGTTGGGATGACGTCCTCTTTGCTAAGAATGTGTGTTGGTATTTTAATTATTTTTTTGAAAATGTTTGTTTCTGAATTTGGCGCTATTTTGGAAACGGTGAATTTTAGAAAAAAGTTTGTTTGACGTTAATGAAAGGCCGCTATGCCCTCTGGGCAGACAGCAAGTTTCAAGTGTGTAGGACAAAACAAATGATAGCCTACTTTCTCGTGAGCATGGCGATATCTGACGAACGCCTGATCGGATTTTAACGAATGAGGTATTGTTGGCGTTGGGGTGACGTCCTCTTTGCTAAGAATGTGTGTTGGTATTTTTTTTTTTTTTTTTGAAAACGTTGTTTTTGAAATTGCCATTATTTTGGAAACGGTGAAGTTGAGAAAAAAGTTTTTGTCGTTAATGAAAGGTCCCTATGCCCTCTAGGCAGAAACCAAGTTTCAAGTCTGTAGGACAAAAGAAAATGAATTTTGAAAAAATGGTCACTATTTTGGAAACTAGGAATTCTACAGAAAAAAATTGTTTGGCATACGGGGTGTATCTTAATTATACCGACGAAAAAATCAGGGACGCTCTGCGTGTTATGTAAAAGACGATGCGACAATCTGATTGGCGAATACATTTTTTCCCTTGGAGAAAATGAGGTTAGTATGTTACCTCCGGGCGCGCGATTCAAATTAACGGGCTCACCGTATTTGCTGAGCCAAGGCGAACGAGGAAACTGCGCATTACCGCCAGCATATCTCTATCTCCCTCTGTCACACTCCCTTCCCTTGCTTGAATCACAGCAGTAGCCAGCGGCTTGCTCTCTGGCTCAGAAAATACGGCGATTTCGTAGATTTGAATCGCGCGCCTGAAAGTAACAAAGTAACCTCATTTTCTCGAAGGGAAAATTTTTCTCCGCCAATACGATTGCGGCATCGTCTTTTACATAACATGCAGAGCGTCCCTGATTTTTTATCGGTATAATTAAGATACACCCTGTATATGAAAAGTCCCTATGCTTTGTACCATGAAAATAAATGTCAAGTTTCTAGGACAAAACACTGTGCAATTTAAAACTTTCTTTTTAATATTTTAATTTTTAAAATGAAACATGCTCGTAGACAGAGAGACGGTACCGCTGGGCATGTGTTTCAACGAGGCTATCACCGGCCACGGTGGTGGTATTCCAATAGAGCAAATGGCTCTTTCGACGGGGCGATCTATGGCAGAACGACAGAACGACGGAACGACGGGTTGCTTTTCGATATTTTCCTATGACGAACGAATGAAGGCGAATATTCCAAAATCCATCATGGCAATATTTAAACTTGGTAGTAAACGGGTGATCAGTAACATGATAAAATGATAATAATTGTATGAGTTGTCAACAACTTGAAGAACTTGCTTTGTATGTCTTGCTGGCAGCCTGAACGACAAACAGAAAATCTGCTGGGGGCCAGTTTGGGAGCTGGCTAGGAGAATGGAATGTGAAACTTTATTACAGGACGTGACTTTGCAACACCGCTGTCAGGTGAAAACAGGTTGGAACAATGTGGCAACTCTGTAACAGAGATAACAGACCCGGCCTCAGACAGCTGAGGACAGCAGCGTGCATGAGCTGGCAGAAACGGTGAGAGGGGAGAGGAGGGAAACCGAGACGCGCAACAGGGAATCACGGGACCACTGCAGAGCGGGGAGGGGCCAGAGGGGCGGGGAGAGGTGAGGGAGGAGTGGAGAGCCAATGACAGCCAATAGCTGAACGAGTTGTATGTCATCATGGAGTCGAGGAGTGAGACACAGGTGAGGAGAGAGAGAGAGAAAGAGAAACATGTGTGGACATGTGTAAAGCGTTGAGCGCTGTACACAGGGCTCTTGTACAACATGATTCAATAAATAAATAAATAAATTAATAAAAGGTGTACAGGTTCACACAACATGTAATTGATTGATCCAAGAATTAAAGGTAGAGTTAAATCCCAACCATTTCTTATAGAGTTTATTCCCTTTTTGTTTAAACACTTTTTCACAAGATAGTGTTTAGGAAACGCTGTCCTTTGAAGTTCATGGAGATAAAACCTGCATTTTATGGGTTGATGGTTGAGGTCCTCGAGTAAATAGGTGACAACGGTGTAGGCTATATGTTGACCGTCATTGATGTGTATTCCAAAATGGCTGACTTCCAGGTTGACTTGACGAATTCGAAATACTTCAGTCCCCCACAGAGGCGTGTATCTCTTATTGAAGGCAGACTTAAATTTGTTCACACGAACAAAATCCCCAATATTCAGTCGGTGACGTTTAGGATCAGCTGTTTTATGGGGTTAAACAGTTTATCCAGTTGCTGAATATTTTTGGTCATGAGGCGTGGCTTGGTCCCAATCGTTCTGTGTTTGGTGTCATTGTAACGTGACACTAGCTCAGGTAACATGTCCAACTAGCGATAAGTGCCCTGAGCGGTAAACGCTTTCCACATATGCGTTTTCAATGTTCGGTTAAACCGCTCAACCACGCTGGCTTTGAGATTGCTGTACGTTGTGTAATGGTGAATATCCAAAGATTGAGAAAACTGGAGAAATTCTTGTTGAAAAATCCCTTCCCCTGGTCGGTTTGTAACAATTGAGGTTGACGTTTGGCGTGTTGAATAATATGTTGAAAGGCCTTGGTGACTAGTGGACCAGACTTGCGACGCACGGGTTAAACAAAGGCCATTTTGGAATACACATCAATGACGGTCAACATATAGCCTACACCGTTGTTAACGCTAGCATAGGGTATCATTTCAACCAGGTCTGCTTGCCAAAGTTCATCCACACCTTGTGAAATTACCTTGAGTCGCGGATAGTGAAGCCTAGCCGGACAATGTAACTCATGAGCAATGCCCATTTTAATGGGCGAGGGCTTAAACAATAATTTTGGCATTTCGAAGTTTACGTTCAATTTCTTGAATTTCCCAATCGTGACCGGTGTGACCAGCTTGACGTGAAGCATGCAACAACTGTAATCGCTGGACGAGCTTATTGGGATTGTGCCAGTATGTAACATCCACAAGGTGTTTAATGGTTTAAATGTCACTCCCGAAGCGGACGCTTTACGACGAGTACTTTGACTGGTGTGAAACATTTTTGCAATGAAGGTTTTATATTTTTGAGATATATTGGCATTCACTTGTTGAGTGGGATCATACTGTCTTTTGTGGGCACGGGTGTCCAATAAAATGGATTTATATTTGCCAATGTCCTTTGGCGTATAATCATGGGAAGAGGGTGTTCGAGAGAATAGCAGCTTTAACAGTCCTGGCGTTAGTTTATAATTGATGTTTTTAATAACAGCTTTAGTGGGAGCAAATGGAATCGATGAATCACCAATTTTAAAACTATCATTCTCATAGCGAACACCAAACGTGGTATCTGTGTTTGCAATAAATAGATCGGTGAAGTAGGGTTCCAGGGTTGATCCATAATATTTTATTAAAATGTTTTTCAGTTGACCTTTACGTTGAGGTGTGGCCAAGAGTTGTGAAAACTGAAACGATCTGGAAGGGCAAGGTGTTTCGACCATGGCCAAGGATTCCCCCCCCCCTCAAAACTCTGCAAGGGGTGAGGATTTTCTTGAGGCGTAAACACTTGTTCCTCCTCATCCTCAACCTCGCTAACACTAGTCAAATCTTCCTGTCCCTGTTCCTCTTCATCAGGGTCCTCGTGTAGCGTCTGCGTGGCTTGTGAAACAGTGGGTAGCGTTTCACATGGCTTGAAAGAGGGTGTAAACATGGCTTTTAGCGGAGGTGCTAAATGTTGTTGAATAAACAAAGCATGATCCGCACGTGATCGTTTCAATTGACGAAACTTTTGGCGAATAGTATTTTTTGCTCTAATAATATGCTTTTTCAATTGACTCTCTGATAACGTCATGGTGTCTTGACAAATGACTTGGGAGAGAATGAGTCAGTGCCTTAAATATCAATAAAATGATCAAACCCTTTGTTTGTCAATGACCAAACAGGCATGACGTTGAGTGTTCCAGCACTTGGCACACAATTCAGTAAACATTTGAAATGTCATATCCGGATTCACATGTTCATTATAAATGTGACGACTATTCCGCCCGTCCTGGCGAAATAAAACAATGACATTGGCATTGTCACGAATCAACTGCTTGGACATTTTAGAATACGTATGTCCAAGATAGAAGCAATCGATATGTTTATGACGACCGATGCTGAAATAGCTTTGAATGATGCCTTGTCGTTCAGTGGATACATCATCGAAAATCATGAGGCAACCATCCGGGGCAATAACATTTTTTTGCATGGAAAATGTGAAATAACCCATATTTTCATTTTGTAATCCATACATGACTTGATCCAGAAACACGTAGAGGGGTTGGTAGAGAGATTTTGCAAAAATATAAATGTTTTGAAAACGCAGACCATTGGGCGCTGTGATGAGCGTCAGCAAAAGATTGGTCTTTCCACACCCGGAAGGCCCCACTATGATGCAGCGAATGTAAGACTGAAACAGTGAACCAGGGCGTTTTTCACGTGATGTGGGATAGAGATGGGAAACCATGTCCCCCACGGGGAATGACTCTTGCTACTTAATAATCTTCATATCAACTAAGGCTTAGAGAGGCTAGCAGGCTGTCTGTATACATGGAACCGAGCATTGTCATAGAAACAGTAGACTCGTACTACAGGTTGACGATGGATGTCTTTGGACGTGCGTTGATGTCCAAAGCTAGGTCTGTTCCCATACATGATCCTAAAAAAGAAACTTATCCTGCTAATACATACTATGTGGATAGGTCTGTAATGCCAAGCACGAAACAGGGAGATTGTGACTTTAAGGGAAAGCGGTTAACCCATGTGAAACATCCTCAAGTGTCTACAGACGTTACTACAAAAAAGTATGTGGATAAAAAGGTGTATGCGTTTTATGACAAAGTGCCTCAGCTTACAGTGAATGGGTATTCCGCTAATCATCACCGCATTATTCACGTGGAAGACCCACAAGACGAAGACGATGTCTGCACGAAAAAATACGTGAGCTATGAAATGAAAGGGCTTTAAAATGTATCCCATCTGTATTTATAGTGTATCTAACAAATGAAAAACCTGTCAATACCAGAAACCATTTAGCGCTAGTCCATGACCAGCTCCTGACCTATGTGCTTTCTTCCGGTTTAAGCCACTATCGATTGCACTATGATGGAACCATTCACATGAAATACGCGATGCCTGCTGAGAACCATTTACAAATGGAGATAATCGGTCATAGGATGTTGGTCCATAACCATGAAATGGTCAATGCAGGTGATGAATTATCATTTCATCTCATGTTGACATGGGATGAAAAGCAAGCGGGAAAAACAATAAACGATATCCCACTTTATGTGGAATTGGAATATACAGCCATGAAATAACAAGCTGACGTTAGTTGTGATTTAAACTTTCTTGTGAAAGGTTGTTGGTCATCATCATGGTGAAACAAAGATATGTGGTGAGAAATAATAAAAAGACTAAAAATAAGACCCTGTCCTTGGCAAAGCCTGGGCTTAAGGCATTAGTGGACAAGTCGTTGCGAAATTAAAATAAATAAATAAATAAATAAATAACGTATTGACCATAAGAAAAGCCCTTCGAGCAGCACAGAGACATGTTATTCCAAAACGTCGGCGACAGGGTTCAACACAAGGGCGAGTGATTCCCTTCCCCAAACGAGCGGGATTTTTACCTGCATTATTTGCCGGTCTGGCTGCTCTGGGTTCACTTTTGGGCAGTGCCAGTGCAGTGGCGAAAACCATTAAAGCTGCACAGCAGGGCAAGCAACAACTAAAAGAAAGTCAGCGACACAATGAAACCATGGAAGCGATTGCTATGGGGGCTATAAATGCCAATTTAAAGCCTGCCTTTTATCAACAAGGATTTGGGATTTCACCATTTCGAAATAAAAAAATAACCTCAGCCATAGCAAGACATGCCCTGACTCATCAACAAGTGGAAAGCTACGCTAAACAACTAAAGCTTTCTCATTTTCGAGGTGTGTTTATGCGAAACCAATTTCCCCCACGACCCTGGAAACAGGAATGTGCTGTTGTCAATTTGGATGATCACCGAGGACCAGGAACGCATTATGTAGAAAGAAAATGGCCATTGGCTGCGTTAATAAAATTATTATTATGTAGCCTATGTCACAGAGGGATCCACTGTATGGTACTTTGACAATTTTGGGAATTTGCTCCCGCCCATGGAACTAGTGAACTATTTTGGAAACGGGATCAAGATATATTATAATGTGAAACGTGAGCAAACGTTTAACAGTCAACAGCGTGGACGTTTGTGTATTTTTTTTAATATAAGACGCAGCATAAGAAAAGACGTCAACAGTATGTCGGCAGAAAGTCAGACGTTTACACTGCATGGACATGGACCCGAAGTCAGCTTAGACTTTTACCCCCCTATCGAATTGAGTGAAAGACCTTATGGTTTGGGACTTGTTTCTCTTGAAACGTACAATCGAATATAAAACATGCGTGAAAATGTGAACAACAAGTTCTACTATGATGATTCTGTGCTCACCCTGAACTCTGGTGGATACAGGATAGATGACATTTATGAACACATTTATGTGGTGTTGATCAATGAATATGGATTAAAGTCATTTCTCGATGGAACACACAAGTTTGAACTTGTAGGAAATACCAATTCTCATCGCCGCAGTATTTTCTCCACATTCAAAATTGACTTTAAAACACACCCCGATTCCATTGGTCCATTACTAGGATTTAAACCACGCGTGTTAGAGCCCAACAAAAAACATCAATCAGACGATGAAGTGAAATTCATTGAGGACCATCATGTGTCTGTGACGTGTAATATTATTAGCCAAGTGTACACCAATCAAGAACCATCGCATTCGTTTTATGACTTTATTGTGACATCACCCAATGGCTATATTATTCGTGAAAACCCTCCAGTGGTGCTTTTCAATTCTGTGGCTGTCGATGCTATTAGTAATATAACATTAAGACTGATCAATAGAGATCAACAACTCATTCAACTAGATTCTACCACACCAGTGACCTACAAGTTGGTGCTAAAACCACTATGAAGTTTGTGTATAAAGCAACAACACCGTCTAGGAATGGTGTTAGTTGTTTGCCACGTGAATACACGTTAACATCTAAGGACAAGCAGATTTTACATCATTTGGGTTACCACGTCAACCTCCATGATGAATTCTATCCTAGAGGTAGCGAACCACATCGAGGAGCATCCAGGGGTGGTAAGAATTGATCTCCATTCCTATCAAGCTCAAACACCTGGACTCAATAACAATGATGAAATTCAATTTGTTATCAACAACCAAGATATTTACACCCTACCGCATGAAAGTGTCATTCAGATTGAAGGTCGACTCACCAAAGCCGATGGCTCAACACCCACTGCATCAAAGTTAGCCAACCATGCTTTTGCCTTTCTGTTTTCTGAGGTGCGCTATGTGATTAACGATATCGTGGTGGATAGCACTCGAAATGTGGGTATTTCCATTGTCATGAAACTATACCCCTCCTATAGTGAGGAAGAAGGTAAAACATTTTGCATGGCAGGTTGGTGTCCTGACTCGTAACGACTGGATGGTACATACCGATGGCACCTTTACTGGATATCTACCTCTTTAAACTGATTTTAGGCTTTGCCGAAGATCACCAGCGCATTGTGGTCAACGCAAGGCAAGTGCTTTATTTGGTGAGAGACAGGAGTGTTAATTATGCACTCAAGGGAGCCAACAATGCCCCCATAGATTCAAAAATTCAACTACAACGCATGCTATGGAAAGTGTCCCATGTGACCCTTGACAATAGCAAAAAACTGGACATACTCAAAATGGTAAAAAGATATATGCCTCTACCCATGGAATTTAGAAGCTGGGCACTCCATGAGTACCCACTATTGCCCACCACCAACACGCACATTTGGTCTGTGAAAACAGCCCGCTATACAGAGAGACCTCTCTACATGATCGTGGGTTTTCAAACGAATCGCAAGTATCAACAAACCAAAAATGCCACGCAATTTGATCACCTGCAATTGAGAAATGCACGTCTTTTCCTCAACGGTGCTGTGTTTCCCTATGAAGGACTGGATTTGGATTTTTCAAAAAGTAAGTTTTGCCCCCTGTACGTCTTGTTTTCTAAATTTAGATGGTTGTATTACCAAAAAGAGAACAGCCCCATCCTGTCACCCCAAGCGTTTAAGGCAAGGGCGCCACTGATTGTCTTTGACTGTTCTTACCTGGAAGAGTCTGTCAAGCCATCCAATATTGACATTCGACTAGATTTTGAAACGCATGACAATGTACCAGCCAATACGACGGCCTACTGTTTGCTCATTCATCACAAACAAGTCAACTATTATCCACTGTCCAACCAAGTGATGAGTGTATAAATAACAGGTCGACCCACGTCAAGCCGCGCAGTCATGTCTTGCTTTAAAGCCTCAAGATGTGTCACACCCATGAATTTAAACTCTGGGGAACAACGTTTCAAGACCTTTGCGACGTGGCTGGTGCCTTTCATAAACCCTCAAGCCTTGGCAGCCGCTGGCTTCTATTATTTCAAACAAGAGATGAAATGAAATGTGCCTTTTGTGCCATCACCATAGACCAATGGCAAGAGAGTGATGTACTCATGCAGGAACATCAGCGCTAGTCACCCGCCTGCCGCTGCCTGTGCAGAATGGAGGTGGGAAATATACCCTGTCATTCAAGCTATCCCTCACTCGTGCCTCTGAGTGTTGAAAAAACAAGTTACGATACGTGTGGACTGTATGGTGTCAACGGTGCTTTGGTGAGCAGCTCACCGTCAAAAACGCCTAGTTTAGAGACATTGGGACATCATCGGTGTTATGGACGTTATAAGCATAAAATACTGTATTGTTGTATGAGATGGTATCGTCCCTATCGCAAAATGACTAAAGCCTGTAAGATGTGTTATGACAATAAAATGAAGTAATAAAAAAATTTGTGGTTCTTGTTATTCTTATTATTATTTTTTCATGTCCCCGTGTCCAACCCTAATCTCAATTCTTTTAAACTAGCATGGAAGGTAAGTCTATGTCATGGTCACACTTTAGTGCTCGATCGTCAGTCAGTCGTCAGTTGAACTTGGTCTAGACAAGTGGCATCATTTTGCGCACACTCATTGTGGATTGCCAAGGGTTTAAAGTTGGTGACAACAAAATTTATATTTAAACAAGTGGCCATGATCGATTGCACCACTTTTTGGATATCGCAAGCTACGCATTTGATATTTAAACCGCCTCATGCTTTTGATTTGTTGTGTGGAAAAAGACCGTAAACAAACCCAGTGGATTGAAAATCATAGGCAACTAGACTAGAATCAAGGAAACATTTCCTATAAATATTTGAATGTGGTCATGAAAGCGCACATGTCCTCGGCCAATGTGGTATTTTTGAACGGTAATGAAAAACGCGAATGGTTGCAACAATTCATGGCACCATACTGTCAAAGTATCGACCTCATGGACTTGGGCTGCCCCTCATTGCAAACCCGGATGGACCGCTGTCCCTGTGGCAAGATTTCCCATACAGCCCTACCACATGTGTGGCATATCATTCATTGGTTAACCACCAATGCCTGCCGGGAGTTGTTGAACAAAATTAAAACTCAAGATTTACCTGTGAATGTCGCCAGTGAGATTTCTACAAGCGACGTGTAAACATCTACAGCACGTGAAAGCATGGAGAAAGGGAATGCTACAGACAAAGCCATCGGCAAATTCTTCGTGTGTAAAAAGAAACTATACAGTTTTACCAAAGAGGAATTATTGGCGCTCCCCAAATCGTTCATTTATTATGTGGCCGCCAACACTGTGAAAGAAATCTGGCAACATGTACCAAAATCATGAACTCAAGACCCTGTGTTGAGTGAATTGCAACCCTGTACGGATTACGATCACCATAAGCAAGTGTCCATGGCAAAAATACCCTCTATGCGTCAGTGCACGACTTGCCAGCTGGTGAAACTGTATCACGGTCATAAAAACCAGTGTAAAGACTTTGTTGAATCATTCCACGGGTGTAATGGCGAGAAAAAGCAACAACAACAAAAAAAACACAAACGTCGTCCACAGAGGAGGAGGAAGATCAAACCTATTCACCATTGATGGAAAAGGCTATGCTAGACCTGTACTGGCAATGGCGTCATTGACAAAGTGATTCAATACTTACCTTTTGAAATCCATCTTCCAGGTTGTCGTTTTTGTGGCCCTGGAACTCGTCTCGAAAAACGTTTGGAGCGTGGTGATGTACCCATTAATCTTTTGGATCAAGCATGCAAAGAGCATGCATGACCTTTCTTATCGCCATAGTCATCCTGGTTTAAGACATGTGGCAGATATTGTTATTGAAAAAAGCTAAACAACGTTTCACATCTTATGATGCCTCAGTGGGTGAGAGGATAGCAGCCCTGATTGTCATGAGTGCTCTGAAAGAAAAGTTGATGAAGCATGGACATGAACATTGAGGAATTGGGATTTGTTTGTATTGTATTCTTTTGTCAATCCCTATGGTTATCAAATAAATACAATGGTTTGCCAGAGCACTGTTTTTATTAAAAAAATCATGATGTTGATGGGCGGATTTTTAGCCTACTTTCGAATTTTGCAAAAAATGAAAGTAGACTTATGAGATCACTACAGGGCCAAAAAGTGTGTGTATGTGTGTGTGTGTGTGTGTGTGTGTGTGTGTACTCTGAATGGCTGCCCCCCCCCCTATCAATTCGAACACGGTGAATCAGAATTGAACAACATTTCGTACAGAGGTAGCACTGGCAAAGGGCACCTCAGTGTCATGTTTTATATTGCCTCCATCTTGACGTAAACGTAATGGCGGCCACCCAAATGTTCAAAGCTTAAATCAAATTACGACCAACCTATTTATCTGATCTCTACCAAATTTTGTAACATTATACCTTTAAGTATGAAGAATCCTTTGACCAAACTACGAGGTCATCTCCCTAATAATTTGCGGATGGTGGCCATATTTGTGTGCAAATCGATTCCCCCTATCTTTTCAAACACGGTGAAACCAAATTGAACGAAATTTGGTACAGATGTAGCACCATCAAAGGGCACCTCAGTGTCATGTTTTATACCACTGCCATCTTGACGGAAACGTAATGGCGGCCACCCAAATATTCAAAGCTTAAATCAAATTACGACCAACCTATTTATCTGATCTCTACCAAATTTTGTAACATTATACCTTTATGAATGAGGAATCTTTTGACCAAACTACGAGGTCATCTGCCCAATAATTTGCGGATGGCGGCCATGTTTGTGTGCAAATTGATTCCCCCTATCTTTGCAAACACGGTGAATCCGAATTGAACGAAATATGGTACAGAGGTAACACTAGCAAAGGGCATCTCAGTGTCATGTTTTATATCACCGCCATCTTGACGAAAACGTAATGGCGGTCACCCAAATGTTAAAAGCTTAAATAATATTACGACCAACCTAATCATCTGATCTCTACCAAATTTTGCAACGTTATACCTTTATGTATGAAGAATCTTTTGACCAAACTACGAGGTCATCTGCCCAATAATTTGCGGATGGCGGCCATGTATGTGTGCCAATTGATTTCCCCTATCTATTCAAACACGGTGAAAGCGAATTGAACGACATTTGGTACAGAGGTAGCACAAGCAAAGGGCACCTCATATTCATGTTTAATATCCGTATGACACTTATTTCAACAAGCTACTACAACCAACATTCAATTATACTCCTTGGAAAGGACAAAGAGTTATAACAATACCCATGCATTTAGGAGAAAGTAGGCTATATGTTCTTTACTGAACATCTTGTTTTATTTTCACATTTTCACACATTGCAATTTGCCATTTTCCAATTTACAGTATTTTAAAAATGTACGTTTCAAGTTTTGTGATTTTGATGTTATGGATTTTCCTTTTTGTAGATTACATTTTTTAAAAATGTCCGTTTGAAGTTTTTTTTTTGAATTTTCATATTTCACACACGGCCATTTCCAGTTTTTAAAAATGACAGTTTTACGTTTTTTGAATGTTGCTGATACCGAAAAATGGATATTCCATTTTGTTGTTTACACATTTTCCATTTGGTGTATGTCGAAAGTTCATTTTTGTCAATGATGTTGATACGAGTGCTTGACCATAATGATGATGGTGCAGTGAGTTTATGGGATTGCGGAAACGTGGAGGTCTACGACTACTGCAGGTAAGACTGTTTTACAAAAATTAATGTCTATTGACCGCTACATTTCAAAGAAAATAAAACTATTGACAAAACAAAATGTCTATTGACCATTTATATATAAGTGGCAATTTCCCCAATCACCCACCCTACCTCACCGTGTTTGCTCTGGTCATACATACACACCAGCTTTCTCTCTACTCATACACTCACACACAACCATACCTGCCTTTGGGAACAAACACAACCACTTTATTTATTCCCAAAGCACATTCTTGACATGCACACTCATCCCAAAAGAATTTTTTAGTTTACCATTTACATTAAAAATTAAATACTAGACATTAAAGTTCCAAAAAAAATACTATTACTCATTTCATATTTACAAAAACAGCAACTTTGTACAACTTTAAAAGAATCAAACTATATACCATTTTCAAATTCCCAACTCTGTTAAAATAAAAATAAAAATAAACTAGGGTTGCACTGGGCTTTTTAAGAGCAAAAGGCCCAAGTGGGTTGCCACTATTTACACAAATAAAAACTATTTACAAAATTAGCTATAAAATATACAAAAATACTAAATCTAGGAGCTACAAAAAGCCATGTCCCTAAACCATTAAACAGAAAAATCACACCTCCTCCTCGTGGTCATAACCCCAGGGCATGCTGGTAAGCAGGTCATCAGCCCACACACGTTTGTTATCCATGGAGGCGAGGGTGCGTGTTCTCTGTTCCACAAGATACAAATGATGGTTGCTGGATTGTATGGGACATAGCATTGCCAGTGCGTAAAACCGCCAGGTAGTCGTCTACACGTAGCGATTTTACCACTGCCCTACCTACACCTGTTACTCTTTTGGCTTCCTTACAGTCTAGTATGCGATAAGCATGCATTTTAGAGGCCATACCTACGAATTCCGTCATGACAGAATCACCGCATTCATCTTTTCAAACGTCCATTTCCTTCTTGTGTTTGATGGGTAGCTTAACCACGTTGTCAGCGCTATAGGAAGAGGTGTCGAACCAGTCACTATGCTGCCTCATGACGTCATAGGGGTTGCAGTAGCGAATGTGGTAAATGAATGAGTCTCTATCCATATACAAAAGAGATACGTTCTTAAAATATTGTTCGGCAAACTCATAGTGGAATCGATACATGAGTGATTTGGAATAGTCTAAAATGACTTGGCCCAAGTAAATGGGCTTATCCATGGTCACACTGGTCTTACTCATTTCAATAGTGGCCAAATCCTCATCATACAAGGATGAGGGATATTAGATATCCACTTCTAACACAAATCCACGGCCTGTTTCTTGGCTAGCCTTGTTGATATCAAATCCTGACACTTGTTTGTCAGCCAGCCAAGCAAACTCCCCCTAGGGCAAAGGCTGGCTCATGGCATAACCATACAAATTATTGACGTCATAGTACATTAAGTACGATTCTGGTTTGTCTGGTGAATAATCAGGCATGTAGACATTGTTCGCTTCGGCATGGCGCTGGTTAAGCGACACAAAGCCGCCGCGAATGCCCTTTTCAAAAAATAGAACCATGTCTACATCTGAGAGTAAATCCATTTCTACTTGAGTGGATTTCAATGCTCCATCAAACGATAGCCCATGACTCGTATACTAGTGAGTCGGGTCAAGACCGTAAATGTGTTGACACAACTCACGGAATTTTTCAAACGCATCGGCGAGCAGCAATACATCGAGTTTTAGGTAATGCATAGCATATTCACCTAGCGTCTTAATGCCAAACTCTCGCCAAACTTGACATGCATGTGCGTAGTTTTCATCGGAAACGGTACAGCGTGCTAGTTTCGAGTAAAATTTATCTTGTGGTGGGAGAGTTTCTTGCTTTAATACATCCCAATTGTTACAGAAATCGTAGGGAAATATACATTTCCGAATGCACAATTGAAATTGCTCAGGGTCATTGAAATGCATTCTGGTGTTTTTTAATTCCTTCTCAACCAAGCCATGGACCAAACTATCTAGCGAGGATGCCATAAACTTGAAGGCATCCAAAAAACGAATGCTAAAGTCACTCAACCGCCATGTCAAGGCTGTAAAGCGCTCATGGTTTTGGGGGATAATGGAAAATGAGCCCTTGTTGACATGACCCTATTCACGAATCAAAAACTGAATGTCATAATTCGACAGATTGTGGAAAAAGACACTAATAAATCGAGGAGCTTGACAGTTCAAATTGCATTTGCTGTGCGCAGCTCCCCGAAACTCTCCCGTAAAGTGTGAGTGGTCTCTGACTTTTTCCTCTCCGCCTGAAATAGGCTTTTCACAAATATGGCATGTAGTGGCTGCTGTTTTTGAGTTAGACTCGTGGGTACTGGGTGGACCAGTAATCCCTGTACATGATGAGCCAACTTGATAAGGTCATCCAAAAACCATCTGGCACAATCTGACCCCTCACGGGATTTATAAAAGGATTGTATGGGGGTCAGAGGCACACACCACATTAAATCCTATGGCAAAAGGTTCTTGTTTTTGAATGGGTGTGGTTGAGCTGATGGTGGGATCTGGTTCACATCCCGCCATGGGTGTGGTAAGAGCTTCGAAATCTGCGTACACCACATACGGAACAGTGTCACGCTTATGATGTCCTTAAACTTTAGCACAGCCTTGTCCCCTTGTGGCAATATCAATCTCACGTTCCAAAGAGTAGGGGTGGTAAAATATTGCAAACAACGATCACAAATATGTTTTGCACACTTGTCCTTGGACATTTGACTGCTTAGCAATCTACTTAAGCTTTTAAAAAGGCAATAGTGATTTACCTCTCCCTCAGACAGATATAAAAGATGAATTTGGTTCTTTCTGTCATAAAGAGGACCCACAATCTCATTACCATTAAGGCCATACACCATGAACGAAAAGTTCTGGTTATCTTGTTCAAACCTATGGATCTCGGTGAAGTCCTTAGGGAACGAAACTCGAGTTAAATTTAAAGTTTGTTTCAATTCATCAAACTTCTCCCTATACATTCCTGGCCAACAACCATCACGTTGTTCTGGCTGCAAATACGCGGCCACAGACCACAAGAAGCAATCATTGTCATGGTTCTTTATATTCACCACAGCTCTCCGGCAGGCAATCGCTGATGGTATTTCAATATAGCTAGACCCAGCATTCAACGGGTTGAAATGACAAATGTTGATTTTCAGGTAATGGATTTTGTCTAATGCTAATCAAATGTTTATCAAATTTTGATAGCAAGGCATCCACCACATGGCTTTGATACCAGTCTTTCAGATTATCAGCTATCAAAAAACTGTTGCATTTTACTGCCAATATAAAATGGTTTTTATGCTCACCGTCCTTGTTTTAATATATGAAATCGTACAAAAGTTGTGTATTGACCTTAAAAGCCGTATGCAACCTTTGCGCTGTACAAATTTGTTCTTTAAAAATTTCAAAACATGATTCGATAAAGTCTTTTGGGATTAAACTCTCACTAACATTGACCACACGACTAGAGCACACACGTGACTTGAAGCAGGACTCAAGGGGTTCCAAAGTTAAGCTACCTGCAGAGGCAAAGGACATGATTTTTATAAAAAAAAAACAATCTTACCAGAGCTTTCAGCCGTAGACTGCCTGGTAAACAATGATCCCCAACACACACGTTCCTGGTTTTCAGCAGTGGTCTAAAACAGAAATAAAATAAACCATCATAAGTATATCTATTTCAAATACCATCTTTCATCAACAAAAATAAAAAAATAAAAATAAAACAGGTTATACTGTATATAAGAAAACAAATCCTTGCCTTGCTTTGTAAAAAAGCCCTGCTTTTCCCTTCTCCTAGGCTCAAGTGGAATGGTTCGTCTCTATATATCACTCCTTGGCCACAACAGGTATGCGGATTATCTAAAACAAACAAAATAAAAACAATCCACGAATAAAATTGCAAACCAATAATAATTTAGATATTGATTAGCATTCAAATAAACTAAACAGTGTTAATCTCACACTTAACTCCAATATATAATGTATCCAATATGGTCACTAATTAGAGTTGAGCACACGAAACTGCTCACCTTTTCACACTGTTTAAGGCAGATAATACACAGCCTATGTGCACAGTGTAACTTTTAAAACAGGAATGACGCACAACGCCCCATGACAAGCTGAACACTATTACCTCACCTCTCTCCGACCCTCTGCCCCCCCCCCCCCCCCACTGCTCTTGCCCGGCAATTGGCTGTGGCAATGGTAGGGGGAGGAGTTGTAGTCGCTTATTCCGTTATCTCTCTGACGTAGTTGTCAGATTGTTTGATCTTGAAGTGTTCTCTATGGCACTGTAATTTTCCATTGGCCCGTTGTCCCCTCTGCTCACGTTCCAGAATCGTGATAACATTTCACGTTCTGTCAGCCAGCCGGGCCCCGAGCAGATTTTCTGTTTGTCGTTCAGGCTGCCAGCAAGACATACAACGCAAGTTCTTCAAGTTGTTGACAACTCATACAATTATTATCATTTTATCATGTTACTGATCACCCGTTTACTAACATGTTTAAAGATTGCCGTGATGGATTTTGGAATATTCGCCTTCATTCGTTCGTCATAGGAAAATATCGAAAAGCGACCCGTCGTTCAGTCGTTATGCCATAGATCGCCCCGTCGAAATAGCCATTTGCTATATTGGAATACCACCACCGTGGCCGGTGATAGCCTCGTTGAAACACGTGCCTAGCGGTACCGTCTCTCTGTCTACGAGTACGTTTCATTTTAAAAATTTAAAAAAAATAATTAAAATGCACAGTGTTTTGTTTTAGAAACTTGACATTTATTTTCATGGTACAGAACATAGGGACCTTTCATTCATGTTAAACAATTTTTTGTAGAATTCCTAGTCCAAAATAGTGACCATTTTTTTTCAAAATTCATTTTCTTTTGCCCTACAGACTTGAAACTTGGTTTCTGCCTAGAGGGCATAGGGACCTTTCATTATCGTCGAACAAACCTTTTTCTTAACTTCACCGTTTCCAAAATAATGGCAATTTCAAAAACAATGTTTTCAAAAAAAATACCAACACACATTCTTAGCAAAGAGGACGTCACCCCAACGCCAACAATACCTCATTCGTAAAAATACGATCAGGCGTTCGCCAGATATCGCCAATGTTCGCGAGAAAGTAGGCTATCATTTTTTTGTCGTACACACTTGAAACTTGCTGTCTGCCTAGAGGGCATAGGGACCTTTCATTAACGTCAAACAAACTTTTTTCTAAAATTCACAGTTTCCAAAATAGCGCCAATTTCAAAAACAAACATTTTCCATTTTTTTAAATACCAACACACATTCTTAGCAAAGAGGACGTCATCCCAACGCCAACAACACTTCTTTCGTTAAAATCCGATCATGCGTTCGGAAGATATCGGCAACGTTTATATGAAAGTAGGAGATGTCACAGAACCGCTAACCTGACACTACTACAAGAACACAAGTTTATGGTCCTAGAGACTTGAAATTTATTTTGGAGGTAGAGGGGGTAGTGACCTTTCATTTATGTCAAACAAACTCTTTGTAAACTTGTTAGTTTCCAAAATATAGGAATTCCAAAATTGGACTTTTCAAAACAACACAAAAATACAAAAGTTTTATTATAAAAATAAAGACATTTCGTTTAAGCTATTGCACAACGTTCTATCATGTTTGGTTTTTAAACTATCGCCTATTTTCAAAAACAAAAATTTTCAAAATGTTTTTGAAAAATATAACGAGTGGTCCATAGGAAAGAGCACGTCAGCCCGAGTCCAACGACATGTCGCATGCCCATGGTTTAATGAAATATACATGAGAGCTCAGCGTAGCCGTGTGGCTAGTGTCACTCGTTTAAACCCGTACTACTCCCCTACTCGCTCCCCATACACAGCACTAATTTCACGATGAATGTCGGTTCAATTCTTCCTTTTGGCTCATAGGAATCGGATTGTCGCACGTACCTCATATTTGGAGTGAACGTCCAGTCGACGCGCCATTGCTTTTGGCTGCTATTCACTCCATACAAGACGAGACACCACAGCGACCTGCCTAACAGATGTGTGGGCAGTGTCTGTCCCTTTCTCCGCTGTGCCCAAGTTTGCGACACACAGCGCGCTGCTTGCAGCGCGTTAGTGCAAGTAACTTTTTTGATCCACCTTCGTAACTCTTCAGCAAGTCCTAAGTTTTATCTACCGGGGCATGCAACCTATCCCCATTGTCAGCCAATGATAATCTACTGACCAGAAGTGGTTCTCGAAGGAAGGGGATCGTGTTGTTGTTTAAGAATTCCTAATAATGCCACGAGGGAAGGGAATACAATAATTTGTTATTGCATCTATTAGTGGCTAGGGACTTGCTGGCACTGTGTACTGTAGTTATCACACAATATGTTAAAATGGATTATTTAAGGTTTACGATACTAACTCCAAAAATCTGGGAGGGGGGGGGGGGGGGGGGCAATATTGTGGAATACATGTTACAATATTAGGAAACCTGTATAAGTCCAGCTAAATTGAATTCCATATCAATCGTCTGAGGCCGCACACAAGTAATGCACGAAAATAGAAAAATCACTAACATAAATATGGTTAGTTTACCGTGCGATACGTGGATTTTTTTAATAATTCGTCTTGAAAGTGTATGCTAACATGTTAAAATAGTCTACGCAGGAAGTGACAACTAGGTTATTGGCAGTAGCCACAGTACCTTTACACCACGAGGGAACGTTCAAGACATCTGGTGTCGAGAGAAAGGAAGCCGAAATGGGACCCTCGTGATCAGTTGCGTAGGCTGCAGCACCAGAATTTTGGGCATGAAAGGATTCCGTCTGGGGATGCGTCTGCAGTCTCGAAAAAACTACTATTTTTGCCCTTTGAACATTTTGGTGTGGTGCCCACCACAAATTGTTGTTATTATTATATTTCAAATACGTTTTGTAACCTATCGAACTCACTTTTAAATAAAGAGAGAAAAGTAAGATACGGAACGAAATCATTTGATTTTATTTAATTTTACTGGTACAGGCAAAATAAATTGTCAAGGTTTTTATAAGAGCTTGTACGTTAGTTTCATGTGTATCTTAATCTTACGATTATATGCTATAGGACCTCCTTTTCACTAGAAGTCCGGGGGCGTGGTGGCACAACGGTCAAGCTGTTGGCCTCTCCCCACGGTGGATCGGATTCGATTCCCGGTCAATGCATGTGAGATTTTCAAAGTGAATTGCCATGTCCTGTGGTTCGGATTCCACGTAAAAAGGAGGTCCTGAGGCTCATGATCGCGAGATTAACGGTCACGTAATACTACAAACGTCTTCACTCGTAGTCCGAACCACTGGGCGTGTCGTCTTATTTTGAAAACCTCACATGCATTGACCAGGAATTGAAACTTGGTGATCGTGAAGCAGCTAGGCCACCTCACCATCATGTCCCCTCAGTTTTATGTTTTAACACCATGAAGGAGTGGTGCTGCGCTACTGCAATTTAACATGCACGAGTTGTGTTTGTGATACGATAACTCTTTCAGGTCCCTCTAACCTTAATTGTGGATAAATTAATCTAGGATGTGCCCTCTACTACAGAGCTGTATTCTTAGAGGCATGGCCAGGTCCAAAAAGTCCTGGGTTTGATTCTCTGTTCTGCTAAGGAAATTAACTCGGGTCTGAGTGGGTTCGATTCCCACCTCATCCATTCTGGAAATGGTTTCCCTACTTCTACTCAAGGCGAATGCTAGTATGGTTCCTAACTTAATTCTGCAGCCATTTCCTTCCTAATTCTAGCCTCAATTACAAATACAGACTCCACAATAATACAGGTTACACATATCCAACTTCAGTTGCAAGTCACTATATCTAGGGATTTCTATATATATTCTGGCGACATGACATTATGTTTGAAAAGCGATTTAGTGCCTTCATAAAATCCATACTCTTTTCCTAATCTTAAGCTAAGTATTTAGCGACTTTCTACAACTACTTAGCGACAAGTTAGCAACCCTGCTGAGAGAAATGTCCCTTTTCTGATGTTCTCTTTCAGGGTTTAAGACAGGGGAAGACAGCTTCAAGCGGTGTGACGTGTCGAAACGAAGGGCAAGCCTATCAGTTCTTGTGACGTCAGGCGAGAGCCATGTAACACCATGTTGCCTAGAGCAACGGCGCTGTGCGTACGGACATGGAAGGGTCAGTCCGCTGTAGAGCTCTCAATGCGAACAGGTTGTATGCACTTGCTGCACGGATATTATATATGTACGGTTCGACATAAGTGTGCGAACAATTTGTTTCTATTATGAAACTGGCTAAGTTCAAATCTCGAAGTACCTTTTCAGATCACAACCTAACATGCAACCTTCGATTACAACTTTCCCAGACAATACGTCCTATAGCATTGATAAACTAGTTCAAGAAAAACGAAACAGGAAGTGTCGGAAAATGCCCATGTGATTGTATTGTTTTGTATCGCTCTTTTCTAATGTGCAGGGAAATGGCACTATGTTCAGTTCTATTTACGTTATAGCATGGCTGTCCTTCGCATTAACTACTTTTGTTACATATTTGTTGATAGGAGAGAGCCGAAATGTTATTGGTTATAATTTGTGATCAATTGTGTAATTGCAACAAGGACCATTAACATCACGACATCCAAGGCGTTAAGTTCTTTGAGTTATTAACACCAGATATGTTACCTGCATGCCTCGAACTAAATCCTTGTCCTTAGCGACAGCCGTACAAAGCGCGGTGACGTCACACGCTACACTCGTTTTTGATGCGAGCATGCACACATTGTACAGCGGTGTGAGCTGATGTCACACCAGCACCGCCTGTCTTCCCCTGGTTTAAGAATTGAACCCCCTAGTTTCGTAGTTCACGTTAGAATGCATTTTGTCAGGATTTCCTTGTTGCATCCTATGCACAGATTGTTTTCCAATCCGTCAACTCGCAGACGGGAGCCGTACACGTTACATTACGCACCACGGTTTGAATTCCGGCGCTGACAGAAGCCATTTGAGTGACTTTTCCCCGGTTGATTCCGTACTCTCTCAAGGCAGATACCGGGATGGTACCTTTTTCGAAGTTCTGGGGCACCTACCTCAATTATAGACCCTAAAAATAGTTATTTCAGTGGCATATCCTCAATTTTAAACTTAGAAAAGCCATGTAATAAGTAATTACAACAATATGGACTTAACACACCATCTGTTGTTGCCTATGAGACGCTGGAGTAAAGAGTTTAGTGCCCTGGAGGGGTTCTTAAACGTGCACTTCATTCCATCGACATGAGGCTGTCGAATTCTAACACCTTTCAATGTCATTGGATTGAGCCAGGATTGAACCTGAGGCTAATCTTAGGTTGAAGGCCAACGCTCGTGGTATCAATGCGGGCGGTATGTTCATTGTATTGTATTACGTCCGCCCGTTGCGTAGTGGCTAGCATTCTTGCCTGTCACCGTGGAGGCCCCGGTTCGATTCCTAGCTCTGCCAAGAAATTAATTCTGGTCCGAGGCCTCGTGAGGCAAAACTAAGAAGAGATGGGTTCGATTCCTATCTCAGCCATCCTGGGCCTGGTTTTCAATGGTTTCCCGCTTCAACTCCAGTAAAATGCCGGTATGGTACTGTACCCGTAAATCCGGAAAGTAGCCTGTTGGAATATCCATTGCCCCAGCTGGATCGCCTATTTCTAACAGCACCGGCCAATTACTTCATTAGAAACCGCTCCAACATGGCCTTTAGGGATTTACACACAGCAGTTACTATAATATTGTGGATCAACAACAAACTACACGGGGCACACTTACCTTTACGTACATTCTCGGGGACTGGGAACTCAGCTTCGCCTACAATACATCCACAATAATCCAGTGAATAGAGGTCTGTTACCTTACAAACGGTCCGGTAGTTCTAATTTTTTTATATGTTGTCTAGGACGGCTAGTAGGTGTTTAAAATGTAAAATGCACAATTTCTCCCCCTCCGCGCCCGCCGGCATATTGGAAAGATCGCAAAAAATCGGCACTTTCTTGATATTTTCGCCTATATCTCCGTTTCGGTGCGTTTGAGTGAAAATAGAGTTCTAGTCAATGTTGTAGACAGTTAAATTTCTTACAATTTACGTTCAATATTTTGTTTCTAGGACTTATGGTTACGGAAATATTTACTTTTTTAAACAATAAAAAATTACATTTTTCGGATATTTTGCAAAAATTCTAACTTTAGAACGCTGTAATTCAGTTATGGCCTATTCTAGAAAAACAAGTATCACAATATACTTTGTAGAGAATTTAATTACCTACAAAATGCATGTAATTCTTTAGCCAACCATATGAAGTGGGGGTAAGTATTGTTTTAGATCCCTTGGTTGGGGGGTAGTTAGGTCTAAAACATATATGTTATTGTACTAATTTGGAAGGTGATTCCTAGAGAGGGCAGCTTCCCGTAGCTGGGTAAGCTTACCAGTGTAGAGTGTTGTTTAGTGTTAAAATACTAGGGGGTGCTCCTATAAAGACGTAAGTGTCGCTTAGGGGATGAGCCTCTGGGCGCAGGGTAACGTACCTGCCTCCCAGCTGGTTGGAATAAGTTATATAACAGGCGTGCTGATGTCAGCTATGCCGGCGGCTCGCTGTCTACGCAGTGGAGTCGCTGCGGGAAACACAATGGAACTTGAGCAGGCGATTACTGGCTACTAGTCACGGTCAAACGTGACGAGAGTCAGGAAGGGTATTAGGATGTGAAGAGGCGTGTAATTATGAATACAATGTGTAGTTTACTGACCAAGTGTTTTATTGGTCAGTGAGTATGAAATTGTAAGTCCCTCTTAGGGGAATGTAAATAATGTAAATAATGGTACAAGTTAGGTGTACAAGTTTGTGGATGAGTGATACAAAGTAAAGGATTGTCTGAACACTTGCTGATGCTCACCTGATGATAGCAGCTGTAGCAGGGCCTCCGGCGACACACACTGTATGACAGATACAGCTCCCAAAAGGCCTTACTTCTTATAGGTCTTGCCGTTGCTCCGTCAGCATTCCACTGACGTAGTTGCCCTAGTTAGCTATTGTGTAGATGTTTGTGAGTGTGTTGCAAGAGGTTGGCTAGCCTCCCGAGCTGGTCGGCCGCCCTTGCTGTGTAAAAAGTACTGTTCTGGACTTATGATGTTTGCCAGTTAGGGGTGGTTTTAATAGATGATGGGGGGGTGGCTTTCAGGGGGTGCAGCGCCCCCGGGGCCTGTACAGTATAAAAATTAAAACAATGGGTATATTGCATTTTTCGCTTTTGTGACTCCACATTTAATCTAAAGAAAATGCACAAACTATTTTCTAGCTATGGCTTGTATTTTAGTTAATACCAACCATACTTGAGCTTCTTACATGTAACAGCGCAATTATAATGAGGCAGGTACTATATTTCACTTAAATATCCACTGGTGAGAGGAGATGTTCAATTCCAAACAATCCACCAACACAGCAAGTACATATTTAAAGATTCATTTATTTAAACAAAATAAGATCAAAATACAGAAATAATCTTACAAAAATCAGTAGTGAATAAACTAAGAACATAAAAGAAATTTACTGGATCTTCGCTCGTTTTGTAGGGGGTGAGTGAATGAAGTCGGAGTCTTCATTGTCCTCCTCAAATCGTGAAGTTAGTAGATCGGCGTCGTCTTCATCGTCGATGGTGACTTCCTCCCTGTTATTACATTCTTCTCTACTACATACTTTGCAAAGGGCGGAACAACTTAGGCCCGCCTTTCTACAGCCACACGCCCCCATACAGCCAGTTGTTCATCTGCATGAGATGGTGTTAAGCAGGTTTGGGGGAGCAGCGTCTCTACTCATCCTGATGGGCTCCAGTCTTCCAGCTTTTCTACACCAGCCCAAATCGATAGGGTTCTTGTCAATCCCCATCCACTGCATGACCTGGTGATAAGTCCTCAGGAAGTGGAAATTTTCTGCGTCAGTAGTTGGAGGTAGTTTAGCCAGGTTGAGTTTAATGGCACTAGTCTTCAATTTGCTAAAGCGAAGGGAGTTCAACGACTGTTCTCCACTGCCACCATACAGGGATATCAAGATTTTCTCCCCTGCTGCTGAAATTTCTTGGGGACTGGCAGCAGGGTCCTCGAACCTCATAGCCTGCTCCTGCAATGTTGGGTCTTTCGTAAAAAGTTGGCAGAATTTATTCTTTCCAAACCCAAAAATGTTTGAAGTGGTGTCACAGCCATAATGACGTGCAGGAGCAAGATACAGCCTCTGGAGTTGTACCTGTAGGAGGAGACGGAGTAGATTGCTTCTGGATGTTTTCCCCTCGCTGGTTTTTTGAGGTAAATATTATTTTCCGTAGGTGTTGTGCCAGTCAGCAGTACAAGTAGGTCAATGTCTTCCCCGACAATGATAACGGCGTCGTACGTGGGGGAGAGGTGTTTAGCTGTGGCAACTATCAACCTGTCAGCATCTTCGGAAGCTTGGTCTGTAGATATGTTTGACGCTTGCAATTCACTGGAGAGCAGCTTCACAAATCGGTCCTTGTTCCCCTCATTGGTCAGGAACTTATCCTGAGGTGTGGTGTTAACAGTTGCTTTGTTAAACACCTCGTCTGGTGATGAGTTTGCCTTGTACTGTACCTTCTTGCTCGTTCTGCAGTCTTGGTCCCTTGATGAGAAGGATCTGTAATGTAGCCATGAAAAATCACCATGACCATCATCGGTGCCATAATGACGTAGAACGTACTTGACGTAACCCTGGCAAATTCCTCCAAAGGTCAAGCTGCTGTTCCATACAACTTTGTGCAGAAGGTATCGTCCATCAATAACGGCCATGGAACGTTGAGGTAGTTGAAAGTAATGTGGAAGTGGCGAGAAAGCTGTGTATAATAATGATTTCGTCCCTTTACGCATACCGTCCTCATTAAACAAAGACATAGGGAATGGTGCCAGTTCATGCGATAGGTAGTTCTGCAGATCTTCTTCTGATTGTTTCGCTATACACATGTGGTTAAAAAGTGTGAGTGGGTCAACAGATAACTTCTTGTCTCCCACCTTCATTGAGTTTTTATCGAACATCAGTGTGATCACTTTGTCTTTTATCTTAAAAGGCGCCTCTCCGAATATGTTTCCAACTATTTATGCTACCCCTGCACCTCCTACCACTTGGGCTTGGTGACAATTAACCTGGTCACTTCCCACTACGCCAGAGTTAATGTTGATGATTAGATCAGTTTCGGGGAAGGGTAGGTGTTTGGAAAGCCAATCAAATAGAATCCCCACATCATGTGCGTCACGACTCATTCTAGTAGGCCTCATTTCCACGTGCTGCTCAGAGGACGTTGATGTTACGTTGCTGTACTTCTCGATTTCATGAGCAATATTTTGCAGGCGTTGGCCGCTAGGTACCACCACTTACCGGGTTAAAACCGACATACCCTAAATCATCCCAAGTACCTGGTAATACCACACTCTCCAGGCCATAACTGAATTTCAGCGTTCCAAAGTTAGAATTTTGACAAAATATCCGAAAAATGTGACTTTTTATTGTTTAACAAAGTAAATATTTCCATAACCATAAGTCCTAGAAACAAAATATCAAACGTAAATTATAGGAAATTTAATTTTCTACAACATTGACAAGAACTCCTTTTTCGCTAAAACGCACCGAAACGGAGATAGAGGCGAGAATCTCAAGAATAGGCCGATTATTGGCGATTTTTCCAATATGGTGGCGGGCGCAGAGGGGGGAAATTGTGCATTTTCCATTTTAAAAACCTACTAACCATCCTAGACAACATATACAACATTTAGAACTACCGGACCGTTTGTAAGGTAACCCCCCATTTTTTGCTCTATTCACTGGACTACAATACTCTACTCCTTATATTTAAAATGAATCACACGTGAACAACGACAGATAATGAACTGATTAAATTTATTAACAATGGTAAACTAACCTAGTATAAACAAAATAACAATAAACTAATCTAATAACAAAAGAAAAGAACCACACAATCATACACACTTCCTTTCTACTACACATCTTACTACAATGCCGTGCAAAAATATCAGCATAAAAGCCTTAGCTGATTAGGCGTACACTACGTAAAAAGAAAAACGTTTAAGGAAGGCTCTTACATTCGTGGCATTCCTGACAACTGGTTACATTCACTAGCACGCGTCTGGAGACGCACGTGCACTGGCTCACTTTATCAATGAACGCTAGCACCACGCTGCATCCAGAATTTTTTACATTTTATACAAGGCTGTGAATCTTCACCTGTTCATATTATATCACAACGCTCTCCAATCCTAACGGTGAATCATTCTGGCTAGCCTACATTGAGACTGCTTTGAGTGCGTTTAAAATACACGTAAAATTAACATTCAGATCTTACAAAAATGCTCATAACTTCTATGTTCCTTTAACAATCATTCAAAAAAAATTATACAATCTTTCATTCGCACCCCGAAATTGTTCTAGACCAATCCGGTTCAACAATTACTCTTAACAGTGGACAATCATTCATACAAAAACATCCGCTCACAAAACACACGCTATTCCAAAACATTCGATTAATAAGTCCTACCAAAAATTATTTAACTAATTAAATCATTTCCGAAAAAATATTTACATGTAATTTGTTCATAATAATAAACACTATTTAGTGTTGCTAATACGTTACTTTCGAGATTCTGGATTATCGGTTACAATACAACTCTCAATTGATTATATACACTGTTTTTCCACATAATCATTCTCTAGCACTCCGTAGTTTACATATACTGCTGACACATCGTCTGATATAGGTTTCCTTACATTGTCGGTCTAATACAGTCGACTGACTAAGGTTAACTGTACGTAATTACATAACTTCGGGTTTAATAAAATATAATAATTGTATCATTGACATGAGTAGACAATCGTTCTCTAGTTGTATTTCCGCTAAAACCCTTCTGTCAACACAGCTTAAACGTTACTTCACATGAACTGGACTACTTCTATACAATGACTCTTATCATGATCCATGCCTTCTTATCAAAGAACAACTATCTTTAAAATGCGGAACTTCCTTCGCATGAGCACTTCATAGCTCTACAAATCCTCATATAATAATATATATGGCATAAACAATTGATCATCCACTATGTTAAACAATAACCAAAACGGATTAATTGTTATTAACATTTATTCTGTAGGAACTTTTCTCAAATAATGGCATGATCCTCAGTATCGTTTCACATGACTACTGATCTACAATTATACATACTTAAGTTCTTCAAACGAAACTTCCAATCGTAATGAACGATATTAGACTGTCGTGATTGACCTCCTAAAGTTTACTCCACAAAAAGATAATTAACTGTTAACTCGTCTGTCGCAAATACATGTAATAAAAATAATACTCCTGTCTCATCTCACTTATCAAGCTTTAAATTGTTTATCGTTGTAATATCAGGTGTACATAATGACGTGATGTTACACAAATAGTGTAAAATAACACACATGTTATTTATAGTTTCAAATAGAATTCAATCTTGACCGGGATAAACTAGCTTTGAATTCCTAGCCAAAGATTTGAATAATCTTCTATCAAAAGGTATTTCCTCTAACGTATTAAATGAACAAAGCTCTCAGCTTTACAAATAATAAAAAGGTTTGTCAACGTCGTAATGTTTTTCCACTCTACACAAAGAATGTTTATAGGGATTAAGACTTCGGTTTTATCAAACGACTAGTATTTCCTAGATCGTCTACAATTTATGTACAATAATGATATAACAATATCATTCGATGTTTCTTCTGTTCTTGAAGTTTGATGTTGTTACATTAAAGTGCTCAAATTAAATTTAAAAAGAATTTAATTTGAAGCTATGACACAATGTCAGAATATTTGGTTTGAATCAAATTATTAAAAATTCGAGAGTCGAAACGACTAGTCTTCTATGAGACGATATGATTCCTCAGACAAAAAATTTAATGTAAGTTCCACAACTGATCCGTAGAATAAAATGTAAAAATAGATGAAAGGCAATCATCTCCTAAATAATCTTGAAGCATAAAAATCTTAGCACACATCTTAAGTGTAAAATACATGAGAACACTGAAATACATGAAATGTGAAAATATGGATTAAGATCGTTGGCTCAGGATGTCACTAATCAAGCTCTACACTAAAAATAAGAGACACAGCTACCTTATTTGGACGAAAACTTGAAGATCTATTAAAGTATTCCCACAATACTTTGGATGTTTCCTCAGTTCAAGATACTGAGATGGATCTGCGACCTCAGAGATAGGAAAAACGTTCCCTCTCCGGAATTCACCAACATTCGCCTGGGCTCGAACGACATCCTTCTGGCAAATTCTTCTTTGTTTGCTGGGCTACCCCTAGCATCTTGACAAATCTCTTCTGTAGAATCTTCATTCTCCGTCGCAAATATGTATCAGCCTCATCATTGGAAAATATTTTATAGCAATATTCATATAGATGGTGAATGAAATATTTCTATTGCTAATTGATGTTACATTAGTATTCGTAGACTGACGAAAATGTACAAGATGGACCGTACACTACGTCTGTATTCAAGAATACGTCGTCTAACGAAGTTCCATCGTTGTATCGTAACTCTTGTTATCGAATATGTCTCTGGCACATGACTATTTAGTTCATCATATCAACAATGTTAATTATGTTGAATGAAACCACTTGAAGAATAATGATAGTCATTATGATAATGTTTATTTGCTGCGCCAATGTTAAAAGTTCTTTGCTACTGTTCACTTGAACTGCGTTCGCCAACTTCACGTTGCAATCTAAAATGATATTCAGCTTTACTTCCAACACATTTGAAAATCTGTCTTAACAGGCTTATATTGTCGAAACGGTAAATTTTAGTACGCTCGACTTTCAACAGAATGTAGTATTCGACCTGTTCTTTATATATATTCACACTTAGTTGAACTCAAATCTCAAGAGGTGCCTAGAATCAAAACCCGCCAAATCCATTCCTTCACTTTTTCGGCAAAGTGGCAAAAACTGTCACAAACGAACCAATACCCAAAAAGAAATACTTTTTTCACTAAAAATGAATTAATTATTTTAAAAAACAGTGATGAAGTACGAAGCTGATCCCCGATATAGTTAAAAATGTATGTAGAAAAATATAAAGCAATAATTCGGATGTGTCGGGGTTTGTTACTAAGATTTGGATTTGGCAGGTTTTGATACCAAAGAGCCCTAATACCCATATGAAGTTGCGAAGAGATTGTAGAAACTGCGTAAGTTTTATTCAGAAATTAATATTTGAATGAAAGTTAACTAAATATAGGTTATAAAATAAAAAAATCATATAATTTTTGTGTTTTGTTGTTGTTGTTGTTGTTGTTGTTGTTATTGTTGTTTTAAGGGGCGGTTTGTGTGTTTTATTAGAATAAACAAAAAAAAGAATAAAACTCATATTACCCATTCTAGATTTGATTGCCGCTGAGTGTGGCTGTGCCAGCGTTTATGTTTATTGTAGTATGAGCTCTGCGGGGCGAAGCGGAGGACACAGGGATGACAGAGTGCAATCTGCACATAGGTCACGCTGCATTGCGTCAGATAAGCGTCACAGGAGCTCATGTCACCATGGACAGTTAAATGATGACTGGGGGTACTGGAGCTGAGTCATATCCTACACGCGCAACTGTACCTGTCAACGAAGCAAGCTGACGTGTGACACAATTACATAAAGAGTAGTTCCCATCTCCACCGCCGGCAAACAATTCCTGAAAGGGTAATAATACTGTACAGTAAATAACCCCTGGCACTACAGCCCGTGAAGGGCCTAATCCCCAGCCATTTGGCCTGCAGATATTGGGGTGCCGCATGACCAGCGCATCGTGTCCCCTCGGCCGTTAATCTTGGTTTTCGTGATCGGGGCGCTGCCTCACTGTCAGTTACTCAATTGTCCTCACGAGGCTGAGTGCACCCCGTTCCAGCCCTCACGTCAGTTTCCAAAATCCCTGACGGAGCCGGGAATCGAACCCGTGGCCTCCGGGTGAGAGGCAGGCGCGCTACCCCAACACCACGGGGCCGGCAATACTGTAGCCTACAGTACTGAACAACAATAATAATAATAATAATAATAAGGAAAAGCGTCAAATTAAATTAATATTCAATTACTATGGTCCAGGACTTTAAGAGACAAAACTATCGTCATTCAACTATTAAATCACATTCTTTACTGGAAGTTACAGCTACACAATTTCTGTTTCTACCTCATTCTCAATAGTAGTTTCTCAATCATCATCATTTTCTTCGTGTTCGCCACGACTTAGTGGATTGCAATAAAACTGCAGCTCTACATTTTCCCTCCATCTTTCTCCAAAATGCTTCGAAAGCAGTCTCGAAACATCTTTCACTTCTTGCGCCTGAAGGACAATCCCTCTGTTTATGGCTTCTGGCTTTACGTGAGTCATATTAAAATCAGGTTTCGTGACACGTTTGTGTTCGCAAATGTCAGTTCTGTGGAAAACATCACCCAGACCAAAATGTTATTGTTCTTCTTGTTCTTTGTCAAAATTATCCAAAACAAATTATTATCAGAAAGTACAACATAAACCATTCTAATCACGTCAGGCAGAGGTACATTCTCTGACTAATGCACTTAGGTAAAGAGTACACACTTCGCAAAGCATCATGGAAGGTAAGATGGCGGAACTGGGTGCTCCAATTGGCTGATGTGGATGTGGCGGGTTTTGTGACCAAAAATGGCGAAATTGTCATTGGACTTGGCGGATATTGCAACTAAGCCTCAACTTTGACTTCGTTTTACAATAGGATGTAGCGGGTTTTGTAACAAAATAATAGTTTTAATGAATTCAGCGCAGCAAAAGCTATATGAAACAATGCTTATCTCAATTTTCATAAAATATGGATTTGGCGGGTTTTGATTCTAGGCGCCTCAGACATACTAATTTCAATGTTCCTCACAACTTCACTTAAAATGGAAGTGCGGCAATCTCCTACGATCTACCTTGCTATCCTCGCGTCTCCACAAGTCGACAGTCGTCGCACTCGGGCAAAGCTTTGGGATCTCCGTTAACCCAATAAACACTTCCTCACTCTTCAAAGACTGCTGGAATAAGAACTTCGATCCTTGGATCTCCCCCTCCAAGTAGAAATTTTGGCGGCCATATCAATCTCCCACCATAATTTTAGCGCGTAGATTACTAATGCTTATTACTGCGTAGATTAACCGATCTGCGGTTTTTAAAGTATCAGACGTAATTTCTTTTAATATGTTCTTCATTGCCAAATAGGAAAATCTTCTAATTTCACCAAATTATGTAGTTGAAGTTGATCCCGTCTTCAATAAGACCTCTTCTCATTGGCTCTGGGCTGGGATCCAATAGCATAATTTATAATAATATTTATAATATTAATTTCCAAACTCACTGTTGCTATGCCAATTTTAGCCTTCTAGAAGCGTCTATTGTGCAATATATCACGTGATCGGGCTCTCCCACGGCCTCGAGCTTGTAACACTACCCTCCTGTGTCACACTTCCAGAATTTATATTTGCTGGTTACATTTTATCATGGGGACGAAAATACTCTCATTTTGTCCCAGAATAATTCAATTTTCGGGGGCAGTACCTAACTTAAGGCCATGGTCGCTTCCTACGCAAATCCCACCTAGATTACAAGTGCACACACTAGTACAGACATGATAGTTACACAAGACAACTTCTACACACACCCAAGTACACGGGACTGCATTACCACGACGTCGCAAAGCCCCTAAAGAAACAACAACTGTATTGTTGAAAACTAATTTTCTAATGTTTATCCTAAGTGTGATGAATTATTTTAAATTAACCGAAGTTCTAAAATTTCAAGTACATTGTGAGTGACTTATAAGAATGTACAGTGCAGTAGGCTACACTCATGAAAACGGAATTTGCAACACCATGAAGGAGTGCAGTTGAACATGCGGGATGAGTGTTCGACTATGGTACAATGATACGCTTTTCAGGTCCCTCTGACCTCATGTGAACAAAAGCCAATACAGGATGCAGCTCCAATATAGTGCTGCATTCTCTGAGCTATAGGGTCAATACGGCTCTGGATCACTTCCTGAGGAATTGTGCTCCATAGGCCTACTTGCTGCATTGTACGGGTCAGTTGTTCCAGAGTTGTAGGTGGCTGAGGGAAGTTGACCAGTTGTCGACCCATCATGTTCTACACATGCTCAATTGGGTTGAAGTCTGGGGATCTAGTGGGCCATTTTAAGGCTGTGATGGCGTGGATCGCTTCCCTGGAGATGCGTGCAGTGTGAACCCGGATATTTTCGTGCCGAAACATCCCATTTGCAATGTTTGCCATCATGGGGACAGCCAATGGATTGAGTACCCTGTCACCATACTGGTGAGCAGTCACATTACCCTCAACAATCACTAACATTATGATCTCACATTAAAGCCAATAATGTCCTTCAACATAATCTTCGGTGTTAGCCATGTGTGCCTCTCGACAATAAGATCGGGGAGTCGATTGCGGCGACCACTTTGGGCGAGACAGAAGCGCGATTCATCACTAAAGACAACACTATGACATTCGTCGACCAACGCCGAGCTATCTCGACACAACGCCAGCCTTCCACTTTGATGTTGTGGGGTCAATGGAGCACCTTCTGCTGGTACATGGGCTCGTTTATACTTGCAGTCTGTGGTCGATGCATGTCCGACGGGGAACAGTTCACTGCACAGCTGCAAGTCGACTATGCTGATCCGTATACTATTATAGAAGTGGCTCCTTCGCGACCAGTCACGAGAAGAACTGTGTAAACATATCAATGAGTCTGAAAATGTGCTCGTTTACATACAGTACTATAGTTACCGGCAGTTAGCTCTGCACTTCCCCATCCCACTCCCCCGGTATACTGTACTACTGCAGCGTAAAACATGAGCGTGTCTGTGTCTGATTGTGATAACCTACTGTCACGCGCGTCAATGTTCCCAGATAGGGAAGTATTCGGCTATCTCCCCGCACCGCTCTACACCCCTCTCCTACCGCTGAGCACAGCCAAACGCCGGTAGGGTCGTTCCAGATATGGTAAATGAACATAAACGACAGATTCCTTCATGATGTTGTGAATTCCACCTCCATGAGTGTATCTTATGTACTTAGCGAAGGTTATTCAGATCCAAAGTACATTTT
Organism: Meconema thalassinum; assembly: GCA_946902985.2. Lineage (NCBI taxonomy): Eukaryota > Metazoa > Arthropoda > Insecta > Orthoptera > Tettigoniidae > Meconema > Meconema thalassinum. The sequence goes on along the minus strand of OX336389.2, from coordinate 878,301,902 downwards.
GTTACGAACAGATACACTGTAGGAACTGTTTCACAGTCTGTCAACCTGTCACTGCTACTATACAAATCTACGTTCAAAGTGCCGAACAAAACTTTTGTTCACTGTTGTTCAAATACTTACTGTATAGGCCTACCCAGGGGGAGTCATTTGTGGTAACTACTCTATGAGGAGATGAAAGGACGATGGAAGAAAGAGTTGCGCGAAATAGCGAAGGAAGGAGTTGCGTCAGGAATTACATTAAGGATTAATCCTGGGCGCAATGAGAACAGAGAGTTGGCAAAACAAGGGTTATTGCACAATAATAAATATATGACTATATACTGTATTTGATTGAGTCTCATAGGCGCTATAGTGGCCAGCAAAGAAATATTACAGTAAAAGATTAACAATTAAAAGACGCTACAATGGCCTGAAGAAGATGAAGATGGACATGATTCAGTTCTACAGATATGAAACGTGGAAGGGTCTGACGTCTCAAAAGCCCTTAGGAAAGGAAGTAATTATTATTTCAAGAACAGACTGTATTTATTTTGATATAAAGGTGTAGGTTTCCACTTTGAATTCATTACGTTGACATAATTCTGATGGTTGATGTTAAACTTATCAGAGTTCTGTGTATTGCCTTTTTTACTTTATTAAATCACAAAGAAAGAAGAGCACTCGAAACTTATATTCGTAGTTTGTTGATCCGATGTGTTGTTGTGCCGTTGATTTGTGGAGATGAAGGCTCAATCCTGTAGAGACGAAACATGAGAAGACTGAGGCTGCTCGCATAAGATGTTGGATAAAATATTTGGAACATCAAGCCAGTAATGAACACAAGTATAACACTTTTATGATCCCATTTTGGGAGAAGATGGCACAGTTGACAGCTAGGAACCACCTTGGGTCGGATGTCTGGCGATGAAGGACGGAGGACGGCCGTGGTACGTATATGGTGAAGAAATCAAGTCAAGAGTGACGCTCTCTGGCGTCGGCGTGCAAAAGTACGCTTAGCGCGTCGTAGAGGTCCCTCTGGTGTGGTTTGAGATGGTAAATAAGGCAAGAAGAGCAGTTTTTCGGCGGGGGGGGGGGAGAGTGACCCGCACCCCCCGCGTGGCAGCCGACCTTATCTACTGCTGCCTCTGGCATGCTGTTAATACTAGATAGTTAGAGAAACAGAATAAATCTAGGGCTGAGGATGAGCCGTGCGAGGCCCAGTACTAGGTACTGTGCCCACGTTATATCTCTGCCGGTGAGCTACGTCATTACTTCCAGGAAAGGTATACTGACTGTACTAGCCTCACCAAAGACATTTCTCAAATTGGCACACAAACAATTGTGTGGCCAGCACTAATGAGTGTGCCGAGCGCATTATGCTAAGTAGGCCGTCAGAACTCCCGAGCCCCACACTGTGAGGCAGTGTCTTATGAGTAGGAGTAGAGGAGTTGATGGCTCGAATTCTCAGAAATGCAAAGGTCCTCACCGGCAGAGATATAATGCGAATACTTGTACTCCCCCAGGCATCATCTATTAGGACAGAAACATCAGATGGTTAGGTAAAGGTGAGCAAGGGCCAGGGAAGAAACCCCGCAGACTGAAAGAAAGAGCGCCTGCGAGTAAAAACCTGGCGAATGGGTGATTCCACATGCAAGGAAAATGTGGAGGAATCTGGTAGGTGTAGTTGTTAGAGGGAGAAGGTTTCATTGCACCACTCGTGTCAATCTTCTCGCCAGTCCATCAACGGGGAATCAGTATTGCTCGGCACTGCTGGGTCTAGCGCGGGCCTTTCCGGCTACGGAGCAGGGACGCTAGAAGTCCGAGGACCTGTCCCATAACCCGGTGAGCAGAAGAGAAGGTTCCAGATGGAGCTGATAGCACATGGCAGGCCGATCAGTGAAGCGATTGGTGGTTTGGCATAGCAACCAATCAGTGACATTCAGATTATAGCACGATGACAGCAGCGAGCATGCCATTCATCTTGCTGAGCACTCAGTATGAACACACATGTGAAGCAGGAAGTAAGCACTTGCACAAAAGTCTTAGTGTAGGGCCCATACTACTGGTGAGGTACCGTAACTACAAAGATTGATTGTTTTATATTATAACTAGAGACATCGCCGATATCTCTAGAGAGCACAACGAACCGCCAATCCTATAGTTACCCCACTACTCCAACAGCCGCATCGCGTCCCGGTGCGCACAAAGCTGGGCATCTACAGCCTCATGGCACTACTTCCGGTGCCAGACTGAGAACATCACGTCGTACTGGTACGCCCAAGGGCGCCTCGATTCTGACAACTCCAGGTCTTTCTTCTCATGAGTCCTTCAACTTTGTGTAGTCTATTTGTAAATTGGGGATAGGATTGGAAAGGAGCCGGCCGTGACCCTAAGTTAGGAACCATCCCATTACTTCCCTGGAGAGGAAGTGGGGAAACCACGGAAAACGACTTCCACGATGGCTGAGATGGAAATCGAACCGGCCTCTTCTCAGTTTTCCCTCACGAGGCTGAGTGTATACCGTTACAGCCCTCACACCAGAATTAAAATTTCTTGACATAGCGGGGAATCGAATCCGGACCTCCAGAGGTGACAGCCAAGAACGTTAGCCGCTACACCACCAGGTGGTCCAGGTTTAGCTGACTGACTTATTTATTAATTTATTTGCGTCGCTAATGACGAGAATAATTTACTCAACATCACGCACGCTCTAACCATTAGTTAAGCATCTGAACAGCGGAGTTCCTTGAAGTAGTATATATTTCACGGGCTTTTCAATTAGCATATTTTAATTAATTTTTAAAAATAATCTAATGTTAAAATAATACATTCTTAAGATGAATCAACACATGCCATAACAAAGAATTGGTGGTACTTGTATAAAATACGTTTTATCATGAACGTTTACCACCCGCCAAAACATAAGCTACAACACGCTTTACTACGGTCGCCCTTGGGTTAATGCGCCAACATCCAGTTCACGCTGCTGGAACGGTTGAGTTCTGATTGCGGACAGTTTTGATCAGCAGCGTCCAGAGTACTTCACACTGTGCCGAGTCGCACAGCTGCCACACCTGTGAATGCATAGTGCAGAGTAGTGGTAGGCGTGCTGTCTGTTCGGTCACGGCAGACAACAGTGCGCGCGCATTATGTGAGGGACGTATCTGTTTCCCCATAATGAATTTCCTCGCCGCCAAACTTAAGAGTCATTCGGTTCTACCTATGTACTGTATATGAACCATTTTTTTTCGATATTAAAACGTAACAAACCGAGGTTCCGAGCAGGCATTTCAGATGAGAATTTGAGAAGTTGTTTACGCTTGTCTGTAACACGCTCATTTGCGCCTAATTGTAACAAGATTGTTAACGCACACCAACAAGGCGTGCTGTAAATGAGAACAGCAATAAATATTATGTGTATCAGCGAACATGTACGGTGCTAGTTTTTAATTGGAGTGTGTAATTAGTTGTACGTATGCCATTGTAGAAACATGTATTTTGTCTTTCAGTAAAGCTGTTATTGTGTGATATTTGGCACAGCGGAAATAGGTTGTCCTTTTCCCTTTTGCATAGGAAGGGAGACATGCACATGCATGACTATACATTTTGTGCGTGAAACAGCCCAGAGTTAACGTGAACATAATTTTGAAAGGAAACGTTTTTTCCGCTCTTTCCTAGCCTCTCTCTCCATATGACAAGCAATTTGATTAATGCAAAATAATATTTCATGAACAATACGTTCGGTGTTCTTGCTACGTTGCCTGCAAAATACATTCATCGCCGGCTAATTGACCTCTACACGCTTCTTGAACGATGACACTCCCCACCGCGCGGAGTGGAGAGGAAGTAAGGACGTAAGGTAAGGAAGGGGATGCACACCTGTTATTCTGAGACACACATTGTCTGCACCGTGCGGCTCGACCTTGGACGGTGCTGGTTTAGATTGTGAACAGACCACCTAGTGGTGTAACGGCTAGCATTCAATGCTGTCACCCCACAGGTCCGGGATCGATTCCCGGCTCTGCAAAGATTTATAATTCTGGTTTGAGGGCTGTAACGGCGTACACGCAGCCTCGTGAGTAAAAACTAAGAGGAGTTGGGTTCGATTCTCACCTTAGCCATCCTAGAAGTGGTTCTCCGTGGCTTCTCACTTCTCCTCCAGGGAATTGCTGGGTCACGGCCACGGCCGCTTCCTTCCCAATTCCCATCTTACTTACAAATACACACACTACTGCCGACACCACAATAACACTAGTTATCAGACAAATTCTATGTTTATTTATACACACGCAAGTACACGAGGAGAAATGACCATGATGTTAAAGCCCCTCAAAATGAAACAACTGTTTTAATAATTATTCCCTACACACGAAAACAGACCTAACCTGCGACTTCCCAGATCCCCTTGCTTGTAGTACAGGGTGGCGTAGAAGAAGCGCATGGGTTGCACTGGCTCTTTTTTTCAGGACTGTGTAGTACATCTGGGAGATCCATCATGGAGAGATTGAGTCTTGTGCAGCGCACGAAAGTGGTGGAACTTCATTGTGAAAATTTTATTTTCGGGAGTTTGCACCGATCGTGGTCTACCCGATCTTGGGCGATCGAGGACTGAATGATGTTGCCAAAAGCGTGCTACCAGACGGAGAATCGTGATCTGATGAGGACAATTGCGCACGTTCAAGTGCCGGCGGTGAGGGTGATGGAGGGTTGATTTTCAAAATAAAGTAAGTTTCGCCAGTTTTGTGCGCTGTGCAAGACTCAATCTCTCCATGATGGATCTCCTAGATGTACTACACAGTCCTGAAAAAGAATAAAAATCAATAAACAAATTACAAAAGAAATTATGAGGCAGTGCACCTCATGTACTTCTTCTGCGCCACCCTGTGCAAGCAATAATCATTGTAGTATCCTCAACAGGCCCGAGGAGAAGAAGGGGGCAAACGGGGCTGCAGCCCCGGGTCCCGGGACTAGAGAAAAACAAGTTAAAAACTGACTTTTTATAATTTTCCTTTTATGGAAAATATATACATGGAAAATATGTAATAGTTCTTAAATTCTGCTTGGAAAATATTCAGTACGTTAATCTGCACTCTGAAGAGATTTTGAAGTGTCTTGATACAATTTTGAGTTATTTTCTCTCTTGGTTTTTAAACTTCTTTTCCACCAACAACAAGAACAACTTATTCCAAAATGATTTCCAGCTTTTCTCGTCCATACGAGTGGCCCGTTCAAATGAACAACTTGCCAAAAAAATATAAATCGTAGTAATAAATACTCTATTCATTATGAAAGAAAAAAGCTGATAACCTGATGTGGCTTAGTAAAGCTAAATACACGAGATGGTTATAGAATGTGGGCAGAACATTTCAGAAACAATGAACCAACTAGCTTTTAATGTACAGTAATCTACACAGCTAAGGTAGAAGGGCCCGAGAACCGAAGCCCCAGGGCCCGATCTCACTCTCCACGGTTCTGGTCCTCAATGGTGTAACTCAGAAGCGACCAGTGGTTTCATCATTGTCTAACCCAGTAACATTGTTTCATGCCTAAAGGCCTTGGGCTCCTATGTAGTGACTTACTCACGGGCAGCATCCCATCCCCCCTCCCCACTGAGTAGGCTACGTGTGTCTGAATTCTGTACCTATAGTTTCTGACAGGGGTGTATGATTACCAAATTTATTGTAGAGGTATATTTTAATGAAATTAGCCGAATTTGTTAAATTATTGGAAATCACTGACTGCTAGATAAAATTATTTTGAGTGATTCATTTGAATTTCCGTGTTTAATCCGGGATTGCTCGTTTTAATCAGTCATTTTAATATGCATTAATTCGCATTTATTTTACAAATGAAGTTGGAGTTTGGAAGCTTCTGTGGAATCACCCCTGAGTTTCACACAGTACTGCAATCATCATGGAAATACGGGTTATCAGACAAATCGAATATGCGTCCAAGTACAGTACGAAGACCATGGTGTTCCAAGCCCCTAAAATGCATAAACAACTATATAAATTATTATTACTGAAAGTTACTTGTGCGTTTTTATTTCAGATACTGTGAAGATTATTTTCAGTAGATTATGCTAATACCAACCACCCAGGATAATTGGCTTCCTGTTTTCGCGTTGACCGGCTGAGAAACAATACTTACAAATACTGCTAGTTTGTTTATTTTTATGCATTTTTCTTTTTAGCAGTTTGAGTACCTATATAATCGGTTTCCTTTGGTTTTCAGCACGCATCTGGTTATACCGAGACCTAACCTCACACGTCATTGCGAGGTACATAGCATGGATCACACTACCTATGTGCCTGATCATATTTTCGGCTGGTTTTGTGCACATGGTCGCCCCTCAATCTATAGGTAAGTTAAGAGCATATCCAGCTCTTTTTTTTCTTTTCTGCTAATTTTTCTTTACTATGTGGTCAAATTTAATATTTCGTATTCATTGTTAAGATTGTTAAAATGGACCAAACACTCAAATCGTCCAATAATTCTTTTTCATGGTCACCTCGTGATTTATTGGCTGCTTGGCTGCAATGGGGTGCACTCAGTCTCGTGTGTTTAGGCTGAGAAGAGGGGGGGGGGGGTCAATTTTCAACTCAGCCATCCTAGAAATGGTTTTCCACTTCTACTCCAGGCTAATACTGGGATGGTCCCTAACTTAAGGCCACGCCTGCCTTATTCCTAATCTTAGCCTCAATATACACACTACTACAGACACTACAATGTCCGGCTCCGTGGCTAAATGGTTAGTGCGCTAGGCCTTGGCCCAAAGTGCTCCGGGTTCGATTCCCGGCCGAGCCAACAGGGATTTTAATCCCCTGGTGTTAATTCCCGTGGCTCGGGGACTGGGAGTATGTTCTGTCCTCATCACCACTTCATCCCCATTACGACGCGCAGGTCGCCCACGGGCGTCAACTTGAAAGACCTGCACTCGGCCTCTCCGGAGGCCACACGATCATCATCATCATCACTACAGTAACATACTTATCAGATTAATCCTACACACTCAAGTGCACGGGGCTGATGGCCTTCAGGTCCAAGCTCTCAAAACTTGGCTGTCTTTCCTTCACGAGTAGCCTATCCATTGCCCATACAGCAATCTGCTTTCTTGTCTTTCTTATGAATACAAAATGGGCTCAAATAATCAGATCAGCTTCTGTGCGAGTGTTCTGTTGGCTCTCATCAAAATCACGGCATTTTGTTTACATTCAATCCACCACCACCACCTAAGATTATTTATTTCCATATAAAGCAATTTTACGTCATTCAGGTTTATTATTATTAATCGCACGGGCCATATCATTACATCACATTCCATTTATCATCAGGGTTTAATATTGAGTAGTTTAGGTAGCCAACATTTATAGTTAGACGACAATATTGTACAGTGTAGCATTCCGAACATAGGGTAGAATTGTGACAGCAGGCTGGCAAGCCAAGCTAAGAGGCCCATGAACTCTGGATTTCGCGCTCAGATCCAAATTCGCGTGGGCGCTCGGGGAATTTTCGTGAAGAACGCGCCAAAACGAGTGCTGGGGCAGAAACATTTGCCAGAATTTGGCACCATTTATTGAACATCGCAGCTCTTCGTACGGCGCCAAGAAAATTATGCTTACACCGGATTGGACTTTAATTGCGCGCTAAAGTTACCAAGCGAAATTGCCGAGGGCACACGAACTGAGTCTGAGTATATTAAAGCAACAAACTGAAATGTTGCATGGTTGCGTTTATTTTGCCACAAAACAGTATAAACAGGTGATAGTAAAGTAGCAACAATGTAAAGAATACAGAAAGTAAACTACACTGCAACATGCATAACCCTCCCCAGGGGCTCACATTTAGTGGGACGTGGGTTGGCGACCATGGGATGAGTCCGGCATTGCTTCACTTACTTGTGCCGGGCTCCCCTCCGTCTTCTTTCCTGTCGACCTCTCCTGGTCAACTCTTGTTCTTTTCTGACCCCGATGGTATTAGGGTATCCGAGGCCTAGGGAGTCTTTCACTTTCCCGCCTTAATTGGCCCTTGTGTCATCTTTTCTGATCCCTCATTCTTCGAGAGTCAGACCTCTTGTTTTCTTTTCATTCTATTTCCCTTTCTCTTTAAGATTCCCGCACTGTATTTTATGAATTGGCTCCCTGTGTATCTAAATTACCTCAAGCGAATTTTTTGAATCTACACTGCATTTTGCAGGTATTTTCAATCTAAGTTGCATTTTGTAAGTATTTTGGATTTAAATTGCATTTTGCGAGTATTTTCAACCTCAATTGCATTTTGTAAGTATTGTCAATCCAAATGAGTAGTTAGAATCTACCATACATTTTGTAAGCATTTTCAATTTCAATTGCATTTTGTAGGTATTTTGAATTTCAATTGCATTTTGTGAGTATTTTGAATCTGAACCGGCCTTTTTCAATCTAACTTGCATTGTGTATTTTCAATTTCAATTGCATTTTGTACGTATTTTTAATCTTATTTGCATTTTGTAAGTATTTTGAATTTCAATTGCATTTTGGAAGTATTTCGACTCTACTTTGCATTTTGTACGTATTTTGAACCTAAACTACATTTTGTGCGTATTTTTCAATCCATTCCTTTCGTGAGTATTCTCCTTCTAAATTCCCTTTTGTAAGTATTACCACTCTCCATTTTGTGAGTCGTTTCAATCTTGAGTTCCATTTTGTACGTATTTTCAGTCTCACGTAATTTACGTTATGGTTTCCATTTTATTGTCATTTTTGCTATCACCCAGACTATTAGGGGCCGATAACCTACATGTTAGGCCCCTTAAAACAACAATGATCATCATCATCATCGTCATCATCAACATGCATAACATTAGACAAAAATGTTATTCGTTTTTTCCAACTTCATGGATTTGCACACACATTTCGACAGCTGGTTAATGTGCTCAGTATGGGGCGTGACTACCTCCGGCAGCAATACAGACCTGACAACGGTGGGTCATGCTGCGAATGAGGTCATCAATCTTATGTTGAGGCAATGACGCCCATTCTTCCTGCAGAACAGTTCGCAAGTCTTGGAGAGTGGTTGGTGGATGCTGACGTGATGCAACTCGTATACTTCGTGCGTCCCGGACATGCTCTATGGGATTCAAATCGGGAGAGCGAGCAGGCCACACCATGCGTGCAATATCTTCAGTTTCCGAGAAAACATAAACCAACTGTGTTCTATGAGGTCGGGCATTATCATCCATCAGAACGAAGTCGGGGCCCACAACACCTCGTAACAACCGAACATGACGTCCCAAGATCTCGTCACGATGCCTGACAGCAATTAAACCTTGCCGATTTACCCGTACAATTTCCTGAAGACGTGTTCGAAGATCAACATAATCCCTGCCCACACCATAAGGGATCCTTCTCGGTATCGGTCTCTTTCCACAATGATTGGGTTTCGAAATCGTGTTCCAGGTTCTCTCCAGATGCGAATCCGTCGTAGACCAAATCGGGACTCATCTGTGAAAAGAACATTGGCGTACTGTTCGGCCGTCCAGTTGGCATGTTGACGACTCCACTCTAGACGTTCCCTTCTATGCAGACGCGTGAGGGATACACTTACAGCAGGTCTCCGACAATAAAGGCCACTCTGCTGATGCCTTCTGTACACTGTTTGCCTCGATACAATTGTTTCAGTGGATGCTGTGAGGTCAGATGCCAGTTGCCATGCAGTACTACGGCGGTACCGTCTTGCCTTTGTAGCCAAATAACGGTCCTCTCGTTCTGATGTCACACGTGGTTGGCCCTGCCCTGGTCTTCTGGATACATTTTCGGTCTCTACAAAACTGTCGCCACATCCGAGAAACAACAGAACGATTCACATTAAGCCATCGGACCATATCACTTTGCGACTCTCCTACTTCCATTCGTCCCATGGCCCCCCACCACTGAGGTGGGAATCGAACATCTTCGTCTCAGTGTTGCCTCTCGAGGCTTAGTGTAACCTACTCCGTTCCAGCCCTCCCACCATTTTTTTTTTTTTTTTTTTTTGCCAGAGTCGGGGATCGAACCCAGACCTCAGAGGCGACAGCCAAGGACGCTAGCCACAACACAGCGATGTGGTCCTATTCTCTTATAATTAGGTACGGTAACGCACAATATTGCTTTTGCATTTTATAGTGTTTCATTTTATATCATATTTTGTCTTATTTAATTGGGCACGTGGGTTTGCGGAACGCCGTTTGTCGCGTTGGGTCCGGTGGGCCCTTGCTACTGCTTATCGACAAGCGTTCATTATTTCAAGTTAATATTCACTGCCTATATGGTAGTTGGCATTTTCAACAACTAATTCCAGTATTTCATGACTAGCAGAAAGATTCCAACATTCAAATTCAGTTCTAGTATTCTTACTAGTCCTTACAACACCAGGTTGTTTTGTCGGAATATTGTTGGGCCGTGCCCGAGTAACCTTCCATGGTTCCTTGTTCTACTTGTACCATCCTTGCCTACAACGAAAAAAATATATAATCCGACATAATAATATTAGACCTAAAATAATAATAGTTGTTGTTGATTCTTAGGGGGTTTTGCGACATCGTGGTCATGTAGCCCTGTGTACTGGTTGTGTGAAAAATTTGCATGATAGCCTGTGTCATTGTAATGTCTGTAGTAGTATGTGTATTTGTAATTGAGGTAGGATTTGGATAGGAAGTGCCGTGACCTTCAGTTAGATACTGTCCGTGTTTACCTACCATTACCTGTTGCATCCTATGAGGACAGCCGGATCATAGAACCTGAAAATTCCCGGCTAGAAAAACCCCCAAGTCCTACCAACAAGTGAATGGGATAAAAGGGCACAATCATACCTTACAAGGTGGCATTAAGAAAGACCGTGGCTAAAATAGCAAAACAGCTCAGAGAACAAGAGATTTCCACAAGTGGAGCACCTCGGGAGCGTGGAATACTCCGAAACACCCAGTGATGGCGTTCTTAATACAACCTTCCATCACATCTATAAAACATCACGCAGTCAAGATTTTAAAAAAAAATATTCAAAGAAGAATGACATAAGGACAAGAAAATCCTAGCATCCTGGTGAAAGTAAATCAAATTTACCCCTCAGATAGGGTAACAATCGAAAATACCAGTCCCAAAACAACTGGAATTGTCTAGTGTCCAACTTGACAAATTAATGAGAAAATATCTGTACAACACTAACATATTTACTTTATACAATAAACTGATGAATTAATTTTGGTCGTAACCTACCCTAATAAATCCAAGACCTAATTTCCATGGTCATTATAGTGGCATTATATTTTCCAATTATCATTAGTTAATCACTTACTGAATTATTTACATGTATTACATTTCATTTAAGTACATTTCATGTGTATTCTTCGATTAATATTTTAAATGGGTCGTTGCAATCATTATATTCGTAGTTTCATTTTCATAATCTGGTTAAATTTATCTCAGTGATATTCAAATCCAACGAGCGTTTAAGCTGATTAGAAGTTTAATTGTCAACTCAATGAAACATATTTAATAACAATTAATTAATGAATTTGCTGGCATTAATTTAAAAACATCATCGAGAATAATATATCCATTTATCATGATTATATTCCAGTATTATGCTCAGATAAAAATTAGGAGTGATGTAGAGTAATATGCTATTATCAAACATCTGATTCTTAAATCCACACATGGATTAACTTCAATTAATTATTCGACGAAGATTCTCACAATAATCTCAAATAATTGGCTCTCACTGGCACAATTCAACAATATTAATATCACTTAACAGTGCAATCATTAACAACAATAATTATTTATAGCATTATCCACTGATATGCTCGACGATTTTGTACACCCTTCTATTGGTGACCTTATACCATAAAATCAAGAAATGATCCGTATTACACATAAGTGACCACAAATCAAGGAATGATCTGCATTACACATAAGTGACCACAAAATCAAGGAATGATCTGCATTACACCTAAGTTACCACAAAATCAAGAAATGATCTTCTATCATAATTAAATACCGCACAAAAATAGTGCACACTCATTGTGGATTAATCTGTAGCAATTACACTGTGTTAAATCGTTATTTAAACGGTAGAAAAATACCCTAATAAGTTCAAAGCTTTGCCTTACAATGTTTCATTACATCATGTCTTAATATAAATATATCTAGACTTTTCAAAGTCTGACCTAGGATATGCGTATAAGAGAAAGTTGATGTTTGCCAGAAATATCTCATATCTATCGTGAAGTCGATTATTATTACTGCGGGAACTGGATGTTACATGGCAAGGCAAACAACTCCAACATTGTCCAACACCCGTGTATCTAGGTGTTACTCTTGACCGAACACTGTCCTTCAAGAAACATTGCCATAAGACCAGGCTGAAAGTTAGTTCACGGAACAATATTTTGAGGAAGCTCACAGCCACCACCTGGGGGGCAAGTCCTCACGTCCTAAGAACTTCTGCTCTTGCTTTGTGCATGTCTGCTGCAGAGTACGCTTCACCTGTGTGGAGTGCATCCAGTCACACCAAGCAGATTGACATTGCCATCAACGAGACCATACGAATCTTGTCGGGATGTATGAAGCCTACTCCAGTCGACAAACTCTACCCGGTTGTTGGGATAGCTCCCCCAACTATCAGAAGGGCTGTTGCTGCTGATGCAGAGAGGGCGAAGCAGATTAATGATCCCCTTCATCCACTGCATAATCATCAGGCTGTTGTCCGTCGACTGAAATCAAGAAAGAGTTTCATCGCCAGGACTCAACCACTGGAGGGAACATCGGAATCTAACCGCATCTCCAGGTGGAAGAGCAAGCTGCCGCCGGATATCCCTGTTAAGGAAGAGCAAGCCCCAGGAAATGACCTGCCTTACCCTGTTTGGAAATCACTTAATCGTCTCAGGGTAGGCGTCCCTCGTTGCAAGACCAACATGCAGAAATGGGGTATCCTTCCAGCTGATGGAGACACGTCCTGCGAGTGTGGAGCAACACAAGACCCAGCCCACCTGCTCATTTGTCCACTACTAGAACAACCCTGCACTACCCAGGACCTGATCGAGGCAAACAACAAGGCCATCGGAGTTGCTACATTCTGGAAATGATCGGACACGGAAATGAATGAATGAATGACTGCATAAACAATGCTTCAAAGTATCAGAAGGAACGTAAAATACGTGGCCTCAATCAAAGTGGAAATTTATCAAATTCAATGTTCGAGGTCTACACCCATTCAGACGAACTCGAAAGTGCTGAACAATGCTTCCTACTCCATGGATCTAGCTAACAGAAGTATGTTAGAGAACTAATTGATCCATTAGGACACACTGCTAACACCTCTCGCCCTTAAGAATAACGTGAAGTCTCGTAAAAGAATAACTAACCAAAGTCTTCCACAAGACCTAACTTCTGAATGTCCAAACGACATATATGAATCACACAACTATTATTCTCATACATAAATTTAATTACATCAACGTTAACGCAAACTTGAGTGTATAAAAGACACTCTATTCATCTATGAAAATCTTCAAAGTGCGCAAGCTACACCAAAATATATGTGCAATCGGCACAAAATAGATCCTAGTCTCCTTAAAAACACGTATTTCTACTCCTAATTTGTGTTTTCTCGACAATAAAAATATGCATGTTATTTAAAATGGATTTACTGAATTACCGAAATATAATTGCCAAAAACTACACAAATAGATGCGTTTGCTATCAAACCAAAATCCGGGTGAGCAGGAAGTCAGACACGACAAAGTATCGAGCCTAGACTTCTGTCCAACCATGCTACAGTTCTAAGAAAGAATGGCAATTATGGTTACTCCAGAATACCCACTAAGCCACTACTTATTAAACTGTGTTTCTTCTACCTTCTGCCGGGCCTCGTAGCGATGTCAAAAAGGATATATATATATGCCATGGTAATTCTCTCCCAACTCCACCAAGGCATAGTCTGCATCCACCAGCAATCTGGGTCTCGAACTAGGGAACTCCATTCTCTCCAAGCTCCCCAACTCCGGCCGTTCGATCGCCCGTGCTACGAAATGGTGTCTCGACACAAGTCCACGTACTCGCGGTTCCCGTAAGAAATGTAACAGTTCATAGCAGCTGATAGGCATTCGTTTGTAACCACATGCTATGCTCATCTCCATCAGAGATGCGTAAAGCATTTCCTTATAATTTAGAGTTGACTGAGACGTGAATACAGCGCTCTCAAAACACATGTTAAATTCTGGTTACTTAAAAGGAAGTCTCTGCTATTTCGTGTAAGTAGTGCCTATGTCATCCTCTAGCCCATCATGACTAACATGACTGTATAATATTCACGTATTCCCCTTGACGTCTGATCACTCAACATGACGTTCGGGAAATGTACAGTTCTAGCACATATATAGTACATACATTACAGCCTGTTCTGTGGTTAGATACACAGGTGTAAAGCGAGTAGAATCGCGCACGAAATAACTGTTCGTAATGGCGTCTGCCACCCACGTGTTGTGGCGAAAGTATCAATCGCGCTGCATTATAATGGAGACTGTTCTTGCTCAATCGCTTGAGCCTCGAGCGCGATACAAAAATGTTCATAAACCATGCTTGTTCACTCAGTGTTACACGGTATGTTAATATTTCGAAGTCCGTAATCTTCACGTATATGACTTTCTCGACACGACACGACTTTACCGTGCACTCCCGTGTTTAACAGTTCCTAAGCGGAATCACATTATGATTTGAGCGTCTCCTCGTGCATCGCTCTGCATGAAGCTTCCTTACCCCCTCCCTGGGGTATCTCAGTTCGATGTTAATCGCTCCGACTGCGATATATGTATCTCTTTATATTTTCCAACTTCTTATAAGCAAACAAACACTTGTATTTACTTTCTAGCATTCTAACATAGTGTTAGACATTTATCGTACTGCGTAAATCACTCTAATTAGCAGTTAAATACTATAATCATTTCTCAGGTGTATGAGTCGAATGTTGTGACTGTCACGAAGAATGTAGTCCAATAGCTTCGTAACACATTTAATTTCTTCCTGCGGCCTCGTACACGTTCGCGGAGAATCGGCTACTGTCGGCTCCCATCATGACATAGATCAGAGACGTGACGGTCGCCCACCATATGTTCTTACACAGAGTACCGTTTGAAACTCGTAACCTAGTGGCGCGCGGGCCATAAAATAATGGTACAGTACCATCCCGGTATTTGCCTGGAGTAGAAGTGGGAAAGCACGGAAAACCACTTACAGGATGGCTGAGGTAGGAATCGAACGCACTTCTTATCAGTTTTGCCTCACGAGGCCGAGTTCCAGCCCTCAGACCAGAGTTTAATTCCTTGGCAGAGCTGGGAATTGAACCCGGCCCTCCGCTGTGATAGCCAAGAATAAGCGGACACATAATAATAATAATAATAATAATAATAATAATGGTCTACCTACCAATAAAATAAACGGCTATCCAGTTCTTCGCTACCGATACCGTCCTCCTGATCAATTCATGGTCAATATCCGAGTCTCCGGATCTTGTTTCAACTTTGTCTTCAGTATGAAAAGTAACCAATTTCTTTGAAATTATCATCTACTAGCAATTCGTTTCCTTTCACCAGAAGGCGACACACTTCATCTACATCCTTAGGTTTTCGTAAGTCGAAATCTCTTTACTGATACTCACTAAGGCTGCGCACCAAACCAAATAATCGCTATAACAGCACACATGCAACTTACTGACCGAATGTTACATTATTGGGCGCGTTGGAGCTCTCATTCCCACATTTATTATTTTTTGTCGTGTGGCCTCCTGAGAGGGCGATTGCAGGTCTTTCTAGTCGAAGCCCATGGGCGACCTGAGCGTCGGGATGAGAGATGGAATGATGAAGATGAACGAAACTGGACAAGGAAGTGGCCGTGGCCTGTCAGAAGGTACCGTCGAGGCGCCTGTCGAGTTTTCGATGACAATTTGACAATTGTACAAAACCGGCTGATATATTCATTAGTACAAAAAGAAAAACTGGTGACATATGTAACATATTTGTCAGGTTTCTACTTGTCAGCTTCACAATTTTATGAAACAGATTTCCGACAATATGTCACTATTCACAAAATTGTCGTGACATATTTGTCGAATTGCCATGCTTTGAGAAACGGAAACTTGTCGAACTATCGAATTGTCGGGCATTTCATGTCATGTGACATGTCGACTTGTCGAGTTTTAAGAAGTAAGAGTCCTGCTGGCGAAACATCACTTGAGCTGTCATCGACTGAGTTCGGATGTAGTCACTCGGTTGATAAATCGGTCGTTGATACTCGTACATTCAGATGACCGCTCGTCATAAGCTTATTCTCGGATGGCAGTGCGAAGTCAGTTGCAGGCAGCGGTGAGTAGGCCTAAGCTTTTGAGAAGAAAAATACGTTCATATGCAAGCAGTGCGCACGGTTAATATTCTTTAAGGCTCGGTCACACAGGAGTGCGGACTGTCCGCGCACGCGGAGCGGTCTACCGCCGCGAACTCTGTATTGTTAAATATTGCATCACCCTGGCCAAACAGAACGCGGCCTGCCGACGCGGCTCAATCTTGTCCGCGGCGGTCGGCGAACCAGTTGTGTTTTATTACAAAGTTCGCGGCGGTCTGTAGAGGACAAAACAGAAAACATGGCAGAAGAAACAGAAAAATTAATGGATTTCGTGCGCGAGTACGATTTGTACGACACTCGACACATTGATTACGAGATAGGCAGGTCTTTTTTACCTAAAATAAATTAATTTTGAGAATTTAGTTCCTTCTTTTTTGCATGTTTTGTTTAGTTCCAATTTTTAGTCTAGGCTTACTTTTGTCAGTAAAATATGAATTTCACACGAGAACGCACAAGAATATTTTTTTTCTTGAAAAATAAACATGCGTGAAAAATAATTATTATGCTTTATTATTACTTACCTTAAACAGATGGCTAGCCTTTCCTTCGCACAAATGTGTCTCCTCCAGTTAGTGGTTTGCTTGGAAATGGTTGGTTCTAGGAGAATACTTAATGTCTCAAACTGTTCTCGAAACATTCGAAAATACATAAAGAACCTGCCTTCAAACGAGAACAGTTCCCGGAACAATCTGTCAAACTCCCAATATTCCTCTCTTTTCTCGTTAATTTTGTCAACCCATACTCTCTTTCGTCTCAATGCCAACAGAAGAAGCAATTCTTCTTCGTCAGAGGAACTGCTGGACATGTTGAATTAAAATGTTAATTAAAATACCACGAGCCGAAAACAATGTAATGCGCACTTGATCGAGGGTTCTTTCACACTGGTTTGCCTTGACTTGTCCGCATTCTATTTGACCACCCAAGTCCGCGGCGGACTGAGGTCGTTCGTTCGCGCGGACAGTCCGCGCTCCTGTGTGACCGAGCCTTTAGCACCGTAACCTAAGAGCACAGGTAAATTAACGACCTTACTTCACATAAAACTCGAAGAAAAACGTCGATTAGGTCAATAACGTTAATAGAAAGTCCAGTGCTCTTATCAGTCGTGGCGCAGTGGTTAGCATTCTTGGCTCTCTTGAGGTCCGGGTTCGAGCTCTTGACTCTGACAAGAAATTGAATTCTGGTCTGAGGGTTAGAACGGGTACCTTAAAGACTACGCAATACTAGCTTGTCTCTCCTCTTATTTTTCAGTCATGTTGGATTCAAACTGTCCCAAATTTTCGTTCACCATCCACTGAAGAGGCAAGCCAGTCCAACCCTGGTAGATCCTAAAGAACCATTAGCCAGTTGGAAGAATATTTTAATTAAATGGATTCCTTTCTTTACAAGCTAAGTTTCAAACAAGATGTTTAGTAAAGAACATATAGCCTACTTTCTCCTAAATGCATGGGTATAGAAATAACTCTTTTGTCCTTCTCAAGGAGTATAATTGAATGTTGGTTGTAGTAGCTTATTGAAATACAACGTGCTATACGGATATTAACCCTTGATTGGTTGAATCCTCACCTGAATTATATATACACACACTAATACAGCCATCACAATAACACAGGTTATCAGACAAAATTCAACACTCACCCAAGTAAACGGGGCTAAATGACCATGATGTCCATGCATCTCAAATGAAACAACAACAGATTCCTACCCAAATCCTTCCTCGTATAAAAGTACACACACTAGTAAGCCTACAGACTGAACTCACACTGAAAAGAAATAGCAAAAATAATGCTAACTAGAAATATCCTACCTAAGCTGGTCATCAAGGAGTTCGGTTAACTACTCTACAATTAATCTACCACAGAAAAAAAACGCACAAATGAGAAGATGCAGACTTACAGTACTATTTGCCTCATCTCAATTTCATCACAATTGAGGGGCAACGAAGATCTGGACGGTTCCAACGGTGTTTCCAAACCAGGCTTCTTGGATCAAGCCTTCTCCGTACTAGTCTGACTAGGCTGACTCACGTACAGCATCTCCTCCCTGCGGTCGGCTTTCGGGTTGATGGGCGTCTCAGCTCCCTGTCCCGCGTGGTTGTAAGGTCCTCCTCCTGCCATGACGAAGTCTCCTCTTCATCGGATATTCCCCTCACATTGTAGAAGCCTACTCCATTTCACAGATGGATAGTACTTGTAGAATTGCGCACATGTGGCTTATATCGTGATAACACATCTTAGTAATGAATTCCACACGCGATTGCACAGAGTTTAGAATTATTGTGTCGTAGCAATTATCAGAATACTCACTGACTCCACACAGTAATATTGCAGACTTTATTATCAAATGGCTCTCACTATCTGCGATCACAGATGCTATGTAACACATTCGGTGTCATGTTCACAGATTTTATAATAGCAAATATCACTCTGGATCGTAATAATCCTGCGTCGAAATTAATTACACTTTGAGTGGTAATCTTATTTAGAACTGTGGTGTTCCTTTTCACACACGATGATCGTTGATTGCTAATTATTTTACAATATTTCACGTCCCTCGTGGACTTCAATTTTACACTGGCCCTCGTGTTTGAAATGTGGTGTTTCACGTGACCACAAATAATGTTGGAAATATTACACAGTTTTCCACAATTTTCTCAAATGGTCTTACAAATAGCCAATACTGTTGGACACTTCACAAATTATCGTGCCGAATAATATTGATGATCGCGGATTTTCAATCACCACATGGATGGACTTGTATGTTCATCGTCTCACAGACGGACTTGTAACTGCGACCAACTTGGACGACTATAAACGTAATTTTCGTAGCACTGCACACAATGGTGCGAAAGAATACTGCACAATAGACTTGTCGAATGAAATTATACTTTTCTTCACCCTGTGGGTGGACTTAGATTCCTCGTCGTACAGACGGACTATACAGCACGTCTCACTCGGACGGCTTCAAAATTGGTTGTCCTCGAGCATAGACTCGCCCTGCTGTGCCCAAGCGGATACTTGAGTCGTTGACAGTCTATTGACTTCCTATCTGCGGGGTAAATTACCTTTACCAAAAATAAATTTAGAAACATAATAGTGTTTATCTTATGCTGAATGACGATGTGCAAAGTTCTGAGACTTTTACAAGCAAGAAGTATAATAATGGGTGCTCAGAAAAATATTTAGGGTGAATGTCCGGAGTCAAGACACCATCCCTTTCTCGTGACTTGCCACGCTGCTTCCAGGGCGCGTTCAATGATCAAGCAAGGCATGTGCATAAACATTCGTAGAAATATCACCGAGCAATGAACTCAGGCGGGCTCAATACACACCCAAGTAAATAGGGCTACAAGACCATGATGCCACAAAACCCCTAAAGAATCAACAGCAAAAACAACAACAATAGTCTCTACCGCGGATCAAGGTCAACGAATATTAATCGCGGTATTCGAGTGTTGAAATATGTGGTGTTATAAGTATATATATAATATTTTCGATTGCAAATATACACTACAGTATATATGATTAACATTATAACGTGTGAGTAGTTATAAATCTATAAATACCAAAAAGAACGAAGTAAAGACATTTGAACCTGCAGTGATTTGATCCACGAACCCCCAGACTAAGAGCCCAAGTCACTACCATTACGCCACGGATAAACAACTGGTCTAGTAAAACTGTATCATATTTTGTGTTGAAATAAACGATTTCATTAGCGTTTTCTGACGTATCTATAAACCATTTGATACCAAATGTGTATTATTTTGTTCAGTACATTCCTAAATGGCTATAAACTCAGGAAGTTACGGAAATATATGTACTGTATTTACGAGGGAAAATAGCGGCCATGTTGACAACGGGACGGCACGCGCCCACTACGATATGGCACGGTACGCCTGATCTGTTAGTCACTTCTACGGTTTCGTATTCCATCATAAGATTCTAATATCTTACCGCTCACCTCTTTGAGGACAGATTAAACCTCCCTATGTACGATAACTGAATTGTTGAGACCAGGCCCTGTTTAATCATAAGTTACGCTTAGGCTATAATACTTGTATGATTCATACATCCACCACCTGGAAACTATTTGGCTGATGACCTTGTAGTTTGGGTAAAAGACGCTTCCCACATTAAGGTAGGTTGCTGCAAAAATTGGTAGAGGTTGGATGATTAGGTTAGTCGTAATTTGATTTAAGCTCAAAACTTTTGAATGGGCGCCATTCCTTTTTTGTTATGATGGCAGCAATATACAACATGGCACTGAGTTGCCCCTTCCTAGTGCTACCTCTGGACCAAAGGTGGTTCGATGTGTGTTCAGTTGTGTTGGGATTGATAAGGGGAATCGATTTGCACACATACATGGCCGCCATTTGCAAACTATTGGGCTGATGACCTTGTAGTTTGGTCAAAATATGCTTCCTACCAAAAGATATGCTGTTGCAAAATTTAATGGAGATCAGATGATCAAGTTGGTCGTAATTTACTCTAAGCCTTTAACATTTGGGTGGCCGCCGTTACGTTTCCGTCAAGATGGCGGCGATATAAAACATGACACTGAGGTGCCCTATGCTCTGTACCAAATTTCGTTCAATTCAGTTTCACCGTATTAGAATTGATAGGGGCGGGGAACAGACAGACATGCACAGTACACACACACACACACACACACACACACACACACACACACACACAGACAGACACACAATGTTTGGCCCTGTAGTGATCTCATAAGTCTACTTCCATATATATATATATATTTTTTTTTTTGCAAAAATCGAAAGTAGGCTAAAAATGAGAATACAAACAGAATCACACTAGGGGAGGTAGAGTCAAATACAATGGTATAATGGCATTAGCTCATCAAGTTCCAGCCAAATGTTGTGAAAATTCCAATGTATGTCACGAAATTATCCAATTACTGGAAGTAGGCCTATTAAATTTAATTCATCTGAGCTTTGTCAATCCTTCGAGGCTCCTTGTTCTGTTCATACTGCTGTTCATACTGAGAGGGTTCCTCATTTGAATGCCAATGACTGGAAGCGACTGTTCACTGTATTATATTAATACACTTATACATAGCCTTTTACATACCAAAACTTGAAATAAAAAAACTTCCAACGAAATCAATGTAAAATTTCAGGATACATTTTACATAAGATGCATTGTTTTTAGCGAAATACACCTCGACGGGGAGCTGCAGCAAGTGCGGAGATCGAAGTTGGAATCCCGGCTCTGACAGCAACTATCCTGTGTGTGGCTTATCCCCGGGGTTTTCCACACTCCCTTCAAGAGAATGCCGGGATAGTACCGTATTTCAAGTCCAGGGGCACCTACTTCATCCATGTCACTAATAATCATGGCTACATATTACCACAGTCATCACATAAACACAGGTTATCATACAAATTCAACGCACATCCAAGTTTACGGGGCTGATGACGAAAGATGTCCCAAGCCCCTAATACGAATTAACAATACTACTACCATTCGCGAAATATGAACATAAAAATGGAGAACGAATAACGTTTCTAGCACTCGCTTGCAATACAATAGCATGGAACTTAACAGCTACGACTCGCGCTTTGATCTCCCAGTCACGCCGAGACCATGTCTCGTCAATTCATTAGTATAAGTGAACACGTAAGGCATGAGTAGGTCGTTTACTGCTGATGGAAATCTGCATCTGATAGCGGAAGCTTAAATAGAAGGCATTCGTGCCGTGGGAAGAAAGTATGACAGTAAAATCTTGTGTCCAAGGTAGACATTGTTTGCAGTTTAAGGCCTGACCAGCAAGTACGGATATATTGAATTTGGAACACACTGCTTACATTATGAACATTGCCATAACTTCGCCTTTGTTACAAAATGAGTCGTTTTAAATCGATCTGAGCCTATAATTCCTGGAAGTAGTACCGGAACCTAGGTTTTATAAATCACAATCACAAAATCGCTTTAATTCATTTTCTTGTGTCACGTTTATAGTCAATACTGGCCTTTTTGCCATCTCTTGATGAATAAAGTACATTTGCATTTGTCCGTTGGCACAGGCTAGAGTAAAATGTGCCTTTTCACTGATGTCTCAGTCTCACTCGTGGCTGCGATTATATGGAAGCTACTGAGGTATGGGTGGAGCTTATTAATGACATTCAGGGCACAGTCAGTGCCTGTGGATGCTGTGAAAAGTTCTACTCATATGGTTAGTACTGCTCTTCTGACTTAGTGAGGAAAGCAATGGCAAACTACCTCACCCCTCACCTTGCCTAGTACGCCTCAATATAGCGCTGCCTTGGGTTTTGTTGGGTATCTACCCACATAACCTAATGGCGGTGCTTTTTGAGGATCCAATCAGCCTTCGAGCTGACTACCTAACAGACAGTCAATACGAGATGGGAGTGCCGCTGCTCATAGCAACCGTCTGCGCAACTGTAGAATAGTTACTTGAACGATACTTGTAAATTTCCTCGTGCATCAGCCACATTTGCATTTATTATTATCATTGTTATCATTAATTTCTATTTTTCTGAGAAATCAAGTGCAGCTTGTGTGTGTAAAAGTACTACGATATTTTCATTACTCTGGTATGCCTTGTTAGATGCAAAGAGGAAGATAGCTTGTACGTTTACGAGACTGTTAGGCCTATACCCGCGATTATGAGTCAGGGGACCTTCTTTTAAGGTGGAATCTAAACTACCTGACGTAGCATTTCACCCCGCAAATCTCGCATGCATTAACCGAGAATCAAACGCGGCCTGCCTCGGTGAGAGGCAAGCATCTTGACCGCTGAGCCATTACGCACCTTTAAATTAGTAACCATATTGAATAGGATGAAATACGAATATCGGAAATTTTGCTTAAATGTGAGAAAGAAATTGAATAAACCTGGAATTTACTTCCATTGGCCACCCTAATTTTTCCTTAAACCAAGTTGAGTACTTTGGGATAGAGCAGATCGAACGTTATCTGATGGTGCACACTATGAAACTATGGGTTTCGTAGTGTTCGATTTCTCCGCCCAGTAGATATAGCTTGGGCGGTTTGTGAAGCCACAAGGTAAAGCTGACGGCTCTGGTCAAACATGTTTCCTGTCACGTTTCAGTGGTGGGGTAACAGCGACCGCAGTCACTCTTCGTCCGCCGTGCTGTCGACATCTTGTTTAAATCTGTGCATGCAATCGTTTTGAGCTCGGCGCAACTAAGTGAGGGGTGTGTCTTCCAGCGCTCTTAGCTCCCCACCACGCTAGTACTGTATTTGAACCTCCGCTATATAGCCTAGGTTCTCTTATTGGCTACCATCTCGGGCAAGATTTTAATGGAATTAATTTGAATGTATTTTACTATACGACAAGTCTAAAATGAAATAATGGTGTAATAAATTAGTAATATTCAGATACGAAGTATTTGTTCAACCGTGAGGTTGGTGGGTAACATGCATGGCGTCAAATTGTCTGCGTCCTTAAGTCAATAGCCTTACGTGGCAATAGGTGTGTTTGCCTCTAATGCTGTTGATAAATCTTACTGTTAGTCTTCCTTTGCTCCTTCGTTCCAATTTTCCTTCGATTAGGGTGGTGGACCAGTCAGAATGTTGAAGCTGTTCCTTTGTTTAAGGATTGCGTGGCTCATTTGCTCTTCTGAGAAAATTCTCGTTTGTGACTTGATCAGTCCAAGGTATCTTTAGGGGTATTCTCCCGTACCACATCTCAAATGCCCTGAGTTTCAATACTTCCACTTTTTTCAGAGCCGAAGCTTACACAACTCGTATAAATCTTTTCACCAAGTGCTTTCGTGCCTTCAAGAGTTCAAGTTGATGTTCTTTGATGTTAGTGAAGATGTATTTGTTGAAAAAAAAAGTTTTTCCGCCTGTGCAATTTCAGTGTTTTCTTCTCTCGTACATTTTGCATCAGTTATGATCAGATTCGCCAGTTATTTGAATTCGCTTGCTTGGGCTGGATGTTCTCCATCCATTAGCACATTAGTAACTTGGCCATCATCCCTAGTGCATGCCATTATCTTGCTCTTCTTTTTGTTTACCCTCATACCACACCTCACATTTAGTAATTCATTCATGTGATTTAGTGCCTCTTCCATGCCTTTTTCATTCTGTTACCAATGCAAAACGTATGGTGCTGTACAACTTACTTTTGCATTGAATGCCGTGATTCTTTAATGACTTCCTCAATATAGATGTTAAATAAAACTGGTCATAATCCACATCCTTTTCTTACAACTTTCCCAATTTTTGTTTCTATTATTGAATTTCCAATTAATGCCGTTTTGTTTTTGTAAAGGTGGTAGAATATTCTTTTGTCCTTGTAGTCTATTTTCATCTTCCTTAGGATTTCAAACAGCACATTCCAGTTCACGTTATCGAAGGCTTTCTCCATACAAAATGAACAAAATTATCACTGATCTATCAATTTCCAGGGCTTTTCCGATAATTGCTTGTACACTGAGGATGGCTTCTCGTGTGCCTCTCCCTCCCTAAATCAAAATTGGTCATCTGAAATATTATCGTCTATTTGGTGGTAGATAATTCAAGTTAAGATTTTAGAGGCCTGGATGAGTAGGCTTAACGTTCGATGATTTTCGCACATCTTTTCTCTGGGCATTTTTTTTTGTGGAATGGGAATAAGAATCGTTTGGTCAAAATCCTTTGGTATTTCTCCTGTTGTATACATTCCATACCTTACATAGATTTTTAGCTTTCTCTCCTAGGCCCTATATGGCTTCGGCAGGGATTCCATCTGGTCCTGAAGCTTCTTCGTGTTTTAATTCTTTGTGAGCCTTATCAAATTCTTCTCTGAGTATTGGTGGTCCACATTCATCAACTTTCACGTGGTCCTCGCTTCCAAAGACATCTGCATTTAGAATTCCCTCGTCGAGCTCTACTGTATATTCCTTCCATCGTAACGCGACTTCATCTTCGCCTCGCCAGTCTTGCTCCTTATGATGTTCAGCATTTTCTTTCTTTTTCCAAATTGTTCCGTGTCTCGGCGTATGCTCTCGTGCTGTTACCTTTCGCCATGTGTTCATTTATGCTTTCACTCTTCTTTCCCTACCACCCTTCTATGACTCTTCCTCTTGCTTTGCACTTCCTACGTCCATCCATTAAATAGAGTAGGCTATCACTTCAGAGATCCATGGTTTGTTAACTTTGTTTTCCTGTCTTCCAAAGCTAGGATCAGCCGATTTTGTTACTTCCTTTTTTCTATTTTTCCATCTATGCTGTATATTTCCAAACATTTTCTTGAAGTCAATTGTTTCATTAGTTTCTTCGCTGAACTTATTTAAAGTTTGCTCGTGTGTTTTTGCCTATACGACGTTCCATCTCTTATAGGGGTGTTTTATAACCTTTTCTTCTTAATGGTAGTTGGCTCTTCATTAACACCAGATTATGGTCTGAGCAGAAAACATCTACGCCGGGATAGCTCTCACATGGTTTAGCTTGGTTATAATAGCGGTCTTCTATCATTATATAATCGAAAATAAGTACAAAGCTTTCTGAGTGGTTTTCTCAACACCATCCATTCCCTAAAAACTATCATTATAGGAATCGCCGGAGGTGAGGAAGTGAAATGCCTCTTATCTGAGCAGATTGGAAAAGCAGAGATTACAAGCATCGTTCGCTACAACTTCGAACAGTGACATTTGAAAGCAAGAACACTGGTGTCACCCGTGCATGTATCACTAATAGCCTTACTATGAACATTGGAAACCACAAATTGATGGTAGATCACCTTGTGCTGTTCCACAGATTGTGCATTGCCAAACAATCCGAAGACGATTTGAAGTTGGAACACACTCCTTGCTCAATGTTAGTATTCTAATAAGAGGGCATGGGTAAGAAGAAAAAATATTCTATTATAAATCATTCGCACTACTCAAAAAGAGGAAATCCTTATGGGGGTGCAACTTAGTTGCGGTTGGCAAATTAGTATGGCTTTGGATCAATTACGGACAGCTACATAAAATATTTGAGAAACCATTATGGTTTGAATGTGGCTGTTAGTTATCTTCGATTGTTATCCTTCTGGAGATTCTGAGTATTGTTAATTATATTAATGAATTGCCGAAGCAGTGGATGATTCACTCAGAAATGGCTACTGTATTACTGGAAAACCCCTAAACACTATATTGTTTGCAGATCAGACGATATTTAGAGATCCCTTTTAAAACTATCCCTTATTTCAAGACAATATGATTTAATTATTTCAACAACAAAAAAGACTAAAGTCATGGCATTTAAAGGCACTGAACCAGTTACGGCAAAAAATATTAACGATAACACCACAATTGAACAAGTCTCTTTATTTAATTACCTTGGATGTTGGATCTCTTTTTAGACCAATAGGTGCATAAGCAAAATTACATAAATTTCAAAAAATGGTTGGTACGATCAAAAGGAGGTTGGTAAAGAAGGTGAGAACAGGAACAGTTCTCAAATTCTATAAAACATTGGCTATCCCAATCCTAATAAATGGCTCGGCTTCTCAGTGAGCGAAAAGAACAGGATGCAGGCTGCGTAGATGCGTTTGATGTAACTTCTGGCTGGCTCTACACTGTTAGACCAACAGTATAGTACAGATATCCGACAACAACTTTTGCGCCTAACGTTATTAACAACATTGAAAATTACAGAACATCTTGTTACCAACATTTATTAAGAATGGAAAGTCCTCAGCTTCCTGCAAAAATCTACTTTTGCCAAGCAAGAGGTAAACCAAAGAATAGATTGGTGAACCATATAAATCTGGAGACGGATCAGACCTGGTGGGCTAAACGTGCAGCCTGTGATGATGGTTATCCTTCTGATGTTCAACAAACGAATTCGTCACGCTACCAGTTCATCTCCTGGCATCATATTTGATGGAACAATCTGTTTGCAAAGTACACATGATACTTTTCATGCCAATGACAATATCAAGAAGCACTTCATTGAACTTCTCAAGGAGGTGCTGGAAAAAGCTAATGCAAAAGTGAGACAGGCAGCTGAAGACACTACAATTTCCGTAGCCCCTCATTATGATGATGTGATTGCCACTGGTGCTCTTACTTCTCGCCAAATTGGCAACAGTCACCAAAAATGTGTACCTCCTAAAGTGCGGATGTTTTCTACTCGGTTGACACTTTTCGCTACAGATATAAAACATTATTTTATTCCTGATTGCATATATTGGATGTGATACATCATCTGTACTTCTGCCATGGGAAACACGGAATTTTACTCACTACTATCTAAGCATCTCCAAGAAAAGGTAAAATTATTCCCTAACCCTCGTGCTTCAACTGAAGAACTTGCAGAGGTAGGAGAAAATTTCCTGGTTGACTTTTGTGGTGGCGCTCCTGCGTTACAAAATCTGTACAGCAATCTTCTTATCCCAGCATGCTATCATGCCATTTTGCATCCAAGAGACAGTCTTCCCTCTAACCCTTACTAACTGTATTTTCCACGTAATGATTGATGAATCACGATTATTGTTTCCCTGCAATGAAATGAATACTGTTGTGCCACAGCTGGTATAGACAGAAATTACTATAATAAATTATCAATTCGTAAAACAGACGCATTTATTAGGAGGTACCGAACCGATTTAGTAAAACCTGCTGTGGCATACAATTTGAACTTTTAGCTCAAACGTTCTCGCCACAAGTTCCTTTGAGACATTAAAAGCCCGCAATTTTTCAGAACATTAAATACACTCTGGGGATGTTGAGGGGAAAAAATATTGACTATTTCAATGTTTCAGCTATCTTGGCTAAAATATCAATGAACTCGATAATTTAAGGAATTTAGCTATGTGTCATTTGGTAACTATATGTTTGCAGGATCTGGAATTCCAGAGATGAAAACCATTCTGCGTGGAGTTGCCCTGAAGGAGTACTTGACATTCCGCACGCTGGTGGCCAAGGTGATAGGACTAACAGCCACGCTGGGGAGTGGCATGCCACTCGGCAAGGAGGTGAGCTAGCTTATTAAGTTCCTGTCCAGTGAACGCGAACCACATGTGCAAAAGGTTACGCAGACGGAGGATGTTGCTCACGTGTGGCTGACCTGCACGGTTCTAACTGGCTGCTTCTCCGCTGAGGCGTAGCGGAGTGATGAGGAAGAACAAGAAGTAGTGTGCAGGTAGCTGGAAGAGCTTTGCATGCGAGCAAGCCGGCCCTGCATTATCGGGTGAATTTCCGTCCTGCCTACCACCGAAAAAGTATTCGCAAAGTCACTCAGAGAGTGAGCACAATCGTTGGAAGTGTTTGGCCAAGTCTCAACGGTGTGTTTATAGTGGTGTCAGAGATTACAAGTAGACAATGCCGAGTGTTCAAACATAAATGCTGATTCCCGCCAGTGGATTTCAAAATGCTGACGTCAGTTCTAGTCAGTAAGCTTCGTGGGCTGCACTATCCCGGTATTGGACGACACATTGGGGAGAGATGCAGCTAATCACATTCAGTGCACTGTATCAACTCGACCTTCCCTTTCATTCACTCTTTCACTTGCGAGGAGCAGGAGTTTGCCCACGTGCAGTTCATGCGAGGAGAGGATTGATCAAAAAGGTTCTAGCCTCGGGATATGCGGAGCCTATCTTACGTCATCAAATTTGTTAATCTTGGATTCACTAGTAACCAGTACCTTTTTTCTTTCGTACACGGTGGCGCGCCGTATTGGCACCCTTTAAGGTTCAACAATATTGGTTGTGAGAATATTAATAGCAAATTCGCCGATGCGAACAGTCAAACCATTAGAGAATACCCGAATCTCTTTATATAGAGGGCGGGGGGAGGAAGCACTGCGTAGGAGCTATTTTACAAAAGCACTGAAAAATGAATATAGCGGCACGGTACCTTATTATTAACGAATTTAATTGACTCACTTTAATGTAAGTACTCCTAAGAATAGGTATTCTTCTTTGACCGTTTAAAGATCCATCAAGGTATTAAGAAACCATCAATACAATCCTTGATGCGGACATGGCATGTTGGTGGCAAGTGTACGTAACCAGCAGTGTTACTGGATTTCGCTTGCCTAGACTAACATTCCCTAAGTACAAAGTCCACAGCAATTGAGAATCGTGCGGAAGTTTAATTTGTTTCGTTACATCATTTGTTACCGCCCATAGATATAGGCAATTAGGCATCACTTGCATGTTGACCATCTGCAGTTTGGTAAAATCCACAACTCGACATCCCCCACCCATTCCTGCCCCGTACAAGCAAATGCCGCATAGCATAATTTAATATTATGCTGCGAGAAATATTGAAGCAAAATAAACAAAATTTTCGTATCAGCATAAATTAAATTAAATTAAATTAAATTAAAATATTTGACCAGAAATTTCTCAAATCAGCGTTTAGACGCCAAATTACACGCGTTTCGTTGAGTTATGCTCCTGGTAGTGACGCTTGTAAATCAGTAACTACGCATTTTAATACCGTATAATTGTACACTTAGTCACCTTCACGCATCCTATCATTAAGAATGAACACCTGCCCCCTTATGATCTAGTTTTATGCAACACGCCGAGTTTATTACAATTCTGAAATGCATCGGTCCCTTTCCCTAATCTGGGGTAACATAACGAGATGTGTGGTTCCGGGCTAGAAGGCAGCAGGAATCATGAGCACCACTATTAATTCATAAGATAGGTATCCGAATAGACCTGAAAAACGAGCAGACACAAAGAACTCGTACTTTACTACAGATGGTGCCGAGAACTAAGAAGCCGTATTGTATATGCTGGAAACGACCCGCCGCATGCTGAAATAAGCCTCGCAATACTACACCTGGGAGGAGCGCGGCTGGACAGGGCTCGAGGGTACGGATTTCAAATCCTACGGGAGCAATTCGTTTTACTGCCTGTTGCCTGGGATGTGGCAAGGTTGCATACTTAATTATTTTTACAAGTTGATTTCGTGTATGTAGTCCTAGAATGGGCCCAAGGTATCATGGCATAGAATATGCAGCTGGGTTGGACTGGGATATTATGGCCTGTGGCTAGGAAACGTGTGATAGGAGTTTAGTTATCTAGTTTGTTTAACGCAGCACCTGCTCGAACTGATGACCTCCATAGTCGATACAGAGCTGCGTGTGATGTTGTACGGACCGTCTGGCAAGTTGCAACATGTTGGCCGCAATAGATTTACATCCCTCGGTTTTAAACTGTCTCTAAGGTGACCAGGATTGGCTGGCTCCTGTAGGCCTATGCCTAGGCCTATGCCTGCACCAGTTGTTTTACATGGCAACACAGTAATAAACAAGATGTTCAGCAAAGAACATATAGCCTACTTTCGCCTATATGCATAGTTATAGTTATAACTCTTTGTCCTTTTCAAGGAGTATAGTTGAATGTTGGTTGTAGTAGCTTATTGAAATACAACGTGCTATACGGATATTATACTTTGATTAATTGAATCCTCACCTGAATTATACACACACACATACACACACACACACACACACACACACACACACACTAATACAGCCATCACAATAACACAGGTTATCAGACAAAATTCAACACTCACCTAAGTACACGGGGCTAATTGACCATGATGTCCATGCATCTCAAACGACACAACAACAACAACTTCCTACCCAAATCCTTCCTCGTATAAAAGTACGCACACAAGTAAGCCTACAGACATCACAGTGACACATGTTATCAGACAACTTCTACACACACCGAAGTACACGGCGCTACAAGACCATGATGCCACAAAACCCCTAAAGAATCAACAACAACAACAACAACAACAACAACAACAATAGACTCTACCACGGATCAAGGACAACGAATTTTAATCGCTGTAGTCGAGTGTTGAAGTATGTGGTGTTATAAGTATATATATACACGGTATATATACCAGGTGAGTCAGCCGCCCCTTATTTTTTTAATTTTCGGCCACACTTCCAACGTCTCATGCCAACATGGTCGACAGTTCCCCGTCTGGAGCCAAGCCACAATGACCCTAAACGACTTTACAAGATTTATGACGACATGGAAGCAAGACCTTTACAAACACATGTGTGCGACAAATGATAATTCAAAGCATCAAACTGGCATACGGGCATATGCAAAGAACATGCCGATTATACGGTTTCAGTTGGATACGAAATTAACGCTAGGTACGGTGGCTCACCGATAAAAAAAAATTGAATGAACCTTCGAAGCGGAAAGCAGTATCACATCGCATACGCTTTCAGGCAAGCTGAAGGGACGAGTAGCTGTGGAGCAATGGTCTAAGTGCGTAGAAGATAATCGTCCTGTTTATGAGAGGTGGGTTTGATTCCCACCACCGCTGGATATTTTTGTGCTCATTTTTAACTTTGGGGATCAAATACAAGATGATGATGATGATGATGATTGTTGTTACAAGGGTTCTAACATCTAGGTTATCGGCCCCTAATGGTTTGGGTGTTAATGAAAAATGAAAAGTACCTATAATTAAATCTAACTACAAACTTTCACTATCGTTTTACCCTCCAGGGTTATCTTTTCCCACGGACTAAGCGAGGGATCCCACCTCTACCGCCACTGAGGGCAGTGTCCTGGAGCTTGAGACTCTGAGTTGGGGATACAACTGGGGTGTTTGACCAGGCACTACGTCCAGGCGGCCTCAACTGCAAAGCGAACAGGGACCTGATGAAGGGATGGGAAGAGTGGGAGGGTTAAGTAAGGAAGTGGGAAGGAGGCGGCCGTGGCCTTACGGAAATTACCATCCTGGCATTTGCCCGAAGACAAAGTGGGAAACCACGGAAAACCACTTCGAGGATGGCTGAGGTGGAAATCAAACCCTCGCTACTCATTTGGACCACCCGAGGCTGAGTAGACCCCGTACCAGTCCTCATGCAACTTTTCAAATTTCGTGGCAGAACCGGAAATCGATCCGCGGACCTCCGGGGTGACAGCTAATCAAGCTGATCACTACCCAACGGAGGCGACTGCTACAAATTAACTACTGACTTACACATGCCGTTTATACGATTTCAGTTGGATACGAAATTAACGCTGAGTGCGGTAGCATACTGATAAAAACCGTGAATGAATCTTCGAAGCGGAAAGCAATACTTACTTACTTAATTCCTGCCGCTCCATCCGGAGCATAGGGCCTTGGCGAAATTTCTCCACGCAGTACGGTTCCTGGCCATTCTCTTCACTTGACTCCAGTTCTTGTCCACCTCTGCAATTTCATTTTCGATCGTCCTCTTCCAGGTCTTCTTAGGTCGACCTCGCTTCCTGGCGCCTTGAGGATTCCAGTCTAGCGCCGCCCTCTCAATAGCTCCGTCCGGCTTCCTTAGTGTGTGACCAATCCAGCGCCATTTCCTCTCCTTGATCTGGATGCTAATCGGTTGTTGATTGGTGATGGTCCAAAGATCTTCATTTGAGATTATGTCTGGCCACCTCACATTCATGATGCACGCAGTCATCTGTTAATGAACACCTGTAGCTGGTTGTTGATCGGTTTTGTGACTTTCCATGTTTCACAGCCGTAGAGAAGAATCGGCTTTACGTTGCTATTGAAAAGGCGGAGCTTGGTCTTCCTGGAAATGTTTCTATTTCTCCAGATGGGGTAGAGCTTGGACAAAGGAACCATTTGCCTTCCTGATACGGCTTCGAACATCTTCCTCTGCTCCCCCATCATTTGTGACTATACTTCCAAGGTAGAGGAAGGACTCAACTCGCTCAATGTCCTTTCCGTTGACTGTCAAACTAGTCGTGATGTCAGAATTTATCCTCATCTCTTTGGTCTTGTTGGTGTTGATCGTCAGTCCTGCACGTTCTGCTTCTCTCTGCAACCTCCCCAGCTTATCTTCTATGTCTCGGTACCGTTGTGCCATAAGACAAATGTCGTCTGTGTAATCCAGATCCTCAAGCCTGTCATTTATACCCCATTGAATACCCCTCTTCCGTCCTCCCATTGCCTTCTTCATCACACTATCCAGGACCAACAGGAACAGTGTGGGGGAATGGACACACCCCTGTCTCACTCCGGAACTGACCTTTATCTTTTCTGTTAATTTGCCTTCGTGAAGAACCTGGCACTCATACCCTTCGTACATCTCTTCTATGATTCTGATGATCTTTGTTGGAATTTTACATTCCTCGAGGGTCTTCCACATGATTCTTTGATTTACGGAGTCGAAAGCCTTCTTGAAGTCAACAAATGTGAGGTAAAGGGTATTCCGCCACTCCACACTCTGCTCCAGGATGATTCGGAGGGTGTTGATGAGATCCACACAGCTGCGATGTTGTCGAGATCCAGCCTGTTCCTTCCGAAGCCTTTTTTCTACGCAGTCTTTTATACGATTCAGGATGACTCTCGCCAGCACTTTGCTTGGAATGGACAGCAAGGTGATACCCCTCCAGTTGTTACAGTTTGTGGTGTCCCCTTTCTTCGGCAACTTTACTATCAACCCCTTCTTCCAGTCGGTTGGTATTTTCTCCTCCTTCCAGATCTTCTCCAACAGCGGGTGCAACAGATCGATCGTAATATCCAGGTCTGCTTTCAGTACTTCCGCTGGGATATTATCCAGACCTGGTGCCTTCCCGCATTTCATCTGCTTCAACGCTGAACGTATTTCGCCCCGAGTTGGGGAGTCGAGGCTGATGCTTGGGTCACTTTCTGCTTCCTCTTCATCTTCTCCTCGCTGCTTACTTTCTGGTCCTCTATCTCTATCAAGAACCTCCGCAAAGTGTTCTCTCCATCTTGTCAGCTGCTGTTCACACGTCGTGAGGATCTCGCCCGTCTTGCTCTTCACAGGCCTAGTTTTATTAAAACCTTTCTTCGAAAGCATCTTTGTGATGCCATAGAGCTCCTTAACGTCCCCCCTTCTTGCCGCTTCTTCTGCTTTCTCCGCCTGCTCATCAATCCACCTCCTATGATCCTTCCGTACACTCCTCTTTACCTCCCTGTTTGCTGTTGAATACTTTGCTTGTGTGAGAGCCTTCTGCTGCCTAGTCTTGCAGGTGTTGAGCTTGGCCTTAATCTCCTTCCTGTAATTTATCTTGTCCCAGGTCTGATCGGATATCCATTCTTTCCGCAGGTAGTTCTTGTACCCGAGCTGCATCTCACTGGTTTCGACGAAGATATTCTTTACCTCGCTCCACACAGTCTCCACGTCCTTCTCTGTCTCGGAGTACAACACCTGGAATTTATTTCTGAGCTCCAGTTTAAATTGGTCCAATCTCTGCTGGTTCTTAAGCTTGCCCACATCAAACTTGTTGTGCCGAGTGTTAAACTTTCGGCGGACTGCGACGATCTTCATGCGGAAGTTGGCAACCACAAGATGATGGTCACTACCAACGTCCGCTCCTCTCTTGTTCCTAACATCTTCCGAGCTTCTTCTGAATCTCCTGCTCACCGCGATGTGATCAATTTGATTTTCTGTGACTTGATCAGGAGACATCCAGGTGACCTTGTGGCACCGCCTATGAGGAAATACCGTGCCACCCATCACCAAATCCTGACTGGCGCAATATTCCGTAAATTTCTCCCCATTGTCATTCATCTCACCAAGGCCATGTTTACCCATGATCTGCTCCAACCCCTCATTGTTTGAGCCCACCTTCGCGTTGAAGTCTCCCATAACAATGAGAATGTCCTTCTTACTTGTTTGTCTTGTGACATCTCGCAGCATTTGGTAGAATTCTTCCTTCTTCTCTGGCTCCGATTGTTCTGTAGGCGCATAGCATTGGATGATGATCACATTCCTGATCTTTGTCTTGAACCTAGCAAACATGAGCCTACTAGAAATTGGCTTCAACTCCATAAGGCTTCTCTTTGCATTTCTGTTGAGCAGCAACCCCACTCCATCCCTGTGTTCTTCATCATCGCCCCCAGAATAGAGAAATGTAATTCCATCTGTTGTCTGTATTTCACCAAATCCTGGCCACCTCACTTCACTCAATCCTAGTATATCCAGCCCATAGTTCTTCATCTCCCGTGTCACTTGTTTCAGTCTGGTTTTCTCCATCAAGGTCCTCACATTCCAGAAACCGATTTTCGTAGTCCTCTTCATGCCAAAAGTCGTCATCAGGTTATCCGTCCGGTTTTGTAATTTCGCTTCAGTTTCCGTGATCAGTTTATTTAAGAGGAGCGAGTGATTAACCCACTGCCTCCGAGTGCCTTGGAGGGGCTGCCACCTTAAGCCTGAGGCACCAGGCTGATTTTCTGTCAGGGTTTCTTCCCTTAGCCTTTGAAGAACCAACTCCAAACTACAAGGCAGCAGTTGTTTCACCAGAGCCCCGTTAGCCGTAATTTCTTCAGGGTTCCTGTAGGGCCTTCACAGCTACCGTAGCGGTCTTGAGGCACACAAAGTCCCCACTGTACTTCACCCCTACAGGCAATCCCCTACTTAATTACGTTGCCCATCTCCCACGACGAGGACGAGGGGTTGGATTTGTGGGAGACGGAAAGCAATAGGCTACCACAAAGTACATGCCGATTATACGGTTTCAGTTGTATACGAAATTAACGCTGGGTACGGTGGCATACAGATAAAGAACGTGAATGAACCTTCGAAGTGGAAAGCAGTATCACATCTCTTGCACTTTCAGGCAAGGTGATGGGACGAGTAGTCGTGGAGCAATGGTCCAAGTGCGTAGAAGGTAGCGGATCTGTTTTTGGGAGGTGGGTTCGAATCCCACCACCGCTAAATATTTTTATGCACATTTTGAGCTTTGGATATCAAATACAAGATGATGATGATGGTGATAATTGTTGTTCTAAGGGACCTAACCTCTAGGTTATCAGCCCGTAATGGATTGGGTGTTCATGGAAAATGAACGCGAAAATTTAAGTAAATCTAACTACAAACATACACAATTGGAAAATTAAAGGAAAACAAATGAAGAGTAAGGGAAATAAAAGAAAGGGGGGAAATGCCCTCAATCCTCGAAGAATGAAGATTGAGGGACTTTGAAAGAAGGAGAGCCATGAATGGCAGGGAGGAAAGGGAAAGAGGAGAGGGCGCGCCCCAAAAAACTGCAATGGAAAAAGGCGAAAAACGGGACCCAGCTCAGGAATCCCTAGGGATCGATAACTCTCGAACTCACCAGCTGTGATCCCTTAAGGGTCTAGCATTATCCAAGATGCACAAGAACTGGTGGGGATACACACACCCTGCCTCCTTGAAGGCCTTGAGCAGAAGGCAGGATGTACCCGAACGAAAACCCCTCGAAGAATGAGGGATCAGGAAAAATGAGAGAAGATCCAATTAAAGCGGAAAATGAGAAACTCCATAGGCATCGGATACCCTAATACCGCCGTGGTCGGAAGAGAACAAGAGTTGACCAAGAGAGGTCGACAGGAAAGAAGACGGCGAGAAGCCCGGCACAAGCAAGTCGAAGCAATGTCAGACTCAGCTGGGGTCACGTGGTCGCCAACCCACATCCCACCAGATGTGAACCCCTGGGGGATCAAATACAAGAACATGCCGTTGAAATAACCAGTGCTTCTAGGCTGCACACTGTGTCAAGCCAGTACACATTAAACCCTAAATAAACACCGCATGATATTAGTCAAATGTGGCACGAATGCCCTTGTATATTATTCCCAAAGCGTAAAATGTGCATAAAAATATTTAGCGGTGGTGAGATTTGAACCCAGCTCCCAAAAACTGGACGATTATCTTCTACGCACTTAGAAAATTGATCCACGGCTACTTGCTCCTTCAGCTTGCCTGAAAGCGTATGTGATGTGATACTGCTTTCCGCTTCGAAGGTTCATTCACGTTTTTTTTATCAGTAAGCCACCGTACCTAGCGTCAATTTCGGATCCAACTGAAACCGTATAATCGGAATGTTCTTTGTACATGCCCGTATGACAGTTTGGTGCTTTGAATTATCACTTGACGCACACAAGTTTTTGCAAAGGTCTTGCTTCCATGTCGTCATAAATCCTGTAAAGTCGTTTAGGGTCATTGTGGATTGGCTGTAGACGGGGAACTGTCGACCATGTTGGCATCAGACGTTGAAGTGTGGCCGAAAACTAAAAAAATAAGGGGCGGCTGACTCACCTGATATATATATATATATGTATGTATAATTATATATAATATTTTGGATTGCAAATACACATTATGTATGCTTAACATTATAACGTGTGAGTAGCTATAAATCAATAAATAAACAATATACGAGGTAAAAAAAATTGAACCTGCTGGGATTTGATCCACGAACCTCCAAACTATGAACCCAGGTCACTACCAGTACGCCACACATGCCCTACACTAACACGTGGTTAACAACTCCACAATATGTTGTCGTGCAATAAACAATTTCTTTAGCGTTTTCTGCCGTTTCTATAAACCATTTGATACTAAATATGTATTATTTTCTCCAGTACATTCCTAAAAGGATATAAATTTATGAAGTTACGGATATTTATATGGATTTACGAGCAAACAATAGCAGCCATTTAACCCAACGGGACGGCACGGACAAGCATGATATGGCACGGTCAGCCTGAACTGTTCGTCACTACTGTGGTTACATTTTCTATTTTAACTGCTAATATCCTACCGGTCACCCCCTTGAGGACAGTTGAAACCTTCCTATGTACGATGATCGTATTTGGTAAGGCCAGGCCTTGTTGAATCGTAAGTTACGGTTTGGCTATAATACTTGCATGATTCATACATCCACCATCTTGGAACTACTTGGCTGATGAACTTGTAGTTTGGGCAAAAGACGCTTCTCGCATTAAGGTATATTGTTGCAAAATTTGGTAGAGATCGGATGATTAGGTTAGTCTCAATTCGATTTAAGCTCAGAACATTTGGGTGGGCGCCATTTCTTCTTTGTTATGATAGCGGTGATATACAACATGATACTGACTTGTCCCTTACTACTGCTACCTCTGTACCAAAGGTGGTTCGATTTGGTTCCATTGTGTTTGAATTAATAGGGGGGGGGGGGGTATCGATTTGCACACATACACGGCCACTATCTGCAAACTATTGGGCTGATGACCTTGTAGTTTGGTCAAAGGACGCTTTTCACAAGAAGGAATGTTGTTGCAAAATTTGGTAGAGATCAGATGATTAGGTTAGTCGTAATTTGATTTAAGCTTTGAACATGTGGGTGGCCGCCATAACGTTTCCGTAAAGATGGTGGCGATATAAAACATGACACTGAGGTCCCCTTTGCTAGTGTTACCTCTGTTCCAAATTTCGTTCAATACGGTTTCACCATGTTTGAATTGATAGGTGGGGACAGACATGCCAAATCACACATACATACACACACTCGCATGCAGACAGGCACACAATTTTTGGTCCTGTGTAGAACTCATAAGTCTACTTTCATTTTTTGCAAAAATCGAAAGTAGCCTAAAACAGAGGCGTAAGATCGGGAGACTGGCGGGCCGGTGGACTTGTCCTCCCCTTTCTATGCATTTATCATCATGCGTCGCGTGGCGATGGTACCTGGTGACCACCGCCGCCGTTTTTGGAGCCCCGTAATGTTGAAATCACATCCTGCAGCGGTCCAGGAGTGGCGCATATTCTAACAACGGTGGGAGTTCACCGTGGAGTAACCGCAGATATCCCTCAAAGTAATGGGGGAGCAATTCCACACCAGACATTCAGGTCCCACTGCACCTGAGAAACTGCCTGTCGTGCCTAATTGGGATCATCCTCACTCCAGTAGTGCAAATTGTGGCGATTAACGGTTCCATTGTACAGGAACTGAAACTCGTCCGTAAATAAGATGTTACTAATAAGGCAGGATCTCTGTCCACATGCTGTTGGGTCCATCGACAGAATGCCACCCGGAGGAGTTCGAAATCATGATCGTGGAGCTCCAGGTGTAAGTGGTGATGGTAAGGGTGAAACCGATAGCTGTGCAACATCCACGTAACAGATGTTCGACTAGTGATCGTTTCCTGTGCATTGGCCCGTGTGCTAGTGAGAGGGTTATGCCAGATAACGTCCAACTCAATCTCTTCATTGTGAGTAGAAGTCGCAGGATGATCTCGAAAAGGTCGTGTCCTGCCCACGTATTCCCACCCTTCGAAATGTTATGCCTGTCTATCAGGATAGCGTTCTTGATACAGGCATTGTGCCTGATATGCATTCTGTCTAGTTCATCCATATCCACATACTCGTTACTGGAATACAGCACGAGGTAGTGAATACGTTTCGTGCTGTGTTGTGTTGTGTTGTGACCTGCCTAGAAAGAGGGGAGCTCGTGAAACTACAGGTAGACCTATCTACTGTACCTACCGTCGCGTGTTATCGTTCCATTGGGAAATATTTTACCCTATCTGTGTCCTACGAAGCTTTGAACACGCACGTCGTTGTTAACTGGAATGTTGGTTGGCTGTGTCCTGGCCACAGACATCACCACATCAATCGTCCAACCCAGCTCCATGCCCTATGTAATGAAACAAAGGCCCATTTCATAGAGAAATAAACTAATCAATCCGTGGAAACTATCAAGTATGAAAAATGCCACATTCCAGGGAACTGTCGGAAAAAAAACTCGCGCAAGATATGAACCTCCATATCGTCGAGCCCTGTCCACTATCTCCGACCACGCCCCTGCCATGTGCACTATTGTTAGGCTTGGTTTACAGCGGGCAGTTCCTAGCTTATACAATACCATACATGTTCCTGATCTCTTTCTGCAACTCTTGTTGTAACGTACGTGTTCGTGTATCTGTGCTCGTTGTACGGGCTTATTCGGGGCAGCCATAATGAATAAATGCTGACGCTCAGGTTTCCTGCTGTCTTCTAGCCTGTAGGTGTAACTACACATCTCGTTATAGTACCCAGAATTAGGAAAAGGAACCGATGTTTTTCAGAAATCTAATAAACGCAGAATATTTGAGTTTATCGTCTTTCCTCCTGTTTGCTACTCTAAGACATGATGCAATGGTAATGGGTAATACCAAGTTTCACAGCGCTTGGATGAAAAGTCGCAAGAAAAATATTAAATTTAAATATATAAATTTCACGTTGCCACCATGTTGGTTTTGTGCTCACCAGGTTATTGAATGATCCATAGCTGAACCTGTTAACCCTTTATAGGGCAAAAGACCGGGGATATAAACATAATTATTTTCTTTGCTCATTTTTAATTTGGAGTGATGGAGGAGTAGGAATATAAAACTGTTTTATAGGTGTGGATTCTATTTTATGATATATGGGGTGGAAAATTATTATTCACGGGCCATTCCCGACAGTATGTTTTCTTATATGGGCAATGGGGTAATAATTCCTCACCTACAAATAATGATACTGTGCTCATCACTCAGTAATGAGGTATACTAAGCATGATATAGTATATACAAAACACTCATTACGCCCTATAATTTAAACAAGTAGTTCGTGAAGAACTTAATAGCCTATTTTCATATATCCTACTTACGTTAATTGCCTCTATCAACATACAAAATTTCAGGTGATTGCTGTAATAGATTCGTCTGCATTGAGAACAGTCTAAATATTTCGGATGGTCGCCATGTTGGATTTGTATATATGTAGGCCATATAGTTATGTATTATTACATTAAGATTATTGCATAGGTGTATTGTTCAAACTTCAATCACATGAATAGGACACAAGAAAAAAGCAAGATATTAAAATTTCGCACAGTCGCCATCGTGTGGTCATGAAAACAATTGAAATATATTAGATGTCAGGGGATTCAAATTTGTATAAGCATTTACCGTACCAAGTTTCATCTTGCTTGGATGGGTAAATCGCGAGAAACGTCTATTTAAATATTTAAATTTCTCATCGCCGCCATGTTTAATTTGAGCTCACCAGGTTATCGAAAGTTCCATACGTGAACTTATGTTAATAGCCGTTATCAACATACAACATTTCAGTTTCATTGCTGTCATAGAATAATAGATATTGTGAACCGTCTAAATATTTCGGATGGTCGCTATGTTGGATTGTTATATACGTAGGCCATAGAATTATATACTATTAGATGACTATTATTGCGTAGGTTCATTATTCAAACGTTGACTTCGATCGCATGATTAGGACATATGGAATAATAACGTAATTTTAAAATTTCGCACAGCCGCCATCTTGAGGTTATGTAAACAATTGCACTAAATTAGATGGCAGTGCATTACAACGTGTATAGATATATGCTGTGCTATGTTTCACTGCGCTCGGATGGTTAAATCGCGGGGAAAGTCTATTTAAATGTTTCAAATTGCTTGGTCGCCAGGTTCATTTTGTACTTAATAGGATTTTATAAGCTACATGGGTGAACTTCCAGTAGGGCCCTTTATCACCGTACAAAACTTCAGGGTGATATCTTTAATAGTTTCGGAG
Source organism: Meconema thalassinum (assembly GCA_946902985.2). Lineage (NCBI taxonomy): Eukaryota > Metazoa > Arthropoda > Insecta > Orthoptera > Tettigoniidae > Meconema > Meconema thalassinum. The sequence continues at coordinate 878,260,219 of OX336389.2, read as the reverse complement.
ATATAGAATGCCGATGAAATATTTCGCACAGCCGCCATGTTAGATTGGTGAGACGTAATAAAATGTTAAGGGCATGACCTTACTGAGTTTCATTGAAATCGCTCCAGCCGTTTGGATTTTATTAGGGGGACACACACACATACGCACCCCCACACACGGACAAAAGGTGATCCCATAAGCCTATTTTTTTCATAAATGGAAATAGGCTAAACAAATGGAGTCTGAATCATCACTTGGTACTCTACTTCATTTAACCAGGCTCTACCTTTTCTGTCCATAATCACACTAAAGTGAAAATCAAAATAAATATCATCCTTAAAATCATCACCTTTTGTACTCAATTTAGCTTTTGTACTCAATTAAGAAGCTAATTCTTCTGAGAAACACTGTTAAAAGTTATAAAAAATGTTTGAAATATACTTCAATAATTTAAAAATGGAATTATTAAACACAGAAAAAATTATGAAAAAATATTCTATACTATGGTAAACACCTAAACAGGATTGTTATTTTCTTTCTAGCTGAAATATATTTACGCAGTGACCAAAACCAATATAAACATTATATTTCAAGTATAAACCAACCTTTCCAATTCTCCTATCTTCAGTAAAGGCACCTTCTTCTGTAAAACAATGCATTACATTCACTCATCACAATGGAACTGTCGAGCACGTTCTCTGAGGAGAACCCTGGGATATACGCTTCCCACCTATGGTTTTAGATGGCAGTATACGTCAAATTAATGGGTTTTCAATGTCTCAGTGTAGGTAGTTTTGTGGAGCATGTGGAGCTGCTTGAACTGAAATGAGTGAGAGTGTTCTCTCTCTAACACCCTTCTATGCAGACATGGTGGGAGGATATTATCCCAAAGACCTATAAAGACACAAAACTTCAGTTTAATTGCTGTAATAGATTCGTAGATATTGAGAACCGTCTAAATATTTCGGATGGTCGCCATATTGGATTGTTATACGTGTAGGCCATAGATTTATGTACAATTAGATGATGATTATTGCGTAGGTTCGTTATTCGAACGTTCACTTCGATCGCATGATTAGGACACAAGAAATAAAAACTTAATTTTAAAATGTCGCACAGCCGCCATCTTGAGGTTATGTAAACAATTGAACTAAATTAGATGCCAGTGCATTACAATGTGTATAAACATTTGCTGTACCAAGTTTCACTGCGCTCGGATGGCTAAATCGCGAGAAATGTCTATTTAAATGTTTCAAATTTGCTTGGTCGCCATGTTTGTTTTGTGCTCAACTTGTTTATAAAAGTCACTTCTAGTAGTACTCTTTATCACCGTACACAATTTCAGGGGGATATCTGTTACTGTTGCGGAGATATACAGTAGAATGTCAGTGAAATATTTCGCGCGACCTCCCATGTTGAGTTGGTGAAACGTATTAAAATTTGAAATGCACGGTCGTGGCAGTAGTATGCACTTACCTAGTTTCATTGAAATCGCTTCGGCCGTTTAGATTTTATTAGGGGACACACACACACGGACAAAAGGTGATCTCATTAGCCTTTTTTTTTTTTTTTTTCATGGATAAAAATAGGCTAAACATAGGCTTATGAGATCACCTTTTGTCCGTGTGTGTGTGGTATGTGTCTGTGAACCCTCCTCTATTACGGACACCAATCCAGCATGGCGACTACGTGAAATAATTTACTGGCATTCTATGTCGCCACAACGGTTACAGATATCACCCTGATATTTATACGGTGGTAAAGGGTACCACTATACCTTCGACTATGTGACTTTCAAAAATCTCTTTAGTACAAACCAACATGGTGGCCAAGCGAATTTAAAATATTTAAATGGAATTTTCCGGTGACTTACTCATCCGAGCGCTGTGAAACTTGTCACGGTAAGCCTAGATCTTCATACAAGCCTTAATATTTTGACGACTAATGGAATGGAATTTTATGACAACTCAAAATTGCAGCTGTGCAGAATTTTTAAAATGGTAGGCTATTTCTCATATCATAATCAAGCAATGTAAATGTACAGTAGGTTGGTATAATGAACTTATAAGGTCATCAGCCAAATATTTTCAAGATGTTGGCCATGTGAATCATAACCTATGATCCAATGAATCAAAGCTCAGAGTATTTAGCATTCAGATAACTTTATACAAATACCCTCTGTTGACAACGGGATAACAACACGAGACTGTATGTTACTCGCAGCCGCTATCTTGTAATTATAATATATAAAAATAAATAACTCTCGATAATGTAACACTGCTACTGTAACAAAAATTAGTGACAAGGTAGGACCGTATATGTGGCCTTGTATGAGCAAGGCAAGAGAACCTCCTCTCCATACATTCAAGATGGCGGCTGTGCGAAATATTAGAACATTAAATCAACAACTCAGAATGAAATTAGGTAATTAGGACTAATCTTGCAAAGAGGTGAGCATTATATAAGAGCTCTCTAATGCGTTAGTTAGAAGATAATCACACTGAATATAGTGCACAGCGGCCATCTTGAAATTTCAAAATAAATTCATAATTTTCGGTATCCTAGAATCATAATAACGAAATTCAGTATTGCTACGGAACCTTACATGTCACTTTGTATGCCTGAAGCAAAAGTCGAGTAGCTCCATAGAATTAATATGGCGGCTAGGCCCACTATTTAAAGTATACAAATTAGTAACTCAGGAAATTATTGCGCAATTAGGGGTAAATCTTTGCAGAAGGCGATTATTATAAAAAGGCGTCAGTAGCATTAATGATTAATATATCACACCAATTGTAGGGCGCAATGGCCACCCTTAAATGTCATATTATAAAAAGAAATGACTTTGTGTGTTTTGAAACTATAATTACGAAAATTAGTGATAAGGTAGAAACTTGTAATGGGAATGATATGCCCAGAGAAAATAAAAGTGGCCTTAAATTTCCAAGGTGGCGGCCGGGCGTAGTATTAAAACGTAATAGTGAATCATTCAGAATGTAATCGCGCAATTGAAACGCAAGTTAGTAAGAAACAAGTACCATAAAAGGAACCTTGCTGAAATACGCCGTAAGGATAACACACTGAAAACAACGCGAGATGGCCGTCTAGAAAATATAGAATATGACAATGAATAAGACAAAACATCGAAGCTTTGTAGTAATGTAGAACATTGTAAGTTGCTCGCGATAAAGAAGTCAAAAGAACAGTGACTCCATACGTTCATGATAGCGGCTGAAAGTATTCTTAAAACTTCAATGTCTAACTCACGATATAGTAGCACAATTAACGCGAAACGCAAAGTACATTGGTATCATTTATAGCAATATGACACTAAATTTAGCGTGCAGCGGCCATCTTGAAATTATAAAATATACACCAAATAATTATATTTACACTGGTGTCCAAAATTAAAGCAAAGAACTGCTATTTCATCGTCCTGTGGCTAATTCACGATATAATCAGACATACTGTCAACAAATGTCCGACCAATCGTGTTCTGCATGGAAGATGGCATTCCTATCATCGTACAACCATGCCAACAATGACGTCAGCGCACCTGTCAAACGGCGTGGTGTTTACAGGATAGTTCCACATCAACACTCGCTGTGTGGACATGCACAGAAGGTGCAGTATGGCACAAAGAATATGCCTTTAAGATCCTCTGCGGTGGAGGGCCATAGGAAGAATGGAAGCAGGACAGTCGCAAATGATGTGGTCCGATGGATTAATATGAATCGTTGTGTTGTTTCTCGGGTGTGGCGACAGTTTGTAGAGACCGAAAATGTATCCCGAAGACCACGCGTGACATCAGAAGGAGAGGACCACTATTTGGCTAAAAGGGCACGACGGTACCGCCGTAGTACTGCACGGCAACTGGCATCTGACCTCGCAGCATCCACTGGAACAGTTGTATCGAGGCAAACCGCGTACAGAAGGCTTTGGCAGAGTGGCCTTTATTGTCGGAGACCTGCTGTGTGTGTACCCCTGACCCGTCTGCATAGAGGGGAACGTCTAGAGAGGAGTCTTCAACATACCAACTGGACGGTCGAACAGTGGGCCAATGATCTTTTCACAGATGAGTCCCGATTTGGTCTGGAGAGTGATTCTCGGCGGATTCGCAACTGGAGAGAACTTGGAACACGGTTTCGGGACCCAAACATTGTGGAAAGAGACCGATATCGAGTAGGATCCCTAATGGTGTGGGCAGGTATTATGTTGACTACTTGAATACCTCTTCAGGAATTTGTATGAATAAATTGGCAAGGTTTAACTGCTGTCAGGTATCGTGACGAGATCCTGGGACCTCATGTTCGGTTGTTGCGAGGTGCTCTGGGCCCAAACTTCGTACTGATGGATGATAATGCCCGACCTCATAGAGCACAGGTGGTGGATGTTTTCTTGGAAACGGAGGATATTGCACGCATGGTGTAGCCTGCTCGCTCCCCCGATTTGAATCCCATAGAGCATGTCTGGGACACACTAGGGAGACGAGTTGCATCACGTCAGCATCCACCAACCACTTTTCAAGACTTGCGAGCTGCTCTGCAGGAAGAATGGTCGTTATTGCCTCAACATGAGATTGATGACCTCATTCGCATCATGACCAGCCGTTGTCAGGCCTGTATTGGTGCCAGAGGTGGGTCCACCCCATACTGAGCACATTGAACAGTTGCCGGAATGCGTGTGCAAATCCATGGAGAAGACGAAGAACATGGTTGTCTACCGTTATGCATGTTGCAGTGGTTTACTTTCTGTATTCATTACATTGTTGCTACTTTACTATCACCAATCGCACCCCCGGTGCAAGACTGCCACAAGTCAAAAAGGACACTTTTTCAGGAGAAGCATATAAAGATTTTGAGCTAATAGGAAAAATATAATTACTGTATTTACATAATTAAAGTGAAAGTAACGTATTACTAACATCTAACATTGTCTAGTACTATCCAATAACATACGAAGTTATTTCATGGATTATAATTATGTGTTTTTATAAAAAAATATTAACAATTTTGATTTATGGCAGTTTTCTATACAGTGCCGTAGAATTGCTATTTATAGGATCTGAGTTGTGGCAGTTTTACAGGACACTGACTTGATCATAGGCATTTATAAGTACCACATAATTCAAAATTCATGTTTTTGACTTGTGATGCGATCTGTTTATACTGCTGTGTGGCAAAATAAACGCAACCTTGCAACATTTCCGTTTGTTGCTTTAATTTTGGACCCCAGTGTATTTTAGAGATACAAAACCTCAAATTAGCATTAATGTAGAACCATATATTGCCTTTGCATGCCAAAGGCAAAAGAACACCCTCGCCATATTTTCAAGGTGGCGGCTGAGCATACTTTTAAAACTTCAAAATGCATAACTCAGGATCCTATTGCGCAATTAACTCGAAACTTCGTAAGAGGGGATAAACAGATAACCTGCAGCTTGCATTAATCATATGATTATCACACTGCATATAGTACGTAGCCGCCATCTTGATATATAAGACATAAATATTGACAATCCACCTTTTAATACAGTTACAATCACGAAACGCAGCAATTATGTCTCACGTAAAAGGCTTTCTCTGCAGAAGGAGCAAAATAAACGATTCCATACATTCAAGATAGTGGATGGGTGTACTTTCTAATATTTCAATCAATTCCTCTGGATAATAAAGCGAAATTACAATGACACTTAGTAAACGGGAAGTCTTATATATGATAAAACACTTAACGTTCATCACAAGAACATTCAATTATACTCCTTGATAAGGACAAACGGTACCCATACATTTAGGTGAAAGTAGGCTATATGTTCTTTACTGAACATCTTATTAAAAATTATAATACTATCGTCCATAATTTACGATAACTACGTAATAAAATTTAGGGCAGATGACCTTGATATTGTCCCTTAAAACAACTATAATCACCACCACACTAGCAAAATTACGCAACAGAATTGTCCCTTAAAACAACTATATTCACCACCACACTAGCAAAATTACGCAACAGAATACTTAACTCCTGTTATCGGATTAATTATGACCATTCACCCTAGAGATCGCATTTATCTGTAACGAGCCACAGGAATTCATTTTAAGGAAATTCATATAGGCCTACAATACATCTCTGTCTACCCCTTATCCTTCCCGTTTCGAACGGGGTCAGGGATGAGATGCGATGAAATTCTATGTGGCGAATGGTTTTTACGGCCCGATACCCTTCCTAACACCAACCTCATAAGAGGAGTAAATGAGATATGAAGATGAATGAAACTGGGCAAGGATGTGGAAGGAAGCAGCAGTGGCCTGTTAGAAGGTACCATCCCAGCATTTGCCTGGAGTTGAAAATGGGGAAGCCATGGAAACCCATTTCAAGGACGGCCGACAGTGGGGCTCGAACCCACGTGTACAGAGTTCGCAGAGAGCTTGGCCCCATGGCCTAGAGCTGCGCTTTAGCGAGGGTAGTTACTGCTGTCGGTAAATACAAGGCATTTCTAATGTATGAAAAGTAAGCTAGATATTACTGTGCCAGATGATTATTTATCTCGGTTTATCTCGCAATTTATTTGAGTAGTTATCACACAACTGGTTCAATAACGCGCACACGCCATCTATAATACATGCATTTAAATATGGACTTGCATACGTCGTTCATCGTACTACAGTATCTAATTTTATCAACTTCCATCTTAAAGGATAACACGAGCAATATCTACTATAGTTGGTACGTGCATGGGAGAGCACTTACACATTTTTTTTTCCAAAGGCTGAGTGGCAAATGCCGATTTTTGAAGGGCTTGGGTTCTATTGGCCGTACTAACACGGGGTCAAGTGTTTTAGATAGCCCTTGGGCCAGCAACCATTTGTATACCCATCGAAACAATCGGATTACTGTAGCTATCTTACAGTACAGAGTGACTGTTTAAGCATTACCCAGGTGTCTTTAAAAGCCGCAGTTGTTAAAAGGGACGTAAAACCAATAACATTATTATATAAACATTACACACTTCCTCCAGTCCAGACAAATGTACCAAATCGATTGGATATTTTTGCATTGCATGTGGTCTAGGGTGGGCATTAGGCGGCTAAGTTGACACTATTAGTTCATGGGCGGTTCCTGAGAAAACAAAAAACAAAACAGCACATGTTTCTAAGGATACCAAAAGCAGAAAATGTTGCTCCAGCCACTTCCGTAGGATACTTTCTATTGGCAGAAAATCGTCCAAATTTTATACCACGTGGTCCTTAGATGTTGTTCTAACTGAACCTTCTTTTTGTTATCGTTATCCGTTGCCGAGATACAATGGCTAACGTTACCCTATTTCTACGCTTAAATTCACAAGCAGCATGAAGCAAGAAAAAGAAGGGAACCAGCGGAACACACACACACAAAAAAAAGGCAAATGTGAGTAGTGTGTTTTGGCCGGTTCTAATCCCACCGCCACCGCTCCACCGCCAAGATGGTCGGATTTTGACGAATTAGGTGTTGTTGAACTCGGTCTGACACTCCCTTTCCATTGGACAACATATTTTCACCCCAAAATAAAACCTACCCCTACTAGGGGGTGAAATTGTATTTTTTTTAGAGAATCTCGCTTTCCAAGTGCGACATGTGGGAGTTTGAATGCTAATATGAAATTAAACGTTGTTCCACACAAGAGACATGTGTACGGTGGAAAGCCACTATGATTTAACAATTTTGTTTTTACGCATGCCCACTCATGGCTTTTGTAAGAGGGTGTGATTTTTTAAAGATGGTGGCTGTAGTGTAACCTAACCTAACCTAACCAAACCCACGAGGGATGATCAAAAAGTATTTCAAGTGGCGCTTGTCGATAGGCAAACCAATAATCAAAGAGGGGCATTTCAGGCCTTGAGGTGATATCCCCTTTTGATTGATCCCTGTTGATTGGTCCCTTTTGATTGATCTCTGTTGATTTGTTTCTTTGGACTGGTCCCTGACAGGAGTCATTTTTGACGGGTCATTGTTGATGGGTCCTTGTGGACGAGTCCTTGTTGACAAGTCCCTGTGGACGGGTCCTTGTTGATAGGTCCCTGTGGACGGGTCCTTGTTGAAGGGTCCCTGTAGACGGGTCATTGTTGACGGGTCATGGTTGACGAGTCCTTGTTGACAAGTCCTTGTGGACGGGTCCTTGTTGACGGGTCCCTATTGACTGATCCCTTTGGATCGGTCCCTTTGGCCTGGTCCCTATGGACTGGTCCATGAATTTATTTAAATTATGCCAAAGGGCCTAACTACATTTCTGTGTAAAGCAGTGTGTTGAATTGACGTTGTTCGCCGGTTCTCACTACAACAATCTGATAATGATATGAAAGGAAACTGATGAAATACATGTGAACACGCGCGAGATGACATTATTGCCAACCCCCTTGTGAAACAACATTTGAAAGCTAACAAGTCACATCCTTTTTTAGTTCGTACTTGAGAAAATGCAAGTTCATGTGTAATTTGACCTACCACAGGTGTTCACCTTGAACGTTAGTGCGCGATAACAACAAACAAGTCACAACCTGTTTTGAGTGTGGTGAGAGGTGAAGGGGAGGAGGGAGGGGGGGGGGGGGCGGTGTAAGAGAAAACAAAGGTGAAGAGAGAAAGAAATATGTATTGCTCATAATACACGTGGAGCTGAGGACTGTACACACAGGGCTATAGGTTAAGTACAACATGACTGAATCAATAAATACAAGGTTCACAGTTTCATACAACATGTAATTTATTAATCCATGAATTAAAGGCTGAGCTAAATCCCAACCATTTTACATATAGTTTATTTCCTTTTTGTTTCAACACTTTTTCCACAAGGTAATGATTTGGAAACGCTGTCATTTGGAGTTCTTGGAGATAAAACTTGCCTTTTATGGGTTGATGGTTGAGTTCCTCGAGTAAATAGGTGACTGGACTGTTCAGGTTGACTTGTCGAATTCGAAATAGTTCGGTCCCCCAATTTGCTGTGTAGCCCTTGTCGAAGACAGACTTGAATTTGCTCACACGAACAAAATCCCCGATGTTAAGGAGGTGACGTTTAGGGTCTGCTGTTTTTATGGGCTTAAACAGTTTATCCAGTCGCGGAATTTTTTGGTCACAAGTCGTGGCTTGGTCCCAATGGTTCTGTGTTTGGTGTCATTGTAACGTGATACTAGCTCAGGTAACAAATCCAACCAGCGATATGAGCCTTGAGCGGTAAACGCTTTCCACATATGGATTTTCAATATTCGGTTCAAACGCTCGACCACACTGGCTTTGAGATTGCTGTATGTGGAGTAATGTTGAATATCCAAAAATTTGAGAAAACTGGAAAAGTCCTTGTTGAAAAATTCCTTTCCCTGATCGGTTTGTAACAACTGGGGTTGACGTTTGGATTGTTGAATAATATGTTTAAAGGCCTTGGTGACTTGCGGGCCAGACTTGCGACTCACGGGTTGAACAAAGGCCATTTTGGAATACACATCAATGACCGTCAACATATAGCGTACACCATTGTTAACACTAGCATAGGGAATCATTTCCACCAAATCGGCTTGCCAAAGTTCATCCACACCTGGTGAAATCACCCTGAGTCGCTGATAGTGACGTCTAGCTGGACGATGCAACTCATGAGCGATGCCCACTTTAATGGGTGAAGGCTTCAACAATAATTTTGGCATTTCGAAGTTCTTCTTCAATTTCTTGAATTTCCCAATCGTGACGGGTATGGCCGGCTTGACGTGAAGCATGCAACAACTGTAGTCGCTGGACGAGCTTATTAGGATTGTGACAGTAGGTAACATCCACAAGGGGTTTTAATGGTTTAAATGTCACCCCCGAAGCGGACACTTTACGACGACCACTTTGACTGGTGGGGAACATTTTTTCAATGATGGTTTTATATTTTTGAGATATATTGGCATTCACTTGTTGAGTGGGATCATACTGTCTTTTGTGGGCATGGGTGTCCAATAAAATGGATTTATATTTGCCAAGGTCCTCTGGCGTATAATCATGGGAAGAGGGGGTCCGAGAGAATAGCAGCTTTAACAGTCCTGGTGTTAATTTATAATTGATCTTTTTAATGACAGCTTTAGTACGAGCAAATTTAATCGATGGATCCCCAATTTTAAAACTATCATCCTCATAGCGAACACCATATGTGGTATCTGGCCTTCCAATAAATAAATCGGTGAAATAGGGTTCCAGAGTTGATCCATAATATTTTATTAAAATATTGTTCAGTTGAGCTTTATGTTGAGGGGTGGCCAAGAGTTGTGAAAACGGAGACGATCTGGAAGGGCAAGGTGTTTCGACCATGGCCAAGGATTTCTTTTTTCTTAAAAACTCTGCGAGGGGTGAGGTCCTTTTTGAGGCGTAAACACTTGTTCTTCGTCATCCTCAATCTTGCTAACACTAGTCAAATCTTCCTGTTCCTCTTCCTCTTCTACAGGGTCCTTGTGTAGTGTCTGCGTGGCTTGTGAAATAGTGGGTAGGGTTTCACATGGCTTGAAAGAGGGTTTAAACATGGCTTTTAGCGGAGGTGCTAAATGTTGTTGAATAAACAAAGCATGATCTGCACGTGATCGTTTCAATTGACGAAACTTTTGGCGAATAGTATTTTTGCTCTAATAATAAGCTTTTTCAATTGACTCTCTGCTAACGCCATGGTGTCTTGACAAATGACTTGAGAGGGAATGAGACAGTGCTTTAAATAGCAATAAAATGATCAAACCCTAAGCGATAACGTCCTTGGTTGAGGTCACTTTGTTTATCAATGACCAAACAGGCATGGCGTTGAGTGTTCCAGCACTTAGCACACAATTCAGTAAACATTTGAAATGTCATATCCGGATTCACATGTTCATTATAAATGTGACGACTATTCCTCTCGTCCTGGCGAAATAAAACAATGACATTGGCATTGTCACGAATCAACTGTTTCGACATTTTAGAATATGTTTGTCCAAGATACAAGCAATCGATATGTTTGTGTCAACCCATGCTGAAATAGCTTTGAATTATGCCTTGTCGTTCAGTGGATACATCATCAAGAATCATAAGTGAATCAGGCTTTATCTCATCTGGGGCAATAACATTTTCTTGTATGGAAAATGTGAAATAACCCATATTCTCATTTTGTAATCCAGACATGACTTGATACAGTAACACGTAGAGGGGTTGGTAGAGAGATTTTGCAAAAATATAAATATTTTGAAAACGCAGACCTTTGGGCGCTGTAATAAGCGTCAGCAAAAAATTAGTATTTCCACATCCCGAAGGCCCCACAATGATACAGCGAATGGAAGATGGAAACAGTGAACCATGACGTTGTTCATTTGATGTGAGACAGAAATGGGAAACCATGTCCCCCACGAGGAATGACTCTTGCTGCTTAATAATCTTCATTTCAACTAAAGCTTAGAGAGGCTTGCTGGCTGTCTATGTATACATGGAACCGAGCCTTGTCATAGAAACAGTAGACTCATACTACAGGTTGACGATGGATGTCTTTGGACGTGTGTTGATGGCCAAAGCTAGGTCTGCCCCCATACACGATCCTAAACAAGAAACAGATCCTGCTTATAAACACTATGTGGATAGGTCTGTAGTGCCACGCACAAAACAGGGAGATTATGACTTTAAGGGTAAGTGGTTAACCCATGTGAAACATCCTCAAGTGTCTACAGACGATACTTCAAAAACGTATGTGGATAACAGGGTGCATGAGTTATATAACAAAGTGCCTCAGCTTACTGTGGATGGCTATACGGCTAATCATCACCGCATTATTCACGTGGAAGACCCACAAGAAGATGATGATGTCTGCACCAAACGCTACCTCACCTACCAAATGAAAAGCCTTTATAAATTTATCCCATCTATATTTTTAGTGTATCTGACAAATGAAAGACCTGTGAATGACGGGAACCATTTACCGCTAGTCCATGACCAGCATCTGACCTATGTGCTTGCTTCGGGTTTAAACCACTATCGATTACACTATGATGGAACCATTCACATGAAATACGCGATGCCAGCTGAGAACCATTTACAAATGGAGATAATCGGTCATAGGATGTTGGTCCATAACCATGAATTGGTCAATGCAGGTGATGAATTATCCTTTCATCTCATGTTGACATGGGATGAAAAGCAAGCGGGGAAAACAATAAACGATTTCCCACTTTATGTGGAATTGGAATATACAGCCATGAAATAACAAGCTGACGTTAGTTGTGACTTAAACTTTCTTGTGAAAGGTTGTTGGTCATCATCATGGTGAAACAAAGATATGTGGTGAGAAAGACTAAAAATACTAAAAATAAGACCCTGTCCTTGTCAAAACATTGGCTTAAGGCATTCGTGGACAAGCCCTTGCGAAAGAAAATAATAAAAAAATAATGTGTTGACCATAAGAAATGCCCTTCGAGACGTGTTATTCCAAAACGTCGGCAACAGGGTTCAAAACAAGGGCGAGTGATTCCATTCCCCAAACGAGCGGGATTTTTACCTGCTCTATTTGCTGGTCTGGCTGCTTTGGGTTCACTTTTGGGTGGTGCCAGTGCGGTGGCGAAAACCATTAAAGCCGCGCAGCAGGGCAAGCAACAAGTAAAAGAAAGTCAGCGACACAATGAAACCATGGAAGCCATTGCTATGGGAGCTAGAAATGCCAATTTAAAGCCAGCCTTTTATCAACAAGGATTTGGGATTTCACCATTTCAAAAAAAAAAAAAAAAAAAACATCAGCCATAGCAAGACATGCCCTGATGCATCAACAAGTGGAAAGCTATGCTAAACATCTAAAGCTTTCTCATTTTCGAGGTGTGTTTATGCGGAACCAATTACCCCTACGGCCCTGGAAACAGGAATGTGCTGTTCTAAATTTGGATGATCACCGAGGACCAGGAACGCATTATGTAGCCTATGTCAAAGAGGTATCCACTTGGACAGTTTTGGGAATTTGCCCCCGCCCATGGAACTAGTGACCTATTTTGGACACAGGATCAAGCTATATTATAATGTGAAACGTGAGCATTTAACAGTCAAGAGTGCGGATGTTTGTGTTTATTTTTTTTTTATATAAGACGCAGCATAAGCAAAAACGTCGACAGTATGTCGGTGGAAAGTAAGAAGTTTACAGTGCTTGGACGTGGACCTGAAGTCAGTCTAGACTTTTACCTCGCCTATCGAATTGAGTGAAAGACCTTATGGTTTAGGACTTGTTTCACTTGAAACGTACAATAGAATATACAATATACGTGAAAATGTGAACAACAAGTTCTACTATGATGATTCTGTGCTCACCCTGAACTCTGGTGGATACACGATAGATGACATTTATGAACACATTTATGTGGTGTTGATCAATGAATATGGATTAAAGTCATTTCTCGATGGAACACACAAGTTTGAACTTGTAGGAAATACCAACAATCATCGCTGCAGTATTTTTCTCTACATTCAAAATTGACTTTAAAACACACCCCGATTCCATTGGTCCATTACTAGGATTTAAACCATGCGTGTTGGAGCCCAACAAAAACATGAATCAGACCATGAAGTAAAATTCATTGAGGACCATCATGTGTCGGTGACGTGTAATATTATTAGTCAAGTGCACACCAATCTAGAACCATCGCATTCGCTTTATGACTTTATTATAACATCGCCCAATGGCTATATTATTCGTGAAAACCCTCCAGTGGTGCTTTTTCATTCTGTGGATGCCGATGGTACTAGAAATATAACATTAAGACTGATCAATAGAGAGCAACATCTCATTCCACTAGATTCTACCACACCAGTGACTTACAAGGTGGTGCTAAAGCCACTATGAAGTTTGTATATAAAGGAACAACACCGTCTAGGAATGGTGTTAGTTGTTTGCCACGTGAATACACGTTAACATCTAAGGACTAGCAGATTTTACAGCATTTGGGTTATCACGTCAACCCCCATGATGAATTCTATCCTAGAGGTAGCGAACCACATCGAGGAGCAACCAGGAGTGGTAAGAATTGATCTCCATTCCTATCAAGCTCAAACACCTGGACTCAATAACAATGATGAAATTCAATTAGTTATCAACAACCAAGATATTTACACCCTACCGCATGAAAGTGTCATTCAGATTGAAAGTCGACTCACCAAAGCCGATGGCTCAACACCCACTACATCCAAGTTAGCCAACCATGCTTTTGCCTTTCTGTTTTCCGAGGTGCGGTATGTCATTAGCAATATCGTAGTGGATAGCATTCGAAATGTGGGTATTTCCAGTGCTATGTAACTATACCCCTCTTATAGTGAGGAAGAAGGTAAAACACTTTGCATGGCGGGTTGGTGCCCTGACTCGACCAATGACTGGATGGTATACACTGATGGCACCTTTACTGGATATTTACCTTTTAAACTGATTTTAGGCTTTGCCGAAGATCACCAGCGCATTGTGGTGAATGCAAGGCAAGTGCTTTATTTGGTGAGAGACAGGAGTGATAACAATGCACTCAAGGGAGCCGACAATGCCCCCATAGATTGAAAAATTCAACTACAACGCATGCTATGGAAAATGCCCCATGTGACCCTTGACGATAGCAAAAAACTGGACATACTCAAAATGGTAGAGAGAGATATGCCTCTACCCATGGAATTTAGAAGCTGGGCACTCCATGAGTACCCGCTATTGCCTACCACCTACACACACAGTTGGTCTATAAAAACAGTCCGCTGTACAGAGAGACCTCTCTACATGATCGTTGGTTTTCAAACAAATCGCAAGTATCAACAAACCAAAGATGCCACGCAATTTGATCACCTGCAATTAATAAATGCACGTCTTTTTCTCAACGGTGCTGTGTTTCCCTATGAAGGACTGGATTTGGATTTTTCAAAAAATAAGTTTGGCCCCCAGTACGACTTCTTTTCTAAATTTAGATAGTCGTATTATCAAAAAGAGAATTGCCCCATGTTGTTACCCCAAGTATTTATGAAAAGGGCGCCACTGATTGTCTTTGACGTTTCTTACCTGGAAGAGTCTGTCAAGCCATCCAATATTAACATCCGACTAGATTTTGAAACGCATGACAATGTACCAGCCAATACGACGGCCTACTGTTTAATTATTCATCACAAACAAGTCAACTATTATCCACTGTCCAACCAAGTGACGAGTGTATAAATAACCGGTCAACCCACATCAAGCCGCTCAGTCATGTCTTGCTTTAAAGCATCAAGAGACGTCACATCCATAAATTTAAACTCTGAGGAACAATGTTTCAAGACTTTTGCAACGTGCCGGTGCCTTCCATAAACCCTCAAGCCTTGGCAGCCGCTGGATTCTATTATTTAAAAACAAGAGATGTAGAGAAATGTGCCTTTTGTCTCATCATCATAGACCAATGGGAAGAGAGTGATGAACCTATGCAAGAACATCAGCGCTGGTCACCCGCCTGCCCCTACCTGCGCAGAATGGAGGTGGGAAATATACCTTATCATTCAAGCTATCCCTCACTCGTGCCTCTGAGTGATGAAAAAACAAGTTACGATACGTGTGATCTGTATGGTGTCAACGGTGCTTCTGTGAGCAGGTCGCAGTCAAAAACGTCTAGTTTAGAGACATTGGGACATCATCGGTGTTATGGACGCTATAAGCACAAGAGGCTTTTTTGTTGTATGAGTTGGTACTGCACCTATCCCAGAATGACAAGAGAATGTAAAACTTGTTTTGCTAATAAAATAATGTAATAAAAAAATTGGTTGATGTTGTTATATTATTATTTCTAATGTCCCCTGCCCTACCCTAACTTCAATAGTGACTAGTCAGTGATTTATTTTTTTATTTTTACTAGAATGGAATGTAAATAAATGTCATGGGTACACCTTGCTGAACGATCGTCAGTCTGTGGTCAGTTGGGCTTGGTCCAGACAAGAGTGAACATGTTGCACACACTGATTGTGGATTGTCAAGGGGTTTGGATATCGCAAGCTACCCATTTGGTGTTGATTTGTTGTGTGAAAAAGACCGTAAAAAAACCCAGTGGATTGAAAATCATATGCAACTAGACTGGAAGCAAGGAACCATTTCATTTAAGCACCTGGACATGGTCATGAAAGCCCACATGTCCTCTGCCCATGTGGTATTTGTGAAAGGTAGTGAAAAACGTCAATGGCTACAACCATTTTTAGCGTCTTACTGTCAATGTATCGATTTAATGGACTCGTTGCCAACACTCATGGACCGCTGGACCTTGGTACAGGTGTGGCAATTGTTTCATTGGTTAACCACCAATGCCTGCTGGGAGTTGTTAAATAAAATTAAAACTCTATGTTTACCTGTAAATGACACCAGTGAGATTTCTACAAGCGACGTGTAAACATCTACATTATACCATGGAGAGAGGGGATGCTACCGATAAAGGCGATTGGAAAGTTCTTTGTGTGTAAAAAGAAACTAGACAGTTTTACCAAAGAATAATTATTGGCTCTTCCAAAATCGTTCATTTATTATGTGGCAGCAAATGCAGTGAAAGAAATCTGGCAACATGTAACAAAATCATGGACTCAAGACCCTGTGTTAAGTGAATTGCAACCATGTACGGATTACGATCACCATAAACAAGTGGCCATGGCAAAAATACCCTCTATGCGACAGTGTGCTACTTGTCAGCTGGCCAAACTCTATCACGGTCATAAAGGTCAGTGTAAAGACTTTGTTTCCTCATTCCACGGGTGTGATGGCGAGAAAACGGCAACAACATCAACATCGTCTACAGAGGAAGAGGAAATTCAAACCTTTTCTCCACCTATGGAAAAGGATTTGTCAAACTTGTACTGGTCATGGCGTCATTAACAAAGTCATTCAATACTTACCTTTTGAAATCCATCTTCCTGGTTTTCGTTTTTGTGGTCCTGGAACGAAGCTGAATCAACGTTTGCAACGTGGTAATGTACCTATTAATCCTTTGGATCAAGCATGCAAAGAACATGACCTTTCTTATCGCCATAGGCATCCTGCATTAAGACGTGTGGTGGATAAAGTATTGTTAAAAAAAAAGCTAAACAACGTTTGACATCCTGTGATGCCTCAGTGGGAGAAAGGTTGGCAGGCCTCATTGTGATTAGTGCTATAAAAGGGAAGTTAATGATGAGTGGACATGAGCATTAAAAGGATTGAGGAATTGGTATTTCTTTGTATTCTATTTTGTAAAGCCCTATTTGTTGTGAAATAAAAAGGTTTACCAGATCACAATGTCTATTTTTTAAAATGGCGATAGCCATTTATTTATTTTTTCATTTTTTCACACATGTATATTTACAATTTTCACTTTACATTTTTAAATTGCCCTTGTAAAGTTTTACATTTTGAACATTTTTTAAAAATCATTTTAACCATTTTTCACACATGGATATTTACAATTTCCACTTTACATTTTTACATTGCCTTGCTCAGTTTTCACATTTTGTACATTTTTTAAAAATCATTTGTTTAACCAAAATATAAAAAGCACATTTTTACAGTAAAGTGTGTTTCTTAACTTAAACTATAGTAGCCTAAAATTATACATTATACTCACACTTTTTACAAAAATATCACAATATAAAATACACTACAAATGATACAATATGGTGACCATTAGACTTAAGTAAAGTAATAGTTGTCAATGCGACTGTTTCCCCAAGCAAGAGTATCAAATGAGTTGGGTATAATGAATCGTTTGTTGTCTTCATTACTTAAAGCAACTTTGTTCGGCAAATTGGTATGTAGCTGATGATTTTTACTTCTAAATACACACATTTTCTTATATAATATAGGTGGGATACTGACTATACAGTTCTTATAATCACTTATATCTAACTCTTTACTAACAACATTCTTCATTACTCCTTTTAATTTTTTAATTACTACATCATCAATTGCTATATAGCTGTATGATTTAGATTTTGTGCCTACAGAGGTGTCTATAACATCACCAGCACATTCATCCTTAAATTTTCCAAGAACCTTTTTGTTTACTAGAGGTAAATGGTAGATATTATCCTTGGGATAGTCACTTGCATCTAACCTATTTAGCTCAGTTTTGATATCCTCATAAAAATCATCAGTTTTAAACTCATAATAAAAGAATCTGTATCTGTATAGAGTAATTTTGCATTATCATGATAGTTTTTCTTTACATAATCATAGTGAAATTCATACATAAGTGTTTTTGACAATTCCAGAATAGCGTAACCCACATATATGGGTTTGTTGTAAGTTACTTTAAGACGATTCATTTGTATTACAACTAAATCCTCATGAATAATTGAACAGCTATGAAAGTTAGGCTTGCTTATTAAGTTGCTCGCACCATACCTTTTACCATCATTCTCCCACTTTGTTATTAGCTTTACATCAACTCGCTTATCAACATTCTCCATAGTCTTTCCAAAAAACACTATTATTCATGAGTTTATAAAAATCTCTTTCAAAAGCATTTGTTGACAGTGTTCTTAATTATTATTTAGATCAATGTACGGTTTGAGCCATGCTGATTGATGAAATTGT
This sequence comes from Meconema thalassinum, assembly GCA_946902985.2. Taxonomy (NCBI): domain Eukaryota; kingdom Metazoa; phylum Arthropoda; class Insecta; order Orthoptera; family Tettigoniidae; genus Meconema; species Meconema thalassinum. Next base: position 878,241,708 of record OX336389.2, on the reverse strand, counting down.
AATACACGATGAATTTTAGTTAATTTCAATCCATGCTGTAGACACTGTTTCAAGTTTTGATAATGTATTACATATTTACATTTATAATTTACATTAGCAATTAACATTTTTGTTCGTATGGATATTTCATATTCTCAGGACAAAATGGTAAATCATTATGTTCATCTTGTAACTCTTTAGGGTACTCAAGATTTACCTCTAAAATATATCCTTTTTCATCCTTATCATTTAGAGTGTCAACATGTAAGACATCAATTTCAAATTGCGTCAGCCAGCGAAAATCTTTCAGTGGTAGATATTGACTCATAGCCCAACCGGATTGGTTATTTGCATCGAGGTAGACAATACACTATGACTCTTCACAAGGGTTGTAGCTAGGCATGTATTTTTATTCGCTTTAGAATATCGTCCACTACATTGGCTTAATCCACCTCGAGTTGATGATTTTAAAAAATTAATCATGTCTATATCAGTCATAAATTCTAAATTTACTTTCGTTTTTTTTTCAACATTGAACTGAAATTTAACCCAGGAGCAGTGAAATACTGACAAGGATCAAGGTCATAAGTTTTCATACAAACATTTCGAAAATTTTCAAAAACATCTGCTAATAATAACACATCTGTCTTCAAATATATGTCTGAAAATTCACCTAAAGTTTGAATGTCAAACTGTGTCCATACACGTTGTGCATGTAAATATTCCTGATCACTAATATGACTTGTGTTTAAGGAACTGTAAAATGCATCTATTGGTGGTAAAGAACACTCCTCAAGACGTTCCACAAGTTAATATATTCATAAGGGAATATACCCTTATGACGAATCAAATTAAAATCATCTTCTATAGGAAAGACACGTTGAATTTCATGAAACTGATCTGATTTTAAATTACTATCAAGCCTATCAAGACTACTTGGCATAAAGCGGAATGAATCTAAAAATCGCAGTTTTATCGTTTTTTATTGTCAGTTTTGATGTGTTTTGTGAACGATATGTATTGTTCCTCATTATTTGCAATCACACCAATTTTCACATCTGAAGCTCCAAATTCTTAACGATAAAGTGGTTATCGTGTTTGCTACCGTTATGTAGAATGACTGGAATGAATTTAGTTACTCTATATTTTAAATTACATTCTTGGTGAGCAGCACCACGATATTTTCCTATTAAATGGTCATGATCGCAAACCCTATCTGTATATAAACATTCGCCACATATAAAACAATTAGTTTCAGTTTCAAAACACGTTTGCTGTGATGATGATAGTGGCTCCATCGGAATGATAGTATGTAATACAGAGGATATACGGATTGCATCTTTTTCAAGTCTTTCCATAAAAACTTTAGGTGCATCAGGTCCTCTAGAGTTCAAACTTATTTAACGAGTCATCATAACTACATTTAATATAATATGCAAAGCTAAAAGGTTCATGAATGTGAGTAGTGTTGGTAAAAGGTTTGGTTGGATTTGATGAACAGGTATTAAATGGTTTTAGCAAAGCCTCAAAGTCAGCATATATAACAAATGGTACTCGAAGCTGCTTCTCAAAGTCCTTAAATTTCAGAATGTTATTTTTAGGAGTCGGTAATACGGTACACACATGATTACATCCCCATTTTTGATGTTGAGATAGTTGATCCTCTTTTCTAAAATATAGCAAGCAGCCACACACAACCACTTCTTATATTTATTTTTTGATAACTGACTACTGACAAGTCTACTTAAATGTTTTATCCAACAATAGTGAGCATTTTCACCTTCGGTTATGTACAGTAAATTTACATGAGCATCCTTTTTTATTGAGTATAATATAGAGGACCTACTATACTCTTGTTTTCAATTTCATACACATTAATACTTACATTGTTAAGCTCTTCAAAGCGTTTAATGTCTTTTATCTCCATAGGAAATCCCTTTTCTTTTAAATCTAACACTGAGGAATAGTGAGGATAAGATGATGTTCTCTCCACATGCCTCACTGCTGGATGGAGAGCTGAGGTTACAGCCCACGCAAAACATGCTTCATCACTATTCCAAACATTCACAACAGCTCTCTTTCGTTTGATCCATACTGGTAAATCAATGTATGATGATGCTCGAAGGGGGTTAAATTTATTCATGTTGGTTTCTAAATAAAGTACTTCAACCAACGCCCAGCCTGACTCCCTTTCCTGGAACCCTTCACTCTTCACAATGATAGCACTTGAAATATCTTGGTACATATCACTGATATTAGTTGATTCGCTAAAAAATATGTTTTTGTATTAAAGGATTTGATATCGATAATTTCACCTTCACTCCCAGTTTTTACATACAACCCAAAAAGTTCAAAATTCATTTTAATTGTTTTATGCTCTACTAAAACATTATCTACCAAGCCAAACACACTAGGTTGAACATTTTTTTAAACTATTCGATACTTTGAGTTTTTTCTTTACTATAGAGTCTATAACTAGCAATTCGACTTTTAAATGCACTACCAATTTGCTGAATATTTCCAGAATTTTTTTCATGACAAGAATTATTTTTATGATGAATACTGCGCAAATGTCCCTGCATCATTGAAAAAGGTATATCAATATTGCATACATCGCAATGTGTTATTAAAGGTTCACCATTTTTCTTTCTTTTTGTTGCACAACTATTTTTACAATCTTAAGAACTTTTACGCTTTTGAGCATCACATTCGTTTAAAGGTTCTGTGCTAGTTGATGGTTTTACAGTTTTCAATTCCTGTTGTTCTCCATGCACTTCAACCATGTGGGATTGATATCGCTTTACAGCAGAAAAACCAAGTTCACAAACTAAACATGAGAAAGAAGCTGTACTGACGTGCTTTAAATTTACATGTCGTGTAAGACTACCCTGTCTGTTAAATGTTGTAGCACAATGACTGCATACACACATTTTGTGGTTATCTTTAGTACTTGCATGACGTTGAAGGCTGTCAGGTCTTGAGAACTGTTCCTTACAGTCACCACACTTGGACATGATGATTACTTTCCGAGTTGCCTATAAAGAAAGAAATCATCAATGTTAATAAAAGATAAAACAAAGTAAAATATAAATAGTTTAATTATATATATATATATATATAAATTATAGTCAATGGTTGTAGTAGGGTATTTAATTTAATCGTTTGTGAACTCATACCAAGTCTAATTTCAAGTTGATCCAACTTTTTGACTACCAAAATATATCACTGTCACTGACACCTAGTAGTGAACAATGGAACTTAATTAAGCGATAATCAAATCTAACCTACAAATTGAGCTTCACACCATGGTCAAGTAGTTCCAACTTTGGCTAGCAAATACCATTTTCACTGACATCTAGCAGTAAACATTTGAACTTAGTAGAGCGTTAATCAAATCTAACCTACAAATTTATCTTTACACACAATTGACAAGTAGTTCCAACTTTGGCTATCAAATATACCATTGTCATTAACACCTAGTAGTGAACGTTCAGATTTAATAGAGCGTTAAACACACATTTCACTTGATCTCTTGTTTTCAAATAATAGAAACTAGTGGCCACCAGTTAGGTGAGCTAAGTGTGACATCATAGCCAGCCTTAAGGCAAGTCTAAACGTGTAGAACATGTCAAATGACAAGGTTAAGTTATGTAAAGTTAATTTATGTTCGGTGAGCTGAGGTTAAGTCTTTAAAATATTCCCTATGTCACTGACACCTAGTAGTGAACTTTGGAACTTGATAAAGCGTTAATCAAATCTAACCTACAAATTCGGCTTCACATAATTGTCGAGTAGTTCCAACATTGGTTAACAAATATTATTGTCACTAACACCTAGCAGCTAACGTTAGAACTTAATAGAGTGTTAATCAATTCCTACCTACAAATTTAGCTTAACACATCAGAGTCAAGTAGTTCCAACTTTGACTATCAAATAAACCATTATCACTGACATCTAGCGGTGAACATTGGAAAATATCGCTCTAGCTGTTTAAAAGTTATTAGAAGGGGTACTTACCTTTAATAATTTATCAACTGCTCAACTAAGTACAGGAATCTGCTAACCTACAGGTACGCCAATTATCTGTAAACAAATAAATAAATCAATCAATAAATACATTCCAATCAATAACTTCAACATCAATTAGTGATAAAAGACTACAATCCATTAATAATAAGTACTTACCTTGCAAAATAATTTAATGATTTTCCACCAAAAAGTCTTTTTTTGCAACTGTTGAGCAGTAATAAAGCACTGTTCACTCATAGCAAGTAATAAAGACAGACAGTAGGGAAATATATGACACCTCCCTTATATAGGCTGAGATTGCTTGTGTCAGCAGTTATACAGATCATTGCAATTCCTTTCCTGTACACCTGCCAGTCCAAAGTGCACTAGGAACACCTGTGCGGTATCAGATTACTGCTGACTTTGCATGACCATCACCCATTGTCTTGATGAACACCTGCGGTTTTAAATTACTGCAGCGTTAGTCATAGCAACAGAACTGTGCGCTCTCTGCCATGTCAGCAATATGACACAGGAAATAACAAGTCGGCTTACTGCACGTACAATCTCCTCAGTTTTAACATCTTAAAAACGTGCATTATTCTCTTTCAACTACAAATGACACATCCATCCACCAAGTTAGATCCCTTGACCTGTCCTCAAATTGCATGTGCCCTTACAAATGTTGTTTCACAAGGGGGTTGGCAATAATGTCATATCACGCGTGTTCACATGTATTTCATCACTTTCCTTTCATATCGTTATCAGATTGTAGTAGTGAGAACTGGCGAACAACGTCAATTCAACACACTGCTTTACACAGAAATGTAGTTAGGCCCTTTGGCATAATTTAAATAAATTCATAGACCAGTCGGTAGCCTCCGTGGCTTAGGCGGCAGCACGCCGGCCTCTCACCGCTGGGTCCGTGGTTCAAATCCCGGTCACTCCATGTGAGATCTGTGCTGGACAAAACGGAGGCAGACAGGTTTTTCTCCGGGTACTCCGGTTTTCCCTGTCAAAATTTCATTCCAGCAACACTCTCCATTATCATTTCATTTCATCTGTCATTCATTTAATCATTGCCCCAGAGGAGTGCGTCAGGCCTCGGCAGCCGGCACAGTTCATATCCTCGCCGCTAGATGGGGGCTTCATTCATTCCATTCCTGACCCGGTCGGAGACTGGAAGCAGGCTGTGGATTTTCATTTTCATTTTTTCATAGACCAGTCCATAGGGACCAGGCCAAAGGGACCGGTCCAAAGGGATCAGTCAAAAGGGACCCGTCAACAATGACCCGTCAACAGGGACCCGTCCACAGGGACCTATCAACAAGGACCCGTCCACAGGGACTTGTCAACAGGGACTCGTCCACAAGGACCCGTCAACAGGGACCCGTCATAATGGACCCCTTCAAAACGACCCGTCCATAGGGGTTAGTCAACAGGGACCAGTCCAAAGAAACAAATCAACAGAGATCAATCAAAGGGACCAATCAACATGTATCAATCAAAAGGGGCTATCGCCTCGAGGCCTGAAATGGCCCTCTTTGATTATTGGTTTGCCTATCGACAAGCGCCACTTGAAATACTTTTTCATCATCCCTCGTGGGTTTGGTTAGGTTATGTTAGGTTAGGTTACACTACAGCCACCATCTTTAAAAAAGCACACCCTCTTACAAAAGCCATGAGTGGGCATGCGTAAAAACAAAAATGTTAAATCATAGTGGTTTTCCACCGTACACATTTCTCTTGTGTGGAGCGAGGTTTAATTTCATATTAGCATTCAAACTCCCAAATGTCGCACTTTGAAAGCGAGATTCTCTAAAAAATGTCAATTTCGCCCCCTAGTAGGGGTAGGTTTTATTTTGGGGTGAAAATATGTTGTCCAATGGAAAGGGAGTGTCAGCCCGAGTTCAACAACACCTCATTCGTCAAAATCCGACCATGCGTTCGACCATGCGCCATCTTGGCGGTGGAGCGGTGGCGGTGGGATTAGAACCGGCCAAAACACACTACTAATATGCTTCTCTTCAAAAGACTCTGACGGAAAAGTAGGGAACCAGCTGCCTCAATCATCCCGCCTTTCTCACCAGTCACCACTTTCAAAAATGTTGGCATTCGAACATATTCGAGCATTTCTGCGCTGAAAGAGTGAGTAGCAGTGAGAAAGAGGAGACGGTGATAGTGAAAGAGGAGATAATGGCAGTTGCAGAGAAAGAGAGATTGATGGGCACAGTTGCATTGGGAAAGAATGGACGAAAGTGTTAGCATGCCAAAACTTTTGTAGGTGGTGACTGGTGAGGACGGCGGATTGAGGATTCAGGCAGCTGGTTCCCCACTTATCCGTCAGTCTTTTGAAGAGGAGCTTATTTGCCTTTTTTGTTCTCCGATAGCAGCATTTTAACGCTGGTTAATTATATGCCCCAGCGTTTGTCAGAGTGCGTCCATTGTTTCAAGCTTCGCTGATATCTGATCATTTCATGACGATTTAGAGAAATTTTTCTCTGATGAATTGGCATGCGCTCAGTCTGTAATATACAAAAACTAACTTATAGATGTATATACCCGCAGGATTAAATAATGGCATTGGTTCATTATACTACGTTTCACAGAGATCGGGTCATTCCTTAACAAGTTAGAGAAATTCACATCTCTGGGAATTGACTTTCAGTGACGAGTTAGGCGAATTCATGTGTGAGGATTTGACATGTGCACGATACATAATTCACGAAAAGTAAACTAAAAGCATGTTAAAAAAAAAACGAACAGCCGCTATTTTCAATCTCTCATTACAATTGAATTATATTGGACGCCCAATATATTATGCTCAAAAGGAGATATACTGTGCCAAGTTTTACCCCACTTGGATGATTTACTCGCCAGAAAAGCTGTATAAATATTTGAACTTGGTCGCCTTGTGCTTACAAGGTTTTTGAAAGTCACATGTGTGAGCTTAGTTTATATGCGCACACACGGACATAAAGTGACATCATAAGACTGTATTTTATTACCATACAAATTTCGGGTTGCTGCAATAGTTTCGGAGATATTGAAAACTGGTGATACATTACGCGCGGCCTCCATGTTGGATTGGTGACATTAATTGAAATTTGAAAGGCACGGTCGGAGTAGGATGGTGATGGTAAGTCCTTACCAAGTTTCATTGAAATCGTTCCGGCCAGACAAAATTGATGCACATACACATGTAACACATACAGCATAATCTCATAAGCCTATATTTCATATGAAAATAGGCTAAAAATAAAGTACTTTTAGCGGCCCTCCCCATGATGTACCAGGAGTAGGCAGTACGATGGCCTAGCTAGAGTTTATCAGTTGATCAACCATAAGAATATTTAACATCCTGCACGGTGGTGACGTCACGGATTACTGGCAATTATCGATTTCATTTGAACACTCACAATCAGTACTGTACATTAGCCTACAACTTCACTGTTTGGTTCTGATACGAATGTGAACTGTTTTTTGTTCATCATTCTGTTCATAGGCGCCGACTTCGGGAGTGCAATGCATTTTGTGCCCTCCTAACTTACAATGCCAGAGGCATCCCCCCCACCACCACACACATTTTTATTGAAGATTCCTGGCGTCACAATCAGATTGATCACCTGCGAGGACGCGTGGGTATTTTTTACTCATGGATAATGAATTGTTAATAAGTCCAGGTCTAATGGATAATTTGACTTCCACCCCTCGCTACTTTCCTAATGGACTGTTGAGTTCATGATTGTAACGAACACCTCCCCCCTCTGTCCCTCACCCTCGATCCTCTCCCGGACGGTATGAGTTTAAATCACTACAGTCCGCCTCGTTGCGTAGTGGCTAGCATTCTAGGCTGTCACTGCGGAGGCCAGGGTTCGATTTCCGGCTCTGCCAAAAAAAAACCTGGTCTAAGGGCTGGAACGGGGTACACTCAGCCTCGTGAGGCAAAACTGAGAAGACGTGGATTTGATTCTTACCTCAGCCATCCTAGAAAAGGTTTTCTGTGGATTGCCACTTCTACTCCTGGCAAATCCCGGGATGGTACTTAACTTAAGGCCACGGCAGCTTCCTACCCAAATCCTACCTCAATGACAAATACACACACTAGTGCAGATATCACAGTGACGCAGGCCTTCAGACAAATTCTACACACACCCAAGAACACGGGGCTACATGGCCACGATGTCGCAAAGGCCCTAAAGAATCACCAACTAAATCGCTGCAGTTGGTATCAGGAAATTAGTCACTCTGTCAGTGAATGCCTCAACTACGATGTAAAAGTGCAGTAAAGGGAAGCGTGACCAAGTTATTCATGGTGAGGCTCGCAATACATTGTGATAAAGATCAAAACAGCTACTGAACGAACTGCTCTCCACTCAAAGGTAACGAACGGTCAGTTGTGCTCAGCTTTTGACGCGGCTTGTATTTAGTTGTTTCAGTTGAGAGGGTTGGACATCGTGGTAATTTAGCCCTGTGAACTTGGGTGTGTGTAGAATGTTGGTCTGCGTCACTGTGATGGCTTTATCAGTGTGTGTATTTATAATTCAGTTAAGTATTGGGAAGGAGGCGGCCGTGGCCATAAGTTCAGAACCATCTCGGCATTCGCCTTGAGTAGAAGTGGGAAGCCACGGAAAACCACTTCCATGATGACTGAGGTGGGAATGGAAACCAACCTCTTCTCAATTTTGTATCACGAGGCACAGAATTAAATTTCTTGGCAGAGCCGGGAATCGAACCCAGACCTACGCAAAGAAAGCTAGCCGCTACACCATGAAGTGGTCTTGTCAGAGTGATGGGGACTACTTCTCCACATCCTGACCCTGCAAACACAATTTTTGCGAAGTCGCACAGCATGTCGCAGGATGAAACAAGTGTTCATGGTACCGATCTTGAAACCACAGCCGCTAATCGCCTGGTACTTCTTATCTTGAGTCTTGGGGATGAGCAAAAACACGACCTTCATGCCAGATGTTGTCACTGTTCGGAAACCATATGTTGTAACCCAGTGGTATACAAACTTTTGCTGTACCCCTATGATCTATTTTTTGAACCTCGTACCCCCAGGTTTATTGCGATCATTCTACGTCTACCAAAGCCCTCATCCCCCCCCCTCCCCCCTGAGAACTAAGTAGCATGGCGTGCCCTCTGTCCTGACATCCACTGACGCTTAACGGTGATAACAGCAATATGTAGCAATTAAATACGTTTGTAGTGTAACCTGACAGCTTCTTCAATTCTGGGTCTAGCCAGCCATGTCAATTAGGGCTGTTGATTTTCGAGGATTTGCAGAAATATTTGATTATTGAAACTGCGAAACTTCGATACGATTAGGAACATGCTTCAAAGATTCAAAACATTGTTATTTTATGGCATTGAAACTTTGATTAGGTTTTAAATACATGAATGTTGCAGATTTAGTAGCTTTCCAAGTCCGTTCTGTGGGTTAAACTGTGAAGAACTGTTCGTGGTCAATGCTTACAAGGGAACTGTCCATACGGTCATATCGAAACCGACAATGAAATTTCGTAGAGATGATGAGGAAGCCATACATTAGCGATGTACAAAAAATTAGCTGCCATTTCGAATTGAAAGGTCCTGAAATCGGCACGGAGATTTCTAATAGGATTGCACGCGCTTGCATATAGCTCGACGTGACCAGCTGAAGCGTGCGCGAAACCCTGAGTGCTCTGTGCTAGGCAGTCAAGGCTAAATGTCCCGACACTTTGGTAAGAGTATATTTCAACAGATGGCAGCACAAGCGAAGCTGAATTTATTTATTAATTTTTGTATCGAAGGAGAGCTCCGATCTGCGATCTGAAACCTGCTATGCACTCTGTCTAGTAGCAGAATTGATATTAATTCATTGCTTACTTTTTAATTTCAAAAACAGAAAAGTTGCTGTTTGTTTTTCAAATATCTGATAAAAATTCGAAAGAAAACGGGTAATACGAAAGTTGAGTTTACTCACTGATTCCAAAGCCGCATCGAAAACCTAAATCGGTTGAATAGAACCGTCGGGATCACTTTGGGAAGTTTGTGAATAAAAGTGTTACTGTGTTTGCAACAAGGCACGGCAGTGGAACAAGGTCATGGAGAGCGGGTTGGTGAAGGGTTACGGGGAGGGGAGTGGAGCTAGAGTGATTTGCGAGAGCGACAACCTTGCCAGACGTTATGGAATTTCCGAGCATCTTGTCCAATATTGCTATTGACTGTGCTGGTAAGTTCTGAATTATTGTCAAGGTGTGGATATTTCTGAGTGATCTTTTGAAATTTTACCAGTTCCTAGTTCGACTTCTTGTTTTTAGCTCATCGATCTCATTAATTACTTTTTATTTAATTTATTTTACCTGCAACAGTATTATTTTTTAATGCCCGTTAGGTGTTCTATTTTCGGCACTTTATTTTTTGGACAGTATTTCTGGTAGAATAGATTTTTTTCTTTTAGTCAATTTTACCCTCCAGGTTGGTGGTTCCCACGGACTCAGCGAGGGAACTCACCACTACCGCCTTTCCAGGCAGTGTCCTAGGGCTGGGAACCCTTGGTCGGATTGGATACAACTGGGGAAATGTGATCAGCACTTCACCCAGGCGGTCTCACCTGCAAAGCGAACAGGGGCCTCATGAGGGATGGGAAAGGAAGATTGGGAGGGATATGCAAGGAAGAGGGAAGGAGGCGTCCGTGGCCTTACAGTAGGTACCATCCGGGCATTTGCCCGAAGACGAAGTGGGAAACCACGGAAAACCACTTCGAGGATTTCACACAAGTAAGTTTCTTTTCCTAGTTTATATTTGAAATTATATAATTCTTTACGCTGCATTAGAGAATCTGTAATGCTCTGAGCAGTTATGATTTCACTTATATTTTACCTGTAGCCTACAAGTTGGATGACTAAACGTCACCCCGAAATCTGCAGGCTACATGGCTGAACAGCGCAGCGGTTGCTTGGTAGGCCTAGGCCCTTCTAGGTCTGTCGCGCCACGGGTGTAGTTTGTTTTTTACTTCTAATACATAAGTATAGGTGTACAAAATCACGAACTATTCAGTGTCAACTTTTTTCAGAGAAGCAAGTTTGACTTCAAATGAAAACAATCCGTTGTGTGGAAAAATACAGGCGTAGCGAATGTGAAAATGGAAAATTGGTTTCCGGAAATACTGGATTGGATTGGGATCCATAAAGACTGCAAACACTACTTTTGAACTACCAGTGGGCAAGGTGAAGACCAACAGCTAAGTGCAACCAAACTTATGCGTTATAGCTTGCAGCCCCTAATTGCAAAAAGTTACCAGCTAGTATCAAACACCACCAGCAATGCTGCCGAAAATTATATGTCCCTGGTTGCAAAATTCACGGGAGGTAAGCAGATCAATCGAGGGAAACGAGGTTCATTCACTCATAGAACCAAACTGCCGGACTGGTCTTTCAGTTTGGGCCATCCTGGCCAATAGTGAAGGACACTGTACTCAGCAGAAAGAGAAGAAAAGCAGCTTTCCGAAAAAGTTCATTTGCGTCGCGAGAAGGGAAAATAATGTCCTGACAACAGTCTAATGAAATGAAACGTACTGTCTCGCGTGATTATAGAAACAGATCAATGCAGTTGGATTTCGATGAGGTACTGTTGAGAGAGTTTAGTGATGAGAAGATCAAGCAACAAACGCTTAGTGAAGGCCATATACAAACACTGGAAAAGGAAACAAGGGGCCAGAGGGAAAATGAAAAGTGGCAGACAGCTAGAAAGGACAGACTTACGGCATCCAATTTTGGATATGTGTGCAAGAGGAAACCTACTTCGAAATGGGCTCCATTAGCAAAAAAACATTCTATACGGCGAATTTCACTCAAAAGCAATGCAGTATGACTGTGATAATGAGCGAATTACGAAACGAAATTTAGAGGAGAAATCGGTAGAAAAGTCGAAGAATATGGCATTTTCGTACATAAAACTTATGGGTTTTTAGGTGCCTCCCCAGACGGATTAATAGGAGACGACGCTGTAGTTGAAGTCAAGTGTCCTAATTCTGCACGGAATATGACCATACTGGAAGCCTGCAAAAAGCTAAAGGGATTTTGTTTGGCCGAAAGTAAGCGAAAAAGAAAGCCAGAGAATGTCAAGAACAGTGCCTTTCAGAAGAGAACAGATTGATATGATAACTCTCTAACACTCACATTGTTTTTATTTCCACAACCAGGGCCAGCTGGAAATAACATAGCGGGAAATATGTTATTTTGTGGCATGGACGCCTAAGGACATTCACATAGAAACAATAAAGAAGGACGAAAAATGCTTATGTAACTGACATGCTGCTGCGAGAAAATCTTATTGCCTGAGATCATTGATCCCGGGATGACCAGATCAATTGATATAAGAGAACCTGAGGCGAAGTAAAATACTGAGTGTGTGTAAATCATGAAACGCTCTCTTTGATATGGAAAGGAATGAAGCATTGATTTCAAGATCAGGAAATAATTAGGTATAATATTTTTTGTTTGTTGATGTGTAACATCTTTCCGCTCGGTTGCTGGATAGTTTTGTGGGGGTGATTTTGAAAATTGGGGACGGAAGTGGATCGGAACGATCAAGCTGTCAGTGGTGGATCGAACGGAAGTATGCACTGTCCGCTCGACCGATAGAACGGAAGTGTACTAGCTGACAGTGGTGGAAAACGGAAGTATTCACTGCCCGCTCAATCGATCGAACGGAAGTGTGCCCTAGCTGGCAGTGGTGGACCGAACGGAAGTATAAGACGCACTGCCAACTCGATCGATCGATCCAGCTTGCACTGGTAAGAGAAACAATCAGCGCGCGGTGTCGGAAATTGATACCATGACGCACTCTCGGCCATGTGGAATGTATATGACATACTGAACGGAAAACTCTCATGCGAACTCTGGTGTCAAGTGATTGAAACAAATGACATGGTACATGTTCGAAGTCTTCGTATCAGTATTTAAATGGTAAAATGCCTTAATATCAAACATTGTGAGTAGTCGGCATTGCCGGTATTATGTTTCTGCACAATGGCTCTTCAAATACTAACCCACATAACGGTAATGCAGTCATCAATATAATATAATCGTTGTGGTTATACGAGAATTGAGCAAGCCTTCATGAACTATTACTGAATACATTCTCTTTACTCACACGAGGGCCTATTCATTAGGCATTTTAAACTCAATTTCACTCAGGAACATTATCGAAACAAGCAAAATATAAATGAAACTTAATTCCGTAATGCAGTATTATTGGAACGTGGAAATAAGTCACCATCTTGTGCACAATATTTGCGTAGTCGAAATAGCCGTGGGGTTAGTGCCTATGACTGAATCTAGAGATCTTGGGTTTGAATCCTGGGCGGGATAGATATTTTTGCTGCCAGAATATCATTTTAAACGATATTTATCATATCAATATGACTCATTTTAACAGAATTCATATGAAATTACGTGTTGGTCTGTGAATGAAGGAATTTAAGGTTATGAGCGGTGTCGCGTCTATTAAACTAGTTGATCCATATCGTATTCTTTATTTAGGCTAGTGCTGGTGGAAGCTACAAATCATCTAATAAAATGAGTTCCGTATTGTAAACTACAATATCTGTGAAACACTCCCTTTTACAATAGATTAATATTTGTGCCAATAATACTATAAAATACCGGTGTATCAACAATTTCACGTGCGGTTTCTTTTATGTCAGATGTTACACATCATATGCGACTACTGTAAGGCTCGTATTTTTTTTATAGCACGCATTACTAGTGCCTGTGCTAACAATAGGCAGTTGACAATATCTTAGGAACTTTAATTCTATTATGTACATAATAATTTTGCTCTTGTTATGCATTTTCATAATTTGTTTATTGTAATAAAATGTCCTACATAAATGAACTTTTATTATTACCTCCATGAAAATTGAAGTAAGTTATAGTGATTGGCCACACGGAGTCGTTTCAGATCTCACGAAAAAAAAAAAAAAAGGAATTTGAGTCCAAAGAACCATACGAATCACCAAAATAAATGTATGTATGTATGTATGTATGTATGTATGTATGTATGTAGGTCTATGTGCGTGCGCATTTGGCCTCTTATAAATCGATAATAGCTGGGTCCATTGATTAAAATATTACGCGGTTTGTGATCTTGTTTTGTTATGTCTAGAAGACCATACCTAGAGTTGGGCGCCCGCATCGGATGGTTTTTAGAATATATATTCCCAATAAACCTGAACACGAACATATCTTGTCCATCTTTTTCCTAAAATATCAAGAACTACAAACCAGTCATATCCTTCTATACAGTATTCAATTTCACATCGAGTGAAACCAGTCGCTGATCTGTAGGTAAGAATTATGCCCTACCAAGTATTACAAATGTCGGAACAATATGTTTTTTGTTCGGGAGTTTAACCTCAAATAACTCTAAAAACAGTTACCTAGACGGGAATCCAACGCTGTCAGCATCTATCCTGAGTGTGTTTTCACCGATTTTTCCACAATCCCTCCAGGTAAATGCCGAGATAGTACCGTACGTGAAGTTTCAGGGCACCTGTCCCATCCCTGACTCTAATACAGTTACACACATAATCAACTACACGGGACATGATGATCATGATGATGATGATATCGTATGGCCTCGGATGCCGGGAGCAAGCTTAGTTAATTGACACCCAGAGGGTAGCTTGCATGTCGAATTTCATCGTTCCTTTGAACGCTATGAAAGTCAAGGAGGTTAGATTTATCTAAGCTCCTTGACACTACAGCGCTTTCTAATAGAGAATGGAGGAACTTTGTGTTGGCGGAAAATCCCGAGATTAATTTTGCCATTGAACACGGCCTACTGAATTCAAATGGGTTCTTTAACATGCCAACAACGTATGACATCCATGTCGTGATTTTTGTCGCCTTTCAAAAATCACTTACCACGGCCAGGGGCGAACCTGCTAGCATGGGGTTGGTAATCTGACACGTTAACCACTCACCCACCGTGGCAAGCATAATAATAATAATAACGTTATTGGTTTTACGTCCCTTTTAACCACTGCGGGCTTTTAGAGGCGCCGGGGTGCCGGAATTTTGCCCCGAAGGGGATCTTGAACGTGCCAGTAAATCTAATCGAGTAGGGGAGTGAGGAGAGATGTGCCCCCCCCCCCCCCCACTACTCCCAATGCGAGCCGATAACTCCCGAACCCGTGGTTGGAGATTTACGAATGAGATGTCGCTGGACTCGAGCTGACGGGGGCTTTGCTATGGACCACTTGTTATATATATATTTTTTTTGAAAATTTTTGTTTTTGAAAGTAGGCGATGGTTTGAAAACCAAACATGATAGAACGTTGTGCCATGGTTGAAACGAATGGTCTCTATGACCTTTATTTTTTATAATAAAACTTTTTTATTTTTTGAGATTTTTTGAAAACACTTAAATTTTGAAATTTTCATATTTTGGAAACTAAAGAGTTTACAAAAAAAATTGTTTGACGTAAATGAATGGCCCCGACCTCCTCTACCCCCAAAATAAATTTCAAGTCGCTAGGACTAAAACTGTGCAGTAGTGGGATGGGGAGAGTTCTACTCCCCCCCCCCCCCCCCCCCCCCGCCCCTACTTTCATATAAACTTTGGGCGATATCTCCCGAACGCGTGGTCGGATTTTAATGAACGAGGTAATGTTGGCGTTGGGATGACGTTCTCTTGGCTAAGCAGGTGTGTTGGTAATTTTAAAAAAATGGAATTTTTTGTTTTTTGGATTGGCACTATTTTGGAAACGGTGAATTGGAAAAAAGTGTTTGACGTTAATGAAAGGTGGGTATGCCCTCTAGGCGGGCAGCAAGTTTCAAGGGTGTAGGAGGAAAAAATGATAGCCTACTTTCTCGCGAACATTGGTGATCATTGGCGAACGGATGGTTGGATTTTAACAAATGAGGTGTCGTTGGGCTCGAGCTGACGTCCTCCTTCCTATAGACCACTCGTTATATTTTTGAAAAAAAAAAATTGAAAAATTTTGTTTTTAAAACTAGGCGATAGTTTGAAAACCAAACATGATAGAATATTGTGCCATAGTTCAAACCAATGGTCTCTATGACCTTTATTTTTTATAATAAAACTGTTTTATATTTTGAGATTTTTGAAAACCCTTAAATTTTGAATTTTTACTATTTTGGAAACTAACACGTTGACAAAAATTTTGTTTGCCATAAATGAAAGGCCCCTACCCCCTCTACCATGAAAATAAATGTCAAGTCTCTAGGACAAAAATAACTAGGCATTTTTCTTTTTTTTTTCTTTTTAATAAAATCGTGTTTGTAGACAGAGAGCCGGTAGCGCTTGACACATGTTCCAACGAGGCTATGACTGAGCATGGTGGATATGGCAAATGGCTATTTCGACGGGGGCGATGTATGGCAAAACGAGGGGTTGCTTTTCGATATGTTTTTCCTATGACGAATGAATAAAGGCGAATATTTTGAAATGTGACAAGCATGCTAAGATTTTACCCCTGAAGGGGATCTTTAACGTTTTAGTTAAAGGTGATGAGCGAGATCGCTCTCTGACACAAGACGGTTGTAGGATATGACCAAGTGATTCTTAGACGTTGGCGATCTCGGTGACCGTGCCCGGAAGAAATGAATAGCTATTTTGGTGGGATGGCGGGGGGCAGCTTATGACGGTTGGTTTTGTGACATTTCCTATGACGGATGGAGGCGAATATTTGAAAATGTGTTAAGTGAGCTAGGATTTCTTTTTGCCCCTGAAGGGGATCTTTAGCATGCTAGTAAACGGTAATAAGCGAGACTGATGTCTGGCACAGTAAATGGTTTTAGAGTATGGAAACCTATAACATTTGCTCGACCAAGTCATGTGCATGTACCCAAAGAGCCAAAACGGTAAGGTCATTGGCCTGAAATGTTATAAACTAAATATTGAACTGGGTAAAGTCATGTGTTTTAGGATGAAAGTATGTGGTTAACATGATCATGTATTGAGGATGGCCGCTTGCTAGTAATTATTATTACAGTAAAATGTTTAATAATAATAATAATAATAATAATAATAATAAGACACACACACATGTTTTGAATTCTAACACGCACACAGTCCAGCTCACTGGTGACAGAATATTGTACCTAGCCAGAGGACTCGTGAGAGCTGTTGCTGGTGCTGACGAGGCAGGAATGTCTACGTCAGCAGGAAGTGTGATATCAGCTTACTTGCCTCGTGGTGGCTAGCAGGTGTGCTGTTTAAGCAGAGACCGCCATTTTGGTTCTGAGACAGTAGGACTACCGATGTATAAGAGGTAGCCATTTTGGTTCCTTATTGAAAACATGAAACTAGTATAAGGTACACGAATCTTAATCAGATTGAGGAATGTGATGAGGCGTGGGAACACGTTCGAGAGAGAGACAGAGAACCATTCAAGGTCAAAACGCTGAGAAAATGCAACTCTCTCTGTTGCTAGGCTAACTTATAACGATTGCGTGAGTCATGCACTTGCCATTTTAGCACACGGACGTATACAGTAGAGCTGTGGAAGAAAAATCCTTTTATTTTTTGGTAAGTACCTATGAATGATTATTTTAATAATGTCATGCTAATGAACCTTAAATTTGTAGTTATTGATTAGGTAATTAATGATTTTTATTTAATTATTTAATTATTTATTTGTTTGCAGATAACCGGCATACCTTACATGTCAAAGATACAAGAAACCATTGCGCTTTTGGGCCCACTAGAAGGAAACAGTAACAAGCCACTGCAAGTGAAGGTGAGATTATTTTTTTAAACTAACTTGTTTCATTTTTTTGTTTGATATTATTTTATTTTATTTTATGAAATGTATGTATTAACCTGAATTTAGGTATTTATAACGGTTTATTTTATTTATTTTTAGAAACGTGGAAAGAAAAGCCTTACCACTATAGCAGTTGCTGAAACCCCAAGACGCAGTAAAGTGCAACCATTGTTTCCAGGCAGTGAACTATTTAAAACTCAGGTAAGTCTAACTTAAAAAAATGCTATTCCATTTTACCACTAATGAAAAACCATAGACAAAAAATATTCATTACCTGTACATGACTGGTACAATGATTGCTTTCTTGAATAATGGCCTGTATTGACAAACGGTACACGACTATATTGGTTGTTGACTGGAAAAAGTACAAGACCATATTGGATTTTCTAAAAAACAAAAACAAAAAAATAATTTATGAGTGGGTCCCTATAATATCCACAGGTTTGAACAAGATAATCTGAACAAACTGACATGACATTCATTTTTGTTTATATATTGGTTAAAGGGGGATGTAAATGACTAAAGCTTTATAAAAAGAAAATAATTGCATGGGTTACTGTTAGTGCCAACATACAGTTTATTTTTAATGGTGTTTTGATATATTAATGCCAATTAACGTTAAAGTTTAATTACAAGTATTGATAGATTGATTGATTGATGGGTTGTTTTGTTTGATTTTTAGGTGTGGTCATGCGCCATTAACGTAGTGAACAGACAGTGAACAAGCATACATTATGCTTTAAAGTACTCGGTGCTCTTGTGCAACGTTAATAACTTGCAATTAAAGGAAGTTTTCTTATAACACATGGCGTTAGTACCAAATACAACACGTGAGCAAGTGGGTTTATCACGTGGGTTAAATTTAAAATCAGAACATGATCGTTGGTAAACATTTGAATCCTGGCCTGTAGGCTTTTTGTCGACACATAAACTTGCAAAAGCCGTTTTTTTTACTTGAACCGAGAAGGTGTGGTGCGCTGTGTGTTTTGTCGTATTGAACTTTCACACTGGGAAGAAGGGGATGATCCCTTTAGAGACCATTTGCGATGGTCTCCTAGTTGTCCTTACATGCTTGGAAAACAGGTGGGTAACATACCCGTGTATTCATTTTACCGAACCACGAGACCATTGGCCGCTACTTACGTTGCTGAATCACAAATAAATAATAATAATAATAATGAAGTATTACCAGCCAACAACGGTATTGTCGATATATGTGGTCCATATGCCATAGACAGTGTTGAATTGGCATGTGCTTTTGAAAAATTGGGAGTTTGCAAGACTAAAGCACACCCCGAGTACAGCTCTGTTGAAAAACGTTTAGAATCTTATAAAAATGTTTGGCCATTAATATTAAAACACCTTACCAAACAGCTAAGTGAAGCTGGATTTATTTAATACTGGTGAAGGGGATAAAACAATATGTTTTTATTGTGGATTTGCTTTAAAGGATTGGCAAATGACTGATGACCCTTTTGTGCGACAAGCTCGTTGGTTACCTAATTGTAAATACATGGTGTTGCTTAAAGGTCAGGAATTTGTGAACCCTATTCGTAAAGAAAACGTGATTGCTGCACATGACATAAAAGTGTCTTTAGAGTTAGAACACGCGGAGCAAATACATGAGGCTGAAAAAAAGACTTGTCTCACGAACA
This sequence comes from Meconema thalassinum, assembly GCA_946902985.2. Lineage (NCBI taxonomy): Eukaryota > Metazoa > Arthropoda > Insecta > Orthoptera > Tettigoniidae > Meconema > Meconema thalassinum. Next base: position 878,222,283 of record OX336389.2, on the reverse strand, counting down.
GATACAAAAGTGTGACCAACAATTATGTAAAATGTGTTATCAAGATGAACTAGGTGTTGTACTTTTGCCTTGTGGACACATGATAGCCTGCGTGAAGTGTGCATTAGAACTCAACACTTGTGCTATATGCAGAAAAGCAGTATCTGCTACAGTTAGGGCATTTCTTGCATAAATAGTATAATTTATCAGCCATGCATAGTGTAAAATCCCTGATTGCACAATATTATTAAAGCTGTTTTAGAGTGTAATAGATATGCATTTCTTTTGTTTATAGACAATGAATGTTTTGAATGCTGTGGGTCAATCATGTGGCTTAGAGACAAAGAAGCTCAGCGAATTGCCAACGCATATTCCATTCCGCCTTATCAAGATTCGGAAATTGAAAACAGCATATGGTGATCGTGTACTTTGTGTATGTGAAAACTTTGAGACATTTCTGCCTACACGGTTTAATGATATGTCGGAGAGTGTTTTTGATGAAGTCAATAATGCTGTACAACCTGTACACTTAATTTATGAAGGTTTTAAAAACAATAGGTGCATGGTTCGTTTTAATTAAATAAAAAAGGCAAATAATAATGGTCGATATAAGTCATGACAATGGACTGAAAGAAAAATATGTGTATAGAACAATAATGTTTTAGTGTTTAGTATTGTCTTAAAAATATTATCATGAAACCAAAAAAATCTATATAAAGTTTGTAAATAAATGAAAATAATGGTACAATGTTGTTTTATTTTCTATAGAAGTCAGAATATTTAACATTGCAGAGTATACATGATTATGACAATAGAAGAGCACACTTAATACAAGTCTTTGCCTTTACAATAGTGTGTTATAGTTTTAAAAACAAAGCTTGTTGTAGATCTTTTTTCTTCCACGGTGAACAATAGGCATGAAAACGTTATTGTCTTGTTTTGGATCATTATCACTATCATAATCATAAGCAGCATGATCTATATCACTATTATTATAATCACTATACTTATCCTCAACATTATCCTCAACATTACTAAAACCAGTTAAATATTCCTGTTCCTGTTCCTCTTCCTCTTCCTCTGCAGTGTCCTCATGTAGAGTCTGCGTGGCTTTTGATAATGTTAAGGGTTTTTTGAACATTGAATTATTTTCGATAGTAGTATTGTTTTGTAGCACTTGCCTTTTAACATTTTCATGATTTTCTGTTGACAGCAACAGTGCTTCATCCAGTACACTACATTGATGATCACTGACACTTAAAACCTCACTATTTTTACTTTTTAGCTCACTGCGACATTGTTTTGAACGTTGTTTTGAACAACGCCAGATAACAGTTCCATTTTTATTGGTTCGTTTCACAATATATGAATATCCTTTATAGAATGCATGAGGCTTACCATACCTAGTCACAGATACTTCCATATCAACTGTGAAGCATAGACTAAGCTCTAGTAAAGACAACTTGGTAATAAGAACAATAGTTTAATGTGCGAGCATATATGGGTGCAAATGTGGGAGCAAAAAGTGGGATAAAAAATTGGGAGCAAATAGTGGGACCAAAGAGTGGAAGCAAAAATTGAGAGCAAAAAGTGGAAGCAAAAAAAAGTAGGAGCAAGTATGGGAGCAAATGTGAAAGCAAAAGTGGGAGCAAGTATGGGAGCATATGTGAAAGCAAAAGAGGGAGCAAAAAGTGAGAGAAAAAAGTGGGAGCAAAAAGTGTAGGCAAAAGTGGGAGCAAATATGAGAGCAAAAAAGTAGGAGCAAGTATGGGAGCAAATGTGAAAGCAAAAGTGAGAGCAAAAAGTGAGAGAAAAAAAGTGGGAGCAAAAAGTGTAAGCAAAAGTGGGAGCAAATATGAGAGCAAAAAAAAGTCTGAGCAAATATGGGAGCAAAATGAGGGAGTTAAAAGTGTAAGCAAAAGTGGGAGCAAAAATTGGGAGCAAAAAATGGGAGCAAAAATTGTTAGCAAAAAGTGGGATAAAAAAGAAAGTAGGAGCAAGTATGAGAGCAAATGTGAAAGCAAAAGTGGGAGCAAGTATGGGAGCAAATGTGAAAGCAAAAGTGGGAGCAAAAAGTGAGAGATAAAAAGTGAGAGCAAAAAGTGTAAGCAAACGTGGGGGCAAATATGAGAGCAAAAAAGTAGGAGCAAGTGTGGGAGCAAATGTGAAAGCAAAAGTGGGAGCAAAAAGTGAGAGAAAAAAGTGGGAGCAAAAAGTGTAAGCAAAAGTGGGAGCAAATATGAGAGCAAAAAGGTGAGAGCAAATATGGGAGCAAAAAGTGGGAGCAAAAAGTGTAAGCAAAAGTGGGAGCAAACAAGAGTGAGCAAATATGGGAGCAGAAAGTGGGAGCAAATGTGAAAGCAAAAGTGGGAGCAAAAAGTGAGAGCAAAAGTGAGTGCACAAAGTGGGAGCAAAATGTGTGAGTAAAAAGTGGGGGCAAATGTGGTGTTTTACTAAAACAATCTCCCCTAACCTAACCTAACTTCACCTAACCTAACTTCACCTAACCTAACCTTCCAACTCTCAGATCAAAAATTAAATTCTGGCCATAGTCGAGTTTGAACCCAGAACCTTTGGGATAACACCCAAGTATACTAGCCACTACACCGCGAGATGAGCAAATTATCATGCAACACAACACAAAAATAAAAGTGTCCTGTAGTGTAACTCATTGGTTGACAACCATAGTTGAGAATTCAAACCCAAGACCTCGGGACTTTTGTTTTGAACATTATCAGAAATATTATTCCATTTACATTTTGCTGTTGCTTATAGTTATAAGAGTTGGCATTAAAATGGGAGCAAAAGTGAAAGCAAAAAGTGGGTGCAAGCATGGCTGGTTGATGAAACTTTCATATCAACTAATACACATAAATTAAATTTTAGTAAAGTGACTTGGCTAATAATAATAATAATAATAACAGTTTAAAAAATTCAAGGGGATTGATATTTTTCAGGGTGTAATTTCCAAAGTACTGTCTAGAATAATAATTACATGAACAGATTCCAAGAACTCTAGAGGGCTTTTAAGGCTAATGATTGGCTAGGAGTGAGATAGAGCTAGCTAACCTAAGTTAACCAAAGCTCACTAAACCTAACCTTGTCACATGACATGTTCTACAAATATAGACTTGCTTTGAGACTGGCTATGACGTCACAGATGAATGGCGGTGGAAGGCTGGCAAAAAGGAAAATGTTTTTGTGTAATAAAAAGTCATGTCCTGCCTCCCACCGCCATTCATCTGTGACGTCATAGCCAGTCTCAAAGCAAGTCTATATTTGTAGAACATGTCATGTGACAAGGTTAGGTTTAGTGGGCTGAGGTAAACTTAGGTTAGCTGGCTCTATCTCACTCCTAGCCAATCATTAACCTTAAAAGCACTCTAGAGTTCTTGGAATCTGTTCATGTAATTATTATTCTTGTCAGTACTATGGAAATTACACCCTGAAAAATATCAATGCCCTTGAATTTTTAAAACTGTTATTATTATTATTATTATTATTATTATTATTATTATTATTATTATTAGCCAAGTCACTTTACTAAAATTTAATTTATGTGTATTAGTTGATATGAAAGTCTCAACAACCAGCCATGCTTGCACCCACTTTTTGCTTTCACTTTTGCTCCCATATTAATGCCAACTCTTTTAACTATAAGCAACAGCAAAATGTAAATGGAATAATATTTCTGATAATGTTCAAAACAAAAGTCCTGAGGTCTTGGGTTTGAATTCTCAACTATGGTTGTCAGCCAATGAGTTACACTACAGGAAACTTTTATTTTTGTGTTGTGTTGCATGATAATTTGCCCATCTCCTGGTGTAGTGGCTAGTATACTTGGGTGTTATCCCGGAGGTTTTGGGTTCCAACTCGACTATGGCCAGAATTTAATTTTTGATGTGAGAGTTGGAAGGTTAGGTTAGGTGAAGTTAGGGGGAGATTGTTTTAGTAAAACACCACATTTGCTCCCACTCTTTACTCACACATTTTGCTCCCACTTTGTGCACTCACTTTTGCTCTCACTTTTTGCTCCCACCTTTGCTTTCACATTTGCTCCCACTTTCTGCTCCCATATTTGTTCACACTTGTTTGCTCCCATTTTTGCTTACACTTTTTGCTCCCACTTTTTGCTCCAATATTTGCTCTCACTTTTTTTGCTCTCATATTGGCTCCCACTTTTGCTTACACTTCTTGCTCCCACTTTTTTTTTCTCTCAATTTTCGCTCCCACTTTTGCTTTCACATTTGCTCCCAAACTTGCTCCTACTTTTATGCTCTCATATTTGCTCCCACGTTTGCTTACACTTTTTGCTCTCACTTCTTTTCTCTCACTTTTTGCTCCCACTTTTGCTTTCACATTTGCTCCCATACTTGCTCCCACTTTTGCTTTCACATTTGCTCTCATATTTGCTCCTACTTTCTTTTTTATCCCACTTTTTGCTACCAATTTTTGCTCCCACTTTTTGCTCCCAATTTTTGCTCCCACTTTTGCTTACACTTTTAACTCCCTCTTTTTGCTCCCTTATTTGCTCACACTTTTTTTTGCTCTCATATTTGCTCACACATTTGCTTACACTTTTTGCTCCCACTTTTTTTCTCTCACTTTTTGCTCTCACTTTTGCTTTCACATTTGCTCCCATACTTGCTCCTACTTTTTTGCTCTCATATTTTCCCCCACTTTTGCTTACACTTTTTGCTCCCACTTTTTTTCTCACTTTTTGCTCCCTCTTTTGCTTTCACATATGCTCCCATACTTGCTCCCAGTTTTGCTTTCACATTTGCTCCCATACTAGCTCCTACCTTTTTTTTGCTCCCACGTTTTGCTCTCAATTTTTGCTCCCACTTTTTGCTCCCACTTTTTGCTCCCACGTTCTTTTGCTCCCACATTTGCACCCATATATGCTCGCACATTAAACTATTGTTCTTATTACCAAGTTGTCTTTACTAGAGCTTAGTCTATGCTTGGCAGTTAATATGGAAGTATCTGTGACTAGGTATGGTAAGCCTCATGCATTCTATAAAGGATATTCATATATTGTGAAACGAACCAATAAAAATGGAACTGTTATTTGGCGTTGTTCAAAACAACGTTCAAAACAATGTCGCAGTGAGCTAAAAAGTAAAAATAGTGATGTTTTAAGTGCCAGTGATCATCAATGTAGTGTACTGCATGAAACACTGTTGCTGTCAACAGAAAATCATGAAAATGTTAAAAAGCAAGTGCTACAAAACAATACTACTATTGAAAATAATTCAATGTTCAAAAAACCCTTAACATTATCAAAAGCCACGCAGACTCTACATGAGGACACTGTAGAGGAAGAGGAAGAGGAACAGGAAGAGGACCAGGAATATTTAACTGGTTTTAGTAATGTTGAGGATAATGTTGAGGATAATTATAGTGATTATAATAATAGTGATATAGATCATGCTGCTTTTGATTATGATAGTGATAATGATCCAAAGCAAGACAATAACGTTTTCATGCTTATTGTTCACCGTGGAAGAAAAAAGATCTACAACAAGCTTTGTTTTTAAAACTATAACACACTATCGTAAAGGCAAAGACTTGTATTAAGTGTGCTTTTTTATTGTCATAATCATGTATACTCTGCAATGTTAAATATTCTGACTTCTATAGAAAATAAAACAACATTGTACCATTATTTTCATTTATTTACAAACTTTATATAGGTTTTTTTGGTTTCATGATAATATTTTTTAAGACAATACTAAACACTAAAACATTATTATTCTATACACATATTTTTCTTTCAGTCCATTGTCATGACTTATATCTTCCATTATTATTTGACTTTTTTAATTTAATTAAAACGAACCATGCACCTATTGTTTTTAAAACCTTCAGAAATTGAGTGTACAGGTTGTACATCATTATTGACTTCATCAAAAACACTCTCCGACATATCATTAAACCGTGTAGGCAGAAATGTCTCAAAGTTTTCACATACACAAAGTACACGATCACCATATGCTGTTTTCAATTTCCGAATCTTGATAATGCGGAATGGAATATGCGTTGACAATTCGCTGAGCTTCTTTGTCTCTAAGCCACATGCTTGACCCACAGCTTTCAAAACATTCATTGTAGTAGTCTATAAACAAAAGAAAAGCATATCTATTACACTCTAAAACAGCTTTAATAATATTGTGCAATTAGGGATTTTACTATTTATGCAAGAAATGCCCTAACTGTAGCAGATAGTGCTTTTCTGCATATAGCACAAGTGTTGAGTTCTAATGCACACTTGACACAGGCTATCATGTGTCCACGAGGCAAAAATACAACACCTAGTTCATCTTGATAACAAATTTTACATAATCGTTGGTCACACTTTTGTATCTGTTCGTGAGACAAGTCTTTTTTTTTTCAGCCTCATGTATTTGCTCCGCGTGTTCTAACTCTAAAGACACTTTTATGTCTTGTGCTGCAATCACGTTTTCTTTACGAATAGTGTTCACAAATTCCTGACCTTTAAGCAACACCATGTATTTACAGTTAGGTAACCAACGAGCGTGTTGCACAAAAGGGTCATCAGTCATTTGCCAATCCTTTAAAGCAAATCCACAATAAAAACATATTGTTTTATCCCCTTCACCAGTATAAAAAATCCAGCTTCACTTAGCTGTTTGGAAAGGTGTTTTAATATTAATGGCCAAACATTTTTATAAGATTCTAAACGTTTTTCAACAGAGCTGTACTCGGGGTGTGCTTTAGTCTTGCAAACTCCCAATTTTTCAAAAGCACATGCCAATTCAACACTGTCTATGGCATATGGACCACATATATCGACAATACCGTTGTTGGCTGGTAATACTTCATTATTATTATTATTTATTTGTGATTCAGCAACGTAAGTAGCGGCCAATGGTCTTGTGGTTCGGTAAAATGAATACACGGGTATGTTATCCACTTGTTTTCCAAGCATGTAAGGACAACAAGGAGACCATCGCAAATGGTCTCTAAAGGGATCATCCCCTTCTTCCCAGTGTGAAAGTTCAATACGACAAAACACACAGCGCACCACACCTTCTCGGTTCAAGTAAAAAACCGGCTTTTGCAAGTTTATGTGTCGACAAAAAGCCTACAGGCCAGGATTCAAATGTTTACCAACGATCATGTTCTGATTTTAAATTTAACCCACGTGGTAAACCAACTTGCTCACTTGTTGTATTTGGTACTAACGCCATGTGTTATAATAAAACTTCCTTTTATTGCAAGTTATTAACGTTGCACAAGAGCACCGAGTACTTTAAAGCATAATGTATGCTTGTTCACTGTCTGTTCACTACGTTAATGGCGCATGACCACACCTAAAAAACAAACAAAACAACCCATCAATCAATCAATCTATCAATACTTGTAATTAAACTTTAACGTTAATTGACATTAATATATCAAAACACCATTAAAAATAAACTGTATGTTGGCACTAACAGTAACCCATGCAATTATTTTCTTTTTATAAAGCTTTAGTCATTTACATCCCCCTTTAACCAATATATAAACAAAAATGAATGTCATGTCAGTTTGTTCAGATTATCTTGTTCAAACCTGTGGATATTATAGGGACCCACTCATAATTTTTTTTTTTTTTTTAGAAAATCCAATATGGTCTTGTACTTTTTCCAGTCAACAACCAATATAGTCTTGTACCGTTTGTCAATACAGGCCATTATTCAAGAAAGCAATCATTGTACCAGTCATGTACAGGTAATGAATATTTTTTGTCTATGGTTTTTCATTAGTGGTAAAATGGAATAGCATTTTTTTAAGTTAGACTTACCTGAGTTTTAAATAGTTCACTGCCTGGAAACAATGGTTGCACTTTACTGCGTCTTGGGGTTTCAGCAACTGCTATAGTGGACGGGCTTTTCTTTCCACGTTTCTAAAAATAAATAAAATAAACCGTTATAAATACCTAAATTCAGGTTAATACATACATTTCATAAAATAAAATAAAATAATATCAAACAAAAAAAAAGAAACAAGTTAGTTTAAAAAAATAATCTCACCTTCACTTGCAGTGGCTTGTTACTGTTTCCTTCTAGTGGGCCCAAAAGCGCAATGGTTTCTTGTATCTCTGACATGTAAGGTATACCGGTTATCTGCAAACAAATAAATAATTAAATAAAAATCATTAATTACCTAATCAATAACTACAAATTTAAGGTTCATTAGCATGACATTATTAAAATAATCATTCATAGGTACTTACCAAAAAATAAAAGGATTTTTCTTCCACAGCTCTACTGTATACGTCCGTGTGCTAAAATGGCAAGTGCATGACTAACGCAATCGTTATCAGTTAGCCTAGCAACAGAGAGAGTTGCATTTTCTCAGCGTTTTGACCTTGAATGGTTCTCTGTCTCTCTCTCTCACACGTGTTCCCACGCCTCTTCACATTCCTCAATCTGAATAAGATTCGTGTACCTTATACTAGTTTCATGTTTTTAATAAGGAACCAAAATGGCTACCTCTTATACATAGGTAGTCCTACTGTCTCAGAACCAAAATGGCGGTCTCTGCTTAAACAGCACACCTGCTAGCCACCACGAGACAAGTAAGCTGATATCACACTTCCTGCTGACGTAGACATTCCTACCACGTCAGCACCAGCAACAGTTCTCACGAGTCCTCTGGCTAGGAACAATATTCCGTCACCGGTGAGCTGGACTGTGTGCATGTTAGCATTCAAAACATGTGTGTGTGTCTTATTATTATTATTATTATTATTATTATTATTATTATTAAACATTTTACTGTAATAATAATTACTAGCAAGCGGCCATCCTCAATACATGATCATGTTAACCACATACTTTCATCCTAAAACACATGACTTTACCCAGTTCAATATTTAGTTTATAACATTTCAGGCCAATGACCTTACCGTTTTGGCTCTTTGCGTACATGCACATGACTTGGTCGATCAAATGTTATAGGTTTCCATATTCTAAAACCATTTACTGTGCCAGACAGCAGTCTCGCTTATTACCGTTTACTAGCATGCTTAAGATCCCCTTCAGGGATAAAAAGAAATCCTAGCACACTTAACACATTTTCAAATATTCGCCTCCATCCGTCATAGGAAATGTCACAAAACCAACCGTCATATGCTGCCCCCCGCCATCCCACCAAAATAGCTATTCATTTCTTCCGGGCACGGTCACCGAGATCGCCAACGTCTAAGAATCACTTGGTCATATCCTACAACCGTCTGTTGTGTCAGAGAGCGATCTCGCTCATCACCTTTAACTAAAACGTTAAAGATCCCCTTCAGGGGTAAAAATCTTAGCATGCTTGTCACATTTCAAAATATTCGCCTTCATTCATTCGTCATAGGAAAAAAATATCGAAAAGCAACCCCTCGTTTTGCCATACATCGCCCCCGTCGAAATAGCCATTTGCCATATCCACCATGCTCAGTCATAGCCTCGTTGGAACATGTGTCAAGCGCTACCGGCTCTCTGTCTACAAACACGCTTTTATTTTTAAAAAATTCCTAGTTTTTTGTCCTAGAGACTTGACATTTATTTTCATGGTAGAGGGGGTAGGGCCTTTCATTTATGTCAAACAATTTTTTTTGTCAATGTGTTAGTTTCCAAAATAGTAAAAATTCAAAATTTAAGGGTTTACAAAAAATCTCAAAATATAAGAAAGTTTTATTATAAGAAAATAAAGGTCATAGAGACCATTGGTTTGAACTATGGCATGACATTCTATCATGTTTGGTTTTCAAACTATCGCCTACTTTTAAAAACAACATTTTTCGTTTTTTTTTTCAAAAATATAACGAGTGGTCTATAGGAAAGAGGGCGTCTGCTCGAGTCCAACGACACCTCATTTGTTAAAATCCAACCATCCGTTCGCCAATGATCACCAATGTTCGCGGGAAAGTAGGCTATCATTTGTTTTTTCCTCCTACACCCTTGAAACTTGCTGCCCGCCTAGAGGGCATACCCACCTTTCATTAACGTCAAACAAACTTTTTCCAATTCACCGTTTCCAAAATAGTGCCAATCCAAAAAACAAAAATTTTCATTTCTTTTAAATACCAACACACCTGCTTAGCCATCAGAACGTCATCCCAACGCCAACAATACCTCGTTCGTTAAAATCCGACCACGCGTTCGGGAGATATCGCCCAAAGTTTATATGAAAGTAGGGAGGGGAGTAGAACTCTCCCCATCCCACTACTGCACAGTTTTAGTCCTAGAGACTTGAAATTTATTTTGGGGGTAGACGGGGTCGGAGCCATTCATTTACGTCAAACAATTTTTTTTGTAAACTCTTTATTTTCCAAAATATGAAAATTTCAAAATTTAAGCGTTTTCATAAAATCTCAAAAAATAAAAGTTTTATTATAACATATAAATGTCATAGAGACCATTCGTTTGAACTATGGCACAACGTTCTATCATGTTTGGTTTTCAAACTATCGCCTACTTTCAAAAACAAAGAAATCATTTTTTTTAAATAAAATATAACAAGTGGTCCATAGGAAAGCCCCCTTCAGCTCGAGTCCAACGACACCTCATTCGTAAATCTCCGACCACGGGTTCGGTAGTTATCGGCTCGCATTGGGAGTAGTGGGGGGGGGGGGGGGGGCAGAACTCTCATCACTCCCCTACTCTAATGACACGCTCCCTCGCATTAGCGCACGCTCAAATTCCAACTGACTGCACCAGGATTCGATCCTGCCACCATGGGCACAGCAAGTGAGAACGTTACCGCTGAGCCACGCAGCCAGCCAAAGGTACTGATGACCAAGATGTCCCAAGCCCCTACAATGTATTATTATCAACAAGAATGTTAGAGTAAGTAAGAAAGGCACCTGTACGAACACATTGTGTCAAATTTACATATTGTGACACTACTACATTATAATTTTATTGCTCAGATATTTTCCACGCCTAGGCACTTGTACACGTAACTCGTCGAACTATAATATTTGTGACAAGAGGAAGACAACTCCTTCCTGTCGTCAAATCGTCCCATTCTCACTCGGCCCTGTCAGCGTGTTCATCATTTTCCTTGCGCAAGAGATCTTGTGGAGCCGCGCCGCCTACCACCCTTTTCAAAACAATTCCCAAACTAATGCTGTCGATTCCATTCACCCGATTTTAACTCTGAAAAATGCATTGGAAACAGGAAATAAATCTCCATTTTCGTATTACCAGTTTTTTTTCTTATTTTAAGCAGAGATATAAAAAACTATTAGTAACTTTTTGTTTTTCACATTTTGGAAAATGCATCGAATTAATATCAATTCAATTGCAGTATAGTATACATAGTGGTTTTCATATCGCAAAAACGAGCTTTCGTTCAAGAGAAAACTGAAAAAAGAAATTGTCTCACTTTGGTGCTGCTACGTGGTGTCAGAATTACAAACTAAAAAACGGGATATTTAGCCTTAACATACTGTATGTTCCTTTGAGAGAGCAGTCATGAATCCGGCTAATGTTCTAGAGTAGCCTATGCATTACGTTATTTCCGTGAAAAAGATGCTTGATGAAATTTAATTCCTCTTACAGAAACAATTAAAATTGAAGCATAAAAAAATTTAATATGATTAAAAAATAAAATTGTAAATAAATATGCTTGCAAAAATTAAAATTACAATCAACGTTAAGTAAGCTATGACAATTTTAAAAAATAAGCTTACAAAATTAGAATTATAAAAATAGATCATAAAAATTATACAAAAATAAAATTATAAAAATATATAAACATAAAAATTAAAAAGGTAACACAAATACAATTTATAAATTAAAATTAGATAAAATATTTAAATAAAATTAAATAAATACAAATAAATATGTTAATAATAGTTCTGCCTTAAAACGGGTTAATAGAGTACATGTTATTCAGATAGCTCAATGGTAGTGATGTGATAGTGTATGGTGACAATGAAACAGGGAAGGGAGAAACTATGTTGTTTATTTTAGGAGCTGCGACATCGTGGTCAAATATATTGTAGGGGACCTGTGAGGGTGTCCTCCACAATGTAATATTTGGGGGGATGAAATATGAGTACCTGGGGGATGCTTGGAACTCGAGTGTAAGAGGTGTCGGTTATGGACTGGTGCGAGAGCGTGGAAGCAGCTCGAGAGGAGAACACCCAAATGTACTGTTTGATTGGGTAGTTCGAGGGTGTGATAACGGAGAGAAGGGCGGTTCAGTAAATACGGATTTAAACGGTACAGTCGCTAAGCGGCTTAATGTTAGCGTAAGCGAGCGGGCTGAGAGAGAGCCTGCGGATTCAAGCACTGTGATCGTGGCTGTCTGCTGACGCCACGAAGCAATTGAACAATAATGCTAGGGGATCATACCTAGAGGGAATCTAGAAGGGTAGGATCTTACCAGCTAGTAAAATAAATGTAAGGACCAGTTATCTAGAGATTGTGTTATTTTAATGAGTGTACTTCTATGCAGAAGTATTAATAAAGCTTTCAGAACAGCCAAAGTGCTTAATACAACTCCAGTACAAATAATAGATGAGGAAAAGTGTAAATGTGTGTGTATGTAAAGATGCTCGCTTACACTTACCAGGCTGGCGCAGTCGTCCGGCAGAGGTTTCACACTACAACACCTGACTGAGAACAAATGACCTGGAGGCATGACCTCTCGGAGTTTTTATAGAGCCTGTGTGTCGTGTTTGCAGAATTGTGCATTCCTTGTGTGTCGTAGCCCTTCCTGGGGTCGTTGGGCTCAGGCACGATGCCACCCGAGTGCATTGAAGTAATGCGTTTTATAGATTTATAGATTCAGTCGTAGATTGTAGAATTATATTTATGTTATGTGTTTTTAGGGGGTGTAATTAGTAGGGGATGAGGGTGGCATACCCTAAGGGTATAACAATATATCCCGTACTTATCTGCAAGAAGAAGACGAAAAAGATCAAGTCGTGAAAGCGTAAAGGACTCTGGCGTTTGTTGGTGAGAAACATACAGAAACAGTTGCTCAATCAGTCCATGCACTCACCCATTCGTACACAATTATGCCTACAATTAGTATGGCCGGTACACTTTTCCCGAAATTATTCATTGTACTACAGGAGGCAACTAGAACTTTCGGTCCGAGAGTTTCCAAAGAAATGTTCCATGTCGGTAACAACCACAAAATCAGGAAACATGGGAAAAAAGGAATTAAAATATTGCTTTAAAGAATCCTTTATCCCATTTGCGGAAGAGAAGTGTTTGCTACTATTAGATTCCTGGACTACTTATAGTGAAAAAAGCTGTCTTGAAGACTTTCCTCCAGGTAACAGTATAGACATTCTCCAGATTCCTCCCGGCACTACAGGGAAAATACAGCCCTTGGATAAGTTTTTCTTCTGGCAATGTAAAGCTTTGTGTCGTCGTTTAACAGACATTGTGTCGGATTGTGAAGACGTTCAGTTTGATGTATATCAGAGAAACAGCGTTCATTTCCAATTTTCTTCCCCACGGTTCAAGGACATGGTTAAATATTCGTGGTTCGCAACCAATTACACAACGGACACACCTCCCGAGTTCGAAGTACCTACGAAATATTGCCTTCAAATAAGTAAGGAAAACTGTGAAGAACAATGTGGCCTCAAAGTGCATATTCGTTGTTCATGGTGCCAGAAATATCCCTGTTGTTATCATGCGATTAACGAACCTCATTTATGTTTCGCATTCGTTCCCTAACAATGAAGTGTCCTTGGCGCGTGGTAGCCTGCCAGTTCGTTCGTTCTCTCTCTCTCCAGCACAACTGCAACTCCACTCCGCTGTACTCCGTACGAGCCAGCAAGAAGCAAGGGTTGTCCAGTAGTTATGATGACACACGGATTTTGTATCAAGATTTCGATACCTTGCAGTTCGAAATGGCAGCTAATTTTTTGTACATCGCCAATTTATGGTTTCCTCATCATCTCTACGAAATTTCATTGTCGGTTTCGATATGACCGTATGGACAGATCCCTTGTTAGGTGTCCATTTTTTTCTGTTTTTTGGTGGAGTTTTGGTTTGGGTTTAAGGGGGTGCTGATCTTTGATTAAGCTCAGAAACTCTTGGTGGCTCAAAGAATGGCGGTTAAAAGGAGGTCAGAGTTTGGGGATCCTTTGCTGTATTCTGTTTTTGGATGAGGTTTGGTAGTGGGTGGAAAAGGGTGTACCTAATGGATGTGGTACATCCTAAGGGATTTAGATAGAATGAGGTTTCGGGCACAAGAGGTGATAATGAAGGACAGTGCGGGAAAAGACCAAAATGTTAAAACTTAGATTCAAATGATATTTATTTAATATAAAGCAAATATATTGCAAGGAATGAATACTTTCAAGGAAATTACTTTAAAATTGACAATAAAAAACAGTAACAATTAAAAATACTCGTTTCTCCAGGAAACGTAACTTGAGCTGTGACTAACTTTAAAGGATTAAATATAAAATTACTGAATAAAAGAAGCGTAATAATTTAAATTCATCCCAGAGTAGATTTAAAACAAAATACTCTTCTGACGGAAAGAATCCGGGCAGAGTGTATGAAGTGAAAGGGTTACCACCTCTTCTGTTGTGTGATACAGGAAGTATCAGATCTCCTTAACCATCTTCCGAAGGTAGGCCGGCTGCCGGAGGTCATCAGTAGCTGGCGGTAATTTAGTGCGCCCGCTCGGGCTTGTGCGAGGTCAGTCAGGCATACTCCAGGGTTCCGGGTTCGGAACCAGAGTTGATGATGGTAGATTCTTCTTTGGCGACCAGCATAGAGAGGCTCTTGGTAGTACCTCCCGCGGCTGGTGAAGTTATGTCCTTAGAATCAAGATTTGCAGAGTGGATCCGTGTTGAAGATTTGGTTGAAGTGAAGGCTGATGAGTTTATACTGCCCGGGCAGGCAGCCAGATCCAGAAGAGAGATTATGCCGGCGGAGAAGAGACTCCGGCAGCAAGAGGTACCCCGAGAGGGCTGTAACCCCGGCAGGTATGTCGTGAGCAGGTGTGATCAGTGGAGAAGAGTGGACAAGAGTAGGCACTGTAGGCCGGGAGACCTAAGGCTATATAGCGGTAGTGACGTCAGCGCGCCGAACCTTCTAGCATGAAGGTGTGGCGAGAGAGCAGCCAATCACAGCACAGCCCCATGCACATTGCGAGCGTTACCGCTGGAGAGAGCTCAGTACTCGTGAGAAAATGTGACAGTATGGTACGTCTAGAAAGACACTACAGAAAAAAGGTGAGTTGACATGAATATTACAGAAAAGCAATTAAACTGAAACACCAATATTAAACAAATCAGAACACCGCGTTCAGACTGCAATTCACGAAATTAAAAATAATGGGGCAGAAAAATTGAACGTGTGTTTCACACCGCAAGGGAAACATAGCCAACAAAAAACATTCGCAAAGCGAACATGCTGGGAGGGGCGAGAAAAAATTGCAGTAAGAAAGCGCAGAAGTTAGGCCTCGCGTGGCAAAGGAGCAATCATGGTGATGGGCCTAAGAAAATGACCAGCAGAAGTCTGCAGTTTTACCACGCGAACCCTACCATCTCTGCCAGGAAAGCACTCAACAACCCTACCCAAATTCCAAACAAGAGGAGGACTAGGGTCTTTCAAAAGCACCAAGTCCCCCACCTGAAGGTTAGAGCAGGAAACAAGCCATTTACCACGCTGCTGAAGCAAACCGAGGTATTCCAACCTCCAGCGGCGCCAAAAATTATTGCGCAAACTTTCAATTTTGCGCCAAGAAATGGCTAAAGAAGATTGAGAATTAGAATATAACAAAGGTGGGGAGGCAGTCAATGGACCACCGATAAGAAAATGGCCCGGCGTTAATGGTAGAAGATCTGAAGGGTCATTAGATAAGGGTGATAAAGGACGAGAATTAATTATGCCCTCAATAAAAATAATTAAGGAATTAAACTCTTCATGAGAAAGGGGGGTGTGGCCACAAACACGGCTAAGGTGCTTCTTGGTGAGTTTCACACAAGACTCCCACCGTCCACCTTGATGAGGTGCATAAGGGGGGATGAAGTGCCACTTGAAATTTCTCTGGTGAGCATAGTCAGTAATCCTTTCCAGCGCTGAATTTTGAGTAAGAGCTCTCTTAATTTGCTCAGAAGCTCCGATAAAATTTTTAGCATTGTCTGAGAATACTTCTGAAGGAAGACCTCGGCGAGCAGAAAATCTGGCAAAAGCTGCCAAAAAATAAGCAGTAGAGGCGTTGGTAACTAGTTCTAAGCGAACTGCTCCGGTGACCATACATACAAACAGCGAAATATAGAGTTTTCCAAAAATACATTTTTTGGCCTCAGGAGAATTTTTTCTGTAAACAAAAGGCCCGGAATAATCCACCCCCGTAAAGGCAAAAGGTCTAGCAGGCGCAGATCTAAAGTTGGGAAGATCACCCATGAGCTGAGTGGTAATTTTAGGGTTGGATTTAAAACATGGAATGCACTTCCGGATAACAGAGGTAACTTCATGGACTCCGTTTATGGGCCAATACCTTTCACGAATGACAGAAAGTAATGTACGAGTTCCAGCATGAAGATGCTGGTAATGATACTGACGAATGATTAGGGAAGTGACATGTTGCTTTGAAGGAAGAATAATTGGGTGTTTTTTATCCTCGGAAAGATCGGCCAAAGATAAACGTCCTCCAACTCTTAGTAAACCATCAGTATCCAAAAAAGGGGCGAGTGAGGAAAGCCTACTCGATTTCTTAAGGGATTGACCTTGGGACAACACCTGGCATTCTTCAGAGAATATTTCTTGTTGAGTAAGCCATAAGATTTTTGTAGTGGCTAAACCTAATTCAGAAAGGGATAAATATGGCTTAGGAAAAAGGGGTTGTTCTACCACAAAATATTTCCATCGAAGGAGATAAGCCATAACCCTCACCAATTTATGGAAAGAGGAATATCGCTGCAAGAGAAGGGGAGAGTCAGAAACGAGAAGAGAAGATCCAGTAATCTTACCAGCATCCGGCAAGTCTGATAACTCCGGAAGAGGAAAATTTGGCCAAGCGGAAGGTTCTTGCAGAAGCCAAGGGGGACCGTGCCAGTATAATGGCAGGTTAGCCAACATAAGAGGGGAACATCCCCGAGAAATGACATCTGCAGGGTTCTCCTTGCCAGATACATGATGCCATTGTTCAAAGTTAGACAATTGTTGAATTTTGGATACTCTATTAGCTACAAACACCTGCCAATGCGAGGGAGGTTTGGCAATCCATGCCAACGTGATGGCTGAGTCACTCCAAAAGTAAGTTTTGATAAATCGGATTTTCAAACATTGGCGGATTTTGACCGATAATTCAACCGCCAGAAGAGCAGCACAAAGTTCCAGTCGTGGCAAGGATAAAGTTTTAAGAGGGGCCACCTTTGACTTAGCGCAAATTAAATTGGAAAAGAAATATGACTGGTCAAAATTGCGGCAAACAATATACGCACAACACCCATAAGCTTTCAATGAGCTATCGGCAAAGATGTGAAGTTCATATCCTCCACAGGAGGGAAAGGGAATAATCACTCGCGGGATAATAACATTGGAGAGATCTTCCAAACTATTTCTATAAGAAATCCAATTTTTTTGCAACTCTGAAGGAACTGGTTCATCCCAACCAGTTTTCAAGGACCAAAGGTCCTGCATGAAAAGCTTTGCTGTGACAATAATTGGCGCCAAAAATTGGAGAGGATCAAATATCTTTGCAATCTCAGACAAAATTTGCCGCTTAGTTTGCGGTTTGATGTCACTGAGAGTAATTTTGAAAAAGAAAATCCTTTTGAGGACTCCAATAGATGCCTAGAGTTTTGATAGAATTACTTTCTTGAAGAAGCTCTACTGAGTCGTTATAGACTGAAGTTAATGGAAATTTAGAAAGAAATTCTTCCGAATTAGAGTTCCACTTGCACCAGGAAAATCCGCCTCCCAAAAGCAAAGCTGTCAGATCTTTAGAGACCTGCAGTGCTTCAGATACTGACTCAAATGAATGAAGAAAATCGTCAACGTAAAATGATGATTTTAACACTTCAGAAGCCTTAGGAGAATACAACGGGCCATCCTGTTCAGCAAGTAATTTCAACGTACGTATGGCTAAAAAAGCAGAGGGCTTTAGTCCATAGGTTAATGTTTTTAGCCGAAAAATCTTGACAGGTTTAGTAGGCTCGTCGCGCCAAAGAATTCTCTGAAGGTCGCGCTGTTGTTGATCGACCAAAATCTGCCTATACATTTGCTTGATATCAGATATCACTGCGATAGGGAACAAGCGAAAATTCATCAAGACAGAAGAAATGTCAGATTGAATAGGAGGGCCTGATAATAATGTGTCATTCAGAGAAGTTCCATTGGCATCCAATGCAGAGCCATTAAAGACCACTCTTATGTTTTCCTTTAAAATCTCATTCTTCCAAACTGGATGATGATTGAGGTAAATGACTTCAGATGGGGTATAAGAAGCATCATCTTTCTTGGTAACAACCTCCATGTGATCAAGTGCCTCATATTCCTCCATAAATGTGGAGTATTGAGTTTTAACAACAGGGTCACGTTTAAATTTGCTTTCCACAGCATAGAGTGCTCTAAGAGCCCTAGGGTGTGTTTCAAATAAAAGAGGTGGATTATCCACTCGGGGCATTGTTACGACAAATCTACCCTCTGAATTGCGTTTGGTCGTTTCGCGAAACAGTTTTTCACACATTTCATTTTCAACCGAGGAAGGTGAAACTGAATCTATAGTTTCGATTTTCCAAAATCTTTCTAAGTTGTAATCGAGACTTGTATTGACAAAATGACATTGAGAGAAATTTTGAAATGACTTACGAGGGACTTGACCCGTTACTAACCAACCTAGCTTGGTATGATGAACAAACACTCCTGGTGATATTTTAACCTTAGAGCTAAGGAGACATTGCCAAAATACTTGGGCACTGAGAAGTATGTCTACCGGAGCGCTCGTATTAAATGTTGGATCTGCCAACTGAATGTTATGAGGAAATTGCCACTTTCTAATTTCAAAAGAATTACTAGGGGTGTTACTGCCAATAGTATCAATGGCAAGGCAATTCAACTGCAATGTTGTGTTACAATTCACAGCATCTTTGATGTGAACACGAACAAAATGCAAAGATTTAACATTGCTATTGTTAATACCGGTAACCTGAATTAATGTAGGTTGCTTGGGAAGACCAAGTTTCTTAATGAGACGCTCACTTATGAAGTCATGGGTGGCGGCATTGTCCAATAAGGCACGTGCTTCAAGCCATCTACCAGAGGAATCTTGAACTTTTAATAACACGGTTGATAGTAGCACCTGGGAACTACGAATTGAGCTAGAGCTCTGAGTATAAGATTGCGCATTAGCTCCTGGGGATGCATCTTTAGAACATCCAGGGGAAGGAGCCTGACGTGGCTTTTCAAACCTATGAAGCAAGGTATGATGTTGAGCCTTGCAATGGGAGCAAGTATTTTTAGATAAGCAATCAGGCACCATATGCCTAGTTGACAAACAGTTGTAGCAATATCTTTTTTGAGCTATTAATTTGCGTCTTTCATCGGTAGAAAGGGCTTTAAAGGCAACGCAGGAATATAACCTGTGAGGTGCTTTACAGAGAATACAATCCGTTGAATTATGTTGAACAGTAAAGACAGCAGATTTGTTTATTTTAGCACCGACTGGTTTTACAACATTAGATTTGTTATCTGCACTTCCTGACATATGACAGGCTACAGCTGACAAAACCTGACATCTATTATTCATAAACGTAAGCAACGAATCATAGGTATATGACGTGTCATTTGTTAGTTCCCTCTCCCATGCCTTTAAGGTTGATGAATCAAATTTAGAAGTAACCAAGTGAATTAAGAATAGATCCCAATGCTCGACCGGTTGATTCAACCGTGCCAATGCTCTGACATGTAGTTGGACCGTGTTACTTAAGGCTAGCAGTGTTGACAAGCTTTCAGCTCGCAAGGTGGGCAGGCTAAATAAGGCTTGAATATGCCTTTGTAAACATAACTTTTCATTGCCATAACGGCCTTTAAGAAGCTCTATAGCAATGTTATAGTTTTCTCCTGTTAAGGGAAGTTCTCTTATAAGTTGAAGGGGTGGTCCCTGCAAAATGGATTTTAAGTAATGAAATTTCTGAATTTCTGGAAGTGTGGCATTATTATGTACTAATGAACTGAACAATTCAAAGAATGATTGCCACATCTCTTCCTTTCCTGAAAAATGCGGAATTTCAATTTTAGGTAGCAATGGTTTGATACCATTCCCATGGTCGCTAATTCTTCCTTGAGTTTCCTCTACCTTCAACGCCAGGGTCAAAGTTCTAACTAATGCCACGGCCTGAGCATGTGTATCAAAGTAATTACTCTCTACTTCTTCCCTATCTGATTGATGTTTTGGACTTTTGATTTCAATTTTAAGTTGCACGAGATCATATTTCTCGTACGCCTGTTCAAAAGCTTTTAAACGCTGAGATATAATGTCAAGGTTTTGTTCCTCTTTCGGTAGAGTAGCTAAATATTTTTGAAACCGGGTGAGTTGACCTTTGTAGGCCGCCCGAGAGTTTAACAGTTTATCATCAATTATTGGTGGCATGGCTGGAAAAGTTGGAACAACTCACTCACCAAAGCTGCTTGTGGCACCAGACAGACCTGCTCTCCGGAAAGAAACCAGTTGTATAATATGCTGGGATTGTTTCCGCCTTCCCGCAGATCTCCCGCGCTAGCCACGATATACTGAAATGTATAAAACAAATATTAGATTGCACCAGTTTTTTTTGAATTGAATTTGTGGTCTCAGAATGAAGGTTCTGGGTTCGATCCGGGGTTGAGGTACCATGGAAAAGGGTGTACCTAATGGATGTGGTACATCCTAAGGGATTTAGATAGAATGAGGTTTCGGGCACAAGAGGTGATAATGAAGGACAGTGCGGGAAAAGACCAAAATGTTAAAACTTAGATTCAAATGATATTTATTTAATATAAAGCAAATATATTGCAAGGAATGAATACTTTCAAGGAAATTACTTTAAAATTGACAATAAAAAACAGTAACAATTAAAAATACTCGTTTCTCCAGGAAACGTAACTTGAGCTGTGACTAACTTTAAAGGATTAAATATAAAATTACTGAATAAAAGAAGCGTAATAATTTAAATTCATCCCAGAGTAGATTTAAAACAAAATACTCTTCTGACGGAAAGAATCCGGGCAGAGTGTATGAAGTGAAAGGGTTACCACCTCTTCTGTTGTGTGATACAGGAAGTATCAGATCTCCTTAACCATCTTCCGAAGGTAGGCCGGCTGCCGGAGGTCATCAGTAGCTGGCGGTAATTTAGTGCGCCCGCTCGGGCTTGTGCGAGGTCAGTCAGGCATACTCCAGGGTTCCGGGTTCGGAACCAGAGTTGATGATGGTAGATTCTTCTTTGGCGACCAGCATAGAGAGGCTCTTGGTAGTACCTCCCGCGGCTGGTGAAGTTATGTCCTTAGAATCAAGATTTGCAGAGTGGATCCGTGTTGAAGATTTGGTTGAAGTGAAGGCTGATGAGTTTATACTGCCCGGGCAGGCAGCCAGATCCAGAAGAGAGATTATGCCGGCGGAGAAGAGACTCCGGCAGCAAGAGGTACCCCGAGAGGGCTGTAACCCCGGCAGGTATGTCGTGAGCAGGTGTGATCAGTGGAGAAGAGTGGACAAGAGTAGGCACTGTAGGCCGGGAGACCTAAGGCTATATAGCGGTAGTGACGTCAGCGCGCCGAACCTTCTAGCATGAAGGTGTGGCGAGAGAGCAGCCAATCACAGCACAGCCCCATGCACATTGCGAGCGTTACCGCTGGAGAGAGCTCAGTACTCGTGAGAAAATGTGACAGTATGGTACGTCTAGAAAGACACTACAGAAAAAAGGTGAGTTGACATGAATATTACAGAAAAGCAATTAAACTGAAACACCAATATTAAACAAATCAGAACACCGCGTTCAGACTGCAATTCACGAAATTAAAAATAATGGGGCAGAAAAATTGAACGTGTGTTTCACACCGCAAGGGAAACATAGCCAACAAAAAACATTCGCAAAGCGAACAGTGGGGGTTAGTGGGAGAGGGACATTTGGTGGTTTAGGCAGTGGCAGTTACAGAGAAGTAAGTCTTTTTGGGTCATTTTCTCTGTATTTGGGTAGTGTTTGATTGGGAATTGAGAGGGAGAGTGATTTTTATTTGTTTCGGGAGCTCTTGATCGCTCGGTTAGTGGCAACTGTAGTGGGGGCCAGGTTTGAGGATCCCTTGTTTTTGTTTTAGGAGGGAAGAGGGAGGAACATTAATGATTAAGGTCTGGAACACTTGGTGGTTGGAGTGAGTTCGATGTCGGGGTCCTTGATTTCTTTGTTTCTTTTTTGAGTGAGGTTTTATTTGGGAGTTCGGTAGTTAAGTTTGCTGCTTAACAAGTTCGTGGTTACCTTGCTAGATTGTTGAGCTAGGTCTTCTCAGGTCCTCCATTATGCCTGAGTGATATCTATTTCAAATGAAGCGAAGATTTCAAATATGCTGTTTATTGGCCGACTAATAACTAATACATTTGAAATTATTTACAAGTTTTGAGGCATGACGCCTAACAGCCAACTGAAGCAGTTGGATATTCTTAAGATACAGAGTTACAGAGTTGCAAGAGCTGCTTTACAAGATAGGTATTTGTTACAATACATCATCTTTTATACAGGGGGTTAGTCTAGTGGGGATAACCGATGTCTTACGAGTCTCCCAGAAATCTTTAGCCAGTCTAGAGGCTTTTTACTTAGTGAATAACCAATGGGGGTGGCAGAGACCAACCAATCACAATATGCCTTGGATGGTCTAAGGAAAATACAAGGATTTCTGGGAAACGTGGATGTTTGTTTACAACAACACTCATGTTGGAAAATTGAGAATGCTCGTTCTGATAATTTATCTAAAGTAGCCTTGTTCTCAAATCGAGTGGTCCTGTTCGCCGAAAGTGAGCTACATGGCTGTACTTTCAAGTTTATTTGAGGCTTCTATCTGTTTCTGTTCTTACAAGCCAAACCTAGGTGGGCTCTTGTGTGCGTAGTTTGCACATTGAAACTTATTTGTATTGAGAGGAATAATAATAATCTTGGAAGTTAAATGCATTAGGAGACACAGGCTGGGGTTCAATACCCGGCGAGGTATGTAACTCGGTTACGGAGACCAAGATTAACGGCCGAGGTGACCCGACGCGCTGGCCACGCGTTACCCCGTAATCTGCAGGCTGAATGGCGGTTGGGCAACGGTCACATTTTGGCCAATGTCTTTCATGTGCTGTGGTGACACGGATATATACAGTATTTACTGTACCTAGGTATATATTGTGCCCGTAAGAGGAGCTATCAGGGTTGCCAACAACCGAAATGACATCCCAAACACCTCACCTGCCGGACCCATGTGCCATGAGGATCAGGTGAATTTCTTATAGGCCATAGCGGGATCCTTGGTAACATGGTTGCTAAAAAGTCATAGACAGCCTAAGAAAATACACCTCCTAAAGCTAGACTCAGAAATAAACTTCCAGGCTTAAGTAAAACTTGTAGAAATATTTATTCAAAATATGCAGGCGCCTAGCCTAGTTCGGAGGGATTTTATCGGCTAATCCGCAAACTAATAAATAAACAAAAATAAAGCTCAGGACCCTACCTGTAAACTACGATAAACCCTCGCGAAAGATCTATTTTACAAAGTTAAGCAACAACAGCAACGCTAGGAAAATGGTACGGCAATAAACCCTAAGTCAAGTTACAAAAATAAGCTAATAACGGAATTTACATTTAACAGGGTAGCAATAACAAATCTAAGTTAGGATGATACCATTTCCTTATTTACATTTAGTGTTAAATAATCTAGCTAATTCCTGACAATTAATACAGAATTTACGGTGATGACGTCCGTAAAGCAAAGCAATTAATACAAATCTACATGACAAGCCGTCAAAAATCATTAAATGCAATCTTACAATCTAAGTAAGGTAGACATGGGGATTTTATACTGTACAATAAATAACAACAAGACCACAATCATTATTATTCCTGCCTTCGCCCTGGGTTACTCTTTGTAAACCAGTGTATTCTAAGTGCATGTCATTTACGGTGGCGAATGCTTAGTGAAAACTACGTCTAACGTCGCATGAGGCTCGATCTCCACCAGCTACTAACTATAGGTTAAGCAAGCACTCCGTCGATCAAAATTAGTGTCATCTGTCCTAGATTACTTCCATAAAGAAGCGTGAACAAAAGCAGGTGTCGGCCAGCAGGTCCAAAATGCAAGTAAATCAAGATTAAATGCAATAAACAATTAGTTATCATCAGATTAAAATAATTATGCGCTTGATTATTAGAATGTCGGTTTAAATTATCGTTGGTTTATGGCGAATAGGCTGACGATCCTGAATAACTTGGGATCAGCAGTACCGTAGCAGTCTCAAGCGAGATCAATCTCTGCTATAAAATACCATAATCGAGCTCTCCACGCTCGGACATAACAATAGCACAGGTTATTAGTGGCTCTCGGCTCACTTAATTTACCATTGGGCAGGCCTGGCAAGCACCTCAGTTACCTCCCTTAACTACCTAGTCCACTGAAACAAAGTCTGGACATACATAAATAGCCTCTAACACAGGCGTCTCTTCTAGCCTCTTAATCTCAACAAATAAACCTTGACATAAAGTATAATCACTCTCAAATAGAGTTGAAAGAGATTCGCTTCAATAGCGATGCAAGCATATGGCATTTGCCAATCAGATCATTGTAACAAAACATGTGATTTCTACAAAATGGTGGCCTGGACATTGACCTACTTATGAAACACAACATCTAACGGTAAATAAAGCTACTAGCATTGTCAAAAAGTCTAATACATGTGTCTCACTGAATGAGTGTTGCTCTCATGGCATGCTGGGAACTCGTCTAACCGGTCCATGACTTTGGAGTTGCGCTCCCAATCTACAGTCATCTACTTGGACGGTTTGAAATGAAACAAAGACTGAAGGCAGGCAGCTTTCTCGTAAAAAGTCTATCAGAAAACTAGCCTTGTTATCTGGTCCCAAATATAATACACAAATAGAATAAGCATAAGCTTAAAATCACGTCTCAAAATTATATACAAAGACGTGGCATGTTCATTAAGTCAAAGAAAAGTAAAATACAGAAATACCACTTATTCTGAACGTCTTTGAAATCTGCAGATATGTCACTTCATAACTGCTCTATCTTACAATAACCAAACAATATCTGTGTGTCGAAACACCTGACACAAAATAAACATTATAAAGGCGCAAATCTTACAATTGCTAAGTTTGCCAATGATACGGTAGTAATTACAGGGTTCGATGCTAGATTGCATACAAATATAATTCCCTGAATGTGTACTGTACTTGAACAGGATGGCTTCATAGTACATCAAAATCAAATATGACATTATTTTACAAAATTGGTAGTTTCAGTTGGTAGTTTCAGTTGACTACCTACCGATACGAACTGTTCTAACTAAATCAGTGGCGTGACAAACATTTACTTAAAAAGGGGTGTTATGAAATAACACTGGCCATAACGTCTAGTCGTCATGCCAAAACAACTATCCACAAAATCACCCGCCTAGGGTTGAACAAAACGTAGTAACAAAGACTACAGTCACGCTTAGCAGGGGTAGAACTAACATCTTAGCGATGTCCATCAGAATGCACCGTGATCGAAAGGATTCAATCACAAGGGTGACTAACTAATCACTGAAAGTGAACTACAAAGATTAGTTCTAACATTACATTACATGGCTAGTCAAGAAGTTCGGTTGCTTCTACAATTAACTACTATTAACTACAATAAACTACACCACAAAAGAACCTCACAAGGAATAGATTAATCGGACTCACAAGAAAGGATGTCTACATCTCAATCGTTCCAACGACTTGAGGGATATAATTAGGCTTTTGGTCTCCGAACAAGGGTTGTCCAATCTGGGCCTCCACATTGGCTCTATCCATTACCATGGCCTTAACTCGTCGTTGGCGTTGACGTCGTGATATAACGAGATTCCTCTCCATTGTGACAGTCGTCATGTTCCTTGGCTTAGCTGGTGCTATAGTCATGGTTCTTCCGTCATTTGCTGAAGTTCTCCGGAACTCTCCCTTACATCATGAGATTTATCTATCCATCCCCACAGATGATGTGTAATGAAAATCATCGTACACGTGGTTATAAAAATGTGACATGTTTAAGTTGAAAATAACCACTGGAAAATGTAACAAATGGGCGTAGCACAGTTTCACTGAAGCTAGCTTTAATATGGTAGCAATCTCACTGAGTCTACACGGTGCAGATGATTGAAAAATTGGCCATGCACTTTATCTGCTTCACAATCACAGATTCTATGTTCCACCAAATCACGTGGCATCGAAGTTATGCACCGAAAATATGAATTTCTCGTGCGATCATAAGAACATTCATAACTGTTGGCGTTGAATTTACACACTCTGTTGATGATAATTTCACAGTTATTCATATATTTTCTGTCTTGCCTGAAGACATGATTTTTCGCGTGGCACGTGGCAAAAATGTGGTGTTCCACGGTGTACAAAAATTATCACTTTTTATAAATTCGATGAATTGCGTAGCGCAAGTAGCCAAAGTAGGCTTTAATAATAACTTGGTTGATTCACTATTTGGTGTTAAATACAACGCGATGTTTTACGATGGTTTTCCTCGCCTTCGGGCGGACAATTTCCTCGTCTTTGAAGACGGACATACAATACGCATCCAACTAGGATGGACAATCCTACACATGTGCGAAGAGCTCGGTCCTGCGCTGTTAGAACTTACAAATACACTAGTCGTGCAGCGACTGATTGGTTCCGGTTCGCGTATCTGCGATGTTAATACCTTACCAAAAGTAGAAATAACATTCTGAAGAATGCTTACATGATACAGAATTACAACATGGGAATATCTGAGCTTCGTATAAAGTAGAAGTGTTATAATAAAAACTCAGATTATATTATAATGGTTTTCTCCATAGTCAAAAGATCAACCATTTATAACTCCAAAGAATGTTAGCATGTGGCGACAGCATGGCCGGTCGGTGAGTGCGTTCTAAGATGATACATCAAAAATGCGTTGCAATGAAAAATATCACATGAACCTTTGCTTAGCGGGCTCAATATATACTGTATATATATTTGTGTATATGTGTGGGAGGGGGTGGGAGGGTTAGGAGAGAGGGGGGGTATTCTATCACACTCTGGAACTCTTAGAGGGGTCAGAATTTGAAGGTCCTTTCATTTTAATATGGATAGGGGTCAGCAGTATGTGGGAGGACAAATAGTACGAAGAGGTGGAAGGAAACACCATGGTGGAATGAGAAGACAAAAGATATAGTAAGGGAAAAGAATAGAGCCTTTAGGAGGTGGTATCAAAATAGGACGGTAGAGACAAGGGAAGAGTACCAGGAAAGAAAGTAGGAGGCAAGGAGAGTAGTGGCTGAGGAGAGAAGAAAGTGGATGGAAGAGTGGACAAAGATGATGAAGGAGGATAGTGAAGGTACAAAAAAGGTCCTGTATGGGATGGTAAAAAATAAGAGGCGGAAGGATCCTACGGATTATGTTAGAAAGGTGAACAAAAGGGAACAAGAGATAGAAAATAGGGAAGAACTGAAGAAAATGTGGAAATAATATTTTGAAGAACTTCTGAACCCAAATGGAAACCACGGCGAGGAGGAAGAAATCGGGGAAAAGTGAACTGCAAACAGAAAAGGACTTAACATGGAAAGAAGTGGAAGATGCAGTGAGGAAGATGAAAGGAGGGAAGGCCCCGGGTGTGGATGAGTTGAGTGTGGAGATGGTGAGAGCAGCAGGAGAGGTGGGGATACAATGGTTGTACCGAGTGATGAAGACAGCATGGAAGGAAAAGAAGACCCCAGAGGACTGGAAAAAGGGGATAATTGTCCCGATGTTCAAGAAAGGTAGTAGAATAGAATGCAGAAACTATCGGGGAATAACACTGATGAGACAGTTTTGTAAAGGAGAATTAGGACAAGGATAGAAGGAGGGATGAGGGATGAACAACATGGCTTCAGAGCAGGAAGGTCCACAGTGGATTTGATTTTTGCTGTAAGGCAGTTACAAGAACAGCACTATGAGTATGGAACAGATCTACTGATGGCCTTCCTGGACATTGAGAGAGCATATGACAGTGTATGCAGAAACAAAGTTTGGAAGTCCCTGGAGGATAGAGGAGTAGAAAAATGGACTATAAGGAGGATAAAGGAGATGTACAAGGGAAGCGTGAGCTGTGTGAAAGTGGGATGAGAGTAATCGGACTGGTTGGAACAGAGAAACGGCCTGGAATAAGGAAGTGCACTGTCACCGTTACGTTTCATTGTGGTGATGGATGACATAATGACCCGAGTGGCACAAGTAATTGGGAAAGGAAAGATGAAAGCAATGGTGTTTGCAGATGATTTGATGATTTGGGGAAACAAGGAGGAGGAGGTACAGGAACAGTTGGACGTGTGGGAAGGAATAATACAAAGATATTGGATCGAATTTGAAATAAATAAGAGTGAGATGGTGATCACAACAAGGAAGAAGGAAAGAACCACAACGGGAATAACAATTGGTGGGGAACAGCTGAAGCAAGTGGAGAGTATCAAGTATCTGGGAAGCCTGATACAAGATGATGGAAGAAACAATAGAGAAATAAATGAGCGGGGGAGACAGGCAGACGCATTGCATTCCGGAGGAGTGTGAGAAGCATGTTATGGAGCAAGGATGTCCCTCAGAACAGCAAAAAGATCATATATTGGATGTGCTATGTCCCTATCCGGACGTATGCCTCGGAGACCTGGGTTGTGAAAGGAAGGGAGAAGAGCAAAATACAGGCCAGTGAGATGAGGTTCTTGAGAAGCAGTATTGGAGCTACAAAGATGGACAGAATAAGAAATGAGAGGACCAGAGAATTAATGAAGGAGGAACCATTACAGGATGGTATAGAGAAATCTAAACTTAGATGGTATGGACATGTAAAACGAATGGAGGAGAAGAGGATACCCAGGAGGATACACGAGACGAAGTGGGAAGGACAGAGACCTATAGGAAGACCGAGAGATTGGTGGCTGAAGGGGATGGAAGAAAGCGTGAAGAAGAGAGGAGAAGACTGTACGAGGGTGGGGGCTGAGAGATGGTGGGAAGACAGAAGACGTTGGAGAGGCTTGTGTTCCAAACAGACCCGGCCAGTGGCTGGAAACTGTGCAAGATGATGATGATGAGTGGTCAGGGGGAGCTCTTGGTGACTCGGTCAAGAGTGGTTGAAATGGATCAAGGTTTGAGGTGTCTACTAATCGGGCCAGTTTGCACTATTCCCAGTATCCGCTCTGCGTTTCTGAGATCCCACCATCTCCCAGCTTCCTTTTCCTTTTCTGTTTCTTGTACCCGCTGCTCGGTGCGCCACGCGTTTGTCTCCTGCTTTACGAGTTGGCGTGGATAGGTGTTTGGCTCTGCACACAAGTCAACTAGCTGGTCTCGTTAGTTTAGATGTGTGTGTGACTGGTGTGCCGGTGTGAGGTCGAAGTTGAATCTGTAGGCTTTTGAGTTGTGGAGACTGTAGCCTCAGTGATCTGCTGTATGGGCGGTGGGTCATTAAGGGCCAAAAGCCCCCACCCAGGGACTTTAGGCAGTATAGCACAAAATTTGTTTAATTAATGTCTCTAATATTACTTCAGATTACAGATATTTTACTTAAAATAAGTGTTTTTCCTTCTCGAATCACTAAAAAGAATTCAGTATACATAACTCATCCCTAGCTTAAGTTCCTGACAGTTTTGTACGGTGTATTGTAATAGCGAGGAGCGCTCTATAGAACAGTCCATGTCAAGTATATTGAGTGAAGATCCGGGGGAGTAAACAGTAGGTATAGCACACTGTCTTGCTATGAAAGAATTCTCTTTTCGCTTCAAGGGCCTGTAGAATTGACCCATAACGTTGTGTTGAAGGGAAATACACTGGCGGAAAAAAATATCCCAGCACCATGAAATAAGGAATGTAGAGTGCGGAAATGTCGGCAATATATTTGGTGGGGTAACATATTTAATTGATAAATGGTACAAGATAACAGGTTAATGTCCGCGCGAGAAAAGCCATCGCAAATGCGCCATGCTTGTCCATTAATAACCGGTATAACCGCCAGACTGTTGAATGCAGGAATGAAAACGTGCATGCATTGTGTCATACAGGTGCCGGATATCAGCTTGTGGGTTAGAGTTCATGCCTGTTGCACTTGGTCGGTCAATATATGAACGGTTAATGCCGGTTGTGGATGACTCTGGAGTTGTCGTCCAATGATGTCCCATACGTGCTCGATTGGGGACAGATCGGGGGGATCGAGCAGGTCAAGGCAGCATGTCGTCACTCTGTAGAGCACGTTGGGTTACTACAGAGGCATGGAGCGCGCGTTATCCTGTTGGAAAACACTCCCCGGGAATGCTTTTCATGAATGGCAGCACAACAGGTCGAATCTCCAGACGGGCGTACACATTTGTAGCCAGGGTGCGTGGGATATCCACGAGAGTGCTCCTGCTGTCAAAGGAATTTGCTCCCCAGACCAGAACGCCCGGTGTAGGTCCAGTGTGTCAACAACGCAGACAGTTGGAATGCAGACGCTCACCTGGCCCCTTCTAACCAACACACGGCCATCGCTGGCACCAAGGCAGAACCGGTTTTCATCGGAAATCACAACAGACGTCCACTCCAATGAGCTCTCGCCTGACACCACTGAAGTCGCAGACGGCGGTGGTTTGAGGTAAGTGGAATGCACGCCGCAGGACGTCTGGCTCGGAGCTGTCCTTCCAGTAACCGATTTCGAACAGTTCGTTGCGTAACTAGGGGTGTCAACTGCCGCTCGAATTGCTGCTGCAGACGCCGTCCGATGCGCCGAAGCCATACGCCGAATACAGCAGTCCTCCCTTTCGCTGGTGGTGCCACGGGGACGTCCGGGACCCAGTCTTCTTGCGACCGTACCTTCTCGTGACCACTGCTGCCTGCACGCATGCACAGTGGAGACATTCCTGCCTAGTCGTTCTGCAATAGCGCGGAAGGAAAATCGACCTTCACGTAGCCCTATTACATGGCCTCGTTGAAACGCAGTGAGCTGTTGATACTGGCCTCTTCGTCGTCGTAAAGGCATTCTTGATCTTGACCCACTCACAGCCTTTCCGTCCAATCTCACAGGTAACTAACGCTCTTGCACAGTACAGCTCGTATTTAAGGCTAAATGTCCCGTTTTTTAGTTTGTAATTCTGACACCACATGCTGTAGCAGCACCAAAAAGAGACATTTTCTTTTTTCAGTTTTCTCTTGAACGTAAGCTCGTATTTGCGATCTGAAAACCACTATGTATACTAGACTGCAATTGAATTGATATTAATTCGTTGCATTTTCCAAAATATGAAAAACAAAAAAGTTGGTAACAGCTTTTTATATTTCTGCTTAAAAAATGAAGAAAAAAACTGGAAATACGAAAACGGAGATTTATTTCCCGATTCCAATGCACTTTTCAGAATTAAAATCGGGTTAATGGAATCGACAGCATTAGTTTGGGAATTGTCTTGAAAAGGGTGGGAGGGGTAGAGGCACGGCTTCACAAGATCTCTTGCGCAAGGAAAATGATGAACACGCTGACAGGACCGAGTGAGAATGGGACGATTTGACGACAAGCAGGAGTTGTCTTCCTCTTGTGATAAATATTATAGTTCGGCAAGTTACATGTGCAAATGCCTAGGCGTCGAACAATATATGAGCATTAAAATTATACTGTAGTAGTGTCACGCTTAACGTTGACACAATGTGTTTGTACAGATACCTTCCCCAAACATTCTTGTAGTCGTTCTTGTTGATAATAATACATTGTAGGGGCTTGGGACATCTTGGTCATCAGTACCTTTGGCTGGCTGCGTGGCTCAGCGGTAACGTTCTCGCTTGCTGTGCCCAAGGTTGCAGGATCGAATCCTGGTGCAGCCAGTTGGCATTTGGGGGTGCGCGAATGCGAGGGAGACATGTCATTAGATTTACTGGCAAGTTAAAGATCCCCTTCGGGGCAAAATTCCGGCACCTCGGCGTCTCTAAAAGCCGCAGTAGTTAAAAGGGACGTAAAACCAACAACGTTATTATTATTATTATTATTATTATTATTATTATTATTATTATTATTATTATTATTATTATATTTATTATTATTATCATCATCATCAGTGATGTGTAGTTGATTATGTGTGTAACTGTATTAGAGTCAGGGATGGGGCACGTGACCTGAGACTTCACGTACTGTACTATCTCGGCATTTACCAAGAGGGAGTGTGGAATAACCGGTGAAAACACACTCAGGATAGATGCTGACAGCGCTGGATTCCCATTTAGGTAACTGTTTTAGAGTTATTTGAGGATAAACTCCCGAAAAAAATCGTATTGTTCCGACATTAGTAAAGCTTTGTATGGCATAATTCTTACCGCACAGAGCAGCGACTGGTTTCACTCGATGCAAAATTGAATAATGTATAGAATGATGACTGGTTTGTAGTTGGCACATTCTTGATATTTTAGAAAAAAAAAGATGGACAAAATATGTTCGTGTTCAGGTTTATTGGGAATATCTATTCTAAAAACCATCCGATGCGGACGTCCAACTCTAGGTATCGTCTTCTATGCATAACAAACAAGACCATAAACCATGAAAAATTCAAATCAATAGAGCCAGCTATTATCGATTTATAAGAGGCCAAATGCGCACGCACATAGACCTACATACGTACATACATTTTGGTGATTCGTATGAGTCTTTGTCTCTTTTGACTCTTAATTCCCTTTTTTTTTTGCCTACTTTTCACATTTTGCAAAAATGAGGAAAAAGTAGACTTATGAGATCCGGGCAAATGTGTGTCTGTCTGTCTGTCTGTCTGACTGTGTGTGTGCCCCCCCCCCCCCTATCAACTCCTAAATGGCTGAAGCAATCGATACAAAATTTAGTAGGAATAAAGATATATACATGGATATCTCAAATGATGTCAGTGCTACAAACTGCTGAAAAATCGCAATTGAAATTTGAGCTCCATGTTGGATATCTCGGAAGGTATGAATGGGAGCTATTTCAAAATTGGCTCACGTATAGATAATAATATTTCAGTTTAATTTCCAGGAGGCCATACATGGCAGTGTTGCCAAAATTAGTATAAGCCTTCCTGCTGAGAGGTCCAACTTTAAATACATGTAACTTCTATACTATCATTTGGATTTCAAACAAATTTCGTATGTGCTATGTGTACCATAACAGATATGACTATGCGTATTTTTAAGAGCAACCAGAGCTGCCAACTGTTGATAAATGCTGTCTCTATTTTTGTTACCCTAATATCAATATATCAGAAAGTATGCAAGCCAATAGCTCTGAACTTTGCACACGTATAGTACCTGGAATTCTAGATTAATTTGGAGAAACTAATATACGTCAGTGCTGCTAACATGATTCTAAGCCTGCTGATGGGTCCAATATTAAAATGCATGTAACTTCTATACTAATTAATGGATTTCATTCAAAATTGGCACAACAATAGATCATATTATTTCAGATTATTTCTGACCAATACATGCATGACATTGTTGCCAACATTATTTTACGCGCTGTTAAATCCAATGTTTAACTGCATGTAACGTCCATGCTAACCATTGGACTTCAACCAAATTTTGTATTATGTACCTTAAGGGATGGAACTAAGAATATATTCAGTCACCAGGGCTGCAACTGTAGTGCTCTATTAGGCTACATTGTGCCAGGTATCGGACTGGCTGCGTGGCTCAGCGGTAACGTACTCGCTTGCTGGGCCCTAGGTTGCAGGTTCGTATCCTGGCGCAGTCAGCTGGCATTTGAGGGTGCACAAATGCGAGGGAGCCGTGTCAGTAGATTTACTGGCACGTTAAAGATCCCTTCGGGGCAAAATTCCGGCACCCCGGCGTCTCTAAGAGCCACAGTAGTTAGAAGGGACGTAAAACCAATTACATTATTATTATTATTATTATTATTATTATTATTATTATTATTATTATTATTATTATTATTATTGGGGAGCGTGATGGCGCAGTGGCTTAGCTGCTCGTCTTTCACCCGGACTGCCGGTGTTCGAATCCCGATGACAGCGGGGTGGAATTTTCACCTGAAAAATCACGTGGCGTCAGGAAGGGCATCCGGCCTTAAATCCCCGGCCAAAACCAAAATGATCCTGGTTGGCTCCGGCGACCCCAATTAATTGGGAAATTGCCGAAGAAATAGATAAGAAGATTATTATTATTATTATTATTATTATTATTATTATTATTGTTATTACAGTATTATGCCAGGTATACAGTATTTCGAACTAATTCGAAATTTCGATATTACCAACTTAATTTGGTCATTATTCTAGATAGATCCATATAGATTAATCATTGGCATGAATCTTAATTTTTTTTTAAAGTTGGTTCTTTAGTTCGTCCCAGAACTTCTTGTTTTTCATGGGATCTGAAACGACTCAGTGAGGCCAATCACTATATCTTACTTCAATTTTCATGGAATTAATAATAAAAGTTCATTTATGTAGGACATTTTATTACAATAAACCAATTATGAAAATGCATACCAAGAGTAAAATTATTATGTAGCCTACATAACTTATATAGAATTAAAGCTCCTAAGATATTCGCATCTGC
Organism: Meconema thalassinum; assembly: GCA_946902985.2. Classification (NCBI taxonomy): domain Eukaryota; kingdom Metazoa; phylum Arthropoda; class Insecta; order Orthoptera; family Tettigoniidae; genus Meconema; species Meconema thalassinum. Next base: position 878,187,563 of record OX336389.2, on the reverse strand, counting down.
CTATTGTTAGCACAGTTACTAGTACTGCGTACCGGAATCAAAAAAGAGCATTATACCTAATTATATCCTGTTCTTGAAATCAACGCTTCAATTCTTTCCATATCAAAGATAATGTTTCATGATTTACACACACTCAGTATTTTACTTCACCTCAGGTTCTCTTAAATCCATTGATCTGGTCATCCTGGGATCAATGATCTAAGGAAACAAGATTTTCTCGTAGCCGAATGTCAGTTACATACGCACTTTTTGTCTCGAGAACTTTTCGTCCCGCTTTATTGTTTCCATGTGATTGTCCTTAGGCGTCCATACCACAAAATCATTATTTCCCGCTGTGTTATTTCCAACTGGCCTTGGATCTGGAAATAAAAATCATGTGAGTGTTAGTTATCAATATGTTCTCATCTGAATGGCTTTCTTTTTCGCGTACTTTCTGCCAAACAAAATCCCTTTAGCTTTTTGCAGGCTTCCAGTATGGTCATATTCCGTGCAGAATAAGGGCACTTGACTTCGACTATAGCGTCGTCTCCTATTAATCCGTCTGGGGAGGCACCTAAGAACCCATAAGTTTTATGTACGAAAATACCACATTCTTCGACTTTTCTACCGATTTCTCCTCTAAATTGCGTTTTGCAATTCGCTCAATATCACAGTCATACTGCATTGCCTTTGACTGAAATTCGCCGTACAGAATGTCTTTTGCTACTGGAACCCATTTCGAGGTAGGTTTCCTCTTGCATACATATCCAAAATTCGATGCCGTAAGTCGGTCTTTTCTAGCTGTGTGCCACTTTTCATTTTCCCTTTGGCCCCTTGTTTCCTTTTACAGTTTTTGGGTATGGCCTTCACTAAGCGTTAGTTGCTTGATCTTCTAATCACTAAACTCTCTCAACAGTACCTCAACGAAATCCAACTGCATTGATCGGTTTCCATTATCACGTGAGACAGTACGTTTCATTTAATTAGACTTAAAAGGGACGTAAAACCAACCCTCATTTAATTAGACTGTTGTCGGGTCATTCTATTCCCTTCTCGCGACGCAAATAAACTTTTTCGGAAAGATTCTCTAATGCAAGCGTAAAGAATTATATAATTTCAAATATAAACTAGGAAAAAAAGCTTACGGGAGTGTAGAGGTGTGTTGGTTTTGTTTGTTTGTTTGTTTTTGTTTTATTTTAGGGCCTGGCTTCCTTTTCTTGGTACTTAGTCGCAATCTCCCCTGGGATTTAGTGGAACGTCGTTGAATCCGTTTTGGTAGTGGCTCTATTTTTCAACAAAAACGAAAAAATAACTCCACCTGATAACCGTAATGCTCTCCACCATTCGTAGCCTACCTTTATATATACACGTATCTATTCTACCAGAAATACTGTCCGAAAAATAAAGTGTCGAAAATAGAACACCTAACGGGCATTAAAAAATAGTACTGTTGCAGGTAAAATAAATTAAACAAAAAGTAATTAAAGAAATCGATGAAATAAAAGCAAAAAGTCGTAACTAGGAACTGGTAAAATATCAAAGGATCACTCAAAAATATCCAGACCTTGACAATAATTCAGAACTAACCAGCACAGTCAATCGCAACATTGGGACTAGATGCTCGGGAATTCAGTACCGACAGGTAAGGTCATCGCTCTCTCAAATCATTCGAACTCCGCTCCGCTCCCCTCCCTTCCCCCACCACGCTCTCCGTGACAGTTCTACTGCCGCGCCTTTTGTTGCAAATAGAGTAACACTTTTATTCACAAACTTCCCAATGTGATCCCGACGATTCTATTCAACCGATTTAGGTTTTCTATACGGCTTTGGAATCAGTGAGCAAAACTCAAATTTCGTATTACCAGTTTTTATTCCGAATTTTAATCAGCTATTTGAAAAACTTTTCTGTTTTTGAAATTAGAAAGTAAGCAACGAATTAATATCACTTCTGCTACTTGACAGAGTAGCCTACATAGCAGTTTTTAGATTGCAGATCGGAGCTCCCCTTCGATAAAAAAAAGTAAATAAATAAATTCAGCTTCGCTTGTGCTGCCATCTGTTGAAATATATTCTTACCAAAGTGTCGGGACATTTAGCCTTAAAGCAAACCTGTTGTGCAACGTCATGGGGCCACTACTAGCGCCACGCTAATGCGATTTGCGAGACATTTGAATCAACGCCGTCTTTCAGATGTATAGACACGCCTACCAACGTTCGTTAATCTAGCGCAACCCCTTCTTGCTGTTGGGATATTTTTTGCCGCCAGTGTAGATCATCTCTCTATTTCACTTCCTACTTCTGCCTCTGTTTGAAGGTCAAACTGGATTACGGGAGATGGTTCTACCCCACGCCTTTAAAAGAGGTACTCAGCCATTGTTCACAGTTTGCTGCAGTTAAGAATGTATACAAACAATATGTTTATAAACTTTCAGTTGTCTGGTGTTCCAAGAACAGTACAAGTATGTTAGTGTGTTCTGTGAATTAAGTTAATATCTATAAATAAATGTATTTTTAACTGTCGTGGTGTGGTACGTAGTTATTTAATATTCTGATTGTGCGAGATAGGAAAATGAAGTGGAATTTTTATTAACAAATCCATTCTCTTCTATCCCTCTCAACACAATGGTAGAAATAAGAAAATAGGACCTCATCAACCAAGCTGATTCCTAACAATATTAGTCAGGAGCCGCCCCTGATCTGATGTAATAAGGTCTGTTTAACAACCCAGTTTGTGTTACCTTTTATGATTATTTTAAAGGCCTGCGAGGCGAGTCAAATCTCCTGAAAGATATTTATTTATACTGCATTTGCTGTGGCCTACGCCAGTTTTTAGCGTATTTTCATTTTATGAAAAAAAAGGCTTGTGTGTGTGTGTGTGTGTGTGTGTGTGTGTGTGTGTGTGTGTGTGTGTGTGTGTGTGTGTGTGTGTGTGTGTGTGTGTGTGTGTGTGTGTGTGTGTGTGTGTGTGTGTGTGTGTGTGTGTGTGTGTGTGTGTGTGTGTGTGTGTGTGTGTGTGTGTGTGTGTGTGTGTGTGTGTGTGTGTGTGTGTGTGTGTGTGTGTGTGTGTGTGTGTGTGTGTGTGTGTGTGTGTGTGTGTGTGTGTGTGTGTGTGTGTGTGTGTGTGTGTGTGTGTGTGTGTGTGTGTGTGTGTGTGTGTGTGTGTGTGTGTGTGTGTGTGTGTGTGTGTGTGTGTGTGTGTGTGTGTGTGTGTGTGTGTGTGTGTGTGTGTGTGTGTGTGTGTGTGTGTGTGTGTGTGTGTGTGTGTGTGTGTGTGTGTGTGTGTGTGTGTGTGTGTGTGTGTGTGTGTGTGTGTGTGTGTGTGTGTGTGTGTGGCAATTTTAATGAGACTTTGTAAAGTCATGGAACTATTTTGGCTGACCCGACCGTGCCTTCAAATTTATTTTATTACGTCTCACCAATCCAACATGGCGGCTGTGCGAAGTATTTCACCGGTATTCCATATCACCGAAACTATGACAGATAACACCCTGAAGTTTTGTTCTGTGATAAAGGGCACGACTAGAAGTTCACCTATGGAAATTTCAAAGGCCTGTTAACTACAAAACGAACATGGCGGCCAAGCGAATTTGAAATTTTTAAATAGTTTTTTCTCGGGATTTAACCATCCAAACGCAATGACACTTGGTACAGCAAATGGTTTAAACACATTTTAATGCACTGGCATTTAATGTGGTGCAATACCAGGAAGTGTACTGTTATACAGTGTGTGAGTAGTGCAATGTCGCAATGTGGTGCAACACTAGGAATTGTAGTGTTATACAGTGTTTTTATTGAGCGGGACACCCTCTCTCCAGGGGTTATAAATATGGAGGGCCCAGCTCAGGGTATGAGTGAAGACCTCAACGGAACTGCGCTGGCGAAGGAGTCCCTCGGTACAGCAAAGTTGGCGGAAGAGGCAACCCAGTGCTCGGGGTTAATAGAGTAAAAGATATTTGTCCATATTATGGAGACCCGTGGCGTCTGTACTCCAGATGAGCGGCTACAATAGGCGTCTGTTCTCCATGTTAGGAGCGGCCTAGTTCATGCCTGGCAGTAGGTCATAAAAGGCATTTGGGAGTGGCGACCACATCTTAATAATAGCCTAAAATGAAAGCAAATATGGTTCAGCTTCAGAAAATGCCAGGGCGTCCCCTGTAGGCGACGCGCAAGTTCTTCAGATGCTGGGGGAGCTGTGAGAAATGGGAGACCATCATCACAATATATCCGAATAGGGACAGTCAACATCTTAACCCTGACGGACAAGACTGAGGAGCTAGTGTACTTCATGAAGGAGAAAGATATAGCCATCCTCAGTCTCAGTGAAACGAAATAGAAAGGAAAAGGGGAACGAAAACTAAAGGAAGGATACAGGCTGTTTTACAGTGGAGGACAGGAGGCAAGAAATGGAGTAGGAATTATTATAAGAAAGGATGTCCTAGAGTATGTGGAGGAGGTGAAGAAGATAAGTGACAGGATGAACATAGGAAAGATACAATTCTAGACAGGGACAAGAGATCTGTTCCAAGTATATGCACCACAAACGGGGAATAAAGAAGAGAATTTAGATGAATTCCTAGAAGATGTAGAAAAATATATCGAGGATAAGGAAATAATGGTAATGGGTGATTTGAATGCACAAGTGGGAAGAGACAGACAAGGAAGAGAGGAGATTTTGGGACCATATGGTTATGGCAGTAAGAATCCAGAAGGGGATTTCTTAATGGACTTCTGTCAGTGGAACCAATTAATTATAGGGAATACGTTGTTCAGAAAGAAAAATAGTCAGAAGATAACAAGGTATGGATGGGGAGATAGAAGAACGAAAACTCTGATAGACTACGTATTAGTCGAAAAAGGACATCGGAAAGAACTAATGGATGTCACAGCTATGCCAGAGGAAGCCTTTGGAGAAGACCATAGGGCAGTGGTAGCAAAACTAAAAGTAGGGAAGGTCATGAGATTATCAGAAAAAAGGAAAGAAATATTAAGGTCTGGAGACTAAAGGAAAAGGAGGTTGAAGAAGAGTTTAAGAAAGAATTGCAAGAACAGATACCAAGGACGGATATTACCCATGTGGAACAAGAATGGGAAAAGTTTAAGAGTGCATTTGTAAACAGTGCTGAGAAAACATGTGGTAGAATATCAGGAGTAGAATATCAGGAAAGGTACGGGAAAAGGCGACAAAATGGTGGAATGATAGAGAGAAAGAAAAGGTAAGAGAGAAGAAGAAGGAAACTTGGAAGGAATGGAAAACAAAAAAGACTGAAGAAAGTAGAGCAAATTATATAGAAGCAAACAGAGATTACAAGAAAGTAATTGCAGAGGAAAAGAAGAAAAGCTGAGAAGAATTCACCCAGGAAATAAAGGAGGATTTAAATTGTGGAAATAAATGCTATTTGGAATTATGAAAAGTAGAAGGAATGAAAAGGTGAACACTGGGTTCGTGAAAAACAAAGAAGTGATATATTGACAAAACCAGAAGGGATAACGGACAGATGGAAAGAATATTTCAGCGAGCCGATGAAGGTGAGACGTCAGGAATGCGGAGAAGTTACGCAAACAGCCAAAACGGAGGAGGAAAAAATAGAAGAAGAACCAGACATTACTATGGCAGAAGTGGAATGGGCAGTTAGGAAGATGAAGATGGGGAAAGCTGTGGGAATCGACGAAGTGGCAATAGAAATGATCAAGGCGGCAGGACCAGTGGGACTGCAGTGGACATACAGACTTCTCAGAAGTGTGTGGAGAGAGAAGAAGTCCCTGAAGCCTGGAAAAAGGGAATAATATTTCCAATATTCAAGGAAGGAGACAGAAAGGTGTGTGGTAACTACCGAGGAATCATCATCATCTCGCATGTTGCCAAAGTAATGGAAAGAATCCTAGAAAAAAGAATTAGAGTAAAGGTAGAAACCCAAATAGAGGAGGAGCAGTTTGGATTTAGAGGGGGCAGGTCAACAGTGGAACCTATTTATATTCTGAGACAGAACATTGAAAAGAGTTGGGAATATGGGAAGGATATGGTAATGACTTTCATTGATCTAGAAAAGGACTATGATAGCATCCCTAGAACAAAAGTTTGGGAATGCTTAACAAATAGGGGGATAGGCAAGGAACTGAGAGACATGATAAATGGAATGTGCATGGATTGCTACAGTAGTGTGAAGACTAGAGTCGGGACATCGGAATGGTTTAAAATTGACACTGGACTAAAGCAAGGAAGTGTGTTGTCACCCTTATTGTTGTTAATGGGGATGGATGACTTCATGAAGGCAGCAATGAAAGACTATAGTAGGGCACAATTGAAGGTAATGCTGTTTGCAGACGATGTTGTATCTGGAGCGAGGATGAGATGGAGGTACATGAGCAGTAAGACGTAATAAATGAAAAGATTGAGCAATGGGCATCGAAGATAAATGTGGTGAAGAGTAAAACAGGGGTGATGAGTAGAGCTAAGAAAGAAGGAAAAGGAGTAATCAAAGTCGGAGATAAGGAATTGGATGTGGTGAAACACTTCAAATACTTGGGAAGTGAACTGACTGAAGATGGAAGACTAGATTTGGAAATTAGCAGAAGAATACAACTCGGGAGTGCTTTCTACCAACAGGTACGGGGACTAGTATGGAACAAGGATATACCAATTAAGGCTAAAGAAGTTATGTACAAAGCATGTTATGTTCCTATGACATATGCAGCAGAAACTTGGACAATGACTAAGAGGGATGAGAGCAGAGTACAGACAGCTGAGATGAGATTCCTGAGAAGTATGGTCCAGAAAACGAGGAGAGATATAGTGAGAAATGAAGATATACGGAAAGAACTGGGAGTACAGAAACTAAATGACAAACTGGGGCAAAACAGATTGAGATGGTTTGGACTTGTCAAATGGATGAATGAAGAAAGGCTACCAAGACGAGCACTGGAACGACGGATGACAGGGAAGAGAGGACGAGGAAGACCAAGAATGCGTTGGATGTACTCGGTGAAGTATAGCATTAGAAAACGGAACCTTGATTGGAACACCGTGTCGGAAGAGGAATGGTGGAACGACAGAACAAAGTGGAGAGGAACCATATTTGCCCCACCCAGTGTCAGCTGGAAAAGGGGAAATGAAGATGATGATGATGTTTACATAACCTCAAGATGGGGCTGTGCGAAATTTTAAAATTATTTTTTTATTTCTTGTGTCGTAATCATGTAATATTTTCATAACGTCAAACTATTATTTGTTATATGTATTTTTTGATTTATTATTATTATTATTATTATTATTATTATTATTATTATTATTATTATTCGTACTTAATTGATAGAATTCATTATTATTATTATTATTATTATTATTATTATTATTATTGTTATTAATTTTGGATTTAAGGCTAACTGAGCCATGGAGATGTTCTATTAAGTATGATAACTCCAATTATGTTTCGCTATTCGAATCAAAGGGATTCGACATATTTCAGTTTATTCTATGTTAACTTGCGAGGTGACCAAAGTCACGAGACCATTTCATTATTTCGTTAGACAGATTTTAAGACCTTGGCGACTGTAAATTACTCTGAGTGACACGCACATCTGCGGAAGAGAGGGGAAGAATGGAAGACTTGCTACAACAGTTTCCAAGTATCGAAGAGGGTTCAGAACAATGGAGTCCAAGCTGGGTCATTCTAAGAAAATAAATCCATCTGGCTTCACAAGGGGCTGTTTAAACTGAAGAGGATATTAACACATGTTTCTAAGAAGAAGGACACGTGGTCTACTGGAACGTATCTCTGACACAGAAGACCATAGCAACGTTATTTTGATTGGTCGAAGAAGGTTGTTTCTGCTGGAGTGGGATGCATGAAAGTGAATGGACATACAAATCGTTCTTGGGGGTTTGGTCGGCCAACCTGAGCTCTCACTTACTACTGTGAATCTTATTCGGAATGAAGTAATTCATTCAGACAGTCTACAGTTTGGAACTTGATTGTGCATATAAGACATGCTTTGTCTTTTAATGCAAAAACGACCATGGTTGTGTTTTTGGCCATAGTCAGTAAAGTGATTTATAGAGTCAGCACTTCGTCACTGGTCAAGCTAGCAGCTACATCTAAATCATCGCTGCTCAGTAAAACTAATTAACGGAACTTATCAGCTGGGCTCCTTCAAGACATCATTCCGAGAGATGAATCAGCGCGCCAGGAATCGTCTGCAACGTCTTTACTATGGAGACTCATTCCTTCGACACGCAACCTCGGTAAGCCAGACTGACATATATTACTCAAAATCTCTACTTGAACATTTCTGGCAAGTAACTTCATAGTTTTGGAAATACGTAAATTTAAATCTCTGTCTCATAATTTTTCTCACGCCTAACTTCAGTAAAGTATTTCTTTCTTGTTTCGAATAGGCCATCTATGGACCACGACGTTCAACTGTTACATTTGGAGTGGGCTTTGATGTTTGCCCAGTAGTTACGCATCCTCTGGCTGTGTTGTTCCCTCCTCTCCTGGGTCCAGAGGGCACCTGTTTTCTTTCTTGGCGGTTTGTCCTGGAACCTCAATTGCTGAAGCATCTTCCTGAGAGATGTCCGGTCTTTTAAGACTCTTTCCGTCCCTCCAAGTTCTTGCAGATCTTTGCTCACTTCCCACAACCATGGTGACTTGGTCTTCCGCTTTTGCCAGTAACCGAGGAGCTGATTGGTCAACCTGGTAGGATGCATCCTGTAGACGTGTCCATAAAATGCTAGACGTCGTTTTCTAACAACATCCGTGATTCTTTCACAGTACGTGTAGAGCTCTTGATTAGGCCGCCTTCTGTATTCATTACCTTCCTTAACAGGTCCCAATATCTTCCTCATTATCTTTCTCTCCTGTACTTCGAGTTTGTCCGTGAGACCCTTCCGGTTGAATACTAGACATTCTGATGCATATAAGGCTTCAGGACGTATAATTGTCTGGTAGTGTCTCATTTTAGTCTTTCGGGAGAGACACTTCTTATTATGTGTTCTTGGTTAGTTGATAAGCCATTTCTAACTTGTTAACTCGAGTTGATAATGCCCTTACTTCCGAGAGATTCGGTTCAAGCCATTCTCCTAGGTACTTATATCTGTCAGTTTTCTTGATCTCTCCCTGGTCCAAATGCAGTGTACAAGGAGATTCACTGATGTTTGTGATGTACTGTGTTTTTTCAAGTGACACATATAGTCCTACCTTAGCTGCTTGTTGCATGAGAACATTAAGTTGTTTCACAGACGTTTTTATTGAATGAGATAGAAGTGCCAGGTCGTCGGCAAATGCCAGGCAATCAACACTGAGCCCATTGCACTTGTGTCCCAAAGTGATACCACTTGGTACCCCCTGACTAGTTAGCTCCTTTCGCCACTCCCTTATCACCTTTTCCAGGGCACCGTTAAAGAGGAGAGGTGAGAGACCGTCTCCCTGTCTTACTCCTGACTTAATTTCAAAACTTTCAGAGAGGGTTCCTCTGAACTTCACTCGTGACATGGTGTTCTTTCAAGTCTGTTGGATAAGGTTATGTGTCTTCTCGTCTAGTCCTAGTTCTTGCAGGATCTTCATGAGAGTAGGTCTGCCAACCGAATCATACGCCTTCTTAAAATCAACAAAAATGATGACATATTTCTTACTAGCCATTTTTGCTTGCCGTAGCACTGATTTCAAGCTCAGTATCTGTTCCGTACAAGAGCGTCCTTTTCTAAATCCTGCCTGGTATTCTCCTAGTCGAGGGTCTAGCTGGGGTTCAGCTCTGTTTAATAAGGACTTTGAAAAGATCTTGTATGTCACAGGTACTAACGAGATTCCTCGATAGTTGTTGATGTCGGTGAAGTCTCCTGTTTTATGTAGGGGATGAATCAAAAGATTGTAGTTTTACGTGACCGTGAATCTTGTGATTATGAGCCACGGGAGGGGATGAATCAAAGCAGAGGTCCAGTCACTAGACAATGTTTCAGTCTCCCAAATGTCATGGAAGATTTCTGTCAACTTGCCTATAGTCCTATTCCCAGCTTGTTTCCATAGTTCCGCTACAATTGAGTCTTCACCTGATGCTTTGTTGTTTTTCAAGGACTTGATGATGTCTATCACTTCTTCTTTGGTTGGTGGTTGAGAGTTTGGTTGCCTGATGGTGTCTTGATAAGTGAAGAATGTGTCAGGTGATTCACAGTTAAGGAGATTCTCGAAGTACTTGGCCAGGGCAATTGTCCATATCATTATAGGCTATCTGTCCATCCGGTCCTCTGAAGTGGAGGCTGGGAGGATTATAACGGCTGAGGTTCCGTTTAAAGCCTCTGTAGAAATTTCTGGTGTTGTTCTTCTTGAAATCGTCACCCAACTGAGTTAGTTGGTCCTTTGTAAACTGCCGTTTTACTTGTCGGATGATCCTGGCAGTTATTAAATTTTCTTATTTTGTTTTTGTGTCGAATTAAATTCAGTATTTTAATCCATGTCTTGCATTCCTTTTTCAGTAGTTAAAAATAGATGTAAGTTATCCCTTTCCCCAATGCAAAAACTAACTGGTTGATTACTTGGCTTCCCCACGGGCTGGGGGAAAGAGGTCTCAGGTGCTCCACTGATGCTCATTTATCATTATTATTGTTCTTACTCTTTCCTTTTATTGGTCTTCAACACTCTGTTGCGACCATGGCGCCCGAAATTTCATTTTTAGTGTACTATTGAAGGTAAGTCCACAAGACAAGTGTATATATTAATTGTGTCTCATTTTCATTTCGTGACCCATTACATTTATCACCCAACAGTGTGCGTGCAACCACCATTCCCAAAAACGTTACAATCATGTGATCGAAGTGAAAATTTGAATAATGTAGCTAAGCAATAACCTTCCTTTATTGGTACATAACTCTATGGCCAATACATATAACAATCCAAAATGGCGACCATCCGAAATATTTAGACGGTTCTCAGTATCTACGATTTTTTTACAGCAATCAAACTGAGATTTTTATGTTCATGGAGACTATAAACATAAGCAGAAATTCAACATGGCGGTGACGCGAAGTATGAATATTTAAATGGACGTTTCTCGCGATTTAACCATCCGAATGCAGTGAAACTGTGTACGGTAAATGCTTATACAAATGTTAATCCACTGGCATCTAATTTATTTCAATTGTTTTCATAACCACGAGATGGCAGCTGTGCGAGAATCTAAAATCTTGTTTTTACTTCTTGTGTCCCAATCATGCGATTGAAGTTTGAATACCACGCGTTCACAATAATCTTCATGTAATAGTACATATATAAAATCCAACATGGCGAACATCTGAAATTAGACGGCTCTCAATATCTACGAATCTATTAGGCCTACAACAATCAAACTGAAATTTTGTGTGTTGATAGAGGCAATTAACATGAGTAGGATATATGAAAATAGGCTGTATAGTTCTTCACGGAACTACTTGTTAATTTTACATTACGTGATGTACCTATTCTACCCTTGGAGATTACCTTGGTGTGGCTACCACGAAGAACTGTATTACGAGTATATCTTCCTCTGAGACTCGATAAGGCCTTTCTGGTGTTTGCACTTGAAAGTTATTATTCAGTCTAGTTTGCTGGCCTCATACTAGCTTTCTTGTGCTACGGATCTTCACATTATCCCAGACTGAACGTATGATGTAAAGTGAGTAACTACATGGCAAACTGTTCGATGCTAATGCCAAGCATTAAATTCCCAATTTGGACTGAAGGCTTCAGCCCCACTTCCTGGTGAGCCGTGAGAATACTCCCTAAGTTATTCTCGGAAGTATTGTTTTTTTATGTTAAATTCAGAGTGACGGAATCTGCCCTTTAATAGACCTTTAACTATTCTTCATGCGTCTTGGTGCATGTTCACGTCAACTTCAGTTGATCGTAGATCGAGATTAATCCAGGTTAGGTAGAAATTGGTATGTGATACCTTCATACGGTGCGTATGTATTTTACTCACCATGGTATGTTTTCATATTCACATAAAATGATCTTGATGGTGATGATGATGATGATGACGTGGCGTGTACATTACAGATCTGCTAAAGCCGATGAATTGTTGGTTGTTCTAGATATTATTATTGTTGTTGTTATTATTATTATTATTATTATTATTATTATTATTATGCTGTGCTACCATTGGCGAGTAAACTTGCACGTTTCGTTGGACAAGAACAGGAAAGGTAGCAAACGTAACGCTGCAGATTGTTCAGCAGTGACTTGTCCAAGCTATATATTTCTGCTGTGAGCATGATGGAGAAGTGCTATCTCAATCTCTCAAGCATGGTATTCTTAGCACTGTTGTAGATACAAATACCCTGTTCTCATACATCTGAACTTACGGATGGTGTTTAAGATTTTTTTTTTAGAATCTTAAGGGTGTATTGCACCCTTGAATAAAGGAGTGTTTTAACAGGATTCTGTCTTCGGAGTCGCGTTCAGTCCTTGTATACTTCATAAGAGAGCTCAATACAAAACAACTTGCTTTAAAGGACTCGAGGATCATAAGAAAAACTATAACCAAGAAATTAGTGAAAAACAGGTAAAATAAACATCATTTAATAACTGAACTAAGAAAAATCACAACAGTAACAAAAGAAAATTCCTCCCTGAACTCTGACTCCCACATAAAACATGAAATTAATAAAATATGAGCGGTATAACCATCCAACTCCTCTCTATGAACAGCTGAGTCCAGCATTGCTTCCACTTACTTGTGCCGGGCTCCTCTCCGTCTTCTTTCCTGTCGACCTCCCTTGGTCAACTCTTGTTATTTTCCGACCCCGACGATGTTAGGGTATCCGAGGCCTAGGGAGTCTTTCACTTCCCCGCCTTAATTGGCCCTTGTCTCATCTTTCCTGATCCCTCCTTCTTCGAGGGGTCAGACCTCTTGTTTTCTTTTCATTATATTTCCTTTTCTCTTTAAGAATCCCGCACTGTTTTTGTTAATTGGCTCCCCATATATCTAAATTCCACGTGTACTTGAACAATAATAAAATCACACTAATATTTACAATACAAATCGTTATGCTGCCCCATGCAATGAACTGTGTGCCAGTAACAAGAAAAAAGATTCTAAAACTGCACACAACAAAAACAAGATATTTACTAAATTTTAGTCCCATTAAACCATAATTGATTTGTCTAAATAAAATGAATTATTTTGTACTCATTCCTTTCTGGATTCAGCATCAGAGAACGTCACCGGCCATTCCTCCTTCTAATGGGCTTTAGCTCATGTGACCCATACCGTGACTGAAGAAACACTGGTTCGAAGCTCCATCCTGGTCCTGTGTTGCCATCTCGATGCTGAATATAAATGTTTATTAGTTTTCCACACGCTGAATATTTCTAGCTAATTTTGCCGGTTTAGGTACTACTTTCCCCAAATAGTCTTGTGGCAAAATGTTCGAAGATACTTTCCTTAAACTGTAGTTTGATAAACTACCTAAATCACTGAAGTTAATAATATGCAAACTCCGTTGTGTGCACACAATACATTTCATACAGTTTTCTTGACAATAGTACAAGTGTCCTCACGACACGCCAAGTAAAAGTATGCAAGTGTCCTCAGACACGCAAAGTAAAAGACATCAGTGTCCTCAGACACACAAAGTAATAGTCACTGTTCATCGCCACTCGGACCACTATATAAATGAGTTTGGCTAGAGGTCACATGGAAGGGGAAATTTGAAATTAATTTCCAAGATAATAGTCGTACTGGCATGCAACGGGTATCATTCAGATCGTAGAAAAACGCAGGTCAAGATTAGGCGAAAGCTTTTAGAAATCGATCATGGGGTTAATCAATAATTAATTCCCACTCGAATTAATATGTCAGATGTGATGCCACTTGCGCGCCGAAAAGGAGCGACCCCTGTCTCATTGGTTCATCTTTTTTGTTAACGTCGCGGGCTTTTCTGATTAACACCTCCCAGTAGGAGTAGTTAACTGCTCGGTTCACCTCTCAGATTCAAGCATCTCTTCTTTTTTGGCGCGAACAGACAATGAAAATACTATTCACATGAGTCTACCCCCACGCTTCCTTGTCTCAGCCTGCACCTGCCATCGTTTTGTCATCATGGGAAGGTCATCCTGTCATAAATACCTTAAGAGCTCAACTCATTGTCTTCTCGCTCGCCGTGTCCGTTCTGACTTTCGCCAACAAATCCCCAAAGTTTCACAATCTCTGTCTGGCTTCTACATGTTGCTGGCTTAATTTCATAGAATTGAGAATAAAACTTAGAATCTTTTATACGGATAGCGTATAAAGGGTTCAGTATGTAAAATGAAAATGCAATGATTCCTTTGCCTTTCAGGGAAAAACTGTTGTTAATTCATTTTAAGGGCTTGGGGCATCTTGGTCATCAGGCCCGTATACTTCTGTCGAGGTTATTTATGTGGTCACGGAAGAGAAAGAGAATATTCTTCAAGCCCTCCACGGCAACAGACATCGATAAATCCAAGCCTTATGGGATTACCTGGAATACATAAAACCCATCCCGCATCACACTATTGAGGCCTAAATTCGACCTTCATAGACTTCAACCGGCGAATCCAAGCTCTTGCGCACACACTGTGAAGATATGAAAAGGTACGACTGAGCCCTCGCTCCGAAGATACTCTTTGCTCTATCCGACACACGAAGGGAGAAGCCCATGCCGAAGAGGGATATTTCAAAACTTACGGAATTTTTGGGAGAAGAAGCGGATGGATTTCTCACAACACAGAAGATACGCAGCAAACATTCAACTCTATCCGATGCTCCTTCTACTGCTGCTGCACTTCACGTCAACTCCCAGTCTGAAAGACTAGCACAGAAGGGTCCCAGGTGTTGCGAATCTTGTGGCCACTGGGCCCAGGAGACGGAACAAACTTTTAAACTTGATGCTCACAAATAAGGTAATACCTCACGGACAATTTTAAGACATGTGTCGTATACTAGGCACGTTCAGAAAGTAAGTTCCGTTCTTATACGTTGTCCCGGCATCTCTTCAATCGCAGTTCGGCGCATGCGCGGTAGTTGCTCTGAGTCAAGGAGAAGGAGATGGTGTCATTTTGAGATCGCTGCCTGATATTTACGCTTTATAGTGCTTGTTTAAAATGGCGAAGTTGATTGAAAATCCCGCCGCTTATGAGATTACAGCTGTCATTAGTTTTCTGAATGCGAAGAACACTAAACCAGACGACATTTATCGACAGATTTGCAAGGTGCATGGGGAAAATGCAAATTTCAAGGTCACTTCTTTATGAAATTGTTTCTGAAAAACTGAAATTTCGAAACCTTTGAGCTCGTTGTGTGCCAAACCCTCTTACAGATCAACACAAGCAACAGCGTCAAGACAGTGCACTTGACTTTTTGACACGTTACAACGAAGATGGTGATGATTTTCTAAGCAAAATAGAGTACGGTCGGTATGTGGTGAGGCATCAAGTTCAAGCTGACCGCTCTGGGCAGACAGATTTCCAGGGACGTCTCAGTAATGGGACTCGTCGCCCACCGAGATGTCGACATCGCGTGGTAATGTGTATGCAATCGTCTTGAGCTCGACGCAGTTAAGAGAGGGGTTTCTCCTCCAGCGCTGTCTCTCCCCGTCACTCATACTGTACCGCGACCTTGAAGCCTCACCACATACCGTCCGTACTGTAGTAACCGGGGATGGGACTTGGGTCGCGTTTGAAACCCCTGAATCGAAGGTTGACGACACAGACGAAGTTGACATACAAATCTTAAACGAGATGGGTTATTCCCTATTCCTGAAAAAAATTACATGAGATTAATAAAAATAAAAAAAACACGAGATTAATAAATACTCTTGGATGACCAGTTTCGATCGTCAAGCGATCATCATCAGATCCATTACACTTAGGCTTTAAAATCTATGTCTGAAAGTATGGGTGAAAATATTTGCAATATGTGAACTTATTTAGTTGCAGAATTAGTTGAGATAATGCACTCGTCAGTATTTGTTAGTTGTAGTCTATGTGATGCTTTGTTAGTTGTTCCAGTATCTCAACAAAACATCACATAGACTACAACTAACAAATACTGAAGAGTTGCATTATCTCAACTAATCCTGCAACTAAATAAGTGTAGCCTACATATAGTAAATATTTTCACCCATACTTTCAGATATAGATTTTATAGCCTAGGTGTAATGGATCTGATATGATCGCTTGACGATTGAAACTAGTCATCCAAGTGTATTTATTAATCTCATGTATTTTTTTTTTCAGGATTAGGGAGTAACTCATCTCATTTGGGTACAATCGTGTTGTCCAACCGAAAACCACCAAACTTTTGTTTACGAAGGCAACACTGAAAATGGCTTCAAACACCATAACACACAAATCTTGTGCCACGCTATTACAAGTGCCCCCAGAATGGTGGGAGCTATGTGGAAAGATAGATTACGATATGAAGTTGTTTTGCAATACATAGTTGGTCTGCATCTGGGCTGGTTTTGTTTTTGTTAAGTTACCAAACGGAATCTACTTTCTTGACCTACATGACCGATGGCAAAGATCGGTTCAAATCCCTTCCTTACTCTCCCTAAACCTTTTGAACAGATTTGAAGCAAATCATTAAACGTTGTTTTCTGTTCCGAGGTTCTCCTGTAGAAAATGTGTGCACAAACATGTCCGAAATATAGCAGGATTGATTGATTTTATTTCCACTGCTATGAGAGTGATTTCGCATGTTTTGTGACACTCGAGAATGTTTCACAAACCCTAATTGATAGTAATAACAATAATAATAACGTTATTGGTTTAACGTCCGTTTTAACTTCCGAGGCTTTTAAAGACGCCGAGGTGCCGGAATTTTGCCCCGAAGGAGATCTTTAATGTGCCAGTAAATCTACCGACACGGCTCCCTTGCATGTGCGTACCCTCAAATGTCAACAGACTGCGCCAGTATTCGATCCTGCAACCTTGAGAACAGCTGGAATGAACGTTACCACTGCGCCATGCGGCCAGTCGAAATCCTAATTGAGGGTTAAGTCTAAACTTTGAAGAGGCCGAAACTGCATTATAGACGAGTGTGGGAAATTTTCTATTCTCCAGCCCCCAAGTAACATGTGTATGATCTTCAGAGTGATGCTAAGATTATTGCGGCGTTTGGAATGTTCATGGCACTAGTCTAGTGTGGTCATTACAACACAGTAAAGGAAACAGGATAGGCCCAGGTACTTGAACCTTTTCAAATCAGTCGTACATTCACCAAAGAAGGTTCGTTTTGATTACTGTTTGTGCTGAATGTAGACAGGATGGAATGTTGTTGGTTTTTATTCCCTCGCGCTATTGAAAAGTATTGCTTGCCATGTGTTCTATTAATGAAATAGTGTTAACTCGTTACGGAGGTAGTTCTTTGCAGTCCTTCCTGAAGAATACATTTTACTAAATAGTGAAGATTAATGTAAATCAGTCGTCCCCGTGGTGTAAAGCTAGCACACTTGTCGCTTTCATAAGAGGCTCCGGGTTCGATTCAGCCAGGGTTTTAAGATATGGTGCGAAGGCTGTAATGGCTTAGCCTCGTTAGCTGCTTGACATACGTAGCGCCCCGTGGCCTAAAACTAAGGTAATGTGGCTGTGGGTATCATAGCGCAGGCCACGCATACCACTTAATCCGCAGATTATGACTGATCTTCTGTTGGGGGCAGATAAAAATTGTAATTTATTTTCGCTCGTCATGCTTAGGATGTCGAAATACGTGCTCTCACAAATTTTGGCTACATGAGGGCAATTACTGTGGGAGATACCTGGCAATGAAGGAGGTGGGATGTTATGCGTATTTGTAGGTTGTGAGTTGTTTGTACGGGAAACAACAATATTCTTGAAATAGGGTTAATCTGGGACAAACCATAGTCGCTAAAGGTGCGTAAAACATAACTTCTCTGTACATCTAATTATTGCTGCTGCGCAAAATTTATTACACTGACCTCTCAAATTCTTGAAACAAAAATCTGTAGTATTATGAAAAATGTGTGAGTTTCTTTCAGTTAATCCATCCATCCATCCATACTGAAGAGCGTGCTTGAAGTCCGGAGAAAGGAACTGCTGGAATGCTAGAGACTGCAGTTTCAGGATGTTATCCCACTGCTGCAAGATAGCAGGTGACTGCGACTCGTCGAAATCAGCGTTGTGTGAGAACTTGCGTATCATGTACTGTATAGGCTATACAGATTTGGTCTCCGCCGGCTTACCTAGTGCCAGCTATACTAGTTCGCAACCCAACACACACATTTCTCTTATCAGACCGTATTTTAAATTATTCACAAATGCTCCTGTTGTAAAAATGTGCAAAGAGACATAGTTTGTAAAGCCGAATACGATAGCACGAAAAATGATCACATTCATGCCTGCCTCAAGAGGTTTGCTTTGGCTTCAAACACTTGGTAGGAACACTTCCAGGAACACCCGGTAGAAACACTTCCAGGAACACCCAAACACCACATGTAAAAGTTTAATCACCGAACATGGTCATCAATGAAAAATACATTTGCGTGGTTAATGAGTGAATGGCAGTTGTACAAAATGAAGGAATTTACTGACAAAATGAAGGTAGTTAATGAGTGCACATTTGAAGAATTCCGAAAGTGGCGTGAAGTTAATCAAATTGTGAAAGAACGTGACTTACCAATATTTGCGACATTCAAATTGACGAAAGCAAGTTCAAGGCTAGTTCATCTTGGGTGCATCGTTTTAAAAATGCTACAATGTAGTAAGCCGTAAAATAACACCATTTGTAACAATATGGAATGTTATTGTTTTTACGTCCCTTTTAACTACACTGGCTTTTAGAGACGCCTGGGTGCCAGAATTTTGCCCCGAAGGGGATCTTTAACGTGCCAGTAAAAGTACTGGCACGGCTCCCTCGCATTTGCGCACCCTCAAATGCCAGCTGACTGCGCCAGGTTTCGAACCTGCAACCTTGGGCTCAGCAAGCGAGAACGTTACCCCTGAGCCACGCAGCCAGACCCCATTTGTAACAACACGGCAAGTTAAAGATATATTGCAACAAGAGAAGATATTCTAGTTATTAATTCATTTAAGGGGCTTGGGACATCTTGGTCATTGGATCTGTGTAGTTGGTATCGTTAAATGGTGCACCACGGCCGCGAGGGCAGTTGCAGCAAGTCCGAAGATCGGAGATTGGCATCTCTGCGCTGACAGTGGCTATCCTCAATGTGTTTTTCCCGTATTTTTCTACACTCCTTCCAGTCAAATGCAAGGATAGTACCTTACTTCAAGTCTCGGTGCACCTGCCCCATGCCTGTCCCTAATACAGTTAGGCCTACACATACTACTACAGTCATCACATAAATGCAGGCTACTCAGTTCCTCAGTTTAGGGGCTGCGAAAACGCGGTCACGTAGCCTCGTGTACTTTGGGTGTGTGTAGAATCTGTCTGATAACCGGTGTTAATTGTGATGGCTGTATTAGTGTGTGTTATCTGTTTTAAATTCAAGTAAGGTCTGCAGACATTCAATTTTCAAGTAGTTCCTACTTTTGCTACCAAACGTCACCGTCAACAACTAATTCTAAACTTGGTTACTAGATGCCACCGCAGTCGGCTCCTGACGATGATCGTTGGAACCTACGAGCGTTAGTTAAAGCTAACCTATAATGCAGCTTCACACAAGTGTAATTAGTGGAAGGTTCTTTTACAAGCCATAAATCTATGACATGGGACCGCCGGCTTTACTTCCCTTCTGAAGGAAGGCATACTGAAGGATTTTAACGCTCTTAAAAATCCGACGACTTCGACCGGGTTTGAACCCGCGATCTTGGGCACAGCAGCTCAGCAGCATATCTTACCGCCTCGCTGGCATCGGGAGAGTGTGGGTTCGAATCTCACCTCAGCCGTCCTGAAAATGGTTTTCGTGGTTTCCCATTTTCACCACCAGCCAAATGCCGGGACGGTTCCTGAAAATCAATTGAAATTAAATTAAATATAAAATTGGAAGTTAAAACATTAAAAAAAGCAATTGGCTGCATTAATAAATAATAATTGTAATAAATAAATAATAATAATGGTCTACTGTAATAATAATAATAATAATAATAATATAAGTAATTATTTTTAGTTTCTTCATTTGTGAAAAAACAGTCTCCGTGGCTTAGGCGGCAGCACGCCGGCCTCTCACCGCTGGGCCCGTGGTTCAAATCCCGGTCACTCCATTTGAGATTTGTGCTGGACAAAGCGGAGGCAGACAGGTTTTTCTCCGGGTACTCCGGTTTTCCCTGTCACAATTTCATTCCAGCAACACTCTCCACTATCATTTCATTTCATCCGTCATTCATTTAATCATTGCCCCAGGGGAGTACGACAGGCTTCGGCAGCCGGCACAGTTACTATCCTCGCCGCTAGATGGGGGCTTCATTCATTCCATTCCCTGACCCAGTCGGTAGACTGGAAGCAGGCTGTGGATTTTCATTTGTGAAAAACTTCACCGAACTGTGTACCCCGTAGGGTATGTGATCCTCTTGTGATTTTTTCTGTAGCGCTCACTATCACACATATTGTACCTGCACAGGCGATAGCTGAACACAAATAACTGCTTGATTCTCCACCGAAGGTTTGTACTCTAGCTTGTTTTGAGACAACCAGCGTCATTATGAAATTCATTTATTTTCATTAGAGACTGTTTTGCCTTTCAGCGTTCAGTTTAGCCTGAAATCCTCTGGCCTATGTGCGAACGAGTCGCCTCCATGATCCCCTATTGGTACGGTAGTTATTACCGTGGCTTCCTTTACTTCCACACCTCTCACATAGAAACCTAACCATCGCCTCCTAGGTCTACCTGTACTTCTAGGGAGAGAGTGGAGACTGAGCGGGGTATATAATAACAGGCATGACCCGGAATACAAGATAAAACTCACTTAATCGAATAACAATTGGGGAAATTATTGCTATTTAGGGACGGATGAAAAGGAGTGGAACTTTTTACAAAAAAATATCGTCAGCCCCTACCAGAAAATAATTGTTAATTCAAGGAAAAGTTTAGGCGATGGCAAAAGCAGAAAATATAATGCGGACAACGAAATGTAAGAGTGGAAGGTATTAAAGGCATTAGGGCGCCGCAAAAGAATTAGGATATTTGACCCTGGTTGGCATACGGCTCAGCGGTTTGGGACCCATATCAATTAGGGTTCATCAATGATCTGGTGATGGTACAAATAAAGGCTGCTAGGTTTGTGCTCAATGATTTTAATCCTAGAATAGTCCAACTCGAATGGTAGAAATACTAGGTTGGGAATCTCTGGAAGATAGGACGAAATCCAGACTATACGCTATGTTTAACACTTACACTAATCGGCCAGCACGTGGAGAACTAAGCAACGTCTGGGTAATCCCACCTACCTGGGCTGGGCAGATAATCCGCATAAAGTTAAGGGTCGACCGCCGTGTACAAATTATGGGAAATATTCTTTCATTAATCATGGTACAGTATTGATAATTGGAACTCATTTCCTGCCGCAGTCTAAGAGCCTTTTCCCAAACATACGAGCATTGATGTGTTTAAGAGAAGACTGAAAGTTTGTGTAAATACTCCGATGTAATTACTATAGTTCCCAAATCGTGACTTGTGTACATTAAGTGTGGTTGATCTTAGTGTTGGTAATGTTCTGTAAGCGTACTAGTGTTGGTAATGTTCTGTAAGCGTACAAGTGCCAACGGGGAATTGTCCCCAGTTGCAAATAAAATAAATAAATAAATATTTTGTGTGTGTAGGATATTATAGGGATAAATTTAGATGTTTTGATTTAGGTAGTGAGCAGGCTTATATTAGTAACTATCACAGGGCTATTCTGCGATTGTGTTAATGTGTAGGCTAGTATTGAGTTAGTGTGTGGTACTGTTGTAATATAATTTTACTACTTTGAGTGTTTACATGCTTATTATCTGCCACCGGAGCAATAGCCCCACTCGCAATAAATTTTCGTATGATTCTCCAAACCTTGAGCTACCTCCTATGGTAGGCCTATCTGAGTGCGTATTGAGACTCCGGTTCAAAGGTCCTGGGTTCGATTTCCCGGCTCTGCCAAGAAATTTAATTCTGGTCTGAGGGTTGGATGGGGTACTTATGAGTACTTGTGAGGCAAAACTGAGAAGAGATTGGTTCGATTCCCACCTCAGCTGTCCCAGTAGTGATTTTTCGTATTTTCCCACCTTTACTCAAGACAAATGCCGGGATGATTCCAAACTTCAGGCAACGGCCTCCACCTTCCAGTTACAATTACACACGCTACTACAGACCCCACAATAACACAGGTTATCATAAACACTTCACACACACAAGTACACGGGACTAATGACCACGATGCCCAAGCCCCTGAATGAAATTACAACAGCAAATATTATACCTATATAATACTAAACAACTAAAAGGTACTTAAAATCATAATCTGCATTGGCTTATTTTCTACAATTTTATGAAATTGGCCCTTGAAAGCTTCTGTTATCACAGTAAGTCCTTCTCGGAAGCTCATTTATGCAAAATAACAATCTACATACAGTAGGCCTACCGTTTCTGTGAAATTATAGATAATATGTAGCCTAGTAGTCAATTGTTTATTAGCGTTGTCCTTTGTCTATTAAAACTAAATGTGTTACTGATATTTGTTGCAGGGCCCCTTCGTGCACATCGCCAGTATCGTAGCCACGTTGCTCTCAAAGTTGGTGACGTCCTTCCAGGGAATATACGAGAATGAGTCTCGGAGCTGCGATATGCTGGCAGCAGCATGTGCTGTTGGTGTGGCCAGCTGCTTTGCTGCCCCAATAGGAGGTAAGTTTCCACTGCAAACTGCTTTTGCGTAGGGATAATAGGCCGAAGCTGGGCCAGGGGCTAATGCGCAAGATGGCCGCCGCGCGCAACTACCCCATGCTAGTCTTATGGAAGGTGAGGTAAAGCTACCACAGTGGCCAAGATGGCCACCACGCACAACGAGCTCAGGATTACGGTTACCCTGAGCCAATACGATGACGTTATCAATATCATGTACAAGGGTGAAAAGGAAAGGGAGGAGAGGGGAGTCATTTAAATGCTAGTCACCTAGTGCATGGGGCTATGATGATTACCATGATGGGTTAATGAGGAGAAAGTCACCTCGTACCCTTCTGCCATTGAGCTTAGTAAGTCAACTACTTTTCGCCTCTCTCTCTCTCTCACATGGTTGGATATGTTTTACACACATCTATACTAATATAATAAAGCTGAAGAATTTGTGTGTTTATGTGTTAAAACGCGCTAATCTACTACCAGTCCGATTCGAAAAATTATTTTTTTATATTATAGCCAAATTCAAGAGGAATAGTTAAGGCTATGTAGCATTAGGCTACACCTCTCAGGTAACCTTAAATATTGATTTTTGTTGAGTAAGTCGGTAGAACAAGCGCTCCCTAACAGCTCTATCCGCATGCGCTGGCGTTATGGTTAGTGATACGTACACGGTTTCACCTATCTGAATCAAAATTTGTATACTTACTCTTTGGAACCCTGCGAGTAACACAGTCTGCATGAAATTTCGGACAGACCACTCCATTCCCTGCATTTAGGCCCTTTGACACAAATCTACACCGTTTCACCGATCTGCACGAAAATTTGTATACTTACCCTTTGGAACCCTGCGAGTAACACTGCATACATGAAATGTATGACAGACCACTCCATTCCCGGCATTTAGGCCCTTTGGCACAAATCTACACAATTTCACGGATCTGAACGGCAATTTTTATACTTACCTTTTGGAACCCTACGAGTAACACTGTCCGCATGAAATTTTGGACAGACCCATCCATTCACTGTATTTAGGCCCTTTGGCACAAATATACACCGTCTCACAGATCTAAACCAAATTTTACATACTTACCCTTTGGAACCCGACGAGTAACACTGTCTGCTTGAAATTTCGGACAGACCACTCCATTCCCTGCATTTAGGTCCTTTGGCACAAATCTACACTGTTTCACCGATCTGAACCACATTTCGTATACTTACCCTTTGGAACCCTGCGGGTGACACTGTCCACTTTAAATTTTGGACAGGCCTGCATTTAGGCCCTTCATCACAAATCCACACCGTTTGTCCTAATTGCACCAAATTTGACATACACTTTGAAACCCTGCTGGTAACACTGTCCACTTGATATTTGAGACAACGCTCTCCATTCCCTACATTTAGAATAACAGACAAAATGAACTTGAAAACCACGTATTAAGGCCCTAGAGCCATTCATGTCCGTAGTAGTGTAACTGTAAGAGTATTTTAATAAGTCTATTGTTGACGGGCAGTTCGGGCTGCATCACGTCACCCCTACTGTAACGTGTTTTTCGAGGGTTTTTTATGCAACTGGCATAAGTCAGTAGGAAGCCATTCTATATTTATTTACGCGGCAAATTGTTCAGCCGAGAGAATTTTTCATGTTAATTTATTATTATTATTATTAATCTATTATAATTATTATTTAGATATTTTCGGAGCATTTTATAAAAATTATCAGCATTCAGATAGGTTTTCTATGTCTTAGAAAACGCTATCATGCAAATTATTACGAACGACGATATCATAGAAAATTATCTGATTACGGAATTTTACGGAGTTTTTGTCAGTTAGGGTATTTGAGAGAGATGACTCACTGGGATTTCAAATACAAGCTGATTCCTGTCGAGAAGCATGACGCAAGCGGGCTCGCATCGTCCAGGAAAGGCGAATTGTTGGAACGGAAAACGACTTCTCCCTCTCGCGCGCCGAGTGTAATGACCCAGAGGAGGGGAAGTAGCGGCGTGCTCAGCCAATCAATGAGGACCATGTAAGCTGGAAGACGGCTCCGGAGAGGGGATGCAACGTGTGGATATATCGTTCAGCGCGCCGTCGAACGAGGACAATCTGTGAAATACTTGAGGAGTATGGGTGCGCGTGCGTGTCGCTCCGATGTTCAGTGAAGGAGGACAATCTGTGAAATACTTGACGAGTATGTTGTACGCGGGAATCGCTCCGATGTTCCGTGGATTGGAGGACTAACTTTTGTATAACTTAACCAGTGCGGTTGTACGAGTGTTTGGGTCCGAAGTACGGACCATAGAATTATCTAATCTACGAGTATATCATCAAACATCGACGAGATGACGACGTCCAGGAGACTGTGGGAAGCTCACAGCATCATCCAGTACGAGGGAAAGGCTTCGGGCATTTCCAGTGGTAAGCGCCAATGACGCAGAAATACGCAATCTCTCATTTATCTTGGTTTTATATTTCATATTTCAGTAACTTAATAGCTTGGAAATAAGAGTAAAATCAATTTATCAGACTCCGTTTTCACGTAATTTTCTATCGGTAATATTCAAATCACAACGCTCCAATTTAAATTTTAAACTTATTGTTATTATTAATTTTGCTATACTTGTTTTATATAATAAATTCATTTCTTTTACAATGCAATCTTTGCTTTCAGTAGGTAGCATTAGATATAGACCAATTTCCTTCTCCTGATACAATTGTTTGTTGGGTTAATGATCAAATCATACCACGATCTGAGTGAATAGTGTCTTGAAGGTGTTCTGCCAGAGCTAGACGTTGTTAAATACAAATTTAGATTTCAACATTGCATTGAGGTCTTGGCGCCCATTAAAACAACATAGCTTAGGCAAAGGTAAACAGTTACATTTCTCACCCTACAGTTAGGAGCTAGCAAAACGTTTCATTTGGCGCCCAACGTGGGGATGAAAACCTAATAACATTTGTGGAAGGAGAAGGGTATATATTTCTGTGCCTGTATTTTGGGGGTTATTTGTCTTTATCAGTGTATATCATTATGGGGGATGAGAAAGAAACACAGATGAGGTTACGTAGTGGTCATCAACGGGAGAGTGATAATACGAGCAGTATGTCGAGTGATGGTAGTACCGGGGTAGCGGAGGTAAATCCCGATACTGAAACAGGGAGTGTAGGCGGCCAACCAGAATTAAAAACTTTACTTCTCGAGTTCATGTATCAGAACAAAGTTAGTAGTGATGCCTTAAATGCAAAATTAGAACAGAATAATGCAAAATTAGAACAAAACAGTAGGGAAAATAAAGAAAGTACAGAAGCTTTAAATGCAAAATTAGAACAAAACAGTAGGGAAAATAAAGAAAGTACAGAAGCTTTAAATACAAAATTAGAACAGAATAATGCAAAATTAGATAAGAACAACAAGGAAATTAGTGTGAAAATGGAGCAGATTAGAGGAGAAATCAGAGGAGTAATGGAAGAGAAGGTTAAGGAGATCATTGCAGATGTAGACAAGAAATTAGGAAAAGTACAGGAGGAGTTGGAAATTAGAATCAGTACACAGGCTGAAAATTTAAAAGAACTAGTGCAACTGGAAACACAGCAGGTCAAAAGCAATTGGGGGGAGAAATTGACAAAAGTCAGGTAGCTACTAAAGAGGTTAAGGAACAGCTGGGGGGTAGAATTGAGAAAGTCCACTCACAAATAGTTGCAGAAGTAAATGATTTAAGAGAGAGTAATAGAGAGAGCATTAGCAAGATTGAGGAGAAACAAGCAAAGCTATATGATAAAGTAGAAGAATCAGAAGGAAACATTAAATTAACAGTAAACAGTATTGAGAGGAAGGCTGAGGAGAAAATCGCAGAATTAGAGTTAAAATTAAAAGCTAGGATCAGGCAAGAAAATAGTCAGAATAGGCCAGTTTTTGTGAATAGCATACACAGGGAAGTAGAACTGGGTAAGTTCAGCAATCGACAGGGGTGCCCAATGGAGTTCATGGACACTATAGAAAATAAATTCGGGGAGAGGTTGGAAAATGGTAGTATTGAGTGGTGCCAGGTAGTTGAAATTTTAGAACAAGTGTTTGTGGGGGAAACAAGGAATTGGTTTGCTGTCTACAGAGACAAGTTTACTGATATGAATGATTTTAAAATGAAATTCTGTGAAAAGTTCTGGAATGAGGTTATTCAGTCGCAGCATCGTGAGGGAGTAGGGTGTGGTAAATATAACCCTAAAGGAAGCTCCACCATGACCGAATACTTTTTAGGGCAGGTATTAGTGTGTAAATATCTTGATGGCTTGAAGGAGGAAAGTGATGTGGTGAGGTTGCTACTTAGGCACTTTCCCTATAGGATCAAGGAGGCTGCTTGTATCCAGAATGTAAAGACAATATCACAAGTAGAAAATTTGTTAAGCACATTTGATGCACTAGGGAGAGGGGGTTATGAGGACAATTTCAATAGGAACCAGGGTAATAATAATAATAGACCTAATGAAGCCAGGCATCAGGAAGTTCAAGGGAACGGTGGCGAAGGAGCCAACGCTCAAAATAGAAATAATAATAATCAGCTAAATCAGAACAGAGGAAATGGCTATGGTAATCAGTATCAAGGGAGGAACAATGATTTCAGGGGAAATCAAGGGAGGAACAATGATTACAGGGGAAATCAAGGGAGAAACAATGATTTCAGGGGAAATCAAGGAAGAAATTATAATGACAATAATTACAACCAGAATAGGGGTCAAGGAAGAGGACAGCCTAGTGGTAGTAATATACAGCCAAACAATGACAACACAACTCAGAACAACCAGACCAGTGCAGTAGTAACTAGTACTACGGCCAGCTGTAGCGGTTCTTTAAACGCGAACCAGGCTGCGAAGTAAGGCCAGAATCTCAGTCTGTAGCATGCCCTGTCCATACAATTATACAGGAACCCTATGACCTAAATGTAAGGAATGAATTATTACATGAACTAAATGATGAAGGTATTATTCAGGAAGTGGTTAGTAAGAGCCCCATAGTTAAATTTAACGTGTCCGAGGCGTACACAGATGTTTTAATTGATAGTGGTTGTATGAAGAGTTGCATAAGTAGTGCATTTTATGATAACATGAAAGGAACTGGAGTAAATTTTGAGGAGATGCCAATTAAAAGCACTTTTGTTATCACAGCTGTTGGGAAGAGGTCTAAAGTAATTTCTAAGCAAGTTTTAGTAGACATTAAAATTAATAATCATGTAGAGAAGCAGATTTGTCTTGTAATTCCAAATTTAGTATTCAGTGTTATCTTGGGTTCAGAGTGGCTAAGTAGAGTGTCTGGTAACTTATGTTATGATGTAGGGAGTTTGAAATTTAAATGGGGAGATTCTGAAGTAGAAGTAGCGTTCAATGGCCATAGTCAGAGGAGTAGTATTGTAGGTGTGATTTGTACTTTAAATGAGATATCGCCAGCCGTAGAGCGGGGTTCTCCATGTTTTGTGGGCAGTGTGATTACGAACGGAAGTCTAGAGGACTCGTTACGTGAAGCTGCATTTCAGGGTAATATAGATGTGGAACAATGTGTTCGGCTCTATGATGTGTTATTGTGTAATAGGAGAGTTTTTGAGGATCGCATTGGTATGGCCAATTGCTATACACATTCATTGAACGTTATTGATAGGTCAGTATTCACAGGACATAGATATCCTGTACCTTTCGCTTATCAGAGTGCAGTTGAGGCACAAATTAATCAGATGCTTGAAGATGGGATTATTGAGCACTCTAACAGTCCATATGTTAATTCTTTGATCACGGTACCCAAGACCAACGGCACTGTTCGTATTTGTTTAGACGCTCGTTTGGTTAACAGTAGAATTAGTTCAGATCAGCTGAAATCTATGTCAATAGAGGAATTAATGCAAACATTTGAGGGGAAGAAGTATTTCACTTGTGTAGATTTGAGTTCCAGTTTTTGGCAAGTGCCACTTATGTACGAAGATAGACCATTTACAGCTTTTAGTCATAAATATAACCTTTATCAATTTTGTAGAACACCTTATGGGTTAAAGAGTAGTTCAGCAGCTTTAATTAGGGCTTTAAACATCGCATTAGGGGATGACACAGGAGAGTTTGTAACCATTTACATTGATGATATGGTAATTAGTTCACGCAGTTTTGAGGAGCATCTACGTCATTTAAATATAGTTTTTCAGAAGTTAGATCAGGCAGGGTTCACTTTGAAGCTGTCTAAGTCGTCATTCTGTCAGTCAGAAGTGACATTTTTAGGTCATAGAGTGTCGAGTAGAGGTGTGACACCAGAAGGAAGTAGGGTTAATAAGATACTTAACGCAGAGGTGCCACAGAATGTTAAACAGTTAAAAACTTACCTGGGAATTTGCAACTTTTTCAGGAGGTTCGTTCT
Source organism: Meconema thalassinum (assembly GCA_946902985.2). Classification (NCBI taxonomy): domain Eukaryota; kingdom Metazoa; phylum Arthropoda; class Insecta; order Orthoptera; family Tettigoniidae; genus Meconema; species Meconema thalassinum. The sequence continues at coordinate 878,158,425 of OX336389.2, read as the reverse complement.
TAAATACTCAGGGTTGGTAGAACCATTCAGGGAATTGCTTAAAAGTGGGACTCGGTGGAGATGGGAGTCCAAGCATGATCAGGCTTTTATAGCGCTGAAGGAAGGTTTTGAGAAAGCTGTAGTGCTGAAGTATCCGTTAAAAGATAAGGAATATGTGGTTATGACAGATGCTTCACATATAGGCATTGCTGGAGTATTATGTCAGAGAGATGATGAGGGTAATCTGTGCATTGTATCTTTAGCCTCGCGAGGACTGACAGCAGCAGAGAAAAGATACACGATTACTGAGTTAGAGCTTTTAGGTATCGTTTTCAGTTTAGGGAAATTTAGAATGTATTTAGTAGGGGGGAAATTTGAGATCCACACAGATCACCATGCATTACTGTATATGAGAACTTGTAAACTCAGTTCTAACAGAGTTAGTAGGTGGATTCTTGCTCTGCAGGAATACGAATTCACAGTAAAATATATTAAAGGTAAAGATAACATTCTTACAGACATGCTATCGAGGGACACTAATTTATGTAGGGATTATCCTGTGGTTAAAGCAGAGGACGGTATTTTAATCTGTGCATGTGTGGACAGTAGCAACAGGGCATCGTTACAGACACTGAGAAATATGCTAGTGGAGCAACGTGATGACGTTAAGTTAAAGGAGCCACTGGCTAGGTTGGAAATAGGTGAAGAAGAGTATGTGAAAGTAGGACGGTTCACGTACAAGATGCAGGATGGGCTTCTTGCAAGGAAATGTAGGAATAATCGGTGGGCAATATGTGTTCCTGCCACTTTGCGGGAGGAGCTAATTTGGTTCATTCATAGGGAATTAGGACACTTAGGTGCTGCCAAGGTCTTCTATGAAATTGGTCGTGACTTCATTTGGAGTAAAATGGGAAGGGACGTTAGGAGAATTTTAGCTAAGTGTGACACCTGTCAAAGGAGTAAATATCCAGTTAAATATTTAGTGGGGGAGAGATCTGCAGTTCTCACCAGTAGTCCCGGCGAACTACTGTGTGTGGATTTATTTGGCCCGATCGTTAAAGGACAGTACGGCTACGAGTACATTTTTATAGTTATTGACGCTTTTAGTAAGTATGTCAAGCTATATCCGCTAAGGAAAGCCACGGGACTAGCGTGTAGCCGTCTGATCATTAATAAGTATGTACCTGAGTTTGGCATTCCTCTCAGGATACTATCTGACAGTGGACCACAGTTTACTGCAAAGAAATGGAGAACCAGTATGCAGGAAGCTGGTATAACACACTTTCATTCCTCTGTAAGGTACCCTCAGGGTAATTCTGCAGAGCGTCCATTAAGGGAAGTGGCTCGCCTTTTTCGGACTCTAGTGCATGACAAGCATGCGGCCTGGGTTGGACATCTTCCCAAGGTCGAGACTTGGCTGAATTCTGTCCAGCATGAGAGCACGAAATTGACGCCATACGAAGTTCACTTCGGAAAAAGACCACAAAATGAACTAGCGAGGGTGTTGGGATTAAATGAGGGTAAGCAACCGGGGATGGATTACATTGTCCAGTTGGCGAAACAGAATTTATCTAAGTCAGCACAAAAGAGAATTCGCCAACAAAAAGAAACTAAATTTGACCTATTCGAGCCGGGAGACAGAGTCTTACTTAGAGTGCCGAAACAGTCAAATAAGCTAGAGAAAGTCATGTCCAAGTTCTTTTATCTCTACGAGGGCCCATTTATAGTTTCCAAACGTATTGGAAAAACAGCATATGTGCTGGAGGATAGTAAGGGAAACAGATTATACGGGACGTATAATATACATAGTCTACGAAAATATGTGTCATAAAGTGAGTGTGTTTAGCTGGCGAGCCAGCCTATCAAATGAGTAAGTGTGGTATTTGGTGCGTGGAAGATCTGGTCTTCAAGGCAGGCGTATCAGAAGTCACACAGGGGGGGTAGTATGTAAGTAAATGAGAGTTTTTAAGGTACAGGGAAATATGACGGGATTGTCGGATGCTCTTGAGCACTAAAATGTCTCGATACACCAAGGCCAGAATTTGGTAGCGCTGGTGAATTCCCATTTGCCTCCAAGAGATGGGTGAGCGCTTGTACATGGTATTTTTGCTTAAGGCGTCCACGAGGCAAAAGATGGGCCATCAGAATGCGAGACAGTCCTTCATGAAACTCATACATATCAGCACACGTGATTTCTGTTTACGGCCTCGCCATGTAAGATTTTTGTAAGTGTTAATTTAAGATAATTTGTACAAAGGTATTATTTGTGTGAGAAGAATTGATCTGTGTTGAGAACTAGTATTAAGTAGAATATGGTCTACGGGAACTTAACAAGACAGGGCGATTACGGCACAGAAATATTTGGTGTTATATGTAATGCACATTTACTGTTTCTTTTTCAGAAGTCAATATTAATTTATCATCTTTTATAAAGAGAGATCATGTATTATGGTCACGAGGCGCTGCCACAATAGTGTGATCGTGTGCTCAGTGATAAGTGAGATTAAATTTCACCATAAGGAAGGGACCTCCAGTGAAATTAGGAAGTTCTATGGTGATATAAATATATCAGAACACATTCAATGCGTGTGATATGACATCATAAATACATAGTGCTCACACATTAATTATGTCTATTTCTCCAACATAGAGGAATTTGAGAGGCGGAAATATCCGTGGAACACTATTCGATATGTAAAACATTGGACTGGTTGCAAAGTGCAATCCATAGTGACAACAAACTTTGACGCAAAGTGCGTGAAGAAAAATTATGAGTGTATATATATCGCTGATTTAGGGTGATTTCATTTATGTAATATGTATTTTGGATGGGGTTTATTAACGTGTCTGGGATAATCGGATAATGGACCGTCGTCACGGTAAATCATCCGATGATCCGAGGCGAATATGTAACGTGTTTTTCGAGGGGTTTTTATGCAACTGGCATAAGTCAGTAGGAAGCCATTCTATATTTATTTACGCGGCAAATTGTTCAGCCGAGAGAATTTTTCATGTTAATTTATTATTATTATTAATTTATTATAATTATTATTTAGATATTTTCGGAGCATTTTATAAAAATTATTAGCATTCAGATAGGTTTTCTATGTCTTAGAAAACGCTATCATGCAAATTATTACGAACGACGATATCATAGAAAATTATCTGATTACGGAATTTTACGGAGTTTTTGTCAGTTAGGGTATTTGAGAGAGATGACTCATGGGATTTCAAATACAAGCTGATTCCTGTCGAGAAGCATGACGCAAGCGGACTCGCATCGTCCAGGAAAGGCGAATTGTTGGAACGGAAAACGACTTCTCCCTCTCGCGCGCCGAGTGTAATGACCCAGAGGAGGGGAAGTAGCGGCGTGCTCAGCCAATCAATGAGGACCACGTAAGCTGGAAGACGGCTCCGGAGAGGGGATGCAACGTGTGGATATATCGTTCAGCGCGCCGTCGAACGAGGACAATCTGTGAAATACTTGAGGAGTATGGGTGTGCGTGCGTGTCGCTCCGATGTTCAGTGAAGGAGGACAATCTGTGAAATACTTGACGAGTATGTTGTACGCGGGAATCGCTCCGATGTTCCGTGGATTGGAGGACTAACTTTTGTATAACTTAACCAGTGCGGTTGTACGAGTGTTTGGGTCCGAAGTACGGACCATAGAATTATCTAATCTACGAGTATATCATCAAACATCGACGAGATGACGACGTCCAGGAGACTGTGGGAAGCTCACAGCATCATCCAGTACGAGGGAAAGGCTTCGGGCATTTCCAGTGGTAAGCGCCAATGACGCAGAAATACGCAATCTCTCATTTATCTTGGTTTTATATTTCATATTTCAGTAACTTCATAGCTTGGAAATAAGAGTAAAATCAATTTATCAGACTCCGTTTTCACGTAATTTTCTATCGGTAATATTCAAATCACAACGCTCCAATTTAAATTTTAAACTTATTGTTATTATTAATTTTGCTATACTTGTTTTATATAATAAATTCATTTCTTTTACAATGCAATCTTTGCTTTCAGTAGGTAGCATTAGATATAGACCAATTTCCTTCTCCTGATACAATTGTTTGTTGGGTTAATGATCAAATCATACCACGATCTGAGTGAATAGAGTCTTGAATGTGTTCTGCCAGAGCTAGACGTTGTTAAATACAAATTTAGATTTCAACATTGCATTGAGGTCTTGGCGCCCATTAAAACAACATAGCTTAGGCAAAGGTAAACAGTTACATTTCTCACCCTACAGTTAGGAGCTAGCAAAACGTTTCACTACCAGTGTTCTGGTGCAGAATTGCGAAAATAGTTGCATCTTGCACTGTTTATAAATTGCAGGCACGGGGGGTAATTAGTGCAAAAAGATCTCTTAGGCCCCTTTAAACAGTTATCATCATGAAAATATTATGCCTCTGTATAAGTGCAATGGTGTTGGTGCAGTACATTGAGGTTATCAGTTGCAATAAGCGTTTGTGCTTTCAAATTTACCTTCATTTATTCCGAACCTTATCGTTAAGCGCTTTGTGGCGATAAATGATACTATTGCTACCTCAGTAGCTCGGGACAGTCGAAGTTTTCCAAAGAGTTCTGATTATTTTCCTACGGTGCTATGAGACAAAAGACAACACTATTGGTCTCTACATTTCTAACAACCAATGAGATATGGGCCCTAGGCAGTTTATTTTATTTCACTTCCTCCTCTTTCTTTTTTGTACATTTGTTTGTAAATTACATGTGTCAGTGCTGTAGTTAGTAAATAGCTGTTTCCCTATTCATTTATCATTATCATTACGGGAAAATGACCTGAATGTTACGTCCATTATACTGTACTATTTATCACCCCCACTACAACCACCACCACCACCACCACCACCACCACAAACATATACATTTTTAAAATATTGTTTTCTGTTAGTTTAAATAATATGTGCCAGTTCTGTAGTAGTATTCATTATCATCCATAAAACAAATAAATCCACCAGGCGAAGCCGGGCACTACTGCTAGTCTACTATATATTTTTGTCAAATACCACTCACTCACTCACTCACTCACTCACTCATCACGAAATCTCAGAAACCACCGAACGGATTTGAATGAAATTTGGTATGCAGCTTCCTCAAAGGCCGTAGGTGCTCGCTAATAAAGGTTTTCAAAAAATTCACTCGGGATCATGGTCAAACCGAAAAACCGCGATTTCTACTATATATTTGTCAAATACCATCACTCATTCATCACGAAATCTCAGAAACCACCGAACGGATTTGAATGAAATTTGGTATGCAGCTTCCTCAAGGACCGTAGGTGCTCGCTAAGCACGGTTTTCAAAAAATTCACTCGGGGTCATGGTCAAACCGCGATTATATGAACAGCTTCAATAATGCCTAAGTCTACTGTATTGTTGCCAGGTAATGCGGGCTGCATCACGTCGCCCCTACCAGAGTTCTGGTGATTTGCTGGCAGTGAGCTGTGTGGCAATGCTAAGTGTGTTCTTTACCGTCATAACGTGCACGTCATTGTTGACTGCGCTCCCGACCTTTACCCAATCACTCTGTTCAAACAGTACTTCTCTGTAATTTCTGTTTGTACTTTGTACTTTCACCATCACTTCATAATCATTTCAGCTTATAGTTGAAGTAACTGTCGAGTTCATTTCTATTTGTACTTCGTACTTTCACCATCACTTCATAATCATCATATTGCAGTTCATTTCTGTTTTCACCATCACTTCATAATCATCATATTGCATTATATATTAGCCTTTAGTTGAAGTAACTGTATAGTTCCTTTGTTTGTTGGATTAGGTTCGGCGTTTTTCATCATTTCTTGGTAGTACATAGTTATAATGAAAAGTGGATTTTGGTAAAAGAAAATTACCTCTACCAACGTTAATTTTGTTAAGTTAGGCTAGGTCTATTCCATTTATCAGGTTTTTTAAGTAGAGATTCTTTTACGTTAGGTGTATTCCATTTATTTATTACTCAAGGGAGGTGGTTCTTCTTATTATTATTTTTTGTATTTGCTGTTCATTGATTGTTTTCACGATGGCTGCAGTAGAAATGTTAGAGGTAGATGGCACCCAAGTTCCCCACCAAGTCTATAAAATTCCCGGAGATGGTGCCTGTCTCTTCTCTGCTCTATCTTACGCAATGTATGGCAACATATCACATGCACGTACAGTGCGTGCTAACATTGTCAGACACGCCTCTAACAACTGGGAAAGACTACATGTGTATTCAGTGACACGAGATTGCCAGCCTTACATAAACAAGGCTGAATATGTATCTGTTATGTCTATGCCTTACACATACGGTACATCATTCGAATTGCAAGTAGCGGCAGAGATTTATCTTTTCCAATTCCAGGTCTGCTGTAATTGTTTACTCCGAACTGGAAATACGTATGGTTCTGCAGCTTCTGTTAAAAGGTTTAGGTTTACGGGAGAGTTCACGCAGGGACATTTTGATGTTAACGAGCCATTCACGCCTACAATTTTACAATGTGAATACCCACTTCTCATTCAGCCTTCTTCATTAATATCTTCTCCTTCTACCTCGAAAATCCTCCTCGAGTCAGTGCCTCAAACTAAATCAAATAGAGGTTCAAAACGTAGAAAACGATTTACTAACAACATCCGTAAAAAAAACAATTAAATAAAGCTGTAAACAAATACGCGAAAGAACATCCTGAAGTAAACCATAGGGCATTTAAGAAGTATGTTGAAAGCAATAAGAAAGTCAATAGGGATGCAGTGGCCAAATATACAAAGAGCCACCCAAAAGTAAATAGGGATGCAGTGGCCAAATATACAAAGAGCCACCCAGAAGTAAATAGGGATGCAGTGGCCAAATATACAAAGAGCCACCCAGAAGTAAATAGGGATGCAGTGGCCAAATGTACAAAGAGCCGCCCAGAAGTAAATAGGGATGCAGAGGAGACAGAGGGACTACTTTGTATTCGTATCAATCAGAAAAAGTTGAGAATTGAGGAATATGTGCACCTGAAGGATGCAATGAGTAAAGCATGCAGTAAATAGGGAACTAGGCTGCAGGTTAAAGCTCTGCATAAATTTGTGATTGAAGCCACCATATTTACAGGTGTTGGCCAAGGCGAAACTGTCTTCATACCCCGCATTCCTCTAATCCCATCAGACTACCATTTTCAATTCAAACGTCTGCAGTTTCCTTTGAAAGTCTGCTACACCATGACAATTAACAAGGCTCAGGGGAAGAGTTTAAAAGTAGCTGGTGTGGATCTGAGAAGTGACTGTTTCGCACATGGTCAATTGTACGTGGCATGCTCCAGAGTCAGTTCTTCTGGTGGCTTAGTCATTCTGCAGCCTGAGAGAAAGACCAGAAATGTAGTTTACCGAGAAGTGCTTATGCGTTAAAAACACCCTCGATAGACATGGCAGTAGGCTAGGGGACCTGCCTTAAATCAAACCTCCCCGTCGGATATTGCACCCGATTTTCAATTTCAACGCTCCATGTAGCCGTCATTATCTTCCACTACAGGAAAAATCTATATAACTAATGTTATAACGGGATTCCAAATGTTATTGCGGGCGATGCCGCGGTTAACCTCATATACGTAAGAAACGGGTCATACTGTCTCTCGAGATTTCCGAAAGATAACCCGCATCCTACAACCCATATCCCGCTCCTAATCCAATCGTTAACCTACGGCAATCCTGGGAGGTAGCCGAAAGTAGTCAAAATATACACACATCAAAAAGAGGTTTGCATAAGACTTGTTTGCCATGATGCAGAGCGTATGTGTGATTGTGGGCTAGGTTATTACAAAGGAGACGGCATTCTGACAAATATCCTGCAGACTTTATTCATATGTGAAAAGAAAATAACAAACTATACGAAAATTACAAAATATACGTACAGGAAAACATTTGGCCTGTTAAACAGGGACTGATATGTGTTGTAATCTTGCCATCCTGTGACGTTTCAATAAGGAACATGGCCACCACCTCGCCGTGGTATAGGCTACCAGGTCCTCTTGAGGCAGGCGATCCCACTCTTCGACGGCAGCCTCCATGACCCCTTGGCGGGTTATGGAAGGGCGTGGACGCTGATCAATAGCACGCTTCAGCATATCCCAGATTTGTTCGATACAGTTCATGTCCGGGGACATCGCAGGCCATTCCATTCGTGCAATGGCGGACTCCTGGATGAAGTTTTGTACCACCGCCAATCGATGTGGTAAGTATATGCAAAACTTGTTTTTGATGTGTGTAGTATGACCCTTTTCTTACTTATATTAAGTATGTGTGTAAAACATATCCCACCATGTCTGAGAGAGAGGCGAAAAGTAGTTGACCTACTAAGTTCAATGGTAGAAGGGTACGAGGTGACTTTCTCCACATTAACCCGTCATGGTAATCATAATAGCCTCATGCACAAGGTGACTAGCATTTAAGCGACTCCCTCCACCTCCCTTTCCTTTTCACCCTCGTACATGACATTGATATCGTCATCCTGTTTGCTCCGGGCAACGGTAATCCTGAGCTCGTTGTGCGTGGCGACCATCTAGCCCACTGTGGTAGCTTTACCTCACCCTCCATAAGACTAACATGGGGTAGTTGCGCGCGGCGGCCATCTTGCGCATTAGCCCCTGGCCCAGCTTCGGCCTATTATTCCTAGTCTATTGATCCGTCAATAAGTCTTTACTACCAATGGCCTTGCTGCCGATATAGGAGGTTAGTCTTCACTATCTAGCTGCTGTGCTGCTCCGATAGGAGGTTATTCACTACTTAGTTGCTTTGCTGCCTCTATAGGAGGCTAGTCTTCAATACGTAGCTACTTTGCTGCCCCTATAGGAGGTCAATCTTCAATACTTCGCGGCTTTGCTGCTCCTTTAGGAGTGAACGTGCCATCAATTAAGTTACTCTTTCGAAATATCCTCATTTTCGAGAGGTCAGACCTGTACATTTCTCTGCCATCTTCCCATAATTGATGGGGGATTGAATACACCATGCTTGTAGTAAGAGGTGACTAAAAGGGCAAGTTGTAAATTGTCCACCACATATGGTTAACACTAAGCTTACGCCTACTAGTCTCGGAAAGTGGTTACCCCGAAGGATTCATGAGCTGGGTCTACTTTTCCCTCTTTCCAGTAACTTTGATGAGGACTCTCTTCTCTATCCTTTTCCTTTTTGTCTTTCATGGCCCTACTTCCTCCCAAATCCCTCATTCTTCAGGGTTGAAGGTATATCTTGTCTCTCTCTCTTGTTGTATTCCCTTTTCAATTTATTTCTTCCTCTTGTAAGGTATTTGTAAGTTACAAATACTTCATATTAATAGCAGTAGTAACGATATGAATCAATCATCCTCGTCCTTGTGGCTGTATGCTAGGCCCTACAGAGCAATAATAATGAACGATGTTAAAATGTTAAATTGTGTTGAATGTTTCAGGTATTCTGTTCAGCATTGAAGTCACAACAACCTACTTTGCAGTCCGCAATTATGGGCGTGGTTTCGTAGCTGCAGTGTTTGGAGCCGCCTTCTTTCGTCTTCTGGCAGTTTGGTTACAAAAAGAAGGTGCGTTTTAAAATACAAAGAACTTATATGAAGTTAATTTATTAGCCTACTTTCGATTTTTGCAAAAAAAAAAAATGAAAGTAGACTTATCAGATCAATACAGGGCCAAAAAATTGTGTGTCTGTCTGTGTGAGTGAGTGAGTGTGTGCACTCTGCATATCTGTCCCCCTTATCATTTCAAACACGGTGAAACCGAATTGAACGAAATTTGGTACAGAGCAAAGGGCAACTCAGTGTCATTTTTATATCGCCGCCATCTTGACGGAAACGTAATGGCGGCCACCCAAATGTTCAAAGATTAAATCAAATTACGATTAATCTGATCTCTACCAAATTCTGCAACAACATACCTTAATGTGGGAAACGTCTTTTGACCAAACTACAAGGTCATCAGCCCAATAGTTTGCAGATAGCGGCCGTGTATGTGTTATCGATTCCCCCTATCAATTCAAACACAACGAAACCAAATTGAACCACCTTTGGTACAGAGGTACCACTAGCAAGGGAAAACTCAGTGTCATGTTGTATATCGCCGCCATCATAACACAAAAGAAATGGCGCCCACCCAAATGTTCTGAGCTTAAATCAAATTGCGACTAACCTAATCATCCGATCACTACCAACTTTTGCAGCAATATACCTTAATGTGCGAAGCGTCTTTTGCCCAAACTACATAATCATCATCCAAATAGTTTCAAAATGGCGGATGTATGAATCATGCAAGTATTAACTTATAGCCTAACCGTAATTTACGATTCAACAAGACCTGGCCTCAACAATTCAGCTTGTCGTAGGCTACCTAGGGAGGTTTAAACTGTCCTCAAGGAGGTGACCGGTAGGATATTACCATATTATAATAGAATATGTGACCGTAGAAGTGACTAACAGGTCAGGCGTGCCATGCTATATCGTTGTGGGACAATGCCGTCCCGTTCTCAAAATGCCCAATATTTTTTCATATATTTCCTTAACTTGGTAAGTTTATATACTTTTAGGAATGTACTGAAGAAAATAATACATATTTAGTATCAAAAGGTTTATAGAAACGGCAGAAAAAGTTAAAGAAATAGTTGATTTCAACACAAAAACAAGTAGATCCGTGAAGAACTAAGACCTATTTTCATACATTCTTCTTATGTTAATTGCCTTTATCAACATACAAAATGTCAGTTTGATTGCCGTAATATATTCGTAGATATTGAGAACCGTCTATTATTTCGGATGGTTGCCATGTTGGATTTTTATATATGTAGGTCTTAGAGTTATGTACTATTACATGAAGATTATTGTGTACGTGATAGATAGATAGATTTTATTAATTCCATTTGATCAAATACATGTATACAATAAATTTTTGATATAGGACACGTCAGAATTTACATCTATAAAATACAAGTAGTAATAGGTATATAATACTAATACTATAACTATTTGTAACTTATTATAATAACAGATCATAAGAGATACAATCTTATTGGACAACTATTTACACCCGACTCTATTATCATAATATGAAAACTTAATTCTATAAATACAACAACTTACAGCTAGGTATTACAATTAAAATAGAAAAGTAAAATATAATTATAGATTTCATCACTCCTATACATTAAGATATTCAACTACAGAGTAAAAGAATGGCACTGCAGATAAGCTTTCAACATCTATCAAAGGTTTTTATATTGGGGGCAAGTTTTATATACTGGGGTAGTTAATTGTATAATTTAACTCCTGTGTGAAAAGTTCCTTTTTGATATATGCTTGTGTGTGTGAAATATGAATGTTTTGATTTTATCTTGTGTTATGCCTATGAACATCATTGTTTGTTTTAAGAAAAACATGCTTATTCATTAAATTCTTAAAAAAAACATATTACTTTCAAAGATATATATGCAGGGCAGTGGGAGAATGTTTAAATTTTTAAACAGAGGTCTACATGATTCTCTAGTGTTTACATTTGCCATAATTCTAATCGCCCTCTTTAGTATCCTAAACGTGCTTAGTACATCTGGCGACATACCCCAAAATATGACTCCATATCTTAAGTATGAATGGAAATAAGCAAAATAAGTATTTCTTAATGTGTGCATGCTAGTGCAGGTTTTCAAAATACGTAACGCAAAGCACATTGAGTTCGTTCAGTTTAGTATTCAGATAATGTATATGTTTATTCCATTTCAAGTCATGTTGTATCCATAGTCCTAAAAACTTTGTTTCTGATTTATTTTCTATTTGATGACCATTTAATGTTATATTGGGCTTCGCAGGATTCCTATTCTGTATAGTGTGGAAATTTAGACATACTGTTTTTTTATAGTTTATTATGAGGCGATTATCTTGTGACCATTTGGTTAACTCTCTTGTAACGGAGTCAGCAGACTGCTGTATGACCTGCTTAGTTTCACCTTTTATTACGAGTGTCGTAACGTCCGCAAACAAAATTTCCTTATATGAATGAACGTTCTGTGTTATATCATTGATATATAGAAGAAAGAGTAGTGGGCCCAAAACCGATCCCTGGGGTACTCCAAATTTAATAATTCCCTCACTGGACAATGTTTCATTAAGTAATTTGGTTCCATCATCCTTGTCTCAAGCTTACTATTTGTTTACGCCTTGTTAAGTAAGACTCTATCCATTTATTAGCTAGACCTCTAGTACCATATTGATTTAGTTTTGTAAGGAAGATTTTATGGTCAACAACATCAAATGCTTTCGATAAATCCAAGAATAGGCCAGTTACATGTTCCTTATTGTCAATTAATTTCAGTATACTATTAATACATTCATAAATTGCTGTCTGTGTAGATTTTTCCGTTCTGAATCCATGTTGTGAGTTTGATAATACAGTGGAACTTGGATAATTCGAACCTTAAGGGACCAGTAAGAAAATTCGAACTATCCAAAAATTCGAATTAAGAAGGTTCTTTGAAAAGGGTTGAGAAAAGATATTGTACTGCAATACGTTTGCATAATGATTTACGTTCAACAAAGCAGATTAACAGATAACGGTACAGTATAATGACTGTATCGTGAATAACCTCAAAAGTTTTAAATGATAAAATAAAACCAAAATGTACTATTCACCTATTTAACGACAGTAGTAATCCAGCAATCTAGTTAAGTCTTAGAGAAATGTACTGTTTTTCAAAAAAGTTTGAGATTTTTACCTGTTTCCTACAATTAAGTCTCTCGGCCATCACAAATTTAAGGAACGGAAAACAGAATCACGTCATTTCTACTTAAAAAAACGCGTTAGTTCTGTGATGTGGTTTGTTGCTTGGGCTGCACTCGGAACAGTTTTTCGGGAACCATCTTGTTTTTCGGAGTTTTTACGCGTAAAAACTTCGAATTATCCAGAATATAATTCGAATTAACCACGATTTTTTTTAGCATTGATTCTATATAAAATGCTAGGGACCATGAGAAAAAATTGAATTAAAGAAGATTTCGAATTATAGAAGTTCGAATTAGCCACGTTCCACTGTATTTTATTTTTTTCTATAAAACTTATCAGTCTCTTATACATGATATTTTCCACAATTTTTGCAATACCAGTTGGTAAAGTAATAGGACGATAGTTATCTAATTCATCTTTTGAACCGTTTTTGTGCACTGGAATTACTTTTGATAACTTCAAAATATCCGGGTAAGTTCCTGAGAGAATTGAACTGTTTATTAAGTGTGTACGTGGATTTATTATATTTTCTGCACATTTCTTTAAAATTGCATCAGGGATGCCATCAATGCCAGCACAGAATTTATTTTTAGCTCTTTTATAACTATTCTTACCTCTTCACTTGTGACATGATTTATAAATAAAGAATCACTACATAAATTTATTTTATTATTAGAACAAGAGTTTAGTGCTTTTCAGTCGGTCAACACGAATGTACCCAAAAGAGATGGGTTATGCCCTAATCCTGAAATAAATTACATGAGATTAATAAAACACTAGGATGACCAGTTTCGATCGTCAAGCGATCATCATCAGATCCAATACACTTAGGCTATAAAATCTATGTTTGAAATACAGGTGAAAATATTTACAATATGTACAAATATTTAGTTGCAGTATTGGTACTGCAACTGTCAGTGTATGCTAAATGCAGTATATATGTTAGGTGAAATGCTAAATGGTGATGGCTATCCGGAGATTGTACTTTAGAGAGATTATATGGTTGTAAACTATGGTTAAACTATAAAATTTTAGGCTAACTACTTATCTGAATGTCTTCCGTACTACAGCTATTCGCAGTTTCCGTGCTCACTTGAACTCGCTGTGCGGTCGACTGCGGTGGTTATCTTAACGACTGGTTTTTCCCTGCCTTCCCCCCCTGTCCCTACGTGCTGTGGGGAGTGATCGCGATGTGTTTATGTGAGGTGTTGCCAACCTAGATAAGATGTATGTTATTGAATGAGGTGGATCTACAACTATTAAAGACCGTGGATTAGTCCTCGCCACGCGTGGAGCATAACCCATTCGAACTAAGCGTTGACGGTCTTATGAGGACGTCCCGGCACCTTTAATACTGCCTCTAATATGGGCCTTGGTTTATTGCAGAAGAAAAGTACATCGTACACCTGATCCAGATAACATTTACCTATTAAAAAACCCCTAATTTCCCCCCTTTTTTTATCTAGCTTGGCTGTGTCGCTAAATTGTGTTTTGTTTCCGACAGGGTGTGTTTTTTAGTAGCGTGAAGAGGGGTGAGCTCTCCATGAACGTGTGTTCATTTAGATTGTTGGGATTGTTTCGTTTGGCTAGGTGTATCTCGATTGCTTCCTTTATGTCAAGAGCTCTGCCTTTCGATTCGTGATGGATTATTTTAAGGTCCGACTCTATGTTGGTAAAGCTATGCCCTGCGTCACACATATGTTCGCACACGGCTGAATGTGTTCCGTATCTTATCGCATTTCTATGTTCATTATAACGTGTGTCTACTCGCCTTCCACTCTGCCCGATGTAATTAGCTTGACAATCGGTGTCTTGGCACGTTATAGAATATACCCCTGACCTTGAATACGGGTCACGTTTATTTAGATTACTATTTAGGAGGTGCCTAGCGGTTGTGTTTTTCGTCGTGAAAGCTATCTTTATGCCTTGCTTTTTGAATAGGTTAGTGATTTTATATGTATTCGCATTCACATAGTTGAAACGCGCAAATTTTTTCTCATTTATGTCCGGTTTGGGAATCGTTTTATCTTTATTTTTATGTTTGGCTATAATTTGATTTATTTTGCTTGGCGAGAAGTTGTTTTCCTTTGCTATTTGCATAATAGTTCTTATTTCCTTATTATAGTTGTCTTTTGTCTGTTGACCGACTGAAAAGCACTAAACTCTTGTTTACTAAGGCAACACTGAAAATATGGCTTCAAACACCACAATGTTATTATTAGAATTTAGTGTATTTACCTGTGATTTATTTAATAATTTTTGTGGAATTTCCAGAAAATAGTCATTAAAAGTTTTTGCTATTTCCTCTGGATTATTAATCACTTTATTATTTCTAGTCAGTGTAATGTTCCTTTGTATTTTAGCAGATTTTCCAGTTTCTTTATCACGGACAACATAGCCCTGTTTTTATTAGATGATTGGGAAATAAAATTATCATTATGCATTTTCTTTGCTAGTCTTATTACCTTATTTAATATGCTAGTGTATTTTTTGTAGTATATATTGAATTCAGGTGTTGTGTGGTATTGTTTATATAATTTGTGTAGAAATTTCTTTCTTTGACATGAATTTCTAATCCCTGTTGTTATCCAATTGCTAGTTTTGTTATTTTGAACAGTTCTTTGTCTAAAGGGGAATGCTCTTTCAAAATAGTGTTTTAGGGTACTGTTAAATGCATTAAATTTATCATTTACATTTTCTAGTTTATACATTTCTGACCATGTTTCCTTATTTAATAAGTCATTGAAATATGTAACATTTGTTTCAGTGAATGACCTGCACTTTGATTTTACTCCATTATCATTATTATTGATTGTTTCGGGTACTTCAAAACTCAGTATTTGTCCATGGTGGTCACTAAAACCCGGACAATAGACTTCTATTGAATGGTGGTATTTATCTGTATTTTAAAAAAATGATCAGGAGTGGTTTTACTAAATTTTGTTATTCTTGTTGGGGTATTTACTGTAGGTTTCAGTCCGTAGGAAATTCTCTCTGTCTTCTTTCCTGTCGACCTCACTTGGTCAACTCTTGTTCTCTTCCGACCCCGACGGTATTAGGGTATCCGAGGCCTAGGGAGTCTCTTCCTTTCCCGCCTTAATTGGCCCTTGTCTCATCTTTTCTGATTCCCTCCTTCTGCGAGGGGTCAGCCTTCTTTTTATTTTCATGTTATCTCCTGCCTTCTGCTTAAGGCCCTCAAGGAGGCCGGGTGTATGTAGCCCCACCACGTTTGGTGCACCCTAGATAATGCTACACCCACAGGGGCTCACGGCTGGTCAGTTCGGGAGTTGGCGACCCCGAGGGATTCCTGAGCTGGGTCCGTTTTCCCCCTTTGTCCCTTACCTTTGGGGCGGACCCTCTCCTCTTTCACTGTCCTATCTGCCTTTCATGGCTCTCCTTCCTTCTAAGTCCCTCAATTCGCCTTCTTCGAGGGTTGAGGGCATTTCTTTTCCTCCTGTCCTTTATTTGCCTTATTCACCTTTAGTTTTCCATTTCTTATTCTGGTGTGTAGGTTAGTAGTTAGTTTTAGTTTTAAGTTCGCTATTCATTTTCATCTTCACGATCACCCAAACCATCAGGGGCCGATAACCTAGATGTTAGGCCCCTTAAAACAACAATTATCATCATCATCATCAGTCCGTAGGAAATTAGTAACTGTGCTAATAATTCACAATTTCTATCAAATTTTAAGAAATCCACATTTACATCCCCACAAATTATTATATCGTAATTCACATTGCTCATGTTATTGAGTAACAATTCTAATTTATCTATAAATAAAGGAAACTTTCCTGACTGAGAACAGTATACGCATACAATTATTAACTTAAACTGCTGTATTTTTACGGCAGAGAATTCAAAATCCTGTTCCATAATTAGATAATCATAAGCTGTTAACTGTTCATGATCTAAATTATTTCTTAGGTAGATACAAGTACCACCATGGCTAATATTAGTTCTAGAGTATTTACTAGCTTGTATAAACCCGGGGAATTGAATTAATTCGAGTTGTTCCTCTTTCAGCCAATGTTCTGAAATACATAGTGCTGAGATGTCTTTAAGTTCATTTTTAAGCATTAGATTTATGTAATCAATATTATTATAGAGAGACTGAACATTCTGGTGGTAAATTTTAAATTTGTTATTTTTGCAAGCTTGTGTTGGTGATTTATTTACATTATTATTATTATTATTATTATTATTATTATCATAATTGTTATTATTATTGTTGCTAGACAAATCCGAAATACCATTGTTGCACTCTGTTAAATTTGACATCGATAGATCTGAATGCCAAACCTCACGTTTGGCTTCTTTTACAAGTTTCCCTGCTTCCACTCTAAAGATATTACTGTTGAACTATTCTTACCATTTGAATTTACAATTTTGCAGATTTCGTCACTAAGATACTCTTTTCCTAACCTATTTAAGTGTAGGCCATGTCGAGTGTGGAACTTTCTGTCTAATTTACTTACATCTATAATTTGGACATTTGGAAAACTCTTACAAATTTTACGAATTTTACCGTTTGTAGCCTCTATTTCTACATTTACGCATAATTTGGGAATTAAATCGTATCTCTGCGGAATGTTTACAATAATGACATTTGTGTTATGCATGGATGGCAATGTACCCTTTAAATCTTTGATTACCTTTTTACTCTCATTTCTATAGACGTCGTTAGCTCCAGCGATGATTACTGCATAGTCCTTTGAAGTGAGGGTCGCACACTCTCCTACAATCCCGTTCGTGACCTCTGCAATTTGTGCTCCTGGCTTTACTGTCGAAGTGACCTCCATTTCTCCGCTCCTCTCCAATACGGTTGCTGCTACATCTCGCCCGTGGCTATCCGCAAATATCCGCATCTTCCTGGATTTTCTCTTTATCACTTTCTTCTTTTCTTCTTAAAGAAAGTCATCATTTTCTTCGACGAGCGCTCCAAATGAATTTGAGACGGGAATTTCAGTTACATGCACTCCATTGATAGGCCTAGGCTTATTCAATCTTACCTTACCAGCAACCAATGTCGACCAAGTTTCCTTGCTTTCCTCTCTGTTTCCTTTTAATTTATCAACTCTTCCATTAACTTAGCAATATCTTCCTTTAGCAGCTTTATAATTTCATCTTTTGAGGACAGTTCGTTTCTCAGGTTATGACATTCGCAGGACGGTACCGGTAGGCCTACATTACGACAATCGGTTTCACTTTTCTCCTCACTCAATTTTACCTGAGATTTAGTGATTATTTTATTTGCATTTTTTACTTTTATCTTGCACGACGAGCATAAATCCGTAACGGTTACACTACCTGACGAGACACTAACACTGTTAACTGACGACATACTAGAGATCTAAGTTAGCCTAGATGTTTATACCAAATTACACTAAATTTTTTTTTATTATTACTACCTAAATGAATTAATCTAATTACCTACCAATATCTTCAAATCGGGTGAAATCTCGTAAAAGCACCACTGCTCTACGTGGTTCAAACAGTGATTGAAGAAGTCACCGAATCTTTGGATACACGTTCCCACAACTTAGTTTAGGTTTATTAAATTATCAATAAGAATTTCTAAATACTATCAATATTCCATATTTCACTTGACCTAAGGAAAGTAACTTTATAGATTTTATACCTCTGTTATAATATTTTACCACTTTTATCAAATATTTAAACTAGCTGCTATTTCACTACACTTTCACTGTGACTCCATCTTGCCGCAGGGCACAAGAAGTAAAACCGAGATATTACATTTCGCACAGCTGCCATCTTGTGATTATGAAAACAATTGAAATACATTAGATCCCAGTGGATTAACATTTGTATGGGCATGTACCGTACCGAGTTTCACTGTACTTGGATGGTTAAATCGTGAGAAACGCCCATTTAAATATTTATACTTCGCGTCGTCGCGATGTTAGATTTGTGCTCACCAGGTTATTGTAAGTCCTATAGGTGAACATGTTCAAAGCCTCTATGAACATAAAAAAATTCAGTTTGATTGCTTTAAGAGATTCGTAGATATTGAGAACCGTCTAAATATTTTGGATAGTCGCCATGTTGGATTTTTATATATATGTATGTATAGGCCATAGAGTTGTGTACCATTAAAGGAAAAATATTGCGTAGGTTCATTATTCAAACTTTCACTTCGATCGCATGATTACGACACAAGAAATGAAAACTTAATTTTAAAATTTCGCACAGCCGCCATCTTGAGGATATGTAAACAATTGAACTAAATTAGATGCCAGTGCATTACAATATGTATAAACATTTACTGTACCTTATTACTTTGCACTCAGATGGTTAAATCGCGAGTAAAGTCTATTAAAATGTTTCAACTTCGCTTGGCTGCCGTGTTCGTTTTGTACTTTACAGGTTTTTAAAAGTTACATAGATAAACTTCTGATAGTGCCCTTTATCACCGTACAAAATTTCAGGGTGATATCAGTAATAGTTTCGGAGATATAGAATGCCGGTGAAATATTTCGCACAGCCACCATCTTGAGGTTATGTAAACAATTGAACTAAATTTGATGCCAGCGTATTACAATTTGTATAAACATTTGCTGTACCAAATTTCTTTGCGTTTGGATGGTTAAATCGCGAGAAACGTCTATATAAAATTCTCAACTTCGCCTGGCCACCATGTTGGTTTTGTAGTTACCAGGTTTTCGAAAGTCTCGTAGGTGACCTTCTAATGGTGCCCTTTATCACCGTTCAAAATTTCAGGGTGATATCGCTAATAGTTTAGGAGATATTGAATTCTGGGTTAATATTTCGCACAGCCGCCATGTTGGATTGGTGAGACCGAATAAAATTTTAAGGGCACGGTTGGGGTCGGCCAAAATGGTGCTATGACCTTACCGAGTTTCATTGAAATCGCTCCAGCCGTTTAGAAGTTATTAGAGAGGGACACACAAACATACGCACACACGGACATAAGGTGATCTCATAAGCCTTTTTTTTTTTTTCATAAAATGGAAAATGGCTAAAATATGATAGTTATACTAAACCACTTGTTAACCAAGTATTATCGTAGCGCATCCGTGGCGTAATGGTATCACCTGGGCTCATAGTCTAAAGGTTTGTGGATCAAATCCCTGCAGGTTCAAATTTTTACTTCGTTTTTTTAAATATTTATTGATTTATAACTACTCACACGTTATAATGTTAAGCATATATAGTGTGTATTTGCAATCGAAAATATTATACTTATAATACCACATATTTCAACACTCGAATACGGCGATTAATATTCGTTGACCATGATCCGCGGTTGAGTCTATTGTTGTTGTTGTTTTTGTTGTTTATTCTTTAGGGTTTTCGTGGCATCATGGTCTTGTAGCCCGTTTACTTGGGTGTGTCGAGGTTGTCTGATGACCTGTGTCACTGTGATGTCTGTAGGCTTACTAGTGTGTGTACTTTCATACGAGAAAGGATTTGGGTAGGAAGCTGTTCTTGTTGCTGTTTCATTTGAGATGCATGGGCATTATGGTCATTTAGCCCCGTGTACTTGGGTGAGTGTTGAATTTTGTCTGATAACCTGTGTTTTTGTGATGGCTGTATTGGTGTGTGTGTATATAAATTCAAGTGAGGATTCAATCAATCAGTGTTTAATATCCGTATAGCACGTTGTATTTCAACAAGCTACTATAACCAACATTCAATTATATTCCTTCAAAAGGACAAAGAGTTATAACTAGAAAGTAGGCTAGGCTATATGTTCTTTACTGAACATCGTGTTGGATATTTGTCCACAAATGTTCATAATGCTGGAGGATCGGCTCATCTTCAAGTCAGTCTTGTAGTGTCCAAGGCCGTGTGCAATAACTTGCAATGTAGGCTACACATAATTCCGGCACCAAGAAGGAATTGTCGGTTTGCCACACACTTCGTTATAGTTACGGTACATCTCAGGTTGATAGTCATTATGATTAGTATAAGAACATGATTAGTTGAACGGTCTCGCCACCGGAGGTCACACACTTTTCCTCATCCGAGGCCTATAAAATTGCTCACACAGGCTACTCGAACGTAAATCAACCTCTGTAGGTAGCCTATACTGTATAGCCTATCTATTTTCTCCAACCACCAATGATGCCTGGAAGAGTACGGAACGGGCAACAAGCTTCAATAGGCACTCCATCCGATCCCCCATCTATTTCTTCTAGGCCTACTGTATTACGTTAGAACTAACTGCATGTCGGAGGCGATGCTAGCGGTGCCCCTCCTCCCCCCGACTATTTGAAGTGCATTTACCCATTTAACAGAGCTAGAGAGGGGACGGCGAGGCCGTTCTGATCCAACTGGGACCAGTGGATGCGTGAAGGCATGCACTCACGGCTAGCGAGTCCGGAAATCCTGAGTTGGGTCTGGTCTTCCCTTTTTTCCAGTGACTGAATTGACAGACTCTTCTTTTGCTATTCTTTCTGTCCTTAATGGCTCGACTTCCTTCCAAATCCCTCAGTCCTTATTCTTCGAGGGTTGAGGGCATTCCTTTTCCCTATCTTTGATATCTCTTATTCCATCTTCCTTAATTTCTTCTAGTATAGCATATAGTCTACGTTAAATGTAAGTTAGAAAATGGCAGTAGTAGTAAACAAGCTCGGAAGCTTGTAGCTTTACGTGACCGTTAATCTCGCGAGAATGAGCCACGGGACCTCTATTTGTACGTGGAATCCGAATCGCAGGACGTGATATTTCACTTCGAAAATCTCGCATGCATTGGCCGGGAATTGAACCCGGACCGGGTGAGAGATTGCATCATCACGCCTCCGAGTAGTATATAGTAGTATTTTCATTGCCATCCTTATTTTAGTGGCCTGTTGATCTATATGTTACACCCCTTTAAACAACCAACCGGTTGTTGTTGTTATTATTATATCTGTAGTAGTGTGTGTTTTTGTAATTGAGGTGAGGATTGGGAAGGAGGCTGCCATGGCCTTATGTTAGGAACCATTCTTGCATTTGCCTGGACTAGACATGGGGAAACCCTGGAAACCACTTCTAGGATGGCTGAGGTGGAAATCGAACCCGCCTCTTCTCAGTTTTGCCTCACGAGACTGAGTGTACCCAGTTCCAACTTCGACTATAATGAAATTTCTTGGCAGAGCCGGATATCGACCCTGGGCCTTTGGGACCGGAGCCTCAATACGTAACCCGAGACCACAAAGAAGGTGGCCCTAGTTAATGAATACATCATAGCATCTTCAAAAAGAAAATATATCGCAATAACATGACTCTGCCAACCCTTAGGTCCTGGTTCGATTCCAGTTTCTTCCAAGAAATTTCATTGTGGTGATGGTTGGAATGGGGTATTAAGGTTCGTGAGACAGAGCTAAGAAGAGGTGGGTTCGGTTCCCTCCTCTACCATCCTACATGTGGTTTTTACGTGGTTTACCACTTCTACTCCAGGTAGAACAACTTAACCACTCCTAGCCCCAATTATTTATACAAATACACACACTAGTACAGCCTTCACAAAGACACAGGTTATCAGTAGGGCCCGGATTTTTTTAAATGCATATGCGCATATGCATATGCATATTTTGACATATTTTGAGGTTTAGTGCATATTCTAGACGTAACAGCATATTCCGGTATATATGTCTGAATTTAAGGACAATTACAAGAACTACTAAAATAAATCTGCTTTGTGAATCCCTAGCTAGTTGCCTATATTTTGTGCATCCCTCACTAATTGGTGTTTTCGACTCTCTGTGTAACGGCACTTTACTTTCACAACTGACAATGGCAACAGATAGCTTAGGTATGGATAGGCAGGTTGGCTGGACTTCCCGGAATTCTTTTCTCTACCACAATAGATAATAATCTCAGGGGGTTGGGCAATTGGTCAGGACAGAAGTATCTGCAGTTCACTAGTTACGTTCCAGTTTAATGCCCTGCATCTCAAGTGTTAGTTTCTAAAAATGCCTAAGGAAAAGAGCAGGAGAAGAGATTTACTAAATCAGTGGGTGTCGGGTAATAGGGAATATTCAACAGATGGTGTCATCGTGTACTGTCAAGTTTGCTCAAAGGAAGTAAAATGTGAAAAGAAATTTCAGCTTGAACAGCATTCAAAAACAACTGCACATATTAAAGCAAAGGAGGAGAAGAACAGCACACCACAACAACTACTTCTTACGCAGGTAAAGCCTAAGTCCGGTATTCTTAATACATTTTCAAATGATCTTTGTAGGGCTTTCGTATGCAGCAACATTCCATGGAATAAATTAAACAATCCAGTTCTGCGATCATTTCTTGAGAAATATTGTGTAAAGCAAAAAATACCAGATGAATCAACTCTTAGGAAAAATTACCTACCTCCGCTATATGAATCTACCCTGGAATTGATCCGTTCTGATATCGGAAGGAACTATGTCCGGATATCGGTGGATGAGTCAATGGATTCATGTGGCCGTTACATAGCAAATTTCGTGGTTGGTAAATTACATCCAGACGAACCCGGTAAGCCGCATCTTCTTGCTTGTAAAGTACTAGAGAAAACCAACCATAGCACAATAGCAAGATTTGTAAATGATTCTCTGCGACTATTGTGGCCATCTGAAATTGAGGATAATTGTTGTAAAGTGCTTGTACTGCTCACAGATGCAGCTTCGTATATGATGAAAGCAGCAAAGTCCCTCCAAGTATGTTATCCGAAACTCATACACGTAACCTGTTTAGCGCACGGATTACACCGCATTGCAGAAGAAATACGCACACAGTTTCCAGCTGTTAGCAATTTAATTGGATGTGGGAAGAAGCTGTTTCTGAAAGCACCAGCTCGTGTCCAGTTCTACAATGATTGTCTACCTGAAGTTCCTTTGCCACCTGAACCTGTCCTGACTAGGTCGGGGACATGGTTTTCTGCAGTATCATTTTATCAGGAGTATTTTAATGAAATGAAAAAAGTGGTTACAAAACTTGAAGATGAGCATATCGCGTGTGTCCGTGATGCAAAAGTTGTGTTTGAAACCGCTACTGTTTATCAAGATGTGAATTTCATTCATGCACATTTTTCTAAACTTCCATAAGCCATTGAGAGCTTAGAATCTTCTGGTACTCCCCTCCATGAATCAATTGATCTCGTAGAGAAAGCTGCATCTTCATTGAATTCCGCTCCAGGCGAAATTGGAGAGAAGATAAAATGCAAGTTAGAAAAGGTGTTGAATTCGAACCCAGGACTGAAGAAGATTAAGTTAATTAGTCAATACTTGAGTGGAACTAGGGTATCCTTGCCAGATGTATGCTCCGAAACTTTGGTGCCCGTGTATAAGTACTGTCCAATCACGTCAGTTGATGTAGAACGATCATTCTCAGCCTATAAACTCATTTTGACGGACAATAGACATAGTTTGTCTCCAGAAAACATTGAAAGACTACTAGTTATCTATTGTGATGCTTCTTTTTGCAACAAATGATAACTGTAAATAGGTAAGTGAATAAAATTGCATGTTTTAAGTGCATATTTCATTATTTTCCGTGCATATATTCTAACTTTTTAGTGCATATTTGCATGCATATTTTCAGGTTTTTAGTGCATATAAATCCGGGCCCTAGTTATCAGATAGCTTCCACACACCAAAATACGTGGAGTTAAAGGAATCAACAACAACTGAATTGAGTGCGTATTGGGCATGTTATGATAGGTTTCAAATAGACAGTGTTCTGGTAGCGTGCCGCCTTCACCCGAAGGACCTGGCTTCGATTCCCGGCTCCATCAGTGATTTTAGAAACTGACCTGAGGGCTGGAACGGGGGGCACTCAGCCTCCTGAGGACAATTATTTTGCGTGTGTGTACAAAGCGGCAACCATCAGCGAAACAATTGGAAATCTCCTAGTATGCACGTGGAATGCTCATAATTGCCAACCCAATCAATTGACGTTAGTGTATATTGTGTTGGTCATGTAAAGAAACAAATGACTAGCGGCTAATTCGGCAATTAGAGAAGCATCTTGTAACGTGGTCATTGTTCTGTTCCCAATAACATCATTATTTATTAGTCTATTATTTCTCAAATAAGGTATAATTGCTCTGTGTGTGTGGCTAGTTGAGGGATTATTTATTATTTAATTTTGTTGTTCATATTAAATCAGAATGTCGACTGGCTGCGTGGCTCAGTGGTAACGTTCTCGCTTGCTGGGCCCAAGGTTTCAGGTTCGTATCCTGGCGCAGTCAGCTGGCATTTGAGGGTGCGCAAATGCGAGGGAGCCGTGTCAGTAGATTTACTGGCACTTTAAAGATCCCCTTCGGGGCAAAATTATGGCACTATGGCGTCTCTAAAAGCCAGAGTAGTTAAAAGGGATGTCAATCCAGTAAAATTATTATTATTATAAATCATAATGTGATTCTGCTGAAAGCAATCAAGTTCCCGTAGCCTATAGAAGGCATACTGAAGGATTTTAACGCTCTCAAAAATCCGACGACTTCGGCCGGGTTTGAACCCGCGATCTTGGGCATAGCAGTTCAGCATGCTACCGACCACGCCACCGAAGCCTATATTCATGCTAGAGATTAAATTGATTTTCTGATGACCTCTTCACGGTTCATTGAACATCAGAAACCAACTTAACTGCCTTGTGATACGCTATTGTCACAAAATATCCTTATAAGCAATGCAAAACAAGAAACAAGCCCTACTGATGATCTACGGATGGGGGTTGGAGGGGGTGATGGGGGTGATGAGTGAACTTTGAGGTTATGGTATCACTGCATCAGGAAATTATCGGGAAACCACCGACACACCGTCGATGAAAGGGATTTCTTTACTTACGAACAAGCACAGTCGATGTTGATATTGTATTGGATCGGAGCAGCGTACGGTACTCTCTCAAGTCTCCCACCTATGGAACTGATTTTGGCAGAAGCATATTATCACTACCTACCACCTCGTCCCAGGCAAGGAGTAATAAGGAGAGGCCCTAACGGCAAGGAACTGAAGCCAGAAGTTATCCTTCACATATGCTCAAAACATTGCGGTAGTCCCATAAGAATAGCATGTAAAGGTGTGACGTACGTACTTAAAATTGATGATATTTCGCGTGTGGGTCGAAATGTCGACATGTGGGGCATATGTTTGCACAAACAGAACTCCCACCTGCCAAAGTAATGTCATTTCACAAGTAAATCCACGTTATTTGCCATTCATTGTGTTAAGTTTTCATCCTTAGAGTAGCCACCTCACGGTACTGTTCTAGTATAATTCGTTAAATGTTCAAATAGTGGCATACGTGTCCACCAATATAATTATTTCGATTGCTAGGAATGAATTACGGATATTTTATTCAGTTTCTTACTGGAAATAGTTTTTGCTCGTCAATTAATGAACGGCATTACTGTAATCTAATTACCCTATTTTTAACGTGGCTTGAGCTCTAGATTTATTGCTCGTGGGTGTTAGAAGATTGATATGCCATTATTTGCATATTTTAGTGTGTTAATCTCAAACCTCAGCCTAGACCTTTTTTAGTTTGTTACCGGAACAGAACTGGCCTATTTTTTTAAATCATCGTGCAATAAAAACAATAACGCCACCACCCAATTACCGTAGTTCGCATGCCTTAATATTTCAAATTTATTTAATACACAATCGTGAATATAATGGCAGGCCTAATGGTATCTCGGTAATTATTTGCCTATTATTATCTGGTATAATTTAAGTATAGTGATGGGTGTCTGGTTGCCTGAAAACCCACAATAATTTCAGGTCATAAAAACTGTATACCGGTATAATACATTCATTTCCCATGTGCTATACTATACTTCAGATCGGTGTATTGCTCTAGTTTATATTGTAAAATTAAACGTTTTACGGCAGTTTACATGATTTTCTATTGCAACGAAAAGTATTGTGACTGCCGTTCACTTCACGCTAGCTAGCAAAGATCAACAAATATTCCTTGATTTCCATCGTCATATAGGCCTACCTTACAATTTCGTAGTATAGGCCTACCTGCACACGAATCTTTTTTTTTTCGTAGTTCCGCCCCTTAAAGCAACAATTACTAACTAACTACCTAACACGAATCTTTTACTGGTAATCATACTTAAATCCCACTAATAAATAAGTCTACGGTACCGTAGGCTCAATTTACCGCTCGAGCTGGGCAAGTATGGGGGCGTGGTTAGTGCTTCAACTCCCCGCATGCTATAGCGCGGTCAGGGCGCCTCCTTATTACTCCTTGGTCCCAGGCGACAAAGAAAACATCCCACAGAGCGTCGTTCGTATTTAACGCGGAATCGGGCTGCGTCTCCACCATAACTCCCTTCGTCTCGCCCCAACAAGGAGGTCAGTTGATAAGCTGGGCCTGACATGTGTATTTCGAATTATGACACTGATTCGAGTTTGCTAACTGCACCATAGAATCCATAACTTTTACAGAAGGGGTAGAAGCAGGGGCGTATATAGGGGGGGGGGGGGCGAATTTTTTGTCACATATATTATTTGTTTATAAATTAAAACATTAAAAACCAATATAATCGTGTACTATTGTTACTAACAAGTAAGTGACGTATGGCAATGTTACAAAGCAAGGCGACGGTAGAGCGATGTAAACAGTGTGACAATCAGTTTGCTCTGATCTTATGTGTAACAACATAACCTCTTATTAATCTCCAGTGCCTTCGTTCTTATGAACGAACCAAGAACAGCAACAAGTGCCATTGAAGCGTGTGACAAATTTGTTTCCTTAACTTTTATACCCTTATCAAACTTTTGGCAAATTTGCCTCCCTCTATAGCTACTGGTACTGCCGAACGGAGTTTGAGTTGGTTGAAAACATACTTAAGAAATTCTACTTCTGAAAACAGACTCAACGGTCTAGTATTGCCATCTATTCACAGAGACATACATCTCACTGACGATGAAGTTATGAACCGATTTGGCAATGCTTCAAGAAACCTTGACTTTATATTATAGTGCGAGTTGTAAATCAAAACAGTAACATTAATTCTTTCCATGTATATACTATCAAGTGAGCAAGATGATTGTATTAATAAAAAGTATCATAAAATGGTCTTAGTTGTGTTTGGCATTAACCAAACATAAAACATCACAACAAATTGGTTGAAAAAGTGATGCCATATAGCCTTAAAACTCATCATTTTGCACCAAATTATACAAAAGTTTATCGGGAGAACCCCGGACCCCCTATTCTTTGGGCCTATACCATGTTCCCTAATCCCCGGTTGGGCACCCCCCGAAATAAAACTCTATATACGCCCCTGGGTAGAGGTGTTATTTTCAAACATGTCTTGTGAAAGAGTAGACAATGTTGAAACCATTTGGTCAATTTACGCTCTTGAGCTCCAGACGTCGCTGCTCCGCCCTACATGGCTAAAAGAGAAATTGAAAGATGAACGCTAACAATTAAGTTAAGCAGTTTCAATGTTCTTGTAAGGCAGTTTGAATCAGAATGTTGCAAACATGTTCTTTCGCTGCTTCTTTTCTGTCACAGGTAATTTGGCCCATTAGTCCATTATTATTAGACTTTTATTAATATTACCCCTTCCCTCTCGAATTATTGTTAAGTCCCGGTTTCTCCCAACTCGAATTTATTTCTGTCAGCATTCTTCATATTTTAAAACCTGGTATTAAGTACTGGTAGTAACAATATATACAGGAAGGAAGTACAAAATTAATGAAAGTATGGCATTTACATGACACAAAATAATGTTTTTAACTTTTTTAACGGTATGTATTGAGTGTGTGGAAGCGTTCAAAGCAAATGCCTGGATTGACCCTGATTGCTTCACATAATGTTATCGCCTCCTCCAAGATTTCTTGCGACGCTGATATCAATATCGTCACATGAATCACTCGCGGATATATTATTTTCATCGTCAGATTCAAAAATTGCATCGCTCTTATGGTCACTATGATCAAAATCAGCCGAAATAGACGCCCGGATCTCAGCTTCGGTCAGACTGTGCGCCGCCATGTTGCTTCACCGCGACTGCTTTTCATGTCAAGGAAATGGAGCAGTTTTTCCGAGCAAAGAGATACCAAAACACTCGTGTTTCGTTACTTTCGATTTCCGGGACCAGCACTTACCAAACGAAGTACAAAAGACCTGGCATGCCAGGTAACCTAGAAACGAGCGGCCAAACAATGTGTCGACTTTGGGTCGACACACGAGCTATAACGCCATGTTGTTTTACCGCGACTGCATTCAATGTCAAGGAAACGGAGCAGTCTTGCCGAGCAAAGAGAAACTAAAACACTCATGTTCGGTTTCTTTCGGTTTCCGGAACCACACTTACCAAACGAAGTACAAAATCCCTGGCATGCCAGGTAACCTACAAACGAGGCGCCGCGCTGCCATGTTTCTTCACTCCGACTGCTTTCCATGTCAAGGTAACGGAGCAGTTTTGCCGAGCAAAGAGAAACTAAAACACTCCCGTTTGGTTCCTTCCAGTTTCCGGAAGGGGCCAGCACTTACCAAACGAAGTACAAAAGCCCTGGCATGCCAGGTAACCTAGAAACGAGCGGCCAAACATTGTGTCGACTCAGGGTAGTAGGGTAGTGGTAGGAGTTCTAAGCCACTCATTTTATTTGTACCCGACTGTACATGTTAAAATAATGAATATCTCTCGAACGCATAGTCCGATTTTGACAAATGAGGTGTCGTTGGACTCGGGCTGACGCCCTCTTTCCTATGGACTACTCGTTATATATTTTTTTTGAATTTTTTGTTTTCGAAAATAGGCGATAGTTTGAAAACCAAACAGGATAGAACGTTGTGCCATGGCTCAAACGAATGGTCTTTATGACCTTTATTTTCTATAATAAAACGTTTTTACTTTTTATGTTTTTTTTAAAACACTCGAATTTTGAAAATCCTATATTTTGAAACTAGGAACTCTACAAAAAAAAATTGTTTGACATAAATCAATGGACCCTACCCCCTCTACCCCCAAAATAAATTTCAAATCTCTAGAATGAAAACCTGTTAGTAGTGGGATGACACGGGAGCTGCTACACTTAGCAAGTAGTGAGCCCCTGCGACCTTGGAATGGAAGGAGCCATGCTAGGAGGGCGTGCTTGGATTCGTTTTTTTCGTCTCGTCGTGCTCTTGACGGGAATGTAGGTGTCGAAAAGGTGAAAATCTGGAAACACGGTTTTTTTGGGGGAAAACGTGATTTTAAACGTTTTGCTATATCTCGCGAACCAATCATGCTAGAGGCGTGTACGACGGGTCCAAGGACTCGGGCTGACGTCCTCTTTGCTATGGACCACTCGTTATATTTAAAAAAAAAATTGGAAACTCGATTTTGGGGTAAACACGTGTTTTTGTGATTTTTGCCGATATCTCACAAACCAATAACGCTAGAGACGTGTACGAGGTGTCCTAAGACTCGGGCTAACGCCCCCTTTCAAATGTGGTAGATATGTTTTTCAAAAAATAATTCACAAAGGGCCTAACGCCATACATGTTGAAAAAACGTTTTCTTTATCTTTACCTGTTTATAATGTCCATGAAGCGTGGTGGTTGAGAGAGACGATACTGCTGGGTGTGTGTGTGTGTTTCAACGAACCTGTCGCTAACCACAAGGACCATGCTTAATAGAACAATCGCTATTTCGACGGGTCGATGTATGACAGAGCGAGCGTGCGTTTTTCTGATATTTTACCTTTAACGTGTAAACGGTGATGAGAACTTGGTTCTATGTTGGTCGAAGCGAGTACAGAAAACAAACTTGCAGACGAGCAGGAGGTGAATGTCATTTGAGCTTATTGGAAGGCGTTGATCTGACTTGACAACAGGTGCAATGGAAAAATGACAATGACGCTTGAAGGTGAAATAATCTGACCATCGTGGTGGCAGGGAAGAGCGAATACACGTGTGAGATGACATGTACGCTAAACAAGTTACATCCTGTTTGCTTCGTACGTGACAAAATGCAAGTTCATGTGAAATTTGATTCGCCACAGGTGTTCACTTTGGGCGTTAGCTGTCCACGTGACCGATAACAGAATGTTCAAAGCGTGGGAAAAAATTATTATACATGCAACGTAGCATATATAAAGACATGTCGTTATCATTTCCACTCTCACTTGGGTGGACTACCTTTGAACACATTGCGTTGCGTGAAACACTTGGTCTTGTTTAACAGTTTTGGAGTTGGTGGAAAATACTTAACCTTGTTGTGGGGTAGGTATATATATATATTTATATTTATTCATTTATATATTTATTGATTTATATATATATTTACATGCAATTATTTATTGCTTAGGTAATTAATGATTTTTAAATTTATTTGTTTGCAGATAACCGGTATACCTTTACATGTCTGAGAGAGAAGAAACCATTGCACTTTTGAGCCCACTAGAAGGAAACAGCAAGAAGCCACTGCAAGTAAAGGTGGGATTATTTCTTTAAACTAACTTGTTTCATTTTTTGTTTGTTTTATATTTCATTTTATGAAATGCGTGTATTAACCTGAATTTAGGTATTTATAACGGTTTATTTTATTTATTTTTAGAAACTTGGAAAGAAAAGCCTTACTGCCGTAGCAGTCGCTGAAAACCCGAGACGCAGTAAAGTGCAATCATTGTTTCCAGGCAGTGAACTATTTAAAACTCAGGTAAGCCTAACATAAAATGCTATTCCATTTTACCACTACTGAAAACTCGTAGACAAAAATTTCATTACCTGTACATGACTAGGACGATGATTGCTTTCTTGATTAATGACTATGTATTGGCAACCGGTACAAGACCATATTGGTTGTTTACCGGGTAAGTACAAGGCCATATTGGATTTTGTAAAAAACAAAAATTTTAATTTAACTGACATGTCGTCCCTATAATAATCATAATAATAATAATAATAATAATAATATCGTATGGCCTCGGGTGCCGGGTGCAAGCTTTGTTATTTGACACACAGAGGGTAGCTTGCATGTCGAATTTAGTTGTTCCTTGACTATGAATGTCATGGAGGTTACATGTTAGATATCTAAAATCTTTAAACTCTATGGCGCTTTCTAGTAGAAAAATGAGGAACTTTGTACCCTATGAACTCAATGAATATTCACAGGTTTGAACATGATAATCTGAACAAAATGACATGACATTATTATTTTTTGTTTATGTATTTGTTAAAGGGGAATGTAAATGACTGCAGCTTTATAAAAAGAAAATAAGTACATGGGTTACTGTTAGTGTCGACATACAGTTTATTATAATTTTTATGGTGTTTTGATATATTAATGCCAATTAACGTTAAAGTTTTATTTACAAGTATTGATTGATTGATTGAGTGATTGGTTATTTTGTTTGCTTTTAGGTGTCGTCATGCGCCATTAACGTAATGAACAGACAGTGAACAAGCATACATTGTGCTTTAAAGTACTCTGTGCAACGTTAATAACTTACAATAAGAAAAAGTTTTATTATAACACATGGCGTTAGTACCAAATACAATAAGTGAGTAAGTTGGTTTACCACGTGGGTTAAATTTAAAATCAGAACATGACCGTTGGTTAACATTTGAATCCTGGCCTGTAGGCTTTTTGTCGACACATGAACTTGCAAAAGCAGTTTTTTTTTACTTGAACCGAGAAGATGTGGTGCGCTGTGTGTTTTGTCGTATTGAACTTTCCCACTGGGAAGAAGGGGATGATCCCTTTAGAAACCATTTGCGATGGTCTCCTTGTTGTCCTTACATGCTTGGAAAACAAGTAGGTAACATACCTGTGTATTCATTTTACCGAACCACAAGACCATTGGCCGCTACTTACGTTGCTGAATCACAAATAAATAATAATAATGATGTATTACCAGCCAACGGTAGTGTCGATATATGTGGTCCATATGCCATAGACAGTGTTGAATTGGCGTGTGCTTTTGAAAATTGGGAGTTTGCAAGACTAAAGCACTAGCACACCCAGAGTACAGCTCTGTTGAAAGACGTTTAGAATGTTATAAAAATGTTTGGCCATTAATATTAAAACACCTTACCAAACAGCTAAGTGAAGCTGGATTTTTTTATACTGGTGAAGGGGATAAACAATATGTTTTTATTGTGGATTTGCTTTAAAGGATTGGCAAATGACTGATGACCCCTTAGTGCAACACGCTCGTTGGTTACCAAACTGTAAATACATGGTGTTTCTTAAAGGTCAGGAATTTGTGAACACTATTCGTAAAGAAAACATGATTGCAGCACAAGACATAAAAGTGCCTTTAGAGTTAGAACACGCAGAGCAAATACATAAGGCTGAAAGAAAAGACTTGTCTCACGAACAGATACAAAAGTGTAACCAACAATTATGTAAAATTTGTTATCAAGATGAACTAGGTGTTGTATTTTTGCCTTGTGGGCACATGATAGCCTGTGTCAAGTGTGCATTACAACTCAACACTTGTGCTATATGCAGAAAAGCAGTATCTGCTACAGTTAGGACATTTCTTGCATAACTAGTATAATTTATTCGCCATGCATAGTGCAAAATCCCTAATTGCACAATATTATTAAAACTGTTTTAGAGTGTAATAGGTATGCTTTTCTCTTGTTTATAGACCACTACAATGAATGTTTTGAATGCTGTGGGACAATCATGTGGCTTAGAGACAAAGAAGCTCAGCGAATTGCCAACGCATATTCCATTCCGCATTATCAAGATTCGGAAATTGAAAACAGCATATGGTGATCGTGTACTTTGTGTATGTGAAAACTTTGAGACATTTCTGCCTATACGGTTTAATGATATGTCGGAGAGTGTTTTTGATGAAGTCAATAATGCTGTGCAACCTGTACACTTAATTTATGAAGGTTTTAAAAACAATAGGTGCATGATTCGTTTTAATTAAATAAAAAAAGTCAAATAATAATGGAAGATATAAGTCATGACAATGGACTGAAAGAAAAAATATGTGTATAGAATAATAATGTCTTGGTGTTTAGTATTGTCTTAAAAATATTATCATGAAACCAAAAAAAAAATGTATATAAAGTTTGTAAATAAATGAAAATAATGGTACAATGTTGTTTTATTTTCTATAGAAGTCAGAATATTTAACATTGCAGAGTATACATGATTATGACAATAAAAAGCACACTTAATACAAGTCTATGCCTTTACGATAGTGTGTTATAGTTTTAAAAACAAAGCTTGTTGTAGATCTTTCTTCTTCCACGGTAAACAATAGGCATGAAAACGTTATTGTCCTGTTTTGGATCATCATCACTATCATAATCATAAGCAGCATGATCTATATCACTATTATTATAATCACTATAATTATCCTCAACATTACTAAAACCAGTTAAATATTCCTGGTCCTCTTCCTGTTCCTCTTCCTCTTCCTCTACAGTGTCCTCATGTAGAGTCTGCGTGGCTTTTGATAATGTTAAGGGTTTTTTGAACATTGAATTATTTTCAATGGCGGTGGGAGGCTGGCAAAAAGGAAAATGTTTTTGTGTAATAAAAAGTCATGTCCAGCCTCCCACCGCCATTCATCTGTGACGTCAAAGCCAGTCTCAAAGCAAGTCTATACTTGTAGAACATGTCATGTGACAAGGTTAGGTTTACTGAGCTGAGGTTAACTTAGGTTAGCTAGCTCTATCTCACTCCTAGCCAATCATTGACCTTAAAAGCACTCTAGAGTTCTTGGAATCTGTTCATGTAATTATTATTCTTGACAGTACTTTGGAAATTACACCCTGAAAAATATCAATCCCTTGAATTTTTTTTTAAACTGTTAATATTATTATTATTATTATTAGCCAAGTCACTTTACTAAAATTTAATTTATGTGTATTAGTTGATATGAAAGTCTCTACAACCAGCCATGCTTGCACCCACTTTTTGCTTTCACTTTTGCTCCCATATTACTGCCAACTCTTATAACTATAAGCAACAGCAAAATGTAAATGGAATAATATTTCTGATAATGTTCAAAACAAAAGTCCTGAGGTCTTTGGTTTGAATTCTCAACTATGGTTGTCAGCCAATGAGTTACACTACAGAAAACTTTTTATTTTTGTGTTGTGTTGCATGATAATTTGCCCATTTCGCGGTGTAGTGGCTAGTATACTTGGGTGTTATCCCAGAGGTTTTGGATTCCAACTCGACTATGGCCAGAATTTAATTTTTGGTCTGAGAGTTGGAAGGTTAGGTGAAGTTAGGTTAGGTGAAATTAGGTTGAGTGAAGTTAGGTTAGGTTAGGTTAGGGGAGATTGTTTTAGTAAAACACCACATTTGACCCCACTTTTTACTCACACATTTTGCTCCCACTTTGTGCACTCACTTTTGCTCGCTCTTTTTGCTCCCACTTTTGCTTTCACATTTGCTCCCACTTTCTGCTCCCATATTTGCTCACACTTGTTTTCTCCCACTTCTGCTTACACGTTTTGCTCCCACGTTTTGCTCCCACTTTTCTTTGCTCATATTTGCTCCCACTTTTGCTTACACTTTTTGGTCCCACTTTTTTTCTCCCACTTTTTTCTCCCCCTTTTGCTTTCACATTTGCTCCCATACTTGCTCCTACTTTTTTTTGCTCTCATATTTGCTCCCACTTTTTGCTCTCACTTTTTTCTCTCACTTTTTGCTTCCCACTTTTGCTTTCACATTTGCTCCCATACTTGCTCCCACTTTTGCTTTCACATTTACTCTCATAATTGCTCCTACTTTCTTCAGATCCCACTTTTTGCTCCCAATTTATGCTCCCACTTTTTGCTCCCAATTTTTTGCTCCCACTTTTGCACCCACTTTTGCATTCACTTTTGCACCCACCTTTGCACCCACTTTTGCACCCACTCTTGCACCCACTTTTGCACCCACTTTTACATTAACTTTTGCACTCACTTTTGAACCCACTTTTGCACTCACTTTTGCTCCCACTTTTTGCTCCCAATTTTTGCTCCCACTTTTTGCTCCCACTTTTTGCTCCCACTTTTGCTCCCAATTTTTGCTCCCACTTTTTGCTCGCAATTTTTGCTCCCACTTTTTGCTCCCACTTTTTTGCTCCCAATTTTTACTCCCACTTTTTGCTCCCACTTTTTTATGCTCCCACATTTGCACCCATATATGCTCGCACTTTAATCTATTGTTCTTATTACCAAGTTGTCTTTACTAGAGCTTAGTCTAAGCTTGACAGTTGATATGGAAGTATCTGTGACTAGGTATGGTAAGCCTCATGCATTCTATAAAGGATATTCATATATTGTGAAACGAACCAATAAAAATGGAACTGTTATTTGGCGTTGTACAAAACAACGTTCAAAACAATGTCGCAGTGAGCTAAAAAGCAAAAATAGTGTGGTTTTAAGTGTCAGTGATCATCAATGTAGTGTACTGCATGAAACACTGTTGCTGTCAACAGAAAATCATGAAAATGTTAAAAAGCAAGTGCTACAAAACAATACTACTATTGAAAATAATTAAATGTTCAAAAAACCCTTAACATTATCAAAAGCCACGCAGACTCTACAAGAGGAACAGGAAGAGGACCAGGAATATTTAACTGGTTTTAGTAATGTTGAGGATAATGTTGAGGATAATTATAGTGATTATAATAATAGTGATATAGATCATGCTGCTTATGATTATGATAGTGATGATGATCCAAAACAGGACAATAACGTTTTCATGCCTATTGTTTACCGTGGAAGAAAAAAGATCTACAACAAGCTTTGTTTTTAAAACTATAACACACTATCGTAAAGGCATAGACTTGTATTAAGTGTGCTTTTTATTGTCATAATCATGTATACTCTGCAATGTTAAATATTCTGACTTCTATAGAAAATAAAACAAATTGTACCATTATTTTCTTTTATTTACAAACTTTATATACATTTTTTTTTGGTTTCATGATAATATTTTTAAGACAATACTAAACACTAAGACATTATTATTCTATACACATATTTTTTCTTTCAGTCCATTGTCATGACTTATATCTTCCATTATTATTTGACTTATTTTTATTTAATTAAAACGAATCATGCACCTATTGTTTTTAAAACCTTCATAAATTAAATGTACAGGTTGCACAGCATTATTGACTTCATCAAAAACACTTTCCGACATATCATTAAACCGTATAGGCAGAAATGTCTCAAAGTTTTCACATACACAAAGTACACGATCACCATATGCTGTTTTCAATTTCCGAATCTTGATAATTCGGAATGGAATATGCGTTGGCAATTCGCTGAGCTTCTTTGTCTCTAAGCCACATGATTGTCCCACAGCATTCAAAACAATCATTGTAGTGGTCTATAAACAAAAGAAAAGCATACCTATTACACTCTAAAACAGTTTTAATAATATTGTGCAATTAGGGATTTTGCACTATGCATGGCGAATAAATTATACTAGTTATGCAAGAAATGCCCTAACTGTAGCAGATACTGCTTTTCTGCATATAGCACAAGTGTTGAGTTCTTATTGCACACTTGACACAGGCTATCATGTGTCCACAAGGCAAAAATACAACACCTAATTCATCTTGATAACAAATTTTACATAATTGTTGGTTACACTTTTGTATCTGTTCGTGAGACAAGTCTTTTCTTTCAGCCTTATGTATTTGCTCTGCGTGTTCTAACTCTAAAGGCACTTTTATGTCTTGTGCTGCAATCATGTTTTCTTTACGAATAGTGTTCACAAATTCCTGACCTTTAGGCAACACCATGTATTTACAGTTTGGTAACCAACGAGCGTGTTGCACTAAAGGGTCATCAGTCATTTGCCAATCCTTTAAAGCAAATCCACAATAAAAACATATTGTTTTATCCCCTTCACCAGTATAAAAAAATCCAGCTTCACTTAGCTGTTTGGTAAGGTGTTTTAATATTAATGGCCAAACATTTTTATAAGATTCTAAACGTTTTTCAACAGAGCTGTACTCTGGGTGTGCTAGTGCTTTAGTCTTGCAAACTCCCAACTTTTCAAAAGCACACACCAATTCAACACTGTCTATGGCATATGGACCACATATATCGACACTACCGTTGGCTGGTAATACATCATTATTATTATTTATTTGTGATTCAGCAACGTAAGTAGCGGCCAATGGTCTTGTGGTTCGGTAAAATGAATACACAGGTATGTTACCCACTTGTTTTCCAAGCATGTAAGGACAACAAGGAGACCATCGCAAATGGTCTCTAAAGGGATCATCCCCTTCTTCCCAGTGGGAAAGTTCAATACGACAAAACACACAGCGCACCACATCTTCTCGGTTCAAGTAAAAAAAACTGCTTTTGCAAGTTCATGTGTCGACAAAAAGCCTACAGGCCAGGATTCAAATGTTAACCAACGGTCATGTTCTGATTTTAAATTTAACCCACGTGGTAAACCAACTTGCTCACTTATTGTATTTGGTACTAACGCCATGTGTTATAATAAAACTTTTTCTTATTGTAAGTTATTAACGTTGCACAGAGTACTTTAAAGCACAATGTATGCTTGTTCACTGTCTGTTCATTACGTTAATGGCGCATGACGACACCTAAAAGCAAACAAAATAACCAATCACTCAATCAATCAATACTTGTAAATAAAACTTTAACGTTAATTGGCATTAATATATCAAAACACCATAAAAATTATAATAAACTGTATGTCGACACTAACAGTAACCCATGTACTTATTTTCTTTTTATAAAGCTGCAGTCATTTACATTCCCCTTTAACAAATACATAAACAAAAAATAATAATGTCATGTCATTTTGTTCAGATTATCATGTTCAAACCTGTGAATATTCATTGAGTTCATAGGGTACAAAGTTCCTCATTTTTCTACTAGAAAGCGCCATAGAGTTTAAAGATTTTAGATATCTAACATGTAACCTCCATGACATTCATAGTCAAGGAACAACTAAATTCGACATGCAAGCTACCCTCTGTGTGTCAAATAACAAAGCTTGCACCCGGCACCCGAGGCCATACGATATTATTATTATTATTATTATTATAGGGACGACATGTCAGTTAAATTAAAATTTTTGTTTTTTACAAAATCCAATATGGCCTTGTATTTACCCGGTAAACAACCAATATGGTCTTGTACCGGTTGCCAATACATAGTCATTAATCAAGAAAGCAATCATCGTCCTAGTCATGTACAGGTAATGAAATTTTTGTCTACGAGTTTTCAGTAGTGGTAAAATGGAATAGCATTTTATGTTAGGCTTACCTGAGTTTTAAATAGTTCACTGCCTGGAAACAATGATTGCACTTTACTGCGTCTCGGGTTTTCAGCGACTGCTACGGCAGTAAGGCTTTTCTTTCCAAGTTTCTAAAAATAAATAAAATAAACCGTTATAAATACCTAAATTCAGGTTAATACACGCATTTCATAAAATGAAATATAAAACAAACAAAAAATGAAACAAGTTAGTTTAAAGAAATAATCCCACCTTTACTTGCAGTGGCTTCTTGCTGTTTCCTTCTAGTGGGCTCAAAAGTGCAATGGTTTCTTCTCTCTCAGACATGTAAAGGTATACCGGTTATCTGCAAACAAATAAATTTAAAAATCATTAATTACCTAAGCAATAAATAATTGCATGTAAATATATATATAAATCAATAAATATATAAATGAATAAATATAAATATATATATATACCTACCCCACAACAAGGTTAAGTATTTTCCACCAACTCCAAAACTGTTAAACAAGACCAAGTGTTTCACGCAACGCAATGTGTTCAAAGGTAGTCCACCCAAGTGAGAGTGGAAATGATAACGACATGTCTTTATATATGCTACGTTGCATGTATAATAATTTTTTTCCCACGCTTTGAACATTCTGTTATCGGTCACGTGGACAGCTAACGCCCAAAGTGAACACCTGTGGCGAATCAAATTTCACATGAACTTGCATTTTGTCACGTACGAAGCAAACAGGATGTAACTTGTTTAGCGTACATGTCATCTCACACGTGTATTCGCTCTTCCCTGCCACCACGATGGTCAGATTATTTCACCTTCAAGCGTCATTGTCATTTTTCCATTGCACCTGTTGTCAAGTCAGATCAACGCCTTCCAATAAGCTCAAATGACATTCACCTCCTGCTCGTCTGCAAGTTTGTTTTCTGTACTCGCTTCGACCAACATAGAACCAAGTTCTCATCACCGTTTACACGTTAAAGGTAAAATATCAGAAAAACGCACGCTCGCTCTGTCATACATCGACCCGTCGAAATAGCGATTGTTCTATTAAGCATGGTCCTTGTGGTTAGCGACAGGTTCGTTGAAACTCACACACACACCCAGCAGTATCGTCTCTCTCAACCACCACGCTTCATGGACATTATAAACAGGTAAAGATAAAGAAAACGTTTTTTCAACATGTATGGCGTTAGGCCCTTTGTGAATTATTTTTTGAAAACCATATCTACCACATTTGAAAGGGGGCGTTAGCCCGAGTCTTAGGACACCTCGTACACGTCTCTAGCGTTATTGGTTTGTGAGATATCGGCAAAAATCACAAAAACACGTGTTTACCCCAAAATCGAGTTTCCAATTTTTTTTTAAATATAACGAGTGGTCCATAGCAAAGAGGACGTCAGCCCGAGTCCTTGGACCCGTCGTACACGCCTCTAGCATGATTGGTTCGCGAGATATAGCAAAAAGTTTAAAATCACGTTTTTCCCCCCAAAAAACCGTGTTTCCAGATTTTCACCTTTTCGACACCTACATTCCCGTCAAGAGCACGACGAGACGAAAAAAACGAATCCAAGCACGCCCTCCTAGCATGGCTCCTTCCATTCCAAGGTCGCAGGGGCTCACTACTTGCTAAGTGTAGCAGCTCCCGTGTTATCCCACTACTAACAGGTTTTCATTCTAGAGTCTTGAAATTTATTTTGGGGGTAGAGGGGGTAGGGTCCATTGATTTATGTCAAACAATTTTTTTGTAGAGTTCCTAGTTTCCAAAATATAGGATTTTCAAAATTCGAGTGTTTTCAAAACAACATAAAAAGTAAAAAAGTTTTATTATAGAAAATAAAGGTCATAAAGACCATTCGTTTGAGCCATGGCACAACGTTCTATCCTGTTTGGTTTTCAAACTATCGCCTATTTTCGAAAACAAAAAATTCAAAAAAAAATATAACGAGTAGTCCATAGGAAAGAGGGCGTCAGCCCGAGTCCAACGACACCTCATTTGTCAAAATCGGACTATGCGTTCGAGAGATATTCATTATTTTAACATGTACAGTCGGGTACAAATAAAATGAGTGGCTTAGAACTCCTACCACTACCCTACTCAGGGTCGTGCCAGGTAACCTAGAAACGAGCGACCAAACATTGTGTCGACTCAGGGTCGACACACGAGCTATAACGCTAAGTGAAGGCTGTCGACCTCAGGTCGACACACGAGCGGAAAAGGTTTCCATTATTAAACAAGAGTTTAGTGCTTTTCAGTCGGTTGACCGACTGAAAAGCACTAAACTCTTGTTTACGAAGGCAACACTGAAAATATGGCTTCAAACACCACAACAATTTCCATTATTATTAGACTTTTATTCATATTAGGCCTACCTTAAGTCACAAGTGGCTAGTTTGTCCACCAACCTCCACACCAACTGTATTCCAACTCGTTCCTCTTCTCCGTATTTATTCGTTATCGCCACCTTTCGACCATTGCTATTTGCATCTTTTGGAATATAATGAAAATGTTTATCCGTAGCCCTCTTATAGACTACATTGGCTTGCAGCCATACTTTGCTTTTACTCATTTTGTATTCAAACAATGAGTAAAACTCATTAATTGTGTATAAAAACAATAACAAATTTACTCGCTCTGTTCACCCATGCTAGACACAATACACGCCAAACTGTCATCAAGTGGTAGATTTATCCTACTTGGTGAGATTCTTAATTTCACTGCTAGATGGCATATCAGATAGCTGGAGTTGCCAATAGGAATTCATAATTTTGTTCTTAAATAATTCAGGAAATCCTACAGTAAGTTACTGTGAACAACTGCCTGAGGAAGCGAAACGCGCCAACCGTCTAGGAGCGCTCGTCCGTTTGGTCGTTGCCAGCCCCAAGCACCGACCAGATCTCAAGGGTATGGCAGAGATGCTAGACCGAGTAGGTCCTATACCAACAGTTAACTCGGCTGGTCGTTGCCCGCTGATTACATCAAGGAAGCCGAGGC
Source organism: Meconema thalassinum (assembly GCA_946902985.2). NCBI lineage: Eukaryota > Metazoa > Arthropoda > Insecta > Orthoptera > Tettigoniidae > Meconema > Meconema thalassinum. The sequence goes on along the minus strand of OX336389.2, from coordinate 878,116,568 downwards.
GCGGACGGAGACATCCGAGATGCTCCGTCAACAGCCTTGCGCGTACTTGTGACACTCGCGGTTCTTTCTCGCCCTCGTTTATAACTTACGTTGTTTTGTTCTCGTGAAGGTTTTCAGGTAGATTAACTTATAATCCATTTAATCCGATGACAATGTGATGTCCTCTGAACTGCGGCTTTCGTGATGAATGAGGTAATTCAACCGTGCAATTGAATAGTTTTCTCTGATATCAAGCAGTATTTTACCCTACCACCCCTTAATGAAAATAGTACAACACCCAGAACAATTATCCGCCAGCCGCCACTGCGAAATTTTATAAAACCAGCGGGCCCATAATATTCTTAACAAGAAGTTCCGTGACGAACTAAATAGCCTACTTTTCTCGAAATGTAAGATTCATTCCAATGATTAATCTATATGGACCTAATTAGAATAATGACGAAATTGAGTTGGTAATAACGAAATTTCTTATTAGTTAGAAATATAACTGGCATAATGTAGCCTAATAGAGCACTACAGTTGGCAGCCCTGGTGACTGAATATATTCTTAGTTCCATCTCTTAAGGTACAGAATACAAAATTTGGCTGAAGTCCAATGGATAGCATGGTCGTTACATGCAGTTAAACATTGGATCTAACAGCGCGCGTAAAATCATGTTGGCAACAATTTCATGCATGTATTGGTCAGAAATAATCTGAACAATTATGATCTATTGTTGTGCCAATTTTGGATGAAATCCATTTATTTGTATAGAAGTTACATGTATTTTAAAATAGGACCAATCAACAAGCTTAGAATCATGTTGGAAGCACTGACGTATATTAATTACTCCAAATTAATCTAGAATGTAAGGTACTATACGTGTGCAAAGTTTAGTGCTGTTGACTTGAATACTTTCCGATATACTGATATTAGGGTAAAAAAATAGAGACAGCATTTATTAACAGTTGGCAGCCCTGGTTGTTCTTAAGAATATACATAGTCATATCTGTTATAGTACACATACCACATACGAAATTTGGTTGAAATCCAATTGATAGTATAGAAGTTACATGTATTTACAATTGGTCCTATCAGCAGGCTTAGAATCATGTTGGTAGTACTGAGGCCCATTAGTTACTCTAAATTAATCTAGAATGTCGGGTACTATACGTGTGCATAGCTTAAAGCTGTCGGCTTGCATACTTTCTGATATATGGGTATTTGGATTAAAAAAATAGAGAGCATTTATTAACCGTTGGCAGCCCTGGTGGCTCTTAAGAATACGCTCAGTCATATCTGTTCATGTACACATAGCACATACGAAATTTGGTTGAAATCCAATTGATAGTGTAGAAGTTATATGCATTTAAAATTTGGACCTATCTGCAAGCTTAAAATCATTTTGGCAACACTGCCATGTATAGCCTCCTGGAAATTAAACTGCAATATTATTATCTATACGTGTGCCAATTTTGAAATAGCTCCCATTCATACCTTCCAAGATATCCAACATGGAGCTCAAATTTCAATTGCGATTTTTCAGCAGTTGGTAGCACTGACATCATTTTCAAGTACGGCCGTGAGATATTCAGGTATAGATCTTTACTCCTACCAAATTTTGTTTCGATTGCTGCAGCCGTTTAGGAGTTGATAGGGGGACACACACACATAGACAGAAGGTCAGACAGACAGACAGATGGACGGACAGACAGACAGAAAGACAGACAGACACACATTTGCCCGATCTCATAAGTCTACTTTTTCCTCATTTTTGCAAAATGTGAAAAGTAGGCTAAAAATGTGCACATATTTCACGGTGGTGAGGGCGTTCCTCGATTCTGTGGAATATTCATAAACCGCGAGTGCTCATCCGACCCCAACACTTGACAGCCCAGCCCAGAGCGCCGATGCTGATTGGTGTTGGGTGCGATACGTACTGGCCCTTCGTTCGTTCGTTCGCAGAGGTAAACGTACTTTGTCGGAGAATGACATGCAACCTATCACGTAGCCCATTAATCTCGGCAAATGTAAGATGGTAAAGCTCATAAGGGTGCTCTTGTTTCTTAGTCACTCGCTGGGATTGTAACCGTGCCTCATTCAGACGACTTAAGACCGTCGTCGAGCTGCCGGGAATGAAAAAATCTCAAGGGAATCAAACCAAAGCCCTCCCACTGGGATACAGCGTTTCACGAGCAGTCATGCATAACACATTCATAAGTCTGCTTGCTACCTTTCACTTCCCTCGTATTTAAGGGTGTTTAAAGGAAACTGTACCTGGTGTTTGAAACCATTTTTCAGTGTCGCCTTAGTAAACAAAAGTTTGGTGCTTTTCAGTTGGTCAACAAGATTGTACCCAAATGAGATGGGTTATTCCCTAATCCTGAAAAAAATGACATGAGGTTAATAAATACACTTGGGATGACCAGTTTCGATCGTCAAGCGATCATCATCAGATCCTTTACACTTAGGCTATAAAATCTGACTAAAAGTATGGGTGATAGTGTAATGGATCTGATGATGATCGCTTGACGATTGAAACTGGTCATCCTAGTGTATTTATTAATCTCATGTAATTTTTTTCAGGATTATGGAATAACCTATCTCATTTGGGTACAATCGTGTTGACCGACTGAAAAGCACCAAACTTTTGAAACTGTACCATTTAATTGCTTCCTACACTCGCAGATACTCCATTCATAATGGCAACTTCTATATTAGTAATCTTTCCTTGACCCTGAGTATCGAACCATGTTTGCATGGGGCAGTGCTAGTCACTGTGTACTTGGAGTTTTCAGCCCGCTCACATTGTGTTGGCGACTGTTTATTTGGATGCTTCCCTGGCTACTAGATCACCGGACCTCAGTTCTATTGAACAGATCTGGGAGGTTACCCAGAGAGATATATGCTTGCCCGAACCTTGTTCCAATCAATCTTCGTTCATTGTGGGAGGCTGTGCAGTGCTCCCCAACATGTCCAGTGTCTGTGGAGTCGATGCCGGAGTGACAGGGAGTGCTACCCACCACGTAACTGTGGAAGGTATCAAACACAGCCTTCATACATGAAGGTCCTTATGTGGTATGCTCTGTCTATGCCCAATTTGCAAAATTAAAAGTTACATTTTTTTTTTTCCTTTCCCATTTCCTTGTCCGATTAAGCAACTTAAGTGATATTTATTGTATCATGTTACAGCAATGATTGTGTGCATGTGATTCGGCCTCCTCAAGTAGTTCCCAGACGATCTCTTGGCTGTAATATATCGAAGTCCCAATATTAATTTCTGGGCAATTGGGTCATTTCTTATGGCCATGTTCCTTTCTATAATTTTTATTTACATCACAATCACACATTCGTGTAATAAATCTTGTTGTTTGTGTCTACATTTGTCATAGTTTGAGCAGTGTGGATAATGGAGATCTTTCCCTTGTAGATACTGTGAGAGCTGTTTTTGCAACTAATTTCACCATGGACTTCCCATTTGATCCACAAGAGTTGATTGTCTTTGCATTTATTGGGTGAGTTTTCCAGCATGAATACCTCCTATAAGTTGAAGCCTAGTCAACCAAATACAAATGTGAATAATAATTCCACAAGGTTTGAAATATTAAGCAGGGCTTTAGTTGGAAAATTATCACTTCCGGTACTCACCTAATCCTTCAAAATTTTCCAGACAGGCTCAAATGGATGTTGCTCTGCAGTCCCTTTTCTTGTACGACAGGAGAGTTTGTCTGCTGATCGCCTCTCAATTGCCAGCCAGGATTTCACATAAGGCAGTGGGTCGAATTCAGGAAGAGGAAGTCCAGTTGAACTGATGAACATCCAGTCTGACACATGAACCACCAAAAGGGCATTTCTTAAAGGGGTTACAATCTCATTCATAGAGCTAAATGAACGTTCACACTCGGCTGTTGATATGGCAATAATGCCTGAAGCACAAAGCAGTGACAGTAGATCACGAGGCTTCCTTTCAATATCTCTATATTCCTGGTACTCCCTGAAAGCTCTTATATATTTCCTGTTATCTGAGATTCTAAATTAATTGCATAGATGAACTATACTTTCTTCTCCATACATTATATCTAGCTTTTCGGGCCAATCAGATAGACTTAATACTTTTAGATGACAGATGAGATCATTATAGCTCCTACTACAGTATTTTGCAAATCATTCATTCCTCTGTGTCTGCGAGAAGCCTGAGTAGTTAACAATCTTGATTCTAAATTGGCAGCAAGACTCCTGTAAAACTGTCCTGCATGGATGATTTGTCTGTTATTGGATCTTGACAGGGACACATTTCAATTTACTCAATTTAGTCATACTGTTAGCTTCTTTTACATTATTGCCTGGGTTCTGCTGCAATGACTGAAATACTCAAACAGTTCTTTTTATCAGTTTATCTGCTGTTCACAGTGTCATTTCCCTCTCTGAAGAGCACATGAAAGATCAGCTAATTCTATCAATGCATCCAACATTATTCCTAAATTTTCTACCAACTGCACTTCCTTAATATTTCCGTAAACCAGAATATTTAGCTCTTTCTCTCTGATCTCTTGTAACATCATTCTCAGCCATGTCAAAAACAGAATATATATTCTCAAAGTTTTCCCATACACCCTGTAGAGTTCTTTTAGTTAACGAAACCCACCGAATTGTGAAAATTTTACCAATGTGCGAAATTTGTTGCTCCAAAGCTCTTGCACAGTTGATCGTATAGAGCATACAGTTTTGTGCAAATATCTATTAGAATGAAATGTACACAAGTCATGTATACTGTAAGTTATAGGGTACATTACATAAGTTTTGTTGGTATTTTTGTGCCCCGCATTCGTATATACAGTACTGTATTGTTTATTATGCACAAAAGTCTACCAGGGATTTCACTTGCTTTTTACAGGTGGTCACGTGGTAACGGTCATAGGGTTTATCGCACAATTCACAAACACAGTTATTCCCGGGGTCGTGAAGACACTTCGTCTTAGGATAATTTGTGGTGGTATCCATGCACAGCAATTGAGGTCACCAGATGTCGGAGTTCTTGATTTGTTTTGATATTTATCATGGCTTCTGTGGTATAAAAGTCCAGTCAAATCTCCCTTCTTTTCTTTTCCCTTTCAAGGGGCAGTTTATTCGAGCTGACGGTGAATGGAAGCCTCATACGTAGGTCTTCTATAAAGAAGGGTTCTCTGGCGTGCTCCTATACTAGCCTCGACTTAGTGTGTTTCGAAACACCTAGGGTGGCTTTCAAGAATCGTGATTTGACTGCTTCCAAAGTCATTAGATCTTTTAGACTGAAATATCTGAAAGTAATTTATTCCATGGGCTTCTCTGATCGAATTATTAACAGCTAGCTCTAGTCAATGGTTGCTGCAATGCCAGATTATGATAGTGGGAAATAAATTCTTAAGTTCTGCCCCTACACCACTCTTTCTGCCTATCATTGTTGAGGCACCATCACATGAAAAACACATGACATTCTTAAATATTCTTCACTCATTCCAAAGAAGTTGAGTTTTTTAAGAAGAGCAATAGTAATACTAGAAGCTGTTCCACTCTCTAGTTCAATCAGATCTAAAAACATACTGTAGTTTGACAACTGTCAGTGAACTCCGTAGAAAATGTTAAACACACAACTAGTGTGTGCCTTTTGCATAGTGTGATAGATTCATTTAATATACTTACAGTACTTTCCGTGTGTTTTCTACAATATGTTTCACGATCCTTTTACGCATAGTTTTAGTGATAAGAGCTGTAATATTAGTGCAAGAGAAATTTGTGTGAAGAATTCTTCCCATATTGAGCCCGTTCAGAGTTTGGAGATCTATTCCACAGTATAAGGTCTCTGATATTTTGCAATTGAGGCAGTGAGTGAGAGAGGGGGCTATGCCAGAGTTGGATGGAACTAGGATATTTGGAGTTTTGCGGGTTGCTCTCTCGCAGCATAAACGTGATTCACAGAAACAACATTCTTCACAAAACAATTGAAGGAGCCCGCGGATGTCTTTGATATTATGCACACTGAAAGATGAATGTATGCCCTACACAATGGTACCAATAACTCAATTTTGACAAAATCTCGGCATAGCTCCCTCTCACACTCACTGCCTCAATTTTGTAAGCTCTTCTAAAAACACAACGCAGTGGATTCAAATTCTCCTTGTTGCATTGTTCTAACTCCTTGTTCTAAGTGTTGCTTTTTGCCTAATTCTACCATTTCTGATGCAGATATATGTGATTTACTTAATTGATGTTCACGAATTTTTTCCCTCAAACTCTGTTGTTGAGCTTTCATATCACTTCCATAGCAATTCTTTTCCCTGCACCCATTCCTGCGAAATGTGAAGCCCCTGAGGCTTCTTAGGAATAAAATTTGCTTCTGAACATATCTTACTTCCTAGGTTACCTTCATTAATAATTATCCATGAATTCTCACTACTAAAATAATTCCACTGATCCGAGGTCCAACAAGGAGCCAAAAACGTGGTGTCATTCAATGAACCCTTTACACTATTTATATTTATTGCAGAGCTTTCAGAGGTACTTACTGCACTTTCCACTGCGGCGGGTTTTTCCACTTCACTTTCGGCACTAGCAGTGTCACTATCTTCATTCGGAACTTCTTCAATATTACTTTCACCTTCACCGGTCTTACCACATTTATTTTGCTTTAACCACTTTAGTAAGCTCATTTTGCTTCTTATTTCATGGCCACATACACAACATCTGATTCCTAACAAGTCACAATACCTACTGCTATTGCAATCGAGATTCTGTTTCAAACGTAACCTAATTCTCGATACGAGTCTCGTTTACATAAAACGTAGATTAAATTTTTGTTTTAATGCTAAGTAGTAAGATATTGTAGTGACTATTACCGATATCATTTAACTTGGTTTGGTGCAAGCGGACGACAATCCTTAACGACAGACGAACTAACTCATTGTTGAAGAGGATTTTTCTTTCTAGTCCTTTGAAATGTGCATCAAAAAGAAATATATTTCTTCAATATTATCACCTTACCATTATTAAGTGTATCATATGAAATTATTTTCTATTACCTGACTGATTCAATAAATACATGGCATTTTAAAACAACTATATGATTGGTATTTTAAGAGCCGCTGCATACCGCCATAAATTTGTAGGTTTTAGAACTTCCAGTACTCTATTCTGGCAATTCTATAAGTAAAGGTACTGAGAGCCGGTGAGTACCTGCCCAACTAAAGCCCTGATATTGAGGTATAAGTTACTGATGAATATTGGGTGTTCAAACCCCAGGACTCGTCAGCATGTGACGATCTTAACCACAAGCAGTTCTGGCGTGTGAACTTCATTTCATACTATCACAAAACTGAGCCAAGTATATTTCTATTATGCATTGAATATACATGTTGTTTACTTCTGGTTGCCACTATGAATATTCTGCCATCGTTACACAGTTGCCGACCTTTGGATTTGCACTTACCTATAATGCTACAAATTAGTGTTACTGAATCATTGTTTTGCAAGAATTGGATGAACTCAACAAATGATATGTATCTCATCCATGTTAATTACATATATAGTTCCAAACACAACTAGGAACTACCCACGCTCTCACATCATCGTATGGAAAGCAGAGTTGGTAAAGTTTCTAATAGATTAAGAACTTGGACATTATGTTGTACAACATGAAATGAAAATCCACAGCCTGCTTCCAGTCTCCGACCGGGTCAGGAATGGAATGAATGAAGCCCCCATCTAGCGGCGAGGATATGGACTGTGCCGGCTGCCGAGGCCTGACGCACTCCTCTGGGGCAATGATTAAATGAATGACAGATGAAATGAAATGATAATGGAGAGTGTTGCTGGAATGAAATATTGACAGGGAAAACCGGAGTACCCGGAGAAAAACCTGTCTGCCTCCGTTTTGTCCAGCACAGATCTCACATGGAGTGACCGGGATTTGAACCACGGACCCAGCGGTGAGAGTCCGGCGTGCTGCCGCCTAAGCCACGGAGGCTGTATGTTGTACAACATAAATTCTTTAATTTAGTGAAATCATCTTAAAGGAAAGTAGCACCATACATTGACTATTATCAATGATACATTATGTTTTTGTAGTCCAATACTTAATCAACTGTGAATTATGGTGTATTTAATTAAATTTCGTATCATTTCATTGTTTTCATATGTTTCCAGAAAAAAATACTGTGGGGTGGAGTATGTACAGTATCGACCTTCTAAGATGAGTGGCTAAGTTGAATGCAGTGGTGTAAAATTCGTCAGAGTCCTAACTCCGCCATCGTCCAGTTACAACTCCTTGTGAGAAAAGAGGAGGGCTAACGGGTTTAGCAACCAGTTGCTATGTGGCATTCATCAAGGTTTTAAAACCCTTTATTTCTCCCTTGAAGCTTCTTGTTTGTGCCGGAAGTGGGGCCAACAATGGAGTTGAGGCCGCTACAGAGGCAGAAGAGACTCGTTTACAATTCCAGTGCCTGAAGAGCTGGAGGATATGTTTTGTGGGGGTAGAAGAGGGATCTTCAATGGCTAAGGAATCCATCCCAAAGTATATGGGCAGCTATCCCGAGAGTTGAAAGGGGCAGCCCCACCAGAAGGCTAGCATCTCGACCTGGAAAAAATGTCACTGCCACGAACACTTCATAGTGTGTTAACAGCCTCGTAATAAATTTTATTTGAAATAATATTCAATATTTATGTATTACGTCATTAATGTTGCAGTACTTGCTGGTATCATGCAGTAGTAGCATTCCACAGAAAGGAGATTTTAATTTACCATTATGTCACTATAACTGGTGATTAACAAATTTAAAGTGAGCTTCTAATATTTCTAAAACTATGTCCTCAAAATCGATGGTAATACCTAAATAAAGATGGAGTGCACACAAAACAATACCATAATCCAACCACTTCCCAACCATATATATTTACATGACATTTTCTTTGAAGTATTTGAAACACAGTTCATAGTGCTTCCTCTTTTCATTGTCCACCTCTCTTGACTTATCCTGAGAGATTTCCAAAGTTAAGCAACAAGGGTATAGTCAGAACATGGTTGGGTGACTGGTTCTGGAGGCCATGTGCTGTTGGCAGGGAAGGGCAAGAGGAGCGGTAAGGAACTCGCTACCCTACCACAAGTAAACTCTGACTCAGGACCGTCTCTTCAAAGATGCAAACCTGCCTACAGGCTTCTTCTCTCTTCATTGCATATCACCTTTTTTGAAGCATCATATAGGGTCTATTATTATTCTCTGTTGATCGCTACATGTCCACATGTTTAATGTAACCTTCAGAACATAGACTTCAAATTTATCAGATTGCTTCAGTCATTCGTCAATGCTACTCCTGACCTTGTAGTGCTTATTATTTCTAACAAGCCCCCTTTGAAACAGAAACAAGAATATGAGGTAAGCTTTCAGTCTCTTAGCACTGGCAGCATTAGGTTTCTTGGCTTTCACCGGGGACACTGCTATGGGATTGCAGTTCAATTTCATCTTATTAATCCACTGGGAGGATGAAAGGCCTTTCTTTGTGAACTCCAGGTGTTGAATTTTGGCCACTCGGAAAATTGCGACACACCTCTACCACAGTGAGGTAAGGTTTTTCATGTCTGGTATTGCTGAGGTCATAACTTTTACCTCAGACTCCGTGAATTGGGTTTTGCTATGTGGCATTCATCAAGGTTTTAAAACCCTTTATTTCTTCCTTGAAGCTTCTTGCTTATGCCGGAAGTGGGCCAACAATGGAGTTGAGGCAGCTACAGATGTTAATATGTTGAAGGATAGCTTCCCACGATGCTCTTATGTGGCCAAATCACGGACTTTCAGATATCTATAAAGCATGCAGTCTGGACTATTAAGACAATTATTTCCTTCACAGCATTTCTGGTTAATTTATCAACATTCCCTACCTAGAAATCCCCCTTTGAGTTTCGGCAGAGGGGTGCACTGAAGAGGATAAATTAAACTGGGTCAAATGTCTTGACTGAGAATGTGAATTTTTTAGACACTTAACTTTTGAACTACTATTATTTAATTTACCAATAACTTCTTTTTCAGCTAACACAATTTCATCATTGAAGGTTACACCCAAGTATTTGAAGGTTTCTTTGTTATTTATGGAAGGTATCTGCAGGTCACTTGTGTTCTATAGTTCCCCTCTTTCAACAACTATGAATTTTGATGTTGAGGCTTTAAAACCTTCTGAAACTAAATGGTTTAACCGCCCATGAAAATTTTAGTTATTTTAAATGTGCAATAAAATGCTATAAAATTAAAAAGCGAAATTCTTGATTTACTGCTCAATAAACTGCGATATTATGGTTTTCTGTAAAACTAATAACTTTTCCTTACGAATAGTGCCTCTTAGAATATTATTTCTTAAATACCAGAAAAAGGTACAGTGCCCGTTTAGACCGAAGTCCAACGACCACATATGCATTTCACCAAAAATCAGTCAGCACGAGAATCTAAACATCTCAGGGCGCCATATGGGTTAAAGTGACAACGATAACTAGATAAAAAAAACTGCTTTACTGATTTTCGGCTCGATGCAACAATAAGGATAGAAGGAGTTTTTGAAAATCGCACAATACCTAAAATAATCTCATTTTATTAAAATTTTAAAATTTACTTTAAAGAAATGCCAGAATAGCATTAGGAATGCATGAAGAATCATACATTTATGTACAACAAAAATACAGGGTTACTAACACATGAACACTTGAATTTGAACGAAAGCCAGAATGTCAGTCCTGTTGACTTTGTTCAAATTATATTTATTTACAGTAATAGGTTCTTCAGGGCAAATTAAATTGTCCAGCCTGAATCCTAAATTATTAGCATTCACTTGTTGAAAGAAAAATTTAATTGTTTCACTCGTAAGAAATCACTTTGTTTCTGGTTTCATTTTGTTGCAAAAATAACTATCACTTTCCAGGAATCATTATTCCAAAAATTGGTACATTTTTAGGTCATAACAATGGGTTTGACACAACATCAACTTATAGGACATCTGAGCATCTTTGAAAAATAATGTTTAAACAATATGAGCATGGATTCGAAGAACATCGATGTTGAGCAGAAAATTTATTGTATCATCTGTTCTCGATCCAAAATAATAATTCCGAGTGCATGACTCGACTATTAATTCATGGTCAAAAAATTATTAACAAAAACATCAATTCTTTCAATGTTAATTTAATCAACCAATCATTCAAATATTATTTGAATGTATTATTCAGAAAATTGTTATCAAAATAGTAACAAATACTATTATCAAAAGTTGCAATTCTTTGACAGAATATGAAAATGTTAGTCTTTACATTATTTTACATTTTATAATATTTATAATTTTAATAGGATCACAAATATCCTTTAAATGGTAGTGGCTGTTCATGAAATAACAGTATTAATTTATTTATAGCATCGGCCCATTCTATTTAAATGTGTCAAAAATCACATGATCATATTTAGCCTTAGACAAACGGTAAAGTCTCATTATAATGAAAGGTTAATTTTAATAACAAATTCGGGTTGACAAGTACTGGGAAAATATTTATAGAACATGAGAATCAACTGTGATGGTTTCATAAAATAGCCCTTGGTTATCAAATTCGATGAAAGTGTGGCTTGTAACTATATTTTCAACTCCCAACATATTTATAAAAGTCATCTAACCTTCACAATGGTTGATGCTTCATGTAACGACGATTTCATTCCTACGACTTAATTGCACAACCAGAATGACAAAATTCGACTATTTCCACACATAATATTTCTTCCCAAATTATACATAATCATGATAATCAAGCCCTTGCTTGTTATCCAAACTGGAAGATTAAGAAACTAGTAAGCTCCTCCAATAAGTTTACTGTAATTTCACCATCATATTAAATCTTAATATTTTCACTTCGTGTCTATTCATGGTCAAACGTTCTATCAAATGACGTTACCCAAATAATTTATATTTATGTAAACTCTAGCAAAACCCTAATTTATACATTCAATTTGTTCCCCATATTATCACTTTCCGTGTCTCCTACATGATTTGACTGAGTAATGCAATTATCAAATGCTTCCAATATATTATTCTGTTAGTAGAATGTGGGCGTGCGATTAACCACTAACCTTCGGAAAAGCAAGTATCCGATATAGTGAATTGTTTCGAATATAAATTTTATAAATTCACACTATGTGATATGATTATTAGAGAGTACAAATCATTATTATTATTATTATTATTATTATTATTTCCAAAACTGGAGTTAACTTCAATAAACTATTCGAGAAAAGATCAAACTCGACTTCTTAAACATGGAAAAACATCCATTCCTCAACTTGAATTTATTTTAATATTTACAGATATGACAGCTGATGACCGTGATTAGAAAAATAACAAAATCAAATAAAATGCTCATGATGCTTGTCCATAGATTCAAGTCATTGAATTGACATGTCTGAACGTAGAAAATACTCAGAACTAGGCTTCCCATGCCTCGCAGAATCATTTGCAACAGCAAATTACCAAAGAAAAATTAAGTTGATAAGACTGTAGAAAAATGAGAATTCCGGCTAACTACGCATAAGAATAATGCAAATTGTAGCTTACATTCTTGTAGATCTTGATATAGAAGATAATCTGGTTAAAACCAGACCATTCCAGTCTTCAGTCTCCATTTGGACTCTTACTTAAATCCTGGTATCGGCCTCCATTTTATACCCGCAATTTGTCTAGCAAGACATAGCGGTGATTATATTCGTTGCCTGGTAATAATCTTGATGTAAACTGTTCATGATGGCAGCTCTAACAGTCGTAGTTAATTTCTTGAAAGGGACTAGCTCTGTTTGATCCATGGTAAAAATACCAGATGTAACACAGACCCAACCGTGACGCATTCAGTAGTTTAATATGCTAACAATCTTATTCAGCTTTGGTAACAGATCTGATGTTCTCATTCTCGCTGGGTAGAGTTATGCACTCTCCAGTCAGCGCTATGCACATGTGGCCCCTTATGTCGGCTAAGTGATCTTTACCAAGCAAGAAAGGTATTTGCAAAAGTACTGACATGTGTTCTTGGTTGGTCATTCAGTCACCAAGACAAAGCTTGCCTCTGGCAATTGGACATGAAAATATTCCAATAATAATTATGGACTGTGGAAAGTTTGTAGACTAAGTCTATCATATGTCCATTAGCAGTTTGATATTTACCAGTATTGACTGCCAAAAAATGTCTATCACATGAGTGATAAATGACGAAAAATATTCTATGTTTAACTGGAAGAATTTCTAACACTTTTAAAGTACCTGTAACCATGTACTGTTTCGACGATTGACACTAAGACTTAGCAACCATGTGCTATTGACAAGTATTACGACAATCATAGCAACCATGTGCTCGTAGATAAGTATCACAAAGTGCTGGCGACCAAGCGTTGTGAAGATGTGAATCACGGAGTACTAGCGACCAAACGCTGTGAAGATGTGAGTGTTGAGTCCAATTCAGCGCTCATTTTATACAGTCCAAAGCAGTCCCCTGACGTCATAGCGGGATATGTCCTCATTCCTTAAACTTCTCACATCTCGGCTTCCGCTGGTTCGATTTTCTTCTAATTTCGCTCATTCTTCTTCCCTTATCCGTGCCAGTAATATGGTATGTGTCCCATGTTTCCAATCAATCGAGAAATATTTTATAAAAAATATAGCCTCGCTTGTGACAATCTGCCGCGTCACTAGCCGTTCTGTAGCCTGCATATCCCTTCGATTTCCTTCTAAGAACAATCGGCGCGCGCTATTCAAATCTTCTGCCTAGGACTTAGGATATGTGCCTGTGCTCTCAAATCTGCACCAGTGGATTTGGGCACAGTACAAAATATGTGATTTCTCATTCAGGCTAACTGTGTTTGGAGAGAGCATCTATTTTCCAGTCAAAGGTCATCTTGCTAACATCAAACTAGTCTTTAGAGAGAGAGAGAGAGATAGTGATCACTTTTTTTTTTGCTATGTTTCTTACAGCCTGAACCTGGCACTTTTGCTACTTTATTTATTTCCATAATGCTGTATTTCATAAATTGTATGTTTATTATGTGCTTGAAATGTGTTATTTTAATCCTAATTGTTATTTGTAAAAGGGTGACACACAGAATTACTAATTTCAATCAATTTGCTAGAAAATGTTATAAGAACTAGTGGTAGATTCTACAATATACTAAATGTACCGTTTCCAACACAGAAATTGAGTATCCTGGGGAAATTATGCTTGCCTGCAACACATACAGGTGGCAGGATAGGACATGCAACATGGTTTTAGCGAGTGACGTTCTGTTTCCTTGTCCTTGTACGGCCACAGAAAACACCTTGCTACGTCCCTCGACCTGGGACATAATATATCACACATTATATTTTGTCTGGCAGTTGTGTTAAAGTTTTGAGAATTGTCTCCGAATGTCAGCCAAGGCAGTAGCCGTGTGTGCTAAATTGTGCCTTCTGCCACTCTCATTTGGTGTCAAAAGTTCAAGTCTAGGTAGGGGGAACTTTTTTCTTATTACGACGAGTCGGTGAGATGACCACACACTGCCGTTGTGCACAATCTCTTTCAGGTGTGTGGCCTTAGAAGCATATGTAGGCCTATTGTCGCCACCTGCCACCTCATCCCAAACCTCGCTGACAGCATCCAGAGAGCGTTGTTCATGTTGGCTGTGGGATTGGCTCGGGTCTCCACCATTCCTCTCTTCCTTTCGGCCTTCACATTCTCAATGGATTTTCTGTTTGCCCCCAATAGGAGGCCTGTTAATAAGCTGGACCTGTACTTGCTTAAAATGCCACAAAGAAAACCATGTTGGTGTTTTATAGTTAAGGTTCCGTATTGACTTAGAATGAATTTTTTTACAAGAATCTAATCAGTTATCCACCTAGTCAATACTTGACGTAGATATTAGATTCTAGTAAAAAAAAACAGCTGGCCTTGCTTTGCGAACCATTCCTGAACTGACTGGGATGTGTGGATCGGAGACAATTGTATAAAACAAGTGGGATGTAAAACCTGCACAGAAGGGACAATGAGGGGACGCATCTTAAATGCGAAGTGGGGCCCAGAGATTCCCAATGTAAATATAGTGGATTTGCACTGATAAATGAAAATGAAATAATATTCACTAAAGTGTACCCACATTTTCTCGGCGGCAAGAGCGTGTCCATGTGGACGTTGCTCGATTCTGGGCAATATCACTATCCCTAGGTAACTCGTCCAACCCCAACACGCAGCACATGGCCACATTTGCTGGATTATGCTAGGTGCCAACAGGGTCAAACACACGTACCGGCCCATTGGAGAATGACATTCGAAATACATCAACAAATTGTCCTGGAAAAATGCAAGATGGTACACCCTCTCCTCATCAGTGAGCTTTTGTTTCTTAGTCGCTCGCTGGGGTTGTAACCCTGTCTCATTCAGGCATCTCAAGACTATCCTTAAGCTACTGGGAAAACATGGCTCCACAGCATTCATGAACGGGGTCAGATGTGACTCAGCAATCAAGTAATTGTCCTGTCCCAGCTCGAGATCCGCAACGAACCTGAGTCAGCAAGTTGGCTTAAGTCGCTCAATTCTCTAAAGCGTATTATCCAACACATTGCCATACTCAGGATGCCAGAACATCGTCCAGCCCGTTTTGGTTAGATATCCTTGTTCAACAAGAGCAACTACCCGCTCATGAATGTGAAGTCCATGGTATGCCACAGTTGCCAATAAAAGGACCTGTCTGTCTGTTAGGTAGTCAGCCCGAAGGCTGGTTGGATCCTCAAAAAGTACCGCCGTTACGTTATGTGAGTAGATACCCACAAAAACCCAAGGCAGCGCTATTTTGAGGCGTTCTAGGCAAGAAGAGGAGTGAGGTAGTTTGCCATTGCTTTCCTCACTGAGTCAGAACAGTAGTCCTAACCCTATGAGTAGAACCTTTCACAGCATTCACAGGCACGGACTGTGCCCCGAATGCCATTACTAAGCACCACCCATACCTCAGTAGCTTCCATATAATCACAGCCATGAGAGAGACTGAGACATCGGTGAAAAGCCACCTTTTACTCTAGCCTGTGCCAACTGACAAATGCAAATGTACTGTACTGTGTGTAATAAGCATGGTAAGGGCATCCTTTAGTCTGATTGGTAAGTCTGCTGTTGCTGCCGGCGGAGTGAAAAAAATATCCTAAGCGTGTTTTTAAAGCCATTTTTAGGATACGGTGTTATCTATTGCTTTCCATATTTGTAGATACTCCATTTATGGTGACATCTTATATATGAGTGATGTTTCATTGCCACTGAGTATCCAACTAGGAAATATATCAACAATGTTGCACTGGACAATGCTCCCCACTGTACAGTTGGAGTTCGTGGATTTTCAGCCCGCTCATTTTCTGTGTTGGCATGTGTACAATTCAAAATGCTATAAACCACTAACTCTAGCTGCAATATATAGAATCTTGGAGTATACAATAGAGAAAATGAACGCCACAGAGGGTAAAGAAAGGAGGATTGGCAACAACTGGTAGCTTTTCTTTCTTCGTGGGGGAGTTGTGTCAGGCGTGAGGCTTTCTGATTGCAGAGGCACATCCTGCAGCCGGCTATGTATGTAATTAAATGTAATGTGAGAGTAACACAGTCTCCAAGCATTCATTTTGTGAAATTGAAAAGTAAGTGAATTGGAGCTTGTGACAGCGACTAACACATGTACTATAATAACCACATTGTTATTTAAACCAACCTACTTTCTTCTCTTTCCTTTCAGGGCCATGTCTGGCTTGGGTGGTGCTGCCTATGTCTTCATGCACCGACAGTACGTTCTCTTCATGAGGCGTAACAAAGAGATGACCAATTTCCTGCAAAGAAAGTAAGAAGGTGAACTACATGTTGTTAATGTTGTACAACCATCTTGTTCATTTGAAAATGGCTATGTTCAGTATAAAATGTGACACAGGTGGTCATCCAAGATGCTTGATGGTCCTGTAGCTTGTTGCCAACAGTTAGCTGGATAAATCCACAGCAGGAGTGGCTTAGAGCTTGCCTCTCCAGCTCAACTGCTCGCCGGCTGGCTGACTTACAGTCGGCGAGCTGTGAGTGGATGGGGAGGTGTAGGTCATCTGTGCTCACTGAACTTTACATGGTAGTTGTTGTAACTGTATGCAATCCCCACTTAGAGCCACTTGCTGATTAAGTCTTTCTCCAGTGATTTTCCAGGCAAAATTCTTAAATATCAATTGGTGCACAATGTAATTGGGTGACGCGAGTTCTTCAGGTGCAAGAATTCTGAAGGGGCTCCTGAGATCGGTGCGAGTCGCAAGAACTAAAGGATGAGATAAAAGTGTGAGTTTGAGAGGTCGTGTTCATACCAATCGAGACAATAGACCTGAAAAATCAAGGTGCGAAAGGTGGACTGTAATTTGTGTAAATAAAACGTGTCTTAAATGACTATTGTGCCTCTTGGTGACCATCCAACTGATCTTAACGGTAGGCTAAACAGTATGAAGTGCTGCTAAGGAACCAACAACTATGGTAATAAAACGAAGAGCCGTGTGGTCCTCCTACAAGTGAGTCTTCCACTAAGCATTGAAACAATTCTAAATCATACCCCTAGTTGGGTAACCAATGAAATAAATCTGAATCATATTTCTTCTACTTCTTCCAAATTTATAAGCGTATCACCATTCTCATAATAATCTCCGGGGTGTATCTAGCGTTGGACACGCAAGGAATATAAGAAAAAGAATGCATTTATGACCTTTCTCTATTGTACATGTAGGCCAGCATCCATTTACCTGAATTTCTTGTACATTGTCTAACACCATAAGCAGGATTTCACTACCTGCATCTCTTGTACTATAACACTAATCTCCAGACCAGAGAGACCAATTCCCACATCACTTGTTTGTATAAAAGCACAGCTACCATAACCTGCATCTGTTGTGCAGCATTAACAACTATTATATTTCTTCTCTTCCACACTTTTTTTTAGACAACCTCTTTATTTCTTCATAAGTTTCAATTTTCAGATCAGAGAGCATCACATTTTACTTAAAAACAACCAGCCTCCATTTTTCCTGGCAGCAACCACATCAATATTTCCATTCACGAACCAACTAGGCCTAATTTATCATATAGCAGCCTCCATCTTGCCACAAAAACTACCACAACAAACATCATCACCATGGTTACCTCTGCCATAAGATCAAGGCACCATTGCAATCAGCCAAGGCCAGACCACCACCAAGAATCTCTAAGGCGCTGAACTCATAAGACTCTCTGTGGTGGTCTACCAAATAAATGTCCATGGCTGGCAACCCGATAAAACAAAAAATAAATAAATAAATAAATTGAAAGAAACTAGGAGTCTCTGTAACCTACAAATGTTAGGTTACAGAAACGTCCCCTCGATAAAGATATGTAACTGAAAGTTACAGATTCTTTCTCGATCAACACACAAAATAGCTAAATAAAATACATGAAACCAACACTAACAAAAAAACACAAAGTTACAAATATACATCATCTTCTTTAGATTCGCCAATAATGGCAGCGTCATTCTCCACCTCAATGGCTACATAATCTTCAAAAAGACCATTGGCACCATCATCACCGAAACAACTATTTCTAATTTCACTAGAACAACCAGCACAAATATTCTCCTCCGATAGAGCAGCTGAAGCCATCTCATCGAGTCCATCAGACACTCCCGCTCCATCGGAAAAATCCGTCAACAATATCGTTGTCAGAAGGAACGGCAGAATCGTCATCAGACCTGTCTGTGCCGTCATCATAATCATCTTAGTCTTCATCATCATCATTAAGTCTTTTCCTTTCTTCTTCTTTCTTTTATGCTTTCGGTCTTCCTCATCTGCTTCACTGTCTTCCTACTGTGTCTCGCCTGCTCCTTCAGTCTTCTTGGCTGCCTCCTTCTTCTGCTCCTCCCTTTCCTCCTTCTCTCTCTTCTTGTGCGCCGCAGATTTCATGTTACTTCCTTCCACTTCGTCACCCTTCTTGTGTTCCGTGCTGCCCTCTGACGGCAGGGGGACCTGGTCCACATTCTTCACCTCCACCTTCTGTCCTTCTTGGTCGGCAGTCGCTTGCTGCTGCTTGGTCTTGTTGGTGCCGGGTCGAGGAAACTTGCGGTCGTCCGCCGCAGGCAGCTTCATGCCTCGGGCCATGCGAGCCTGCAGCAGGGGCTGCGCATGCGCATGGTCTGCTTTGTGCTTGGGCATCAGCCACTTGCCTTTCGCCTTCATTCTCTCCTTTTTCTCCTTTCCCTTCTTTTTCTTCATCTGCCTTATCGTGCTCAGAAATTCTTTTCTTCTCATCTTTTCTTTTCTCTTTGCCTTTATCCCTTTTATTCTTCTCCTTTTTCTTCTTCTGATCCTTCACTCTCTTATATCGATCTGCTTGACATCTCTTCCTGTTCTTACTCCATCTCTTTGCCTTCCATCTGGTCCATTTCTTCCTCCAACTTGTTCTCCTGCGTATCCTCATCTTTCTCCTCCTACGCTGCTTCACATTATGTTCTATCTCATCTTC
Source organism: Meconema thalassinum (assembly GCA_946902985.2). Lineage (NCBI taxonomy): Eukaryota > Metazoa > Arthropoda > Insecta > Orthoptera > Tettigoniidae > Meconema > Meconema thalassinum. The sequence continues at coordinate 878,097,033 of OX336389.2, read as the reverse complement.
CTCCTTGTATTCAGTTTTATTCTCCTCCTCCATTTGACGTCCTCTTCTTTTACGTCAGCGGCGACCTCTGTGTCTACCTCCACAACTGCTCTCTCTTCTTCGCTTGCTATTGTCTCTCCAATATATTCCTCTACAACCTCGCCTTATCTTTACCACTTCTTGATTATTTTTCTCACGCCCCATATCATCAAGTACTTCATAAATCTTCACCTCTTCCTCTACAGACACACTCACAGATTCTACTATTTCAACTTTCTCTTCCACAATGCATATGACCTCCACACTCAGTTCTTCCAACTTCCCTTTTTCTTCCTCCTCCTCCTTCTTCTCATTCTTCTCCTCCACATCCACACTCACAGGTTCTACCATCTCAACTTTCTCTTCCACAATGCATATGCTAGCCACCTGCTCTTTGACCTTGTCAAGCTTCTCAGACATTTCCTCTTTTAAACTAGTCATCTGGGAAGTCATCTGGTAGGTAACCTGGGAGGTGATCCTTTCCTCCATCCCTTCATACTTTTTGTAGCGGTGCAGAAGCGTCTTCAGCATGGACATCATTGAAACTTCCATGTTTAACTTATTTCCTTATTCGTGCCGATACGTTGGGCGCCAATGAAACAATTCTAAATCATACCCCTAGTTGGGCAACCAATGAAATAAATCTGAATCATATTTCTTCTACTTCTCCCAAATTTATAAGCGTATCACCATTCTCATAATAATCTCCGGGGTGTATCTAGCGTTGGACACGCAAGGAATATAAGAAAAACAATGCATTTATTACCTGTCTCTATTGTACATGTAGGCCAGCATCCATTTACCTGAATTTCTTGTACATTGTCTAACACCATAAGCAGGATTTCACTACCTGCATCTCTTGTACTATAACACTAATCTCCAGACCAGAGAGACCAATTCTCACATCACTTGTTTGTATAAAAGCACAGCTACCATAACCTGCATCTGTTGTGCAGCATTAACAACTATTATATTTCTTCTCCTCCACACTTTTTTTTAGACAACCTCTTTATTTCTTCATAAGTTTCAATTTTCAGATCAGAGAGGATCACATTTTACTTAAAAAACAACCAGCCTCCATTTTTCCTGGCAGCAACCACATCAATATTTCCATTCACGAACCAACTAGGCCTAATTTATCATATAGCAGCCTCCATCTTGCCACAAAAACTACCACAACAAACATCATCACCATGGTTACCTCTGCCATAAGATCAAGGCACCATTGCAATCAGCCAAGGCCAGACCACCACCAAGAATCTCTAAGGCACTGAACTCATAAGACTCTCTGTGGTGGTCTACCAAATAAATGTCCATGGCTGGCAACTCGATAAAACAAAGAATAAATAAATAAATTGAAAGAAACTAGGAGTCTCTGTAACCTACAAATGTTAGGTTACAGCATGCCTCAAGTGAAGCCAGCAAGGTAAGCGTGAATATACCTCCGTTCTGGGTGGAAAAGCGAGAAATCTGGTTTTACCAAGTTGTCACTCTTATTTACCATTTGAAGATCATGCAAGAGGACACTAAATTTCATTATTTTAGTTTTCCAACTTGAGCCAAAATATTTGGAATTCACTCAGGACACTATTATAAGTTTTGAACGAAACAAATACTCAAGATCACCTTCTCGAGAAAATAAAGACATACAAATCGAATGATGGATAAGAGGTTTAGAATTAGGAGACAAGAAACACAAAAAACTGCAGGCGCTAACGTTTTCAAAAAGCTCTCCGTACCCTACAGTTGAAAACATTACTTAACTCCATTAAAAGTATACTGATAGTGTCCGAGGAAATTTTAGATAACATACGTATTTTGGCTGACAAAATCTTTGAAATGAGTTATTGCAATAAACTGTTAAGTGTTAAGGATAGCAGTGGCAACATTCCAAGCACTAACACTGACACTATTGCTGAATTCGGAGCCCTGATATCTGCGTTACATCAAGAAATAACTGCTATGCATAGTTTTAGACCCCTCAGTGGATGCTCCAGTCATAATGGAACCAGTAAAAAGTATAATCCAAATAGGAAGAATTGCTATTACCATTTTTAAATTTGGCAGGAAATGTTTTCCTGACAAATACAAACCCCCATGCTGGTGGAATAATCCAGAAAATTCCAAGTTGAAGTCGAGTAAGCTGCAAGCTCCACTATTGACAATATTAATGAAGGCTGCACATTTGTGCTGAACAAAAACACTGGTTTGAACTTCCCAGTGGACAGCAGAGCTGATGTGTCAATAATCCCTGCCACTTGGAACAACAAAGTTTGTGAATCAGATTTCAAGTGATTAGCAGCCAATGGCTCACAGATCCCCACATATGGAACTAGAACATTGACTGTTGATGTGGGACTCTGCTGACAACTTCAATGGCCTTTCATTGTAGCTGAAAGTAGTAAAGGCAAACTAGGCACCATTTTTTTTTTTTTTTAATCAATGAATTAAATGATTCACTGAACTAATTTGCTACTTACACATATTAAACATGACGTTAAGCACTTCATTTCAAGAGAAGGTCAACTGTAAACCAATGCAACTGAACCCTTATAAGCTTCACATAGCCAAACAGGAGTTCCAGTTGAAGCAAGATAACTGCATAAGTACGGTAATCATCAAACTGTCAGTGGGTGAGCCCCCTTTAACTAATTCCTAGACTGGATAGAAGTTGGCAACCATGTGGTAATTATAGGTGGTTAAATGCACAAACAATTCCAGATCTATATGCTACCAGTTAGATTGAGGGTCTATCATCATATAGATTAACTGGAGAATTTTCCATTTTACAAGGTCCGTATTGACGTGTACAAATCAATTTTAATAGGGTGAGGGTTCTCCGCCCAATCAATACTTTTTGTTATGGACAACTAGAGGTTTATTGCCAATGGGACATGTTTAGGGCCTGTTTCAGCCATATAAGTTATGTTATAAATTCTTGTACATCCATCAAATACATTATCACCAAAAACATGCACATTACAAGAAAATATGAAAAGAGCACTCAAAAACTATATCTAACAGGGTATTTAAAAAACATAAAATAAAAAACACTCTAAAACGAGATGAATCTCGTTGCTTTGTTGGCCATTCTAATGGTTGATTTGAGCTTGATAAACAACATTTAAGAGAACACTTTAAAATTTTTAAAATGTTAAAAGACTGGTTTAATAACATCACTAAGGGTGTATTGGTATGTCCTTGATATGTGATGCCTCTGTGTTGTAGCAGGTCTTGACGGCCTGGTTCAAAAGGCAGGCTAGGAAAATGCCGTAGACGAGACCCATTCGACCTTTACTGCATTGTTTTTATGCTGGGCAGAGATGGTAACATTCATTGTATTAGTGCGTCATACGGACTGTATTGATGAGACGACCTTGCCAAAAGATGTGTTAGCGGAGCAACCTATAAGAGACAACGAAAATCTTTAGAAAAAGAGCAAATGCGTCAGAGAAGATTGAAACAATTGACTAGATTTGTTGAAAGGTGACTTACTGAATTCAAGGTGGAAAGTTATATCGTATGTCTTAAGAAAAACCTCCTGCCTGGAAGCTGCAATGAGTGAAAAAGAAAGTAATAGAATAAAATTGATCTATCATCATACTCTAAAGGATAAGAAAATATTCAGAAAGATCGACCTTTTCAATGCCTATTTCCAAATCCCGGTTGCTGAGGAAGATTAACCTAATTACGCCATTTGGATTACTTGAATGTAATGTCATGTTGTTCGGACTTTGCAACGCGTCAAGGAGTTTTCAATGCTTTATGCAAGAAGTTTTCAGAGGACGACTGGACGACAGTCCAATTGCTTCAACATCTATTAAGGAACATCAATAGCATCTTAAGGTAGTTTTTGAGAGACTAAATGAGTTCAGCCTCCATTTACTGTATTCAAATCCATCTTCAGAGTAATACAACGTGAATTTAATCCCTACAGAAGGCTCAAGACCCCTCCCCAGACAATGTGACAGTCATTATGGACTCCAATAAAAAGAGAGAGTGAAAAATATGTAAAACAAAAATAATGGAATGCAGCTGGAATACTGACATTGAATTGGCAGAGTAGCACACTACATCCTTCTCAACTAACCTCATAACCTCACTTCCATTGCTATGTAGCTTCCTGCATATGTTTGGAAATGTTTATGCTTGTCCTAGTGCCCTTAAGCGTGACTAGGGGTGCGCTCTCTAAAAATGTGCATTTGTTTAAGTTGGATGGGTTGTTTTCCTTATCTAAGTTTATTTCCATAGCTCCTTTTATGTCAAGTGCCCTGCCTTTCATCTCATAGCGGTACTGTTCTCATTTACTGTGCGCAAGGTTGCAGGATCGAATCCTGGCACAGTCAGCTGGTGTCTCTAAAAGCCGCAGTAGTTAAAAGGGACATAAAACCAATAATATTATTATTTATTATTTCATCTCATGGTGCAAATTTTGTAAATCTGTTTCTATGTTAGTGGAACTGGGATTATTATCGTACATGTGCTCTCATACTGCAGAGTGTTTTCAGTATTTAATGGCATTTCAGTGTTCTTTATAACATGCATGTACCCTCCTTCCACTTTGTCTTACATAATTCACTTGAGAATCTTGTTTCTTGCCACGAGTTTAAGTGTACCCCAGAATTCATATATGGGTCTTGTTTAGTAGGTGTTTGCCAAGTGTATAAAATGTTCTGAATACTTTTTTGATGCCCTGTTTCTTGGAAATGTTGGTTGTTTTGTATGTGCTTTTGTTCACGAAATTGAAACGTACAGACTTATTCTCATTATGGGGCATCAATTGTTCCTAATTTTTTCTCTGATGTTTTAATAAATTTTCTCTATCGTGTTGGATGCGAAGTTTTTTTGGGCTATTGACGGTTTTTATCTCTTGGCTCATTTTTTCTGGTGTCAGTCTGATCTGAAACTCGCTAACTTATGTGAACTTGGGTGGTTAGACCAATTAACAATAGTGTGTGATGTTTGTGTGGGTTTGCAAAAAAGTAGAGTATGTGAGGTTGCCATATCGCTTAATTGTTATGTTGAGATAATTTATATTTCGTTCGGATTCGGGTTCCATTGTGAATTTGATTGAATGGTGTAGGCCAGTGGTTCCCAACCTTTTGTGCCCCATCTCCCCTTTCTGAAGGTTGACTTACACCTATCGCCCCCTTTTCATTATCATTGTATGCCTAACTTTAATTTGAAGTAAAGTGTAAATAATAAGGCAGTTTTATTATTTTAAACAATTTTACTACCGTATATAAAAACAACTGAAGCAGTTTTATCCGGTCACTCTTAAATAAAATGTAAAAAATTAAAATGTACACTTTTTACAGATCTTTTTAAGAACAAAGAAGTGAAATAATTGACTAAGATCATTGACGTACATTTAAAAAACAGGAGTACATGTTTTCATTTTTAAATTGGAATCTGGAATAATTAAGAAAGTTGACAGTTAAAATTTGAAAAACTCTGTTATTGTTTTATTTTATCTTTTCAATGGCTGCCTTGTGCTTGGTGGATTTCAGTTAAAACTTGAATATCCGGCTTTATGTTCGTCAAGTTCAGGAGCAAGTCTCCTTTGAGGCAAATGTCCAACTTATTTCTTGGTTTTGTGAGGAGCTGGACAACAGAACTAAATCCTTTTTCAACTTAATATGTTGACGGGAACGAGATGAGAAGCGGTTCAATTTTTCCGCACAGTTGTGGATAAGTGTCCATAAGCTTCACCCAGGCTAATTCGTAACCGCTTTGCTTGAAAAGGATTTTCGGCTCACAGTCATACTTCAGATCTAGAAACTCCGTCTGCAAAGCGTTATCAAGCTTATCCACAGCTTCAAACGAGAATGGATCTAGAATCCAATCTGGAATTTGTAACTTGGTCAAATCTTGATTCCATGTCAGTTTTTAACTGGTCAAGCTGATCAGTAAAAATTAGGATTTTTACTTTTGGGAGTTCAGGAGTCTCGTTATCAGACACTGAACACTTTTTAAGGGTCGGAAACTGAATCAGTGCTTTACGACCAATAATTACCTCGTGAATATCAAACATGGCGATGAATGATGAACAAATATAAAGGGACAGGAATTCCACCTGATCAATACAAAACTAATGTATGAATGATGAACAAGCGAACGGGAGGCGCTCCTGTCTCATTTTTTCCGTGAACTACCCGGCAACTTCTCCTGTACAGTACTATTTTAAGTTCCCCCCCTATGAATACTCATCGCCCCCAAATTGCCCCCCACTTATTTATTGCCCCCCTGATAACCCAAATCGCCCACTTGGGGGCGATCGCCCACAGGTTGGAAACCACTGGTGTAGACTTTTGATAGATTGGGGTAATGCTTCTTCGCTTGTTAATTCTGCTATACAGGGTGTATCTAAATTATACCGACAAACAAATCAGGGACGCTCTGCGTGTTATGTAAAAGACAATGCCGCAATCGGAATGGCGGAGAAAATTTTTCCCTCTGAGAAAATGAGATTGCTTTGTTACTTCCGGGCACGTGATTCAAATTGATGGGCTCGCCGTATTTGCTGAGCCAGAGTGCAAACCGCTGCGTGCTGGCCACTGCTGTGCTTCAGTCAAGGGAAGGGAGTGTGATAGAAGGAGACAGAGATATGCTGGTGCGACTGATGTGCTCGCTACTCGGCCCCCAGGGCAGTGTACAGTTTGTTCTACACACATTGACTACTACTTTTGCGGCATAAATTGGTGAGAATGGCTCAGTTTTGGTACACTACGAAGAAATGGCTGATATGCACCTAGCTAATGGCGCAGCAAATGTCAACGAGAGAGAAGCCGCACGGATTTATAGCGTCCGGCACGCTAATCGCCGCCAACCTCATCATACAACCTTCGTGTCAATTGACAGGCGACTGCGTGAAGGAGGGAGCTTCGTGCTTCAGCTGTACGACGCTGGCAGGACGTTGCCGGTAAGGACCATCCTTAGACCATGGAGTTTCAGTCGACGCTGTAGTTATAGATTTTGCGAAGGCATTTGATGTTGTGCTGCATGACATGCTACTCCATAAATTAGCTTCGACGAAGATTGATAGAAGAGTAATTTTACGGATCCAAGAATTTTTGATGGGTCGTTCCCAGAAAGTGAAAGTCGAAGGCAGATTCTCGGGTGAAATTACCGTAACATCGGGTATCCCTCAGGGCAGCGTAATCGGAACTTTGTTATTTTTGGCGTTTATAAATGACTTACCAAATGGGATTCGCAGTGACTGTCGATTGTTTGCGGATGATTGTGTAATATATTGAAAGATACATGAGACTCAAGACAACGCAGTACTTCAAGATGACCTGAACCTGGTCTATAAGTGGACGATTGAAAATAAAATGAAAATAAACACAAGAAAACGTAGTCTCTTAAAATTAGGGAAAGTGCGAAGGCAAGATTTTCAATATAACATTGGCTCGGAGATACTTGTAGAAGAAGATTCTTGCAAATATTTGGGCGTTCACGTAAGGAATGACATGAAATGGAGTAGTCATGTAGGATGTGTAGTTTCTAAAGCTTACAAATCTCTGTACTTTGTAATGAGGGTATTAAAAGGAAGTAGTACCTCTGCTAAGGAATTAGGATATTTGTCACTTGTAAGACCTATTCTGGAATACGCCTCGGCGGTTTGGGATCCATATAGAGTAGGGTTCATCAATGAGTTGGAAATGGTACAAAGAAAGGCCGCTAGATTTGTGCTCAGTGACTTTAATCCCAGGAGCAGTGTGAGCCGTATGTTAAAGAAACTTGGGTGGGAATCACTGGAGGCTAGGAGGATGAAATCTAGACTCTGCGCTATGTACAACACGTATACAAATCAACCAGCCTGGGGTGAGCTTAGCAAACGTATCGGAAAGCCCACGTACATGGGTAGGAGCGATCATCCTTTCAAAGTTAAGGGCCGACCACAGCGAACAAATTATGGTAAATATTCTTTTGTAAACCGTGCCATTGATTACTGGAACTCTCTACCTGCCGCAGTCTTAGAGCCTTTCCCCAAACATATAGGTGTGTTTAAGAAAAGACTGACTATTTGTGTAAATACTCCAGTTTAATTGTTATGTATAATTATTTATTTGATATGTATATCTAATTTGCCACCGGGGGCACACCCCCAATTGCAAATAAATGAATGAACAAAATGAAAATGAAAATATACCTCCAGAAATCTACCAAGGACTTGTCGAATCCATGCCACATCGAATCACCGCTGTATTGCGTTCCATAGATGGACCAACACACTAGTATATTGGTCTGTCAGTGCATAAGCTGTACTAATTCAATAAGCATTAATAAATGTTTGCATCTTTTCAGTCGGTTCCTGTACCCAGGAATTGTTGCTCTCATGGTTGCAACAGTATCATTCCCTGAAGGCTTGGGTCAGTACATGGCTGCAGATCTTAACTCCCATGATCAGGTGAGTGAACGTATTCCTACTCCATAACATTCCACATGTACAGGGAGTCCGGGAATGTTCTCCGCAGTGACTACGTGCAGCTGCGAGTGGTTGCGTCATCAGTTTAGTTGGCAGCACAGTGTCCTTGATAGGGTGAAGGCGACATGTGTGGGCTGTGGGCTGTCGAATTCGTCAGTGCATATAGTTAGATTATTGGAAGAGTGCAACAGTATGTTATGAATGGCTGTAGCGAGTATAAAGTCCACTGTTTGTTTGTTATGATACAAGCGATAGCCGTGCTGCCAACGTAACTGGTGACGTAATCTCTCGCAGCAGCTTGTAGGCACTGCGGAGAACATTCCCGGACTCCCTGTATTAGGTAGCTTTTAAAATCCAATGACATCTTAAAGAGCATGTTAACTCTCCTTTTACTAATTTTACTATTATAGAATGACTGAGCATTTAGCAAATGAATGCTTCAAACTGGCGGCTTAAGAACATGCACCTGGTTTGTTAATACAATAATTGGTATTGTGGCAATGGCACCATCATAATTTATTATGGAACTAAAATTATAGCTCAAAGCTACAAGAACCATTGCCTATTGAAAATGAAAATCCACAGCCTGCTTCCAGTTTATGACCGGGTCAGGAATGGAATGAATGAAGCCCCAATCTAGCGGCAAGGATATGAACTGTGCCGGCTGCCGAGGCCTGACGCACTCCTCCGGGGCAATGATGAAATGAATGACAGATGAAATGAAATGATAGTGGAGAGTGTTGCTGGAATGAAATTTTGACAGGGAAAACCAGAGTACCCGGAGAAAAACCTGTCTGCCTCCGTTTTATCCAGCACAGATCTCACATGGAGTGACCGGGATTTGAACCACGGACCCAGCGGTGAGAGGCCGGCGTGCTGCCGCCTAAGCCACAGAGGCTAACCATTGCCTATTGATTGTTCAAAAAAAAAAATTGGAATTGCAGTGGCTAGCCTTCTTCTTCTCCCCCCTCCCCTAACCTCCCCCCAGTGTAATGTTGTTAAATTTCATCTTTGTAGGAGGCAGATCCTATAGTCTTTAGCTGTGTGTATTCAATTGAAAATAGTACATTATGCAACGAGCCCATAATGGCAATAATTAAGACACGAGTATGTTTATAAAACGAGCGTCTGCGAGTTTTATAATTTCCATACGATTGTCTTAATTACCATTATAGGCGAATTGCATACGACTGTTTATGTTCGACTATGATTCATCATCATCATCATCATCATTATCATTTCCCCTTTTCCAGTTGACACTGGGTGGGGGCAAATATGGTTCCTCTCCACTTTGTTCTGTCGTTCCACCATTCCTGTTCCGACACAGTGTTCCAATCCAGGTTCCGTTTTCTAATACTATTCTCCACCGAGTCCATCCAACGCATTCATGGTCTTCCTCGTTCTCTCTTCCCTGTCATCCGTCGTTCCAGTGCTCGTCTTGGTAGCCTTACTTCATTCATCCGTTTGACATGTCCAAACCATCTCAATCTGTTTTTCTCCAGTTTGTCATTTAGTTTCTGTACTCCCAGTTCTTTCCGTATATCTTCATTTCTCACTCTGTTCCTCCTCGTTTTCTGGACCATACTTCTCAGGAATCTCATCTCAGCTGCTTGTACTCTGCTCTCATCCCTCTTAGTCATTGTCCAAGTTTCTGCTGCATATGTCACTATAGGAACATAATATGCTTTGTACATAACTTCTTTAGCGTTATTATAACTATTTTATGTTCGAACATAAATATTCATAAATATCTGTCGAGATTTCGCCAGTTTCATGTACTGAACAGAGCGCATGGGACACAGAGAATACCTTTTATTTGACCATGGTCTCCTCGATTACCCCACTATGACACTAGGCCACGCAGTGAAATTTAAATTAGAAGGCCTTGGAACTCGGCGCAGGTGCGATGCTATCCTTACGTAATTGGTCAAACAACTGTTTCTTGAGCTCTGATTGGTGGGAGAAACTGTCCCATAATGGAAACTTGTCCTATAATGAGCCTCATTATAGTACTGTTTTCTGACATATAATCTTTACATTTCGACATCGTCGAACAAAAATGATTATTACGAATGAAAGAAAAAAATATTGCTCATCTCAAATGCAAAATATTCGGTTTCATCATATGATTAATTCTTGGTGACAAATAAGGTTATTCAGTCCTTTTTATTCTTCATTTATAAAACACGGCCTAATAGCTAAAACCCGCAAATAATATTTAAACGGTCGTAAAAAATACAAATTTTAATACTTACTTCAATTTTCCTATATTTATTTCAGGAACATTTCTCTCTGTGCCACACAGTTCGAACTTGCCGTCAGCAACGTGTGAAGCATGTTTGGAATTGAAGGTAAAATGCGTACCGTCAACCTAATCATACTGGAAAGTGCCAAATTTGCTGTAAAAGGCACTCATTTCCCTTTTTCAACAGAGAAAGTTCTATTTTGTTGTTAAAGGAAGTTGCAAACGATGAAACATAATACATTGTTGTCGATATGCCGAACGTGATTTGAAAGCATCTGGAATTGGCAACATAATGGATAGATTGATAATGCTGGTTATAATGCTTCAAGCTCACTGGACAAAAGCATGCTTTGTATTGAGCTGCCTTCTGTGGTCTCGGAGTACATATCAAGACTGGATTCAGAGGTCCTGGAATTGATTACTGGCTCTGCCGAAAATTAAATTCTGATCTGAGGGTTGGAGTGGGGAACACTCAGCCTCATGAGGAAAAGCTGAGAAGAAGTGGTCAAATTAGAGGAATAAGGATTGAATCTTAAATTTGAAGAAAAGTAGGCTCTTTCGTTTCCCACAGAACTGTATGTTCTACTTGAGATCCATCAGTGTAGACTCTTAACCAATTTTTCTCAGGATTATCAAGATTTTGAAATATTAGAAGCCATTTATCTGTGTTGCCTAAGTAATCTATTATTAGAAGGTTTTCAGGCGGTCAACGCGATTGTACCCAATTAGATTTGGTGGGGAGTTACAATTAATTTCCCAGTGCCTGAAATAAATACATACATTTTTTATACACTTAATAAAACACTTCTCGCCCAATTGGGGGTTTTAATTGGATGACTAGTTTCATTCGTCAAGCGAACATCAGATCCTGCTCACTTAGGCGTCCAGCAGATAGGCCTATGTATGTAACACCTGTTTACAACACTAAGCTACACAAGTTTTATTAATTAAATTTTGTAACAAGTTGGATTTTTGACCAGTTGTTTGTTTTATTCCGGTAGAGTCTATTACACTTCTCTAAATGTTGCATTTTTTGTTGTCAGTAGGCCTATTTTTTACGTGTAAAAATGTGAAATCCCATTTGAATCGTTAACTTCTCTCATAGCGAGCTTTTGAATTTATTGCGTTCTAGACTATGAAATGAAGTGTGTTCCGAAACCCTGTGCACCTATACCGTACATTTGTAATTCCAGAGTTGCGAGCATAGCATCAATTCTTATGCTAGCTTCTGTATATTTGCTACTACTGTATTTTCTTTCTTCCAGGTATCAGGGTTATTCACAAATTTTACATGGACTAAGAGAGACTTGACTGTAGAAGAAGCTGAGATAGTTGGACACTGGGCAACTGCACATACAGGAGTATTCGTGAGCCTGGCAGGTTTCACCATATTCCATGTAAGTACCAAAGTGTTAAGTAATATTTTAGGATTCTCTGACTGTCTTTAAAATGTACCCTAGTTCCTATGAAATGTTTGTGTCAGGAAATCAATTGGGTTCTGGCTCAGATCTACTGTAGATTGAGGGTGAGCCTATCAGTGATAATATGAGGTGCTAATGTCTTACGACCCGGCCAGTGCTGTCATGGTAATTTGCTTCTTGGCTATACACCCTCTTGTTGGAATATTGACCCTAGTAGTGGTGTGTAACAGCCAATTGGAAGAGACTTTTGACTAAAGTTGTGTCAGTTTTAAACAGCGTATTGTTGTCTGAATGGAGAATATGACTTGTATCAGTAAAGTGCAAAGGAATGAGTAAACCAACTGTTCCTGGAATTCATAAAACCTAAGCATCTCTGTATTAAACACTTCACATTTAAATACCGGTACATTTTATTTTCCAAATCGATTAAAGTTTACTGGTATAATGTTCACTCTTAAAAGATTCCTTCCAAATATAAATAAGAATATCACCACCACATGTTTATGTGCATACACCTAAAATGCAATGAGAACGTAAACTACATTTCTGCTTGTCATACAAAACCTGAATAAGGGAATACTAGCATTACTGGGAAGCAGAACGTGAAAGTGGATGGCTTCCCAATATTATTATCATTTCTAAAGGTTGAATTGTAATTTGCTGGCCAATTCCAACCAAGACCAACCACAAGGTCTGAGCATGGTACTTCCTATCTCAACACCTATGTGATGCTCAGAAACTCTTAAGCCTTCTACCATATGAAATGTCTATCATTTATATTTTAAAATGTTACTAATGTGTGAGATGGACTGTTCTCTTGCATATATGGCCCCTCAATAAAAAGCATGTGGTACCATATGCCTCCATGATAGCACTGATTAATATTTTTGTACTTTGTACATGAACTCCCAAGTGTATAAAGTAAGGTGTGATATTCTTGCATTGTGCAGTTTGTTTTCTCCATCATTGGCTCAACTATACCAGTTCCATCGGGAAGCTTCATTCCCGTCTTCAAAATTGGCGCCGCTCTAGGACGGATCATGGGAGAGTTAATGCATCTGTGGTTCCCTCGAGGAGTTCGCTATGGAGGATCAGTGACACCTATTATACCAGGTTCATGTTCTGTTTCTCTCTTACATATTGCATAGCATTATCATCACTTTATTAAACAGCTTTACCCAGTAGTGACTTCCAAATTACAAATATTTCACTTTGACATCTAGCAGAATTGTTACAGAAAGTTATTTTCAAGATTTAGTGCACATCTATACTAATATAATAAAGCTGAAGAGTTTGTGTGTTTTTGTGTTTAAACACGCTAATCTCAGGAACTACCAGTCCGATTCGAAAAATTCTTTTTTTATATGATAGCCAGATTCAAAAGGAATAGTTTAGGCTATGTAGTATTAGGCTACACCTCTCAGGTAACCTTAAAGATTGATTTTTGTTCAGTAAGTCGGTAGAACAAGCGCGCCCGAACTGGTCTATCCGCATGCGCTGGCGTTATGGTTAGTGATACGTACACCGTTTCACCGATCTGAACCAAAATTTGTATACTTACCCTTTGGAACCCTGCGAGTAACACTGTCTATGTGAAATTTATGACAGACCAGTCCCTTTGGCACAAATCTACACCTTTTCACCGATCTGAACCAAAATTTGTATACGTACCCTTTGGAACCCTACGAGTAACACGGTTTACATGAAATTTCGGACGGACCACTCCATTCCCTGCATTTAGGCCCTTTGGCACAAATCTACACCGTTTCACCGATCTGAACCAAAATGTGTGTACTTACCCTTTGGAACCCTGCGAGTAACACTGCCTATATGAAATTTATGACACACCATTCCATTCCCTGCATTTAGGCCCTTTGTCACAAATCTACACCTTTTCACCAATCTGAACCAAAATTTGTATAATTACTCTTTGGATACACTTTGTATTGGATGGGTAACAGTAAAGAGAAAAAAATGGAGTGGGATTTATAGTGAATCAGAATGTGGAATCAATAGCTGAAGTAGAATATGTTAATGAAAGAATTATAATAATGCACATACATATCAACAAGGAATTGCTAAAGATAATACAAGTGTATGCTCCACAAACAGGATGTAGCGTAGAAGAAAAAGAAAAAGAAGATTTTCTCAATGAATTGGAAACACATATGGTTGGAGATGGGATCATGATAATGGGTGATCTGAATGCTCATGTGGGAACTGATAGAATAGGATATGAGAATGTTTTGGGCCCGCATGGGTATGGAGATCGAAATGAAGATGGAGTGAAACTGTTGGACTTCTGTATCAGAAACAACCTGGTAATAAAAAATACATGGTTCATGAAGAGGAACAGTCATAAGATCAGCCGATATAGTTGGGATGGACAGTATGGAACACTCATCGATTTCATAATAACAGATCGAGAATGGGGAAGATACATCATCAATACCAAGATAATCCCCAGTGAAAGTATGGAAGGTGACCACAGACTGTTAATTGTGGAATTAAAACAACTGTTCCTCTATCGGGCGCGTCCCAGGTGGCGGATAGGGGGGCTCGCCGGACTTGTCCGGAGGGTTTGAGGGAAATAAAATACCTCTCGCGGACCAAAAACAGGCCCCTCGCCAGGGTTATGGTGAAGCTACGTTAGGCCTAGCAAGCCAGTAGTGGATATGAAACTGCTTTTAAAACGGGAACGGGCCTCGGAAAGGACAGATCTAAAGGAAGCAGATCTGGCTATGGAAATGGACTACGAATCGGAACTTTGAATATAACTTCATTGACGGGAAGAGTGGAGGAGGTTGTGGATATGATGGAGAGGAGAAAACTGGATGTACTCGGACTGGCAGAGACCAGATGGAGAGGGGAAGGAAGAAAAGAACTGAGAAATGGCTTGCAGCTATACTGGATAGGAAATGAGGAGGGGAAGAGAAATGGAGTGGGAATGGTGGTGAGAGAAGGGCTGAGGGAGGAAGTAAAGAGGGTAAGTGATAGAATAATTAGAGCCAGAATCACTGTGAAAGGTAGAAACCTGGACATTCTGCAAGTCTATGCACCACAGGTGGGATGCACAGAAGGCGAGAAGGACGAGTTTGAAGAGGAGTTGCAGAAGCAGTTAGTGGGGAGAGACCTGATAGTCATGGGAGACCTAAATGCCCATGTCGGAACTGATAGAAGAGGTTTTGAGGAAGTGATTGGTGGTGAAGGATGGGGAAACGGGAATAAGGAAGGAGAGAGATTGTTGGAACTGTGCAAGATAAATGGGCTAATGGTTGGAAACACATGGTACAAGAAGAGAGAGAGCCATAAAATTACTTGGTACAGCAGGGATTTGACTAGGAAATCAGTGGTGGACTATATTCTATGCGGGAAGGAGACAAAGAAGAGTACCACGGATATAAGGGTAATACCTTCAGAAGCCCTGGACAGTGACCACCGTCTGCTGGTCGCCAAGGTGAGAGGACTGAAGGAAAAGAGGAGAACTGAGAACCAAGAAAGAAGAATAAGGACATGGAAGCTGAAGGAGGATGGAAATAAGGAGAAGTGAGGAACAAATTACCGAAGGATGATCCGAAAACAGGTGAAGAAGAATGGAATAGGTTCAAGGACGTGTTGGTAGAAGCAGCGGAAGTCGTGTGTGGCAGAACTAGTGGAAAGAAAAGGTGGAAGGAAACACCATGGTGGAACCCCAGAACTAAGGAAGCAGTGAAAAAGAAAAATGAAGCATTCAGGAAATGGTTCCAACAGAGGACAGACAGAACAAGAGAAGAATACCAAGAGCGGAAGAAAGAAGCAGGAGAAGTAGTGAAGGAAGAGAAAAAGAAATGGCTGGAGAAATGGACAGAAATGATGGAGGAGGACTGTGATGGCAGTAAGAAAGTGTTGTATGGAATGATAAAAGGCAAAGAGAAGAGATACAGGGGAAAATGTCAGAATGGTGGACAGGAATGGAAAGGAGGTCGAAAATATGGAAGAAGTAAAGGTTATCTGGAGAGAATACTTCAAGGAACTCCTAAATCCAACTAAAACCAGCGTAGTGGACATTGTGGAGGTAGAAACAGACAGTGACCAAGACATTTCAGAGAAGGAATTGACATGGAAAGAAGTGGAGGAAGCATTAAAGAAGATGAAAGGGGGAAAGGCACCGGGAATAGACGAAGTGAGTGTGGAGATGGTGAGAGCAGCAGGGGTGATAGGAACACAGTGGCTCTTTCGAGTAATGAAAGTGATATGGAGGGAGAAGAAAATACCAGAGGACTGGAAAAGAGGGATAATAATACCCATATTTAAAAAGGGAAGTAGGAAGGAATGCAAGAACTACAGGGGAATTACACTCATGTGCCACTGCGCCAAAATATTTGAGAAGGTACTGGAGAGAAGAATTCGGACAGAAGTTGAAGATGGGCTGAGGGAAGAACAGTATGGATTCAGGCCAGGAAGGTCAACAGTTGACCTCATCTTTGCAGTAAGACAGCTACAAGAACACCATTATGAATATGGGAAAGATCTGGTGATGACCTTCTTGGATATTGAGAAAGCATATGATAGTATTAATAGAAACAAGGTATGGGAAGCAATGAGAGCAAAAGCAGTGAACAAGGAGACAGTGGCAAGAGTGAAAGCAATGTACGAGGGAAGCAAAAGCTGTGTAAAGGTGGGAAGAGAGAGAACGGAATGGTTTCAACTGGAGAGTGGTCTGAAACAGGGAAGTGCCCTCTCACCCCTGTTATTTATAGTGGTGATGGATGAAATCATACGAAAAGTGGTAAATAGCATTGGGGAAAGGAAAATGAAGGCAATGTTGTTTGCTGATGACCTTCTGGTATGGGGAGAGGATGAGGAAGAAGTACAAGAGCAATTAGATGAGTGGGAGAAGGTAGTGTTATCATATGGGATGAAGTTCTCAGCACAAAAGAGTGAAGTGGTCATCACAACGAGGAAGAAGAACAGACTGGATATGGGCATAACACTTGGAGGTCAGCAGTTGCAGAAAGTAGAATGCTTCAAGTACTTGGGAAGCATAATTGAAGAAAAGGGAGGCAATAGGATGGAAATAAATGAGAGGGGAAGGTGCGCAGATGGATTTTTCAAGAGTGTTAGGGGGATGATATGGAATAAAGATGTACCACAAAAATGTAAAGGAATCATCTACAAGACCTACTTTGTGCCAATTTTGACATATGGTTCAGAAACATGGGTGATGAAGGAAAGGGACAAGAATAAAATACGAGCAGTGGAGATGAAGTTCCAGAGGAGTAGGGTAGGAGTGACAAGAATGGACAGAGTAAGGAATGAGAGAGTGAGTAAGGAATGAGAGAGTCAGGGAGATGGTAAGAGAGGAACCATTGCAAAATAGAATAGAGCGATCTAGGCTACAATGGTATGGACATGTGAGGAGGATGGAAGAGGAGAGGATACCGAAGAAGATGTTTGGAATGGAAATGACGGGAAGGAGGCCAAGGGGAAGACCAAGGGACAGATGGACAAAAGGAGTTAAGAAGAGTGTGGAGGAAAGAGGAGTGTGCTGGGACACAGTAAATGACGAGAGATGGTGGATGGACAGGAAACGATGGAGAGGCTTATGTTCCAAGCAGACCCGACCAGCGGTTGGAAACTGCTCAAGATGATGATGATGAAAACTTCCTAAAATTGTATTGAAGAAGAAACCAAAGATCAAGATTTGGGAATTGGAGGAGGAGGATAAAAGAATAGCATTTTAAGATAGGATAAAAAGGAAGTTGCCTAACACAGAAATTCGAAGTGGAGAAGAAGAGTGGAAAAAATTAAGACAGACTTTTGTGGAAGCAGCAATTGAGATATGTGGGAAAACAAAAGCAACAGTCAAGGGAAAGGAGACACGGTGGTGGACAGACAAAATAAAAGAAGAAATAAAGGAAAGGAACAAGGTAAAGAAAGAAGTGGATAAGGAAAAGCAAAAAACATACCAGAGAGATGAGATTACGATAGAAAGATTACATGTGGAATACAAGAGATTGAAATTACAAGTAAAGAGGAGTATTAAAGAAGAAAAGGAGAAATGTTGGGGAGAGTTTACCAACAAAATTGAGCAAGGTAGTCGAGGAAATCAATTATTATACAGAGTAATAAAATCGAAAAGAACTAATCAAGAAAAAATCAAGGCATTAGAGAGAGAAGATGGATCCATAGTACATGATGAAAGAGATCTTCAGAAGGTGATGGCAAAATATTTTAAAAAACTTTATAATGAGGATGACAGTTCTGAGGAAGAAGGAGATAAGAAATTGGAAATAATAGTTGGAGAAAAAGAAGAGAACCCGATAACATGATTGGAACTTGAAAGGGCAGTGAAAACAATGACCAAAGGTAAAGCAAGTGGAAAAGATGAATTCAATGCTGATATGATTAAGGCAGCAGGAAGCTTTGGTTTACAGTGGCTATATAGAGTCCTCAATGCCATATGGAAGGATGAAATAATACCTGAAGATTGGCAACAAGGAAACATTATACCATTGTTAAAAAACGGGATTAGGAAGAAATGTGAAAATTATAGAGGTATAACTTTATTATCACATGGGCTGAAGATATTGGAGAAAGTCAAAGGCAAAAGACTGAGGGATATAATAGAAACGCAGTTAGAGGAAGAACAATATGGTTTTAGACCGAATAGATCAACAACAGATTTGATATTTACAGTACGTATGATATTAGAAAAACATCTGGAAAGAAACAAGGAAATCATTTTCGTATTTTTAGATTTGGAAAAGGCCTTTGATACAGTTAAGAGAAAACATGTATGGGAGTGCCTACTGGAAAGGAATGTATCGAAATCATTGATTAATAAGATAAAAATGTTGTATCGTGAGAGTAAAAGCCGTGTACAAGTCGGAAGTGTTGACTCTGAAACATTCTATACAAAAAACGGCCTCAATCAAGGAAGTGCATTATCACCATTATTATTTATTATACTGATGGATGAAATTATAAAACGTGTAAAACAGAGTATCAGTAATGATGAAGTGAATGCTTTGGTATTTGCAGATGATGTGGTGATTTGGGGAAAGGGAGAAAAGGAAGTACAAAAGAGACTGGACATTTGGAATGAAAATTTGAAGGAGTTTGGAATGGTAATTAGTAAAAAGAAAACTGTAGTCATGTACTGTGGAAAAGAGAAAAAGAAAAGTCAAGTGAACATAGATGGGGTACGGTTAGAGAATGTAGAACAGTTTACATATCTAGGTAGCACTATAAATGGAAGTAATGATATCAACATTGAAATTAATAACAGACTAAGTAAAGGTACAACATTTTATCACCAAGTCGAACTTTTATGAGATGACAAAGTACCCAAGAGAACGAAATTAATATTATATAAACAGTATTTCATTCCAATTGTATCATATGGACTGGAGACACTGGTAACAAATAAAAGGCAAAATAGTAAGATACAAGCAGTAGAAATGACATTTTTAAGAACTTTAGCTAAAAAGACAAAAAGGGATAGAATTCAAAATATTAAAATCAGAGAAGAGTTAAATATGGAACCGTTAAATCAGAAGATACAGAAAGCAAGGTTACGTTGGTTCGGACATGTAAAAAGAATGGGTAAAGAAATAGTAGCAAGAAGGGAATTAGAAAGAGAAGTCAAGGGAAAGAGACCAGTTGGAAGACAGAGAAGAAGGTGGTTGGACCAAATTTTGAAGGACATTGGAGAAGCTGGATTGGATGTGGCAGAAGTGATGGAACAGGAAAAATGGAAGGACCGAAAGGAGTGGAGGAGGCTTGTAAACCACACCCGGGTGACTGGAGTGGGACTTTGATGATGATGATGATGATGATGATGATGATGATGATGATAATGACCCTTTGGAACCCTGAGAGTAACACTGTCTGATTGAAATTTCGGACAGACCACTCCATTCCCTGCATTTAGGCCCTTTGGCACAAATATACACCGTTTCACCGATCTGAACCAAATTTTGCATACTTACCCTTTGGAACCCTGTGGGTGGCACTGTCCACTTCAAATTTTGGACAGACCACTCCATTCCCTGCATTAAGGCCCTTTATCACAAATCTACACCATTTCTCCTAATTGCACCAAATTTTACATACACTTTGAAACCCTGCTGGTAACACTGTCCACTTGATATTTTGGACAACGCTCTCCATTCCCTACATTTAGAATAACAGACAAAATAAACTTGACAACCACGTATTAAGGCCCTAGAACCATTCATGTCCGTAGTAGTGTAACTGTAAGAGTATTTTAATGAGTCTATTGTTGACGAGCAGTTCAGGCAGCATCACGTCACCCCTACCAGTGTTCTGGTGCAGAATTGCGAAAATAGTTGCATCTTGCGCTGTTTATAAATTGCAGTCACGGGGGGTGATTAGTGCAAAAAGATCTGTTAGGCCCCTTAAAACAGTTATCATCATGAACATATTATGCCTCTGTATAAGTGCAATGGTGTTGGTGCAGTACATTGAGGTTACCAGCTGCAATAAGCATTGGTGCTTCCAAATTTACCTTCATGTATTCCGAACCTTATCGTTGAGCGCTATGTGGCGATAAATGATACTATTGCTACCTCAGGAGCTCGGGACAGCCGAAGTTTTCCAAAATGTTCTGATTATTTTCCTACGGCGCTATGCGACAAAAGACGACACTATTGGTATCTACATTTCTAACAGCCAATGAGATATAGGCAGTGTCTTTTATTTCACTTACTCCTCTTTCTAATCATTTGTTTAAATTTGTTTGTAAATTACATGTGTAAGTGCTGTAGTTAGAAAATAGCCATTTCCCTGATCATTATTATCATTACGGGAAAATGACGTGAATGTTACGTCCATTATACTGTACTACTTATCACCCCCACTACAACCACCACCACCACCACCACCACCACCACCACAAAAATATTATATAATATATTTTTTAAATATTTGTTCCTGTTAGTTTAAGTATCAAGTGCCAGTTCTGTAGTGGTATTCATTATCATCCATGAAACAAATAAATCCACCGGGCACTACTGCTAGTATTCTATATAAATCCCCATCTATCTATCATTGTGTTTGCTCTATTTAGATGTTACTATCCTTCTTTCCCTGTTCATTGATTATTTAAATGTTAATTGATTATGCAGCCCTGAAAAGCTCTAAACTATTGCAAAGAGTTACTAAAATGGCTACCTTTTCCCAAATAAAAAAAAGTATGTTTCTCTGCAGAAGGCATAGCTTAACAAACAAACAAACAAACAAACAAACAAACAAACAAACAAAAGAAAGGTGAGATTTCTGACAGAGACGTATGGTACTGCAAATATATTGTCAAATTTGATTGATGGTATGTAATGTCTATTTTGTATAGAAGCTTCTAAACCCTTTCATACCTGAATTATGAACTGATGTCGCAAAAAAAATTGAAACATGGTGTTAGCACATTTTTTGTGAAAAAATTATAATTTTATGAAAATGAATGGAAATTAATTACATGTATACTGTAGTTTACATCGGGCAGTAATGGTGGGAAATACAAATAATTTGTTCGTTTGACAGAACTTTTTATTGAATTGTGGTTACAATACATCTGCATTTAGCAGTTGTTATGCTGTTAAGCAAGTTTAATATAGCAACTTATACCTGAATTGAAATGAGAAACGAAACAACATGGTCATCAGTCATACATCACTGTTCAGCAAAGCCTCAAAATTTAAAATTACACCAATACCTACTTGCTACAAGAGTGAAACAAGAAACCTAAAACTATAATGCAATCTATATCATGAATTGTAGAGCAAATCCTGAAAATCTAGTTCACATATATTACTTACACTGTGTGGTACTGAACAAAACACTTCCGTTTTGGTACAAAACATAGGTGAATTTTGCACTTCTTGCAGATTATTGTTGTTACTCCCTTGATACATAACTTACAGCGCTTCTTCGATTCAACGTAGTCAGGTAAGTGTCCCACTTGATCATACCTGATATCAGCATTAGGTGGCATTTCATTTGGACGCTGCCTTTTCTTCTCAGGCCCCTCTTTCTTTCTGGAACTTTACCAAAGGAGGTCAGGCCTGTTGCAATACTTCACTGGAATTGCACCAGCGATAAAATATGCCTAGAGTTTTAAGAGTTTTTTCCACGTTGTTTCTCGTGACGTCTGAACAATAGCCAAGCAGTGACCACAGAAACATTTAGACACCAATACACAGTTCTTGTGTACCATTTGTTGGAGCGAAGTTCGATCCGGTACAACTCTATCATCATATCGGCCAAGTCTACGCCACCCATAAACAGGTTGTACTCTTGCACTATATGAGGTCTTATCACTTCGATATGTACTTTCTCCTTCTGGCTATACCGCATGCATGTGTCAGTTGGATTTACACTACAGTATGATGAGATCAGCTGTATTGCCTTACTGTCTAGCCATCGAACAATGTTGATATCCAAGCTTGTTTCAACCCTCCAATCGCAAGAACATCGGCCTTCCTTTTTTAGTTCCTCCTGAGAGAGTAGTGGACAGTTACCCATTCTATAGGAGCGAATTGTGGCAACGGCCCACTTCTCCTTTTCTTTCAAGTAATTCACAAGTCCAACCGAGGCAAACCAATTATCCAAATAGATTTTGAAGTTCAGGTTTTCGGGTAACGAACTGGCAAGATGAGCTACAACATCACCAGAAATTCCAAGATCTTTTGATGGACATTTCCCTTTGCCTATGTAAATTGTGAAGTCATGCATCATACCAGAAGAGCTTGCTCTTGTGAAGACTTTGAAGCCCCACTTATGGGGATTGCTTCTATTATACTGTTTCAGTACAGATCTTCCGTTGAAGGGAATTACTTGCTCATCTATGGAGTGTTTCTCCTCAGGAGGGATTTTGAGCAAATTGTTTCTCAGATAATCAATCAGTGGTTGAACTTTGAAAACTTGTCATACCTGGGGGCTTATGCTTAGTGTTGTCATTGATGTGGAAATATTTTTTAATATTCTCAAATAGGTTTCTGCCCATCACGTCTGCAATAGGAGGGTAACGGCAGTTACTCGCCCAGTACATTCTAAAGAAAGCCATGTCAACAATGCCCATATGTAACAATATTCCCCAGTATTTTTCTATTTCATCTCTCGTCACGTCAAGGACAATACCGTCTGTCTGATGAGCATATTTGTTTGCTTCCATGCAGGTATGTTCAATAATATCATCATCAATGAACATTTTGAAGTACTGAAGTGGACTAAACTCGTCATCAGGAGGAGGGGGCAAAGAACCTTTTCATTCGACAGATGGATTTTTGAAATCAACTTTCCTCCAAGTAAATTTCGCCTTCCCTGTCTGCTTGGCAGTATTCCTCAGTCCACTTAAATTTCCCTGAAAAAGAAGATTATGGATACAATTTACGAACAAAAACTAATGAAATATGCTCATAAAATGCCTAAATATGTGATAATGTGCTCTCACTTTACCTGTGGTGTGATGACTGGTTCAGGAGTATCACGTATTGCTGATGACGGTATACTAATTACTGGCCCATCACTTACGGCCACATTGTCAGAGCTACCTTCTGAATCACCTGTCTTACGATTCCCTCTACCGACCAGATTCTCACTGTTATTAGGCAGTAATTCCTAAAATTTAAAAATAAGAAAAATAAAAAAAAATGTAAATAAAAATAGAAACAGATCAATAGGAAACTAGTACACATTTACATTTAGCTAGGCATTCATTCATTTCATCTTGTACATTCTTCGGAGAGATATATGAATAGATATATCGTCACTGATGTAACGTATTTTTCGTGGGGTTTTATGCAACTGGCATAAGTCAGTAGGAAGCCATTCTATATTTATTTACGCGGCAAATTGTTCAGCCAAGATAATTTTTCATGTTAATTTATTATTATTATTATTAATTTATTATAATTATTATTAAGGTATTTTCGGAGCATTTTATAAAAATTATTAGCATTCAGATAGGTTTTCTATGTCTTAGAAAACGCTATCAAGCAAATTATTACGAACGACGATATCATAGAAAATTATCTGATTACGGAATTTTACGGAGTTTTTGTCAGTTAGGGTATTTGAGAGAGATGACTCACTGGGATTTCAAGTACACGCTGAATCTTGTCGAGGAGCATGACGCAATCTTGGGTCGCAAGGTCTAGAAAAGGCGAATTGTGGAAACGGAAATCGACTTCTCCCTCCCGCGGAGTGTAATGAGGAAGGAGTGGGGATCTAGCGCGTAGGGTGCAGCCAATCGGTGGCGACGACGTAAGCTAGATGTCGGTACCATGGTGGGGGAGCCAACAGGTGCATATATCGTTCGACGCGCCGTGAAACAAGAACAATCTGTGTAGTTCTTGCCGAGTGTGGATATACGCGGGAATCGCTCCGATGTTCCGTGGAAGAGGACTATCTGTGAAATACTTGAGGTGTACGGTCGCAAGTGCGTGTCGCTCCGATGTTCAGTGGAGTTAGCGACGAACTTTTGTAAAACTTGGTTGTACGAGTGTTTGGGTCCGAGGTACGGACCATAGAATTATCTAATCTACCAGAATATCATCAAATTCCGACGGAGATGACGACGTCCAGGAGACTGTGGGAAGCTCACAACATCTTCAAGAACGAGGGAAATGCTTTGGCAATTTCCAGTGGTAAGCGCCAATGACGCAGAAATACGCAATCTCTCATTTTCTTTGTTCTACATTTCATATTTCAGTAACTTCATAGCTTGGAAATAAGAGTAAAATCAATTTATCAGACTCCGTTTTCACGTAATTTTCTATCGGT
This sequence comes from Meconema thalassinum, assembly GCA_946902985.2. Classification (NCBI taxonomy): domain Eukaryota; kingdom Metazoa; phylum Arthropoda; class Insecta; order Orthoptera; family Tettigoniidae; genus Meconema; species Meconema thalassinum. The sequence goes on along the minus strand of OX336389.2, from coordinate 878,072,135 downwards.
AATATTCAAATCACAACGCTCCAATTTACATTTTATACTTATTATTATTAATTTTGCTATTCTTGTTTTATATAATAAATTCATTTCTTTTACAATGCAATCTTTGCTTTCAGTAGGTAGCATTAGATATAGACCAATTCCTTCTCCTGATACAATTGTTTGTTGGGTTAATGATCAAATCATACCACGATCTGAGTGAATAGAGTCTTGAAGGTGTTCTGCCAGAGCTAGACGTTGTTAAATACAAATTTAGATTTCAACATTGCGTTGAGGTCTTGGCGCCCATTAAAACAACATAGCTTAGGCAAAGGTAAACAGTTACATTTCTCACCCAACAGTTAGGAGCTAGCAAAACGTCTCATTTGTACGCTCAACGTGCAGCAAAGTAAATAACGTTTCACTTGTCGCCGACAACTTGGGGCTGAAAACCTAATAACATTTGTGGAAGGAGAAGGGTATATATTTCTGTGCCTGTATTTTGGGGGTTATTTGTCTGTATCAGTGTATATCATTATGGGGGATGAGAAAGAAAGACAGATGAGGTTACGTAGTGGTCATCAACGGGAGAGTGATGATACGAGCAGTATGTCGAGTGATGGTAGTACCGGGGTAGCGGAGGTAAATCCCGATACTGAAACAGGGAGTGTAGGCGGCCAACCAGAATTAAAAACTTTACTTCTCGAGTTTATGTATCAGAACAAAGTTAGTAGTGATGCCTTAAATGCAAAGTTAGAACAGAATAACGCTAAATTAGAACAAAACAGTAGGGAAAATAAAGAAAGTACAGAAGCTTTAAATGCAAAGTTAGAACAGAATAACGCTAAACTAGAACAAAACAGTAGGGAAAATAAAGAAAGTACAGAAGCTTTAAATGCAAAGTTAGAACAGAATAACGCTAAACTAGAACAAAACAGTAGGGAAAATAAAGAAAGTACAGAAGCTTTAAATGCAAAGTTAGAACAGAATAACGCTAAACTAGAACAAAACAGTAGGGAAAATAAAGAAAGTACAGAAGCTTTAAATGCAAAATTAGAACAGAATAACGCTAAACTAGAACAAAACAGTAGGGAAAATAAAGAGAGTAATAGGGAATTGAGCGATAGTTTAAACGCCAGATTAGAACAAAACAGTAGGGAAATGAGTGACAAATTCGAACTGATTAGAGGTGAGATCCGGGGGGTGATGGAAGAAAAGGCTAAAGAGATTATTGCAGATGTAGACAGAAAATTAGGAAAAGTACAGGAGGAGTTGGAAATTAGAATCAGTACACAGGCTGAAAATTTAAAAGAACTAGTGCAACTGGAAACACAGCAGGTCAAAAAGCAATTGGGGGGAGAAATTGACAAAATTCAGGTAGCTACTAAAGAGGTTAAGGAACAGCTGGGGGGTAGAATTGAGAAAGTCCACTCACAAATAGTTGCAGAAGTAAATGATTTAAGAGAGAGTAATAAAGAGAGCATTAGCAAGATTGAGGAGAAACAAGCAAAGCTATATGATAAAGTAGAAGAATCAGAAGGAAACATTAAATTAACAGTAAACAGTATTGAGAGGAAGGCTGAGGAGAAAATCGCAGAATTAGAGTTAAAATTAAAAGCTAGGATCAGGCAAGAAAATAGTCAGAATAGGCCAGTTTTTGTGAATAGCACACACAGGGAGGTAGAACTGGGTAAGTTCAGCAATCGACAGGGGTGCCCAATGGAGTTCATGAACACTATAGAAAATAAATTCGGGGAGAGGTTGGAAAATGGTAGTATTGAGTGGTGCCAGGTAGTTGAAATTTTAGAACAAGTGTTTGTGGGGGAAACAAGGAATTGGTTTGCTGTCTACAGAGACAAGTTTACTGATATGAATGATTTTAAGATGAAATTCTGTGAAAAGTTCTGGAATGAGGTTATTCAGTCGCAGCATCGTGAGGGAGTAGTGTGTGGTAAATATAACCCTAAAGGAAGCTCCACCATGACCGAATACTTTTTAGGGCAGGTATTAGTGTGTAAATATCTGGATGGCTTGAAGGAGGAAAGTGATGTGGTAAGGTTGCTACTTAGGCACTTTCCCTATAGGATCAAGGAGGCTGCTTGTATCCAGAATGTAAAGACTATATCACAAGTAGAAAGTTTGTTAAGCACATTTGATGCACTAGGGAGAGGGGGTTATGAGGACAATTTCAATAGGAACCAGGGTAATAATAATAATAGACCTAATGAAGCCAGGCATCAGGAAGTTCAAGGGAACGGTGGCGAAGGGGCCAATGCTCAAAATAGAAATAATAATAATCAGCTAAATCAGAACAGAGGAAATGGCTATGGTAATCAGTATCAAGGGAGGAACAATGATTACAGGGGAAATCAAGGGAGAAACAATGATTTCAGGGGAAATCAAGGGAGAAATTATAATGACAATAATTACAACCAGAATAGGGGTCAAGGAAGAGGACAGCCTAGTGGTAGTAATATACAGCCAAACAATGACAACACAACTCAGAACAACCAGACCAGTGCAGTAGTAACTAGTACTACGGCCAGCTGTAGCGGTTCTTTAAACGCGAACCAGGCTGCGAAGTAAGGTCAGAATCTCAGTCTGTAGCATGCCCTGTCCATACAATTATACAGGAACCCTATGACCTAAATGTAAGAAATGAATTATTACATGAACTAAATGATGAAGGTATTATTCAGGAAGTGGTTAGTAAGAGCCCCATAGTTAAATTTAACGTGTCCGAGGCGTACACAGATGTTTTAATTGATAGTGGTTGTATGAAGAGTTGCATAAGTAGTGCATTTTATGATAAAATGAAAGGAACTGGAGTAAATTTTGAGGAGATGCCAATTAAAAGCACTTTTGTTATCACAGCTGTTGGGAAGAGGTCTAAAGTAATTTCTAAGCAAGTTTTAGTAGACATTAAAATTAATAATCATGTAGAGAAGCAGATTTGCCTTGTAATTCCAAATTTAGTATTCAGTGTTATCTTGGGTTCAGAGTGGCTAAGTAGAGTGTCTGGTAACTTATGTTATGATGTAGGGAGTTTGAAATTTAAATGGGGAGATTCTGAAGTAGAAGTAGCGTTCAATGACCATATTCAGAGGAGTAGTATTGTAGGTGTGATTTGTACTTTAAATGAGATATCGCCAGCCGTAGAGCGGGGTTCTCCATGTTTTGTGGGCAGTGTGATTACGAACGGAAGTCTAGAGGACTCGTTACGTGAGGCTGCATTTCAGGGAAATATAGAGGATGAACAGTGTGTTCGGCTCTATGATGTGTTATTGTGTAATAGGAGAGTTTTTGACGATCGCATTGGTATGGCCAATTGCTATACACATTCATTGAACGTTATTGATAGGTCAGTATTCACAGGACATAGATATCCTGTACCTTTCGCTTATCAGAGTGCAGTTGAGGCACAAATTAATCAGATGCTTGAAGATGGGATTATTGAGCACTCGAACAGTCCATATGTTAATTCTTTGATCACGGTACCCAAGACCGACGGCACTGTTCGTATTTGTTTAGACGCTCGTTTGGTTAACAGTAGAATTAGTTCAGATCAGCTGAAATCTATGTCAATAGAGGAATTAATGCAAACATTTGAGGGGAAGAAGTATTTCACTTGTGTAGATTTGAGTTCCAGTTTTTGGCAAGTGCCACTTATGTACGAAGATAGACCATTTACAGCTTTTAGTCATAAATATAACCTTTATCAATTTTGTAGAACACCTTATGGGTTAAAGAGTAGTTCAGCAGCTTTAATTAGGGCTTTAAACATCGCATTAGGGGATGACACAGGAGAGTTTGTAACCATTTACATAGATGATATGGTAATTAGTTCACGCAGTTTTGAGGAGCATCTACTTCATTTAGATATAGTTTTTCAGAAGTTAGATCAGGCAGGGTTCACTTTGAAGCTGTCTAAGTCGTCATTCTGTCAGTCAGAAGTGACATTTTTAGGTCATAGAGTGTCGAGTAGAGGTGTGACACCAGAGGAAAGTAGGGTTAGCAGGTGTGGACAGTAGCAACAGGGCATCCTTACAGACACTGAGAAATAGGCTAGTAGAGCAACGTGACGACGTTCATTTAAAGGGAGCCACTTGCAAGGTTGGAAGCAGGTGACGCAGAAACATTTATAGTTTCCAAACGTATTGGAAAAACAGCATATGTGCTGGAGAATAGTGAGGGAAACAGATTATACGGGACGTATAATATACATAGTCTACGAAAATATGTGTCATAAAGTGAGTGTGTTTAGCTGGCGAGCCAGCCTATCAAATGAGTAAGTGTGGTGTCTGGTGCGTGGAAGATCTGGTCTTAAGGCAGGCGTATCAGAAGTCACACAGGGGGGTAGTATGTAAGTAAATGAGAGTTTTTAAGGTACAGGGAAATATGACGGGATTGTCGGATGCTGTTGAGCACTAAATTGTCTCGATGCACCAAGGCCATTTTGGCAGCGCTGATGGGTTCCCATTTATCTCCAAGAGATGGGGGAGCGCTTGAATAGGGCTTGTTAGCTTAAGGCGTCCACGAGATAAAAGATGGGCCATCAGAATGCGAGACAGTCCTTCATGAAACTCATACATATCAGCACACGTGATTTCTGTTTACGGCCTCGCCATGTAAGATTTGTAAGTGTGTAATTTAAGATAATTTGTACAATGGTATTATGTGTGTGAGGAGAAATGGTCTGTGTTGAGAACTAGTATTAAGTAGAATATGGTTAACGGGAACTTAACAAGACAGGGCGATTACGGCACAGAAATATTTGGTGTTATATGTAATGCGCATTTACTGTTTTTTTTTTCAGAAGTCAATATTCATTTAATCTACTTTAAAGAGAGATTAAGTATTATGGTCACGAGGCGCTGCCACAGTAGTGTGATCGTGTGATCAGTGATAAGTGGAATTAAATGTCACCATAAGGAGGGGACCTCCAGTGAAATTAGGGAGTTCTATGGTGATATAAATATATCAGAACACCTTCAATGCGTGTGATTTGACATCATAAATACATAGTGCTCACACATTAATTATGTCTATTTCTCCAACATAGAGAAATTTGAGAGGCGGAAATATCCGTGGAACACTATTCCATATGTAAAACATTGGACTGGTTGCAAAGTGCAATCCATAGTGACAACAAACTTTGACGCAAAGTGCGTGAAGAAAAAATATGAGTGTATATATCTGTAATTTAGGGTGATTTCGTTTATGTAATATGTATTTTGGATGGGGTTTATTAACGTGTCTGGGATAATCGGATAATGGACCGTCGTCACGGTAAATCATCCGATGATCCGAGGCGAATATGTAACGTATTTTTCGTGGGGTTTTATGCAACTGGCATAAGTCAGTAGGAAGCCATTCTATATTTATTTACGCGGCAAATTGTTCAGCCAAGATAATTTTTCATGTTAATTTATTATTATTATTATTAATTTATTATAATTATTATTAAGGTATTTTCGGAGCATTTTATAAAAATTATTAGCATTCAGATAGGTTTTCTATGTCTTAGAAAACGCTATCAAGCAAATTATTACGAACGACGATATCATAGAAAATTATCTGATTACGGAATTTTACGGAGTTTTTGTCAGTTAGGGTATTTGAGAGAGATGACTCACTGGGATTTCAAGTACACGCTGAATCTTGTCGAGGAGCATGACGCAATCTTGGGTCGCAAGGTCTAGAAAAGGCGAATTGTGGAAACGGAAATCGACTTCTCCCTCCCGCGGAGTGTAATGAGGAAGGAGTGGGGATCTAGCGCGTAGGGTGCAGCCAATCGGTGGCGACGACGTAAGCTAGATGTCGGTACCATGGTGGGGGAGCCAACAGGTGCATATATCGTTCGACGCGCCGTGAAACAAGAACAATCTGTGTAGTTCTTGCCGAGTGTGGATATACGCGGGAATCGCTCCGATGTTCCGTGGAAGAGGACTATCTGTGAAATACTTGAGGTGTACGGTCGCAAGTGCGTGTCGCTCCGATGTTCAGTGGAGTTAGCGACGAACTTTTGTAAAACTTGGTTGTACGAGTGTTTGGGTCCGAGGTACGGACCATAGAATTATCTAATCTACCAGAATATCATCAAATTCCGACGGAGATGACGACGTCCAGGAGACTGTGGGAAGCTCACAACATCTTCAAGAACGAGGGAAATGCTTTGGCAATTTCCAGTGGTAAGCGCCAATGACGCAGAAATACGCAATCTCTCATTTTCTTTGTTCTACATTTCATATTTCAGTAACTTCATAGCTTGGAAATAAGAGTAAAATCAATTTATCAGACTCCGTTTTCACGTAATTTTCTATCGGTAATATTCAAATCACAACGCTCCAATTTACATTTTATACTTATTATTATTAATTTTGCTATTCTTGTTTTATATAATAAATTCATTTCTTTTACAATGCAATCTTTGCTTTCAGTAGGTAGCATTAGATATAGACCAATTCCTTCTCCTGATACAATTGTTTGTTGGGTTAATGATCAAATCATACCACGATCTGAGTGAATAGAGTCTTGAAGGTGTTCTGCCAGAGCTAGACGTTGTTAAATACAAATTTAGATTTCAACATTGCGTTGAGGTCTTGGCGCCCATTAAAACAACATAGCTTAGGCAAAGGTAAACAGTTACATTTCTCACCCAACAGTTAGGAGCTAGCAAAACGTCTCATTTGTACGCTCAACGTGCAGCAAAGTAAATAACGTTTCACTGAGGCATATAGTTTCAAACATGGCCAAGTCAGTTGAGCTGTTTTTTTTTTTTTTTCAAGAGAAGCAAAAAACTGGTTTAGGATATTAATTCATATATTGGGTTGGTGCATAAGTCCGTAGCGTTTTCCAAAAGTTTATCCACATGGAATATATAAGTTTATTAAATACATCAGATACTTATAAGAGAGAAGTTAATCATCAGTAACATTCTCCTTCACTATCTAGGCTACATCAGTCTGCCAACGCTGTGGTAATTTTCCGATTCCATGCCTGTAGAAAGCACGTGGTTTTGAGTTGAAGAATTCGTCAAGCCATGTTCGGAGCGCATCTTCATCCGGAAAGGAAGTTCCTTGAAGATTGTTCGATAAAGAGCGGAATAGCTGAAAATCTGAAGGCGCAAGATCGGGCGAATAAGGTGCGTCCGGAATGATTTCCCAGCCCAAATCCTGTATAGTTTTTTATGTCAGGTTAGCAGAGTGCGGGCGGGCGTTATCATGGAGGAGCATCACTTCACGCAGTCTTGCTGGTTGTGTTTCTTTGATTGCATCTGCAAGACGTCTCAGTTGTTGGCAATAAATGTCAGCAGTGATGGTTACACCTCGAGGAAGTAATTCGTAGTACAGCACACCGTTGGTGTTCCACCAGATGCATAACATTATCTTTTGTGGATGCGCGCAGGTCTTTGTACGTGAAGTTAATTGTTTGTTTGGGCAAACCATTCCTTTCTTCTCGTTATGTTAGCGTAGAGACACAATTTCTCGTCGCCAGTAACGATACAGGATAGTAATGGTCGGTGTTGTTCACGAGCCAATCGATAGCGAGCAAGCAGAGATGCACATTTGGGCACCCGCTGATTTTCGTGATTTTGGCTTAGAGCATGCGGTACCCATACACCGGATTTTTGAACCTTGCCCATTGAATGCAAATGTTGCACAATGGTGGAATGATCACAGTTCATCATATTTGCCAGTTCTCGTGTACACTGACGTGGATCATTGTGAATGCGTTTAAACGATCTTCATCAAATTCCAGCGGCCTTCGTGAATGTGGGGAGTCACTAAGTTTAAAACGACCCACCTTAAAACGAGAAAAACACTTTCTTGTCGTGCTCTCTCCAATAGCATTGCCCCCATACACGGCGCAAATGTTTCTGGCCACCTCCGCTGCTTTCGTCCCTCTATTGAATTCAAAGAGAAGAATATGTCGGAAATGTTCCAATTTCTCCACTCGGCACTCCATTTTCTAACGTCCACAGCTCCACTCACTATCTGCAAATGACTAAACTTCAACCGGGTGAATTAGCCGTGGTCGTTACGGCATGACTGCTGGCAGTCGCTTACATCCGGGAGGCGAGGAGGTTCGAATCCCCCCGCCGGCAACCTTGAAGATGGTCTTCTGTGGTTTCCCATCTTCCTTCCAGGCAAATGCCGGGGTTGGTCCCTAACTATAGGCCACAGCCGCTACCTTCCAACTCCTCGTCCTTACATTCAAACATTCCTCCCCAGACAACACTCCACATGCGGCGGTACGTGTAGCTCACCCAATGGGTGTCCGCTTAGAAGTAGCTACAAATTGGTGAGCCGAACATGTCCTCGGACAAAAAAAAAACTCTACAGGCTTATGTACCAACCTATAGTAATATATTCAGACACCTTATTCTTTATGTTGCATATCAGAGGCTTCTAATTCATTACCATACAATTTTTGCAGTCTAAATATATTATATGAATTGAAAAATGTATTTAAAATTTGGACTCGACCATGTTTGAAACTAACTATGGGACTTGGCCAGTTTTGAAACTTACTTTAGAGGACTTGGCCATCTTTGAAACTTAAATTAGAAATTTTGGCCTAATATGATGAAAAATGTTATTTTCAATGTAGCAATCAGCAAAAGCAATTCAACTTCATTTCCTAATAAAAGGTCTTGACTGCAGCAAACTTTCCTTCAAAAGCCTTAGATCGTCTATCTCCACCTCTGGTTTCAACTGGAACTCGAAGACCATCCTTTCTGAACCTATTAAAAACTCCTTCAACCCTGTGCTTAGTAATCCCCAAAGTTGAGAGAAAAGTCTGTCGACACACGGGAAGGGAATTTCCTAACTGATTTGAAATACTATATTCAATGGTAATATTTTTCTGAGACCTTGCATTATTTCTGCTTCGCCGTCTTTTGGGTATGGTAATGTGACAGTACCTGAGAATAAAAGCATCTTGTTTAGCTTTAATGGGGTGTGCATAGTATGCACTATGAAAGTCTCTTATATCTTTCATTTTCAGTAGCCTACACTTTTTTGTTCCTCTGTGATTACAGGTTGGGTACTGTGGTAAAGACATAGCGGAATACCTAAGGAAAAAAGAAATGTAGATTAGGCCTATTTTCCAACTGTGTTCATCTTGACTTTATTTAGAACAAATATGATTTAAAATGATATAAGATTTAGTGAAAAATCTTTAAAGATTATTATTTTAAATATCGTGTTTGTGTAAAATTACCCAACATTTTAACCAATATGTAGAGGTTAATTAACATTTAAATAGTGCATATTTTGCAAATATGTGGATTCATATAGTTACTTCAATGTATATTCTTCATATTATACCTATTAAATATCATCGCGCCTTTGAAACACATCACCGAGCCTTGATTGAATCGCCACTAACAACACATTGTTGATTGTACTCACCTCAGCTGTTTTTCCCTCATGCGCTTCCAGGTGGAAGGAACACGTTGCCGCTTTCTGGAATGGCGTTTATTTATTTCCTCCATTTTAACGCATAGCAAATACGAATACTGTAAGTTGTACTATTAAAAACGACCGATTAATTATATTTATTATTTATAAAATGTTGATACATACACGAAAACAAAACCACCACATGTGACTCGAACAAACTTCAGGCAGCCATATTACCGGAAGACACCACGTGACTGGATAGCGCAGGGTTATTGGCTCGTGTGGGATAAGAGGGACCTGGCCGACTCTAAAATTAAACCTCATTTTTTGCTGTAATTTTAAATGTGATCTGGCCGGATTTGAAACCCACTTTCGTTCTCGTTGTATACATCTTGTAAAGAGGAATCCATGGAAGTCAAAACATCAGAACGTGCAAAAGATGGACTTGGTCATGTTTGAAACTATATGCCTCACATATAGCCTATGTAAAACTTTTCATACGTACCTCAGAAATAGGACAATCAATGGTTGAAGCATCTTCCCTATTGGCTTCTTCAAACTCGTTATATGTAAGGCGACCTTCTAAAATATTAGCCACTACACTCTCCAGGTCATCATCCTCGTCTTCTAGGTCTGACTCATTCCAGACAATCCCTAAAAGATGCTCTATATCTCTTTCATTCATGGCTGAAAATTTCAAGTAAAATTGTAGTTCTATCCTTAGCTGATATAAATACAACCTCAGAGTATAATTTAAAGAAATTATAACATTTGTTAATCATCCACAAAAACTGTACAGCACATTTGCTGATACATGTGAGATAGAAGAGTTGCCCAACATCATACGCATGTAACTGCCCAATGTAAACCTCAGTATACACTCATGTTGCACAACATCTACAAACTTGTATTAGCAGCAATAGTTCTTACAAATACTGTATACTATAATCATTCAATTATCATTATTACACACTACCATAAAGCAAAAAACAACAATCCTGCAGAGATAAAGGGACTATAACAATAACTTACCTTAACAAGGACTGATTTGCCATGTGGCAGACAAAGAGCACTTTAAGAACGTGGCTGGTGGCTGGCCATGCTTGATTGGAGCTGGCATCTAGCGGCATATTTCCCAACTAGAGAGTGTAAACTACGATTTCCAACTGTCAGTTCCATCTCTGCAGGCCGATTATGCTTTGAATACGTATAATTAATGTCCTGTAAACTGTAGTTTACATCAGGCATGAAAAGGAAAGGAAGATACCTTTTAGCCATGTGATTGTACAATGGGAAGCCATTGCAGCCAGGTACATAGAGATAGGTTCCAACTATCAAATGATTTGTTGTTGATTAAATAGTTTTACAAAGAGCCTTACGAGATACGAGTGCTGGCGGTCGAGGTGGGAACTATTCCTTGTTTACTCGAGTCACGATGTCAACCTGGTTGGTCGACAAGTACAGTCACGTGGGTAGGATATGACTCAGCTCCAGTAGTCCTCTTCTCTCCCCTCGTTTTACACTTAGCTGTGCTGTTACGAAACAATTAGAAATGCACCATTCTTTATTGGCCCAATATTATTAATTTTTCCGTCCACCATTCACAATATAACTTCTGTGTAACACAAGTAGCACGCGCAATGCTGCTTGACTTATGCGCAGACAGCACTCCGCCATCACTGTGTCCCCTCATCGACCCGCAAGGCTCCTGCTGCTATAAACAACAAACACTGGTCTCTCTTATCTAGAAAGGCTACTGAGCTGCTCTCACATCTAATATGATGTTTGGTGATATTCCTTATATTACAAGCTTAGGCTTACTTTATAATTTTTAATTTAAATCGCTCACATGCATTAATGAGCCTGCAGTTTACTTGTGATAAGATAAATGAATAATATTATAGTATAGTTCATCAATATTTCAAAGATTAATCCCAATAGACTGAATTTAACATCCATAATTTTATGAACATGAGTTAGGCCTACAAAGTATGCAGGGTGGATGGGGTATCACTAGGTAGCCAGGAACATAAGATTCCCCAGGTCAGGAAGCGCTGAAGGAACTGGAAAAATATATAGTAAAAGGTGCACAGTTTAGCTGTATTATTTAAACATGTCTAGCAGGCTAATCGTATGTCCTATTACTTTGTGTTGTGTACCATAACAACACCTGTTGGAGGTCTTTCACCATATCCAGGGGAAACAGCACATGATGTTGAAGTGTGTGACCTTCACCTGTATATCAGCTGTCTGAGTTGTGTTATCTTGTTTATGTTTCCCAGATTTGTCGTTGTTCATACACGAAACCAGTGTCTGTTGATAACCAAAGAGGTAACTGCTGAGTCATCTCCTGGTTCCCCATTTTACGCACAGTAGAAGATTTGCAAGTGGTATTTCCTCCTGTTTTCTCCTGAACCCACTTCCTTACCTGGGGAATTGTATATTCTTGGCTGCCTAGACACGAGTTAGGAATCAAGAATAACACCAAAATTCTTGTCTGAAATACAGCTTAGTAAAATTTCACCATTTATTTCACAGTGGCAAAACAGGATTTTATTTGCTGTTAGTGTGTTTTGGACCAATTTGCTGCATTTCTTGTTGCTTGACATCGTTTCAGGAGGCTTAGTCTAGGCTAGATGGCTAGCAGAGAACTTGTCATTGCTAATCATTGTATACACTGCAGGTAGAACATCTAGCTTGTGGCAGTACGAACACTGTGTTCATTCCCTGCCATTATGGATTTCCAAGTTCATTTCCTGGTTTGTCTATCCTAGAGACTTGTAAAGTCTAGGTTGGCTTGCCCATATTATCATAGTATTTCTCTTTATCTGTTCAAAGTATTTGAGATTGGTTTTTTTTTCCAGCATTTTGAGTACTGTACTGCAGATTCATTCCTAGTGATGTTATATTTTGGTGGTGATAATACAGATTCAGTGCAGAGTTCTTTAGCAACATCCGTGGATAGGCAAAAAATAGCTGCCTCCACTACACAAGTTCGTTCTTCCATAGGAATATGCATAGGTGTGACAGTGAAATTCAATCATCACCTGGAATGCGAGTGCCGGCAGTACAGTTCATTTGGCTTTTTGCTTGACATGTTTGACTCTCTTGCTGTTGAAAATAGTTTGTACTGGACCACACTGTTGATAGCTATTAATTTCCCAATCTTGGCCACTTTCTGACTTGTTAGAAGATGTTCTTATCAGAAGTGTGACCTACTTATTGATAAATGATGTGGTCTAAAATGTGCCTCTCGCACAGGATTTTAGATGTAGGAGTGAAGAGTTTTCTGGCTGTCTGCACAGACTTGATTTCTTAGCACTGAAGGTCTGGGTGAGATAGTTTATCCATGGGCCTCAGTGCAATGCCTTGGTCATGGCATCTTAGGAACAACATTAGAGTTGTTTTTGTCCATAATGAATTTTGTCCATATTGAATTTAAATTCCACTAAATAACCTACATTTATTTCCGTCTTTTCAATACTTGTAATATTATTAGCACTGTTTAGTACTGGTACATGTTTCGAACAATAATGTTGTTCTTCATCAGCCAGATATACACATCATAAACACTTATTGGCATAAAATACATTACAAATACATATAGTTCATTAAGTCACTTGTGAAATCAATATATCACATATCCAATACACTGGAAAAGTGTCACTTTCCATAATCTACATTAGCTAAAGCATAGCAACTTGAAAGGCTTAAAATATAAACACTTCGTTTGGAGTTTTTCTTGATAAAAACTTTTAAAATTTGTCAGTACTGTGGTGGTCCTATTGCACTATATTTGACGACACACTGATTGACATGGGTTGCATTTCCTCATATTGGTTGCTGTTTGACCTTAGTTGTGATTTCCATAGGTTATGAATATATATTACTCAACTAGGAAATTCATATATGGTTGAATGGAAGACGGTAATAATTGTTATTGAGTGGAATTCTCCATCTAATATAATGGTATAAATGATTTGAATCCTCGATGTTAAATGCAACCTAAAACGAAAGGAAAAATTGTTTAGAAAAAAGAAGATGAACGTGAAAAATTCTTATTTTAAAGAAAAATTAAAACTTACTTGGATTGTAATTATGTATCCTTATAAGTCGTCACAGAGCGGCGATAGGTCTAAGGAAAAAATGAATCATACGATAAGATGAGAATACCGGGATCGAAAGAAAGCAAGAAAATGAACACAGAGTTTGTGAGTCAAAACTTACCAAGGGGACGTGAGGCAGTGGCAACTCCTGATTTTTATAATGTGTAGGACGTAATAGGATGAAGTCCAAAGATAAATTAATGAGAAAGGTTGAAAATTACAGTTTCAGGTAGGCTATAGCCTACTGTAGTTCGAATTTCTAAAGGGAAGAGCATGATGATAATAATAATAATAATAACAATAATAATAAAAGTAATATCAGTCTGTAAAATATATAGTGAACAACACAAAACATACCTGGTTAGTGGATTATTTGAATTTCAGATCGATTCTCCTGTCCTTATTTTCCGCGAAGATATCGATGATTGTGTCATGGAATTGATGTTTGTTTTTTTTCAAGTCCCGGAAGAAAGCTTTCTCGATAGAAAGTGATGCTAGACCATTGAGACGTTCTTGTGCTGTAGAATTTCTGCAGTATGTTTTAATGCGCTTCAACACAGAGAAGTTCCTTTCTGTTGAGGCACTAGTAGCGGGAATAGTCAGAATTAAGTTGATGAGTTTTGACACTTCCGGTAATGTGTCACCGAAATCGTTTGATACAATGTAGTCATTCAATTTTGATATGGAATTTAATCTGAATGACGGTGAACTGAAGACGTAAGACAATTCAGAATTTAGTCCCGGACTGTCGAAAAAGCTGCCATATGGTGATTTCATTAGAGAATGAAGATGATTAATGGGAAAACAGTGAGAATATTCCTCAAATTTGTCGACATTTAAAAGAGCGAAAAATGTCAAAGAATGAAGGTCTCTAAATCTCTCTTCAATACGTGCTGAGAAGTGATCAACTATTTCAAAGTATAGGCGGCGAAATGAGGTTTTCATGTCATCTTTATTGTCAGTTCGTTGCTTCTTTGTAACAGGAGCGTCTTTGTTATGCAGTTTAGCCCACAATTCATCAAACTCCTCACGACATGACTTCAGAAACTCTTTAAATTCTTGGATTTTACTCTCACAAAATATAACGTCACATATCTTCTTTTGCAAAATTTTGATAAGTATTTCTGCTTTAGGTAGAACCAAGTGGAAAATTTCCAACAGAAAATTGAACTCAAAATCAAGAAGGTTCTTAAGAAATCCTTTTGCACAAAATCGTGTTTCAGGATCGAACGGCATTGTGTCATTCTCAATTATTTGACTGAACAACTGAATCAGTTCTGTTTTGTGGTTGTAAATCATTTCCACTAGTCTGTTGTTGTATAACCATCTGGTTGGAGCAACAGAAGGAAAACGGGCATTTACTATCTCGTCAAGAGCGTGAGTTCTTTTGCTTGAATTGGAGAAAAACGACGCGAAACCGGAAACGGTCGAGAAAAATATTTTACAATTTCTGATCACTTTTACACAGTCCTGCAATACTAAATTTAGTTTGTGTGCATAGCAGATAGTGAGCAATGCTCGTGGACACTTAGACTTTACTCTCGCGGCTAGTCCGTTATATTGGCCAGTATTGACAGATGCGCCGTCATAGGTTTGAGCAATTAACTTGCTACTGCATTGAAACTCATCTAAATGATTAAAGACATGTGTTGCTATTCTTTCGGCACTTCTGTTACTGCTCAAATCAAGGAATCTTATGAACCTTTCTTGAATTTCGCCCTTAGGATCAACATATCTGAACACTATACTTAATTGCTCATTCCTTGATATGTCCATTGTCTCATCTACAATAATTGCAACAAACTGCGCAGCAGAGATTTCGGCTTTTATGTTCTGCATTAAGTGTTGAGCACAAGCGTCGATTAAGTCCTTTTGTATCATTGACTTTGGCCTGAGAACACTACAATTTTGTAGGTGATTATGCAAATTCACGTCGCGTTCTGCCATGTATTGAATCAACTCCCTGTAATTGCCTTTATTAGCGGAATCTTCCTATTCATTATGACCTCGAAAAGGTAGCTCCTGAAGCGCCAGGAAGCAAGTAGCATCTATTAAACACTTCATAACGTACCTATTACCTTTCACTTTTTCATTGTGTTTGTCTATTGACTCTTTATAGGCTTTGCTAAGACAGCATTCAATTCTAGTATCTGAGTTTTGAAATTGTTTCAGTGAGATTGCCGCTGCAATGTGTTCCTTACTTTGTTGATGCCGCTTTCGTAATACATTTCCTAAATTATTCAAATCAGCTATGCTACTGCTGTTCCAAACATTTTTCTGAACAGAAAATAGTAAACAAGGCCAACAGTAAAGATTATTTAATGCCTTGCACCCACATAACCAAGGTATTTCTGCATATTTGGAAACGAAAAAATTTAATTTTACTATTTTCCCACCTGTTTTTTTGAATTGACATAAGTTAGGTAGGGGAGGAGTAGGTCGTCCCTTCGAGATAAGTTCCTTCTTCTCCGCATGGCTAAATGAACTGAATGGATGCAGAAAAAGCCTCTCGATAACACAGTTACGGTCACATGGCTCCTCTATTGCACCTGTTGGCTACTGCTATTTGGTTCTGGTCCCAAAGTACCTGGCGTATTCACGCTGGCCATCATTTAAAAATACTTCACACGAGATAAATCAACGCACTTTAATAGGCTACTTATTCATTTAAAATAATTATTATAGCTGGGCTAAATTGAAGATATTAGACTCAGTCTAATATTAATTATTCAGTCGCACAGCGCTATTACCAACACATTACACAGCACAACACAATACAATCGAACTACAATACCACTCAAATGATGTGCACACGGCGAAGACAGACTGCCGTATCCATTCTGACCGCGCGAAATCGTAACCAATAAGCCTGTAGTGCTGGTTTGAATGTAACCAATAGCGAGACTTGAGGATCTCAGAAGACGTCCTCAGAGCGCCATTTAACAGACCATACCTGCCCCTTCCCCCTCAAGGTCCACCCTGCATTTCTTAAGCTATAAATACGTGCTTTGAGGATGCAAGGCTCTCTTCCTCAGTTTCTACTCCGGGTGGTGAAGGTCACACTTCACCCATCCAGGGGTGAAATGTAGAACTAGTTACAAGTCCTGACAGTGAGTGACACAGAGCTTATCGAGAGGGCGCACAAGTTAGCCCCAAATACTATTTTACAAACTCTTTTTTTAAAACAGTTACAGCTGAGAGCTGACTGTAGGATGATCCTCACATCCTGCGTGGAGGAATCGCCACTGACGTGAGGAATGAGAGGTGTGAATGCGTCGCTGCTCAGGCTGCACATGTGTTTGCGGAGAGCACGCGGCGTGTGAGCAAGCAGAAGGAGTGGGGAGAGATGGTGGAGGAGGGGTGGAAGATCTTGTGGGATTGTGATGCAATCAAAACATTGATAGTGGGCGGAAAAATGTTGGATGCCTGTTGGGCTACTGTTTTGGTGCCTATTGGGCTGCTGTATTTGTGTCAAATAACATGAGATAACTTGGGTGGAAATATTAATTAGAAGTTACTTTATTTAATGATGTCAATTAAAGTGTCGAATAAAATGTTTGTTTCAAAATTGATCTCGTTAAGATCTGATGAAGAACAACATTATTGTTCGAAACATGTACCAGTACTAAACAGCGCTAATAATATTACAAGTATTGAAAAGACGGAAATAAGGGTAGGTTATTTAGGGGACAACATAAGAGTCGACACTCCACCAGCCCCTACTTCTGCAGAAATATCAGCATTCCAACAACTTCAACCAAATTCAAGGTTCAATGGCAACTGAAAGTGTGACAGTCCCGGCACTAAAAGCCATACGATAAATAAATAAAACTGTCTGTATAGCCACGAGGTGGGATATCATTTCATTTCACCAGCACAATTTACCCTCTCCTTTTCTATCCCAACAGTGTCATTCTCTAACGAGCTGACCTCTCCTAATATCTCCTCCTTTCCCTTTAGGTCTCGGATACCCTTACTCCACAGGTGTCAGAAGGTGGACATTTAAATCAGGCTGATTCATGATTACTTGAGGTACAGTGCTCATACCTGGATGAAGCTAATTCAAATATTTTAACAACAAATATTCTTAATGTCAAGTGATTTTGTATGTTGCAATGTCACTACTTGAGGCCATTAATTTTGTAACCCTGTGAATAATGAATATGGTGGTGTGGTTGTTCTTTTCTTTGCAGGTGGTTATGCAACAGTTGGAGCAGCTGCCTTCTCTGGAGCTGTTACGCACACCATATCTGTTTCTGTCATCGTATTCGAGATGACTGGCCAGATCAGTCACATCATTCCCATTATGGTTCGAGTCTTGATTAACTTTATTACTTTCCACCAGCATGGATTGCCAAAGTGACATACTGTAGTATAACGTTAAGTGTACAATAAGATCTACTAAAATTAGATGTTGAAAAAACCTACAGTAGAAGTTGATTTATCATATGTTAGTGTTATAAATTAAAATATTCCATGTAAATTATTTTGTACAATTTGCAAAGAGCTCCTTATGCCCAGTATAGTTCCACCATAAAGAATTTGTTAAAGATATGTTGTGTCCTCGTACAATTTACAATATTCCCTCTGGTGCCTATGCAGACCTTGATGCAGACATACAGTAGCTTATCATAGATTCACAATTTTTCCTATTAACTATTCTGCAGTGTGCAGCCATGCATTGGTTCATTGTTCTCGTGCTGCCTCTTTCTCACACCTCCAGCTGCCAATCACTAAGGGCTGTTGCATTCATTGAACATATTTCATGATGTTGCAAATGTCTCAGCAAATCACTTCATGGATGTGAGATAAGGTTTTATGCTCTTTGCCAAATGTGGAACAGGTAGAGTTTGTAGAGGGACGATCATCATCATCGGCTTTAACTCGAATCAGAGTTTAAATCTTCTTCCTTCAGTCCAGTTTGTGGATGTGTTTACGGTGACTAACGAGTCCAATAGAATCATCCATAATAGGTCACCAATTTAGATGGATTGGTCATGTCCATCGGATGGATGATGTGAGATTACCTCGTCAAATGCTATATGGTGAGCTATGCTATGGCACCAGACCTCATGGTGATCCTAAGAGGTGCTACAAGGACCAATTTAAGCAGACCCTGAAATTGACAGGTCTTGATTCACAAACCTGGGACATGCTGGCTGAAGACCGCTCAACTTGGCGCCGTATCATCTCAGATACTGTAAAAACATTTGAAAGGGATCGACGCACACATGAAGAGGCCAAGCGTCAAGCTAGGAAACTTCGAGCAGCCCAACCACGTCCTCCTCCAGCAATACTATGTGACTTGTGTGGACGCTTGTTCTATTTTAAAGTGAAGGTGCTTAAATTAATGTATGTATAAAATAGTAAAAACATTTAGCAGTGATCATAGTCACTGAAAGTTTCTTGAAACAGAAAATGAAGACATACATCAGAGTGACCAGATTAGTCGTGGGTGACACTTGTTGCTTCATTAAATAGGCTGCAGATCACAACATTGTGATTCAGCACAGCTTTCCACTGCGTTATGGTCCAGTTTCGATGCTCCTTATACCATGCAAGTCAGCGTTTGGCATTGGCCTCTGTGACGTGTAGTGAATGGAAACCTGGTGCTGATGCTAGAGTAGACTTAGAAGTAGTGCGAGCCCCCCATGGCGTAACCATGCTCATTAAATCGTGCACCATGGCTGCGAGAGCAGCTGCAGCAATGCAGGTTCCATACACATATCATGACATATTGAATCTAGAGTTAAAATGAATGGGAGATTTTTATACACAGTTGTTAGCCCTGCTGACTCTTAAAATAAGCACAGTTATGTCCTAAAGCATACATTGCACGTACAAAATAAGATTGAAATCCATTTGTTAATATGGAAGCTTCGTGTAGTTAAACATTGAACCTATGAACACATGTAGAACCATCTTGGCAACATTGTCATGTCCAGGTTACTCAAAATTAATGTGGAATACTATAAGTTTGCCAAATTTAGATCTGTTGGCCTGCATACGTTCTGATCTACTGAGACTAGGGTTCAAAATTATAGAGTATTTATCAACAGTTGGCAACCCTGGTGCCTGTGTATATTACTTCCATCTCACAAGGTACACAATGTACATACAAAATTTCTTCCCATGCATACCTTCTGAGATATCCAACATAGAGCTGAAATTTAAATTGTGATTTTTCAGCAGTTGGTAGCACTGACGTCATTTCCTAATATGGTTGTGAGATGTTCTGGTATAGATCTTTACTCATACCAAATTTGGTTTCAATCGCTGGAGCCATTTAGGAGTTGATAGGGCAAATAGATAAAGACAGACACACACACATTTACCCAGATTGATCTCACAAGTCTACTTTTTCATCATTTTTGCAAAATGTGAAAAGTAGGCTAAAATATGTGATCCCTCAAAACTGAAAGTGAACTTGGCAATCTCCACTTGATCTATGGTTACTATAGTCATATCAAGTTGTAGTTGGGTCACAGTCAATCTCAATCATAACTTGATCTGTGAGGCCAATGTTGCTCTTGCAAAAAACAGTTTAATAGAATGAAATGTTGTGTTATAGACTGCTTGTGTGAGAGCACCTAAGAAAACCATCCAGTAATTCAGCAATTTGTCTCTTAGTAAAGAGAGAGCATCTTTTGAATGGGGATTGTATTATATATGGCGTATGTTTGTTTCAGATAGCTGTATTAATTTCGAATGCGATCGCAGCCCTGTTGCAGCCTTCTTTGTATGACAGTATTATTCTGATTAAGAAACTGCCATATCTTCCTGACCTGTTACCATCAAGCTCAGGTAAGCTATATGCAGGAATTGAAGTGTAAATTAAGTTGTTCTTCAGAAAGGCTTTACAAGTGAGTTGGTTACTGTTGCTTTAAGGGGCAGAGCGAGGTCATCTGCCCCTATTAGGCCGTGTTAAACGTTTCTTGATATCTGATGACCAGGATAGTTATTGTTGCTTTAAGGAGAGAACAGCGTGGTCATCCCTAGATGACAAGATATCCCAAGCCCTTAAAATCTACTTGTACAGTCATGAACCTTTCGTCCTCAGCCCTCGACATGGTAAATCACTGCAAACAAATTACATACTGTACAATATTCTGTTTGCTACTGCAAATTGCCACAATCATTGTGTTCGTTATATGCAGTGCTTTTTTTTTTTTCTAAACAAAAAGTTCCTGTATTCATTGTAAGATTAACCATTCAATTGGCAAATTTACTGTTAATTTACTCAGTACTTACCAATCTTCTTGCCTAATAGAAAAATGGGTGCAGGTATAGTACAGGTGTGTACCCCCAGAAAAGAATGTGTAATAACCCCCTTCCAAACCATATGTACAGTAATACTGCCATTTATAGATGTTCATGTATTCACATGCTGATATTTTCAACATTTATTTATTTATTTATTTATGTCATTCCTTAGAGTAAAATTATAGCATCAGTTGAGTTGTTAGCTATCATTCCATTTTAAATTTGACTTGGAATAACTCAGCTCAAAAATATGGGCTACTGATTTAATGTACGGTATAGTGTAATGCAGAAATATATTTCTGCCACCCTCCATGGTTGGTGGATATGTATCGACTTCTGTCCTAAATTACTGGTGTTCTATTCCTCACTCTGGTTTGACAAGGGAGTGGTCTATTCATCAGCTCAAAATCCATTGCACTTGTGACAGCTGTAGCCGCATTGCTTAGTACAGTATTGCAAATTCCACACAATGATCTTCTAATTTTATTTTCTTGCAAGTTATTGGTGGAACATTTTAAGTACGGTACTTGGACTGTGTATTCTCTTACAACGGTAGTATGGGGAAGGGAATAGAGTCGAGGTGTAGAAAAGCCAATGCAGTGAGTTCTCAGTTGCGATCTACAGTAGCCTGCTCAAAAGAAGTTAGTGTAGCGACGAAACGCTCCCTACATCACTCAGTATTTAGACCGACCTTGCTGTATGGAAGTGAGAGCTGGGTAGATTCAGGGTATCTGATACTAAAGCTGGAGATAACTGATACGAGGGTAGCACAAATGATTGCTGGGACAAATGTATGGGAAAAATGGCAGGAAGGTACTCTAAATAAAGGCTAAATTAGAAATGAACACGCTAGATGAAGCTGTTCGTATGAGCTGACTCGTATGGTGGGGTCATGTGAAGAGAATGGGAGATTGATTGATTTTATTTTCACGGCTACACTTAGAGCTTAAAGGCTCCTTTACAGTAGCGACCCACATGGCTTACAAACATACAGTAGTAACAAATAGTAGAAAACACAGTACCTTACATTAAATTAAGAGCATATTATTGTGGGAAGGGATTTTGTCAAGCGAATAAACCCAACACGTCTTGAAGTAGTTTTAAGTATAAAAACTGCATTTAAACGTAAGATTAAATAAGATGACATTGAACAGAACTTGATGTGACATGACTCTACACAAAACTGTAACTGATCGTCTTCCTTTCTCGCGACTTCCACTTGACTCCTCTACGCGGCGCCACCGGGCAGTGTCGAGGCTGGCGGGAAACCCAAAAACGTTCATTGTTTTCCGATTCCCACAATCGGCCATCCTGTAGATCATCCACCTCGGATGATGAGAAGTCTTCAGCCCAGGGTTTGAGGAACTCAGCACAAGTAGTTGTTCGGATGGGGCCTAAGTGATTCCCTTCACGACAGAGGTCGTAAGTGTCATTCAGCTTGACTCTGGAGATTCTGTAAGGCCCAAGGTACTATTTCTTCAATTTAAGGCCTGGTCCAAACTGGGTCCTCTTGATGGTGACTATATCGCCAACCTGGTACTGGCGAGCAGGCCGTCGACTTCGATCAAAGGACACCCTGTTTTCTTGATGCACTTTCTGGATTTGTGCTCTCGCTTCTTCACGGTGTTCATCTCTCCTGGTCTCAAACTCGTCTACCATCTCTTCATTGATCAACTCAACTATTCTCAGCGCATTTTGGCTCCTATCAAAAGTTCGAACGGCGTCTGCTTGATACTGCGGTTGTAAGTGGAATTCATGGCTCTTCGATCAGATTCAACGTGTTTGTACCAATCTCCAGGGTTTTCTCCAACTTGCGCCAGGATGTGATGCCACGTTCACTCTGCTCAAACAACTTAGCCAGACCTGTTAGCGACTTTTTTGCAAAAACATATTTTTGCATCTCGTCCCAGCCCATCAACGTTGCTGTTTCCTCGAAGTCCTTAATCCAACGTCGCACCGGATAGTTCTCACTGCCGTCATAGGTTCTGACAGAGCCCTCTACATCTCGGAAAGTTAACACAAACTTGTGTGCGACTCCCTGGTTTGCAGTATGCCGCGAGTCCACCACGTCCTGGTAGACTCCCCTTCACTTGAGCTTTCTTCTCCAGTCTTCGCTTTGTGTTTGGTCTTTGTTATTTTATTTTCTTTACCTCCTATTGCTTTGGTGAGTTTCTGGTCTTCTGACGAGCTAGATGAATCCGATGATTAACCTGACATGCTAGAGGTTGAATGTTTCGTGGATTTCATCCCAGCCATTTTCTCCTTTAACTCACGTAATTCCTCCGCCAGTGCTTCGTTTGCCTCTTTCATCTTGCTCATCGCCTCTTGCTTTTTATCAGTCTCGTCTTCTTCTTGTTCTTCTTCTTCATCTTCTTCGTCTTTAGACATCCCCAGCCACGAAAGGTCCATTAAGTTGTCACAGACGTGTTGCACAAGCACGGCTTTCACTCCCGTATATTCAATGTTTAACACTGTGCAAATGGCAATTAGGTCAGCCTCGGTGAATTCACTCTCAATGAACTTCAATTTCACCAGGTGTTCTGGTGAGTCACGTTCAAACTCGAATCCTGAAAATTCTCTTAAGCGCTGCCTGTTCTTTCGATCACGTGGCAGTTTTTCGAAAATGAGGTCTTAATCACGGCCGTGGGCGCCGTCTTAATGTTATTATTAACTTTTTCAATATCTTGTAAACATGCCACTTTGTCTGCCATTTTTCTTCGTCTTTCGGCACTCGCGCTGTACACTTTTCTTTTCGTCGTCTTAGGCTTCAGGATCCTGGAACTCGTCTTTTGTAGCCTGCTCGAACCACCACGTCTTTGGAATTTGAACAGCTGCTCGTCTTCTATATTCCTCGGACCCACGTTGTCGTCGTAAATCTTGCCAGAAAAATGTCGTCAATTCACACCTTGTCGTCCTCCGTCTTTGGTTTTATCGCTGTAGGCCTAGCCAAAATTGCCGTTCCCCACTCGAAATCCTTCGCATCCCGGACGAGCCCCCAAATGTGGGAAGGGATTTTGGCAAGCAAATAAATCGAACATGTCTTGAAATAGTTTTAAGTATAAAAACTGCATTTAAACGTAAGATGAGATTGAACAGAACTTGACGTGACATGACTCGACACAAAACTGTAACTGATCGTCTTCCTTTCTCGCGACTTCCACTTGACTCCTCTATGCGGTGCCACCGGGCAGTGACGAGGCTGGCGGGAAACCCAAAAATGTTCAATATATTTCGATTCCCACATTATTAATATTATATAGTATATCATATCATTCGCAACTACTTAAATTTAAAAATGTTATAGAATTTGTTTTATAAAACATTTAAATATAAATAATAAAGAATAAGTAATGGAAAATTATCTACAAAAGAGTGCATACAGATTCAGTATCAGCCTGAAAATTAAACACCTTATACAAAAAAATAACATATTCTTATCGTTGGTTGTCTGTAATTGTCCTGATTTTATAGTTGAAACCTTTTAACATAATGCAGTAATCAGATTGAAACGGTTATTAATGCCCCATGTTGGTAGCGACAAATGAAACGGTTTGACTGCCCCTTACTGTTGGGTGAGAAATGTAACTGTTTACCTTTGCCTAAGCTATGTTGTTTTAATGGGCGCCAAGACCTCAACGCAATGTTGAAATCTAAATTTGTATTTAACAACGTCTAGCTCTGGCAGAACACATTCAAGACTCTATTCACTCAGATCGTGGTATGATTTGATCATTAACCCAACAAACAATTGTATCAGGAGAAGGAATTGGTCTATATCTAATGCTACCTGCTGAAAGCAAAGATTGCATTGTAAAAGGAATGAATTTATTATATAAAACAAGTATAGCAAAATTAATAATAATAATAAGTATAAAATTTAAATTGGAGCGTTGTGATTTGAATATTACCGATAGAAAATTACGTGAAAACGGAGTCTGATAAATTGATTTTACTCTTATTTCCAAGCTATGAAGTTACTGAAATATGAAATGTAAAACAAAGAAAATGAGAGATTGCGTATTTCTGCGTCATTTGCGCTTACCACTGGAAATTGCCAAAGCATTTCCCTCGTACTTGATGATGCTGTGAGCTTCCCACAGTCTCCTGGATGTCGTCATCTTCGTCGATGTTTGATGATATACTGGTAGATTAGATAATTCTATGGTCCGTACATCGGACCCAAACACTCGTATAACCACACTGGTTAAGTTTTACAAAAGTTAGTCCTCCAATCCACGGAACATCGGAGCGATTCCCGCGTACAACATACTCGTCAAGTATTTCACAGATTGTCACTAACTCCACTGAACATCGGAGCGACACGCACGCGCACCCATACTCCTCAAGTATTTCACAGATAGTCACTAACTCTACTGAACATCGGAGCGACACGCTCGCGCACCCATACTCCTCAAGTATTTCACAGATAGTCCACGTTCCACGGCGCGTCGAACGATATATCCACACGCCGGCTCCCCCACTCTTCAGTCCCAGCTAGCTTACGTCGTCTCCACTGATTGGCTGACCCACCACGCGATCTTCCCCTCCTCCGGGTCATTACACTCGGCGGGAGGGTTCCGTTCCAACAATTCGCCTTTCCTTGACGATGCGACCCAGGATTGCGTCATGCTTTCCGACAAGATTAAGCGTGTACTTGAATTCCCAGTGAGTCACGTCTCTCAAATACCCTAACTGACGAAAACTCCGTAAAATTCCGTAATCATGTAATTTTCTTTGATATTGTCGTTCGTAATAATTTGCTTGATAGCGTTTTCTAAGACATAGAAAACCTATCTGAATGCTAATAATTTTTATAAAATGCTCCGAAAATACCTTAATAAAAATTATAATAAATTAATAATAATAATAAATTAACATGAACAATTCTCTTGGCTGAACAATTTGCCGCGTAAATAATTACAGAATGGCTTCCAACTGACTTATGCCAGTTGCATAAAAACCCTTCGAAAAACACGTTACATATTCGCCTTGGATCATCGGATGATTTACCGTGACGACGGTCCATTATCCGATTATCCCAGACACGTTAATAAACCCCATCCAAAATACATATTACATAAATGAAATCTCCCTAAATTACAGATATATGCACTCATAATTTTTCTTCACGCACTTTGCGTCAAAGTTTGTTGTTACTATGGATTGCACTTTGCAACCAGTCCAATGTTTCTCATATAAAATAGTGTTCCACGGATATTTCCGCCTCTCAAATTCCTCTATGTTGGAGAAATAGACATAATTAATGTGTGAGCACTATGTATTTATGATGTCATATCACACGCATTGAAGGTGTTCTGATATATTTATATCACCATAGAACTTCCTAATTTCACTGGAGGTCCCTTCCTTATGGTGACATTTAATTCCACTTATCACTGAGCACACGATCACACTATTGTGGCAGCGCCTCGTGACCATAATACTTAATCTCTCTATAAAGTAGAATAAATTAATATTGACTTCTGAAAAAAAAACAGTAAATGCGCATTACATATAACACCAAATATTTCTGTGCCGTAATCGCCCTGTCTTGTTAAGTTCCCGTAGACCATATTCTACTTAATACTAGTTCTCAACACAGACCATTTCTCCTCACACAAATAATACCTTTGTACAAATTACCTTAAATTACACACTTACAAAAATCTTACATGGCGAGGCCGTAAACAGAAATCACGTGTGCTGATATGTATGAGTTTCATGAAGGACTGTCTCGCATTCTGATGGCCCATCTTTTGCCTCGTGGACGCCTTAAGCAAAAATACCATGTACAAGCGCTCACCCATCTCTTGGAGGCAAATGGGAATTCACCAGCGCTACCAAATTCTGGCCTTGGTGTATCGAGACATTTTAGTGCTCAAGAGCATCCGACAATCCCGTCATATTTCCCTGTACCTTAAAAACTCTCATTTACTTACATACTACCCCCCTGTGCGACTTCTGATACGCCTGCCTTGAAGACCAGATCTTCCACGCACCAGACACCACACTTACTCATTTGATAGGCTGGCTCGCCAGCTAAACACACTCACTTTATGACACATATTTTCGTAGACTATGAATATTATACGTCCCGTATAATCTGTTTCCCTCACTATTCTCCAGCACATATGCTGGTTTGCCAATACGTTTGGAAACTATAAATGTTTCTGTGTCACCTGCTTCCAACCTTGCAAGTGGCTCCCTTAAATGAACGTCATCACGTTGCTCTACCTAGCATATTTCTCAGTGTCTGTAACGATGCCCTGTTGCTACTGTCCACACATGCTAACCCTACCTTCCTATGGTGTCACACCTCTACTCGACACTCTATGACCTAAAAATGTCACTTCTGACTGACAGAATGACGACTTAGACAGCTTCAAAGTGAACCCTGCCTGATCTAACTTCTGAAAAACTATATTTAAATGACATAGATGCTCCTCAAAACTGCGTGAACTAATTACCATATCATCAATGTAAATGGTTACAAACTCTCCTGTGTCATCCCCTAATGCGATGTTTAAAGCCCTAATTAAAGCTGCTGAACTACTCTTTAACCCATAAGGTGTTCTACAAAATTGATAAAGGTTATATTTATGACTAAAAGCTGTAAATGGTCTATCTTCGTACATAAGTGGCACTTGCCAAAAACTCGAACTCAAATCTACACAAGTGAAATACTTCTTCCCCTCAAATGTTTGCATTAATTCTTCTATTGACATAGATTTCAGCTGATCTGAACTAATTCTACTGTTAACCAAACGAGCGTCTAAACAAATACGAACCGTGCCGTCGGTCTTGGGTACCGTGATCAAAGAATTAACATATGGACTGTTAGAATGCTCAATAATCCCATCTTCAAACATCTGGTTAATTTGTGCCTCAACTGCACTCTGATAAGCGAAAGGTACAGGATATCTATGTCCTGTGAATACTGACCTATCAATAACGTTCAATGAATGTGTATAGCAATTGGCCATACCAATGCGATCCTCAAAAACTCTCCTATTACACAATAACACATCATAGAGCCGAACACACTGTTCATCCTCTATATTTCCCTGAAATGCAGCCTCACGTAACGAGTCCTCTAGACTTCCGTTCGTAATCACACTGCCCACAAAACATGGAGAACCCCGCTCTACGGCTGGCGATATCTCATTTAAAGTACAAATCACACCTACAATACTACTTCTCTGAATATGGTCATTGAACGCTACTTCTACTTCAGAATCTCCCCATTTAAATTTCAAACTCCCTACATCATAACATAAGATACCAGACACTCTACTTAGCCACTCTGATCCCAAGATAACACTGAATACTAAATTTGGAATTACAAGGCAAATCTGCTTCTCTGCATGATTATTAATTTTAATGTCTACTAAAACTTGCTTAGAAATTACTTTAGACCTCTTCCCAACAGCTGTGATAACAAAAGTGCTTTTAATTGGCATCTCCTCAAAATTTACTCCAGTTCCTTTCATTTTATCATAAAATGCACTACTTATGCAACTCTTCCTACAACCACTATCAATTAAAACATCTGTGTACGCCTCGGACACGTTAAATTTAACTATGGGGCTCTTACTAACCACTTCCTGAATAATACCTTCATCATTTAGTTCATGTAATAATTCATTTCTTACATTTAGGTCATAGGGTTCCTGTATAATTGTATGGACAGGGCATGCTACAGACTGAGATTCTGACCTTACTTCGCAGCCTGGTTCGCGTTTAAAGAACCGCTACAGCTGGCCGTAGTACTAGTTACTACTGCACTGGTCTGGTTGTTCTGAGTTGTGTTGTCATTGTTTGGCTGTATATTACTACCACTAGGCTGTCCTCTTCCTTGACCCCTATTCTGGTTGTAATTATTGTCATTATAATTTCTTCCTTGATTTCCCCTGAAATCATTGTTTCTCCCTTGATTTCCCCTGTAATCATTGTTCCTCCCTTGATTTCCCCTGAAATCATTGTTCCTCCCTTGATACTGATTACCATAGCCATTTCCTCTGTTCTGATTTAGCTGATTATTATTATTTCTATTTTGAGCGTTGGCTCCTTCGCCACCGTTCCCTTGAACTTCCTGATGCCTGGCTTCATTAGGTCTATTATTATTATTACCCTGGTTCCTATTGAAATTGTCCTCAGAACCCCCTCTCCCTAGTGCATCAAATGTGCTTAACAAATTTTCTACTTGTGATATTGTCTTTACATTCTGGATACAAGCAGCCTCCTTGATCCTATAGGGAAAGTGCCTAAGTAGCAACCTTACCACATCACTTTCCTCCTTCAACCCATCCAGATATTTACACACTAATACCTGCCCTAAAAAGTATTCGGTCATGGTGGAGCTTTCTTTAGGGTTATATTTACCACACACTACTCCCTCACGATGCTGCGACTGAATAACCTCATTCCAGAACTTTTCACAGAATTTAATTTTAAAATCATTCATATCAGTAAACTTGTCTCTGTAGACAGCAAACCAATTCCTTGTTTCCCCCACGAACACTTGTTCTAAAATTTCAACTACCTGGCACCACTCAATACTACCATTTTCCAACCTCTCCCCGAATTTATTTTCTATAGTGTCCATGAACTCCATTGGGCACCCCTGTCGATTGCTGAACTTACCCAGTTCTACCTCCCTGTGTGTGCTATTCACAAAAACTGGCCTATTCTGACTATTTTCTTGCCTGATCCTAGCTTTTAATTTTAACTCTAATTCTGCGATTTTCTCCTCAGCCTTCCTCTCAATACTGTTTACTGTTAATTTAATGTTTCCTTCTGATTCTTCTACTTTATCATATAGCTTTGCTTGTTTCTCCTCAATCTTGCTAATGCTCTCTCTATTACTCTCTCTTAAATCATTTACTTCTGCAACTATTTGCGAGTGGACTTTCTCAATTCTACCCCCCAGCTGTTCCTTAACCTCTTTAGTTGCTACCTGAATTTTGTCAATTTCTCCCCCCAATTGCTTTTTGACCTGCTGTGTTTCCAGTTGCACTAGTTCTTTTAAATTTTCAGCCTGTGTACTGATTCTAATTTCTAACTCCTCCTGTACTTTTCCTAATTTCTTGTCTACATCTGCAATGATCTCTTTAACCTTCTCTTCCATTACTCCTCTGATTTCTCCTCTAATCTGCTCCATTTTCACACTAATTTCCTTGTTGTTCTTATCTAATTTTGCATTATTCTGTTCTAATTTTTTATTTAAAGCTTCTGTACTTTCTTTATTTTCCCTACTGTTTTGTTCTAATTTTGCATTATTCTGTTCTAATTTTGCATTTAAAGCTTCTGTACTTTCTTTATTTTCCCTACTGTTTTGTTCTAATTTTGCATTATTCTGTTCTAATTTTGCATTTAAAGCTTCTGTACTTTCTTTATTTTCCCTACTGTTTTGTTCTAATTTTGCATTATTCTGTTCTAATTTTGCATTATTCTGTTCTAATTTTGCATTTAAAGCTTCTGTACTTTCTTTATTTTCCCTACTGTTTTGTTCTAATTTTGCATTATTCTGTTCTAATTTTGCATTTAAAGCATCACTACTAACTTTGTTCTGATACATGAACTCGAGAAGTAAAGTTTTTAATTCTGGTTGGCCGCCTACACTCCCTGTTTCAGTATCGGGATTTACCTCCGCTACCCCGGTACTACCATCACTCGACATACTGCTCGTATCATCATTCTCCAGTTGATGACCACTACGTAACCTCATCTGTCTTTCTTTCTCATCCCCCATAATGATATACACTGATAAAGACAAATAACCCCCAAAATACAGGCACAGAAATATATACCCTTCTCCTTCCACAAATGTTATTAGGTTTTCAGCCCCAAGTTGTCGGCGACAAATGAAACGGTTATTAATGCCCCATGTTGGTAGCGACAAATGAAACGGTTTGACTGCCCCTTACTGTTGGGTGAGAAATGTAACTGTTTACCTTTGCCTAAGCTATGTTGTTTTAATGGGCGCCAAGACCTCAACGCAATGTTGAAATCTAAATTTTTATTTAACAACGTCTAGCTCTGGCAGAACACATTCAAGACTCTATTCACTCAGATCGTGGTATGATTTGATCATTAACCCAACAAACAATTGTATCAGGAGAAGGAATTGGTCTATATCTAATGCTACCTACTGAAAGCAAAGATTGCATTGTAAAAGGAATGAATTTATTATATAAAACAAGTATAGCAAAATTAATAATAATAATAAGTATAAAATTTAAATTGGAGCGTTGTGATTTGAATATTACCGATAGAAAATTACGTGAAAACGGAGTCTGATAAATTGATTTTACTCTTATTTCCAAGCTATGAAGTTACTGAAATATGAAATGTAAAACAAAGAAAATGAGAGATTGCGTATTTCTGCGTCATTTGCGCTTGCCACTGGAAATTGCCAAAGCATTTCCCTCGTACTTGATGATGCTGTGAGCTTCCCACAGTCTCCTGGATGTCGTCATCTTCGTCGATGTTTGATGATATACTGGTAAATTAGATAATTCTATGGTCCGTACATCGGACCCAAACACTCGTATAACCACACTGGTTAAGTTTTACAAAAGTTAGTCCTCCAATCCACGGAACATCGGAGCGATTCCCGCGTACAACATACTCGTCAAGTATTTCACAGATTGTCACTAACTCCACTGAACATCGGAGCGACACGCACGCGCACCCATACTCCTCAAGTATTTCACAGATAGTCACTAACTCCACTGAACATCGGAGCGACACGCACGCGCACCCATACTCCTCAAGTATTTCACAGATAGTCCACGTTCCACGGCGCGTCGAACGATATATCCACACGCCGGCTCCCCCACTCTTCAGTCCCAACTAGCTTACGTCGTCTCCACTGATTGGCTGACCCACCACGCGATCTTCCCCTCCTCCGGGTCATTACACTCGGCGGGAGGGTTCCGTTCCAACAATTCGCCTTTCCTTGACGATGCGACCCAGGATTGCGTCATGCTTTCCGACAAGATTAAGCGTGTACTTGAATTCCCAGTGAGTCACGTCTCTCAAATACCCTAACTGACGAAAACTCCGTAAAATTCCGTAATCATGTAATTTTCTTTGATATTGTCGTTCGTAATAATTTGCTTGATAGCGTTTTCTAAGACATAGAAAACCTATCTGAATGCTAATAATTTTTATAAAATGCTCCGAAAATACCTTAATAAAAATTATAATAAATTAATAATAATAATAAATTAACATGAACAATTCTCTTGGCTGAACAATTTGCCGCGTAAATAATTACAGAATGGCTTCCAACTGACTTATGCCAGTTGCATAAAAACCCTTCGAAAAACACGTTACATATTGTGAGATGAGATGAGCAGGATGAAAGAAAACTTTTGCGAGTTTTACTTACTTACTTACTTAATTCCTGCTGCTCCTTCCGGAGCATAGGGCCTTGGCGAAATTTCTCCACGCAGTACGGTTCCTGGCCATTCTCTTCACTTGACTCCAGTTCTTGTCCACCTCTGCAATTTCATTTTCGATCGTCCTCTTCCAGGTCTTCTTAGGTCGACCTCGCTTCCTGGCGCCTTGAGGATTCCAGTCTAGCGCCGCCTTCTCAATAGCTCCGTCCGGCTTCCTTAGTGTGTGACCAATCCAGCGCCATTTCCTCTCCTTGATCTGGATGCTAATCGGTTGTTGATTGGTGATGGTCCAAAGATCTTCATTTGAGATTATGTCCGGCCACCTCACATTCATGATGCGACGCAGACATCTGTTAATGAACACCTGTAGCTGGTTGTTGATCGGTTTTGTGACTTTCCATGTTTCACAGCCGTAGAGAAGAATCGACTTTACGTTGCTATTGAAAAGGCGGAGCTTGGTCTTCCTGGAAATGTTTCTATTTCTCCAGATGGGGTAGAGCTGGACAAAGGCACCATTTGCTTTCCTGATACGGCTTCGAACATCTTCCTCTGCTCCCCCATCATTTGTGACTATACTTCCAAGGTAGAGGAAGGACTCAACTCGCTCAATGTCCTTTCCGTTGACTGTCAAACTAGTCGTGATGTCAGAATTTATCCTCATCTCTTTGGTCTTGTTGGTGTTGATCATCAGTCCTGCACGTTCTGCTTCTCTCTGCAACCTCCCCAGCTTATCTTCTATGTCTCGGTACCGTTGTGCCATAAAACAAATGTCGTCTGCGAAATCCAGATCTTCAAGCCTGTCATTTATACCCCACTGAATACCCCTCTTCCGTCCTCCCATTACCTTCTTCATCACACTATCCAGGACCAACAGGAACAGAGTGGGGGAAAGGACACACCCCTGTCTCACTCCGGAACTGACCTTTATCTTTTCTGTTAATTTGCCTTCGTGAAGAACCTGGCACTCATACCCTTCGTACATCTCTTCCATGATTCTGATGATCTTTGTTGGAATTTTATATTCCTCGAGGGTCTTCCACATGATTCTTTGATTTACGGAGTCGAAGGCTTTCTCAAAGTCAACAAATGTGAGGTAAAGGGTATTCCGCCACTCCACACTCTGCTCCAGAATGATTCGGAGGGTGTTGATGAGATCCACACAGCTGCGATGTTGTCGAAATCCAGCCTGTTCCTTCCGAAGCCTTTTTTCTACGCAGTCTTTTATACGATTCAGGATGACTCTCGCCAGCACTTTGCTTGGAATGGACAGCAAGGTGATACCCCTCCAGTTGTTACAGTTTGTGGTGTCCCCTTTCTTCGGCAACTTGACTATCAACCCCTTCTTCCAGTCGGTTGGTATTTTCTCCTCCTTCCAGATCTTCTCCAACAGCGGGTGCAGCAGATCAATCGTAATATCCAGGTCTGCTTTCAGTACTTCCGCTGGGATATTATCCAGACCTGGTGCCTTCCCGCATTTCATCTGCTTCAACGCTGTCCGTATTTCGCCCCGAGTTGGGGAGTCGAGGCTGATGCTTGGGTCACTTTCTGCTTTCTCTTCATCTTCTCCTCGCTGCTTACTTTCTGGTCCTCTATCTCTATTAAGAACCTCCGCAAAGTGTTCTCTCCATCTTGTCAGCTGCTGTTCACACGTCGTGAGGATCTCGCCCGTCTTGCTCTTCACAGGCCTAGTTTTATTAAAACCTTTCTTCGAAAGCATCTTTGTGATGCCATAGAGCTCCTTAATGTCCCCCCTTCTTGCCGCTTCTTCTGCTTTCTCCGCCTGCTCATCAATCCACCTCCTATGATCCTTCCGTACACTCCTCTTTACCTCCCTGTTTGCTGTTGAATACTTTGCTTGTGTGAGAGCCTTCTGCTGCCTAGTCTTGCAGGTGTTGAGCTTGGCCTTAATCTCCTTCCTGTAATTTATCTTGTCCCAGGTCTGATCGGATATCCATTCTTTCCGCAGGTAGTTCTTGTACCCGAGCTGCATCTCACTGGTTTCGACGAAGATATTCTTTACCTCGCTCCACACAGTCTCCACGTCCTTCTCTGTCTCGGAGTACAACACCTGGAATTTATTTCTGAGCTCCAGTTTAAATTGGTCCAATCTCTGCTGGTTCTTAAGCTTGCCCACATCAAACTTGTTGTGCCGAGTGTTAAACTTTCGGCGGACTGCGACGATCTTCATGCGGAAGTTGGCAACCACAAGATGATGGTCACTACCAACGTCCGCTCCTCTCTTGTTCCTAACATCTTCCAAGCTTCTTCTGAACCTCCTGCTCACCGCGATGTGATCAATTTGATTTTCTGTGACTTGATCAGGAGACATCCAGGTGACCTTGTGGCACCGCCTATGAGGAAATACCGTGCCACCCATCACCAAATCCTGACTGGCGCAATATTCCGTAAATTTTTCCCCATTGTCATTCATCTCACCAAGGCCATGTTTACCCATGATCTGCTCCAACCCCTCATTGTTTGAGCCCACCTTCGCGTTGAAGTCTCCCATAACAATGAGAATGTCCTTCTTACTTGTTTGTCTTGTGACATCTCGCAGCATTTGGTAGAATTCTTCCTTCTTCTCTGGCTCCGACTGTTCTGTAGGCGCATAGCATTGGATGATGATCACATTCCTGATCTTTGTCTTGAACCTAGCAAACATGAGCCTACTAGAAATTGGCTTCCACTCCATAAGGCTTCTCTTTGCATTTCTGTTGAGCAGCAACCCCACTCCATCCCTGTGTTCTTCATCATCGCCCCCAGAATAGAGAAATGTAATTCCATCTGTTGTCTGTATTTCACCAAATCCTGGCCACCTCACTTCACTCAATCCTAGGATATCCAGCCCATAGTTCTTCATCTCCCGTGTCACTTGTTTCAGTCTGGTTTTCTCCATCAAGGTCCTCACATTCCAGAAACCGATTTTCGTAGTCCTCTTCATGCCAAAAGTCGTCATCAGGTTATCCGTCCGGTTTTGTAATTTCGCTTCAGTTTCCGTAATCAGTTTATTTAAGAGGAGCGAGTGATTAACCCACTGCCTCCGAGTGCCTTGGAGGGGCTGCCACCTTAAGCCTGAGGCACCAGGCTGATTTTCTGTCAGGGTTTCTTCCCTTAGCCTTTGAAGAACCGACTCCAAACTACAAGGCAGCAGTTGTTTCACCAGAGCCCCGTTAGCCGTAATTTCTTCAGGGTTCCTGTAGGGCCTTCACAGCTACCGTAGCGGTCTTGAGGCACACAAAGTCCCCACTGTACTTCACCCCTACAGGCAATCCCCTACTTAATTACGTTGCCCATCTCCCACAACGAGGACGAGGGGTTGGATTTGTGGGAGACTTTGCGAGTTTTAGTGGTTGCAAATTTGACAAACTTATATAAATGGAAGGCGTTGAATAGGCGTGAGGCGGTGCAATCAAAAGATTTATTGAACTTCATTGTTCGGTGGATAGGGATCTGGAGTGTTAATTTTGTGTACCTATTTTCTCCATTATAAAAGAATGAATTGGTTTAAAGGCATTGTAGAGATATAATAGGGTCCAGGTGTGCAGTATTTTGTGTGTCAGAATAGCACTCGTGGAGTTTCAACCGCTTCAGCCGCACATGGTAAGGTGTGATATGCTTATCTCGTCTTACATCCAGGATGTACCGAACACATGCATTCTGGATTCTTTGTAGTTTGATATTCTGCGTTTCTGGTAAATCATTGTATACAGCAGAGCCATAATATTAATTATTGGAAAAATGAGAGTTTGGATGAAGAGTTTGCGTATGTTGGGAGGGGTGTAAGAGACAATTGTTTCCAGGAAAAGCATAGTTGATACAACCTTCTGTACCATCTTTGACGTATGCTCTGGCCACGATAGTGTTCTATCAAATATAGCTCTGTGATTATTGACAGTGTTGATATATTTAATATTAGTATATGCTATCGTGATCGGTGGTTATCATTTAAAATACATTGAATTTAGAAGTTTTGTATATCCAATGGGTATAAGTTTTGTTTTAAAGGAAGATTGTAGTTTTACGTGACCGTGAATCTTGTGATTATAAGCCACGGGACCTCCTTTTTACGTGGAATCCGAACCACAAGACATGGCATTTCACTTCGAAAATCTCACATGCTTTGGCCGGGAATCGAACCCGGACCGCATTGGTGAGAGGCATACAGCTAGACCGCTGAGCCACCACGCCCCCAAGTTTTGTTTTAGATGTGTTCAAGTTAAGATTATGATTTAGGGCCCATTGTCTATGTCCTCATTGAACACATTTATATGATCGCATGCAGTGTTAGGCGTGAAGTGAAAATAACCTTAGAGGTCATCAGCGTATATATGAACATAACTATTATGGAATTCATTAGAAACATCGTTTATGTAAATCGAGAAGCATAGTGGGCCAAGGACATATCCCTGAGGTATTCCACTTTCCACCAATTTCCAGTCTGGGGAGGAGAGATTACCTAAGAGGTTAATGAGTTCGACTGTAGAGGGTGAGAGAAGCAGAGATAGGCCTAGGAGGCGATGCAGCGTTGAACGATTTCAAAGTGAGAAGTGTAGAAGCCAAGGAGGCCACAGTGCTAACTGCTAATAGGGTATCATGAATGCGAATTGTTCACGAACAGAGCCTTGCAGACTAGATGCTGAAAGGCAAAACATTCTGAAATGAGAATGTAATGTTATTTTATATGGGGCACTGCACACTGTTCTTGTTAGCACAGTGAAACATGTAGTTGTACATCGACAATAGCCACCACTGTACATGCTAGCAAGCACACAGCTTATCAACTTAGTCTTGCATAAGCAACACCCAGTAATTCAGTGAACACATGGCCAATTGAGCAGCACTTGTGGTAAAATATTTGAAGCAACTTCCAGAGCATCTTCATGTGGATCTCTTGGTGTAACATGAAAAGGTATGTAAGTGGAATTTTGGTTTGACTCGGTTGACCATCATTTTGAGGGTGTTGGAATGGGGTTTATTTAGTCTTGAGTGGACAACTTAGCTGTGGGGGGTTTGAATATTGCCTCAGCCATGATTCCCCCACTTGTGCTTCTAACTGAAGACCCTGGTAGACTCCTTCCCAAACCTAGTCTCAAATACAAGCACATACACTAGTACAATACACTGCAATAACACACCCAAGTTAATGGGGCTGATGACCACAATGTCACAAGTGCCTCTTTCTGTGATAACAAGTCATTGATAATTCTAAACCTAATAATTTTAAAAGACTAGGTCACCTATTTTCTGCTATAGGTTCAAAGTAAAGATCACCTACACTTTTCACTGGATGTATGCTATAAGTAATGTTGTCTATATGAATTTGCATTAATAATTTGACTGTGACTGCTGCTCAAGTCTGCCGGTATGACTGGCTTAAGGAATCAGTGAATGATTGACCCAATAATTGATACAGTAAATTCATATTTAATTTACTTACAGAATCAGTAATACTCAAAAGTGAATTGATAAACATTACGTTTCAGGTATGTACAGCGTCTATGTTGAGGATTTCATGGTACGAGACGTAAAGTACATTTGGCATGGTATGACCTATAAGAACTTGAAGGAAGTGCTGAAAGAAAATCGGAACCTGAAAGGATTTCCTCTTGTTGATAGTCCAGGTATTGTAACTTATTTTCTTTCTTATGTGTTTTCAAAGTAAAACTTCATATCAGTAATTTACAGTATTATTTTTCAGAATCAATGATACTTCTTGGATCGATTCAGCGTCTCGAACTCATCAAATTAATAGAACGCCAGATTGGCAGGGAGCGCCGAATGCAGGTGGCAGCAAAATGGCAAAAGGAGGCTGAAGAACGGTAAGTCACCTTTGAACTGTTTACTAATCTATTATAAGTTATTTAGCACCACCCTTGAGGAGGTAGTCTTTAATACTCTCAACAGCCTATGAACCTCCACATTATTCATCTCATTTCTTCCCTAGGTAACAATTATCATATCTATATAAAAACTCCATGAAGGGCCCAGGCCTACCAAGCGACCGCTGCCCAGGCATTTGGCCTGCAGATACTGGGGCGACGCATGTTCAGTGCATCGGGTCCTCTCGGCTGTTAATCTTAGTTTTCACAAATATGGGTCATTCTCCAAAAGAAGGCGGATTTCAAATACAAGTTGTTTAAGTTTTAAAATAGTTTTTTTTCGGCTGATTTATTTTTCTGTGTTATATTTTATTACATAGAGTACTACTAAGGTACTCGTCCTAATTACTGGCCAGCCCTGGTTTTTTAAATAACTACTTTCAAAAATGGCATGTTCACAGAGGTGAGGAAATAATCAAGGAGGTGAGAAAATCATCATGAAGTGGAGGATCTGTGAGAATGAGGATTAATTTTAATGCAATAAATGTTTTCAGATATCATAGGAAAGAATAATATTTATTACCATATTATGACAGAACCTTTTCTCCTTACAATCAAAATTATCAAAACATATTAAATGTTGTCTTCAGTTATGTAATATTTCACTCAATATATAAACAAAATAACATTGTGAGGTTTGAAGCCATTTTTCTATGTTGCCCAAGTAAACAAAAGTTTGGTGCTTTTCAGTCGGTCAACACGAATGTACCCAAATAGAGCTGGGTTATGCCCTGATCCTGAAATAAATTACATAAGATTAATAAATACACTAGGATGACCAGTTTCGATCGTCAAGCGATCATCATCAGATCCATTACACTTAGGCTATAACATCTATGTTTGAGAATACAGGTGAAAAATATATACAATATGTACAATTATTTAGTTGCAGTGTTGGTAATGCAACAGTCGGTGTATGTTAAATGTGGTATATCTAATGTTAGGTAACCTTCTAAAATAGTGATGAAATCCGGAATTTGTCTGTTAGGGGTGATGATATGGTTTTACAAAATCAACTATGGTTATACTGAAATAATGCAAGCTTATACTTATTGAGTTGTCTCTTTAACTGGAACTTGAAGCAGTTGCATGTTTCCATAGACACCAGTTGCAGTCGACTAACCCCGAGTGTTCGCTGGGTGGAACTGGTTTTCCCCTTCCTCCCCCTTTAGTTGCTATGTCCTTCCAGAGGTCAGTGCCATGTATATTTGTGTGACTTTGCCAAATCTAGATAAAAGTGTATGCTATTGAATGCAGGAGTCTGCAACTACTAAAGACCATGGAACTATCTTCGCCACGCATGGGCTATAAAAGCCATTTATACTAAGCGGTACACGGTCTATTGAAGACGTCCCGGCACCTTTAATACTGCCGCGCATATCGGCCTAGGTTTATTGCAGAAAAATGTACATAGTACACCTGATCCAAATAACATTTACCTATAAACACCGCTATTTTCCCCCCCTTTTTTATCTAGCTTGGCTGTATCGCTAAGTTGTGTCTTGTTTTCGACAGGGTGTGTTTTTTAGTAGAGCGAAAAGGGGTGAACTCTCCATAAAAGTGTGTTCATTTAGATTGCTGGGATTGTTTTGTTTGGCTAGGTGAATCTCGATTGCTTCTTTTATGTCGAGAGCTCTGCCTTTCGATTCATGATGAATTATTTTTAGATCAGTCTCGATTTTAGTGAAGCTGTGCCCCGTGTCACACATATGTTCGCATACGGCTGAATGTGTTCCGTATCTTATCTCATTCCTATGTTCATTATAACGTGTATCTACTCGTCTTCCGCTCTGTCCAATGTAATTAGCTTGACAACCAATGTCTTGGCATGTAATAGAATATACCCCTGACTTTGAATACGGGTCTTGTTTATTTAGATTGCTATTTTGCAGGTGCCTCCCGGTCATATTATTCGTTGTGAATGCTATTTTTATGCCTTGCTTTTTGAATAGATTAGTGATTTTATATGTGTTCTCATTCACATAGTTGAAACGCGCAAATTTTTTCTTATTAATGTCCGGTTTTGGAATCATTTTATCTTTATTTTTATGTTTGGCTACAATTTGGTCTATTTTGCTTGGCGGGAAATTGTTTTCCTTTGCTATTTGTTTAATGGTTCTTATTTCCTTATTAAAATTGTCTGTTGACATGGGTATGTTTAAAGCTCTGTGCACCATTGAATTGAACCCCGCTAATTTATGCGTACTGGGGTGATTAGACTGATTGTCGATTGCATGCGAGGTTTGTGTGGCTTTTCGGAATATGGAGTATGAAAGCTCGTTGTCCTTACGTTCAATAGTTATGTCGAGATAATTTATTTTTCGATCTGTTTCGGATTCCTTGGTGAATTTGATTGAGTGGTGTAGGCTATTAATGGATTGGAGAATTGTTTCTTTGCTTGTTAATTCAGTATCGTAGATGTAAATTACATCATCTAAGTATCTTTTCCACACACAAACAGAAGGATTAGCGATGGGATCACCACTAAGCGGATTAATCGCTGACATCTTCATTAATGCACTAGAAAATGAGTTTTTAGAAAAGACTTCAACAAAGGGAATAGTAATATGGAAAAGATACGTAGATGATGTAATTTGCATCTACGATACTGAATTCACAAGCGAAGAAACAATTCTCCAATGGATATAATAGACGACGACACAGCTGTAAACACGGACTAAGATTTGGAACTTTAAACGTAAGAACGCTGACGGGGAAGGTGGAGGAGATAGTGGATATGATGGAAAGAAGGAAGTTGGATTTATTGGGATTGGCAGAAACAAAGTGGAAAGGGGAAGGAAGGAGAGAACTGAGAAAAGGCTATAGACTGTACTGGAGTGGGAATGAAGAGGGAAAGAGGAATGGAGTGGGAGTAGTAGTACGTGATGGTTTAAAAGAAGAAGTGAAGAGAATAAGTGATAGGATGATGAAAGTGAAAGTAGCACTGAGGGGAGAGACCGTAGAAATAGTGCAAGTGTATGCTCCACAAGTAGGCTGCGCCTCTGAAGAGAAGGAGGAGTTTGAAGAGGAATTGCAGAAACAGCTGGTAGGAAGAAATATGATTGTTATGGGGGATCTGAATGCCCATGTATGAAGAGAAAGACAAGGGTATGAGAGTGTACTTGGACTAGAGGGTTGGGGCAGAAGAAATGAGGAAGGAAAGAGACTGTTGGACTTCTGCCAAAGGAACAGCCTGCTAGTTGGGAACTCCTGGTTCAAGAAAAGGGAGAGCCACACAATCACATGGTACAGTGATGACTTGACCAGGAAGTCGGTGGTCGACTATATACTGTATGAGAAAGAATTAAATAAGAACATCATGGACATCAAGGTTATACCATCAGAAAACCTGGATAGCGACCATCGATTGCTGGTAATGAACCTGAGAGGGACTAAGGAGAAGAAAGGGACTGAGAACCAGGAAAGACGTATAAGGATATAGAAACTGAAAGAAGGAGTTAGAAGGGTCAAGTACCTCAAAATGGTAAAGGAAGGAATTCCAACAGATGAAGAAAGAGGGGTGAAAGAGGAATGGGCTAGATTTAAGAAGACACTAGTAGGTACAGCAGAAGCAGTATGTGGGAGGACAAGTAGTAGGAAGAGGTGGAAGGAAACACCATGGTGGAATGAGAAGACAAAAGATATAGTAAGGGAATAGAATAGAGCCTTTAGGAGGTGGTATCAAAATAGGACGGTAGAGACAAGGG
The DNA here is from genome assembly GCA_946902985.2 of Meconema thalassinum. Classification (NCBI taxonomy): domain Eukaryota; kingdom Metazoa; phylum Arthropoda; class Insecta; order Orthoptera; family Tettigoniidae; genus Meconema; species Meconema thalassinum. The sequence goes on along the minus strand of OX336389.2, from coordinate 878,030,392 downwards.
AAGAGTACCAGGAAAGAAAGAAGGAGGCAAAGAGAGTAGTGTCTGAGGAGAGAAGAAAGTGGATGGAAGAGTGGACAAAGATGATGAAGGAGGATAGTGAAGGTACAAAAAAGGTCCTGTATGGGATGGTAAAAAATAAGAGGCGGAAGGATCCTACAGATTATGTTAGAATGGTGAACAAAAGGGGACAAGAGATAGAAAATAGAGATGAACTGAAGAAAATGTGGAAAGAATATTTTGAAGAACTCCTGAACCCAAATGGAAACCACGGCGAGGAGGAAGAAATCGGGGAAAAGGAAGATGAACTGCAAACAGAAAAGGACTTAACATGGAAAGAAGTGGAAGATGCAGTGAGGAAGATGAAAGGAGGGAAGGCACCAGGTGTGGATGAGTTGAGTGTGGAGATGGTGAGAGCAGCAGGAGAGGTGGGGATACAATGGTTGTACCGAGTAATGAGGACAGCATGGAAGGAAATGAAGACCCCCAGAGGACTGGAAAAAGGGAATAATTGTCCCGATCTTCAAGAAAGGTAGTAGAACAGAATGCAGAAACTATCGGGGAATAAACTGATGAGTCATTGTGCAAAGATGTTTGAGAAAGTTTTGGAAAGGAGAATTATGACAAGGATAGAAGGAGGGATGAGGGAAGAACAACATGGCTTCAGAGCAGGAAGGTCCACAGTGGATTTGATTTTTGCTGTAAGGCAGTTACAAGAACAGCACTATGAGTATGGAGCAGATTTACTGATGGCCTTCCTGGATATTGAGAAAGCATATGACAGTGCATGCAGAAACAAAGTATGGAAGTCCCTGGAGGATAGAGGAGTAGAAAAATGGACTATAAGGAGGATAAAGGAGATGTACAAGGGAAGCGTGAGCCGTGTGAAAGTGGGAGGAGAGAGATCGGACTGGATGGAACAGAGAAACGGCCTGAAACAAGGAAGTGCACTGTCACCGTTACTTTTCATTGTGGTGATGGATGACATAATGACCCGAGTGGCACAAGTAATTGGGGAAGGAAAGATGAAAGCAATGGTGTTTGCAGATGATTTGATGATTTGGGGAAACAAGGAGGAGGAGGTACAGGAACAGTTGGATGTGTGGGAAGGAATAATACAAGGATATGGGATGAAGTTTAGCATAAATAAGAGTGAGATGGTGATCACAACAAGGAAGAAGGAAAGAACCACAACGGGAATAACAATTGGTGGGGAACAGCTGAAGAAAGTGGAGAGTTTCAAGTATCTGGGAAGCCTGATACAAGATAATGGAAGAAACGATAGAGAAATAAATGAGCGGGAGAGACAGGCAGAAGCATTCCGGAGGAGTGTGAGAAGCATGTTATGGAGCAAGGATGTCCCTCAGAACAGCAAAAAGATCATATATCGGACGTACTATGTCCCTATCCTGACGTATGCCTCGGAGTCCTGGGTTATGAAAGGAAGGGAGAAGAGCAAAATACAGGCCAGTGAGATGAGGTTCTTGAGAAGCAGTATTGGAGCTACAAAGATGGACAGAATAAGAAATGAGAGGACCAGAGAATTAATGAAGGAGGAACCATTACAGGATGGTATAGAGAAATCTAGACTTAGATGGTATGGACATATAAAACGAATGGAGGAGAAGAGGATACCCAGGAGGATTCACGAGACAAAGTGGGAAGGAAAGAGACCGAGAGGGAGACCAAGAGACAGGTGGCTGAAGGGGGTGGAAGAAAGCGTGAAGAAGAGAGGAGAAGACTGGACAAAGGTGGTGGCTGAGAGATGGTGGGAAGACAGAAGACGTTGGAGAGGCTTGTGTTCCAATCAGACCCGGCCAGTGGCTGGAAACTGTGCAAGATGATGATGAATTCAAAATTAATAAAAACATGTTTTGTCTCAGAAAATCAATGGGGACACGAATCTGTCCTTTGCAGAATGACCTATATACACTTATACTTTTTTTGTTTTGGCACCAATGCTTCAGTGCCAAGTTGCAACAATGTTGGGCGGTGCCACTTTTACCGACAGTTGCTGTCCTGCATCCCCTCCCTCAGAGCACATGATCTCGCCCATCCTCACCACCGCTCGTGCTCAGTCGCGCCTGTTAGATGAGTAGTGTGAGACCAGCGCTCGCGAAAGACAGTCGCAATGTTTTCCAAGCAGGAGCAGAGACCGTGGATAAAAATTCAGTGTTCTAGGGGTCGCAGTGCTAAACAGTGTCACCGAGGATTGCAGGAAACGTGCGGTGCAGCTGCGTTACCGTTCAGAACGGTAGCAAGATGGATTGCAGCCTTTCGAGATGGGCACGAACATGTGAAGCACATGCCTCGATCTGGTCACCCACCAGTAAGTGATGACAATGTACAGATGGTGTCCGCGTTAGTAGAGGTGGATCGGAACGTAACGATTCATCAATTAGAGCAAGATACCGGACTGGCGCATTCAACTGTCCTCCACATCCTGAAGGACTTACTGAAAATGAGGAAGATTGCGTCCAAATGGGTTCCGCATGACTTAACCGACATGCATAAATGGCTGCGATATGACGCTTGTCGTATGCACTTGCAGCGTTATGAGCGCGAAGGAGAGGCCTTCTTACGGCGTATCATAACCATTGACGAGACGTGGGCCAGATCTTATGAGCCACAGTTAAAACCCAATCGAACAAGTGGCAGCACCACGGATCACCACGGAAACAAACAGTTCGACCAACCCCCACCAATGTAAAGGTAATGTTGATTCTTGCCTATGATTGGGATGGTGTGATCATTCACCATACTGTTCCCCGAGGGCAAACCGTTAATGCGGCGTACTATTGTTCGTTTCTGCAAGAACATCTCCGAGGAGCTCTGAGAAGGAAACTGCGCCACCACATGGTTACACCGCCCATCGTTCTGCATGACAATGCTAGGGCACACACAGCAGGCGTTGTGTCGGCATTGTTGGATCGCTGGGGCTGGGAGGTCCTTTATCACCCCCCATATTCTCCCGACATCAGTCCCTGTGACTATGATCTCATCCCAAAGATGAAGATGACAATGCGCCGGGAGCGCTTCCGTACCATTGAAGACGTTAAGCAGGCTGCCGAGCGCTCTCTTCGTACCATCAATAGATTGGGCAGTGCCAACGGGATCCAACGACTTCCGCATCGCTGGGAACACGTTGTACGCAACGGTGGGGACTACATCGAGGGCCTGTGAAACTTCGAACCATCTAAGTGAGTTATTAATCCAGTCATAACTAAGGTGCCAAAACTAAAAAACCAACCCATGTATATATAAAGAATTCTCTTTGTCTGTACACTGTTAACACCGGCTAATACTTTGTATTTATCCCAGATTTGTAAAATGATTAAATATACCCTGACTTTAATTTTTGTTTTTGTGTTATTGGTTGACATTGAAGCTCCGTGGTGACTCTCACCCAGAGGCCCAAGGTTCAATTCTTGGCTCTGTCAGGGAGTTTAGAAACTCAACGTGATTGCTGAATATTGGAATATTGACTCTAGCTTTTGAGTGCAACAGCCAATAGGAAGAGACTTGGCTAGAGCAGTATAAGAATGCTAGTTTTAAACCATTGTACATTGTTGATGTTCTGCTGTTTTGTCTGAATGGGGAGGGTGATAAGTGCATGTGATGAATAAACACCTAACTGTTATATTAACTGCTCCTGGAATTTAATAAAACCTAAAGGTTTTGGGATCAGAAAGCATATACGGTAGTGATAAAGAAACAGCAAGATAGTGGGAGGTGTAAAGGATCAATCAACCACAAAGCAGCAGGCAAGTTTGAAGTCCAGTTGAGGATGGCGGAAGGAACTGGATCTAAGGTACCGTAGAACGGGGCGAAGTCGATCTGGTGGGGTGAAGTCGATCATTGTGACATCTCGATATAATTTCAGTACTAACACCTGGTGGGTAAATGTAGAAGTAACGATTGAACCTTCTTTGGAATGTTGAAGCTCCGTGCTATTTATATGATATTATTTGTGTGTTATAACCATAACACGTTAAGTGGGGTTAAGTTTTCAATCAATGTCCATTTTTAATATTTTTCAAAACCTTGGTCAACAAACAGTCATCCACCGGTTTCAATCGGTACCCCAACTTCTTCACAGACTTCATTTGATAAGTTGGTGTGTTGTGCTCTTGTGCTGCTCCTTAGACCACACCTAATTTATGCCGCATGCAAGCAATAATGCATTATACCGAATGTTTGCATTTTGTAGGGTGAAGTCGATTATGATATATATCAGAAGAAGCCAGGCTCTGCTGGGAATCAATATTATAATGTTCAGTATTTGAACAATGCTGTGCAAATAGTAAAATGGGGGGGGGAGGGAAATAAGCATCAGAAAAGCCTCTGAATGATAAACTATCCTAAATGATTGAGTCAAAGGTAAACTCAATACTACTATAAATGATTGGGTCAAAGGTAAACACACTGAACGTTTGGAGGACAACCTGCATTGAATACCACTGATGAAAATTGTTTGATGGAAGGTTTAGTTAAGTGTTCAGAGTGGGGGTTTCCTCTGAAACGTACTGATGTACGAAATGTAGAGGGAAAGAAGCCTATTATTGGAAACAATTTGTCAAGCCATTTGTCTCTGAATGTAATTCGTTTTTGCAAAGAAAATAATAATGAAATTGCTCTCAAAGAGTTTAAAAAGGGTACGCTACCTCTTTCATAGACTATCTCAGAAACGAACATTACATTAATCGAGATTTCAGTGATAGGGAATCTTTGTTTTACGAATTATATTGTATGCTTTAGAGAGTAAGCCCGCTAGCGTTAAATATTAGTAAACTGTAATAATTTTGTAATTTCTATATGTTAAATCATGATTAAAATATTTTAAAAACTAAAATGATTATCAATTTCACCCCATATGATGTGTAAAGTCATTTCTACCAGAAAAGCCTTTGAATTATAAACTATCCTAAATGATTGACAATGGTTACAACCTAACCCGCCAGACCAATGGTTTTGACAGTGGTTACAAACTAACCCGCCCAGATCAATGGTTGTTTGTCAACCTTGCCCCGCTAGCTTCCCGCGGCCAAAGGCCGCACCTACACCCGATCTTCTAACCTTCGTTTTGTGCAATCCAATGGTTACAACCTAACCCGCCCAGACCAATGGTTTTGACAATGTTGGTAAAGCTACCGTAATACTTTATAAACATGACTTCTTTTAATAACTGAAAATATGTAAACATTGCACATGACAAAGGATGAATGCTGCAAATAATAAGGTAAAACTTAACGAGAGGTATACCTTTGTATAAAATATTTTAACTACTGAAATTAACGATTTTACCTAAATCAATAGTCCGGAAAATATCTGGAGATGATGTAGTAATAGATGTGTACTCCTCCGCTGCCTGAGACCCACCTAGCCATCCCTAATAGGATCACGACTTATATAGTTGAAATTGCAGCTCTGACAGCCATCTTTGTCAAGGAGTCAATATTGCCAACCTCACGCATTTGGTACTATTTCGCACCCGACATAGATATTGTGAACGGACCAATGGTTTTGTGTGAACCGTGCCCCGCTAGCTGCCCGTGGCCAAAGGCCGCACCTACCCCCGGCCTTCTAACCTTCGTTTTGTCCAATCCAATGGTTCTTGTCAATGGTTACAACCTAACCCGTCCAGAACAATGGTTACAAACTAATCCACCCAGATCAATGTTTTTTTTTTTTTTTTCCAACCTTGCCCCGCTAGCTTCCCGCGGACAAAGGTCGCACCTACACTCGACCTTCTAACCTTCGTTTTGTCCAATCCAATGGTTACAACCTAACCCACCCAGACCAATGGTTTTGACAATGTTGGTAAAAGGAATTATTTCCGCTGTCCCGATGGAAATCGAAAAATGAACATATGAGTCGTCTAGTATCAAAACCGGCCAAGTCACAAAATTTACGAAAATGAGTTATGGTTATCAATTTGAAGTAGAAGTACAGCACTATCAGGCGAAACAAGAATATGCTTCAAAATCGTCCATGTCTTCATGTTACACAGCACTGAATTCTTGGTCATGCAACAGAATGGGCCAAGTCATGCAGGCAGTGCTTTCAAAACCGGCCATGTCGAAGAACAAGTAGCAATCTTCATGTCGCAGCATTATTGTCTGGAATCTAGCGTTGTTAGATTACGCATGAATGTGATATCAGTAGGCAACATTGTTCCTTATTTTGTATACTCTTCGAAGTCATAATAATTTGTATTTTTTTCGTTTGCAACACTGACTTCCGTATTCGCGGGCTTCTTACCGCATTGGCGCGAAAGCAATCGTATTTCCTGTGTGCTCGTATTTTGTCATTATTGTGTAGTGTAACGTGTATATTGTTCCTATTTTAATAATGATTCTATTAACATAAGTGACTCATTTTCTTTTACTGTGTTAAAGATCTAGTGAACTACTAACATTTAATGATATAATACCTATTTTGTATTCTCCTCAGCTTTCTGATGTTCATCTTCATAATTATATTAGGCTACTATCCAAATTAAGCAGAATGCTTTCGTTTTTATTGCAATAAAGACAGGTAATTAAAATGTCAATTTATTTTAATTTAATTGCCTTTTTTCACTGGAATTTGGAATTTAAAAAGAAAAGTTTTACAAAAAAGGACTATATTTATACCAAATTGCAACAGAAACGGCCAAGTCAAAATTAATATTAGCAAAAAAGAAGGGTTCATTATGAATCAGATTTCTCAAAATAGCAGAACTTAAATATTAAACCATTATGGATATAACTATGCAATAAAATCTTTTGTGACCACCATTGCTTTGTCTCTAGAGGTTTTTCATCCATACTGAAAAATATGCCTTCAGTGACTTGGCCGGTTTTGATACTAGACGACTCATATAATGACTCCCAGAAGGTATGTGAATCAAATGATATACCGGTATATATATATTCAATATTTTGCCTTGTGAAATTGATATAAAGTGATATAAGGAAGATATAGGCCTACCTCTCGTTACGAATTAATAAATAGTACTGTTTTAAGGAGCACATGCAAACAAATCAAAGAAACATATACATTAACTCGGAGAATTTTACTCCTCACGTCTTACAAAGGAATTAATTCAGAGAACATTGACAAAAACAAAGCAGAATGTCACATAACATAGAGGAAAGTAACCAAAGTCGGACCCGAGTCCCTAAGTCGGACCCCTGCATTATTTTGCTTGGACAGTGCTGCAGCATGAGGGCACAATAATGAGTGTGAAGATATGAAAGGAAATGTTATGTTGTGGAAGTGGTAGCACTGGACTGTGGGGAGTATCCCGTCAGTTCCGCCATTACTGGTTTTCATGTGAGTGGATGTTTTTACACGTGTTCATGGAATAGTGATTGTTTTATATTTCAGAGAGGGTAAGTCACAGATTGTGTTTACGGTACTGACTTTAGTAAGCGATATACTTGATAATTGTTGTATTTGCTTGTCGAAATACCTATTCATTTTTTTTTTCATAGCCTCGAAAATATCAAGTACAAGATGTCCTAAGTAGGACCCCCGCGGCTTTCATAAGTTGGACCCCTAAAAAACCTAAGTCGGACCCCTAATAAACCTGAATTGGACTCATAAAATTAAAATTTCTTGTTTTTTATTGAAGCCATTCAAAATATTGTTTCAGATGACCCAAAAAAATGTCAGTCCTTGCATGAGAAAATGGGAAACTCTCAGAGTGGTCGGTTTCTGGATTTTGTGGTCATAACAATACGTTATGTTCCTAACAAGGCATTATATAATGTAAAAATAAAGTATGTTCATGTTCATTACTTCACTAGTGGTTTTATGTGATTTTACCTTCATTCTTAAGAGGGGTCCGACATTAGCATCCTTTTTCCCAGGCGTCATTTTTGTTACTTTTAATGAAAACATTTCATAGGAAAAACTGAGCTGTTATAAGTTAATCTGAACCAGATACATTGTTATAAAACATATCAAAGAACTCATCTAGCTAAAATTCAAATTTAAAAAAGATGAAATTAATAAGAATACAGGTAAAAAACAAAATGGGAGTCCGACTTTGGTCACTTTCCTCTACACATGAATTTCTAGATGCAGTACCGGTAGGTCCAAACAAGTTGAAATATCAAAACGTACTAGTTCACTTCAAACACACCGCAAACAAATACCGTATACGAGAAAATTGAACTACTCCACGTCTGGCTTTGGAGTACAATAAAGTAAAATCTCTCGTTACCAATGAATGCCTACATACTAGAAGTCTTCATCAGCTTCCGGCAGGTCAATCAACTGAGCTATTTGAAGATCTTTCTCGATTTGTTGCTGCCAATTTGGATCCATGGTTATTTCAGGAGGTACAAGCGCAGGCATTGCAACAAACTCCAGATTAGGATCGCCAATCAATTTATTGGCTAACCATAAGAATGACTTCTCAAAGTTGTAATTACTTTTGGCACTGATGTCATAATATTGGAGATTCTTCTTTCGATGATATATGATACTCTTGGCTTTTACTTTCCTGTCCTTGATGCCAACTTTGTTTCCGCAAAGAACAATGGGTATATTTTCACAAACCCTTACTAGATCTCGGTGCTAGTTAGGGACATTCATGTATCTCATACGTGAAGTGACATCAAACATTATAATTGCGCAATGGCCCTGGATGTAATAGTCATCGCTCAGACAACCGAACTTTTCTTGTCCTATAGAGTCCCAACACTAAAACGTATGGGACCTCTATTTGTATGAAACACTATCGGGTGTACTTCCACACCAAGAGTTGCCACATATTCCTCGTCAAACTCTCCCGTAAGAAGTCTCTTAACAAATGTGGTCTTTCCAGTTCCACCATCACCAACTAGAACACCCAGGATATCAATTCCGAACTAAATATTGCTTGTACTCGACTCAGATTCACCGGCATTCAACCACCAAGTTAAGAACTAATAAACGCACGAGTAATCAATGTTACATGCTTTGCTATTGGATGAAACGCTTCTGAACTAACCATTCATATGACAGCTAAAATAATTAATTTTACAGGGCTTCTTGTTTGGATAACACGTTGCCTACGTTATAATACAAGGCCGGGAGGCATAATTTTTTTTTCAGCCCGAGCCTAGCCACAGTATGTATTTCCGAGCCGCTTATTAGCTGTTACGTCATGCCATTATCCTGGTACCGAATGGGGACAGTAGGTAGTAGCAGGGGTCATATCAGATCCACTGCCAGCTGGATCGCAACACTTCTGGTTGCTTTAAACTGCCTGCCCATTCGACACTCACAGGCGTACAAGATATATGCATTAATTCACCGCTAGGTGCAGCACCAAGGCACTGAGATTGCCGCGGCTTTTTAAAGGGGAAGATACCTGAAACGAAGTATTGTTATGTTTGGAGGCTTAATATCGAGAATGACGGACGTGAAAACATTACACTAAGTTAGTTCCTTTGTTATTCTAACATCTAAAAGTATTCAGACACATACTTACGGGCAAATTCTCAATATAAAGGAAAGCAAAAATACATGTGGTGGAAGCGATTGTTTTTAAGGGGCGAAATGTCTAGCTCATTTTCCCGTAATTATGCAGACGATAATAAAAATATAACTACTTCTAACTGACTTAAATCTAACTTACATACTTGGTGAGATGAAAAGAAAAGAATAAGGACAATAAAAGACAGGGAAAAGAAATGCCTCCGGCCCCCGAAAAATGGGATGATGATTTATTTTGGGGCTTTGCGACATCGTGGTCATGTAGCCCCATGTACTTGGGTGTGAGGTGAATTTGTCTGATAACCTGTCTTATTGGGATGGCTGTATTATACATTTTTACAGATTTTTTGGACAGATTGTTTATTTTTTACTTATTTATTTACTTACTAATTTATTTATTTTCTTATTTATTTACTTATGTATTTGCTTATTTAGTTATTTACGTATTTACTTACTTATTTGTTTATTTACGTACATGTTTATTTATTTAATTATGTATTTTCTTATTTATTTGCTTATTTATTTACTCACTTACTTACTTATTTGTTTATTTACTTACATATTTATGTATTTAATTATTTATTTTCTTATTTATTTGTTTACTTATTTACTTATTTATTTATTTATTCACGTATATATTTATTTAGTCATTTACTTACATACGGTATGTATTTATTTAATTATTTATTTACTTATTTTTTATTTACTTCTTTATTTACTTACGTATTTATCTATTTAATCATTTATTAACTTATTTATTTTCTTATCTATTGATTTACTTATTTATTTACTTATTTATTTGCTTATTTATTTACTTATTTGTTTATTTACTTACATATTTATTTACTTATTTACTTACACATTTATTTATTTAATTATTTATTTTCTTATTTATTTAATTATTTATTTGCTTATTTATTCACTTATTTATTTACATATTTATTTACTTATTTACTTACACATTTATTTATTAAATTATTTATTTTCTTATTTATTTGTTTACTTATTTATTTAATTATTTATTTTCTTATTTATTTGTTTACTTATTTATTTACTTATTTATTTGCTTATTTATTCACTTATTTATTTACTTACATATTTCTCAAATTATTTATTTACTTACATATTTATTGTCTCACGTATTTACTCAATCATTCATTCATGTACCGGTATGTATTTATTTATTTATTTGCTTCCCCTGCGGCACCTTCTCTGGAAATTGCACGTAACCACATCTTACGCAGTGAATTGTGCGATGGTATCTCATGAAATGAGATTCCCCGGTATTCTGACTTGCCCTGTTCTGATTTACAAAAGGGCACGCAGCAGTACAGGATTATAAAATCATTCAGAATGCATTCCAAACACAACTGCTCCATTAACATCAATACAAAACTTATATCTGCCACAGTGCCTTAGTGCTGCTTCCTAGCGCCTTTATTTGGAAACGAGGTTGTACGCTCAAACCAATGCTGTAATCGTCGAATGGGCAGGCAGTTTAAAGCAACCAGGAGTGTTGCAATCCAGCCGGCAGTGATCAGATCAAACATGGAGGGAGGTTATCGAGTGAGATGTGGATAATATTCGATGTTGAATTGCATTATTAGCGTGAAACAGGCATGAAATTTGCTTTTGATAAAGTTTAAAAGAACCCACGCAGCAAATGAATGCGTTCCAATCAACATTTAAGGTCTAAGTGAAATCATTCGACATTTAACCACATGTATTAAGACGTATGATAACATATTATGTCATTTACGAGTGCAGATGTGCACGAGTGTCTTCGTGCGAGCCTGCTAACTAGGTGTCCCGGGTTCGAGACTCCTCAGGGGCGGAAATTTTTTCTTCTTTTGAATTATTTTATTATATCCTCCCTACCTTTTACAGCATGTTTTATGCCTTGTTTTATTGAAATTATCTGTATGGGTGATTGAAATAATAACATTGTTAGGCGGAATTATTCCCTATTCTCACTTGAATTTATATTCCTCTGCTTACTGTTCAACGCGGCTAGCGTTCTTGGCTGTCTCTCCAGAGGTCCGGGTTTGATTCCCAGCTCTGCCAAGAAATTTCAATTCTAGTGTGAGGGTGCAACGGGGTACACTCGGCCTCATGAGCCAAAACTGAGTAGAGGTGGGTTCGATTCCCACCTCAGCCAACTTGGAAGTGATTTTCCATAGTTTTCCACTTCTACTCCAGACAAATGCCGAAATTGTTCATAACAAAGGCAAGGCTGCAACTTATCACCCATACTTTTCAATCTTTACATTGAAAACGTCGCCTCCGTAGTGTAGCGGTCAGCATGGTTAGCTGCCGCCCCGGAGGTCCTGGGTTCGATTCCCGGCTCTTCCACGAAATTTGAAAAGTGGTACGAGGACTGGAACGGGGTCTACTCAGCCTCGGGTGGCCCAAATGAGTAGAGGGGGTTCGATTCCCCCTCAGCCATCCTCGAAGTGGTTTTCCGTGGTTTCTCACTTCGTCTTCGGGCAAATTTCCGGGATGGTACCTTCTTCAAGGCCACGGCCACCTCCTTCTCTCTTCCTTGTCTATCCATCCTAACCATCCCTTACCTTCCCTCATGAGGCCCCTGTTCGCTTTGCAGGTGAGGCCGCCTCGGCGAGGTGCCAATCCCACCTCACCAGTTGTATCCCTTCCGATTCGATGTTCCCAGCTCTAGGACACTGCCCGTAGAGGCGGTAGTGGTGAGTTCCCTCGCTGAGTCCGTGAGCTCCACCAACCTGGAGGGTAAATGACTAAAAAAAAAAAAAAAACATTGAAAACACAATGAAGGAAATTGGTGAAATATTTAAAGTGGAAGTGAAGATTCAAGGAGACATAATTTCAACTCTGAGATTTGCTGATAACATCGTCATCTTGGCCTACATGCCTGAGGATTTGAATGAGATTTTGAATGGTATGGACTGCGTCTTGAGGAAAGAGTTCATGATGAAAATTAGTAAAATGTAAAACAAGAAATATTTGAACGCAGCCGAAATAAATCAGAAACCTCTATGGACATCAAATTGGCATGTAAAAAGCTAAATGAAGTAGGAGACTTCTGTTACTTAGGAAGCAAAATAACCAGTGATGGACGAAGCCAAGAGGACATAAATAGTAGGTTGGCTCAGGCAAGGAAAGCATTTCTACAGAAAGGAATCTCTTGACATCGAATATAGATTTAGGTATTAGGGAGTAAATTTTGAAAGCCTTTGTCTGGAGCGCGGCACTCTATGGGAGTCAAACTTGGACTATTGGTGCAGCAGAAAAGAGGAGAATTGAAGCGTTTGAAATGTAGTGTTACAGGAGAATGATGAAGATCGGATGGGTAGATAGGGTTACAAACAAAGAGGAATTAAGACTAGTGGAAGGAGAGATGTTTCTGGCGACTGCTAATGAAGAGAAGAGATAGGTTGGTAGGACACATACTAAGACACCAAGGAATAGCAAGCTTAGTTATGGAAGGAAGGGTCGAGAACTGTAGGGGTAGACCAAGGCTAGAATATGTTAAACAGATTGCCTCGGATGTAGGGTGTGCTAGCTATGTAGAGATGAAAAGATTAACTCAGGACAGGGAGACATGGAGAGCTGCATCTAACCTGTCAAAAGACTGAAGACTCAAACACACAATCTCGCGATCATTAGACACGGAACCTCCAATTTAGTTAAAAACCAAAACTCAGAACGTGATAATTCCCTTCGTAAATCTCACGTGAATTGACCGGGAATCGAACCCTGTCCACCTTGGGGAGAGGCAAGCAGAAGTTGATGCAGATGTTGCTCTTGTTCATTTGATCAAATTGGGCATGGTGGTCATTGAGCCCACTTACTTGTAAATAAATAAATAAATAAATAAATTTCTCTGATAACCTGTGTTATAACCAGTGATGGACGAAGCCAAGAGGACATGGTCTGTAGTATGGTCTGTAGTATGGTGAATATTTGATATGCAGGTGAGGATTCGCAAGGAGGCGGTCGTGGCATTGTTATGAACAATTTTGGCATTTGTTTGCATTAGAAGTGGAAAACTATGGAAAATCACTTCCAGGATGGCTGAGGTGGGAATCGAACCACCTCTACTCAGTTTTGGCTCATGAGGCCGAATGTACCCAATCACCCATACAGATAATTTCAATAAAATAAGGCATAAAACATGCTGTAATAGGTAGGGAGGATATGATAAAATAATTCAAAAGAAGTAAAAATTTCCGCCCCAGGGCAGTCTCGAACCCGGGATACCTAGTTAGCTGATGATGATGATGATGATAATTGTTGTTTTAAGGGGCCTAACATCGAGGTTATCGGCCCCTACCTAGTTAGCAAGCTCGCACGAAGACACTTGCAAATCTGCACTCGTAAATGACGTATGTTATCATAGGTCTTAATACATGTGGTTAAATGTCGAATGATTTAACTTAGACCTTAAATGTTGATTGGAACGCATTCATTTGCTGCGTGGGTTCTTTTAAACTTAATCTAAAGCAAGTTTCATGCCTGTTTCACGCTAATAATGCAATTCAACATCGAATATTATCCACATCTCACTCGATAACCTCCCTCCATGTTTGATCTGATATGACCCCTGCTACTACCTACCGTCTCCATTCGGTACCAGGATAATGGCATGACGTAACAGCCAATAAGAGGCTCGGAAATACATACTGTGGCTAGGCTCGGGCTGAAAAAAAAATTATGCGGCCGGGAGATGCCGCACCGCGACTGGGGGCAACTGAATTCAGCATTCAGCCGCTAGGATCGCATTGTAACACCCTCAATATGAGCGCACTGTATGAATTTAGTATTGAGATGAGAGAATACCCGGGCTATTTCATGCACATTTACAAAAGTGTGGTTTATCATTCATATCTATAACTCACCGGAATACCATAAACAAGCAGTCTTTTCTTAGAGCTTCAGTACTTTCCTGTTCAGAGGCTTATTGTGAAGCTGTAAAAATCGTTCATTCCTGCTCGTGCGATTGAAGGCTAGGTTGTCCAGGAGTGGCTTCAGGAACTTTTTCAAAAGCAGAATCGGAAGTTCAGAATCGTTGCATTGGTCACACTTAATTGTCTGACAGAACTTGTCTTTTAATAAAAGTGTGCAGTTTGTCAGTAAGTTTTTCCGTGGTAGATACTGGACAGCACGTGATACGCATTGCATAATTTGCTCTAGTAACACCACAAATGATGTTTTAGGGTACCTCAGTCCTCCACGATCTTGAAATCGTATGAGGCTGAGGACCGGGCTTTCCCTTACAGGGAGAGAAATATGTTGAAAACAACCTTCACAGCTGGTATTTTCTTCTGCTACGCGCACTAGGTAGCCTGCCACCATTTCTACTGCTATGTTGTATGCAGTAGCTGGATTTCCTAAAAATAAAACAAAATTGTTAAATACCGTAATCTTGTTTAGATAAAAACATAATGCAATGAAAATAAATGGGCAGGTTAAAAATATACCTTCAACGGGGTTTCCAACTATAGCAAGGACGTGTTCGGGAAGCTCCAGTACAAAGGCAGAATCCGTGACATGACCTTCTTCACCTGGCTCTTGAAGTTGGTTCCTAGAAAAGAACCTGGACCTTACGCTGGATACTAAGTCTTCATTCCTTAGTTCGACGTTCCCATGGCTCGAAGCTGCGATAATTCCAGTGTGAAGGGTAAATTCAATAGCATGGATACAAGATCTCACATCCATCATATCATTGAACCCCCCTTTCGTCTCAGGTGACTGAAAAAGAGCTCGACATCGTCACTCGATAAATTCCTCGGTAGGACATAGTGAAAATTGATGCTTATTAAATATCGTATGCATGCCACTGAAGAGAGAGTTGTCAAGTCCAGAGCGTGGTAAGTCTCTTTAGTAAATTTCCTGAACTTTTCAGGATGTTGCTGAATGTCCTCAATGTATGGCAGAAATACGTCCGTTAACCAGTGCAGTCTTTCATTGTCCATCTCACAAAAAATCATCTTATTGTCATTTCTGGAGTGCGTGCCATGGGATGTGTTACAGATATCATGGATGTCAAACCATTTCTAAAAATGTTCCATAAAATTAATAAGTCTCAAGTAAACTGCCTTTGTCATTAATTTTCTCAGAGCATACGACTTCCATACTTTTTAAATCTGCGACAACTTCAGGTGAAAACACAACTTTGGCCCTGGAAACATTCATCTTTTCCAAATTACTAGGATAAACCACCTTCCAGGAGAGTTTCCTGACAGGTTTTATCACCAGTGTTTTCTGAAGATTATAAAGGATCTTCAAATGATCACTTGTCACATTGCCATTTACAAAGAACTCCCTAGACAAGTACTGCGATCGTACATTCTTGATAATGTGACTGGGATCAAAACTTATAAAGAGCGGTCGATTTTCATCAAGAGGATGTTTAATTTCATGCGTTATACGACCCCCGCATAGCGTTGCAAACATCGAAACATTCGCTTGACAGTTGTCAGTTACAATTCTTAACACTCTGAAACCACTTTCTTCGACTACCTTCATAGCATCTAATACCAATTTTGCCAAGTGCGCTCCAGAAATCGAACAAGTATAATAAAATGACACAGGAATTCTGTAAGAAGAAGATAGTCCCTTGAAAAGAATGCAAAGTAACTTGTTGGCTAGTTTGTCTTCAATACCTCGAGGCCTGCGGCAATATGGCGTCACAGTGAAAGTGTAGTGGAATAGCAGCTAGTTTAAATATTTGATAAAAGTGGTAAAATATTATAACAGAAGTTTAAAATCTATAAAGTTACTTTCCTTAGGTCAAGTGAAATATGGAATATTGATAGTATTTAGAAATTCTTATTGATAATTTAATAAACTTAAACTAAGTTGTGGGAACGTGTATCCAAAGATTCGGTGACTTCTTCAATCACTGTTTGAACCAAATAGAGCAGTGGTGCTTTTACAAGTTTTCACCCGATTGGAAGATATACGTATTTCACATTCTTCTTTATTGGTAGGTAATTAGATTAATTCATTTAGGTAGTAATAATTAACATAAATTTAGTGTAATTTGGCGTAAATATCAAGGCTAACTTAGATCTCTAGTATGTCGGCAGCAAACAGTGTTAGTGTCTCGTCAGGTAATGTAACTAGTTTAATCAGTTGAAACTTTCCGTCAAATCAATACAAAATATTTTGCGCTATTATTGCGCTAAGTTAGGTACATGTTTCGAGCCTTGCAAAGGCGGTCCTTCATCAGCCTCTCACACAAATGGCAACACATCGAAAAAAACACTGAAAATATCCAAAAAAATGCATGCACACTAATAAAACACATATTAAAAACATTCCATTAAAATTTGTACGAAACATATTAAAAAACACATGTTAAAAGTTCTGAGAGTCCATTTGACTTGTTCATTGCCAACGTTTAAACACGTGTCGTTCTGATAGGAGATCTTGTCCTGTTCTGTTATCTGCTTCTCGTCATGTGCGGAACGGAAATGGAGTAGTATTCCCATTTGAATGGTCCAAATGCAAAAGACTTTTAGGTACTCCCAGACTAAACAAGTAGTCCTCTCCCAGTGTATGCAGTGAAACCTGTGCGCTTGAAACAGCTGTTGCAACTAAAAGTCAATACGTCAATACGGACCAGAAATGGCAATTAGTATTCCCATTAGGTAATGTAACCGTTACGGATTTATGCTCGTCGTGCAAAATAAAAGTAAAAAATGCAAATAAAATCATCACAAGATCTCAGGTAAAATTGAGTGAGGAGAAAAGTGAAACCGATTGTCGTAATGTAGGCCTACCGGTACCGTCATGCGAATGTCATAACCTGAGAAACGAACTGTCCTCAAAAGATGAAGTTATAAAGTGGCTAAAGGAAGATATTACTAAGTTAATGGAAGAGTTGAATAAATTAAAAGGAAACAGAGAGGAAAGCAAGGAAACTTGGTCCAAAGTGGTTACTGGTAAGGTAAGATTGAATATGCCTAGGCCTATAAATGGAGTACCGGTACATCTAACTGAAATTCCCGTATCAAATTCATTTGGAGCGCTCGTCGAAGAAAATGATGACTTTCTTCAAGAAGAAAAGAAGGAAGTGATAAAGAGAAAATACAGGAAGATGCGGATATTTGCGGACAGTCACGGGCGAGATGTAGCAGCAAGCGTATTGGAGAGAAGCGGAGAAATGGAGGTCACTTCGACAGTAAAGCCAGGAACACCCATTGCAACTGTCACAAATGGGATGATAGGAGAGTGTGCAACCCTCACTTCAAAGGACTATGCAGTAATCATTGCTGGAGCAAACGACATCTATAGAAATGAGAGTAAAAAGGTAATCAAAGATTTAAAGGGTGCATTGCCATCCATGCTTAACACAAATGTCATTATTGTAAACATTCTGCAGAGATACGATTTAATTCCCAAATCATGTGTAAATGTAGAAATAGAGGCTACGAATGGTAAAATTCGTAAAATTTGTAAGAGTTTTCCAAATGTCCAAATTATAGATGTAAGTAAATTAGACAGGAAGTTCCACACTCGACGTGGCCTACATTTAAATAGTTTTTGAAAAGAGTACCTTAGTGATGAAATCAGCAAAATTGTAAATTCAAATGGTAAGAATAGTTACACAGTAATATCCTTAGAGTGGAAGCAGGGAAACTTGTAAAAGAAGCCAAACGTGAGGTTTGGCATTCAGATCTATCGATGTCAAATTTAACTGAGAGGAACAATGGTATTTCGGATTTGTCTAGCAACAATAATAATAACAATTATGATAATAATAATAATGTAAATAAATCACCAAAACAAGCTTGCAAAAGTAACAAATTTAAACTTTACCATCAGAATGTTCAGTCTCTCTATAATAAAATTGATTACAATCTAATGCTTAAAAATGAACTTAAAGACATCTCAGCACTATGTATTTAAGAACATTGGCTGAAAGAGGAACAACTCGAATTAATTCAATTCCCAGGGTTTATACAAGCTAGTAAATACTCTAGAACTAATATTAGCCATGGTGGTACTTGTATCTACCTAAGAAATAATTTAGATCATGAACAGTTAACAGCTTATGATTATCTAATTATGGAACCGGATTTTGAATTCTCTGCCGTAGAAATACAGCAGTTTAAGTTAATAATTGTATGCGTATACCGTTCTCCGTCAGGAAAGTTTCCTTTATTTATAGATAAATTAGAATTGTTACTCAATAACATGAGCAAAGTAAATTTCAATATAATAATTTGTGGGGATGTAAATGTGGATTTCTTAAAATTTGATAGAAATTGTGAATTATTAACACAGTTACTAATTTCCTATGGACTGAAACCTACAGTAAATACCCCAACAAGAAAAACAAAATTTAGTAAAACCACTCCTGATCAATTTTTTAAAAAATACAGATAAATATCACCATTCAATAGAAGTCTGTTGTCCGGGTTTTAGTGACCACCTTGGACAAATACTGAGTTTTGAAGTACCCGAAACAATCAATAATAATGATAATGGAGTAAAATCAAAGTGCAGGTCATTCATTGAAACAAATGTTACATATTTCAATGATTTATTAAAAAAGGAAACATGGTCAGAAATTTATAAACTAGAAAATGTAAATGATAAATTTAATGCATTTAACAGTACCCTAAAACACTGTTTTGAAACAGCATTCCCCTTTAGACAAAGGACTGTTCAAAATAACAAAACTAACAATTGGATAACAACACGGATTATAAATTCTTGTCAAAGAAAGAAATTTCTACACAAATTATATAAACAATACCTCACAACACCTGAATTCAATTTATACTACAAAAAAATACACTAGCATATTAAATAAGGTAATAAGACTAGCAAAGAAAATGCATAATGATAATTTTATTTCCCAATCATCTAATAAAAACAGGGCTATGTGGTCCGTGATAAAGAAAGAAACTGGAAAATCTGCTAAAATACAAAGGAACATTACACTGAACAGAAATAATAAAGTGATAAATAATCCAGAGGAAATAGCAAATACTTTCAATGACTATTTTCTGGAAATTCCACAAAAATTATTAAATAAGTCACAGGTAAATACACTAAATTCTAATAATAAAATAAATATATTATTATTATTATTATTATTTATTTACCAAAAATTGTGCCTACAATTTATGGACGGCAGATAGAGAAAGGGCAAGCCCCACATACACATCAGTGTCTCCATCTCCGTTCATTAAATCTAAATAAATCTCAAATGTTACATTATACAATTTACACCTTTACATTTGCTATATACACATAATCTGCTGTACATGACGTCTATATCATACAATTCATAAATAAAAGGGATGACACAGGCATGCACACACACATATACACGCTCACACACGCATACATACATACATACATACATATATACACGCACGCGCCCACTCCCAATCACTCACAAAGTTACATTATACAGTATATAATTCAATTTACATGGGGTTTTAGTCCCTTTAGAGCCTTCACTTTGCGGCAAAATTGTCGTGGAGGAAGGTCTTTTATTTCACGAGGCAGGTCATTCCAAAGTCGAGCAGAGTGATTGTAGAATCCAGATTGATAATCTGTTGTCCTAGCGAATGGAGGAACAAGTGTGACACCCTGTGCTCTACGGACTGAACGATATGACAGCTGAAGGCGGTGAAATGGGTACAGTATAATGGTGCCAGCTAGAGATTTTCGGAGAAAGGTGAGATCTATTTGGCTACATATGTCATTGATGGATGTTAATGGTTTTGTCAAAACTTTGTTACCCTGATTGTAAATGAGTCGCTCTGCTCGACGTTGGACTGCACTTAACTTCCTCATGTTTTCCTCGGTAGTGGGATGCCAGGCAGGAAGTCCATACAGAAGAATGGGCCGTATCGTGGAGAGATACACCGCTCGGAGTGCACGGCTTCTGAATCCCAGAAGATTACGTCTTGCAAATCCTAGAATTCTAAATGACTTACACCTAGATTCCTCAACGTGTACATTCTACTTCAAATTGCTGGAAATGTGTATTCCCAGCATTCACAGTGAATTGCACATGGGAAGAACTTTGCCGCTCAGTGAAAGGCTATGTGCAATAGGCTGTCTGGCCCTACTTAGCCGAATATATTTACACTTGTTTACATTCAAGGTCATCTTATTTACATCACACCACAGTGCCACACTGTCCAGATCTTCCTGTAGTGCTTTGAAGTCATCATTATTTTTTATGGCTCTGTAAATTATTGAGTCGTCTGCATACTGCGCCATCGTGGACGTCACACAGCTTGGAAGGTCGAGGGTAAAAACCATGTACAACAAAGGCCCAATCACCGACCCCTGTGATACTCCCGAAGTTACCACTATGTTCGGTGACTTGGCCCCGCCAAACACGACACACTGCGTTCGACCTACCAGGAATGACGTCAACCATGTAATCAGTTTGCCTCCGATGCCATATTTGCCAAGCTTTAACAAGAGTCTCTGATGAGGCACCTGATCAAAAGCTTTGCTTAAGTCCAGGGCCACACAGTCCACTTGGGAGACGTTAGTCTGATCCAAAGAGTTCTGCCAGTCATCAATCACTTTTGTCAAAAGAGTTGTACAAGATCTCCCCGGAACGAAGCCATGTTGGCTTGGATTTAACAGGCCTCGCTCACTCAGGAATTCCAGTATGTTCTTAGCAACCAGGTGCTCCATACATTTACAGATACCAGACGTCAGAGAAATCGGGCGGTAGTTGTCCATGTCTTCCTTGTCACCATCTTTGAACACAGGGACCACGTTAGCATGTTTCCACTCTTGTGGTAGAGTCCCGGTGTTAATGAACTGGTTGAAAAGTGCGCACAATGAGGGTGCTAGGGCATCTGCACAGTAATGAAGGATCCGAGCGGGGATTAAGTCTGGTCCTGTCGCGGCATGGGGTCTAGTTCTCCGTAAGCTGTCTCGAACTTCCTGTTGTGTGAAATATAGACTGGCTAGGGGAAAGAGAGGGGATGATGTCCTTGGTAGGAACATTCCTTCACCGGTGTCAGGTGGAGAGAAGTTACTTTGGAATTTACAGTTGAATGAGTTGGCTATGTCTAGTGGGTTGGAAATAGAAAGTCCGTTATGTTTAAAGCTCTGTGGTGCGGTGTTGCCACTTTTGCTCCGAATGAATGTCCACATTGCCTTGGGATTAAAGCTTAATTTGTCCATATACGTACTGTAGGCTTCACGAATTGCAGATTTGGTACTATTTCTAGCCAGCCTATACTTTTCCCACCTGCTGTCACTTGGGCACTGTTTCCACTTGTTATAGAGCTGATTTCTCTTTCTTATTTTGGATATTATGTCCTTTGAGATCCAAGGTGTTTTTTTCTTATTTTTAATTGTAACCTTAGGGATCACTTCATCGACGCACTGAAAAAAGATTTCCTTCCAAGTATGCCAGGTACCATCTATATCTACACTGTTGGTGACTGAAGGTGTAATGACCGGTAATCTGTCAAGTAAGATGTCAGAAAGGAGTTTCCAGTTGGTACGGGAGTAATTGTAAACTGTTCTGGTTTGTAATTTTGGACTGTTCTTTTTGTGGGTAAATATAGCTAGGAGGGCTTGGTGATCACAAAATCCAGGGATGACTTGTAGAGACTGAATTGAGGATGGAGAGTTTGTTAGGAAGAGATCGAGGGTTGAACGGGAGGTCTCTGTGATACGGGTAGCTTCAAATATGAGTTGATGGAGGAATAGATCATAGAATGCTGTAAGGAAGTTGTAGGATATAGGATTATTTGGGATAGGAGCGGCATTTCTATTCCATGTGATTTGTAGGTTGAAATCACCAACAATGTAGACAGCGTCATAATTTTGTTGAAGGTTTTGCACCCGTTTGAGGGAGAGAATCAGCTCATCATTCATCAGCTGGGACGATTTCGGAGAGGGATAGACTGATCCGATCAGATATTTACCGTTACTGCATTGAACCTCAACCCACACGGCCTCAGCGTCAGTTTCCAGCTGATGGACGCGAGTTGCATTGTACTCAGGTTTCACAGCAATGAGAACCCTGCCCCCTGAAGTCCGTGGTCGGTCCTTCCGGAACAGCTGGTATGTGTCTGGTAACACCTCCCGATCACCTACCATCCCAGAGAGCCACGTTTCACTGCAACACACAATACTAGGATCTAGGGCGATCACTGTAGCATGAATGTTTTGTTTCCGTCCCGGCCGCGTGATGCTGCGGGCATTGAAGGCGAACAGTGATAAGTGTTTATTTACAAGTGAACTATTCAGGTTATTTACACTATTTACAGAGTCACTGGGAATATCACTGGTATTGTTGCACAACGAGTCGGTAAATGGCGGCATAGCACATTGCCAACATGTCCACGTTCGCGTGCCTTTTTTAATGCACCGGAACTCAGAGGTACTGATTTTAGCACACGTCCTGTGACTCGACATGTTACAATTACTGCACTGAATATATAATTGATTATTCGGCCGATTTTTTCACATATTGCGCATTGCAAAGGTCCAGGGTTAAGTTCTATGTCGCCGCTTAGAGCAAGCGCTAGACAGCAGAGCGAGAACCCGGTAGCAGGTAGCCTTGCAACACCTTCCCCTCCCGCTCGGCTTGGCCGGCTAATGGTGGCCAGCCCCAGACCTTCACTGCCACACCATGTCCAGGAATGTATTGTGCATTTGTCACTCACCAGAAGTTTTTCCATAAGGGGTTGATTCTTCAGATCCTGTTCACCATTAACGGTCACAGAATGAACACGTCTTGCCACAGTCACTGCACATTTTACCATTAAAAATACTAAAATCACACGGAGCACACTTCCCTTGATGCAGGCACGCGCCGCCATCTTAGTGCGGGATCATTCTTTATTTATAAATCATGTCACAAGTGAAGAGGTAAGAATAGTTATAAAAGAGCTAAAAATAAATTTTGTGCTGGTATTGATGGCATCCCAGATGCAATTTTAAAGAAATGTGCAGAAAATATAATAAATCCACTTACACACTTAATAAACAGTTCAATTCTCTCAGGAACTTACCCGGATATTTTGAAGTTATCAAAAGTAATTCCAGTGCACAAAAACGGTTCAAAAGATGAATTAGATAACTATCGTCCTATTACCTTACCAACTGGTGTCGCAAAAATTGTGGAAAAAAAAATATGTATAAGAGACTGATAAGTTTCATAGAAAAAAATAAAATATTATCAAACTCACAACATGGATTCAGAACGGAAAAATCTACACAGACAGCAATTTATGAATGTATTAATAGTATACTGAAATTAATTGACAATTAGGAACATGTAACTGGCCTATTCTTGGATTTATCGAAAGCATTTGATGTTATTGACCATAAAATCCTCCTTACAAAACTAAATCAATATGGTATTAGAGGTCTAGCTAATAAATGGATCGAGTCTTACTTAACAAGGCGTAAACAAATAGTAAGCTTGAGACACAAGGATGACGGAACCAAATTACTTAATAAAACATTGTCCAATTAGGGAATTATTGAATTTGGAGTACCCCAGGGATCGGTTTTGGGCCCACTACTCTTTCTTCTATATATCAATGATATAACACAGAACGTTCATTCACATAAGGAAATTTTGTTTGCGGACGATACAACACTCGTAATAAAAGGTGAAACTAAACAGGTCATACAGCAGTCTGCTGACTCCGTTACAGGAGAGTTAACCAAATGGTCACAAGATAATCGCCTCATAATAAACTATACAAAAAAAACAGTATGTCTTAATTTCCACACTATACAGAATAGGAATCCTGCGAAACCCAATATAACATTAAATGGTCATCAAATAGAAAATAAATCAGAAACAAAGTTTTTAGGACTATGGATACAACAAGACTTGAAATGGAATAAACATATACAATATCTGAATACTAAACTGAACGAACTCAATGTGCTTTGCGTTACGTATTTTGAAAACCTGCACTAGCATGCACACATTAAGAAATATTTATTTTGCTTATTTCCATTCATACTTAAGATATGGGATCATATTTTGGGGTATGTCGCCAGATGTACTAAGCACGTTTAGGATACAAAAGAGGGCGATTAGAATTATGGCAAATGTAAACTCTAGAGAATCATGTAGACCTCTGTTTAAAGATTTAAACATTCTCCCACTGCCCTGCATATATATCTTTGAAAGTATTATGTTTTTTAAAAAGAATTTAATGAATAAAGATGTTTTTCTTAAAACAAACAATGATGTTCATAGGCATAACACAAGACAAAATCAAAACATTCATATTTCACACACACACACAAGCATATATCAAAAAGGAACTTTTCACACTGGAGTTAAATTATACAATAAACTACCCCAGTATATAAAACTGGCCCCAAAAATAAAAATCTTTGATAGAATGTTGAAAGCTTATCTGCAGTGCCATTGTTTTTACTCAGTAGTTGAATATCTTAGTGTATAGGAGCGATGAAATCTATAATTATATTTTACTTTTTTAATTTAATTGTAATACCTAGCTGTATGTTGTTGTATTTATAGAATTAAGTTTTCATATTATGATAATAGAGTGAGGTGTAAATAGTTGTGCAATAAGATTGTATCTATTAAGATTTGCTATTATAATAAGTTAAATAGTTATAATATTAGTAATATATACCTGTTAGTTCATTTATTTTATAGATGTAAATTCTGACATGTCCTATATCAAAAATGTATTGAATGCATGTATCTGATCAAATGGAATTAATAAAAATCTATCTATCTATACAATATCTGAATACTAAACTGAACTCGATGTGCTTTGCGTTACGTACTTTGAAAACCTTCACTAGCATGCACACATTAAGAAATACTTATTTTGCTTATTTCCATTCATAAGATATGGGGTCATATTTTGGGGTATGTCGCCAGATGTACTCAGCACGTTTAGGGTACAAAAGAGGGCGATTAGAATTATGGCAAATGTTAACACCAGAGAATCATGTAGACCTCTGTTTAAAGATTTAAACATTCTCCCTCTGCCCTGTATATATATCTTTGAAAGTATTGTGTTTTGTAAAAAGAATTTAATGAATAAGGATGTTTTTCTTAAAACAAACAATGTTGTTCATAGGCATAACACAAGACAAAATCAAAACATTCATGTTTCACACACACACAAGCATATATCAAAAAGGAACTTTTCACACAGGAGTTAAATTATACAATAAACTACCCCAGTATATAAAACTTGCCCCAAAAATAAAAACCTTTGATTGAATGTTGAAAGCTTATCTGCAGTGCCATTGTTTTTACTCTGTAGTTCAATATCTTAGTGTATGGAAACGATGAAATCTATAATTATATTTTACTTTTCTATTTTAATTGTAATACCTAGCTGTAAGTTGTTGTATTTATAGAATTAAATTTTCATATTATGATAATAGAATAAGGTGTAATTAGTTGTCCAATAAGATTGTATCTCTTAAGATCGGTTATTATAATAAGTTATAAATAGTTATAGTATTAGTATTACTGTATATACCTATTAGCACTTTTATTTTATAGATGAAAATTCTGACGTGTCCTATATCAAAAATGTATTGTATTGACAACTCAAACTATTACTTGGGGTGCTGCGGTCGGTCTGGATAAGTAGGGTTTGATGTGGAACACTTTTTATTTTTCGGTTATAATCAGTAAATGTGGACCCTAAAATAATGACAGTGTTATTTTTAATTGTATATATGTACAACTGTGCGATACACGTGATCTAA
Organism: Meconema thalassinum; assembly: GCA_946902985.2. Classification (NCBI taxonomy): domain Eukaryota; kingdom Metazoa; phylum Arthropoda; class Insecta; order Orthoptera; family Tettigoniidae; genus Meconema; species Meconema thalassinum. The sequence goes on along the minus strand of OX336389.2, from coordinate 878,004,211 downwards.
TTTGTGTGTTCCACTGGATTTTATGTGTCAATTGCATATTATCAAGCATCGGTTGTCTGCTGGTATTTGTTTTTGAGCAGTTCGAGTCATGGCGCTGTTACGTTTAAAAGCTACCGTATATTTGAGTTTGCTCACTGTACCATAGACTCTAGAAATCATGTGCTGCTTGGTAGAGCGAAGGGATGAGTTTAACTTGTATTAAAACTCGGGGGAGACAGGAATTGCTTGATTTGTTGGATGGTTAGCAGGTAGGTTTGGTGTTGAATATCGGACTGGTAGCAGGTTCTTGCAGAGTAGATATTTACCCTGCGAAGTCAAATTAGGCCTATATGACTCGTAGTGGAATGGCTCGGATATCGCAGAGCGAGGTGATGGTGGTTGGTAGGGTTATTGGAAATGAACTAGGGAGCGGGGAAGGATACCTGACTGATGAAGCTTGGCTGTCCTCGGCTGGTGTAGGCTTGGCTGTCTTGGTACGGCTTGGCTCGGCGAGACTGTACTTGGCTGTCTAGGTGGGGCTTGGCTCGGCGTAACAGTGAACATCCCGTCCTGTCGTCAGTGAGTGTAGTGGTGAGTGGTCCAACCCGCTCCGGCTGACCGTATTTATTTGGCATCGTCACCTTTCGGCTATTGCTATTTGCAACTTTTGGAAAGTGATGAAAACTTATATCCGCAGCCCTCTTATACATCGACTTATAGCCGTGAACTGAGCAATATACTTTGCTTTTACTCATTTTGCACTCTATCAACGAGTAAAACTTATTACTTATGTATAAAGACACGAAGAATTTACCACGATCTGCTTACCAATACAAGGAACCATATACAAACAGTCACCACGTGACAAATGTACCCTACTTGGTAAGTTTCTCATTTTTACCGCTAGATGTCATATCAGATAGCTGGAGTTGCCAATACATGTATTTGATCAAATGGAATTAACAAAACTATCTATCTATCTACCAAGAGCGTCTAAGTCTGCGTCAGTCATGCCGAGAAACATGTCTAAATTCCTAGGCCTTATAGCCATTTCGTCAATGATAAGGGAGCCCAATTTTGCATTCTCGTGTTCCAGTGCCATTTCCTCTGCCATCAATCTTGCTCTGATCAATGAGGTGATGCCAGTCTCTCCTTTCGAGTACGTACCCTACGTATGCCATTTCCTCTGCCATCAATCTTGCTCTGATCAATGAGGTGATGCCAGTCTCTCCTTTCGAGTACATACCCTACGTATGTCTTCAAAGTTTTGGGATGTGGTAGGTGCAAGATACTTGGTTCACGTAACAATCGATAGCCTGTCGGTGACCTAGTAGATAGAAGAACACAAATTTTAATTGTAATTTCTTGGTACTTAAGGTAATGGGACCAGTAGATGGCACTCTATGGGAAATTTCAGACACACATATTCATATTTAATCATAAACTTGGTAAACTATTAAACCAATTATAAATGTATTTACTTGAATTGTTTTTAAAATACAAATCTAATGGATGATATACATATGTTCTTTCCAAATTATAAAATGTAACAGTAAAATCATGTATGACAAGTCACCAGTAGATGACATCTGTCTTCATCCCGTGCACCGGTAGTTGACACATGACACCACCAGTAGTTGACAGTTTGTCCATAAGTATTATTCACCTATAAACTTTGCATTATTGATATACAGAACATTAAATCATTAAATAAAGCAAACAAACCAATACTGCATGCAAGGTTATGTGAATATCTTTAAAAATTCCTGTATTTATTAATTTCTGGCACTCGATAGTGACCTCTATTTGTGTACAATTTGGGGCTTGACATTTTTTCCTTTATGTCTTCCTTTTCATACCAACAAACATCGTCAGTTTTTGGCCACTTCTATGCCTGCCACAGCCATTACTTTAACATACCGTATGCCCGATTTGATTCTTACTTCAAAATAATGCCAGGAAAATATTCCCCCTCGTAATCACATATCACATTGTAACGTATTTTTCGTGGGGTTTTATGCAACTGGCATAAGTCAGTAGGAAGCCATTCTATATTTATTTACGCGGCAAATTGTTCAGCCAAGATAATTTTTCATGTTAATTTATTATTATTATTATTAATTTATTATAATTATTATTAAGGTATTTTCGGAGCATTTTATAAAAATTATTAGCATTCAGATAGGTTTTCTATGTCTTAGAAAACGCTATCAAGCAAATTATTACGAACGACGATATCATAGAAAATTATCTGATTACGGAATTTTACGGAGTTTTTGTCAGTTAGGGTATTTGAGAGAGATGACTCACTGGGATTTCAAGTACACGCTGAATCTTGTCGAGGAGCATGACGCAATCTTGGGTCGCAAGGTCTAGAAAAGGCGAATTGTGGAAACGGAAATCGACTTCTCCCTCCCGCGGAGTGTAATGAGGAAGGAGTGGGGATCTAGCGCGTAGGGTGCAGCCAATCAGTGGCGACGACGTAAGCTAGATGTCGGTACCATGGTGGGGGAGCCAACAGGTGCATATATCGTTCGACGCGCCGTGAAACAAGAACAATCTGTGTAGTTCTTGCCGAGTGTGGATATACGCGGGAATCGCTCCGATGTTCCGTGGAAGAGGACTATCTGTGAAATACTTGAGGTGTACGGTCGCAAGTGCGTGTCGCTCCGATGTTCAGTGGAGTTAGCGACGAACTTTTGTAAAACTTGGTTGTACGAGTGTTTGGGTCCGAGGTACGGACCATAGAATTATCTAATCTACCAGAATATCATCAAATTCCGACGGAGATGACGACGTCCAGGAGACTGTGGGAAGCTCACAACATCTTCAAGAACGAGGGAAATGCTTTGGCAATTTCCAGTGGTAAGCGCCAATGACGCAGAAATACGCAATCTCTCATTTTCTTTGTTCTACATTTCATATTTCAGTAACTTCATAGCTTGGAAATAAGAGTAAAATCAATTTATCAGACTCCGTTTTCACGTAATTTTCTATCGGTAATATTCAAATCACAACGCTCCAATTTACATTTTATACTTATTATTATTAATTTTGCTATTCTTGTTTTATATAATAAATTCATTTCTTTTACAATGCAATCTTTGCTTTCAGTAGGTAGCATTAGATATAGACCAATTCCTTCTCCTGATACAATTGTTTGTTGGGTTAATGATCAAATCATACCACGATCTGAGTGAATAGAGTCTTGAAGGTGTTCTGCCAGAGCTAGACGTTGTTAAATACAAATTTAGATTTCAACATTGCGTTGAGGTCTTGGCGCCCATTAAAACAACATAGCTTAGGCAAAGGTAAACAGTTACATTTCTCACCCAACAGTTAGGAGCTAGCAAAACGTCTCATTTGTACGCTCAACGTGGAGCAAAGTAAATAACGTTTCACTTGTCGCCGACAACTTGGGGCTGAAAACCTAATAACATTTGTGGAAGGAGAAGGGTATATATTTCTGTGCCTGTATTTTGGGGGTTATTTGTCTGTATCAGTGTATATCATTATGGGGGATGAGAAAGAAAGACAGATGAGGTTACGTAGTGGTCATCAACGGGAGAGTGATGATACGAGCAGTATGTCGAGTGATGGTAGTACCGGGGTAGCGGAGGTAAATCCCGATACTGAAACAGGGAGTGTAGGCGGCCAACCAGAATTAAAAACTTTACTTCTCGAGTTTATGTATCAGAACAAAGTTAGTAGTGATGCCTTAAATGCAAAGTTAGAACAGAATAACGCTAAATTAGAACAAAACAGTAGGGAAAATAAAGAAAGTACAGAAGCTTTAAATGCAAAGTTAGAACAGAATAACGCTAAACTAGAACAAAACAGTAGGGAAAATAAAGAAAGTACAGAAGCTTTAAATGCAAAGTTAGAACAGAATAACGCTAAACTAGAACAAAACAGTAGGGAAAATAAAGAAAGTACAGAAGCTTTAAATGCAAAGTTAGAACAGAATAACGCTAAACTAGAACAAAACAGTAGGGAAAATAAAGAAAGTACAGAAGCTTTAAATGCAAAATTAGAACAGAATAACGCTAAACTAGAACAAAACAGTAGGGAAAATAAAGAGAGTAATAGGGAATTGAGCGATAGTTTAAACGCCAGATTAGAACAAAACAGTAGGGAAATGAGTGACAAATTCGAACTGATTAGAGGTGAGTTCCGGGGGGTGATGGAAGAAAAGGCTAAAGAGATTATTGCAGATGTAGACAGAAAATTAGGAAAAGTACAGGAGGAGTTGGAAATTAGAATCAGTACACAGGCTGAAAATTTAAAAGAACTAGTGCAACTGGAAACACAGCAGGTCAAAAAGCAATTGGGGGGAGAAATTGACAAAATTCAGGTAGCTACTAAAGAGGTTAAGGAACAGCTGGGGGGTAGAATTGAGAAAGTCCACTCACAAATAGTTGCAGAAGTAAATGATTTAAGAGAGAGTAATAAAGAGAGCATTAGCAAGATTGAGGAGAAACAAGCAAAGCTATATGATAAAGTAGAAGAATCAGAAGGAAACATTAAATTAACAGTAAACAGTATTGAGAGGAAGGCTGAGGAGAAAATCGCAGAATTAGAGTTAAAATTAAAAGCTAGGATCAGGCAAGAAAATAGTCAGAATAGGCCAGTTTTTGTGAATAGCACACACAGGGAGGTAGAACTGGGTAAGTTCAGCAATCGACAGGGGTGCCCAATGGAGTTCATGAACACTATAGAAAATAAATTCGGGGAGAGGTTGGAAAATGGTAGTATTGAGTGGTGCCAGGTAGTTGAAATTTTAGAACAAGTGTTTGTGGGGGAAACGAGGAATTGGTTTGCTGTCTACAGAGACAAGTTTACTGATATGAATGATTTTAAAATAAAATTCTGTGAAAAGTTCTGGAATGAGGTTATTCAGTCGCAGCATCGTGAGGGAGTAGTGTGTGGTAAATATAACCCTAAAGGAAGCTCCACTATGACCGAATACTTTTTAGGGCAGGTATTAGTGTGTAAATATCTGGATGGCTTGAAGGAGGAAAGTGATGTGGTAAGGTTGCTACTTAGGCACTTTCCCTATAGGATCAAGGAGGCTGCTTGTATCCAGAATGTAAAGACTATATCACAAGTAGAAAGTTTGTTAAGCACATTTGATGCACTAGGGAGAGGGGGTTATGAGGACAATTTCAATAGGAACCAGGGTAATAATAATAATAGACCTAATGAAGCCAGGCATCAGGAAGTTCAAGGGAACGGTGGCGAAGGGGCCAATGCTCAAAATAGAAATAATAATAATCAGCTAAATCAGAACAGAGGAAATGGCTATGGTAATCAGTATCAAGGGAGGAACAATGATTACAGGGGAAATCAAGGGAGAAACAATGATTTCAGGGGAAATCAAGGGAGAAATTATAATGACAATAATTACAACCAGAATAGGGGTCAAGGAAGAGGACAGCCTAGTGGTAGTAATATACAGCCAAACAATGACAACACAACTCAGAACAACCAGACCAGTGCAGTAGTAACTAGTACTACAGCCAGCTGTAGCGGTTCTTTAAAGGCGAACCAGGCTGCGAAGTAAGGTCAGAATCTCAGTCTGTAGCATGCCCTGTCCATACAATTATACAGGAACCCTATGACCTAAATGTAAGAAATGAATTATTACATGAAATAAATGATGAAGGTATTATTCAGGAAGTGGTTAGTAAGAGCCCCATAGTTAAATTTAACGTGTCCGAGGCGTACACAGATGTTTTAATTGATAGTGGTTGTATGAAGAGTTGCATAAGTAGTGCATTTTATGATAAAATGAAAGGAACTGGAGTAAATTTTGAGGAGATGCCAATTAAAAGCACTTTTGTTATCACAGCTGTTGGGAAGAGGTCTAAAGTAATTTCTAAGCAAGTTTTAGTAGACATTAAAATTAATAATCATGTAGAGAAGCAGATTTGCCTTGTAATTCCAAATTTAGTATTCAGTGTTATCTTGGGTTCAGAGTGGCTAAGTAGAGTGTCTGGTAACTTATGTTATGATGTAGGGAGTTTGAAATTTAAATGGGGAGATTCTGAAGTAGAAGTAGCGTTCAATGACCATATTCAGAGGAGTAGTATTGTAGGTGTGATTTGTACTTTAAATGAGATATCGCCAGCCGTAGAGCGGGGTTCTCCATGTTTTGTGGGCAGTGTGATTACGAACGGAAGTCTAGAGGACTCGTTACGTGAGGCTGCATTTCAGGGAAATATAGAGGATGAACAGTGTGTTCGGCTCTATGATGTGTTATTGTGTAATAGGAGAGTTTTTGACGATCGCATTGGTATGGCCAATTGCTATACACATTCATTGAACGTTATTGATAGGTCAGTATTCACAGGACATAGATATCCTGTACCTTTCGCTTATCAGAGTGCAGTTGAGGCACAAATTAATCAGATGCTTGAAGATGGGATTATTGAGCACTCGAACAGTCCATATGTTAATTCTTTGATCACGGTACCCAAGACCGACGGCACTGTTCGTATTTGTTTAGACGCTCGTTTGGTTAACAGTAGAATTAGTTCAGATCAGCTGAAATCTATGTCAATAGAGGAATTAATGCAAACATTTGAGGGGAAGAAGTATTTCACTTGTGTAGATTTGAGTTCCAGTTTTTGGCAAGTGCCACTTATGTACGAAGATAGACCATTTACAGCTTTTAGTCATAAATATAACCTTTATCAATTTTGTAGAACACCTTATGGGTTAAAGAGTAGTTCAGCAGCTTTAATTAGGGCTTTAAACATCGCATTAGGGGATGACACAGGAGAGTTTGTAACCATTTACATTGATGATATGGTAATTAGTTCACGCAGTTTTGAGGAGCATCTATGTCATTTAAATATAGTTTTTCAGAAGTTAGATCAGGCAGGGTTCACTTTGAAGCTGTCTAAGTCGTCATTCTGTCAGTCAGAAGTGACATTTTTAGGTCATAGAGTGTCGAGTAGAGGTGTAACACCAGAGGAAAGTAGGGTTAATAAGATACTTAACGCAGAGGTGCCACAGAATGTTAAACAGTTAAAAACTTACCTGGGAATTTGCAACTTTTTCAGGAGGTTTGTTCTTAAATACTCAGGGTTGGTAGAACCATTCAGGGAATTGCTTAAAAGTGGGACTCGGTGGAGATGGGAGTCTAAGCATGATCAGGCTTTTAGAGCGCTGAAGGAAGGTTTTGAGAAAGCTGTAGTGCTGAAATATCCGTTAAAAGATAAGGAATATGTGGTTATGACAGATGCTTCACATATAGGCATTGCTGGAGTATTATGTCAGAAAGATGATGAGGGTAATCTGTGCATTGTATCTTTAGCCTCGCGAGGACTGACAGCAGCGGAGAAGAGATACACGATTACTGAGTTAGAGCTTTTAGGTATTGTTTTCAGTTTAGGGAAATTTAGAATGTATTTAGTAGGGGGGAAATTTGAGATCCACACAGATCACCATGCATTACTGTATATGAGGACTTGTAAACTCAGTTCTAACAGAGTTAGTAGGTGGATTCTTGCTCTGCAGGAATACGAATTCACAGTAAAATATATTAAAGGTAAAGATAACATTCTTGCAGACATGCTATCGAGGGACACTAATTTATGTAGGGATTATCCTGTGGTTAAAGCAGAGGATGGTATTTTAATATGTGCATGTGTGGACAGTAGCAACAGGGCATCGTTACAGACACTGAGAAATATGCTAGTGGAGCAACGTGATGACGTTAAGTTAAAGGAGCCACTGGCTAGGTTGGAAATAGGTGAAGAAGAGTATGTGAAAGTAGGACGGTTCACGTACAAGATGCAGGATGGGCTTCTTGCAAGGAAATGTAGGAATAATCGGTGGGCAATATGTGTTCCTGCCACTTTGCGGGAGGAGCTAATTTGGTTCATTCATAGGGAATTAGGACACTTTGGTGCTGCCAAGGTCTTCTATGAAATTGGTCGTGACTTTATTTGGAGTAAAATGGGAAGGGACGTTAGGAGGATTTTAGCTAAGTGTGACACCTGTCAAAGGAGTAAATATCCAGTTAAATATTTAGTGGGGGAGAGATCTGCAGTTCTCACCAGTAGTCCCGGCGAACTACTGTGTGTGGATTTATTTGGCCCGATCGTTAAAGGACAGTACGGCTACGAGTACATTTTTATAGTTATTGACGCTTTTAGTAAGTATGTCAAGCTATATCCGCTAAGGAAAGCCACGGGACTAGCGTGTAGCCGTCTGATCATTAATAAGTATGTACCTGAGTTTGGCATTCCTCTCAGGATACTATCTGACAGTGGACCACAGTTTACTGCAAAGAAATGGAGAACCAGTATGCAGGAAGCCGGTATAACACACGTTCATTCCTCTGTAAGGTACCCTCAGGGTAATTCTGCAGAGCGTCCATTAAGGGAAGTGGCTCGTCTTTTTCGGACTCTAGTGCATGACAAGCATGCGGCCTGGGTTGGACATCTTCCCAAGGTCGAGACTTGGCTGAATTCTGTCCAGCATGAGAGCACGAAATTGACGCCATACGAAGTTCACTTCGGAAAAAGACCACAAAATGAACTAGCGAGGGTGTTGGGATTAAATGAGGGTAAGCAACCGGGGATGGATTACACTGTCCAGTTGGCGAAACAGAATTTATCTAAGTCAGCACAAAAGAGAATTCGCCAACAAAAAGAAACTAAATTTGACCTATTCGAGCCGGGAGACAGAGTCTTACTTAGAGTGCCGAAACAGTCAAATAAGCTAGAGAAAGTCATGTCCAAGTTCTTTTATCTCTACGAGGGCCCATTTATAGTTTCCAAACGTATTGGGAAAACAGCATATGTGCTGGAGAATAGTGAGGGAAACAGATTATACGGGACGTATAATATACATAGTCTACGAAAATATGTGTCATAAAGTGAGTGCGTTTAGCTGGCGAGCCAGCCTATCAAATGAGTAAGTGTGGTGTCTGGTGCGTGGAAGATCTGGTCTTAAGGCAGGCGTATCAGAAGTCACACAGGGGGGTAGTATGTAAGTAAATGAGAGTTTTTAAGGTACAGGGAAATATGACGGGATTGTCGGATGCTGTTGAGCACTAAATTGTCTCGATGCACCAAGGCCATTTTGGCAGCGCTGATGGGTTCCCATTTATCTCCAAGAGATGGGGGAGCGCTTGAATAGGGCTTGTTAGCTTAAGGCGTCCACGAGATAAAAGATGGGCCATCAGAATGCGAGACAGTCCTTCATGAAACTCATACATATCAGCACACGTGATTTCTGTTTACGGCCTCGCCATGTAAGATTTGTAAGTGTGTAATTTAAGATAATTTGTACAATGGTATTATGTGTGTGAGGAGAAATGGTCTGTGTTGAGAACTAGTATTAAGTAGAATATGGTTAACGGGAACTTAACAAGACAGGGCGATTACGGCACAGAAATATTTGGTGTTATATGTAATGCGCATTTACTGTTTTTTTTTTCAGAAGTCAATATTCATTTAATCTACTTTAAAGAGAGATTAAGTATTATGGTCACGAGGCGCTGCCACAGTAGTGTGATCGTGTGCTCAGTGATAAGTGGAATTAAATGTCACCATAAGGAGGGGACCTCCAGTGAAATTAGGGAGTTCTATGGTGATATAAATATATCAGAACACCTTCAATGCGTGTGATATGACATCATAAATACATAGTGCTCACACATTAATTATGTCTATTTCTCCAACATAGAGAAATTTGAGAGGCGGAAATATCCGTGGAACACTATTCCATATGTAAAACATTGGACTGGTTGCAAAGTGCAATCCATAGTGACAACAAACTTTGACGCAAAGTGCGTGAAGAAAAAATATGAGTGTATATATCTGTAATTTAGGGTGATTTCGTTTATGTAATATGTATTTTGGATGGGGTTTATTAACGTGTCTGGGATAATCGGATAATGGACCGTCGTCACGGTAAATCATCCGATGATCCGAGGCGAATATGTAACGTATTTTTCGTGGGGTTTTATGCAACTGGCATAAGTCAGTAGGCAGCCATTCTATATTTATTTACGCGGCAAATTGTTCAGCCAAGATAATTTTTCATGTTAATTTATTATTATTATTATTAATTTATTATAATTATTATTAAGGTATTTTCGGAGCATTTTATAAAAATTATTAGCATTCAGATAGGTTTTCTATGTCTTAGAAAACGCTATCAAGCAAATTATTACGAACGACGATATCATAGAAAATTATCTGATTACGGAATTTTACGGAGTTTTTGTCAGTTAGGGTATTTGAGAGAGATGACTCACTGGGATTTCAAGTACACGCTGAATCTTGTCGAGGAGCATGACGCAATCTTGGGTCGCAAGGTCTAGAAAAGGCGAATTGTGGAAACGGAAATCGACTTCTCCCTCCCGCGGAGTGTAATGAGGAAGGAGTGGGGATCTAGCGCGTAGGGTGCAGCCAATCAGTGGCGACGACGTAAGCTAGATGTCGGTACCATGGTGGGGGAGCCAACAGGTGCATATATCGTTCGACGCGCCGTGAAACAAGAACAATCTGTGTAGTTCTTGCCGAGTGTGGATATACGCGGGAATCGCTCCGATGTTCCGTGGAAGAGGACTATCTGTGAAATACTTGAGGTGTACGGTCGCAAGTGCGTGTCGCTCCGATGTTCAGTGGAGTTAGCGACGAACTTTTGTAAAACTTGGTTGTACGAGTGTTTGGGTCCGAGGTACGGACCATAGAATTATCTAATCTACCAGAATATCATCAAATTCCGACGGAGATGACGACGTCCAGGAGACTGTGGGAAGCTCACAACATCTTCAAGAACGAGGGAAATGCTTTGGCAATTTCCAGTGGTAAGCGCCAATGACGCAGAAATACGCAATCTCTCATTTTCTTTGTTCTACATTTCATATTTCAGTAACTTCATAGCTTGGAAATAAGAGTAAAATCAATTTATCAGACTCCGTTTTCACGTAATTTTCTATCGGTAATATTCAAATCACAACGCTCCAATTTACATTTTATACTTATTATTATTAATTTTGCTATTCTTGTTTTATATAATAAATTCATTTCTTTTACAATGCAATCTTTGCTTTCAGTAGGTAGCATTAGATATAGACCAATTCCTTCTCCTGATACAATTGTTTGTTGGGTTAATGATCAAATCATACCACGATCTGAGTGAATAGAGTCTTGAAGGTGTTCTGCCAGAGCTAGACGTTGTTAAATACAAATTTAGATTTCAACATTGCGTTGAGGTCTTGGCGCCCATTAAAACAACATAGCTTAGGCAAAGGTAAACAGTTACATTTCTCACCCAACAGTTAGGAGCTAGCAAAACGTCTCATTTGTACGCTCAACGTGGAGCAAAGTAAATAACGTTTCACCATGAGCCCCTTGCGTAAATTGACTGTGTCACTTGTCGAAACATTTTCCTCTGATTCACTGCTACTGTCTGGCATTTTAGATAACTTAATCCTCTTATTTGCTTTTTCAGCACATGTTTTCTTCATTCTTTCTTCTCTCACCTTTGCTTTTTCTTCTTTCAATATGTCAGCTTCATCCTTTGCTTCTTTCTTTCCTAGAACAATTGCCAATCTCTAGATACCACACCACTTGGAACCTTTTCCTTCTTTCTTTTTTGACGTTGTTGAAGACAGTTCTTTCGGGTAAAATAACGCTCGTTTGAAAGGGGAAGGGATATTGGTTGTGGAACTTCCTGAACCAGCTGTATTTGCATCACTCCTTTTGTCCTCAAATGAAGGTGGTGTTCTTGGAGCAATTGGTGGATTTTCAGTTTGGCTTGTTGATGTTGAAGGAATGGGTTGAACATTGGGTGATCTTTGATTTGGTGATTGTGTTGAAAGAGAACCTCATGAGAAAGACAAATTATATTTATGCATATGTGGTGTGTCTTCATTTGCAACTGCTAGAACAGTGACTTGATTCATGTCAGCAGGTGATAAGGCAGTAAGAACTGGTACTTCCTCATCAATTATTAATGGGCAGTTTATCGAGGGAGGTGAGCGGATTTCAACAATTTCCTGCAAATTCCTCCACAGTAAAAATAAGCTTCTGTCGTCTTCTTCAATTTCTTTATCCAGTTGGCACAGTTCTTTTTTCTGTTTAAAATAGCCAATTTTACTTTCACCAATTTCTTTTTCCATTACTTTTACGGCTACTTGGTATTCATGCCACATACTGTCGTGCTGCCGAAAAACTGGGACTTCTTCCTCCCTTTCTGTGGAAAGGATCCTTGAAAAATCAACTGCGTTTCGATCCCATGGTGGCAAACCACACTTTTTAAATCCACTTTAGTGGCTGCTGTGGCATATGGTGTGCCATTTCTAACAGCTTCGATGACATTCTGCATAGCCTCAGTTGAGTATTTAAACAGAGATCCTTTCCCCTTTGCAGGCATGATAAGATAGATTCAGTGTCCTGAAAATAAAGAACGATGTTTTGCTCAGAGTTTAACTTACTAGCAAATAAAACATACCAAGGTTTCATAATTTATAGCTTAACTGCGCTATACAATTAAAATTGAAATTAATTTTAGGGATCTATGAAGCTAAATTTAATATCCCAAACTGTTCATTATGGCTTAAGTCAAATAGATCAAGAACGGCCATTATCTTTATTCACGGAATCATTAAAGCAGCATTCCATGTTTTTTTATTCTATTACAACTTAATTTACCATTTACAAGTCAAAATCAACAAGTGTATTGAGTAGAATAAACCATAACAATGAAGTATGCACATTTAGGTTGCCATGCCAACTATAGATCCACAAGGTTTTCTGGTAGGGTTGGGAAGATGGCATACCCTGCCAACTACTAGTCCACTAGCTATTTTATGAACCAGTAGATGGCATTAACAATATATTATTTCAATCCTAGTTATACCTTCTGAATATGCTAATATTAAACTCTCCCAAAGTGTCTATTTGGTTAAAAATATTCTCATAACCACGATAAAGCATAACTCTGACAAGTAACGTACCTGTATTCTAACCTCTTCGTTAACAGCACCCTTAAGCTGACGCCATTTTACATCCAATGCTCACACAGCTGCCTATAGAACTTCTTTGGAAACTCATAGAAGGTATTACAACATTTCATTTCATTTTGTGTGCTGCACTCTATAATCATACTTGGGGACTATTAATTCAAATACATTCAAACTTCTCTTAGGGTGTGTTTCTATCTCCCAAAATTTTAATAATGGCACCCCGTGGCGTTAACGAACAGCTGATTCCTCACCTCAAGTTAAAACGCAATGAGAGTGAAACGCGAATTATGATCCGCATCATCCTGGCTTGTTATTGGCTGGCAATTATTACCAGCCATTGGCTGCCCGCGGGTTTGTTTACAATTATCACCAACATGGTGGCGAGAGGAATAGATTTCTACATCAATTAAATTGCTAGAAATCTATTCCAGTTCATGACAGTATGAAGTGCAAATCACTTATTGATGAGGAATTGTATGTGCGTTTATATTTAAATTGTAGCGTGACACTGTTCATCAAAATTTGTGAAAATAAAAGTACAAATCAACACTCTTGCCAATCAACTGAAAGTTTCTACTACTTTGGATGTAATGGATGTAAATCAATTGGCTGTCATTTCCACCAGTTTTATTCATCAGTTCGAAATACAATCAGTACAATAACCTTTTGTGCACTATAAAACTACATTATAGACCATTGCATATTTTGATGTTGCTGTCTGCTTATATTTACCAATTTCATGACATGTAATTTGTAGGTTATGCCTAATAAGGCATATAATTTAAGTGGCCGTTTGTAATGTGAAGTCCTTACTGTATTTATGTACAAATATTATGGTTTAACTAATGAAGCAAGGATTAAAAGTGCAGTTTGCACTGCCACCCTTTTTTTGTTTAAATATTGATATGTAGTTTCTCAGTCTGGTAACTTCTTGGATTTGCTTGAGATAGATTTATAGTAATATAATATACTACCTTATTAACCTGCAGGCTGAGTTTTTTTAAACATGTCCAGGTGCATACAGTAGCACAAGACCTACTGCAGGCTATGTCGATCCTAAATGTAGGCCTATTATAGTGCTCATGTCAAAGGTCGTCCTAAAGTTTTAACTATTGAGACTTGATTTGCATCGAAGATAATTTCAGCCGAGTCTGGCAAGGCTTCATAAACTTGGGCGTGACTTCACATTTTCATTTTTCCTATACAGCTTTTGATACCAACCACTTAAATCACAGTATTTCAAGATTTGCTCTCATTAAACATCACCAACACTTTTTTTTTTCCCCCTGGTGGTGGGCTGTATTGGAGTCTAAAGAAAATAAAGTTGAGAAATAAAAATACATCTTAGGTTTCCATGACACAGTTGCATTTTATCCTACTATATCTCCACTCAATATACCAATCCTACCAATGTTTCCTAATTCCTCATGCTGCATAAATAAACATGACAGATTACAGCATTAGCAATGATGACAGTAATTTATGAATTGTTAAAATGTTTTTAAAAGATGCATAGAAAGAGGCTTGATATATCCTGTATCATCAAACCTTTTAAACATTCCCACAGAGCTCTAATCAGAAGCTCATTTTATGTGCAACAGGTATGTAAAATAAACCTCCCTCCCAATAACTTGTAGGCCTAACCTGAACATAATCCATGTTAAGAGCTGTTTTTTGGTTCACAGGAAAACCTACCATTTAAAATCTTGCACATACCGGTAGGCTACTAATCATATTAAGGTGCAATTAACTAGGGTAATTTTAAAAATCATGGCTGTCAACTACTGATTTAAATATTCCAGACATCTTTCTTAACTCCACTTTTACTGACAGCATGTAAGTCCTTACTACTGTCTTTCAAGCCATTGACCAGTTTTTTTTTTCATGAGGAACCATTTTAGTCATTCTTCTCTATGTGAAATACAGTTGATGACAACTGCCTGGACGACTCAGGTGTCGCTTCTCTGGTTGCCTACGACACTTCCTAATTATTAACAGAATGTTTCATTGAATTGTTGTATCCAATTGACCAACTGGTAATATATTATGGTTTGCTTTAATATTCCTGTGATACACTTTTAGATCTCATATAATAATGAAATATACAACAACATAGGCTGAAATGTTGAACCAATCTCCCATTCCCTAACACTCCCAACTAATGGGACATAAGCTACCTAGTGGTTGGTCTCACAATGCTTCCATCTACATGTACCATACTAGGTCTAGTAGTACCATAGGTATTGTGACTGTTTCTCCAACTCCGTCAAGGAAACTAATTCTGAACTAAGATCTGGAATGGGGTACACTGTCCCTCGAGGGCAATCAAGGACAACTTGAATCATTCAAGTGATTTTTCTATTTCATTTTACCAACTAACCAGGTGCCTGGAAATGCTAGCGAAGGAGGCAGCTAAGTAGGCTAGCCTACTGGTATTCACCATTCAGAGAACATTCTCAGCGACTTGTCTATGCATAGGCCTATGACACAATTTTCAGAAATTGATACAGTAGTCACAGAACACTAATGGTGCCCAGTACTCGCAGCTTAGCATAGTAGGTAGATAGATAGATATTTTATTCAATTAATTCCAAAGAGCCATAGGCTCGTACAGAGGAATTGTACAGTAATATGTGTGTTTACACACCAAGGAAGAAAATTCTGAAGGTAACACAAATTGATGAATAAGGACATAGGCCTATTATAAGGTTGATACCATATCTAAGATTGTTTAGACCAAGGTCCCTTAAAATGATAAGCACTTAGGATTTTTAATCTTATACATAACTTATTTGATGTATGAAGATGCATCGAATTTTTCCCACAATACTTCCATAGTTTTCCTCTTAAATACCGACAAAGTTGGTGCACTTTTTACTTCACCAGGAAGTTTATTATATGACTGTGATGCAGAGAACTTGAAACTATTTCTACCATATTTAGAAGAGTGAATGATATATAAGGCTACGTCCTTCGCATGCCTAGTTCCATAAGAATGATTGTCTGAGTTCAAGATGTAGGGAGAGCTATAGAGTATTGTGTTGTGTTTAATCTTGTATATTAGCATAGCTGCTCGGAGTTCTGCACTTATGCTGAGGGGTAGAATTTTACTTTTGATGTACAGATCTTTTACTGGAGTGCAGTAAGGAAGGTTAAATATGTTTCTAATAGCCCTATTCTGAATAGTCATTAAATCATTCAGTGTGGATTTCCTGCAGTGAGCCCAAATAACATTTAAATATTGGAGCTTGCTATGTACAAGTGAATAGTAGATTTGTTTTACAAGGTTTAGGGGAATAAGATACCGAAGTTTCCTTAGGATCCCTACTACAGGTGAGAGTTTCTTAGCAATTCGTTCTACGTGTTCAATCCAGGTCAGGTGTTTGTCGATGATTAGACCTAAATACTTTGCCTGATTAACCTCTTTTATTTCAATATTATTTATATATATTTTGTCATGTGTGATTTCTTTCATGCTTTGTTTTGAAATTACCATGTAATTGGTCTTCTGTAGGTTCATTGTTAATTTATTGGCCTGGAACCATTGTGAGAGAGTATTTATATCTTGTTGCACATTTTGTATGATTTCAATTATGTCTTTCCCAGTGTAGAAGATATTTGTATCATCTGCATACAATTTGATATGCCCTCTCAAATTACATTCCACAATATCATTTATATACATTAAGAATAATGTAGGTCCACGTACAGATCCTTGTGGAACGCCATGAGTTATATATTTTCCTGAACTTATGCATTTATTCAAAGCTACATGCTGCTTTCTTCCAAGAAGGTAGCTTTGGAACCATTTTAGAGCTATACCTCGGACACCAGCATTTTCTAATTTTGACAACAGTATTTTATGATCTACTGTATCAAAGGCTTTTGTGAGATCAATAAATAACCCAACTGCCATATTATTTTTGTCAATAGTTTCTTGTAGCATTGTTATTAGGTCAATAGTTGCTGCCTCAGTACTAGATTTTTCCCTGAATCCATATTGCATATTATGAAAGAATGTATTCTTGTTCAGAAATGAAAGCAATCTTGTTTTTACCACTTCTTCCAGAATTTTTGAAACTACCGATAAAATAGAAACAGGTCTATAATTATTTGGATTTCTTTTGTCACCACCCTTAAATATAGGAACTACGGACGGAGTGGATTCCAGCCACAGATTAACTTATGATCTGTCAACGGGTTTTCAAACAAATTGAGCACACACCCAAGTACAGGGGTCTTGACCATGATGTTCCAAGCCTCTAAATAAAACACTCCTCTTTAAGACTTTCTGGTCTTGCATCCATGGTCGATCAACATTCTCCTGATCTATGTTCTCAAGTTTCTGATGGTTATGGACATTATTTTTATCCTGATAACTTCATATTTTAAGGGGTTGGGGTACATGCCCTATTCTTAATTAGTTCAGCATAAGATCATTGAATCCCCTTAAGAAAAATAGGGAACATCCATGTGTTATTTGACCATAGGAAAGGGAGAATTTAAAAAACTGAACCTCTAGGGACATTGATGCAGATGACTCCGAGTAAGTAGGCTAGATCAAAATGAACATTTTTCAGTGTTGCATTAATAAAGGTTGATAACTTTCTACCGTTCAACATGAATAGGCCTATATTGGATGGGAAATATTTTTATTATTTGCAGAGATTACAAGGATGACTTGTTGATGTATCGTTATTTTGTTAAGCGAACATAAGTTCCAAGTCCATATCGTGTTGGAACCCATATTTCAGTGCTGCCTTAGTAAACGAAATATTCAATGTCTTTCAGTCGGTCAACACGGTTGCACTTAATGGTAATGAGAATGAGCATTATTCCAAAAACCAGAAAAAAAACTGTAGGCTTCATGCAGACCTAACATGTCAAATCAATCATGCCTACAAGACAACAAAAATGCTCTATGAAAAACTATTAAAACCCCATAATGGTAGTCAAAAATAATCTCAAACCACCGCCACTATTTCGCGAAGGTGCAGAAAAATCTTACTATAGTACAGCTATTCGTAATAGTTGCTACTGTTGTGATAAACCGCTACTGAGTGATAGGCCCCCGAAATATAACTATTTATCTTAATGT
The DNA here is from genome assembly GCA_946902985.2 of Meconema thalassinum. Lineage (NCBI taxonomy): Eukaryota > Metazoa > Arthropoda > Insecta > Orthoptera > Tettigoniidae > Meconema > Meconema thalassinum. Next base: position 877,986,140 of record OX336389.2, on the reverse strand, counting down.
CTACAAGATAACGAGACAGTGGCGATTCCTTCATTTAGGACGTGAGGATCATCCTACAGTCAGCTCTCATCTGCAACTGTTTTAAAATTTTAAATTAATTGTTTGGTAAAATAGTCTTTGGTGCTACCCTCTCGATAAGGTCTGTCTCACTGTCACTGTCAGTACTTGTAATTAGATCTAGATTTCACCCCCTAGATGGGTGAAGTGTGACCTTCACCGCCCGGAGTAGAAAGCTGAGGAAGGAAGCCTTGCATTCTCAAAGCATGTGTTTATTGCTTTAGAAATGTATGAAAGCCCGCGAGGGGAAGGGGCAGGTTTGATCTGTTTAATGGCGCGCTGAGGACGTCGACTGACATCCCAAGTCTCGCTATTGGATGAATTTAAACCAACACTACGGGCTTATTGGTTGCGATTTCGCGCGGTCAGAATGGATAGCCTGTTTTCAGCGTGTGCACATCTTGGGAATATTATTCGATTGTATTGTATTGTGTAATGTGTTCGTAAGAGTGGTGTGCGACTGAAGAATTAATATTAGACTGAGTCCAATATCTCAATTTAGCCCAGCTATAGACTAATAATTATCTTAAGTTAAGCCTATCATTATTACGCCCTACACATTATAAAAATCAGCAGTCGCCACTGTAACGAGATTGCCAAAAAACCACAAATCTATAGAAGGCAACACTAAAAATGGCTTATCTAATCCAGAAGTCACCCACCCTTCACCAACATTATTAATATTTGTAATTTAAGTAACTTAGGTTATGTTAAATTGAGGTTAATGGCGGATTTGATTGCGGCTGTGTGGCGGGAAGGACCCAATAAGTGCTCAGCCAATCAGGGACGTTTTGATTGGAGACCATGCTCGGAAAAATTTTAGATCGTTTTGATTCTCAGGGCCTCGTTAAGCCCCCACCCTAGGCCGTCATCGTGTCCAAAATGGTGGCTTAACGAACACGACGGGGTGCCATTATTAAAATTTTGGGAGATAGAAACACAGCCTATCAAGCTTAACAAATTGCATTAACTATGTAAGTGCCATCTACTGGTCCACTGTCATCTACTGGTCCCATTACCTTATATTTCTCCTTTCCAAATGCTTGCAGCTGTTCGAACAAAAAAAATGGTTTTGAGCCTACCTTGTTGGGCTTCATTTTGAATTGCAGACAGCTGCTTGTTCATGTCGTATTTCTTAGTTTTGTATTTCTACAATTCGGCCTGAAGATCATGAAGTTTTCTTCGTAGCTTGTGAATTACAGCGTCTCGCTTACCAGTTTTTTTTTTCTTAGCACTCCGCAGTTTCTTTCGAAGAGACTTCCTAACAACTGGCCTTGAAATGGGTGAAAACTGCGTCCCTATACTTCTACAATTTATCTCGTCTTCACAAATAGGGACAAAATTACTCACAGTTCCTGGAGAGTCACAGTTTCTTTTGGATGAAAGAGTGTCGTCAGTTTGACACTGTCGTCGTTTCCTAGCTGTATATAGTTGTCTCTTGTTTGTGCTGAGGGAAGTCTGTAAATACAACTGATGGTACCGTACGGATTTAGGCAGAAGAAAGCTTCTAGTTGTGCTCACACTGTAATTGTCTTCTCTGAAATGCCTACTACAAACTGCCGACCTTTTATAAGGAGTCCACACACTACCTGGCTTATCACCTCGTCGAGAAACAGCTATAATCCACTTATTTCTTAATTCCTGATTGATAGGAAACGAGTGAAAGGAAACTGATTTGCACATTCCATGCCGGGACGTACAAAACGGAACACAGCAGTAAACCATTTAATAAATACTCCTGTAAACAACCACTATTTGCAATGTCACTATTGAGTTAAACTGGCGCGAATGCTGGAACTAGGGTGGTACAAAGCGATCCTAGCGAAACTTCATGGTGATTCATTTTTAGCGCAAAACAGCTTGCATTTCCCGGCCTTGTATATAGCGTAGGCAACGGGATAACACATGAAAGCTATCTTCCCCAAGAAAATATTATGCGTATCGAAATTTACGCCATCGAGACTTCCGCAAGGTAACTAGAACTAGAATACTATCAGTTAGACCGATATCGCAGTTCCCGCTTCAGTCGCCAGGCGGCTCCCTTTGCGCTGACGTCATTTCGCGGACAAGCCAGTGTCGCCTGAAGTAGAAAACGTGCTTTGCAATGTAGTTGTATGATCCATTTCGATGTGAAATAATGCGCTTTTAAAAATGGGTAGCCACAGTAACTGTGCCATTTCTGAGTACAAATACAATGGCCGTAGAAATTCTGAAGTGACTAACCACTAATTTTCTAACGATACGGAAGTTCAAAAGCAGTGTATTTAAGATGCAAACTAAAGGATAGCGTCAATGCTAGAACTGCCCGAGGTTGTTCTACACAATTTTTACCATACGAACGGGACCTCAAAAAAGAATTACTGGGTTTGCCTCTGAAGAAAAAATTACGCGTTGGTGCAGTTCCTTCGAAGAATATACCTAACTAGCATCAGGCCCGACGAGAGGGAGTGGCAAGCGGGGCTGTATCCCCGGGGCCCGGATTAACTGAAGGGTTCGAGGCGGTAAAAGGACTTAAAGTGGACAATTTTATTTAATTTAATGGTAAAACTGTCGCCTCCGTTGCGTAGTGGTCAGCGTGCTTCGCTGCCACCCCGGAGGTCCGAGGTTCGATTCCCTGGTCTGCCATGAAATTTGAAAAGTGGTATGAGGACTGGAACGGGGTCTACTCAGTCTCGGGTGGTCCAAATGAGTAGAGGGGTTTCGATTCCCACCTCAGCCATCCTCGAAGTGGCTTTCCGTGGTTTCTCACTTCTACTGGGATGGTCCCTACCGTCAGGCCACGGCCGCCTCCTTGTCTATCCTTCCCGTTCTTCCCATCCCTCACGAGGCCCCCTGTTTGCTTTGCAGGTGAGGCCGCGTGGGCGAGGCGCTAGTCCCACCTTCCCAGTTGTATCCCCCGATCCGATGTCAAGCTCCAGGACACTGCCCGTAGAGGCGGTAAAGGTGGGATCCCTCGCTGAGTCCGTGGGAAAAGTCTACTTGGAGGATAAACTGACGAAAACAAAAATCAAAACTATTATGAAATTTTCTGATGACACACATTGATGTAAACACAGACTGTCAACAGTATACAAAACATTACAAAGAGAACATATACCGGTAATTCATTTTACACCATTGTGTTCTCCGTTTTTCTGGGAAATAGTTAAGTTGCCAGAGTCATCAATTTTACGTGTTAGAGTTCAAGAGTCCTTAACGTTTCTAATTCAATCTCGGAAAAAAATGATTCTTTACTTCATACTGTACATTTCTGAAAGGAGTGTGGGTTATTCTTGTAGAGCCTCAACACATTCAGATACAAAGAAAACGGAATTTTTAAGGCACATTGATCAAAATCGTTAAGTAAAAGAACAACCAATCAGAGACGAAAATAAAGGAGAGTGGCTGAATAACTAAAAACAAATTAATTTAAAACTCAGTTGGGCAAGCTAAAATCCACGGATGGTAATGATGATTGAAGTTTTATGGGACAGAACAGAGCGGAGCTTTTTCTTTGGGGAGGGGGTTAAAATCTGCAAGCTTAATACCGTAATTTCAAAATTATGACCCAGGTTATCTTAGGGAACGTGATCGTTCTCTACGTTCCTGGCTGGCATTTGGACATTGTGATACTGAGCAACAGGTATGTTAAAAAGATTACTGCTTTTTAATATTGAGAAATATATGTCACGAATGGTCCGACAGCGGTAGCTACGCTCGCGAACGCGCAGCACTAGGCCATGGGGCCAAGCTCTCTGCGGACTCGGTAGACGTGGGTTCGAGGCCCCCCCCTATCGGCCGTCCTTGATAAGTTTTTCCGTGGTTTCCCATTTTCAACTCAGGCAAATTCTGACAAGCTACGGCCGATTCCTTCCACATCCTTGCCGAATTTCATTCGCCATCATTAATGTCATCTCTCATTAGCTCCTCTCATAAGGTTGGCGTCAGGAAGGGCATTTGGCCGTAAAATCAAACCGTCACAAATCCTTTCAACGCTTCTCATCCTCGACCCCGTTGGAAAATGGGAATAATAATAATAAGGGGTAGACATATATTATCTGTCACGAATGGGGAGAAACATATTAAAAGAAATCTTATATATTAGCACTTTGATTATAGAAGCTTGAGTAAGTCATGACATGAGTAGGCAGATGTAAATATGTGTATTTCAAGACATCTCACAGACTAATATCCTAGCACACAATGAGACACTACGCCCTGCGTGATGAGACGCAGCTGCAGCATGCTTATAATGCGAGTAATAAATGGTTGACACTCATGGTTTAAAGTGCCACTGGCACTCGTTTTGACGTATTGAAGCACCAGTGCGGCAATTGTACAATCTGTTTTCTTCCCTTGACAGGGTAAGACCAGGTGTAAGAGGGTTTGATGACTCACTTGCTAATATGAGAATATCACGAGGTGACATGCCCTGGCATGGATGCCGCAGGACAGTTGTAATGCATGTGTCTCAATGAAGCCATTCGCAAGGTTTTCATCCATCTTACTCTCGGCCAATGATTATGCCTGAGTATACTTCAACCTGACCGCGTTGCCTCCAAAAGTAAAGAACCTCAAGTCCATAACATTTGTGAGATGAAGTGTGCATTTGGGTCATACACATTTTATCCCCCAATAAATGGTCTGAATAATGAAGAATTATACCGGCCGTGGTGGCCGAGAGCGCCAACGCGCTACCTCGTGCCTCGCTAGCATCGGGAGAGCGTGGGTTCGAATCCCATCTCGGTCGTCCTGAAAATGGTTTTTCGTGGTTTCCCATTTCACTGCCATTTCACTTCCAGGCAAATACCGGTACGGTTCCTTTCATAATCCCTTCCCTGACCCGTCCTGAAAAGAAAAAATACTTGGCCTCAAGATGAGTGGCATATCCACAGGGGATATACATTAGATACCCGATTAGAATTCCTGGCTGTACCAAGGGATAACTAACAGACGTCCTGAGCGGCAGCGACTGGCTGCGTGGCTCAGTGGTAACGTTCTCGCCTGCTGTTCCCAAGATAGCGGGATCGAATCCCGGCACAGTCAGTTGGCATTTGAGGGTGCGCAAATGCGAAGTCGACCAAAATATTATGTGCACTCGAGTTTGAAGGTTGTTTGTGAAGTACCGGTAACTAATAGGCCTACATAAAATCCAATACCATGATCATTTTTGTCGTTCTATTTTACATTAGTTCACAGGGCTGGCGAGAGACCGGTGTAGGGGGTGCTACAGCACCGGGGCCCGCGGCCCTGAAGGGGCCCGGCCTGGGCCCAATGATGTAATGTAAATTTTTGTGATTGGTACAGAATTCTAGGCCTAACTCATCCAGTTCCATCCGGGAAACTGGAAATGTGTGTGGTTATTAAATTAACTTGATTTTTTATTTATACCATACAAATCACAAAGCAAACTTAAGTTGCAAGGAAATTACTGTTTGAAAAATTGATATTGGCAATGATGCACAACAATCTATGAAGCGGGTACGCGAGGATTCCCGCACCGAGGAAGGGTTTTCCCCGCTGTCCCCCACTGTCCGCACTGTGCTGCGTAAATAATGCTTTGTCATCCACTGTCAGTCGATTGTCTAATCCAATGGTAATACGTTGTGTTAGTGATTCGCCACGGTTTGTGTGACTTATAGGTCTATACGTCAGTTTTAATGATGTCGGTGTGTAATATTGTTCGATTACAGATTACCATTTAGAATGCGTATAGTGTGTTTTTATTTAAACTTACTACGAGTTGCAATTACAAACACAGGTGCTCAAAAAGGAAGGAAAGAGAAGACAGGGAGTTGAAGGAAAGAGCATCGAAGAAGGGCCAGCTATCGCTTGGACACTTTTTAAAATGTCTTCCTTCATCATCGTCAGTTATAGAAAAATGTAACATTACTAATAGGCCCATCGATAGTAATAGTTATAAAGTAGATGTTTTACCTACAAATGAACAACAACAAAATGAAATCGAATCAAACAAGGAAGAACCAGTTCCCATCACTGAAACAGGGACTCCTAGTCCTCTTCAGTCTGTGTCGCCTACAAATACTGAATCTACCAAAGGCCACAAACCGCCTTTATCTTTACCAGACAAATATGTTGATGTAGGTGATCCTGCTTTCGATAGCAACCGAGACTTAAAATACCCTCATGTTCCTTTGCCTGAACAATTTCCTGTGGATTCGGTAGGCTATTCCGTTCCTGAGTCGGTCTCCAAATGAAACTTACAAATGGTGAACGGATTACTCGTGATTGGCTTGTTTGGAGAAAGGTTCAGAAAGCGTTTTACGTTGCCCCAGCCAAAACGATCTTCGTTCGCTATTTCTGAAGGCTATTATGGGGAAAAACGCTGGAAAAACTCTTCAATAAAGTGCCAGAACATGAGAGTAGTTCCAGTCATAAAAGCTGCTATGTTCAGTGGTAGTCAGAGGTGATCAAACCAAAAAATTATAAATGACTAACGGACTTAATCTTTCACTCCATTCAACAAGAAAAGGACAAGTGGCGTGATCTTTTAAAGCGACTTCTTAATGTCACTTTATTCCTAGCTGAAAGATGACTTGCTTTTCAGGGTAGTATTGATAAAATCGAGAACCCCTCAAATGGCAATTTTTTTGGAATTTTAGAACTGCTGGCCAATTATGATCCAGTTATGAATGAACATTTAAAGAGAGTCCGCTCGTTTCAAGAAAAGGGAGAAAGAATGCAAGTGAATTATCTGTCTCATGAATTCAAAATGAGTTTATTACTCTTTGCGCTGCCCAAGTTAGGAAGAAAATTTTAGAAGAAAGAGAAATGGCAAAAGACTATGCCATTATAGTTGATGCAACACCAGATTCTGCACATGTTGAACAGACTGCGTTTCTTTTGAGATACGTTTGTTTGACTGAATATGAAACTCAGCCTTACCAAGTCGAAGAAAGGCTACTTTGCTTTACCGACTGTACCAAAAAGAGTGGAGAAGCCATTGCAGTGCTTATTTTAGATAAGCTAAAGGAGTTTGACATCCCATTAAAAGACTGTAGGGGTCAAGGCTATGACAATGGGAGTAACATGAAAAGAGCGTACAAAGGAACTCAGGCAAAAATTCTGTCTGCTAACAGTGAAGCAGTTTACTCTGCTTGCACTTCTAATTCCTTGAATGTGTGTGGAGAACAAGCAGCGGAGAGCTGTGTGGCTGCAGTAACATTCTTTGGAGCTGTTCAACAGTTGTTTAACATATTTAGCTCCAGCCCCCAAATATGGGAAATTGTGAAAGGAAATATACCAAGCTCCCTTCACTCGATGTCGAAGTCTCGCTGGTCTGCTAGTGTAGACAGCGTTAAACCAGTCGCAGCTCACCTTCCAGGTATAGAAGAACTGGAGGCATTGACTGAACTGAGCCTAACTTCTGAATGTCGTCGAGACCTTGAGGGATTGAAAAAATATTTCAAAACCTCCAATTGCTTTCGTCTCTTTTCTTCCTCTTCAAGTTGTTGGGACCATCCTATATTTTTAGCCACTACTTCAGCTTCACTTTATATACGGTTCCACCCTTCTAAACGAATATATGGTATATAATGAATAATAAATATATACCGGTATAATATATATGATGTATTCTTACCTTGAACCAAATAGGCGCAAGAAGAAGGCAGGTGAAGTAGTGGCTAAAGATATAGGATGGCCCCAACAACTTGAAGAGGAAGAAAAGAGACGAAAGAAAAGAAAGAGGCAAGCTGATGAAGAGGATGGCAGTCATGAAGACAGTAATGATGCAAAAACTAATTTCAGAAATGATGTGTTCAATGTAATTCTGGACAGTATCATAGGGGACATGACAGTGCGGTTTCGATCAGTACAATCTCTTTGTAGTGGGTTTTCTGTTTTGTGGCAATGCAATGAAATGGCAGATGTATTAATTTCGGAAAAATCAGCTAAGCTTGTAAGGCGCTATTCTAATGACTAAGGCCCGGATAGTTATGTGTTTAAATATTTTTTATTTAATTAAATATTTTCTATTTATTTACATATTTTTCCAGTTTTTATAAATAAATACATATTTCGGCGTGTTTATTCATAAGCACATATTTCCTATATTTGGTCGTATGTTGTACTTCTTGGATGACTACTGCCCACATTTTCGACCCTTTGAAATTCCAGTAAGTGGCTTCTCTATTTCGTCAGTGCTCCATTGTCTCCGTACTGTAGTAGTATTTCAAGACAGGGATTTCCCGGTCATTAAGTACAGCAGGGGGGCTGGAGTTAACAGGCTCATTAAGCCTTACCTAGACCGAAAATTATAGTTGAAATCACAGTGGTCTGCGAAGCTTGGGGGTATACTGACAGTGGCGGTCTCATTTCATTCATTTCATCGAATATGATGAGTCCCAAAAGTGCGAAATGCGTTACTTTGATTCGTTTAGTGCGAGAGTTCGGAGACGTTTTTAGAACTGATGGAACTGTTTTATTTTGCAACATTTGTGAGAAACCCACAGCGGCAGACATGCGTTCACAAGTTACGCAACATGTGACAGCGAAACACGTCAAATGTACATCTTTAAAGAAGTCGACACAACGTTTGTTTCCCGAAATGCAGGATGTAAGATCTGGTCCAGCAAACTGCCAGTTCTCACAAGACGTTTGTCATGCATTTCTTGCGGCAGATATACCACTGAACAAACTGAAGAATCCAGTGCTACGTGACACGTTAGAAAAGTACGTCAAAATTCCTCTCCCTGACGAGTCAACACGGCGTAAGAACTATTTACCTCAACTTTACTCTGAGGCAGTGCAGAGAATTCGTAGTAAAATTGGCGACAAAGCTGTTTGGATTACAATGGATGAGACGACCGACGATACTGGCCGTTACGTGGCCAACATCATAGTTGGTGAAATATGTACAACTATTTTTAGATTAACTGGGGGGCATAAATATGGTACAAATTTATGAACATATTTTGGAAACGTAATCACATATTTTCCCACTTTTAAGCACATAAATAAATACATATTTCTGAAATGTTAAGCACATAATTATCCGGGCCCTACTAATGACATAGGAAACGACCTTTCTGATGAATTACCAAACCTGAAATTAATTTACCAAGCTAACTTTGGTAGCAAAACTCTTACGCACTTGGACCTTCTCAATGAAGTTAAAACTTTAAATTTGGAAACCTTATTTACTAATCTTAATGTATCATTGAGAATATTTGTTCCCCGCAACAGTTTCTTTCTCGGTTCTCAATAGCGTAAAAAAGGTTTTCCGCTCGACAATGTGCCAAAATAGACTTTCAAGCTTGGGTGTTTTGGCTGTGGAAACGGAACTTGTGAAGTCTACTAATTTGGACAATATCATAGATGATATTTCCCAGAAAAAGGCCAGAAAGGGAGTCTAAGCCTAAGTTAATATAACTGTTTGTATTGTAAGATTGTTTTGTACATGTAGGCTACATATATTGTGAGCCATTAAAGATGTAAGTTTATGGTGAATTTGGTGTTTTAATATTTTATTTCTAACCTTTCAGTTCAGTTTACAAATAATTATTTGGGAGTGAGAATTCTTAAAACGAATTGGAGTGCTTACATGACTTGACATTAAAATTTACAAAGATATGGTTTAAAATTGGTAATTCATTTTATGGAGAGTTACAAATATATGTGTACTAGCAGAAGTACCCGCTCTTCGAACGGTCTTCGGTATTAATAACCAGTCGTTATCACTTGAGCTGCGGTTGAAATGGTTAGGGGCGTGTCATTCCTTCATAAGTTTATCAGAACGAAGTTAGTTTTCTGGGTATATCGCAGACACTGATTATTTAAGGGCCATAAGATGCGGTTTTCGGAGACCCTTTATAGACTCCCTAGTTTTGTGTCACACATTGAGAAGCGCAACATATGCTTTGGTCATCCTGAAACGGTTTTCACCGGCCCTTACTGTTGGGTGACAAGTGTAATGTTTACTCTGACTAAGATATGTTGTATTAATGGGCGCCAAGACCTCAACGCTATGTTGAAATCTAAATTTATATTTAACAACACCTAGCTCTGGTAGAACACCTTCAAGAATCTTTTCACTCAGATCGTGGTATGATTTGATCATTAACCCAACTAACAATTGTATCAGGAGAAGGAGTTTGGTCTATATCTAATGCTACCTACTGAAAGCAAAGATTGCATGGTTAAAAGAAATGAATTTATTATATAAAACAAGTATGGCAAAATTAATAATAATAATAATTATTATTGGAATTAAACACAATGTGTACAGAATAATAATAATATATTTAAAATTTAAATTGGAGCGTTGCGATTTGAATATTACCGCTAGAGAATTACGTGAAAACGGAGTCGGATGAATTACTGATTTTACTATTATTCCCAAGCTATGAAGTTACTGAAATACTGAATATGAAACAAAGAAACGAGAGATTATGTAGTTCTGAGTCATTCGCGCTTACCATTGGAAATTTCCGTAGCATTTCTCTCGTACTGGATGCTGAAGAGAGCTTCCCACAGCCTTCTGGACGTCGTCATCTTCTTCTTCAGTTGTAGAAATATTTGTAGGTTCCGGTCACACCGGAACCAACCACACGAGCAACCACAACGGTCAAGTTTTACAAAGATAATCGCCCTGCCTCCTCGGCACGCAAACCATATATGCACTCCTCGCCTCCCCTCTCTGGAGCCGTCTTCTTCACGCCCGCTCTCCACTGATTGGCTGAGCCACCACGCGATCTTCCCCTCCTCCGGGTCATTACACTCGGCGCGACGATGATGTCGATTCCCGGTCCAGGCCATTTCGCCTTTTCTTGAAGCAGCAACCCCGCTTGCGTCATGCTTCTCGACAAGAATAAGCCTGTAGCCGAATTCCCAGTGACTCATCTCTCTCAACAAACTCTAACTGACAAAAATCCGTAAAATTCCGTAATCATATAATTTTCCGCGATAATGTTGTTCGTAATAATTCGCTTGATAGTGTTTTCCATAACATTGAAAACCTATCTGTATACTTTATACTCTTATAAAAAATGCTCCAAAAATAACTTAATAATAATAATAAGTTACATGAAAACTTCTAGTGGCTGAACAATTTGCCGCGTAAATAAATATTGAATGGCTTCCTACTGACTTATGCCAGTGGCGTAAAATACCCTCGAAAAACACGTTACAATCCTTCTAGGATATTTTTTATTTTTCGCCTATTTTAGCATGTATTTTGAAAAGTTGATCCTTATACCCGCCCTTCTATGAGAAGTACGTTCAAGAGTTTTCTAAATGATTTGTGTATTGACTCATGGTTACAATACCTAATTTTACGATGCTCCAAGCACCCGAACATGAAATACAGGCGTACATAAACATAAATATATATCAATCACACAGTATTAAACATAATCATCTTTACAATGAACCCGTTTGTCGACAAAAATATGATTACTTAAAATGTGCTCTCAAACTAAATTCACCTAACGTGTACTTCCTGACGTGACAATAATATTGAAAACCTCGTAGACGAAACGCAATATATGTCAAATTAAAACTGACCCTCACCGTTATGGAAAGTCCCCATCCCCAGGAAGTCCCCCCTAATAAATTATAAAGGCATGTGGTGCATGAAAATTCGGGATTTTTAGCCTCCAATGGCCCAAATTCCCAAAAGCTGCAAAAACACTATTCCAATCCAGGAATTTTTGAAAATAATGTTGCTGTTTGGAGATTTAATAGACCTTCTGTACAACCTATCGCACGTGTAAGTCACGTTTAAAAATTGTAGGGTACCCCTTGACCCCCTTAATCGCATTGTTGAATTTTACAGTCTATGTTTGATTCCACGATAACCTTATAGCCATTTTCAAACTTTCACAGAAATGTAATAAATTGAGTGGCATTGCTTATTACAGAAATAGATGGAAACTTGGATGTCACCTCTTGTGATACTGTTGTCATGTTTACCGGCTTCCATTACTTCATTAGTTTCTTCTTGTTCTTCTTCCTCTTCTTTCGGATGGGCCAGCTAAGGACCACGACGTTCAACTTTTCAGTTTGGCGAGGAACTTGATGTTTGCCCAATATTCGCGCATTATCTGGCTATGTATCTCCTTTCTCTCTTTTGTACAGATGATGCCGGTTTTCTTACAGGGTGGTCTGTCCTGAAAACTCTTCTGTTTAAGTATCTTTCTGAGATGTGATCGGCTTCGAATATCGTTTTTCATTATCTTCAGTTCTTGTATATCCTTGTTAACTACTGTAAGCGACGGTGTCAAGCTCTTTCTATTCCCCCAGTAGTTGAGAAGCCGGTTGGTTAGTCTTGTTGGGTTCATCCATGAGACATGTCCGTAGAAAGCCAGACGTCTCTTCCTGGCCACATGTGTGATTTTCTCAGTATATTTATATAGCTCCTGATTTGGTGTTCTTCTGTACTCGTCATCTATTTATTAGTTTATTAAATGAAATTAGGTTTCTGAGAATATCTCAGAAACGTAGTTTTAGAGCCTTAAAACGTAGTAGCCACCGAGGGGATAAAAATGAGTTTTGTCTCGTCCTTGTACATCATAATATAATAATAATCATAATAAGAATTTATTAATATAGGGATAGCGATATAATAGACCTTTAGTACCATACCCGCCCGTGTAAATCACGTGAAAAAATTCAATAGTACCCCTTGACCCCCTTAAGCGCATTATATACATATTGATGAATTTTACAGCTTAAGTTGGTTCCGTGATAACCTTATAGCCGTTTGCGAACGTTCACAGTAATGTAATAAATGGAATGGCATTGCGTCTTACAGAAATTGATGGACTTCAGAGAATGTGTTGCCATGGTTACCGGATTGCATTCTTTCAATAGCTTAATAAATGAAATTAGTTTTCTGGGTATATCTCAAAAACTGTTGGTTTTAGGACCTTAAAATGTGGTTTTCGGGGCCCGTAGGGCTCCCGAGTTTTGTTTCTCACATTGAGACGCTGAAAATGAGCTTTGTCTCGTCTTTTTACGCCCATTTCAGCATGCATTTTAAGGGGGTAGGCCCTCTTTTATGAGAGGTATGGAGAAGAGTTACATCAATGATTACTTTCGTGCCTCTGATGGACATCTGTACCAAATTTTACGTTGATCCACTCAGTCGTTCTCGAGTGATGCGCGTGCAAAGTTGTACACAGACAGACAAACAAACAGACAAAAAAATTGTTTTTGCGCGCAACCGTCATAAACCAGTCTGAAACGTGTTAATAACTCGAACTTCCGTGGAAATTCAGAAAAAACAGACAAACTTTCATTTTTATATATATAGAGATGTATAATACACTAAATGCATGGCTGTGATTAGTGAATTTGAGTTGCAATAAAATGCATAAATGGCAGGGGCCCGAAATACCTCCAGCACCGGGCCCGCGGCCGCTCTCTCCGGCCCTGTTAGTTCATGTAGGTTTGGCATTTTTAATTTATATTTTAATATTTTTTATCGAAGCTGGAACACAAAAAGAGACCGTTTTTGAGCGTGTTTCAACCATTCGTCAACTTTAAGAATCAGTTTATCAAAAACCCGTCATCAGATCGAATCCAAATTTTAACACAGTATACATTAGAATGTTTTATAACTAGTATATAAATTTCAAAATGTTGCGTGTCCAAGAAACAAAGTTGTTATCATTTTTGTAAGGTAACTTTTTCTCGGCTTGTGGTGGTTGGAAAATTGCGTTCTTGGTCGCGTTGTAATCCTTATATAACAAAGGGTTATGCTGTATGACTGTGAAATACGCAAATTAATTCACTAATTTTATATCGGTTTGTATTTGTACGTGATAAATTACATGGCTCAGCTGTTAGCCGATGCGGTGAAAGTTGTACTGCGTTGCCGTGACGGCTCACATCCGCGTGGCATACCGCGTCTCGCTCGAAATTGCATGGGCAGATTCCTTCACTATTTACGATTGTCTGTCTGTTAGATTTAATGATAGATTAAAGATTTCCTTCAGGGCAAAATTCAGGCAACTCTGCGTCTCTAAAAGCCACAGTAAGTTACTTAGAAGGGATGTGAAACCAATATTATAATTGCCGGACCCCGTGGTGTTGGGGTAATGCGTCTGCCTCACACCCGGAGGCCCTGAGTTCGATTCTTGGCTCCCTTAGGGATTTTAGAAACTGACGTGAGGGCTAGTAAGGGTGCACTCAGCCTCGTGAGGACAATTGAGTAGCTGTCTGACAGTGAGGCAGCGCACCGGTAACGGAGACCAAGATTAACGGCTGAGGGGGCCCGACGTGCTGACCACGCGTCACCCCATAAGCTGCAGGTCAAATGGCTGGGCAGCGGTCCCATGGAAGGCCTAGGCCTTTCATGGGCTGTAGTGCTACGGGGTTTGGTTTTTATTATTATTATTATTATTTTATTGACCTGATGCTAAACAGAAGTAGGAAAATGATAGTATTATTGGATTATCTGTACGCCTATTGGCTATTTCTTAATCAACCACCAAACTCAAGTTCTCATAATATATTGGTCGACAGTAACACGCAGTTGTCCAGAAACACGTCGATGCTTTATATATCTCGACCTAATGCACTCAAAGCCATGTTATGGATTTAAATGGTCGTAAAAATTTGTCACCTACAAATGTGTGAACTAAGCGATATGATTAAAATAAATATTCAGAACAGAACGCGATTGCTTTAAATAGCCAGCCGCCAAGAAAATCGGTAACATTTACTCGTACAGTGGAACTTGGATAATTCGAACCTCAAGGGACCAGTAAAGAAATTCGAATTATCCAAAATTCGAATTAAGAAAGTTCTTTGAAATAGGTAGAGAAAATCCAGTATATTGTATGACGTTTACATAATGATTTACCTTCAACAAAGCAGATTAACAGACAACGGTACTTTATAAAGACTGTATCGTGAATAACCTCAAAAGTTACAAATGAAAAATAAAACCAAAATGTACTATTCACCTATTTAACGACAGTAGTAATCCAGCAATCTAGTTAAGTCTCAGAGAAATCTACTGTTTTTCAAAATAGTTTGAGATGTGTACCTGTTTCCTACAATTAAGTCTCTCAGCCATCACAAAATAATCTAACAAATTTTAGGAAAGGAAAACAGAATCACTCCGTCATTTCTACTTAAAAAAACGACCAAGTTCTGTGACGTGGTTTGTTGCTTGGGCTGCACTCGGGACAGTTTTTTCGGGAACGGACCCAACTGTTTGGCTTACGATCGGCTCTTTACACTAAAAACTTCGAATTATCCAAAATATAATTCGAATTAACCATGATTTTTAGCATTGATTGTATATAAAATGCTAGGGACTAAGAGAAGAAGTCGAATTAAAGAAGATTTCGAATTATAGAAGTTCGAATTAGCCACGTTCCACTGTATATGAATAGGTAACCTCACAAATACAGAAGACAAGGCAAAAAGTATAAAAGTGGCGAGAGACCGATGGCAAGAAACCTTACGTTCCGTAACGCCTGAGATCTGGAAAGAATGTGTAAAATATGCCATACAAATTGAAAAAAAAAAAATGGGAAAAAGACCGCCTTCCGGATGATATTGAAGTACAAGTTGTAATTAATCTTGACAATTCCGATTCATTAAAAATTGATGACGACATGTTTGGTGATGAATTGCAAAATAACTTGAACCAATGTATATTGTAAGTAGACAAACGCATATAAAGAAAACATTAAAAACTTTAAAATAACCTATTTAAAAAAAAAGCGTATAGCTGCTATTGGAGGTCCAAAGCCCTCATGAGAAAATCTGATAGAAAATATTTTTCATGACCTCTTAATACCATTTGCTTGAATTAATGAAGATAATCAAAAGTTAATCGTAAATAGTGAAGGAATCTACCCATGCAATTTCGAGCAAGGCGCGGCATGCCACGCGGATGTGAGCTGTCTCGGCAACGCTGTACAACTTTCACCGCTTCGGCTAGCAGCTGAGCCATGTCATTTTATCACTTACAAATACACCCCGATATAGAATTAGTGAATTCATTTGCCTATTTCACAGTCATACAGCTTAACCCATTGTTATATAAGGATTACAACGCGATTAAGGTTGCAATTTTCCAACCACCACGAGCCGAGAAAATGTTACCTTACAAAAATGATAACAACTTTGTTTCTTGAACACGCAAAATTATGAATTTTATAAACTAGTTATAAAACATTCTAATGTGGGCTGTGGATTTTCATTTCAAATTAAAAATGCCAAATCTATATTATCTAACGTAAAATAGAACGACGAAAATGATGATGGTATTGGATTTTATGTAGGCCTATTAGTTACTTCACAAACAACCTTCAAACTCGATTGCACATAATATTTTGGTCGACAGTAGATACGCAGACGTTATGAACAGATAATAAATTAGAATAAACCACTTATGTTTAAAAATAATGTTTAAAAATAATGCCGGGATAGATCTTTGGGCCATAATATATTTTGAAATATATATTTAAAAATCTGAACTCAAGTCCTAACGATCTTCAGAAAGCTTTACCACACAGAAGTGAGGAGTGGATTTCGGGAGTAAATACACACTGCGTAATAATTGACATGGATCTTTCTACAGCATATAAACACACCACTCCAGCAGCGCCTGGAACATTACCAGTAGGCCTACCGTACTCAGTGAAATATAGGGTGTATAATAATGTAAACCGAGTTTCATATTGGCATACATCTACTGTCTTGAGTCGATAATCTCGGGAAGGATGACATGTTTGTAAAACCGGTCAAGTGACCGAAAAATATACTCTCCCAAAAGTCATCATCTCTCTGTATGAGTTCCGTTGTAATTCTTTTTGGGTTCCATACTGCAAACAGACAATATTGTCTTCTTGTAGTATGAAGCTGCCCTTGAGTCTGGTAGTAAAAATTCTATTTGATGTCGAAGTTTCCTATTTCTCCTTTTCCCTTTAATTGTATAGCCTCTTCCGGGATAAAATTGTTCGTGTAGGATGGGCATTTGATTTTTTTAAAAATCCATCTTTGCACACCGGAAGGCGGAGATAGATTTCACCGGACAAACTAGGGGATAGGCGAAAATAGGCAAAATATGGAGGTTTTCGTAGAAGGATCATACATCATTTTATACACCTCATTGCGAGAAAGTATTTTTCGTCTTTTTATGCATATTTTTAACATTTTATTGTCTTATTGACTTTCTCGTCGTTTGGGGTCCATTTTTTATACTTGTCCTTATGCAAGGTTTCGACACTCATGTGTAACTATCTAACGGTCTGTTACTTCTTCACGCAAAATTTTATCTCCCGCAGAGATGTTGGTTGGTTCCTCAGTTTAAGGGCTGCGACAACGCGGTTATGTAGCCCCGTGTACTTTGGGTGTGTGTAGAATCCGCCTGATAACCGGTGTTAATTTTGATGGCTGTATTAGTCTGTAATTCAGGTAAGGACTGCAGACGGTCAGTTTCAAGTAGGCTAGTAGTTCCTAATTTTGCTACCAAATGCTACCGTCAATGACACCTACTTGTGAACTTGACTACTAGATGCCACCGCAACCAGCAACTGGCAACAAACGTTGGAACTTCCCCTCCGAAGGAAGGCATACTGAGGGATTTTAACGCTCTTAAAATATCCGACGACTTCAGCCGGATTTGAACCAGCGACCTTGGTCATAGAAGTTCAGCATGCTACCAGTTACGCCACCTAAGCCGCTTCCCACAGAGACAGATGGAAAACTGAATGTGATCTCGTGCAGTGGCGTTGTCATGGCAACCTGTGATAGTTCATCCCTTATCAATTTAGTAGCGTTGTCATGGCAATCTCTGATGGCTCTAGGCATTTTCTTATAATTCCAAAATCATTTTGCTCACCCCTTGGGGTAATGGTGGGTCACATCAAAAATTCTTTCAGACAAAAGTTTTAGGTAATTATTAGGGGAATATTGTCCATATTGTATGGTTTTGATATTGTGCCTATTACGAGAGATATGATTAATGTTTCCCAAAAAGCCCACTTTTTCCCACCCCTTTGGTCAATGGTTGGTGCTATCAAAAAACTTTTCAAACATAAATTTTTGGCCCTTATCTGACACATAGTATGAACTTTGAATGGATTTGATATTTCACATGTTAAGAGAGGTATAGCGGTATTTCACATTTTCAAAAGAGCCTCCACCTCCCCCCATCCCCCATCCCCCCCTTCGACCAATTTTTCCCATTAACGAACTTGACCGAGATTTTAAAGGGATACATATTATGTAAAAAATTCAAAGTGATTGGTGAAAAATTGCGGTAGTTATAGTGTCCACAAAAAAGTGATATACATATATATGTACAAGTATATACAGTGAGATTATTTTGCTGGAGCGGGGCTGGCGGCCAGCTACAAGGCGCGCTCGCCCTCCGTCAGCCAATCCAACTCGGACTGCAGAGTGAGCAGGTAAAAACCGTAACATAGTACACTAATTAATCATGATTAAAAAAACTTACCTTTTCTCAGAAGATACTGAAGATGTTCTCCCTCAGCTTACAGACAGAAGTTGTATCGTGTAAATAAATTAATGTTTACACGTTGTAATACTCCTTCCTTAATGAGAGATATCTGCTGCTGTATATTGTTCTCCAGCTCCTGTAGGGTACGGGGACTAGACCGATACACTTTGTCTTTAAAGCTACTCCACAAATAAAAATCACACGGTGTTAAATCCGGCTTCGAGGCGGCCACAATCCAGCACGAATCACCCTGTCACCAAACACAGCACGAATCACCCTGTCACGAAACACAGCACTTATTGCGTCCAATGAATCGTGCGCAGCATGTGCAGTTGCACCGTCTTGCTGGAAGAAACCGTACAATATATCCCTGTCTGTTAACTGGACATTATTCAAAATAACCTGAACGTATCGAGTAGAATTAATAGTTTCACGGGAATAAATTGGGCCTATAATTCTTTTTGCAGTTACTGCGCACCACACACCGATTTTTGCGTCATGCAGGGGGTTTTGGTGGATCAGCCTTGGGTTCTCAGGTGACCAGTATAGATTGTTTTGTGAATTCACACGTTCATGTAAATAAAAAGCGCCTCGTAACGGAAAAACACTAACTGTGGATCTAAAATTCCGTCATGCACGGACTGGAAAAACCAATTACAGTGGTTGGTTCTTGCCACTGGGTCTCGTGGACTTAAGGTTTGAACCTGAGTCGTTTTGTACGTCGATACTTAATTAATCGGTGTGTATTTGTACGTGATAAAATGACATGGCTCAGCTGCTAGCCGATGCGGTGATAGTTGTACAGCATTGCCGAGACGGCTCACATCCGCGTGGCATGCTGCGCCTCGCTCGAAATTGCATGGGTAGATTCCTTCACTATTTACGATTAACTTTTGATTAGCTTCATTAATTCAAGGACAGCCGTTGAATATGACACGCCAGCTTGTTGAGAAAGTTTTCGCAAAGATTTTCTCGGTGACCGCAACAATCATCGAGCAGTATGTCCTGTAATATCACTTCTGTCAAATCGTGACGTCTTCGCTTATTTTTTAAATTTAAAACTGACATCACAACCTTCCGAACTGCGGTCTCCGAAAGCACCTTAACACCAGGAAATTCCTGTTGAAATGCTCTGCGAGTAACACTAACAGACTCGTTCTTAATAAAAGTACAGCAAATGAAAATTCTTTCTTGTGTGGTAAACCTCGCAGCCATACTTGTGTATGGCTAGATAAGAACTAACCATTCCCAACTGTTCCTAGCTGTTGCAGCAAGAACGCACACCTACTGGTATGTATCTGTCGTCGCCTGTACTTAAAAGATTGGCTTGCCACTCCAGGTAGCCAGACTAATTGGGTGGGCTCAAACGAAATGCAGAACATAAAAAGAAGGCCTAGATTCTCCGCAAACGAATTACAATAGCCAACATTCCTCAACACTTGAATTTTAAATCTTCGGAAGTTACATCGTTACATTATATAGCTACTCCTGTACCACCCTTCGTATTTACTGTAATTAATCGAAGCACGCGCCAAAGCCCGTTTGATGTTAAATTGTGGAAAAATTTAAAACACAATGTGTACAAATCAATTACCCGTACTCTAGTGGGGCTGGAGAACAATATACGACAGCAGATATCCTTCAGAACAGAAGGGAATTACAACGTGTAAAATTATTTTATTTACACGGCACAGCGCCTGTCTGTAAGCCGAAGAAGAACATTTTCAGTATCTTCTGCAAAAAGGTAAGTTCTTTAATCATGATTTTCTGGTAAATTTACCATTAATTAATGTACTATGCTACGGTTTTTACGTGCGCGCTCTGTGGTCCGAGTTCGGTTGGCTGGCGGAAAGCGAGCGCACCTGTTAGCTAGCCGCTGGCCCCACTCCAGCAAAAGAATCTCCCTGTATATACAGTATACATACATAAATTATATATAAACTTTGAACCGACGGTGGTTTTGGGGTCTGGGAGGATGTGGAATGCTAAGATATGTCAAAATTTTCCAGACGTCGAAACATGGTATCCATTGCAATAGGTAACCTTTCTAATGAAATCTACCTAACACCGTATTCACCAATAAGTCCATCCGGGCTCATTACACAGCCTTACTATTTTTTTAAAGTCATAGTACTAACAAAACATGTTGCACGGTAAAAGGTATAACGTGTACATTAAAGTTCTATTGCAGCTTGTAAGACAATAGCAATACCGTAGTGGAATGAGCTTGTCTGCTGCTCGTTGTAAAAGGGAGGCATGTGCTGATCTCTCCACTCCCCTGCATGAGGTAAAGCCTGAGCCAGAGCCAAACTGTCTCAACTAATCTGTCTCTGTCTTCGCCCTGTTTCAAGGAAAGGACTTGGCGACGTGGCATCTAACGGAAACCTGCTGAACTATCAGCACTGTGCACGGCTAGCATTAACAAGTCAATATACTTACCTTTTTAAAATCACGATTAAACATACAAAGAGTTCTTAATTTTTAAATATTTTATAATAGCAGACTAGGGGAAAATATAAGCTTTCTTGCAGTGTAGTTTGTTTCTGTTTTCACAGACATCTTAAGGCATAAAACAATTTAGGAAAAGCGCAGTTGAGAGCTCCATTTTAAATGGAGAATCGTAGGTTTTAACTACCCTATTTATAACTATTTTCGCATTGCTTTTCAAAATGCTTTTGCACAGATGAAAAGAGTATAATAAACTACGGTATGCCATAGAAAGAAAACAATTTTAGCTTGTTCCGTTTCATTATGAAACGTATTACAATTTTCTGACCCATGTTACGATAACTGCTGGGCTGGCGGCCGGTCATTCCAACTCCGGCCGCCTCTTAACCGCAAGGCGTTGGCATTCATATTAAAGAATATTGCAAGGGAATACATTGAAGACGTAGGAGAGTGTGTGTTAGTGAAGGAAGCCTGGACAACTTTGAAAGATATACATACCACATATACCTTGACGAACACACTCAAGGTCATGAAGTGGATGTTTAATGTAACAAAAACGGCTGAGAAGACTATGCATTCTTACATGGGTGAAATACAGGGAATGAATCGGGTTATTCAAAGTGCTGGATATGGTTTAGAATTAAATGTTAGACAAATAGCAGGTTTGTTTTTGGCTGGACTGAATGAAGAGAAATACAAAGTGATAGTGGCTATTCTTGGAGGGGACAAGAATTTAACATCCCAGAAGGTGAAAGGAGTGCTACTCCAAGAAGATGGTGACCGAGGCTTTCGAGAGAGTGAAGACAAAGTACAGGGAGCACTGGTGTCTAACTTCACCCAGGCGTCCAGTACCAACAACAGACCGAGAGGTCGCGGCAGAGGAAGAAGAGGTGGAGGTCAACAACCCCGGGCCAACCCAAACCAAGGAGGATACAAAGAGAGAAAATGTTTCTACTGTAATAAAGTGGAACACATGGCAAGGAAATACCCATGTAAGAAAGAAGAGAAGTGCTACAATTGTTTGGTAGTGGGGCATTATGCTCGTGATTGTGCTAGTCCTAGGAAGGAAAATTCTGAAAACAACGATAATGATAATTCGGGAGGGAATTCTGGTTCAAATTCAAAGGGAAGGGTGATTTCTTGCATCACTGCAATAAATCTGGCAACAATGAACCTACAAAGTAACGAGTGGTTGTTAGATAGTGCCTCAACTGATTACAACTGCAATAATGAATCTATGTTTACTTCTAAAATCCCAGCAAGTGGATTTGTTAGTATGAGAAAGGGCAATGTTCCTGTGAAAGGTATAGGAGTAGTTAGCATTAATCTAACTGACACCGACAGTAGTGGCTACGCGGGCTAAAGCTCCGCGTTAGGTCAAGGGGCCAAGCTCTCTACTGACTCGGTAGACGCGTGGGTTCGAGCCCCACCGTCGGCTGTCCTTGAAATGGTTTTCCGTGGTTTCCCATTTTCAACACCAGGCAAATGCTGGGACAGTACCTTCTGACAGGCCACGGCCGCTTCCTTCCACATCCTTGCCCAGTTTCATTCATCTTCATCATTTCCATCTCTCATCCCGACGCGCAGGTCGCCCACGGGCGTCGACTAGAAAGACCTGCACTCGGCCTCTCAGGAGGCTACACGAAAAAAAAAAAATCTAACTGACGAGTGCGGTGGCTGCACACTGGAGTTGAATGATGTTTTGTTTGTGCCTGAATTTGGATATAATTTGATTTCCTGTTCTAAGTTGTCAAAGAAGAAAATAGTTTGTGAAACACATGAAAATTATGCTTTGGATGAGATGAATGATGAAAAATAATTTTTAAAGCAATTCAAGAATCGGGTTTGTATATTTTGAAGTGTGTGAATGTTATGGTGTCGAGAGTATCAAATGAGATTAGTGAGCTTGACAATGAAAGTGTTGTGTGTAATGCTGTGGCATTAAGGAGTGCAGTGAATTGGCATGAAGAGGGATTAAAGAAAATTCCTGTGCTTGAATTAAAAGTGATGGATGAAGAAAATTGTGATGTATGTGTGAAAGGAAAGATAACAAAGAAAGGGTTCCCAAAGGTAAGTGAGAGAAAGCCTGTCCAACCACTACAATTAATACACAGTGATCGTAATGGGCAAGTGTGTAAAATCCTTAGGAGAGTCTCAGTACATTGTAACTTTTGTTGATGATTTTTCGAGACACCTGACTGTTTATTTCTTGAAAAGGAAATCAGAAGTGTTCGCTAAATTTAAAGAGTATAAAGCAGAAGTGGAAAACAACACTGAAAATAGAAAAATCATGGCACTGCAAACAGATAGAGGGGGGGGGGACATGTAAGTACAGAATTCAGTGAATTTCTGTCAAATAATGGTATTCTACACAGGAAAACAGTGAAGGAATGCCCTGAACAGAAAGGTATTGCTGAAAGGGTTAATAGGACCTTAGCAAATAGTGTTAGGTGTATGCTATTGCAGTCAGGGCTACTTATTTCCTTTTGGGTAGTGGCAATGAATCACAAGGTTGCTATAAAGAATTTTTGCCCGTCAAGATCTATAGGCTACCAAATAGGCTACCGTTAGCAATGTGGGAGGGAAGATGTGTGAATGCAGGAGATAATGGGAGATTTAAAGTGTTTGGTTGCGAGGGGACAATGAGTGAACCCCAAGGTACCAAATTTAATGCTAGAGGGATTGATTGTGTATTTGTGGGATTTGAAAAAGGGGTAAATGGCTGGAAAGTATGGGTGCTTCAAAGACACAAGTTCATAACCGTACACAGTGTTGAATTCAATGAGAAAATCTTCCCTTTTGTGGAGCAAGACAGGAGTTATGTTGAGGACATCCCAAATATTGTAATAAATTAGAAAATTACTGTACTGGAATGGTCAATCGTGATGATAAATTAATCCCAGATGTTACCTATAACAGTGATTTTAACACCAGTGATGAGAGTACGGTATGTTTTAAGGATGGGATAGGTTTGGTTGACTCTTGTGTTCATATAGGTGAGGATGAAAGTAGTGAAATCTCAATTAATGGGGGGAGGGGCTGAATTAGAAGATAACCCAAGTATAAGAAGATCACAAGGAGCAACAGTGCCAAAGACATGTAAAATATGTAGCGAGTGTTCAGTAGCTAGATTTATTACCGTATGTAAATGCCTAGAATTATTTGAACCAAAGACAGTAAATTAGTGGTTGGCAAGTGAAAATTCTGGTAATTGGTTAGTTGCTCTGGAGAAGAAATTAGTCATTTCAAAACAAAGAATGTATTTACTGTTGTGGATAGGCCAAAAAGGGAAATGGTTTTAAGTACTAAGTGGGATTTTAAGATCAAAATGAACCAGGATGGAAGTATCAATAGATACAGAGCCAGACTAGTAGCCAGAGGCTTTGCACTGGTGAAAGGGATCCACTTTTAGAAAACCTATGCTCCTGTTCTGAAAAAGAAAACTGTAAGATTGTTGTGGGCAATCTCAGTAATAAAAGGGTGGGTGGGCCATCATATAGATGTGTTAACAGCATATTTGAACAGTAACCAAGAGGAGACGTATGTTGAACAACCTGAAGACTATGGGACAAAAAATGGAGATAAGGTATGGAAGTTAAATAAAAGCTTATATGGCTTGAAACAGAGTGCCAGGGAATGGTTCAAAAAGATCTACAAAATATTGATTGGTTTTGGATTAGTAAGACTTGAAAAGGATAGGTGAGTATATGTTAGTAAGGACAAAATGTTGGTATGGTAGTAATTTTGTATGTTGATGATGTGGCGGAATGGGGCCCAGAAGAAAAAATTGCACCATTTCAGGAAATGCTTGAGCCTAAGTTAGGTGTAAGAGATTTTGGAGTAATGTCAAATTTCTTGGGCATGAGGGTAAGCCAAAGAAATTATGCCGTCTGTGTTGACCAAAGAGATTGTAGTCATCATCATCATCTTGCACAGTTTCCAGCCACTGGCCGGGTCTGAAGCTTGTAGTTTAACGTGACCGTTAATCTTGAGATCATGAGCCACGGGACCTCCTTTTTACGTGGAATCCGAACCACAGGACATGGCATTTCACTTCGAAAATCTCACATGCATTGACCGGGAATCGAACCCGGACCGCCTTGGTGAGAGGCATACAGCTAGACCGCTGAGCCACCACGCCCTACTGGCCGGGTCTGTTTGGAACACAAGCCTCTCCAACGTCTTCTGTCTTCCCACCATCTCTCAGCCTCCACCCTTGTCCAGTCTTCTCCTCTCTTCTTCACGCTTTCTTCCACCCCCTTCAGCCACCTGTCTCTCGGTCTTCCTCTCGGTCTCTTTCCTTCCCACTTCGTCTCGTGTACTCAACTGGGTATCCTCTTCTCCTCCATTCGTTTTACATGTCCATACCATCTAAGTCTAGATTTCTCTATACCATCCTGTAATGGTTCCTCCTTCATTAATTCTCTGGTCCTCTCATTTCTTATTCTGTCCATCTTTGTAGTTCCAATACTGCTTCTCAAGAACCTCAATCTCACTGGCCTGTATTTTGCTCTTCTCCCTTCCTTTCATAACCCAGGTCTCCGAGGCATACGTCAGGATAGGGACATAGTACGTCCGATATATGATCTTTTTGCTGTTCTGAGGGACATCCTTGCTCCATAACATGCTTCTCACACTCCTCCGAAATGCAACTGCTTGCCTCCCCCGTTCATTTATTTCTCTATCGTTTCTTCCATTATCTTGTATCAGGCTTCCCAGATACTTGAAACTCTCCACTTTCTTCAGCTGTTCCCCACCAATTGTTATTCCCGTTGTGGTTCTATCCTTCTTCCTGGTTGTGATCACCATCTCACTCTTATTTGTGCTAAATTTCATCCCATATCCTTGTATTATTCCATCCCACACGTCCAACTGTTCCTGTACCTCCTCCTCCTTGTTTCCCCAAATCATCAAATCATCTGCAAACACCATTGCTTTCATCTTTCCTTCCCCAATTACTTGTGCCACTCGGGTCATTATGTCATCCATCACCACAATGAAAAGTAACGGTGACAGTGCACTTCCTTGTTTCAGGCCGTTTCTCTGTTCCAACCAGTCTGATCTCTCTCCTCCCACTTTCACACAGCTCACGCTTCCCTTGTACATCTCCTTTATCCTCTTTATAGTCCATTTCTCTACTCCTCTATCCTCCAGGGACTTCCGTACTTTGTTTCTGCATACACTGTCATATGCTTTCTCAATGTCCAGGAAGGCCATCAGTAGATCTGTTCCATACTCATAGTGCTGTTCTTGTAACTGCCTTACAGCAAAAATCAAATCCACTGTGGACCTTCCTGCTCTGAAGCCATGTTGTTCGTCCCTCATCCCTCCTTCTATCCTTGTCCTAATTCTCTTTTCCAAAACTTTCTTGAAGATCTTTGCACAATGACTCATCAGTGTTATTCCCCGATAGTTTCTGCAATCTGTTCTACTACCTTTCTTGAAGATCGGGACAATTATTCCTTTTTTCCAGTCCTCTGGGATCTTCCTTTCCTTCCATGCTGTCCTCATCACTCGGTACAACCACTGTATCCCCACCTCTCCTGCTGCTCTCACCATCTCCACACTCAACTCATCCACACCCGGTGCCTTCCCTCCTTTCATCTTGTTCATTGCATCTTCCACTTCTTTCCATGTTAAGTCCCTTTCTGTTTGCAGTTCATCTTCCTCTTCCCCGATTTCTTCCTCCTCACCATCTTTTCCATTTGGGTTCAGAAGTTCTTCAAAATATTCTTTCCACATTTTCTTCAGTTCTTCCCTATTTTCTATCTCTTGTCTCCTTTTGTTCACCAGTCTAACATAATCCGTAGGATCCTTCTGCCTCTTATTTTTTACCATCCCATACAGGACCTTTCTTGTAGCTTCACTATCCTCCTTCATCATCTTTGTCCACTCTTCCATCCACTTTCTTCTCTCCTCAGCCACTACTCTCTTCTCCTCCTCCTTTCTTTCCTGGTACTCTTCCCTTGTCTCTACCGTCCTATTTTGATACCACCTCCTAAAGGCTCTATTCTTTTCCCTTACTATATATTTTGTCTTCTCATTCCACCATGGTGTTTCCTTCCAGCTCTTCTTATTACTTGTCCTCCCACATACTGCTTCTGCTGCACCTACTAGTGTCTTCTTAAATCTAGCCCATTCCTCTTCCACCCCTCTTTCTTCATCTGTTGGAATTCCTTCCTTTACCATTTTGAGGTACTCGACCCTTCTATCCCCTTCTTTCAGTTTCCATATCCTTATACGTCTTTCCTGGTTCTCAGTCCCTAGTAAGCTTTTAAATTTGAAGATGCCAATCCTAGATGTCCCTTAACCTACAAGTAATGATGATCAGTCTGTGTCCGGTAAGTTACCTTTTGATGAAGAGAAATATGTTAATGCTGTTGATAAACTCATGTATTTGTCAACCTATACAAGACCAGATATTAGCTATGCTATGAGTATTGTGAGCCAGTTTGTGTGTGACGCCAGGAATGATATTCATGTCGTGAGATATCTTAAAGAGTACTAGTGAACTGAAATTATATGTTAGGTCCTAACCTTATTGAGGTGTTTTGTGATGCCGATTACGGTGGAGCCAAGGGTGAAAGATTGTCTAGATCACCCATGTAGATAAGGTAGCAAATTGTCCTAGTTCTTAGTATTCTAAGAAGCAGTCCATTACTGCACAATCTACATCTGAAACAGAATACTATGCTATATGTGAGACTGTGAAGGAGGTGTGTTGGCTAAGAATGATACTAAGAGAATTGGGACTGTAACGTATTTTTCGTGGGGTTTTATGCAACTGGCATAAGTCAGTAGGAAGCCATTCTATATTTATTTACGCGGCAAATTGTTCAGCCAAGATAATTTTTCATGTTAATTTATTATTATTATTATTATTAATTTATTATAATTATTATTAAGGTATTTTCGGAGCATTTTATAAAAATTATTAGCATTCAGATAGGTTTTCTATGTCTTAGAAAACGCTATCAAGCAAATTATTACGAACGACGATATCATAGAAAATTATCTGATTACGGAATTTTACGGAGTTTTTGTCAGTTAGGGTATTTGAGAGAGATGACTCACTGGGATTTCAAGTACACGCTGAATCTTGTCGAGGAGCATGACGCAATCTTGGGTCGCAAGGTCTAGAAAAGGCGAATTGTGGAAACGGAAATCGACTTCTCCCTCCCGCGGAGTGTAATGAGGAAGGAGTGGGGATCTAGCGCGTAGGGTGCAGCCAATCAGTGGCGACGACGTAAGCTAGATGTCGGTACCATGGTGGGGGAGCCAACAGGTGCATATATCGTTCGACGCGCCGTGAAACAAAAGGAATCTGTGTAGTTCTTGCCGAGTGTGGATATACGCGGGAATCGCTCCGATGTTCCGTGGAAGAGGACTATCTGTGAAATACTTGAGGTGTACGGTCGCAAGTGCGTGTCGCTCCGATGTTCAGTGGAGTTAGCGACGAACTTTTGTAAAACTTGGTTGTACGAGTGTTTGGGTCCGAGGTACGGACCATAGAATTATCTAATCTACCAGAATATCATCAAATTCCGACGGAGATGACGACGTCCAGGAGACTGTGGGAAGCTCACAACATCTTCAAGAACGAGGGAAATGCTTTGGCAATTTCCAGTGGTAAGCGCCAATGACGCAGAAATACGCAATCTCTCATTTTCTTTGTTCTACATTTCATATTTCAGTAACTTCATAGCTTGGAAATAAGAGTAAAATCAATTTATCAGACTCCGTTTTCACGTAATTTTCTATCGGTAATATTCAAATCACAACGCTCCAATTTAAATTTTATACTTATTATTATTAATTTTGCTATTCTTGTTTTATATAATAAATTCATTTCTTTTACAATGCAATCTTTGCTTTCAGTAGGTAGCATTAGATATAGACCAATTCCTTCTCCTGATACAATTGTTTGTTGGGTTAATGATCAAATCATACCACGATCTGAGTGAATAGAGTCTTGAAGGTGTTCTGCCAGAGCTAGACGTTGTTAAATACAAATTTAGATTTCAACATTGCGTTGAGGTCTTGGCGCCCATTAAAACAACATAGCTTAGGCAAAGGTAAACAGTTACATTTCTCACCCAACAGTTAGGAGCTAGCAAAACGTCTCATTTGTACGCTCAACGTGGAGCAAAGTAGATAACGTTTCACTTGTCGCCGACAACTTGGGGCTGAAAACCTAATAACATTTGTGGAAGGAGAAGGGTATATATTTCTGTGCCTGTATTTTGTGGGTTATTTGTCTGTATCAGTGTATATCATTATGGGGGATGAGAAAGAAAGACAGATGAGGTTACGTAGTGGTCATCAACGGGAGAGTGATGATACGAGCAGTATGTCGACTGATGGTAGTACCGGGGTAGCGGAGGTAAATCCCGATACTGAAACAGGGAGTGTAGGCGGCCAACCAGAATTAAAAACTTTACTTCTCGAGTTTATGTATCAGAACAAAGTTAGTAGTGTTGCCTTAAATGCAAAGTTAGAACAGAATAACGCTAAATTAGAACAAAACAGTAGGGAAAATAAAGAAAGTACAGAAGCTTTAAATGCAAAGTTAGAACAGAATAACGCTAAACTAGAACAAAACAGTAGGGAAAATAAAGAAAGTACAGAAGCTTTAAATGCAAAGTTAGAACAGAATAACGCTAAACTAGAACAAAACAGTAGGGAAAATAAAGAAAGTACAGAAGCTTTAAATGCAAAGTTAGAACAGAATAACGCTAAACTAGAACAAAACAGTAGGGAAAATAAAGAAAGTACAGAAGCTTTAAATGCAAAATTAGAACAGAATAACGCTAAACTAGAACAAAACAGTAGGGAAAATAAAGAGAGTAATAGGGAATTGAGCGATAGTTTAAACGCCAGATTAGAACAAAACAGTAGGGAAATGAGTGACAAATTCGAACTGATTAGAGGTGAGTTCCGGGGGGTGATGGAAGAAAAGGCTAAAGAGATTATTGCAGATGTAGACAGAAAATTAGGAAAAGTACAGGAGGAGTTGGAAATTAGAATCAGTACACAGGCTGAAAATTTAAAAGAACTAGTGCAACTGGAAACACAGCAGGTCAAAAAGCAATTGGGGGGAGAAATTGACAAAATTCAGGTAGCTACTAAAGAGGTTAAGGAACAGCTGGGGGGTAGAATTGAGAAAGTCCACTCACAAATAGTTGCAGAAGTAAATGATTTAAGAGAGAGTAATAAAGAGAGCATTAGCAAGATTGAGGAGAAACAAGCAAAGCTATATGATAAAGTAGAAGAATCAGAAGGAAACATTAAATTAACAGTAAACAGTATTGAGAGGAAGGCTGAGGAGAAAATCGCAGAATTAGAGTTAAAATTAAAAGCTAGGATCAGGCAAGAAAATAGTCAGAATAGGCCAGTTTTTGTGAATAGCACACACAGGGAGGTAGAACTGGGTAAGTTCAGCAATCGACAGGGGTGCCCAATGGAGTTCATGAACACTATAGAAAATAAATTCGGGGAGAGGTTGGAAAATGGTAGTATTGAGTGGTGCCAGGTAGTTGAAATTTTAGAACAAGTGTTTGTGGGGGAAACGAGGAATTGGTTTGCTGTCTACAGAGACAAGTTTACTGATATGAATGATTTTAAAATAAAATTCTGTGAAAAGTTCTGGAATGAGGTTATTCAGTCGCAGCATCGTGAGGGAGTAGTGTGTGGTAAATATAACCCTAAAGGAAGCTCCACCATGACCGAATACTTTTTAGGGCAGGTATTAGTGTGTAAATATCTGGATGGCTTGAAGGAGGAAAGTGATGTGGTAAGGTTGCTACTTAGGCACTTTCCCTATAGGATCAAGGAGGCTGCTTGTATCCAGAATGTAAAGACTATATCACAAGTAGAAAGTTTGTTAAGCACATTTGATGCACTAGGGAGAGGGGGTTATGAGGACAATTTCAATAGGAACCAGGGTAATAATAATAATAGACCTAATGAAGCCAGGCATCAGGAAGTTCAAGGGAACGGTGGCGAAGGGGCCAATGCTCAAAATAGAAATAATAATAATCAGCTAAATCAGAACAGAGGAAATGGCTATGGTAATCAGTATCAAGGGAGGAACAATGATTACAGGGGAAATCAAGGGAGAAACAATGATTTCAGGGGAAATCAAGGGAGAAATTATAATGACAATAATTACAACCAGAATAGGGGTCAAGGAAGAGGACAGCCTAGTGGTAGTAATATACAGCCAAACAATGACAACACAACTCAGAACAACCAGACCAGTGCAGTAGTAACTAGTACTACGGCCAGCTGTAGCGGTTCTTTAAACGCGAACCAGGCTGCGAAGTAAGGTCAGAATCTCAGTCTGTAGCATGCCCTGTCCATACAATTATACAGGAACCCTATGACCTAAATGTAAGAAATGAATTATTACATGAACTAAATGATGAAGGTATTATTCAGGAAGTGGTTAGTAAGAGCCCCATAGTTAAATTTAACGTGTCTGAGGCGTACACAGATGTTTTAATTGATAGTGGTTGTATGAAGAGTTGCATAAGTAGTGCATTTTATGATAAAATGAAAGGAACTGGAGTAAATTTTGAGGAGATGCCAATTAAAAGCACTTTTGTTATCACAGCTGTTGGGAAGAGGTCTAAAGTAATTTCTAAGCAAGTTTTAGTAGACATTAAAATTAATAATCATGTAGAGAAGCAGATTTGCCTTGTAATTCCAAATTTAGTATTCAGTGTTATCTTGGGTTCAGAGTGGCTAAGTAGAGTGTCTGGTAACTTATGTTATGATGTAGGGAGTTTGAAATTTAAATGGGGAGATTCTGAAGTAGAAGTAGCGTTCAATGACCATATTCAGAGGAGTAGTATTGTAGGTGTGATTTGTACTTTAAATGAGATATCGCCAGCCGTAGAGCGGGGTTCTCCATGTTTTGTGGGCAGTGTGATTACGAACGGAAGTCTAGAGGACTCGTTACGTGAGGCTGCATTTCAGGGAAATATAGAGGATGAACAGTGTGTTCGGCTCTATGATGTGTTATTGTGTAATAGGAGAGTTTTTGACGATCGCATTGGTATGGCCAATTGCTATACACATTCATTGAACGTTATTGATAGGTCAGTATTCACAGGACATAGATATCCTGTACCTTTCGCTTATCAGAGTGCAGTTGAGGCACAAATTAATCAGATGCTTGAAGATGGGATTATTGAGCACTCGAACAGTCCATATGTTAATTCTTTGATCACGGTACCCAAGACCGACGGCACTGTTCGTATTTGTTTAGACGCTCGTTTGGTTAACAGTAGAATTGTTCAGATCAGCTGAAATCTATGTCAATAGAGGAATTAATGCAAACATTTGAGGGGAAGAAGTATTTCACTTGTGTAGATTTGAGTTCCAGTTTTTGGCAAGTGCCACGTATTTACGAAGATAGACCAGTTACAGCTTTTAGTCATAAATATAACCTTTATCAATTTTTTAGAACACCTTATGGGTTAAAGAGTAGTTCAGCAGCTTTAATTAGGGCTTTAAACATCGCATTAGGGGATGACACAGGAGAGTTTGTAACTATTTACATTGATGATATGGTAATTAGTTCACGCAGTTTTGAGGAGCATCTATGTCATTTAAATATAGTTTTTCAGAAGTTAGATCAGGCAGGGTTCACTTTGAAGCTGTCTAAGTCGTCATTCTGTCAGTCAGAAGTGACATTTTTAGGTCATAGAGTGTCGAGTAGAGGTGTAACACCAGAGGAAAGTAGGGTTAATAAGATACTTAACGCAGAGGTGCCACAGAATGTTAAACAGTTAAAAACTTACCTGGGAATTTGCAACTTTTTCAGGAGGTTCGTTCTTAAATACTCAGGGTTGGTAGAACCATTCAGGGAATTGCTTAAAAGTGGGACTCGGTGGAGATGGGAGTCTAAGCATGATCAGGCTTTTAGAGCGCTGAAGGAAGGTTTTGAGAAAGCTGTAGTGCTGAAATATCCGTTAAAAGATAAGGAATATGTGGTTATGACAGATGCTTCACATATAGGCATTGCTGGAGTATTATGTCAGAAAGATGATGAGGGTAATCTGTGCATTGTATCTTTAGCCTCGCGAGGACTGACAGCAGCGGAGAAAAGATACACGATTACTGAGTTAGAGCTTTTAGGTATTGTTTTCAGTTTAGGGAAATTTAGAATGTATTTAGTAGGGGGGAAATTTGAGATCCACACAGATCACCATGCATTACTGTATATGAGGACTTGTAAACTCAGTTCTAACAGAGTTAGTAGGTGGATTCTTGCTCTGCAGGAATACGAATTCACAGTAAAATATATTAAAGGTAAAGATAACATTCTTGCAGACATGCTATCGAGGGACACTAATTTATGTAGGGATTATCCTGTGGTTAAAGCAGAGGATGGTATTTTAATATGTGCATGTGTGGACAGTAGCAACAGGGCATCGTTACAGACACTGAGAAATAGGCTAGTAGAGCAACGTGATGACGTTCATTTAAAGGGAGCCACTTGCAAGGTTGGAAGCAGGTGACGCAGAAACATTTATAGTTTCCAAACGTATTGGAAAAACAGCATATGTGCAGGAGAATAGTGAGGGAAACAGATTATACGGGACGTATAATATACATAGTCTACGAAAATATGTGTCATAAAGTGAGTGTGTTTAGCTGGCGAGCCAGCCTATCAAATGAGTAAGTGTGGTGTCTGGTGCGTGGAAGATCTGGTCTTAAGGCAGGCGTATCAGAAGTCACACAGGGGGGTAGTATGTAAGTAAATGAGAGTTTTTAAGGTACAGGGAAATATGACGGGATTGTCGGATGCTGTTGAGCACTAAATTGTCTCGATGCACCAAGGCCATTTTGGCAGCGCTGATGGGTTCCCATTTATCTCCAAGAGATGGGGGAGCGCTTGAATAGGGCTTGTTAGCTTAAGGCGTCCACGAGATAAAAGATGGGCCATCAGAATGCGAGACAGTCCTTCATGAAACTCATACATATCAGCACACGTGATTTCTGTTTACGGCCTCGCCATGTAAGATTTGTAAGTGTGTAATTTAAGATAATTTGTACAATGGTATTATGTGTGTGAGGAGAAATGGTCTGTGTTGAGAACTAGTATTAAGTAGAATATGGTTAACGGGAACTTAACAAGACAGGGCGATTACGGCACAGAAATATTTGGTGTTATATGTAATGCGCATTTACTGTTTTTTTTTCAGAAGTCAATATTCATTTAATCAACTTTAAAGAGAGATTAAGTATTATGGTCACGAGGCGCTGCCAC
Organism: Meconema thalassinum; assembly: GCA_946902985.2. NCBI lineage: Eukaryota > Metazoa > Arthropoda > Insecta > Orthoptera > Tettigoniidae > Meconema > Meconema thalassinum. The sequence goes on along the minus strand of OX336389.2, from coordinate 877,951,929 downwards.
AGTAGTGTGATCGTGTGCTCAGTGATAAGTGGAATTAAATGTCACCATAAGGAGGGGACCTCCAGTGAAATTAGGGAGTTCTATGGTGATATAAATATATCAGAACACCTTCAATGCGTGTGATATGACATCATAAATACATAGTGCTCACACATTAATTATGTCTATTTCTCCAACATAGAGAAATTTGAGAGGCGGAAATATCCGTGGAACACTATTCCATATGTAAAACATTGGACTGGTTGCAAAGTGCAATCCATAGTGACAACAAACTTTGACGCAAAGTGCGTGAAGAAAAAATATGAGTGTATATATCTGTAATTTAGGGTGATTTCGTTTATGTAATATGTATTTTGGATGGGGTTTATTAACGTGTCTGGGATAATCGGATAATGGACCGTCGTCACGGTAAATCATCCGATGATCCGAGGCGAATATGTAACGTATTTTTCGTGGGGTTTTATGCAACTGGCATAAGTCAGTAGGAAGCCATTCTATATTTATTTACGCGGCAAATTGTTCAGCCAAGATAATTTTTCATGTTAATTTATTATTATTATTATTATTAATTTATTATAATTATTATTAAGGTATTTTCGGAGCATTTTATAAAAATTATTAGCATTCAGATAGGTTTTCTATGTCTTAGAAAACGCTATCAAGCAAATTATTACGAACGACGATATCATAGAAAATTATCTGATTACGGAATTTTACGGAGTTTTTGTCAGTTAGGGTATTTGAGAGAGATGACTCACTGGGATTTCAAGTACACGCTGAATCTTGTCGAGGAGCATGACGCAATCTTGGGTCGCAAGGTCTAGAAAAGGCGAATTGTGGAAACGGAAATCGACTTCTCCCTCCCGCGGAGTGTAATGAGGAAGGAGTGGGGATCTAGCGCGTAGGGTGCAGCCAATCAGTGGCGACGACGTAAGCTAGATGTCGGTACCATGGTGGGGGAGCCAACAGGTGCATATATCGTTCGACGCGCCGTGAAACAAAAGGAATCTGTGTAGTTCTTGCCGAGTGTGGATATACGCGGGAATCGCTCCGATGTTCCGTGGAAGAGGACTATCTGTGAAATACTTGAGGTGTACGGTCGCAAGTGCGTGTCGCTCCGATGTTCAGTGGAGTTAGCGACGAACTTTTGTAAAACTTGGTTGTACGAGTGTTTGGGTCCGAGGTACGGACCATAGAATTATCTAATCTACCAGAATATCATCAAATTCCGACGGAGATGACGACGTCCAGGAGACTGTGGGAAGCTCACAACATCTTCAAGAACGAGGGAAATGCTTTGGCAATTTCCAGTGGTAAGCGCCAATGACGCAGAAATACGCAATCTCTCATTTTCTTTGTTCTACATTTCATATTTCAGTAACTTCATAGCTTGGAAATAAGAGTAAAATCAATTTATCAGACTCCGTTTTCACGTAATTTTCTATCGGTAATATTCAAATCACAACGCTCCAATTTAAATTTTATACTTATTATTATTAATTTTGCTATTCTTGTTTTATATAATAAATTCATTTCTTTTACAATGCAATCTTTGCTTTCAGTAGGTAGCATTAGATATAGACCAATTCCTTCTCCTGATACAATTGTTTGTTGGGTTAATGATCAAATCATACCACGATCTGAGTGAATAGAGTCTTGAAGGTGTTCTGCCAGAGCTAGACGTTGTTAAATACAAATTTAGATTTCAACATTGCGTTGAGGTCTTGGCGCCCATTAAAACAACATAGCTTAGGCAAAGGTAAACAGTTACATTTCTCACCCAACAGTTAGGAGCTAGCAAAACGTCTCATTTGTACGCTCAACGTGGAGCAAAGTAAATAACGTTTCAGGACTGCTAGAGTTTGTAAAAGAGCCTACAATAATATAAGGGGTGTTCAAATGAAAAGGTACGAAACGATACTGTGGGTACAATTTATTCGTTATTCAAAAGTAATCACCACAGGCCTGTGCACAGGTGTCCCATTGCTTGACTAGCCGCAGGATTCCCTGTTCCCAGAAGTCTTATGGTTGTGACAGGAGTCAATCCTGTACGGTGTACTTTAGTTCGTCGTCCGATTAAAAACATTGTCCCTTGAGACGAACCATTAACAGTGACGTGTATTGTGCGACTCTCCGTAGCCTACGCAAGTCCATCAAGAACAAACGACCTGGACTGTTCACGATGGGAGTGATTCTGCTCCATGATAACGCTCGCCCACACATCTCGAACATCACACAAGGTGTATTGGCCACGTTCAAGTGGGAGCAACTTGAGCAACCGCCTTACCGCCCGGACTTGTCACCCTGCGACTTCCATCTGTTTGGTCCGTAAAAAAGCATTTCAAGGGAAAACGTTTCCAATCGGATGACGAACTAAAGTACACCGTACAGGATTGGCTCCTGTCACAACCACAAGACTTCTGGGAACGGGGAATCCTGCGGCTAGTCAAGCAATGGGACACCTGTGCACAGGCCTGTGGTGATTACTTTTGAATAACGAATAAATTGTACCCACAGTATTGTTTCGTACCTTTTCATTTGAATACCCCTCATACATTGTGATAATTTGAGTGCCATCAAAAATGTGCGAAACAGGGTTCGATTCAGAAAATTCTAAGCACATTGATGTTAATTATTGTTTTGTTCGCCAATGTGTTGAAAGAGGTGAAATAAAGTTTCAGCATTTAAAGTCTGCAGAAAATGTGGCTGACCTATTTACTAAAAGATAGTCAGGAGTGAAGGTCATGGAGCTTGTTGAGAAATTAGGGCTCGAAGACAAATTGTTCCTACAATTCCATGTTAAAAGTTTGATTTTGAGCCGGTGTGATTTTGTAAATATTAATGATTCATGTTGTGAGTTTCTCATGTTTAGTGATTGGCTGTTGAGGGGGAGTATTGGAATATTGACTCTAGCTTTTGAGTGCAACAGCCAATAGGAAGAGACTTGGCTAGAGCAGTATAAGAATGCTAGTTTTAAACCATTGCACATTGTTGGTGTTCTGCTGTGTTGTCTGAATGGAGAGGATGTGTCAGCCAAATGTAAAGTGCATGTGATGAATAAACTCCTGTTATATTAACTGCTCCTGAAATGTAATAAAACCTAAACTGGAATGGGGTGCACTCAACCTCGTGAGGACAATTGAGTAGCTGTCTGACAGTGAGGTCAGGAAAACCAAGATTGACGGCCAAGGGTACCTGATGCACTGACAACACGTCGCCCTGCAATCTGTAGGCCAAATGGCTGGGCAGCAGTTGTGGTGCCACAAGGTTTGTTTATTTGTTTGCTTGGCATCAAAACTACTGGAGTGAATGATTGGTATTTGAGTAGAAGACACCCCAAGATGGAAACGAGCCTACAATTCGGGGGTAAAGAAGGAGCCTCAAGTCACTATTCGTTCATGTGGGGAGAAAAATTGCACAATCTATGGTCATGTCGTCCCTAAGCATGGTTACTTACTGCTTCCTCTATTCTCACCACACTATGAAGTGAGACAGACATCTTCATGAAGTAGAGCATATTAGAACACATTTCACAAGACCATAGGTACTGCTGAGTAAAACTGCCTTTTGCCATTCTCGGTAGTGTGGAGCTCATCAACAATGGGTAATGAAAGCTATTGTTAGGACCAGGAGCAAATACGTCGAAGGAAGATGGTTATGGTGACTCACTGTTCTTGCTGGTCTCCAACTTTATCACAAGTTAAATTAAAACAGAGCTATTTGAAAGGAGGACATCTTTAATTCACAAAGAACAAGGTACACAAAGAAAACATCTGAATGTCAAAGACATCAAAACTCAAAGACCAAACACTTCAAACATCACATCCTCCCACCTAAGCTAACTGAAATGGTATGAAGTTAGCTTACAATATGCACAAAAACAGAAACAATTAACTTACCAAAGCAACTAGAAACACATGGAAATTACGACATTTTAAACAAGAATCAAATAACAACTGTACACACTGCAGTAAAGCAAACACAAACTTCAAGATCTCAGTCCAAGTATCTTTTAGGTAACAGAACTGTTCTTCCACTTTGTGTCACAGTTATATTGGCACCATCCTTTTTGGAAGTTGGTGGTGTCTTCACTTTCACTTGTAGCAGTTCCTCAATAGGCATGACACTTTCACTTTTAGCCTCAAGTATGGGATAGATCCTCTGAATGGGTCGAAGTAGCTCTCCAGAGGCTGTTTTCAATTTGACAAGTCGAACTGTGCCCTCTTGATCTGGTAACAAGTCACTCACAGTAGCCAGAGGCCAATCTAACCGTTTATCACTGTCATTCCCAACAAGAACCACGTCACCAATATTAACATTAGGAAACTCTTTACCTTTGCTTCTCTGTACGAGCTGACCAAGGTACTCATTACGGAAACGTCTCCGCAAATCTTCCTTAATTTTGGCACGATACTTCAGTCTTTGTTCCAGATTAGTCGACTCAATCGCATCACACTCGGGCATTTCTGCTTGCCTGATGTCTTGAATGAACATTGCTGGAGTAATAGGTGTGGGTTGTAGGCCATCTGAATCCAATTGGTAGGTGAGTGGACGAGAGTTTAGGACACACTCACAATCACACAGCACAGTTTCCATCTCTGGATAAGACAGAGATGATCGACGGAGCACCTTCCTCAGCAACTGTTTAGTTAAGCCAATTATTCTCTCCCACCAACCACCCCACCAGGCAGCTGTAGGAGGATTAAATTTCCAGTCTATTCTTTCCACTGAACAATACTCCAACACTTTGTCCCAATCAATTTTCCAAAATGCATTTTTGGCACCTGTGAAATTAGTCCCATTGTCACTAAAAATTCTCACAGGTCGACCTCTCCGGGCAACAAATCGTCTTAAAGCTTGCAGAAAACTGTCAGTTGATAAGGACAAAACCAGTTCCAAATGCACTGCCCTTTCTACACCACAAGTAAAGAGACATACCCAAGCTTTTTGATTGTTCTTGAGATAAATAGGCCCTGCCATATCTACGCCTGTAATGTCAAAAGCTGCTGCTTCTCGTACTCTGTCAACAGGTAAAGGGGGTGCCGGTGCATCCAGCCTTTTGGAGTTTTGCCTCCTACAAACGATGCACTTAGACACAACGGAACGAATAGTCTTTCTCCCACCCATTACCCAATATTTCTCTCTGAGAATTGCAAGAAGGCCTTGGACTCCAACGTGACATTGTTTCTCATGAATATGTCGAATCAGACGTTGTACAACAGGATGACTTTTGGGTAAGATCACAGGAAAACGGAAGTCCATTGAATCAGGGCGATAGGATACTTTAGTCTTCAAGCGTAAAAGCCCACTTAGATCCTCAAAAGGTTGTAAAGCCGAGATGCACTTATCCGCAACACTTGAGAAACACTCACGTTGAACATATTTCCAAATTCTCACTTCAGCTTGCATGATTTCATCCACAGATAGGGAACCTTGTTTCCTGACAAAATGTTGCGACTGAGAAGCTTTGCAATTGTGAATGAACCTATACATCCATGCGTTCATTCGAACCAATTTTTCGAATTGTGAAAAGTACTTAAAATACCAGTCTGAACTAAGATTCTCAGAGACATTAGACATGGAAACCACAGTTTTTCTTCTTTCCTTAGAAATAATTTCTTCATTATAATTTACATCCAGGGACAACAACCAACGATCAGGTGATCCGCGAAGCCATTTTGGACCCTCCCACCAAGAAGACTGTAAGAGCTTGTTCCCTGAACACCCTCTTGAAGGTAAGTCTGCTGGGTTTAAGGTGCCAGGTACAAAACGCCATTCTTCGACTTTTGTCAGTTTTCTTATTTCCATGGTGCGATTCCAAACAAAAGGAGCCCACTGGTCTTCTCTTCGTATCCAGGCTAAGGTTGTCGACGAGTCACTCCAGAAAACAGATTGGCAATCCTCCGGAAAGCTTTCCCTCACACAGCGGTGAATTCTAGCACCTATAGTAGCCGCTAGTAACTCTAATCGAGGTATAGTCATCCTTTTTGTAGGTGCCAATCGAACTTTGGCCTGGATCAACTGGACGTTCACACCAAATTCCGTCTCTACTCGAAGAAACACAACAGCGGCATATGCTACCTCACTAGCATCACAGAATGTGTGCAAAGACCATTTGTGAACATTGCTTGATCCTGGTAACCACCTAGGAATCTTGATTTGCAAAATACTAGGCAATTCTTCCAGCCATCGTAAGAACTTTGTTTGGATTTGGCTAGGTACCTCTTCATCCCAGCTCAGTTTAAGTTCCCACACTGTCCTCAGTAAAATTTTCGGAAACAATGTAGCTGGACAGGTTAAGCCAATTGGATCAAAGACCCTGTGTGCGAACGACAGGATAATCCGCTTAGTCACCTTAGTAACACAAACATTTAAGCTACCAAGGCTAATACTCAAGGATTCATTTCTTCTGTCCCATATGAGGCCAAGGACATTAGAAAGTTTTGTTTATGGAGCACAGAAAGGATCAGAAAATTCCAATCCCCTAAGATCAAATTTACATTCACTCATTAGGGCCGTAGCTTCATTGACAAGTCGTTTTAGTTCCATCTCATCATCCACTGAGCTAAGAAGGTTGTCCACATAAAAGCCATGAAGTAATGTCTGAATTGTAGTTTGTGAGTATTGTGATCCTCCCTCTTCACACCTTGCAAGTGCGTCAACAAGTGATTGCGTATTACCGCCCCAAGCAAAAAGGGACTTGGTGCTACTCCAAACACAACCCTTTTGTGTCTAAATATTACAAGATTGCCATCTTTGTCTCGCCACAAAAAATCTAAGAAAATCACGATCAGAAGGATTCAGACTTATTTGCAAGAATGCCCTTTTAATGTCAGCAACCACACCAAGTTTTTTCATGCGAAAATTTAACAACAGCGAAGGAATTTGCTCAATCAAATTTGGTCCCTTTTCTAAACAATCATTTAGCGAAGGAGCGTCTTTTTCATGAGCAGAGGCATCAAATACAGGCCTTACCCTGGTTGTGCTGTTCTCCTTCAGGACATGCCTGTGAGGAAGATAATGACCTCCCTGTTCAAGATCAGACATTGGAACCTTCTCAATCACTCCCTCATCTAGCCATTCCTCGAAAACCTGCTGGTACTCATCATAACACTGGTCACCTTTTAGTTTTTTCACAGTGTTGTCAAGTCTATTAAGTGCTAAATTTAGGTTACTTGGGAGAGCGGGGTGCCCATCCAACCTTGGCAAGTGAACTTGGTATCTACCTGTATCATCCGTCGCAACAGTCTCCAAAAAGTGTCGCTCAGCTTCAGCTTGTAGCTCTAGTTTAGTCCTTTTTTCTGCTGGATCTGTAATTCCGATGAGATCTAACTTCCACATGTCGGCAATAGATACATCGTTGACTATCATAGATATCACCATGAGAGCGGAATCAGTTCTTTCAAGTCTTTCAGATACCTTACCCAATACCGTCCATCCAAGACGGGTGTGTACAGCAACGAGTCCAGGGGTAAGATCTTTGACTTTTCCTGTGAACAGCTTGCCTGCTACATCAGCCCCTAGCAACAGCTCAATGGGACCTGGATGCCTACTAGTAGCCCTATTAGATAATGTGATACCTGTGTCTTTCAATTTCTCCAAGGTTTCACCATTGAGGCAAGGCGAATTGTCACAGATGTTGACCTGATCTAAAGCTTCAAGATTGCACTTGTATTGACCATCAAGACTACTTAAATATATTCTGTACCTGGTGTGGAAACAGTTATCACTTCTCTGACCTCCAAAGAGTGAATGAACGATTTGCTCCTCACCAACAGGTTTGTATTTCATCTCTTTGGCAGTGCTTTTCAAAACATAAGATCTCTGCAATCCCGTGTCCACAATTGCTCCCACTTCTCGCTGGTGGCTTTCTCCACGATGGATGACCTTGAGTGTTGGTAGCACAACGCCTAAATCACATGATAAACTAGCAAGTACTTGATCCGTCTGGGCAGGACTTGACTTATCAGATGCTGAAGCAGACTTGGCATTTACATTTTGTGGCAAATCAGGGCATAACAGAATCGCATGTTTCCTGTCACACACTGCACATTTAGGTTTTGATTTGCATTTGGTTGAAATGTGATTCGGTTTCAGACACACAAAACAGCACTTCTTATCTTTTATTATGCTCATTTTTTCATCTATTGACATATCCCTGGCCCTGTAGCAATCCACACTAACATGACTATTTGACTCGCAAAATATACAAGTAAAATGCGTAGTCTTACTCTCTGGCTTTGTGAGGAGTCCTACAGCGGTGTATGGAGGTTTTTCTATCACAGAATTCTTTGGCTCCTTCTTGTCGTGCGCCCTGACATGTGTAGGCTTAACCTCAAATCCTGATAAAGCAAGAGAAATACGTTCATCATTTTGCACTTCAAGTTTCATAAATGTCATTAAATTTGATAGCCTACATTCTGCCTGAGTCACCTCACTACATGCTTGACTTCTCTGCCATGCCCTTAAGAAGTCCTCGGGCATACAAGATTCTATCAGTGGGCACAAAATAGATGCACATTTTCCACTAGTTACTCCTAATGCTTCCAAAGACCTCATATGGCTCTCCAATTTGTCATATAATTTTCCAAGAGGTAGCCTATTGCTCTTATAATTCTGTAATACTAGGCCAAGTAACTCTCTAATGTACACTTCTATCAGGATATCCTCTCGGCCAAACCTATTCTTCAAAGCTTCTGTAGCTAAATGATAGTTCTCTGCAGAAGGTGGATAGCTACTTACAATGTAATTAGCACGTGAACCGGGAATCATTGCCTGCATGAGATACAAAAACTTGTCCTCTGGTGGTATATTTTGTAACGGTTTCGCTAGCCCACACGTTGAGCGACAAGTGTAACGGTTTGACTGCCCCTAACTGTTGGGTGATAAATGTAACTGTTTACCTTTGCCTAAGCTATGTTGTTTTAATGGGCGCCAAGACCTCAACACAATGTTGAAATCTAAATTTGTATTTAACAACGTCTAGCTCTGGTAGAACACCTTCAAGAATCTATTCACTCAGATCGTGGTATGATTTGATCATTAACCCAACAAACAATTGTATCAGGAGAAGGAATTGGTCTATATCTAATGCTACCTACTGAAAGCAAAGATTGCATTGTAAAAGAAATGAATTTATTATATAAAACAAGTATAGCAAAATTAATAATAATAATAATAAGTTTAAAATTTAAATTGGAGCGTTGCGATTTTAATATTACCGATAGAAAATTACGTGAAAACGGAGTCTGATAAATTATTGATTTTACTCTTATTCCCAAGCTATGAAGTTACTGAAATACTGAATTCAAATCAAAGAGAAACGAGAGATTGCGTACTTCTGTGTCATTCGCGCTTACCACTGGAAATTGCCAAAGCATTTCCCTCGTACTGGATGATGCTGTGAGCTTCCCACAGTCTCCTGGACGTCGTCATCTCCGTCGATATTTGATGATATACTTGTAGATTTGGTGACTTTATGGTCCTAACATCGGAGCCATACCCTCGTACAACCACACTGGTTAAGTTTTAAACAGATAGTTCTCCACTCCACGGAACATCGGAGCGACACACACTTGCAACCGAACTAGTCAAGTCTTTCACAGATTGTCCCCGCTCCACGGCGCGCCGAACGATATATGCACTCCACGGCTTCCCACTCCAGTCCCGACTTCCAGCTTACGTGGTCTCCACTGATTGGCTGCTCCCCACGCGCTACTTCCCCTTCTCTGGCTCATTACACACGGTGCGCGGATGATGAAGTCGATTTCCGTTCCAACTATCCGCCTTTTCTTGACGCTGCGACCCTAGCTTGCGTAATACTTCTTGACAAGAATCAGCCTGTATCTGAATTTCCAGTGAGTCATGTCTCTCATAATATCCTAACTGACGAAACTCCGTAAAATTCCGTAATCACATAATTTTCTATGATATTGTCGTTCGTAATAATTTGCTTGATAGTGTTTTCTAAGACATAGAAAACCTATCTGTATGCTTATAATTTTATAAGAAAATGCTCCAAAAAATCAATTAATAATAATAATAATAAGTTGTTAATAATAATAATAAGTTAACATGAAAATTTCTCTTGGCTGAACAATTTGCCGCGTAAATAAATATAGAATGGCTTGCTACTGACTTATGCCAGTTGCATAAAAAACCCTCGAAAAACACGTTACATATTCGCCTCGGATCATCGGATGATTTACCGTGACGACGGTCCATTATCTGATTATCCAAGACACGTTAATAATCCCCACCCAAAATACATATTACATAAATGAAATCGCCCTAAATTACAGATTTATACACTCAAAATTTTTCTTCACGCACTTTGCGTCAAAGTTTGTTGTCACTATGGATTGCACTTTGCAACCAGTCCAATGTTTTTCATATAGAACAGTGTTCCACGGATATTTCCGCCTCTCAAATTTCTCTATGTTGGAAAAATAGACATAATTACTGTGTGAGCGCTATGTATATGAGATGTCACATCACACGCATCAAGGTGTTCTGATATATTTATATCTCCCAAGAACTTCCTAATTTCACTGGAGGTTCCTTCCTTATTGTGAAATTTAATCCCACTTATCACTGAGCACACGATCACACTATTGTGGCAGCGCCTCATGACCATAATACTTAATCTCTCTTTATAAAAGATGAAATTAATATTGACTTCTGAAAAAAAAAACAGTAAATGCGCATTACATATAACACCAAATATTTCTGTGCCGTAATCGCCCTGTCTTGTTAAGTTCCCGTAGACCATATTCTACTTAATACTAGTTCTCAACACAGACCAGTTCTCCTCACACAAATAATACCTTTGTACAAATTACCTTAAATTACTCACTTACAAATCTTACATGGCGAGGCCGTAAACAGAAATCACGTGTGCCGTTATGTATGAGTTTCATGAAGGACTGTCTCGCATTCTGATGGCCCATCTTTTGTCCCGTGGACGCCTTAAGCAAAAATACCCTGTCCAAGCGCTCACCCATCTCTTGGGGACAAATGGGAATTCACCAGCGCTACCAAATTCTGGCCTTGGTGTATCGAGACATTTTAGTGCTCAAGAGCATCCGACAATCCCGTCATATTTCCCTGTACCTTAAAAACTCTCATTTACTTACATACTACCCCCCTGTGTGACTTCTGATACGCCTGCCTGGAAGACCATCTCCTCCCACGCACCAAATACCACACTTACTCATTTGATAGGCTGGCTCGCCAGCTAAACATCCTCACTTTATGACACATACTTTCGGAGACTATGTATATTATACGTCCCGTATAACATGTTTCCCTTACTATCCTCCAGCACATATGCTGTTTTGCCAATACGTTTGGTAACCATAAATGTTTCTGTGTCACCTGCTACCAACCTTGCAAGTGGCTCCCTTTAAATGAACATCTTCACGTTGCTCTACCTACCTATTTCTCAGTATCTGTAACGATGCCCTGTTGCTACTGTCCACACATGCACATATTAAAATACCGTCCTCTGCTTTAACCACAGGATAATCCCTACATAAATTAGTGTCCCTCGATAGCATGTCTGCAAGAATGTTATCTTTACCTTTAATATATTTTACTGTGAATTCGTATTCCTGCAGAGCAAGAATCCACCTACTAACTCTGTTAGAAACTAGTTTACACGTCCTCATATACAGTAATGCATGGTGATCTGTATGGATCTCAAATTTCCCCCCTACTAAATACATTCTAAATTTCCCTAAACTGAAAACAATACCTAAAAGCTCTAACTCAGTAATCGTGTATCTTTTCTCTGCTGCTGTCAGTCCTCGCGAGGCTAAAGATACAATGCACAGATTACCCTCATCATCTTTCTGACATAATACTCTAGCAATGCCTATATGTGAAGCATCTGTCATAACCACATATTCCTTATCTTTTAACGGATATTTCCGCACTACAGCTTTCTCAAAACCTTCCTTCAGCGCTCTAAAAGCCTGATCATGCTTGGACTCCCATCTCCACCGAGTCCCACTTTTAAGCAATTCCCTGAATGGTTCAACCAACCCTGAGTATTTAAGAACGAACCTCCTGAAAATGTTGCAAATTCCCAGGTAACTTTTTAACTGTTTAACATTCTGTGGCACCTCTGCGTTATGTATCTTATTAACCCTACTTTCTTCTGGTGTTACCCCTCTACTCGACACTCTATGACCTAAAAATGTCACTTCTGACTGACAGAATGACGACTTGGACAGTTTCAGAGTGAACCCTGCCTGATCTAACTTCTGAAAAACTATATTTAAATGACGTAGATGCTCCTCAAAACTGCGTGAACTAATTACCATATCATCAATGTAAATGGTTACAAACTCTCCTGTGTCATCCCCTAATGCGATGTTTAAAGCCCGAATTAAAGCTGCTGAACTACTCTTTAACCCATAAGGTGTTCTACAAAATTGATAAAGGTTATATTTATGACTAAAAGCTGTAAATGGTCTATCTTCGTACATAAGTGGCACCTGCCAAAAACTGGAACTCAAATCTACACAAGTGAAATACTTCTTCCCCTCAAATATTTGCATTAATTCCTCTATTGACATAGATTTCAGCTGATCTGAACTAATTCTACTGTTAACCAAACGAGCGTCTAAACAAATACGAACTGTGCCGTTGGTCTTGGGTACCGTGATCAAAGAATTAACATACGGACTGTTAAGAGTGCTCAATAATCCCATCTTCAAGCATCTGGTTAATTTGTGCCTCAACTGCACTCTGATAAGCGAAAGGTACAGGATATCTATGTCCTGTGAATACTGACCCATCAATAACGTTCAATGAATGTGTATAGCAATTGGCCATACCAATGCGATCCTCAAAACCTCTCCTATTACACAATAACACATCATAGAGCCGAACATATTGTTCCACCTCTATATTTCCCTGAAATGCAGCATCACGTAACGAGTCCTCTAGACTTCCGTTCGTAATCACACTGCCCACAAAACATGGAGAACCCCGCTCTACGGCTGGCGATATCTCATTTAAAGTACAAATCACACCTACAATACTACTCCTCTGAATATGGTCATTGAACGCTACTTCTACTTCAGAATCTCCCCATTTAAATTTCAAACTCCCTACATCATAACATAAGTTACCAGACACTCTAATTAGCCACTCTGAACCCAAGATAACACTGAATACTAAATTTGGAATTACAAGGCAAATCTGCTTCTCTACATGATTATTAATTTTAATGTCTACTAAAACTTGCTTAGAAATTACTTTAGACCTCTTCCCAACAGCTGTGATAACAAAAGTGCTTTTAATTGGCATCTCCTCAAAATTTACTCCAGTTCCTTTCATTTTATCATAAAATGCACTACTTATGCAACTCTTCATACAACCACTATCAATTAAAACATCTGTGTACGCCTCGGACACGTTAAATTTAACTATGGGGCTCTTACTAACCACTTCCTGAATAATACCTTCATCATTTAGTTCAGGTAATAATTCATTTCTTACATTTAGGTCATAGGATTCCTGTATAATTGTATGGACAAGGCATGCTACAGACTGAGATTCTGACCTTATTTCGCAGCCTGGTTCGCGTTTAAAGAACCGCTACAGCTGGCCGTAGTCCTACTAACTACTGAACTGGTCTGGTTGTTCTGGGCTGTGTTGTCATTGTTTGGCTGTATATTACTACCACTAGGCTGTCCTCTTCCTTGACCCCTATTCTGGTTGTAATTATTGTCATTATAATTTCTCCCTTGATTTCCCCTGAAATCATTGTTTCTCCCTTGATTTCCCCTGTAATCATTGTTCCTCCCTTGATTTCCCCTGAAATCATTGTTCCTCCCTTGATACTGATTACCATAGCCATTTCCTCTGTTCTGATTTAGCTGATTATTATTATTTCTATTTTGAGCGTTGGCCCCTTCGCCACAGTTCCCTTGAACTTCTTGATGCCTGGCTTCATTAGGTCTATTATTATTATTACCCTGGTTCCGATTGAAATTGTCCTCATAACCCCCTCTCCCTAGTGCATCAAATGTGCTTAACAAATTTTCTACTTGTGATATAGTCTTTACATTCTGGATACAAGCAGCCTCCTTGATCCTATAGGGAAAGTGCCTAAGTAGCAACCTCACCTCATCACTTTCCTCCTTCAAGCCATCCAGATATTTACACACTAATACCTGCCCTAAAAAGTATTCGGTCATGGTGGAGCTTCCTTTAGGGTTATATTTACCACACACTACTCCCTCACGATGCTGCGACTGAATAACCTCATTCCAGAACTTTTCACAGAATTTCATTTTAAAATCATTAATATCAGTAAACTTGTCTCTGTAGACAGCAAACCAATTCCTCGTTTCCCCCACAAACACTTGTTCTAAAATTTCAACTACCTGGCACCACTCAATACTACCATTTTCCAACCTCTCCCCGAATTTATTTTCTATAGTGTTCATGAACTCCATTGGGCACCCCTGTCGATTGCTGAACTTACCCAGTTCTACCTCCCTGTGTGTGCTATTCACAAAAACTGGCCTATTCTGACTATTTTCTTGCCTGATCCTAGCTTTTAATTTTAATTCTAATTCTGCGATTTTCTCCTCAGCCTTCCTCGCAATACTGTTTACTGTTAATTTAATGTTTCCTTCTGATTCTTCTACTTTATCATATAGCTTTGCTTGTTTCTCCTCAATCTTGCTAATGCTCTCTCTATTACTCTCTCTTAAATCATTTACTTCTGCAACTATTTGCGAGTGGACTTTCTCAATTCTACCCCCCAGCTGTTCCTTAACCTCTTTAGTTGATACTTGAATCTTGTCAATTTCTCCCCCCAATTTCTTTTTAACCTGCAGTGTTTCTAATTTAACTAATTCCTTTAAATTTTCAGCCTGTGTGCTGATTCTACTTTCCAACTCCTCCTGTACTTTTCCTAATTTCTTGTCTACATCTGCAATGATCTCTTTAACCTTCTCTTCCATTACTCCTCTGATTTCTCCTCTAATCTGCTCCATTTTCACACTAATTTCCTTGTTGTTCTTATCTAATTTTGCATTATTCTGTTCTAATTTTTTATTTAAAGCTTCTGTACTTTTTTTAATTTTCCCTACTGTTTTGTTCTAATTTGGCGTTTAAGGCATCTGTACTTTCTTTATTTTCCCTACTGTTTTGTTCTAATTTTGCATTATTCTGTTCTAATTTTGCATTATTCTGTTCTAATTTTGCATTTAAGGCATCACTACTAACTTTGTTCTGATACATAAACTCGAGAAGTAAAGTTTTTAATTCTGGTTGGCCGCATACACTCCCTGTTTCAGTATCGGGATTTACCTCCGCTACCCCGGTGCTACCATCACTCGACATACTGCTCGTATCATCACTCTCCAGTTGATGACCACTACGTAACCTCATCTGTTTTTCTTTCTCATCCCCCATAATGATATACACTGATAAAGACAAATAACCCCCAAAATACAGGCACAGAAATATATACCCTTCTCCTTCCACAAATGTTATTAGGTTTTCAGCCCCAAGTTGTCGGCGACAAGTGTAACGGTTTCGCTAGCCCATACGTTGAGCGACAAGTGTAACGGTTTGACTGCCCCTAACTGTTGGGTGATAAATGTAACTGTTTACCTTTGCCTAAGCTATGTTGTTTTAATGGGCGCCAAGACCTCAACGCAATGTTGAAATCTAAATTTGTATTTAACAACGTCTAGCTCTGGTAGAACACCTTCAAGAATCTATTCACTCAGATCGTGGTATGATTTGATCATTAACCCAACAAACAATTGTATCAGGAGAAGGAATTGGTCTATATCTAATGCTACCTACTGAAAGCAAAGATTGCATTGTAAAAGAAATGAATTTATTATATAAAACAAGTATAGCAAAATTAATAATAATAATAATAAGTTTAAAATTTAAATTGGAGCGTTGCGATTTTAATATTACCGATAGAAAATTACGTGAAAACGGAGTCTGATAAATTATTGATTTTACTCTTATTCCCAAGCTATGAAGTTACTGAAATACTGAATTTAAATCAAAGAGAAACGAGAGATTGCGTACTTCTGTGTCATTCGCGCTTACCACTGGAAATTGCCAAAGCATTTCCCTCGTACGGGATGATGCTGTGAGCTTCCCACAGTCTCCTGGACGTCGTCATCTCCGTCGATATTTGATGATATACTTGTAGATTTGGTGACTTAATGGTCCTAACATCGGAGCCATACCCTCGTACAACCACACTGGTTAAGTTTTAAACAGATAGTTCTCCACTCCACGGAACATCGGAGCGACACACACTTGCAACCGAACTAGTCAAGTCTTTCACAGATTGTCCCCGCTCCACGGCGCGCCGAACGATATATGCACTCCACGGCTTCCCACTCCAGTCCCGACTTCCAGCTTACGTGGTCTCCACTGATTGGCTGCTCCCCACGCGCTACTTCCCCTTCTCTGGCTCATTACACACGGTGCGCGGATGATGAAGTCTATTTCCGTTCCAACTATCCGCCTTTTCTTGACGCTGCGACCCTAGCTTGCGTAATACTTCTTGACAAGAATCAGCCTGTATCTGAATTTCCAGTGAGTCATGTCTCTCATAATATCCTAACTGACGAAACTCCGTAAAATTCCGCAATCACATAATTTTCTATGATATTGTCGTTCGTAATAATTTGCTTGATAGTGTTTTCTAAGACATAGAAAACCTATCTGTATGCTTATAATTTTATAAGAAAATGCTCCAAAAAATCAATTAATAATAATAATAAGTTAATAATAATAATAAGTTAACATGAAAATTTCTCTCGGCTGTACAATTTGCCGCGTAAATAAATATAGAATGGCTTCCTACTGACTTATGCCAGTTGCATAAAAACCCCTCGAAAAACACGTTACAATTTGAGTCCTCATGCACTTTCCGAAACTGGCTCCAGAAAGGAATCCATTCCCGCACATCGCCACCATATTTCCGAAACTCGATGACCGGGAGTTTGAATTTCCTAACATTAGTACCGGTATGCGATATTTCACTTGCTTTACTGGTATCCTCTTTTAGTAACCGATTTTCGAGGTCACTGACCTTGATCTTTATAGTTTCAAACTTAATTTGTACTGGCTCACCTCATTCAAATGGGTCTCTAACTCGCCTTCCGTCGCGTCGTTCTCTAGCAGACTTTCGAATATTTCTTCGTCCTTTTGGTTTATATAATAATAATAATATCGTATGGCCTCGGGTGCCTGGTGCAAGCTTTGTTAATTGACACCCAGAGGGTAGCTTGCATGTCGAATTTCGTCGTTCCTTTGAACGCTATGAAAGTCAAGGAGGTTAGATATATAAACTCCTTGACACTACAGCGCTTTCAAGTAGAGAATGGAGGAACTTTGTGTTGGCGCAAAATCCCGAGATTAATTTTGCCATTGAACACGGCCTACTGAATTCAAATGGGTTCTTTAACATGCCAACAACGTATGACATGAGTATCGTGATTTTTGTCGCCTTCAAAAATCACTTACCATGGCCAGGGGCGAACCTGCAATCTAGGGGTTGGTAGTCCGACACTATAACCACTCACCCACCGTGGCAAGCCCTTTTGGTTTATGGTAAGCATACTGTCTTCAAAGACCCCGAATTGACTACGAACTTGCTGACTGTCCACGTGTTCGGCATCGAAAAGCTTCCCCAAAGTTACGTACTGCGTAGTGAACACGCGTCTTAAAACTGCTCTAGACTTTTTAATCTTCTCCATAACTGATAAACTGAAGTAACACACTCAAGAAACATTAAACAAATTTTCCCACGGTTGGACGCCAAATGTTCTTGCTGGTCTCCAACTTTATCACAAGTTAAATTAAAACAGAGCTATTTGAAAGGAGGACATCTTTAATTCACAAAGAACAAGGTACACAAAGAAAACATCTGAATGTCAAAGACATCAAAACTCAAAGACCAAACACTTCAAACATCACAATGGGTAATGAAAGCTATTGTTAGGACCAGGAGCAAATACGTCGAAGGAAGATGGTTATGGTGACTCACAACCACCACCTTGAGAGTTTTGTTTTCCCTCAAAGGCCAAGTTGGTTAGAGTTCGGAACATCACAATGACACAAGATTCTCCCACACAATTTGATGTATTTACAGCAACTTGCAGCTTAATGTGTCACAATTTGAACAGAAATGCAGGGAGCAAAGTTATTTAGTTCCTAAGCCCAACATAATGTTCACTTTGATTCCTATTTCACCTGTTTGTAAGCCCTGAATCAATCTTTGTAGCTGGTTTTGCTTGATAAAGTACTTCTGTATCCAAGGAGGCATTTCTGAAATAACCAAAAACTCAAATCAGTCCAGTGCTTCAAACTAAGGCTGTTGATGTTCGAAGCATTGAAGTTTCAATACTGCAACAAACTTGCTTAGAAAAATTGATCTATCATGATAAATATGCTCCGAAGCTTTGATTAAAAGTTAGACACAATGATGTTGCAGATTTTGAGTTTTTGTTTGTCCTTTCTGATGGCTAATCGGTATTACTGTGCAAGAGAAATTTCTAAGTTGGTGACTGTTGAAGGGAAGTCAAGGTTTGGGGATCACACTCTGTTTAGATGAGTTTTGTTTAGAGGTTAAGGAGGAGGGATTGTGTGATTAGCCCTCAGTTGGTATCATTTAGTCTTGTAACATAACTGGTGTCCGTCAGATATTTCCTATTATATTAAACAATCTCTTCGTAAAATTTTTATTATTTATTGAATTTTATTTCCTTTAAACTTATGTTTTCAAGCATACTACAGCAAAGTGAAGAAAAAATTGCAACCCTAGGTACCATAAAAAAAAAGTGGGCTCTCCTATTTTTCTCAAAACCATGGTATCATACGTCTGTGAGATGGAGCGGCGATTTTACTCACATGTACTGAAGATCAGGCAGAGCAAGCCGCATGTCACCTTCACCATAAGGGACAAACATTCCAACACAAAGAGAGATAGCATTAGGGCCCCAGAGGGAGAAGGAATGGTCTTGAGAAACATTTGCAGCCGTCTCACAGACTTACGATACCAACTGAGGGTTGAGCTCGGGAGCTCTTCATAGCTCGGTCAGGGGAGGTTCAAGAGAGGCCGGAGTTTGAGGTCCTATTTGTGTTTTCTTTGGGCGGGGTTTGCTTGGGGTTAAAGGGCAGGGGGAAAGATTTTTGTCTATGCTTGAGAATTCTTTGTGGCTGGCGAGTGAGCCGTGTCAGTAGATTTACTGGCACGGTAATGATCCCCTTTGGAGCAAAATTCTGGCATCCCGGCATTTCGAAAAGCCAGAGTAGTTAAAAGGGACGTAAAACCAATAACATTATTATTATTATTATCTTTGTGGCTTTTCAGTGGCAGTTGGAAGGAGGTCAAGGTTTGGGAATTCTTTGCTCCTGTTTTTGGCTGGGGTTTGGTTTGGAGCTATTGGGAGCTCAATAGTGCAATTGAATGGGCAAGTTATGGCTGGCAGGTTATAAAGAGGGTGATTTTTTAATTAAGCTCAGGAGTTCTTCGGTGGCTGAGGAAGTGATGTTTTTGTTTGTGGTTTAGTTGGGGGGGGTTCAGGTGGAGGCTTTTAGATTAAGGTCATGAGCTAATCACAGATATTTTTGTACAGATGTTTTGGAAAACCGAACACTTGCAAAGACTTACATCATACTTAGTTGAAAAGTTGAAATTGTGTCCGTCTCAAACTTGAATAATCTGCTAGTGTCTGAACATGATCTCTCAAGTTTCATCCCACAAGGTTTGCCTCATCACTCACCTATGACATCATGCTGATGTCACTACCTGGACTATGAGGATTTCTCCAATTAGTGCAACTCTCATCTTGCCCTTGATAAAATGGACAGAACGAAAATTATTTTGAAAATTCAAAAGTAACACCAGCATACACATTACATCACCCACAGTCCAAAAACTGTCGCACAATTCATTCATCTTAACAAGAATATATATTTTTTTTGGAAAAAGGGCCAAGTGAACATCACTTTCAAAAATTCAGAAATAACACCATCACCTTACATATCACCAAATCCAACAAACCATTACATGACTCTTAAAAAAGAAAAAATAACAACTGCCAAACTAAAACCCCTTCATATTGCCACAGACGTAACTGCTGAATTATAATAAAATAATAACCCCTGGCACTACAGCCCATGAGGGCCTAGGCCTACCAAGCGACCGCTGCCCAGCCATTTGGCCTGCAGATATTGGAGTGACGCGTAGTCAGCGCGTTGGGTCCCCTCGCCCGTTAATCTTGGTTTTCGTGACCGGGGCGCTGCCTCACTGTCAGACAGCTACTTAATTGTCCTCATGAGGCTGAGTGCACCTCGTTCCAGCCCCCACGTCAGTTTCTAAAATCCCTGACGGAGCCGGGAATCGAACCCAGGGCCTCCGGGTGAGAGGCAGGCGCGCTACCCCAACACCACATGGCCGGCTTAACTGCTGAACTCCCAATCTTAATCAGAAAGCTCCCCTCCCATTGAACTCTAACCAAACCCCACCAAAACAAAAAATAATGAATGGGTCCCAACTGCCACTGACAGTCTCTCCAAGTCTCACCCTCAACCAAACTCACCAAAAACAGGAATGAACAAAAGCACCTCAACTTTGATAACTACAACTGTGCCACTAACTGAGCCAGTGATCACTGCTAACAGGAAATCACAGAGGCACCTCGTTCTCTCATAGAGGCATGCTGAAAGGCTTAACAGACTACAATGAAAATGTCTGTCCTCTATGACTACGATGACGATAGTTTAATAATATTGTAATTATTATTTCCTAGGTATTATCTTTATTTCCTCATGAATATAGTAAACCTCAATGTCCAAGATATGGACTTCAGAATCAAATACCTCATAATTACTGTGATTTTTACATGTAGTTAGCAACACCCAATAATTGTAAAGTCTGCACATTTTTGAGTTTCACTAGTGCTAGTGCCAATGGTTCTGTAACCTTGAGGAAACTGAAAAATGCCCTTTTTATGGCTTTTTGTAGTATAACTCTAGTATTGACTTGGAAAGAGCAGATTATGGATATTGTAGTTTTTACTATATCTTAACATTTTCTCTGTTTGTATAGAGCCAAAGAAGAACTGGAGAGGAAGATGAGGGAAGAATCGCTGAGGATCAGAAGGCCATCTAGATTTGAAGTAATTCCTGCACCAGATATTCTGAAATTAAGACAACATTCAACAAATGAACTACTGTCTCCCCGTTCAGGTCTTCTATGTGATGGGGTGAGTAAATAAATAAATAAATAAATAAATAAATACATGAATGGGATGAATGAATAACTGAGAAAGCAATCATGAAAAATACACACGGTACTTCAGATGCCTTACAGTGGGCCTTACTAATGCAGTACTGTTGAGATGGCTGCATTTGCCGTCCCAGTATATGTACCGTTGCCAAGCAGAGAGGAACTGCCTGAATGCAGTAGCTCAATTGGACAGAGCATCGGGCCCAAATCCAAAGGTTCCAGGTTCAAGCCCTGGTTGCGCCAAGACATTAACACTCTGGTTAACATCTTTATGGCTTGTACTTCTTGTACACAATATGTCCTTATACAAGAGTTTAGTGCTTTTCAGTCGGTCAACACGAATGTACCCAAAAGAGATGGGTTATGCCCTAATCCTGAAATAAATTACATGAGATTAATAAAACACTAGGATGACCAGTTTCGATCGTCAAGCGATCATCATCAGATCCATTACACTTAGGCTACAAAATCTATGTTTGAAATACAGGTGAAAATATTTACAATATGTACAATTATTTAGTTGCAGTATTGGTACTGCAACTGTCAGTGTATGCTAAATGCAGTATATATGTTAGGTGAAATGCTAAATGGTGATAGCTATCCGTAGATTGTACTTTAGAGAGATTATATGGTTGTAAACTATGGTTAAACTATAAAATTTTAGGCTAACTACTTATCTGATTGTCTTCCGTACAACAGCTACTCGCAGTTTTCGTGCTCACTGGATCTCACTGTGCGGTAGACTGCGGTGGTTATCTTAACGACTGGTTTTTCCCTGCTTTCTCCCCCCTGCTCCTACGTGCTGTGGGGAGTGATAGCGATGTGTTTATGTGAGGTGTTGCCAACCTAGATAAGATGTATGTTATTGAATGAGGTGGGTCTACAACTATTAAAGACCGTGGATTAGCCCTCGCCACGCGTGGAGCATAACCCATTCGAACTAAGCGTTGACGGTCTTATGAGGACGTCCCGGCACCTTTAATACTGCCGCGAATATGGGCCTTGGTTTATTGCAGAAGAAAAGTACATCGTACACCTGATCCAGATAACATTTACCTATTAATAACCCCCTAATTTCCCCCCTTTTTTATCTAGCTTGGCTGTGTCGCTAAATTGTGTTTTGTTTCCGACAGGGTGTGTTTTTTAGTAGCGTGAAGAGGGGTGAGCTCTCCATGAACGTGTGTTCATTTAGATTGTTGGGATTGTTTCGTTTGGCTTGGTGTATCTCGATTGCTTCCTTTATGTCAAGAGCTCTGCCTTTCGATTCGTGATGGATTATTTTAAGGTCCGACTCTATGTTGGTAAAGCTGTGCCCTGCGTCACACATATGTTCGCACACGGCTGAATGTGTTCCGTATCTTATCGCATTCCTATGTTCATTATAACGTGTTGGCAACACCTCACATAAACACATCGCTATCACTCCCCACAGCACGTAGGAGCAGGGGGGAGAAAGCAGGGAAAAACCAGTCGTTAAGATAACCACCGCAGTCTACCGCACAGTGAGTTCCAGTGAGCACGAAAACTGCGAGTAGCTGTTGTACGGAAGACAATCAGATAAGTAGTTAGCCTAAAATTTTATAGTTTAACCATAGTTTACAACCATATAATCTCTCTAAAGTACAATCTACGGATAGCTATCACCATTTAGCATTTCACCTAACATATATACTGCATTTAGCATACACTGACAGTTGCAGTACCAATACTGCAACTAAATAATTGTACATATTGTAAATATTTTCACCTGTATTTCAAACATAGATTTTGTAGCCTAAGTGTAATGGATCTGATGATGATCGCTTGACGATCGAAACTGGTCATCCTAGTGTTTTATTAATCTCATGTAATTTATTTCAGGATTAGGGCATAACCCATCTCTTTTGGGTACATTCGTGTTGACCGACTGAAAAGCACTAAACTCTTGTTTACTAAGGCAACACTGAAAATATGGCTTCAAACACCACAATGTCCTTATACGTCAGAAACCTCATTTGGTGTTATAATGGTCTTGAAAAATACATACTTTGCCATATAACTTAAGAATTTTCCTGTACATTCATTTTCACTTCATGGCACAGCCCTGACAGTTATCACTTAAATTTGTTTCATTTCTGGTGTTAACTGAGAAGTAACATTTCTTAGTAAAAAGTCATTTAAAACAACAATTCTGCATCATATATTGTAACAAACTTAAGTTATCCATTTTGGTGTTCATTTTTTTAAGGTCTATCCAAACAATAATGTTCCTGTAAATTTTCTTCTTATATGATACTATATTTCTACTTTTCTATCAGTGGACTGGCTAGAGACCTTTTCACTCTGACGATTCCAAATACACACAGTTGTGGTTGCTCAATATGGGCTACCAAGCTATTAAATGTAGGTATGAAATATTAAAACTCACATGCAATACTGGCAAATACTACTGTTAGTACCTGACACTTGTAAGACAAAAGGGAGATGTTACACTCTTCACCATTGTGCACATGGTCAGATTGCAAAGTGCACATGGTTTGGTTAATTCTTATACTTGTTTCAATTTCATTTCATATTAGATAGTTATTCTGTAATAATTGTTTGCTTATATCTGTTTTGAATCAAAGGGTTATCTACTTATGGCAGCTGCAGTGAACCAAGGGGAAACTATAGCTATACCATAACAAAATAGTGACATTTTCTATCAGTCTGTGATATTTCAATAGAACATTGATGGTTTGAATGCTATTGCACATAGAACAGGCATGTTTACATATCAGTAATTGTTCTAACGTGACCATTCAACATTTTGTCTTGTTTGTCCATAAATCTGTTTGAAACACAGTCCAGACCAAATGCATTGTTTGATTTTCTTTGAAATTGCCATGAATGTTCCTTGAAGTCATTAAGATTTATGTGCAAGGTTTTTTATATTTTTTATTCCATTTCAAGATGGTGGCCATTTTAATGGTTCCATTTTCTGTACTACTTAGTGTCTGAAATATACTCAAACAAAGTTGTTGAAAATTTAATTATTTATTTATTTAATCCACCTTGTCAATACTATATGATTTTTATTACAGGGGATGTCTCATAAGATTTTTATTACAGGGGATGTCTCATAAGTCATTTTGTTTTTCAAAGAAAATTTTATTTTGATAGTTTTCTGGCAAAAAATTAAAACTCTTCTTCAAAGTAGAGACCATCAGTTTCTATGGTCTTGAGCCATCTTTCAGCGAGGTTTCTTATCCCACGATGGCACCAGGCTCTGGGTTTTGATGCGAAAAATTTGCCGAGACCCACTTCCACAGCTTCAATGTTTTCGAAATTTCTTCCACACAAGAAATGGGCCATGGAACGAAATGGATGGTAATCTGAAGGTGCAAGATCAGGGCTGTATGCTGGGTGTGGTAGCAGTTTGACTCATCCCAATTCATGAATTTTTGCCATGGTTTTCCGTACAGTAAGAGGTCTCGCATTGTTAACTAATGCTGGCTATCTCCGTACCAAAATTTCGTGAACTCGTTCCAGTTTTTCAAAAATAAAGATCCGCATTGACTGCACGCCCGCAGTGAATCGCTCCTTCAATATTTCACCAGACACACATCATCACTTTGGAGCCGAACCGATCCTTTTTAACGATGACTTTAACAGGTTGACAGGGACTGAGCCACTGTTTCGAGTCGTCAGCGTTGCGGTAATATGCCCATTTTTCATCACATGTGACAATTCTCCTGATGAATCTATCATCCATGGGGTTACCAATAAACTGACGACAGATATCCACTCTACATTGAGCCTGTTCAGGGGTCAATTCATGAGGTAAAGATCTACAGCTTCTGTTTGATTTCCCTAGTTCCTTAATATGGTAATGTATGGTATCTTTTGATGCACCAAGTTCTTCTGATAGCCTACAAGTACTTCTTTGCAGATTTTCTTCCAAAACTCTGCGTGTATTCTCAATATCCCATAGTTTGGGTCTTCCAGAACGCGGTAAATCTGTAGTGTTTTCTTCTCCAGTGTTGAAACGTTGGAACCATCGTTGTGCCACACACTCACTAACGATACCATCTACTTCCACTTCACATATTCTTCGAGCCACGGCAGCAGCTTTGTAATTTTGTTTCCAGTAGTGCTTTAGAAGGACCCTAACCTCCAACTTTGTTAGTTCCATTTGTGATTGTGTATCAACAACTGACGACTAATACATTCTCACAATATCAGATTCTAGTCATGGCCTCCTGTAAATAGCATTAGCGAACCAAAGAAAACCAATTCTATCTTATAAAAGAACAAATGTAAAAAACTTTACTTATGAGTAAGGTTCGGATGTTTAGGACCTACAGAAACCAGAAATATGCAGGCAAATATGCCCTAAAAATACTGAAATATGATCCAAAAAAGGTACAATATGACCTAATATATTTACATGTTTTCTGAAAACAAATGTTAATATTGTAGTGAAATGTTTCTTTTATTATTAATTCTACATTCAAACCTAAAAAATTGTTAAAATCTATGCTGATTTCATTAATAGGCCTACAATAAAAATGTTTTGCTCAAATTTTTTATCGCAGAATGTTTCAAATGCAGCATATTCTTCACCTTTTCTTGAGGTAAAACCTGTGACACAAATCACATTTCCTTTAAAAGAGAAAGAAAATGCCCTAAGTTAAAAATACTACCAAGTTTCAAGTTTAGTAACAGTTAAATATTTTCTGGTAGTCTGCAACAATTGGCAAGTTTTTAAATTTTTAGCGCTGCTACGCACAGAATCATTGCGGATACCATATTTTAAGTCCACCTCCTACCCCTAATATATGACCAAAATATGACCTTAAAACATTAATATTGATGAAATATGACAATAACTATGAAAATGACCAAAATATGCATTTATATGCTCTATAAAATCCACCTAAAAAGAATGGGGAACATTGAACTCCTGCTTAATCACAGTATTTAATATGTAAATATAGTCAAGGATAATATGACATTTCCTAAACATCCGAACCTTCCTTATGAGACATCCTAATATTATTTAAGGGGCAGATGACCTCATAGTTCCGCCCGTTAAAACCTCAATAACTAATATTATTTAAACGTACATCTTTCGATATTCATTGATATCTTCTTCAGTATTTAACATTACTAAAATAAAAATGGATACAATAATTTGAGCGATGGATGGTGGTGAAATTGTAAACATTGATCAAGAGAATTGAGATTTCTACCTTTGACATCTTCCAAATCCAAAGCCTTTGCTGGCTTATTCTCGTCGTAGTTGTTCGGACTGTTTCACAAAATATTTCCATACTTCTATACTTCTATACTTCATAAGGACATAATCATTCCTTGTTGATATATGAATGATTCCTTGTATTAGAAGTTTCACTCAAACTCCTTTATGTCAAGCAGGTTATATTTGAATCAGAGTAGATATGAATGGAAATTGTTCAAACGTTAGTTGCATCTTGAGAATCACCTGTTAATGGAGGTATTACAATGTTGTGAAGCCATATCTACAGACTTACAAATGCACATGTTGGTTGTGGCATTTAGATGTAACTGATGAATTATTGAGTGCTTTAATTTTTCAGATACTCTTAATTTAATACCATTGCTTTCTTTAACAGTTTAGGGTTCATATAAGTTGATTATATTTTATAACAATTAAAAATCAAGAGTATCTCAATAATTAAAGCACTAAAGAGCACTTGAAAGGCAAAATGTTGAATTCTGTCTTCTCAATCTGATTTTCAGCCTCAGTCTGGTTCTCAACCTAAGAAATCCATTCTGAAGAAAACAAACTCATTCAATCTGCGCAGTTTTAGCCCTTTGGTGAGCCCAAGTTTAACTCCATACACAACAGTGACTGGTGCAGAGAGTCGGTAAGTTGCAATTCAGTTGGCGTATGTGATCATTTAGTATCCATTCTTAGTATATCATAGATACAACTTCATAACTCTGAATGTTATTCCCACACTTGACTATTCATGAACCATAAACATTGAATGTCTCCAGTATAATGAGACCAGGTGATTGTAAGGTTTCATACAGTACGGTAGTCAGGAAGTGTGCCAGGTGCAGGGACTAACAGGCAAGATGGCCACCATGCACATGCATTGATTGATTGTTTTTTATTTTTGTATTTTGTGTTCTGTTTTATTTATTCTAAACAAATATTTACAAATTAAATTCCCAAATAACTTTTCCCAATTTTTTATTCCAAGAACAGTTTTTTTATTTCTTGTCTTTATGGTAGAAGGAAATGAATGACATGTTACCAATAGGAATTTCATGCAGATTCAGAGACGGCAGATGGTGTGGACGAACGTTTTAGTGATAACATCTTTTTCTTTTTTAAAAATTCTTTTCTCTATTTTTTTGGTTTTGTTTTAGGGTAAAGGTGTATGAATGGTGTACTCATGGTTCACGCCAGCATTTTGATGATAATTATGTGATTGGAAATGGACAGTGGCATATGGATGGATTTTAACTTGTTGTTGGTTAGGACCTTTCACTCTGTGGACTAAGTGGATAGCATGCTAGACTTTGGACAGTGGAATAAAAAAAAAAAAAAAAAAAAAAACTAGCACAAAAACTGAGATGAGTTTGCCATCCATTTCATCCTAATCTTGATGTGCAAGTTGCCCACGGGCATCAAGTTGAAAGACCTGCACTAGACCAATCTGGAAGCCCCCACTTTAATATGAACTTTTGAGACATAATGCCATGGTGTGTGTTGTTGTGGTGTTTCCAAGAGACTCAAAATGCACTTTGGGGTTGCACGCCTCGGTCAAGAAGATCCCTCAACAACTTTGAGTCTGTATACTGTGACAATTTGACCGAAGTCCCACGCCCACATGAGCATGAATTTCAACATTCGCCGAGCACAAGACTCAAAGTCGTCTCGGGGTCTATCTGGGCGTAACATCAAAGCAAAAACAAAAAGCTAGCTTGACGGATATCGAAATCCACACTCCTTCAAGGGTAGAAGGAAAAGCAAAAATTTGTGAATGACACCAGTTTATTAAAATATCTCAATTTAATGTTTCTGTCAGCACACCCTACACCAAAATATAATGTGTTTCCACTGGGAGAAAAACTAAAACACCAGTCCTGAAAATAAAAACATCCTATGTTCCCCCTTGGGACCCTCATCTAACTATATGAGCCAAATCAATTAATTAAATAATAATAAATAATGTTATTGGTTTTACGTCCCTTTTAACTACCCTGGCTTTTAGAGATGCCGGGGTGCCGGAATTTTGCCCCGAAGGGGATCTTTTACGTGCCAGTAAATGTACTGACACGGCTCCCTCGCATTTGCGCACCCTCAAATGCCAGCTGACTGCGCCAGGTTTCGAACCTGCAACCTTGGGCTCAGAAAATTAATTAAATAAACAGCCATTTGACAACAACTAACAATTAACTATTCACAAATTATTCACATTATGACACCTGGGATCTTACCAGTCCATCCCAGTATCATCCTAGCGTATATTTCAAAACTGAACACGTTTTCCTAGATGTGCAGAAAATTCTCAGTCCATTCTGATATCAGGATCATTATTTACAAGATTTATCACTGTTTATCACCATATTTCCAAAACTGTTTTGATGATTTAAGCTTGTCCAAAATTTACAAATATCTTTCAAATTCACTTATGTGAAATCTCCATATTCCCAAAGTTATGTGAATTCAATATCTAAACTCTATTAATTAACCATCCGGGCTAGCCATAAGAAACAAAATTCTTAAGTCTGAACTTCCTCAAGATATTATTTCAAAATACTACCATATTATCTCATTGTTCAGTCAAAAATAATTATTCCCAGAGTTGAGCATTAATCAAAATTATTTACAAATTATAAAGACTTTCCAATCAAATATCGGATCATGTCGGCCTAATCTCATGGTTATTTTAACTTATATTATTCCTGGTGAAAGTAATATTTTATTATTATCAAAGTAGGATTTTTAAAAATTTACTGGATCAAAAATTATTTAATTAATCATCGGAAAGGCATTTCCAGGTATTCTCGAACATCTAGATTTCTGGAAAATAAATGCATCCAATCATCCAATTATTTCAATCAGGATACGGCAAGGTTTTCGGCAAAGCTAATTATTATCCACCATGAAATACCAACTCACTCTTAAAGTGGTTACTCAGATGTCGGTAATTGTACTGCAATATCAGAGTATAGAATTCTGCTGATAGGCATAACTGGTTTTATATGTGAGCGACCTCACCGTCCTCACCCTTCATTTACCTGAGTATGGGGGAATAATCCAACCCTCAAAATTCGGACTTCAACATTTTTACCAATTCATTTATTAACATTATTAATCAATTATTATTTCAATAATGACCACTCAGCTACACAGGCTGGACTTAGTGGCTTATTACAATACCACCCTATGGGACTATGCCTAGGATTGCCAGACGTTCCATTTTACCCGGAACAATGCCGTTTTATCTTGTTTTGTTCCACGTTCCGGTTTAATCTTTAATGGAACGCCAAATATTCCGGTTTTTGGTAAATTTGATAATATATTCAATTTTGCACCGATTTTCAAATGTCCTGCTTCTCAATTGATTGTAATATCTTGCTTGTTTTCTGGTGATACAGGTGCAAGTTTGAAAGAGAATATGATTTCTATGTCTGTGTCATATTCATGGGTACATGCCATAGATTTATTAGGGGCAACAAAATTAAGGAATATCTTAGTCCTTGTGAAGTTAATCTCAGCATTTTCCTCTCCAATGCTTTTACGGAGAGAGTTTACTCTGTTATGAATATCAAATGGAGAGATGATAGAAACAGAAGCTCCATTAGTTTGATGAAACAAGAATTGTTCACATACTACAATTATGACGAAAATTGTAGTGAATTTTATGAGAAGGTACTTACAAATAAAAAATCCTTGCAAAGGGTCGTTCAAATGAAAAGCATTTGTAAGTTGCTGGTGTCATAGGCCTATATGATATGTCAGCAATATCTAGTTTTAATTTTGTGTATTTGATTATGTTATGCTTATTTAACACATATGTGTATTATTTAACAATCTTGATAAAAAAAAAAGTTTTAGGACTTGTGTTCTGTTTTTCCATTCTTGAAATCTGGCAACCCTAACTATGCCACATGCATGCAACCCCATCTAAATACCTTCATATCATCTAACCAGGCCCATCACATAGTGTAATTCAAATAAGTGTCTTCTCTCTTACACTCCAGCATCATGCAGTATTACCTCAACACTCATGGTTCCCCTACATTATACAAAATCGATTTTATGAACAACCTTCCGTTCCTAACTTATTATTATTCATGACAATCCTGCTTCCATCATTTCATTATATTCAAGAGTTCCGATGTTCTGAATTAAAATCCGTTATTAAACATTTACCATTTCAATTAATTATCACCAGGAATTATTATTACTTGAACAACTTCCAACCATATCATCATTTATAATTAGTTAATTAATTCCAACTATCAGTCGTAATGCATTCGAGTATCCAATTATTATGTTCATTCTTACAAAGTTATATTGCAATGTCTGTTTCATATCCGATCATATTTATTTACATAAAGATTGTAAATCCCAGAAAATCGCGTTCCTGCCAACTAATTATTGCTCCTGAAAAAATGTTAATCAAACATAGAATGGATATCCAACTACATCCTCAACAAACCTAACTAAAAATAAAAATCACAAACTGTCATGTCAAAATAACGACATCTACATTTAATCTAAACCATTTACATTTAATATTTAAAAATCTCCAACATTCAGAAAATTATTAGGCATAGAATGGCTCAAATACCATGTACATATCCATCCCAATATCATGACAGTGCTTGTCTGGTTGAATTCCAAACAAAGTCTTTCCATCAGAACGCTCCAAAATAACTTGCCTCAGAAAAATCCAGGTAAGTGCCTTTGGCTTCCCAAAATAAATTAAATCCGTAGTATCCTAAGTGGTTGACAGTATAGTCGAAATTGCGAATCAAATACACTAGCTACTATAGTAAAAATGACACTTACATTTGGATGATCTTGTAGAGAGGCTCCTTCTTCCCTAGAACTCCAGTTAACGCATGTGCACCAGCGTACATGCCTGCGATCACATGTTCTTGCTGCACCGCACCTGCTTGGCCCTCATCATTGTAGAAACATTTCCAAACATCTTCCGACATCTCACCTCCGTTGCGTTTGACAACACATAATGACGGTTCGATTCATTGTGTTATTATTATTATTATGCTGATCTGGCACCGTAATGTTATCGTTCGAGTTCCAATTAACACTTGTAGCTTTTGCTACTGCAAAATCACCTATTTCGACTATGCACTGTCCGTGTTCTAAGTACATTCACTCCGTGAATTCAGAATAAAATTTGAAAATTTTGCCGTAACTTGCTTTAGACTTTCATAATTCTGTAGCGGTACACTAACAATCTTTAGAGCGGTTTTCCAATGTACTTCAGTACAACTCCTATTCACTGTTCTATGAAACGTTTCCACGTTGCCTACGTGAGTTTGGAGTATTTATCCCTGCAAACTTGCACACACAAAGTTTGGGCTCACCTACAATGCTTAGCATGGTTATTGGATTATGCATCCAAAACCACAATCGTTGGCTATGTTTTCCAGCTCTTAGATCAGTACCCTCAGATATGATAAGTCAAGCTAACCAGAACGTGCGCATGCGAGATCCAGAATAATTGTGTCGGATTCACACACCTGCTGCTCGTCGCCTCCTCGTCCATGTGGTGGAAAATCGTCCGTGCGCATTGCCATTCACGCATCTGCTAATATCGTCGGACTCAATCAACGGATTTTCTTGATCTCTTCGGCACAATTCCTAGAAATATATTCTGCATATTCCCACAATGTTTCGGTGGTTCTACATTTTTTGACATATTGCTATTTCTTCCTTCTTTCGTCAGGGCGATACTCTCCCCTTCTGGTGTCATCTGGATGAAATATCCCACTCTCTGACCAGCGTGCTTTTCGATACCCGTAGCTCATAAAAACAACATGTGCCCTTCATCAATATGGGTACAATACCACCAAGAGGTGGCTAACATCCACTTTTGAGAGTTTTAATAAGTTTTGAAAGATGTGCCATTGTGCTGCCGCATTAGAAAGAACCTTGCAGGAACAAAAATCAGTGTTTTAAACACCTTTTTATAATGCCAAATCCATAAGTCAATGAAAGGGGGAAATACTTTACCTTAATTTGAATATTGAGCTGCCAAAAAATGGGGAGGAGAGGAAACCAAACTGGCCCTTGGATTTATTAAATTTCTTGAAATATGAAAAATAATTTTAAAGAATTAAAGCCTCCGTGGTTATGGGGGCAGCATGCCGGCCTCTCACCGCTGGGTCTGTGGTTCAAATCCTGGTCACTCCATGTGAGATCTGTGCTGGACAAAACGGAGGCAGACAGGTTTTTCTCCGGGTACTCCGGTTTTCCCTGTCAAAATTTTCATTCCAGCAACACTCTCCACTATCATTTCATTTCATCTGTCATTCATTTAATCATTGCCCCAGAGGAGTGCGTCAGGCCTCGGCAGCCAGCACAGTTCATATCCTCGCCGCTAGATGGGGGCTTCATTCATTCCATTCCTGACCCGGTCGGAGACTGGAAGCAGGCCGTGGATTTTCATTTTCAGTGAAATCATGAATTTTATAATGTAATTATGAGTAAAATTGAAAAAAAAAAAAAAAAAAAAAAAAAACACCTCGTCAGTATCAGTGTGTAGTTATTTCATTATTTTTAAATGTTTAGGACTTATTTTTACCCTGTTTTTTGTTATTTAATCAATTTTTTTTCTAGCCTCCTTTCTCTCTTCCCCTCTTCTGTTTACATTTCTGTGTGTGTCTTTTAATAAATCTAGAGATGGCATATGACAGAGTACAAAGGGAATAGATGCTGACTGTCCTGAGGGATTGTGGTACCTAGGTAAGGCTGCTACAGACATTCAAGTGTTTATGTTGAAAGTTTATATATGGACCATTTGTTGAAGGGCATACACTGACTTGATGGGATTCAGTTAGATGGAAATCATGTAACCAGTCTTACATATGCTGAGAACCTGTTTTGGCAGACTAAGTAGAAAGCTTCAAGCTAACATGTTAGAACTGTATCCTGCAAGAAGGAAAGTGCTAAGATGAAATCTTTCCTTATTTCCTGTATGGGAGCGAGGCTGAGTGGAATCAGGATATCTATTAGTAGGATATCTCATACATAACTAATATCAATGTAGTGTGAATGAATTTTCGTACAAACAGATTGAAACAAAGGTTGGAGGGTACTGTAATGAAGAGATGAATTAAGAGTTAAGGCTGTTCACATGAGCCGACTAAGATGTGAAGAGAATGGGGGAGGAGAGATTTACCTAGGAGGTATTGACCTATTGAGGGTAAGAAAAACAGAGGTAGACATCGTAGGGGATGGTTAGATTCAGAGTTTAATGATTTCAAGGTGCTAGTTGTAGAAGCAGAAGAGTTTGCTGCACTAACTGCTAGTAGGGGGTAATGCGGGTACCTCATGCAGTCACAGAGGCTTGCAGACTATATGGATGCTGAAAGACATAAGTGTAATGAAATAGATGTCCCCTGTATTTTCTTTCTCATCCTGTGTTCAAGTTAAACGGAAAACTATTTATATTGTTATTATACTTTTCAGAATTCGTTTGGCATTTGAAGCAATTTTTCACAAATCTGCTACTCTCCAAGATGTAAATCCTGATCAGGGATCAACATGTGAAGTGGATGACGATGGAGTTGAAGATAATCATTCTCAAATGATTCCCACTAGCCCACGATTACTGAAAAAAGTGCAATTGGTAAGTCTTTCTATTGCACTTAGTTTACTCTTTGAATCAACTTTCTTAATCGATTCAGCTCAGTTAGTTAATTGGCACCAATGCTCTGAGTACGTCAATCATTCAAAGTATGTGTACCCCCAAGGGCTCCAATCAGCTTAAGTTATTAATATTTAATTCCTAGGAGTAATATTTAGAGTTAAGGGGCTTTGCAACATTGTGGTCATGTAACGCTGTGTACTTCGGTAAGTGAGGAATTTGTTTGCTAACCTGTGTTATTGTGATGGCTGTATTAGTGTATGTATTTGTAATTCAGATGAGGATTGGGAAGGAGGCAGCCGTGGCATTTGCCTGGAGTAGAAGTGGGAAACCACGGAAAACCTCTTCCAGGATGGCTGAGGTAGGAATCGAACCTGCCCCTTCTCAGTTTTGTCTCATGAGACTGACTGTACCCCGTTCCAGCCCGCAGACCTATTGAATTTCCTGGCAGAGCTGGGAATTAAACCCAGGCCTCCGCGGTGACAGCTAAGAATGCTAGCCGCTACCCAATGAGGCGGACAGTAATGTTTATAGGGTGACCTAGCATAGCAAGATTCTTCACCTAGGAAGCTGTTACATGAGCATGCAAGTTTCCAAGACTCTTTATCCTTTTTAGGAAAGTAAAAATTAAGGCAGAGTATAGGCTGAAAGGAAGAGTGATCAGTCTAAGCAGAATAGACACCAAAGTGTAGTAGTCGGCCAATACTCGTATCCGAGTGTATGTTTCTTTCCTGCATTACTAATTTGTATTCACTCGATGGTGATGTCTTTGGTGACTCAACAGACCAATTCTGGCATAGAACATCCGGCCGCACTCGATGCAGATAATGGAAGGTGGAGGATGTGGCAATATCTAGCAAGCTTTCTCCTCTGACGAGTTTCCATTTCCTGCCTTCGGCGTTCTTCTTCAAAATGTGAAACCACAGCTGAGGTGGCTGCACGCCAACGTGCGTGATCTTCCGCAAGTGTATGCCAATTATCAGGATCAATGGCTACACTCCTCAAGGTTTGTTTAAGCTGGTCTTTGTAATGCTTCCAAGGTGCTCCTAGAGGTCTCTTGCCCATGCTGAGCTCGCTGTATAGGATTTTCCGTGGGAGTCTGTTGTCATTCATCCGTTGGACATGACCGATCCATCTAAGCCGGTGACTAATGATATGGCCTCTATGCTCTTCATCTCTGCTCTCTCGAGAACCGCAGCATTCGTTATATAGTCATCCCATTTGATGTGCATAATGGAACAGAGTTTGTGCAGGTGAAAGCGTTCCAGTTTTTTGATAGTCTGGCAGTATAGGGTCCAGGTCTCACATCCATAGAGCAACGTAGAAATGACAACAGCTTGGTATACCATTAGTTTTGTACAGATTCTTAGATCTTTGCTCTGGAATACAGGACGTGAGAGACGCAGCACGGCAAGTGATTGACTTGGTCTAAAGATGTGCCAGAGATAGTAATATCAAAACCTGGGATAGAGGTTCCAGGAACAGGTTGAGCTAATACTTTGGTCTTCTGAATGTTTATGGTAAGGCCAAAACGTTCATATGCACTCTTGAAACAGTTGAGACTCTTGCAGCTCTTCAGATGCATGGGCTGGTGAGGCATTGTCATCGGCATATTGCAATTCTGTAACCTGGTGAATATTGGTTTATCTTTTGGAACGAAGTCTGGTCTGGTTGAATAGCCCTCCATCATACCGATATTTAATTTCCACACCTGTGTTGTTTGCAGATGCTATCTCATAGAGCATGGCTGTCAGGTATAGGGCTAAAAAGAGTAGGTGCAAGAACACAGCCTTGCTTGAGCCCATTTGTGATCGGAAATTCTTCTGAGACATCATTCTGATACAGCACCTGCCCGACCATACCATCATGATGAGCCCGAATTAATCCAACTAACTGTTCCGGACATCCAAAACGCCCCAAAACCAACCACATTGCATTTCTGGGAACAGTATCGAAGTCTTTTTTAAGATCGTAAAAGACTAAGGATAGAGGTGTCATTTGTTCTCTGCATTTCTCCTGCAGTTGTCTTATACAAAAGATCATGTCAACTGTTCCTCGGGAAGTACGGAATCATCACTGTGATTCAGGAAGTATTCAGGAAGATAGTTTGGAGTCGATTCAGTAGGATTCTGGCAAAAACTTTTCCTACTATGGAGAGGAGGGAAATACCTTGGTACTTTCCACAGATACTGCGATCGCCTTTCTTGAAGATAGTAACAATGGTGGCGTTCTTCCAGTCAGAAGGTATTTTTTGGGTTTCCCAGATTAAGAGGATCAGGTAAAGGAGCCTGGTTTTTAGGGGTAAGCCTCCATTTTGAATGAGTTCCAGAGGGTTGTTGTCTGGACCTCGAGCCTTCCTTGGTTTCAGGCTACTGCAAGCTTTGTCAAATTCACGGAAAGTCGAAGGTATTGCCATTCAGGGTTGAAGAGGATGTTGAGGAACAAAACATAGAAAATCTTCAGCCGCGGTAGAGGGACGATTTAAGAGTGAACTGAGGTGTTCTTTCCATCGTTCCAAGATGTCCTGGCTGTCGGTAAGTATGGTGGTGTTATCAGCATCTTTTAGAGTACCGGTACCTGGAGAGGAGTGGATAGGTCCATACAGCTCTTTCAGTCCCGCGTAAAAGTTGCGTAGGTCTCTAGCGTCCGAAAAATTCTGAAGTTCTTTGGCTTTAATTTGCCACAAGTTGTTTTTTATCTCACGAATTTTAGCTTGACATGTCTGCTTTAGTTCCTCAAATTTCTTTTGCTTCTCTCTGGAGCATGGGGTTTGCGAAAGGGATAGACTGGCATCCCGTGTAGCACTGATGAGAGTCAGAACTACCTCATTGTTGTCATCAAACCAGTCTTGGCACTTCCTCTTCTCAAAGCCAATAGCCTCCTCTGCTGATTCTGTAAAGATTCTATGAAGCGTGGTCCATTCACAGTCAACATCCTTTGTATTGAATGGATTGTTA
This sequence comes from Meconema thalassinum, assembly GCA_946902985.2. Classification (NCBI taxonomy): domain Eukaryota; kingdom Metazoa; phylum Arthropoda; class Insecta; order Orthoptera; family Tettigoniidae; genus Meconema; species Meconema thalassinum. Next base: position 877,914,811 of record OX336389.2, on the reverse strand, counting down.
GTCAGTTCTTCTTGAATAGTGTATCGGTATCTTTCAGCAACAGTTTCATTAAGGAGCCACGAGGTGTTGAACTTTCTCCTGGATGAATCCATGAAGTGGGAACGTTGTCTTTTGTTGATAGCCATCCTGAATCGAATAATCAAGAGTCTGTGATCTGTCCAACAGTCATTGATGTTTCGTGCTGCCTTTGTGATTGGGACGTCATTCTTGTCACGCTGTCGGTGATGATATAATCTATCAGATGCCAATGTTTAGAACGTGGATGCATCCATGTAGTCTTGAAGCGGTCCGGGAGTCGGAAATTCGTGTTGGTGATGTAGAGTTCATGCTCAGCACATAGGCCAAGGAGTAATAGGCCATTAGCATTACAGTTCCCTATACCATGATTTCCCATGACTCTTCCCCATAATTGACTGTCTCTCCCCACTCTGGCATTGAAGTTTCCTAGTAGTACGAGTTTGTCAGTGGAAGGCACTCTGGCGAGGACCGTGCTTAGCTGGTGGTAGAAATAGTTCTTGGAGTCCTCATCATCCATAAGAGTTGGGGCATATGAGGAAATAAGTGTAATGAACCTCCCTCTCGAAAGAGGTATACGGAGAGTCATGAGTCTTTCATTTATTGCAGAGGGAGCGATTCGATGTTCTTGCACTAACTTAGTTTTCACTGCAAAACCTACACCATGAATGCGATGTTCCTCTTCCTTTTTCCCGAAGATGGTATACCCAGTTGAGGTCTCGCTGATTTTACCTTCCCCCGCAAGTCTGGTTTCACTCAGGGCAGCAACATCGACATTGAGTCTATCCAGTTCTCGGGTGATGAGAGCAGTTCTTCTCTCTGGTCTGTTATTGTTGTCGTTAAGGTCAAGAAGCGTTCTGACGTACCATGCGCCAATAATTATCGATTTGGTTTTGCATTTCTTTCGACCGCAAAAAGGAGAGACCCTCTGGGTGCGGTTTCCCAGACAGGTTTGGAGAGTGACTTCCGATGTTTAGCCCACATTTTCTAGGGCCTTCCCCATTCGGGGTGGGCAGCGGTGCTCCTAAATAGGCCTGCCCAGTCACAGATGCAGGACCGTATCCCTGAGTAGTCACAGGGTCTCAGAGAAGCGACCATCACACATCTGCCACCAACGTGCAGGTCCAGACTAGAAGCTTCCAGTTTACCCAAACCTGCTTCCGTCGCCCTTGTCCCATCGCCGTTGGTCTAAGAGAAATGGCAGGAAAGAGTGCCACAGGCGTGACTTTGTTTAAGGTGTGACCCATACACTATGATTCTGGAACCATTATCTGTGGCACATAAAGAATGAGACATGCAGCTTCCAGCACCAGAACTGCAATGGACTGCCGCTAATTCAAGAAAAGGTGAGTGGCTTCTTTACAGCCAGTCCATCTGGCATGGCCTCTTCCACCTAGACGACCGTTGGGGACCTAAAAAATTAATAGGCTCTGCCTCCACCCGTGTTGCCGTTGGGCCTTAGTTTCACCAGAGCCCCGTTAGCCGTCACTTTTCAGGGTTCCTCTAGGACCTTCACAGCTACCGTAGCGGTCCCGGGGCACATGGAGTCCCCACTGTACCTCGTCCCTACAGGCAGTCCCATACTTCATGCCGTTGCCCATCTCCCACGACGTGGACGAGGGGTTGGACTTGTGGGAGACAAGTGTAGTAGTTAGTACACAACAGTATTGATGGTACTACTAGTGGTGACAAACACAGTAGGCAAATACCACAATAGCAGACAAAATTCTGTGTTGAAAGAAAATACACTCCTTCCTTAAACTCAGCAATTCATTCTTTCACACAAATGGTTTTATCCTTCCATTACCAACATGAAACACGTAATTGAATGGTTCAGTGGAATAAGGGCCTATCCCAATCATAAACATGTGGAAGCTCATAGCTACTACTAGTTTAAAAAAGTTTACGGATTTATTTTTTTCACAGCAACTAATTATGCCATGAGGGAAGTTTTTGTAGTAGGTGTTGGCAGCATTTATGACGTGACTTCCATACATGTTTCATAATCATGGTCATTGTCATTATTGCACAGTATCTGTTTGTTAGTGGATCAATGCATTTGAGAATGTCTGTTACAGAGCAACGTGCAAATATTAGCGTTTGTGTTATGGTTCACAAATCCTCAGAGACATTAAGAATGGCAATGAGAAAATACGCAGGTTAATGCCTGGTATAAACATTTTTGTTAAGGATGTGTGAGTATTCAGGACGACTTGTGCAGCGGACGATAAAATGGACCAAACATTCAATGTATGTGTGATGTTGTGTGGGGTGACCGACAGAAGCTTATTGAGGGGATATCACGAGAGGTAGGAATTTCAGTAAGAACATTACATACATTCATTTTCATTTGAGACCGTTTTGCCTTTCAGCATCCATTCTAGTATGCAAGCCTTTGTTTGCGAACAAGTCGCCCCTGTGATCCCCTATTGGCAGTTAGCAATGCGGCCTCCTCTGCTTCTACACCTCTCACTTTGAAGTCGTTCAACACTGGATATAACCTTCGCTTCCTAGGTCTACCTCAGCTTCTCTTACCTTCTACACCCAAACTAATTAACCTCTTAGTTACCGGTAATTCTCTGCACATGGCCCCACCATCTGAGTCAGCTCATATGAACAGCCACTCAGCTCACAGCATTTGGTCACAAGAGTAAGTGACTGTTCAGAAAAGGCGCTCAATCGGGGTGTGGTGTCTGTCAGTAATGGAAGTAACAAAAAAGTTGCTAAGTTAACAAACGAGTAACGAAAATTCGCTGAGGTCGGTTGATATTATTTAAACTCGCGCCGCTAGGCTCAGATTGCGATGGAGCAAGTTTCACGCAAACGTCGCCGATTGCGTAATAAATCTATATTCTCCCTTGCCCGACTTCGAGGAAATGCATACTGGGGATACATTTCAGTGGTATACATTGGTTCAACATATATTTTCAGCATCAAGAAGAGTTTCTAGTTTTGTGTGAAATATTTTTCTGTATTATTATTAGGGACCCTGAATTTTCGAAAGATGTTTATTCGCGAAATTTTCCGAAACTCTCAGAAACCTCTCATTTTAGTAATTTACCTCTAAATCTGGAGAAATAACATTTCGCGATCTTGCAAAATAAAATCTCGCCGTCTCGTAAGTTTGCGACATCCAGTATTAATTCGTCATATCGCTGAATCCAGTATTAATGTCAATTTTTCCTTCGAACCCAAGATATATACCGGTAATCTCGAAAACTTGTAGGCCTATAACTTGTATAATTCGTGGTACTATTCGTGCAATCCTCCCAGAATAATTCGCAATATTCAATACCTACTTCGAGCGTTCTTCCTCCATAATCACATCCTCAAGGCGGCTGGCTAACCATGCGACTTGCTTGTGGGAATCTCGTCAAAAGGACCGATATCGATGCCAGTAGCATACTGTAACCGAATTTATTCAGTTACAGTAGCTCCCCTCGGGTTTTGTGCCTTGTGCAGTTAGTTTGGGGTATTTTATTCGTATCTTATTATATTGGGTTAACGTGGGGTTGCAGAGGTGATTTTTATTGTGCCTGTGTGTTTTTGTGGACGGATTCATCTTTGGATGGTCCGGGCAAACTATACCGAACGTCAGGTCAAGACCTAAGCGGTCCCTTTGATGTTCTGGTCTGTGAAAAGGCTAACGCGCAAGGAAATAGTTCCCAATTTTTCTGCTTGTTTTTGCAGTACAAGCTGTTTCAGCGCATGTTGCTATGTTTCGATAAACTAGCTAGATTACTTTTAAGAAATTCCTTGGTATAAATCCATGAATAAATTAATCATTTTCTCGTTAATTGTGAGCTGCACCAACCTTGCTTTTCATGTGATTAACTATGTGCGTGAATATAGCTTGTAGTGGTATTTTATACGATAGGCCGAGTAATTCAGTACGAATTTGATATTATATTATATTTCGTTCTGTATAAACCTTGTTTGAGCGGCAAAAGAGTAACCGACTCATTCGATGTTGTGGCGAATCAGGTTTAAAGGTTGGCAATACTGTTACGATTGCACGGAGTTCAAGACGGCTTCTTCAAGTAGACAACGTGTTCAAACTGCAGATGTAAAGCTTGAATCACCAATAAAATACTTCAAAAATAATAAAAGTGGAGAGAAGTTGAGTAAAAGGTGCAAACAAATGATTTTAAATGTATATACTGTAGTAGGTTGAGGGATGACAATCCAGAGTGGACAGTAGAAGAGTTCTTGAAGAAGACTGCATACTTGACTGGCGTTTCGACATAGGCCTACAGTGTTGACTGGGTGCGCGCTGAATTCGAAGCTCATGGCAAGTCTCCAGCGAGATGTCGACCGGCGTCACAAGGAAAGAGGGTTCATGTGTCACAGTATTCAGAATTTTGTTCTATGTGGAATTCGTAGGAAAGTGCATTTTTTTTCTCAAGAATAAAATTCCAACTGTGAAGAAAGTGACAGTGAAAGTTAATGGTGATAGTGACAGTAGTAAATCATCTGACGGCGGTCTCAGTAGAATGGAAGCTATGGAGGAAGATTAGCGACAATATCTGTAAGTTATATACACATGTTGTATCCTAACATTTAATCTTATTTATAGGAGAGTGTTTACTTCTCAGTAGCCTATGTCAGCTCAATCGAAAATAGTTAGCCAACTCGCCATGTTTTGTAATGACATTTTGATGAAGGCTAATACCTGACAGTATTATTTTCCTATGCGCGGTATAATTATTATTTTGTTTTATAATTACCCTCCACTTCAAGTTACAGTTAAGTCTTTGTACTGACAATAGATCATTCTGCCTTCTGATTCTCAAGAGTACGTGTCGTAACGCTTCAAGGAAGCAGCTGTTTCTCCCCGTCTACTTTCGATATTTCCCGAGATAAGAGGCTGACGGATGACACATAAGCAATTAGTTGATTTATAGGGTTCAAGGACACACGTCATTTCCTCTTTGTATATTACGTACTCTTCGTTCATGTGTTATACCTCGCTTAACACAAATAATGTTATAATGTTTTAAATAATCGCACGATAACTTAAAACTACAAGCATCCTTTTTTTTAAATTAGCACAGAGCCTCGGGTTTCGCCGTGATGGGAAAACATATTTGGTTCAGTGAATATACCATAGGTACATTCGCAATTGAAGTGAATCAAAGGTCCGAACGCAATAAAGTCGTTTATGGTTAAGGTAGTTTCAAATACTCGATCAGATGCGCGCCATGCTGGAAACACAACACGGGACAGAAAGAGAAGATGCGCGGAGGGACAGAGAGAGAAGATACGCGGAGGGATATTTTCCTCAGGTCTTGACCTGACTTAGGGTATAGGATCACTGTTTATTAATTATCGGTTTTTGGATATTTGATATTATAAAATACGGTGTTTTGCGATTTATTACGTTTTGGGAATAAGGATATAAGACTGTATTAAGTAGAAGCATTATTTCATTTTGGTTTGGGGTTAATTGCTTTATTTCGACCTAGTAATGTTAAATGTTAGATTCGTGGCTGTACTATAAAGGTACAATGAATTGATATTTTCGAGTGCTGGATATGTGACATACCCGGAAAAGACAGTCAGTAATTCAGCTTGTGTGGGATTACGTAGGCTATTTATGGCATGAGCTCCCATGAACTTCGTGTGGAAACTACTGTGTGACGTCAGTGTGGATTTTGACTGTCTGATGTTCATGTGTTGACACGGATGTTCCGCTAGGAGCGGGCCACGCACAAATTAGTTCCGGCAGAAACGTTGGGGTTATGTAGCCCTGCGCCAGTGCATATAATGGCGTGTCTGGCGTTCTGAGCTCGTCTTATTGTTTTATCGGCAGAACACTGATCTACTAACGTCCAGGGTCGTTTTACGTGACATGGTTTCCGTAACGAACAGTTAGAGATCGTCTTCTTGCTTGTACAGCGAAAGTCCATTGTCTACTTGCAATTTTAGTGTCGTTATTACTCGATCATGGTATCGTAATACGAACGAGCAGTGACTAATTTTAGCTATCCACTGAGCTCTTACGGGCTATTGGAGGCTACGTACATTTCATGGGTCCATCCATACCATGGGCTGTTGGTAATAACTTACCACGCCTAAAAGGATAATTCAGTCGTAAACATTTCATCGAAGTCATGCGAGAATGGAGACGTGAACGAGCAGTTCGACGAGTAAGAAAGTGGAGTGAACCAGTCTAACGTGTGTATAGATATTTTGTGTACGGACGGTACAGTGTATATACGTAGGTGGCTGTTATGCCTGGGTCTGATATGGCCGTTTTTCCTGCTCGCAGAGCCTAAATTCAGTGGCAAGGTACTGTATTATTTCACGAGTGTATGAAGGGTATTTTGTGTTGTATATTATGTATATATGTGTATAGTACAGCCAATAGATTATCTCTTTAAATTCATATGTGTTTATATTCCTGTCTTGCATGAACCTGGTACATCAGCAAACGCATGCCAAATGCCCCACACCTGGGATAAGGAGTTTCATAGTCGGGGCAACAGTAATGTACCGTATTTTATCCTATTTTATTCAGGAAGACCCATATGGTCAACCTTGGCGCCCATTCAAAGTCGGGAGTAATGTTAAAATCACTTGTGGCCTGTATTTAAAGGCAGTAAATTCTGTAGGTTTGTGGTAATGAGGGTAGTTAATTGTAAATCAACTCTAGCGAGGAGGGTGAGAGAGTTTCAATACAATCATAAATTCCATGCCCGATCGCGGACTTGTTACCACGAGGACTGAGGACTGCGGGAATCCTGTCAAAAGTGATTTGGCGTCCATCACAAAACATCCCGAAACCTACTCCCCACTTTTCCCATGACTGTATACTTTAAACCATACGGGGAGCGAGAAGTGCATCAACGGACTTAAAAGCGACATATACTACATAGCATCAAGCTACTCATTTTCCCTTGTGATCCACTGCGAACTCCCAACCACAGCATAGGGACCACAGGAATCGTGGCACCCTACTTACGAGCGCCGCTGACCATACAGCATGTCCATAACTGCTCGTGAATTTCAACCATGCCCAACCTCGAACTTGTCTCCTCCATTTTGCGAGGACAGAGAGATAGGCAGACAATCGTTAGATGGCCGGATATGGCGCCGATTGCATAATATCGCGTTCTCAGTGTCCAACCGCGAGGACAACATGAATCTCGTTAAACGGCCGAGAGTGGGATTGCGTAACATCGCAATATTTCTCCACATTCGATGACGAGGACAACTGGATCCTTGTCAAACGGAGCAGCAAGCATAATAAAGCTATATTTTCTCGTGACCGACCTCAAGGACAATGGAAATCTCGTCAAACAACTAAAAATGACACCGCTTGCGTAAATAGCGATGTTTCTCAGTGTTTACCATGAAGACTACGGGAATCTCGTCAAACGGCTGAGAACAGCGCCGATCGTGTAACATCTCGATATTTCTCCGAACTTGACTGCGAAGACAGAATTCTGTGACGACCACGTAACGTCGCATATATTTTCTCATGCTCTACCTCAGAGACAAAGGATATCTCCTGAAACGGCCCAGAGCAGAGCAACCTCGTGGAAATCATAACAACTTCTTGTACACAAGACGACATATTAGTTGAAACAATTCATTTGATATTAAAAAGTCTGTTAATTATTTAATTTTTATAAGAACGCAAGTGAATTTTATTTACCATTTTAAAGACAGTTTATGGTGTTTTTTTTTCGCAGCATGATGAGCTTCTATGCTTGCAGACGCATCTTGAATTAAAAGGTAGCTAATTTTTACTTCATCCTTACAGTAGACAACCTGTACCAATGTTTCCCTGTATTACGTATGTCGCCACCTCGACTCACATATGTACCAGAATAAATCTGATGTGACAATATTGCTTCAACCAATATGTCTTGCCCGTCCTAGTACATTACAATTTAGCCATCAAATCGCCCAAGTCTCTAATATATACATTCTGTTATTAAAATTAATCCTGTGACACACTGATGATTGAGGCGATGACATAAATATGTTAAGGCCCCCCCCCCCCCCTTGATAACATAGATGAATAAACATGAAATACATTTGGTATAACACACACGGCTGGCTGTGTGGCTCAGCGGTAATGTTCTTGCTTGTTGTGCCCCAAGCATGCAGGATCGAATCCTGGCGTAGTCAGCTGGCATTTGAGGGTGCGCAAATGCGAGGGAGCCGTGTCTTTAGATTTACTGGCATGTTAAAGATCCTCTTCGGGGCAAAAAACCGGAATCCCGGCATCTCTAAAAGCCGCAGTAGTCAAAATGGACGTAAAACAAATAACATTATCATTAATGATATAACACAATACTGAATAACTCAATAAAATACATAGTGATAAATAATAAATAAATTGATAATGATCTACTTGTAATGTAATAAAAATATGTTAGTGCTCATTGCATGAGTGTACGTTTGGAAGCGATCGCATTACTGTTAGTCCACCCGTGCAAGTAATGCCATTATAAATATAATAAAATATAATTTTCTGCAAAGGAGCCTGAAAATATTTCTTAATATTCCTATGCCAGCATGTTTACTTTTCAGATTGGCGTATGTGTTTATCATAGTAAATGTTGCTCATACATGTGAATATGCAGCATGCAGGCCCGACATTTTTATTTTGGCTTTTGTGTGAGCTGAAAGCAGTTGTTTATACTCTATTTTTACTTTTTTATATTCTTTTCCTTTTATGGATGGGGGTAGCTGTTGTATAGTGCGTTATTCCTCTTTTGTATTATTAATATGTTCATGAATTCCGATATTTATGGATTTTGCTGGATCATCAAGAAGCCCCCCCCCCACTAATCGTCAGTATCAATCGTATAATTAATGGCGTAGGCCTAAGATTCTGGGTATTCCTAGGTAATCTTGTGAAGTTTCTTATTTAAAAAAATTGCAGTAGAACTCCAGAACATCTCTTTAAGAATAGTAGACAGAAAAATTATTTTCACAATAGGATGGTGACGGACAACAATCGGCACATACGTGTGTTAAACAGGGGCAATATGAGGGAAGTATTCTGGACTATGACGTGAATAGTGATTATGATCAAGTAGTCATAAACAGAGTAAATAATGGGGATGTAATAGAAGAGTCATGTGAGTGGGAACTATCATTTAATGAGGAGAAAGAAGCAAGGGAAATGTGTGGACTAGTAGATGAGGACATGTGTGTAGTAGAAGAAGAAGAAATAGGATTTAAACAAAATTACACTGAGGATAGTAATAAAAACAGATTTAATGAGGTAATTAGAGATACTGGGAACTATGTGAATGGAGTGAGGGTAAACCTTGTTACACATCATGATGAACCATTGTTAGTGAAAGCCAATATTGATGGTGTAAGAGTATTAATGGAAATTGATACGGGCTCAGGATACAGTTTAATTCATGTAAAGCAGTTGCAAGAATTGTTTCCACATTTAAGTATTAGCGGTTGTGATGATTAACTTAAGATAGTAGATGGTAGCCCTATTAAAGTGGAAGGAACAGTAGCAGTTAAGGTTAGTGACAATATAGGAGATGAACATGAGCTGAAGTTGGTAGTATGTGACACACCTCTGTTGTTTTTGCCTTTGATTGGTAGGGATTGGCTGGAAGAAATAGTAGTAAATTGGAGGGATGGAGGAGAAAGACTTGGAGAAGTCAAAAAGAAAATAAATGGGAGAGTTAAGGTGATCAAGGAATCAGAGTATTGTCCTGAAATTAAAGCATTATTTGCAAAGTATCCTGAAGTATTTTCAAGTGATCGTACTAAGGTAATAAAAGGGTTTAAAGCAAAATTAATGCTCAAAGACGATGCTGTCCCAGTACGTTGTAAAGCCTATGATATACCTTATTATGCAAGGCAAAAAGTTACAAATCAGTTGAGACAGATGATTGATGATGTTAGAATGGTGCCTGTCAAATTTTCAGAATGGGTATCACCATTATTTCCTGTGCTGAAGCCTGATGGCAGTTACCAACTATGCGTAGACTATAAGAGATCTGTGAATGTAAATATCAAAAGCAGTTGCACTTGTGCAATTTGATCCTTGTAAACAATTGGTACTCTGTTGTGATGCATCACAATATGGACTGGGCTGTGTCCTAGCTCATAGAGTAGATGGAGTTGAGCATCCTATTTATTTTGCTTCGTCAACACTCTCCGAAACACAAAAACAATATTCACACATTGAAAAAGAAGCATTGGCTATAATGTATGGGTTAACTAAATTCTATAAGTATTTAACAGGGAGAGAGTTTATATTAGTTATAGATAACTTGCCCTTAAAATCCGTATTGTCACCTGAAAGACCCATGCCAGTAGTAGCAGCTGCCAAATTACAACGTTGTGCTACTACTTTAGCAGCATTCAAATACAAAGCAGAGTATAGGAAAAGTAGAAAATATGGGCCCCGCAGACATGTTGTCTAGATTTCCCTGTCAAGATGAAATTGTAGAAAGTGTAAAAAGTGTAATAACTGAACTGTCAGGGTTACCCGTAAATGCTGAAATTGTACCTGATGTTACTCTTAAGGATCCTGTATTGACAAAGGCTATTGAGTTAGCACAGTCGGGTTGGCCACAACAAGTGACAATGCCAGCACTCAAACCGTATTTTGAAATACGCTATAGCCTGTCAGTGGTAGAAGGGTGTCTTCTTTGAATAAAGAAGTAATGTACTGGATAACCTTCATGGTGGACATCCAGATAGTGTATGGATGAAAATGAGAGCAAGGAATGTGGTTTACTGGCCAAATTTTGCCAACGATATTGATGAGTATATTAAACTGTGTGAACCATGTGCTAGAGTAAATTTTCAGGCAATTTCACCAATACAACATTGTAGCGTTATTCACTTTGCTCCACGTTGAGCGTACAAGTGTAACGTCTTCTCCACGTTGGGATGACAAGTGTAACGTTTTTGCTAGCCCACACGTTGAGCGACAAGTGTAACGTCTTGGCTGCCCCTAACTGTTGGGTGATAAATGTAACTGTTTACCTTTGCCTAAGCTATGTTGTTTTAATGGGCGCCAAGACCTCAACGCAATGTTGAAATCTAAATTTGTATTTAACAACGTCTAGCTCTGGTAGAACACCTTCAAGAATCTATTCACTCAGATCGTGGTATGATTTGATCATTAACCCAACAAACAATTGTATCAGGAGAAGGAATTGGTCTATATCTAATGCTACCTACTGAAAGCAAAGATTGCATTGTAAAAGAAATGAATTTATTATATAAAACAAGTATAGCAAAATTAATAATAATAATAAGTTTAAAATTTAAATTGGAGCGTTGCGATTTTAATATTACCGATAGAAAATTACGTGAAAACGGAGTCTGATAAATTATTGAATTTACTCTTATTCCCAAGCTATGAAGTTACTGAAATATGAAAAATAAAACAAAGAGAAATGAGAGATTGCGTATTTCTGCCTAAGTCGCGCTTACCACTGGAAATTGCCAAAGCATTTCCCTCGTACTGGATGATGCTGTGTGCTTCCCACAGTCTCCTGGACGTCGTCATCTCCGTCGATATTTGATGATATACTTGTAGATTTGGTGACTTTATGGTCCTAACAACGGAGCCATACCCTCGTACAACCACACTGGTTAAGTTTTAAACAGATAGTTCTCCACTCCACGGAACATTGGAGCGACACACACTTGCAACCGAAGTAGTCAAGTCTTTGTCCCCCACTCCACGGAAGATCGGAGCGACTCCCGCGTGCAAACATACTCGGCAAGTTCTACAGAGATTGTCCCCCACTCCACGAAACATCGGAGCGACTCCCGCGTGCAACCATACTCGGCAAGTTCTACACAGATTGTCCTCGTTCCACGGCGCGCCGAACGATATATGCACACGTCGGCTCCCCACCTCGGTACCGACTTCCAGCTTACGTGGTCTCCACTGATTGGCTGCTCCCCACGAGCTACTACCCCTTCTCTGGCTCATTACACACGGCGCGCGGATGATGAAGTCGATTTCCGTTCCAACTATCCGCCTTTTCTTGACGCTGCAACCCCGCTTGCGTAACACTTCTTGACAAGAATCAGACCGTATCTGAATTTCCAGTGAGTCATGTCTCTCATAATATCCTAACTGACGAAACTCCGTAAAATTCCGTAATCACATAATTTTCTATGATATTGTTGTTCGTAATAATTTGCTTGATAGTGTTTTCTAAGACATAGAAAACCTATCTGTATGCTTATTATTTTATATAAAATGCTCCGAAAATACCTTAATAATAATTATAATAAATTAATAATAATAATAAATTAACATGAAAAATTCTCTTGGCTGAACAATTTGCCGCGTAAATAAATATAGGATGGCTTCCTACTGACTTATGGCAGTGGCATAAAAACCCCTCGAAAAACACGTTACATATTCGCCTCGGATCATCGGATGATTTACCGTGACGACGGTCCATTATCCGATTATCCCAGACACGTTAATAAACCCCATCCAAAATACGTATTACATAAATGAAATCACCCTAAATTACAGATATATACACTCATAATTTTTCTTCACGCACTTTGCGTCAAAGTTTGTTGTCACTATGGATTGCACTTTGCAACCAGTCCAATGTTTTTCATATAGAATAGTGTTCCACGGATATTTCCGCCTCTCAAATTTCTCTATGTTGGAAAAATAGACATAATTAATGTATGAGCACTATGTATTTATGATGTCATATCACACGCATTGAAGGTGTTCTGATATATTTATATCACCATAGAACTTCCTAATTTCACTGGAGGTCCCTTCCTTATGGTGAAATTTAATCTAACTTATCACTGAGCACACGATCACACTATTGTGGCAGCGCCTCGTGACCATAATACTTGATCTCTCTTTATAAAAGATGAAATTAATATTGACTTCTGAAAAAAAAAAAAAAAAAAACAGTAAATGCGCATTACATATAACACCAAATATTTCTGTGCAGTAATCGCCCTGCCCTGTCTTGTTAAGTTCCCGTAGACCATATTCTACTTAATACTAGTTCTCAACACAGACCAGTTCTCCTCACACAAATGAAACCATTGTACAAATTACCTTAAATTACTCACTTAAAAATCTTACATGGCGAGGCCGTAAACAGAAATCACGTGTGCCGTTATGTATGAGTTTCATGAAGGACTGTCTCGCATTCTGATGGCCCATCTTTTGTCCCGTGGACTCCTTAAGCAAAAATACCCTGTCCAAGCGCTCACCCATCTCTTGGGGACAAATGGAAATTCACCAGCGCTACCAAATTCTGGCCTTGGTGTATCGAGACATTTTAGTGCTCAAGAGCATCCGACAATCCCGTCATATTTCCCTGTACCTTAAAAACTCTCATTTACTTACATACTACCCCCCTGTGTGACTTCTGATACGCCTGCCTGGAAGACCAACTGCTCCCACGCACCAAATACCACACTTCCTCATTTGATAGGCTGGCTCGCCAGCTAAACATCCTCACTTTATGACACATACTTTCGGAGACTATGTATATTATACGTCCCGTATAATCTGTTTCCCTCACTATTCTCCAGCACATATGCTGTTTTCCCAATACGTTTGGAAACTATAAATGTTTCTGCATCACCTGCTTCCAACCTTGCAAGTGGCTCCCTTAAATGAACGTCATCACGTTGCTCTACCTAGCATATTTCTCAGTGCCTGTAACGATGCCCTGTTGCTACTGTGCACACATGCTAACCCTACTTTCCTATGGTGTCACACCTCTACTTGACACTCTATGACCTAAAAATGTCACTTCTGACTGACAGAATGACGACTTAGACAGCTTCAAAGTGAACCCTGCCTGATCTAACTTCTTAAAAACTATATCTAAATGATGTAGATGCTCCTCAAAACTGCGTGAACTAATTACCATATCATCTATGTAAATGGTTACAAACTCTCCTGTGTCATCCCCTAATGCGATGTTTAAAGCCCTAATTAAAGCTGCTGAACTACTCTTTAACCCATAAGGTGTTCTACAAAATTGATAAAGGTTATATTTATGACTAAAAGCTGTAAATGGTCTATCTTCGTACATAAGTGGCACTTGCCAAAAACTGGAACTCAAATCTACACAAGTGAAATACTTCTTCCCCTCAAATGTTTGCATTAATTCCTCTATTGACATAGATTTCAGCTGATCTGAACTAATTCTACTGTTAACCAAACGAGCGTCTAAACAAATACGAACCGTGCCGTCGGTCTTGGGTACCGTGATCAAAGAATTAACATATGGACTGTTAGAGTGCTCAATAATCCCATCTTCAAGCATCTGGTTAATTTGTGCCTCAACTGCACTCTGATAAGCGAAAGGTACAGGATATCTATGTCCTGTGAATACTGACCTATCAATAACGTTCAATGAATGTGTATAGCAATTGGCCATACCAATGCGATCCTCAAAAACTCTCCTATTACACCATAACACATCATAGAGCCGAACACATTGTTCCACCTCTATATTTCCCTGAAATGCAGCATCACGTAACGAGTCCTCTAGACTTCCATTCGTAATCACACTGCCCACAAAACAGGGAGAACCCCGCTCTACGGCTGGCGATATCTCATTTAAAGTACAAATCACACCTACAACACTACTCCTCTGAATATGGTCATTGAACGATACTTCTAATTCAGAATCTCCCCATTTAAATTTCAAACTCCCTACATCATAACATAAGTTACCAGACATTCTACTTAGCCACTCTGAACCCAAGATAACACTGAATACTAAATTTGAAATTACAAGGCAAATCTGCTTCTCTACATGATTATTAATTTTAATGTCTACTAAAACTTGTTAGAAATTACTTTAGACCTCTTCCCAACAGCTGTGATAACAAAAGTGCTTTTAATTGGCATCTCCTCAAAATTTACTCCAGTTCCTTTCATTTTATCATAAAATGCACTACTTATGCAACTCTTCATACAACCACTATCAATTAAAACATCTGTGTACGCCTCGGACACGTTAAATTTAACTATGGGGCTCTTACTAACCACTTCCTGAATAATACCTTCATCATTTAGTTCATGTAATAATTCATTTCTTACATTTAGGTCATAGGGTTCCTGTATAATTGTATGGACAGGGCATGCTACAGACTGAGATTATGACCTTACTTCGCAGCCTGGTTCGCGTTTAAAGAACCGCTACAGCTGGCCGTAGTACTACTAACTACTGAACTGGTCTGGTTGTTCTGGGCTGTGTTGTCATTGTTTGGCTGTATATTACTACCACTAGGCTGTCCTCTTCCTTGACCCCTATTCTGGTTGTAATTATTGTCATTATAATTTCTCCCTTGATTTCCCCTGAAATCATTGTTTCTCCCTTGATTTCCCCTGTAATCATTGTTCCTCCCTTGATTTCCCCTGAAATCATTGTTCCTCCCTTGATACTGATTACCATAGCCATTTCCTCTGTTCTGATTTAGCTGATTATTATTATTTCTATTTTTCGCCACCGTTCCCTTGAACTTCCTGATGCCTGGCTTCATTAGGCCTATTATTATTATTACCCTGGTTCCTATTGAAATTGTCCTCATAAACCCCTCTCCCTAGTGCATCAAATGTGCTTAACATATTTTCTACTTGTGATATAGTCTTTACATTCTGGATACAAGCAGCCTCCTTGATCCTACAGGGAAAGTGCCTAAGTAGCAACCTTACCACATCACTTTCCTCCTTCAAGCCATCCAGATATTTACACACTAATACCTGCCCTAAAAAGTATTCGGTCATGGTGGAGCTTCCTTTAGGGTTATATTTACCACACACTACTCCCTCACGATGCTGCGACTGAATAACCTCATTCCAGAACTTTTCACAGAATTTCATTTTAAAATCATTAATATCAGTAAACTTGTCTCTGTAGACAGCAAACCAATTCCTCGTTTCCCCCACAAACACTTGTTCTAAAATTTCAACTACCTGGCACCACTCAATACTACCATTTTCCAACCTCTCCCCGAATTTATTTTCTATAGTGTTCATGAACTCCATTGGGCACCCCTGTCGATTGCTGAACTTACCCAGTTCTACCTCCCTGTGTGTGCTATTCACAAAAACTGGCCTATTCTGACTATTTTCTTGCCTGATCCTAGCTTTTAATTTTAACTCTAATTCTGCGATTTTCTCCTCAGCCTTCCTCTCAATACTGTTTACTGTTAATTTAATGTTTCCTTCTGATTCTTCTACTTTATCATATAGCTTTGCTTGTTTCTCCTCTATCTTGCTAATGCTCTCTCTATTACTCTCTCTTAAATCATTTACTTCTGCAACTATTTGTGAGTGGACTTTCTCAATTCTACCCCCCAGCTGTTCCTTAACCTCTTTAGTTGATACTTGAATCTTGTCAATTTCTCCCCCCAATTTCTTTTTAACCTGCAGTGTTTCTAATTTAACTAATTCCTTTAAATTTTCAGCCTGTGTGCTGATTCTACACACATCAAAAAAAGTTTTGCATCACCTCGGTTCCCAGATCTCCGGCATATAGACGTTGACTGTGTATATTGTATCCAAGATACAGTCCCTTTGACTGTTCATAGATGTCACTAAAACTGCTCAAAGATGTAAACAACCATGCATGAGCAGGGCCTATTAGACGGAGGGGGTACGACAGCCGATCAGTTCCAGTCATTCCACCAGGACGAAGGTACGCTGCTCATGTTGTCTGTAGTTCTACCATGCCTAGAAGGTCAATACCGCAGTTCGATCGCGTCCGCATTGTTACTTTGTGTCAAGAAGGGCTCTCAACAAGGGAAGTTTCCAGGCGTCTCAGAGTGAACCAAAGCGATGTTGTTCGGACATGGAGGAGGTACAGAGATACAGGAACTGTCGATGACAGGCCTCGCTCAGGCCGCCCAAGGGCTACTACTGTAGTGGATGACCGCTACTTACGGATTGCCGCTCGGAGGAACCCTGACAGCAATGCCACCATGTTGAATAATGCGTTTCGTTCAGCCACAGGACGTCGTGTTTCAACTCAAACTGTGCGCAATAGGCTGCATGATGCGCAACTTCACTCCCGACGTCCATGGCGAGGTCCAGCTTTGCAACCCCGACACCATGCAGCGCGGTACAGATGGGCCCAACAACATGCTGAATGGACCCCACGGAATTGGCATCACGTTCTCTTCACCGATGAGTGTCGCATATGCCTTCAACCAGACAATCGTCGGAGACGTGTTTGGAGGCACCCTGGTCAGGCTGAACGTCTTAGACACACTGTCCAGCGAGTGCAGCAAGGTGGTGGTTCCCTGATGTTTTGGGGTGGCATTATGTGGGGCCGACGTACGCCACTGGTGGTCATGGAAGGCTCCGAAACGGCTTTACGATACCTGAATGACATCCTCCGACCCATAGTGCAACCATATCGGCAGAATATTGGAGAGGCATTTGTCTTCATGGACGACAATTCTCGACCTCATCGTGCACATCTTGTGAATGCGTTCCTTCAAGATAACGACATCGCTCGACTACAGTGGCCAGCATGTTCGCCAGACATGAACCCTATCGAACATGCCTGGGATATGTTGAAAAGGGCTGTTTATGGACGTCTTGACCCACCAACCACTCTGAGAGATTTACGCCGAATTGTCGTTGAGGAGTGGGACAATTTGGACCAACAGTGTCTTGATGAACTTGTGGATAGTATGCCACGGCGAATACAGGCATGCATCAATGCAAGAGGACGTGCTACTGGGTATTAGAGGTAGTGGTGTGTACTGCAATCTGGACCACAAATGCTGAAAGTCTAGCTGTATGATGGTACAACATGCAATGTGTGGGTCTCATGAGCAATAAAACGAGCTGAAATGTTGTTTGTGTTGATCTCTATTCCCTTTGTATTTAACGGTTCCGGAACTCTTGGAACCGAGGTGATGCAAAACTTTTTTTGATGTGTGTACTTTCTAACTCCTCCTGTACTTTTCCTAATTTCTTGTCTACATCTGCAATGATCTCTTTAACCTTCTCTTCCATTACTCCTCTGATTTCTCCTCTAATCTGCTCCATTTTCACACTAATTTCCTTGTTGTTCTTATCTAATTTTGCATTAATCTGTTCTAATTTTTTATTTAAAGCTTCTGTACTTTCTTTATTTTCCCTACTGTTTTGTTCTAATTTGGCGTTTAAGGCATCTGTACTTTCTTTATTATCCCTACTGTTTTGTTCTAATTTGGCGTTTAAACTATCGCTCAATTCCCTATTACTCTCTTTATTTTCCCTACTGTTTTGTTCTAATCTTGCATTATTCTGTTCTAACTTTGCATTTAAGGCATCACTACTAACTTTGTTCTGATACATAAACTCGAGAAGTAAAGTTTTTAATTCTGGTTGGCCGCATACACTCCCTGTTTCAGTATCGGGATTTACCTCCGCTACCCCGGTACTACCATCACTCGACATACTGCTCGTATCATCACTCTCCAGTTGATGACCACTACGTAACCTCATCTGTCTTTCTTTCTCATCCCCCATAATGATATACACTGATACAGACAAATAACCCCCAAAATACAGGCACAGAAATATATACCCTTCTCCTTCCACAAATGTTATTAGGTTTTCAGCCCCAAGTTGTCGGCGACAAGTGTAACGTTTCGCTAGCCCACACGTTGAGCGACAAGTGTAGCGTTAATTAGTGCCCCATGTTGGTAGCGACAAGTGTAGCGCTATTCACTTTGCTCCACGTTGAGCGTACAAGTGTAACGTCTTCTCCACGTTGGGATGACAAGTGTAACGTTTTTGCTAGCCCACACGTTGAGCGACAAGTGTAACGTCTTGGCTGCCCCTAACTGTTGGGTGATAAATGTAACTGTTTCCCTTTGCCTAAGCTATGTTGTTTTAATGGGCGCCAAGACCTCAACGCAATGTTGAAATCTAAATTTGTATTTAACAACGTCTAGCTCTGATAGAACACCTTCAAGAATCTATTCACTCAGATCGTGGTATGATTTGATCATTAACCCAACAAACAATTGTATCAGGAGAAGGAATTGGTCTATATCTAATGCTACCTACTGAAAGCAAAGATTGCATTGTAAAAGAAATGAATTTATTACATAAAACAAGTATAGCAAAATTAATAATAATAATAAGTTTAAAATTTAAATTGGAGCGTTGCGATTTTAATATTACCGATAGAAAATTACGTGAAAACGGAGTCTGATAAATTATTGAATTTACTCTTATTTCCAAGCTATGAATTTACTGAAATATGAAAAATAAAACAAAGAGAAATGAGAGATTGCGTATTTCTGCCTCAGTCGCGCTTACCACTGGAAATTGCCAAAGCATTTCCCTCGTACTGGATGATGCTGTGTGCTTCCCACAGTCTCCTGGACGTCTTCATCTTTGTCGATATTTGATGATATACTTGTAGATTTGGTGACTTTATGGTCCTAACAACGGAGCCATACCCTCGTACAACCACACTGGTTAAGTTTTAAACAGATAGTTCTCCACTCCACGGAACATTGGAGCGACACACACTTGCAACCGAACTAGTCAAGCCTTTCACAGATTGTCCCCCACTCCACGGAAGATCGGAGCGACTCCCGCGTGCAAACATACTCGGCAAGTTCTACACAGATTGTCCCCCACTCCACGGAACATCGGAGCGACTCCCGCGTGCAACCATACTCGGCAAGTTCTACACAGATTGTCCCCCACTCCACGGAACATCGGAGCGACTCCCGCGTGCAACCATACTCGGCAAGTTCTACACAGATTGTCCTCGTTCCACGGCGCGCCGAACGATATATGCACACGTCGGCTCCCCACCTCGGTACCGACTTCCAGCTTACGTGGTCTCCACTGATTGGCTGCTCCCCACGAGCTACTACCCCTTCTCTGGCTCATTACACACGGCGCGCGGATGATGAAGTCTATTTCCGTTCCAACTATCTGCCTTTTCTTGACGCTGCAACCCCGCTTGCGTAACACTTCTTGACAAGAATCAGCCCGTATCTGAATTTCCAGTGAGTCATGTCTCTCATAATATCCTAACTGACGCAACTCCGTAAAATTCCGTAATCACACAATTTTCTATGATATTATCGTTCGTAATAATTTGCTTGATAGTGTTTTCTAAGACATAGAAAACCTATCTGTATGCTTATTATTTTTTATAAAATGCTCCGAAAATACCTTAATAATAATTATAATAAATTAATAATAATAATAAATTAACATGAAAAATTCTCTTGGCTGAACAATTTGCCGCGTAAATAAATATAGGATGGCTTCCTACTGACTTATGCCAGTGGCATAAAAACCCCTCGAAAAACACGTTACAACATGTTTGGCCTTCAACGAACAGTAATTGCACTCGCCTGCACTTAGATTTCTTTTATTTTAACACTGAAGTGTATCTGACATTGCTTGACTGTCATAGTAAATGGCTGGAAATATGGGATGTTGGGGGTACTACCTCCATAGCTGTAATTGACAGATTGAAAGCATGCTTTGCTACGTTTGGCCTTTCTGCTCAAATAGTGACCGACAATCGTCCCTCCTTTGATTCCTTAATTTCTTGTCATTTTGTACAGATAATGACATAATAGCTTCTAAAAGCGCACCTTATTATCCTCAGGCGAATGGCCTTGCAGAAAGGGGAGTGCGAACAGCAAAGACTGGTCTTAAGAAAATACTAATGTCTGAGTCAAAATTGTCAATTAAGCATAAAGTTTAGAATTTCCTTTTCCAGTACCGAAATACGCCGACTAATATCACTCCAGCAGAAATGATCTTTACCTTTCCGGTACGAACACCTCTTAGCAAGCTGAAACCAGCTGTTAAACAGTCTTGTGTGCCAAATGTAATTACCTTTCAGATAGGAGAGCAAGTTCGTGTACGTAGGAGAAAAGAAGATATTCCTGAAGTGGGTATACAGTGTTAAAAGACCTCGGGCGAGGTACATACTTGGTAGATTTAAAAGGGAAACAATCCTTATGGTATATAAATCAAATGAATATGTATTATTTTAAGCCCAAGTTGGGGAACAAAAGGTCTAATCAAGATGTTTCAAACACAGACAATCTAGTTATGCCTCATAATCAGACAACCATGTTAGCGAAACAGGCAACTCCGTTAGCAATAAACCTAGAAGCTGAAACTATACCTCAACCTAACCCTGAGGTAGCACCTGTATTAGAATCATCCTGTCAGGACATGAAATTACCAATTATTGTTCTCCCTGCTGGAACTCAAGTGCGCAGATCTGGGCGCATCAGTCGACCTCCAGTTAGACTGAATTTAAAGATTTCTAACGAGTAGATAGTGTCATTGAAGGGAGGAAAGAGTGCGATGTAATAGGTATCATGTGTGTATCTATGATATGTGTAAATTGTAAATGTCGGTAATGCATCTTACTAGTTAAGTTGGCACGTCTTAGAAATAAAGAGGAAGCTGCAAATGGACAAGAGTGAAGGAGTCATTACAGAAAGAGAAAGGACTAAGAATTGGATTTCTGATAATCATTCTTACCTATGGACATGTAAAACGAATGGAGGAGAAGAGGATACCCAGGAGAGTACACGAGACGAAGTGGGAAGGAAAGAGACCGAGAGGAAGACCGAGAGACAGGTGGCTGAAGGGGGTGGAAGAAAGCGTGAAGAAGAGAGGAGAAGACTGGACAAGGGTGGAGGCTGAGAGATAGTGGGAAGACAGAAGACGTTGGAGAGGCTTGTGTTCCAAACAGACCCAGCCAGTGGCTGGAAACTGTGCAAGATGATGATTATGATGATGATGATTCTTACCTACTTCAATGGCTGTAGAAATTGCACCGTCCAATGGTATTCGGAAAACAGTACCTGTTGTTTTATTCAACTTAACCACATTTCTAATCAGATAAATGTCAAAGAGAAATAGTTAATTAAATCAACTGGTACGGCAAGTAGAATGAATGTTTTGACAGCTCATAGCTGTTGGTCAATTGAAGAAATGCATTCACCCCAAATGGCTGCTTTATTGGCCTCGATACGCATGGTAGCGGCGGATGGGTATGTTCAATGGGACTACTCCCACGAGAACTGTCACAAAAGTGCAAAGTTAGAGTAAATGAACTCTGGTAAAGGCAAAGTTATGGTAGAAGTTTTCTTTGATGCTGAGGATCTTGTCCACTATGAATCCAGAAGGTCGCACTGTAAACGAACAAATTATGAACACGTCCTTTGTTGCCTCGGGGATGCAGTGAATTGGAAATGTCCAGAAAAATGGATACTAAACAGCTGATTTCTTATGTATAACAATGCACCTGCACATCAGTCAATCTTGGTAAAAGAAAGTTGTCTTGCTGAACACAACATACTCCATACTCTCCAGGTCTGTCACTGCCTAACTTCTTCCTCTTCCCGTGACTAAACTGTTATATGGAGCAATGATCCATTCTCAATCAATGAAGAAGTCACTGAAAATGCAATGAGTGGTTTTGCGAAATGTTTTCCAGGAATGATTCCAAACATTTAACATGCATTGGCAGAAGTGTGTCGCTGTGTAATGGAACCATTTTAAAGGTAATGTTGTATACATACTTAGAGTATTTCTGTGTTATTACCAAAGTTTGGGAACTGTTTTGAAGCTAGTAGTACTGTCAACTGGGCTTGAGTTGGCCACTTTTACCCTCCATTCATCAGGGAGTATTATCAGCAAACTTGGAATCTACTTATGGAGCACAATTCCCTGATGTTATTCATGGCAAAAAGTATTTTAAATGGTGACCAACTCAACCCAGCAAATGGGCTTGAGTTGGCCACTCATTTGAAATAGCCTACAGTGTGACATACACTGCTCTGGCCCTTTCCCAGCCAGTTTTGACCATACTGTCATAAAGATTGTTCTTTGTTTGTTTTCTTTGGATTTATGAAGACTTGAACCTAGCGTTGACCTTGGCAGCTTGTCTTGCACCTTAATACCTCATGTGCATTATGGCATGGAGAAAGGAGGAATTCACTCAGCTTGCATGGGCCATAGAAATCACGCCAATTCATGCGGCCTACTCCGTTCAAGAATTGAATTCTTTGCTGAATTTCATCTTGTTAGAAATAAAAGTAATTATTGTTACATCAGGAAACCTTAATAACAATTACATCCATATATGATAACCACAACCAGGGGCGGTTTAAGGTCACATGACCCTCCATTAAAATCCTTAAATCTGACTTGGATCATGCAGTTGTTTGTATTGATACACTCTCTGTAAAAATTGTGCTGATGTCGTGACAATGGAGTTCTATGGACTTGGTGTGCACTTTGCTGACATGAGCTTCTACTGGTAGAAAAGCTGGACGCATTTCAAAACATGCCACTACTGTGTTGCCACATGTTCTCCCAGCCTGGCTATTTAACAACATCCCATGCTTTCAGCTGGGTGAGGTGACAGAGGGGTTATGGGAAATTCCTGAACCATCGGTCACAGCTGTAACCAATCGCAGTGAAAGAGGAGTGATGGGGGTGTTAAAGTTCAGCGGTAGAGGGGTCATCGACAGCAATGTCCCACTCTCTAAATTTATTTACTAAAATACTATACTGAACTTGAAACGTGTTGCTTAGGCTGGGATGACAAGTGAAACGGTATTTACTTTGCTCCACGTTGAGCGTACAAATGAAACGTTTTGCTAGCTCCTAACTGTTGGGTGAGAAATGTAACTGTTTACCTTTGCCTAAGCTATGTTGTTTTAATGGGCGCCAAGACCTCAATGCAATGTTGAAATCTAAATTTGTATTTAACAACGTCTAGCTCTGGCAGAACACCTTCAAGACTCTATTCACTCAGATCGTGGTATGATTTGATCATTAACCCAACAAACAATTGTATCAGGAGAAGGAATTGGTCTATATCTAATGCTACCTACTGAAAGCAAAGATTGCATTGTAAAAGAAATGAATTTATTATATAAAACAAGTATAGCAAAATTAATAATAATAATAAGTACAAAATTTAAATTGGAGCGTTGTGATTTGAATATTACCGATAGAAAATTACGTGAAAACGGAGTCTGATAAATTGATTTTACACTTATTTCCAAGCTATGAATTTACTGAAATATGAAATATAAAACAAAGAAAAATGAGAGATTGCGTATTTCTGCGTCATTAGCGCTTACCCCTGGAAATTGTCAAAGCATTTCCCTCGTTCTTGATGATGATGTGTGCTTCCCACAGTCTCCTGGACGTCGTCATCTCCGTCGAAATTTGATGATATTCTGGTAGATTAGATAATTCTATGGTCCGTACCTCGGACCCAAACACTCGTACAACCAAGTTTTACAAAAGTTCGTCGCTAACTCCACTGAACATCGGAGCGACACGCACTTGCGACCGTACACCTCAAGTATTTCACAGATAGTCCTCTTCCACGGAACATCGGAGCGATTCCCGCGTATATCCACACTCGGCAAGAACTACACAGATTGTTCTTGTTTCACGGCGCGTCGAACGATATATGCACCTGTTGGCTCCCCCACCATGGTACCGACATCTAGCTTACGTCGTCGCCACTGATTGGCTGCACCCTACGCGCTAGATCCCCACTCCTTCCTCATTACACTCCGCGGGAGGGAGAAGTCGATTTCCGTTTCCACAATTCGCCTTTTCTAGACCTTGCGACCCAAGATTGCGTCATGCTCCTCGACAAGATTCAGCGTGTACTTGAAATCCCAGTGAGTCATCTCTCTCAAATACCCTAACTGACAAAAACTCCGTAAAATTCCGTAATCAGATAATTTTCTATGATATCGTCGTTCGTAATAATTTGCTTGATAGCGTTTTCTAAGACATAGAAAACCTATCTGAATGCTAATAATTTTTATAAAATGCTCCGAAAATACCTTAATAATAATTATAATAAATTAATAATAATAATAATAATAAATTAACATGAAAAATTATCTTGGCTGAACAATTTGCCGCGTAAATAAATATAGAATGGCTTCCTACTGACTTATGCCAGTTGCATAAAACCCCACGAAAAATACGTTACATATTCGCCTCGGATCATCGGATGATTTACCGTGACGACGGTCCATTATCCGATTATCCCAGACACGTTAATAAACCCCATCCAAAATACATATTACATAAACGAAATCACCCTAAATTACAGATATATACACTCATATTTTTTCTTCACGCACTTTGCGTCAAAGTTTGTTGTCACTATGGATTGCACTTTGCAACCAGTCCAATGTTTTACATATGGAATAGTGTTCCACGGATATTTCCGCCTCTCAAATTTCTCTATGTTGGAGAAATAGACATAATTAATGTGTGAGCACTATGTATTTATGATGTCATATCACACGCATTGAAGGTGTTCTGATATATTTATATCACCATAGAACTCCCTAATTTCACTGGAGGTCCCCTCGTTATGGTGACATTTAATTCCACTTATCACTGAGCACACGATCACACTACTGTGGCAGCGCCTCGTGACCATGTCTTAATCTCTCTTTAAAGTAGATTAAATGAATATTGACTTCTGAAAAAAAAAACAGTAAATGCGCATTACATATAACATCAAATATTTCTGTGCCGTAATCGCCCTGTCTTGTTAAGTTCCCGTTAACCATATTCTACTTAATACTAGTTCTCAACACAGACCATTTCTCCTCACACACATAATACCATTGTACAAATTATCTTAAATTACACACTTACAAATCTTACATGGCGAGGCCGTAAACAGAAATCACGTGTGCTGATATGTATGAGTTTCATGAAGGACTGTCTCGCATTCTGATGGCCCATCTTTTATCTCGTGGACGCCTTAAGCTAACAAGCCCTATTCAAGCGCTCCCCCATCTCTTGGAGATAAATGGGAACCCATCAGCGCTGCCAAAATGGCCTTGGTGCATCGAGACAATTTAGTGCTCAACAGCATCCGACAATCCCGTCATATTTCCCTGTACCTTAAAAACTCTCATTTACTTACATACTACCCCCCTGTGTGACTTCTGATACGCCTGCCTTATGACCAGATCTTCCACGCACCAGACACCACACTTACTCATTTGATAGGCTGGCTCGCCAGCTAAACACACTCACTTTATGACACATATTTTCGTAGACTATGTATATTATACGTCCCGTATAATCTGTTTCCCTCACTATTCTCCAGCACATATGCTGTTTTCCCAATACGTTTAGAAACTATAAATGGGCCCTCGTAGAGATAAAAGAACTTGGACATGACTTTCTCTAGCTTATTTGACTGTTTCGGCACTCTAAGTAAGACTCTGTCTCCCGGCTCGAATAGGTCAAATTTAGTTTCTTTTTGTTGGCGAATTCTCTTTTGTGCTGACTTGGATAAATTCTGTTTCGCCAACTGGACAGTGTAATCCATCCCCGGTTGCTTACCCTCATTTAATCCCAACACCCTCGCTAGTTCATTTTGTGGTCTTTTTCCGAAGTGAACGTCGTATGGCGTCAATTTCGTGCTCTCATGCTGGACAGAATTCAGCCAAGTCTCGACCTTGGGAAGATGTCCAACCCAGGCCGCATGCTTGTCATGCACTAGAGTCCGAAAAAGACGAGCCACTTCCCTTAATGGACGCTCTGCAGAATTACCCTGAGGGTACCTTACAGAGGAATGAACGTGTGTTATACCGGCTTCCTGCATACTGGTTCTCCATTTCTTTGCAGTAAACTGTGGTCCACTGTCAGATAGTATCCTGAGAGGAATGCCAAACTCAGGTACATACTTATTAATGATCAGACGGCTACACGCTAGTCCCGTGGCTTTCCTTAGCGGATATAGCTTGACATACTTACTAAAAGCGTCAATAACTATAAAAATGTACTCGTAGCCGTACTGTCCTTTAACGATCGGGCCAAATAAATCCACACACAGTAGTTCGCCGGGACTACTGGTGAGAACTGCAGATCTCTCCCCCACTAAATATTTAACTGGATATTTACTCCTTTGACAGGTGTCACACTTAGCTAAAATCCTCCTAACGTCCCTTCCCATTTTACTCCAAATAAAGTCACGACCAATTTCATAGAAGACCTTGGCAGCACCAAAGTGTCCTAATTCCCTATGTATGAACCAAATTAGCTCCTCCCGCAAAGTGGCAGGAACACATATTGCCCACCGATTATTCCTACATTTCCTTGCAAGAAGCCCATCCTGCATCTTGTACGTGAACCGTCCTACTTTCACATACTCTTCTTCACCTATTTCCAACCTAGCCAGTGGCTCCTTTAACTTAACGTCATCACGTTGCTCCACTAGCATATTTCTCAGTGTCTGTAACGATGCCCTGTTGCTACTGTCCACACATGCACATATTAAAATACCATCCTCTGCTTTAACCACAGGATAATCCCTACATAAATTAGTGTCCCTCGATAGCATGTCTGCAAGAATGTTATCTTTACCTTTAATATATTTTACTGTGAATTCGTATTCCTGCAGAGCAAGAATCCACCTACTAACTCTGTTAGAACTGAGTTTACAAGTCCTCATATACAGTAATGCATGGTGATCTGTGTGGATCTCAAATTTCCCCCCTACTAAATACATTCTAAATTTCCCTAAACTGAAAACAATACCTAAAAGCTCTAACTCAGTAATCGTGTATCTTTTCTCCGCTGCTGTCAGTCCTCGCGAGGCTAAAGATACAATGCACAGATTACCCTCATCATCTTTCTGACATAATACTCCAGCAATGCCTATATGTGAAGCATCTGTCATAACCACATATTCCTTATCTTTTAACGGATATTTCAGCACTACAGCTTTCTCAAAACCTTCCTTCAGCGCTCTAAAAGCCTGATCATGCTTGGACTCCCATCTCCACCGAGTCCCACTTTTAAGCAATTCCCTGAATGGTTCTACCAACCCAGAGTATTTAAGAACGAACCTCCTGAAAAAGTTGCAAATTCCCAGGTAAGTTTTTAACTGTTTAACATTCTGTGGCACCTCTGCGTTAAGTATCTTATTAACCCTACTTTCCTCTGGTGTTACACCTCTACTTGACACTCTATGACCTAAAAATGTCACTTCTGACTGACAGAATGACGACTTAGACAGCTTCAAAGTGAACCCTGCCTGATCTAACTTCTGAAAAACTATATTTAAATGACATAGATGCTCCTCAAAACTGCGTGAACTAATTACCATATCATCAATGTAAATGGTTACAAACTCTCCTGTGTCATCCCCTAATGCGATGTTTAAAGCCCTAATTAAAGCAGCTGAACTACTCTTTAACCCATAAGGTGTTCTACAAAATTGATAAAGATTATATTTATGACTAAAAGCTGTAAATGGTCTATCTTCGTACATAAGTGGCACTTGCCAAAAACTGGAACTCAAATCTACACAAGTGAAATACTTCTTCCCCTCAAATGTTTCCATTAATTCCTCTATTGACATAGATTTCAGCTGATCTGAACTAATTCTACTGTTAACCAAACGAGCGTCTAAACAAATACGAACCGTGCCGTCGGTTTTGGGTACTGTGATCCAAGAATTAACATATGGACTGTTCGAGTGCTCAATAATCCCATCTTCAAGCATCTGGTTAATTTGTGCCTCTACTGCACTCTGATAAGCGAAAGGTACAGGATATCTATGTCCTGTGAATACTGACCTATCAATAACGTTCAATGAATGTGTATAGCAATTGGCCATACCAATGCGATCCTCAAAAACTCTCCTATTACACAATAACACATCATAGAGCCGAACACATTGTTCCACCTCTATATTACCCTGAAATGCAGCCTCACGTAACGAGTCCTCTAGACTTCCGTTCGTAATCACACTGCCCACAAAACATGGAGAACCCTGCTCTACGGCTGGCGATATCTCATTTAAAGTACAAATCACACCTACAATACTACTTCTCTGAATATGGTCATTGAACGCTACTTCTACTTCAGAATCTCCCCATTTAAATTTCAAACTCCCTACATCATAACATAAGTTACCAGACACTCTACTTAGCCACTCTGAACCCAAGATAACACTGAATACTAAATTTGGAATTACAAGACAAATCTGCTTCTCTACATGATTATTAATTTTAATGTCTACTAAAACTTGCTTAGAAATTACTTTAGACCTCTTCCCAACAGCTGTGATAACAAAAGTGCTTTTAATTGGCATCTCCTCAAAATTTACTCCAGTTCCTTTCATTTTATCATAAAATGCACTACTTATGCAACTCTTCATACAACCACTATCAATTAAAACATCTGTGTACGCCTCGGACACGTTAAATTTAACTATGGGGCTCTTACTAACCACTTCCTGAATAATACCTTCATCATTTAGTTCATGTAATAATTCATTTCTTACATTTAGGTCATAGGGTTCCTGTATAATTGTATGGACAGGGCATGCTACAGACTGAGATTCTGACCTTACTTCGCAGCCTGGTTCGCGTTTAAAGAACCGCTACAGCTGGCCGTAGTACTACTAACTACTGAACTAGTCTGGTTGTTCTGGGCTGTGTTGTCATTGTTTGGCTGTATATTACTACCACTAGGCTGTCCTCTTCCTTGACCCCTATTCTGGTTGTAATTATTGTCATTATAATTTCTCCCTTGATTTCCCCTGAAATCATTGTTTCTCCCTTGATTTCCCCTGTAATCATTGTTCCTCCCTTGATTTCCCCTGAAATCATTGTTCCTCCCTTGATACTGATTACCATAGCCATTTCCTCTGTTCTGATTTAGCTGATTATTATTATTTCTATTTTGAGCGTTGGCCCCTTCGCCACCGTTCCCTTGAACTTCCTGATGCCTGGCTTCATTAGGTCTATTATTATTATTACCCTGGTTCCTATTGAAATTGTCCTCATAACCCCCTCTCCCTAGTGCATCAAATGTGCTTAACAAACTTTCTACTTGTGATATAGTCTTTACATTCTGGATACAAGCAGCCTCCTTGATCCTATAGGGAAAGTGCCTAAGTAGCAACCTTACCACATCACTTTCCTCCTTCAAGCCATCCAGATATTTACACACTAATACCTGCCCTAAAAAGTATTCGGTCATGGTGGAGCTTCCTTTAGGGTTATATTTACCACACACTACTCCCTCACGATGCTGCGACTGAATAACCTCATTCCAGAACTTTTCACAGAATTTTATTTTAAAATCATTCATATCAGTAAACTTGTCTCTGTAGACAGCAAACCAATTCCTCGTTTCCCCCACAAACACTTGTTCTAAAATTTCAACTACCTGGCACCACTCAATACTACCATTTTCCAACCTCTCCCCGAATTTATTTTCTATAGTGTTCATGAACTCCATTGGGCACCCCTGTCGATTGCTGAACTTACCCAGTTCTACCTCCCTGTGTGTGCTATTCACAAAAACTGGCCTATTCTGACTATTTTCTTGCCTGATCCTAGCTTTTAATTTTAACTCTAATTCTGCGATTTTCTCCTCAGCCTTCCTCTCAATACTGTTTACTGTTAATTTAATGTTTCCTTCTGATTCTTCTACTTTATCATATAGCTTTGCTTGTTTCTCCTCAATCTTGCTAATGCTCTCTTTATTACTCTCTCTTAAATCATTTACTTCTGCAACTATTTGTGAGTGGACTTTCTCAATTCTACCCCCCAGCTGTTCCTTAACCTCTTTAGTAGCTACCTGAATTTTGTCAATTTCTCCCCCCAATTGCTTTTTGACCTGCTGTGTTTCCAGTTGCACTAGTTCTTTTAAATTTTCAGCCTGTGTACTGATTCTAATTTCCAACTCCTCCTGTACTTTTCCTAATTTTCTGTCTACATCTGCAATAATCTCTTTAGCCTTTTCTTCCATCACCCCCCGGATCTCACCTCTAATCAGTTCGAATTTGTCACTCATTTCCCTACTGTTTTGTTCTAATCTGGCGTTTAAACTATCGCTCAATTCCCTATTACTCTCTTTATTTTCCCTACTGTTTTGTTCTAGTTTAGCGTTATTCTGTTCTAATTTTGCATTTAAAGCTTCTGTACTTTCTTTATTTTCCCTACTGTTTTGTTCTAGTTTAGCGTTATTCTGTTCTAACTTTGCATTTAAAGCTTCTGTACTTTCTTTATTTTCCCTACTGTTTTGTTCTAGTTTAGCGTTATTCTGTTCTAACTTTGCATTTAAAGCTTCTGTACTTTCTTTATTTTCCCTACTGTTTTGTTCTAGTTTAGCGTTATTCTGTTCTAACTTTGCATTTAAAGCTTCTGTACTTTCTTTATTTTCCCTACTGTTTTGTTCTAATTTAGCGTTATTCTGTTCTAACTTTGCATTTAAGGCATCACTACTAACTTTGTTCTGATACATAAACTCGAGAAGTAAAGTTTTTAATTCTGGTTGGCCGCCTACACTCCCTGTTTCAGTATCGGGATTTACCTCCGCTACCCCGGTACTACCATCACTCGACATACTGCTCGTATCATCACTCTCCCGTTGATGACCACTACGTAACCTCATCTGTCTTTCTTTCTCATCCCCCATAATGATATACACTGATACAGACAAATAACCCCCAAAATACAGGCACAGAAATATATACCCTTCTCCTTCCACAAATGTTATTAGGTTTTCAGCCCCAAGTTGTCGGCGACAAGTGAAACGTTATTTACTTTGCTCCACGTTGAGCGTACAAATGAAACGTTTTGCTAGCTCCTAACTGTTGGGTGAGAAATGTAACTGTTTACCTTTGCCTAAGCTATGTTGTTTTAATGGGCGCCAAGACCTCAATGCAATGTTGAAATCTAAATTTGTATTTAACAACGTCTAGCTCTGGCAGAACACCTTCAAGACTCTATTCACTCAGATCGTGGTATGATTTGATCATTAACCCAACAAACAATTGTATCAGGAGAAGGAATTGGTCTATATCTAATGCTACCTACTGAAAGCAAAGATTGCATTGTAAAAGAAATGAATTTATTATATAAAACAAGTATAGCAAAATTAATAATAATAATAAGTACAAAATTTAAATTGGAGCGTTGTGATTTGAATATTACCGATAGAAAATTACGTGAAAACGGAGTCTGATAAATTGATTTTACTCTTATTTCCAAGCTATGAATTTACTGAAATATGAAATATAAAACAAAGAAAAATGAGAGATTGCGTATTTCTGCGTCATTAGCGCTTACCCCTGGAAATTGTCAAAGCATTTCCCTCGTTCTTGATGATGATGTGTGCTTCCCACAGTCTCCTGGACGTCGTCATCTCCGTCGAAATTTGATGATATTCTGGTAGATTAGATAATTCTATGGTCCGTACCTCGGACCCAAACACTCGTACAACCAAGTTTTACAAAAGTTCGTCGCTAACTCCACTGAACATCGGAGCGACACGCACTTGCGACCGTACACCTCAAGTATTTCACAGATAGTCCTCTTCCACGGAACATCGGAGCGATTCCCGCGTATATCCACACTCGGCAAGAACTACACAGATTGTTCTTGTTTCACGGCGCGTCGAACGATATATGCACCTGTTGGCTCCCCCACCATGGTACCGACATCTAGCTTACGTCGTCGCCACTGATTGGCTGCACCCTACGCGCTAGATCCCCACTCCTTCCTCATTACACTCCGCGGGAGGGAGAAGTCGATTTCCGTTTCCACAATTCGCCTTTTCTAGACCTTGCGACCCAAGATTGCGTCATGCTCCTCGACAAGATTCAGCGTGTACTTGAAATCCCAGTGAGTCATCTCTCTCAAATACCCTAACTGACAAAAACTCCGTAAAATTCCGTAATCAGATAATTTTCTATGATATCGTCGTTCGTAATAATTTGCTTGATAGCGTTTTCTAAGACATAGAAAACCTATCTGAATGCTAATAATTTTTATAAAATGCTCCGAAAATACCTTAATAATAATTATAATAAATTAATAATAATAATAATAAATTAACATGAAAAATTATCTTGGCTGAACAATTTGCCGCGTAAATAAATATAGAATGGCTTCCTACTGACTTATGCCAGTTGCATAAAACCCCACGAAAAATACGTTACAAACTTCCTGCTCATTATGTAAGGAAAGAATATAATGTGAAGTCTCCGTAGCGTTAGTGCATTTGCATATTGTTTAGAAAGTCTAACTGGAGACATGTTCTCTTTATCTCGAGTAATTTTGAATCATACCACCTCTTGATGCAGCGGCTAGCATTCTTGGCTGATGCCCTGGAGGTCCGCGTTTGATTCCTGACTTTGCCAAATTTAATTCTGGTTTGGGGGCTAGAACGGACTACAGTGCTTATTTAAACTTCACCATCCATGCAGTCTTGGGATGAGGGAATATGGAGCGTTGTTTGCTGCTGGACACATACTGGTGGGAATTGATCATCTTACATAATTTTCTGTGTCAATTCTCTCCCCAAGATATATTGAGTTTATGTTATTTTGGTAAAACCAAGTAATTTGGTCTGTACTCATAAGTAATGACTTTGAGCTTATTTTAAAAAATATATTTGATGTCTCACCTTGTCAATTTTGAACTCAACACATGCTCTTCTTCAGCTAAGAGTTAGGAACATTGAAGGTTCATAGTTAATTTCATCTGAGGTGCTCTCATGGATGTTGTGAATAAAAGCACTACAGTAGTTTCTGTAATCTTGTCAAAGATTTCTTTTTCCAGAGTGAGGAGTAAGTTACTAACATACTGTAGGTATAAAATTTCAGTTACATTGTTGACATTTGCAGAGTCAATGAGTGAATTTCTGAATTGTAAGGTGGCATTCTCAATTTCCAAATCACTCTTATGGTTCCTTGACTTGTGGATAGGTTTATAAGTTGGAAATCTCACTATTGCTAGTTTATCCAAAAAATGGAAGAGAGTGAAAAGAAAAGTTTTTGCAGATATTTGAGACATATATTGGTTTCTGAATTTGTATTTAATGTAACCCTCTTGACCTACAATTTAGATTAGTTAAGGTGTTTGAAGCCATTTTCAGTGTTGCCTTAGTAATCGAAATTTGATGTTTTTCAGTCTGTCAACACGATTGTACCCAATTGTGATGGGTTCCCTAACCCTGACAAAAATTTACGCGAAAAAAGTGTTAAATACTGAATTGAAACATTTGATTCAAAAAATACTGTATAATGGGTGGTAAAAATTGTCAATCGGCTATATACATTTCAAAAGAGAGAAAATTCAAAAAGATAATATATTAAACACAGTTTTAAAATATTCTAATTTTATTACATTGACTGATATCATTCTTAACCTACAATTTAGATAATCTAATGAGATTTCTAGTTACGATTTTTCCACAAAATTAAAGTAGACTTATGAGATCCACACAGGGCCAAAAAATTGTTTGTCTGTCTGTGTGTCTCAGAGTGTATGTGTGTGTGTGTGTGTGTGTGTGTGTGGGATTTGGTATGTCTGTCCCCCTCCACCCCTATCAATTCAAACATGGTGAAACCGAATTGAACGAAATTTGGTACAGAGGTAGCACTAGCAGAGGGCACCTTAGTGTCATGTTTTATATTGCCGCCATCTTGACGGAAACGTAATGGCGGCCACCCAAATGTTCAAAGCTTAAATCAACTTAGGACTAACCTAATCATCTGATCTCTACCAAATTTTGCAACATACCTTCATGTGGGAAGCGTCTTTTGACCAAAGTACCTTCATGTAGGAAGCATCTTTTGACCAAACTACAAGGTCATCAGCCCAATCGTTTGAAGAAGGCGGCCGTGTATGTGTGCAAATCGATCCCCCCTATCAATTCAAACACAATGAAACCAAATCGAACCATCTTTGGTACAGAGAAGAGGTAGTACTAGCAATGGACAACTCAGTGTCATGTTGTACAGGGTCATCAATTTAAGTCTCGCATCCGATACCGATCACGGCGCGGCAAGCTCTCGCTCTGACACACGCTCGCTGGCCGGTAAAAAGTGCGCGACTTCTCCCCACTACATCGCGTCAACATACAGTCATTTAATAGCAATTTCTAGTGAAAATAATTATCGACAAACTTACCTGGTTTTACGAGAAATGTTCAAAGTGTTGTCCGTCAGCTCGCAAGCACGCCTGGCACCTCGAAAACAAGTTTCTAGACACACGGCGAATTTCTTCCTGGGTGACGTTCGTTATAACTTGGCGAATATTTTCTTTTTAACTCCTCACTTGTGTGAGGATTGTTTGCATATACCTTTCCTTTCAGCATTCCCCAGAGGTAATAATCACATGGATTTAAATCGGGTGATCTGGCGGGATAATTAAATATACGGTCATTGAAAACTTCCCGTATTACTGCCAAGGAGTGAAAACATCACTTCGCATAACAAAGCACAATGAATACACGTTGTTGTATAGAAAACATCACTTTAAGGCAACACATAAACTGTAAAATTGCCCCGAGACTGCACTGTATGTTAGGTCAAATCAACTAGCACTTCACAAGCTTGAATACGCCGGAGATACTGACAGCTTATTGCACCATTGCCGATCGCAGCGCACGTGTTCATTGCGGGGAGAACGCCAAGGCCACCTTGACCGGCCTAGTGGCCGCATCTGCCAAGGCCACCTTCACCGGCCTAGCGACGCGTACATGCGGGAAATAAAATGATGACCCGGTATATCACCGCCATCATAACAAAAAAGAAATGGCGTCCACCAAATGTTCTGAGCTTAAATCAAATTACTACTAACGTAATCACTCGATCCCTACCAAATTTTGCAACAATATACCTTAATGTGGGAAGTGTCTTTTACCCAAACTACAAGGTCATCAGCCAAATAGTTTCAAGATGGTGGATGTATGAATCGTGCAAGTATTATAGCCAAACCGTAACTTACGATTCAACTGGGCATGGCCTTACCAAATAAGCTCAACGTACATAGGGAGGTTTAAAGTGTTCTCAAGGAGGTGACCGGTAGGTTATTAGCATTTTAAAATAGAATATTATTCTGCAGTAGTGACTAATAGTTCAAGTTGGCCGTACCGTATCGTGCTTGTCCGTGCCGTCCCGTTGTCAAAATGGCGGCTATTTTTTGCTCGTAAATCCATATATTTCCGTAACTTCATACGTTTATATCCTTTTAGGAATGTACTGAACAAAATAATACATATTTAGTATCAAATGGTTTATAAAAACGGCAGAAAATGCTAATGAAATCGTTCATTGAAAGTCAAAATATTCTAGGCATACTAAAGCTGTTATTAACGCAATGTTAGCATTGAGCATGTTTAGCGTAATGGTAGCATTTCAGACTCATAGCTTGGAGGTTCCCGGTTCAAATCCCAACAGGTTTAAATTTTTTTACTTGTTTTTTTTTTTTTTTTGGTATTTATTGATTTATAAATATATAGTGTGTATTTGCATTCGAAAATACTATATAATGTTGAAGCTGCTTTATACGTAACTCTGTTCTGCGTAATTTGTATTTGTACGTAATTTCCTTTAGGTCCCGTCAAAATGTAATTCAATAGCATGTTGATTAAACCTTATTTATACTTAATTAGCTGTTATACGTATGAAGTGTCAGTGAAATTCATCTGAGGTTTGTGCAATTGTAATTTAATGAGCACGTGCTGTTATAAAAGAAACTACAGTACTTTATTTACGTAGTTTCCTCTTTGTCGGCGTAGAAGGAGGTAGAGCGGTCAGTTTTCGGTGCTAAAACAGAACACAGAGTTTCTGTCTCATGTGGGACATGCTCTTGATTGTTCACACGAAATAAATTCTCATATTCAAACAAGTTTACTTCCTTTGTTTCCATGCCGAAACTGCCGACTCGGCTTGTAACTTGATCTTTAGCAGCATTGTGAAGGTCAAAAACGATGCAGCAGGAGATAGAGAGATAGAGATAGCAAAGGGAACTCACTTGGTTGGGCTTTGTTACGCCGCCAGTAAAAGGGTCAACATGCCACTCTGCGAAACTCTGTGTTTTGATTGAATATGAGAATTTCTTTCGTGGGAACAATGGACAAGTAAAATGTCCATGGTGCCGGTATCTGGTGTTTACTGTTGAACAGTAGTTTTGTCATTCAGTTGGCTTTCGATTAGCCATGGAGAACAACAGGAAGGAAAAGTTATACACTACATGAGAAAGTAAAATTCATACGAGAAGTGGACGCTAATCCACACAAAAACAAAAACTGAAATTGCTTCCGACTTAGGGATTGCTTATACCACGCTATGTACAGTCATCAGTAAAGAAAACACTATTTTGGATGAGTTTTTAAAACTGGGTTCGAAATCAGCAAAGCGCAGCCATCAGCAAGAAGGGAGGTATGTAAATTTGGAGAAAGCACTTTTCACATGGTTCCAGCAAAAGCGGGCTACAGCTCTACCAATTAGTGGCAACATGCTGAAGGTAAAGGCGATAGATTTAGCTAAAATGATGAGTATCATTGCTGATTTCAAGGATTCGTCAGGAAGGTTGCAAGGATTTGAAGATTGTCATGGAATCACAGGGAGAACAATTTACGGTGACTCAAAAGCTGTGGACTACGTCACAGTGCAACACTGGAAAGAAGAGGTTCTGCCGGGTACCATAAGCGATTACCAGCCTCCAAACATCTACAATTCTGATGAGAACGGCTTATTCTACAGTCTCTTTCGTAATAAAACATTACCGTACATGAAAAAGGTGACTCCTGCCATGGAGGGAAGAAAGTGAAATTTGAGTAACAGTTCTTCTTGCCACCAATGCAGATGGATTGGACAAACTTCCTCCACTTGTGATAGGAGAATCGAAGAATCCGAGGTGTTTTAAGGGTGCGGAAACAAAACCTACGGAATATGAATCCAACAGAAATTCTTGGATGACTATGCTTCTAATAGAACAGTGGTTAAAAACCTGGACATTAAAATGAAAAAGAAACAGAAGAAGATCCTTCTTATGAATCGATGTGCAGCACATCCACCTCAAATCGTTTTGGAGAATGTCCGAGTGGAACTTTTCCCTCCTAACTGTACTAGTGTTCTACAACCACGTGATTTGGGTATCATTGCAAATTTCAAAGTGCATTATAAAAAAATGCTGGTTCAACATTTAATAACACTGAGTGATACAGGAAATGAAACTCTCTCCATTAATTTACTACAAGCCATGAACTTTATTTCGGCTGCCTGGAAGCAGGTGTCATCCTCCTCAATCGGCAACTGTTTCCGCAAAGCTGGTGTCTTACTGGAAGAGGCTGCCTCTAATGATGATTATGGGGACGAAATTAGGTCTGGCAATGAGCTAACTCTACCGGAGGGTGCAGATTTCGATACTTTTATGCATTTCGATGATAATCTGGCTGTATGTGGGGTACAGTGGGATGAAGATATTATTGCTGATGTATGCCATGATGGACCAGCTACAAGCGATAGTGACAGTGATAGAGATGGAGATGACGACTTGAATCTTGAAACACATGAACTAAGTGAAGTGTTAAGTGCAATCGATGTGTGTAGGCGTTACATCAGTTCGAAGAGTTGTAGTGAAAATGCTTTGAATTCATTACTAAGTTTGCTAAAGGAGGTGTGACGTGTTTTTCGAGGGGTTTTATGCAACTGGCATAAGTCAGTAGGAAGCCATTCTATATTTATTTACGTGGCAAATTGTTCAGCCAAGAGAATTTTTCATGTTAATTTATTATTATTATTAATTTATTATAATTATTATTTAGATATTTTCGGAGCATTTTATAAAAATTATTAGCATTCAGATAGGTTTTCTATGTCTTAGAAAACGCTAACAAGCAAATTATTACGAACGACGATATCATAGAAAATTATGTGATTACGGAATTTTACGGAGTTTTGTCAGTTAGGGTATTTGAGAGACATGACTCACTGGGAATTCTAATACAAGCTGATTCCTGTCGAGAAGCATGACGCAATCTTGGGTCGCATCGTCAAGAAGAGGCGAATTGTTGAAACGGAAAACGACTTCTCCCTCTCGCCCGCGGAGTGTAATGAACCGGAGGAGGGGAAGTGGCGGCGTGCCCAGCCAATCAGCGGAGACAACGTAAGCTAGGAGACTGCTCCGGAGTGGGGGAGCCGACAGGTGAATATATCGTTCGACGCGCCGTGAGACGAGGACTATCTGTGAAATACTTGAGGAGTATGGATGCGCGTGCGAGTCGCTCCGATGTTCAGTGGAGTTAGGGACAATCTGTGTAGAACTTGCAGTGTACGGTCGCAAGTGCGTGACGCTCCGATGTTCAGTGGAGTTAGCGACGAACTTTTGTAAAACGTAACCAGTGCGGTTTTACGAGAGTTTGGGTCCGATGTACGGACCATAGAATTATATAATCTACCAGGATATCATCAAATTTCGACGGAGATGACGACGTCCAGGAGATTGTGGGAAGCACACAGCATCATCAAGAACGAGGGAAATGCATTGGCAATTTCCAGGGGTAAGCGCTAATGACGCAGAAATACGCAATCTCTCATTTTCTTTGTTTTATATTTCATAATTCAGTAACTTCATAGCTTGGAAATAAGAGTAAAATCAATTTATCAGACTCCGTTTTCACGTAATTTTCTATCGGTAATATTCAAATCACAACGCTCCAATTTAAATTTTAAACTTATTATTATTATTATTAATTTTGCTATACTTGTTTTATATAATAAATTCATTTCTTTTACAATGCAATCTTTGCTTTCAGTAGGTAGCATTAGATATAGACCAATTCCTTCTCCTGATACAATTGTTTGTTGGGTTAATGATCAAATCATACCACGATCTGAGTGAATAGAGTCTTGAATGTGTTCTGCCAGAGCTAGACGTTGTTAAATACAAATTTAGATTTCAACATTGCATTGAGGTCTTGGCGCCCATTAAAACAACATAGCTTAGGCAAAGGTAAACAGTTACATTTCTCTCCCAACAGTGTGGGCTAGCGAAACCGTTTCATTTGTCGCTACCAACATGGGGCACTAATTACCAGTACATTTGTACGCTCAACGTGGAGCAAAGTAAATACCGTTTCACTTGTCATCCCAGCCTAAGCAAGACCATTACAGAGGTTTATACACTTAATGCAAGAAAAGTGAAACAAGCCATACTATCTGATTTCTTTAAGGCTGGACCAAAGTTCAAAATAACACAGTACTGTATTTTCTGTCCTAATGTATGTATTGTTTGCTAGGATTTACACATGTAGGTCTATTCCATTGAGTTTTCAGTAAATATGTCATGTGTTGTGTAAGTCTGATTTCCAAGTAATTCTGAGTTAGAAGTAGTCTTTTCTCTTCCCCTTGATATACGTATAAGTAAGCTTCAACTATATATATACTTATAACACCACATATTTCAACACTTCACTACCTTCATTGAAATTCGTTGTCCTTGATCTGCGGTAGAGACTGTTGTTGTTGCGGTTTTGTTGATTCTTTAGGGGTTTTGTGGCATCATGGTCTTGTAGCCCCGTGTACTTGGGTGTGTGTAGAAGTTGTCTGATAACCTGTGTCACTGTGATGTCTGTAGGCTTACTAGTGTTGTAACGTGTTTTTCGAGGTGTTTTTATGCAACTGGCATAAGTCAGTAGGAAGCCATTCTATATTTATTTACGCGGCAAATTGTTCAGCCAAGAGAATTTTTCATGTTAATTTATTATTATTATTAATTTATTATAATTATTATTAAGATATTTTTGGAGCATTTTATAAAAATTATAAGCATACAGATAGGTTTTCTATGTCTTAGAAAATGCTATCAAGCAAATTATTATGAACGACAATATCATAGAAAGTTATGTGATTACGGAATTTAACGGAGTTTCGTCAGTTAGGGTATATCGAGAGACGTGACTCACTGGGAATTCAAGTACACGCTTAATCTTGTCGGGAAGTATTATGCAAGCGGGGTTGCAGCGTCAAGAAAAGGCGGATAGTTGGAACGGAACTCTCCCGCCGAGTGTTATGAGCCAGAGGAGGGGAGTATAGCGCGTGGGGTGCAGCCAATCAGTGGAGACCACGTAAGCTAGAAGTCGGATGAAGAGTGGGGAGC
Source organism: Meconema thalassinum (assembly GCA_946902985.2). Lineage (NCBI taxonomy): Eukaryota > Metazoa > Arthropoda > Insecta > Orthoptera > Tettigoniidae > Meconema > Meconema thalassinum. The sequence goes on along the minus strand of OX336389.2, from coordinate 877,873,855 downwards.
CGGCGTGTGGATATATCGTTCGACGCGCCGTGGAACGAGGACTATCTGTGTAGAACTTAACGAGTTCGGTTGCAAGTGGGAGTCGCTCCGATGTTCCGTGGAGTGGAGGACTAACTTTTGTAAAACTTAACCAGTGTGGTTGTACGAGTGTTTGGGTCCGATGTACGGACCATAGAATTATCTAATCTACCAGAATATCATCAAATATCGACAAAGGTGAAGACGTCCAGGAGACTGTGGGAAGCTCACAGCATCATCCAGTACGAGGGAAAGGCTCCGGCCATTTCCAGTGGTAAGCGCGAATGACGCAGAAATACGCAATCTCTCGTTTCTCTTTGTTTTATATTCAATATTTCAGTAACTTCATAGCTTGGGAATAAGAGTAAACTCAATAATTTATCAGACTCCGTTTTCACGTAATTTTCTATCGGTAATATTAAAATCACAACGGTCCAATTTAAATTTTATACTTATTATTATTATTAATTTTGCAATACTTGTTTTATATAATAAATTCATTTCTTTTACAATGCAATCTTTGCTTTCAGTAGGTAGCATTACATATAGACCAATTTCTTCTCCTGATACAATTGTTTGTTGGGTTAATGATCAAATCATACCACGATCTGAGGGAATAGATTCTTGAAGGTGTTCTACCAGAGCTAGACGTTGTTATATACAAATTTAGATTTCAACATTGCGTTGAGGTCTTGGCGCCCATTAAAACAACATAGCTTAGCCAAAGGAAAACAGTTACATTTATCACCCAACAGTTAGGGGCAGTCAAACTGTTACATTTGTCGCTCAACGTGTGGGTCAAACTGTTACACTTGTCGCTACCAACCTGGGGCATTAAATAAACGCTACACTTGTCGCCGACAACTTGGGGATGAAAACCTAATAACATTTGTGGAAGGAGAAGGGTATATATTTCTGTGTCTGTATTTTGGGGGTTATTTGTCTGTATCAGTGTATATCATTATGGGGGATGAGAAAGAAAGACAGATGAGGTTACGTAGTGGTCATCAACTGGAGAGTGATGATACGAGCAGTATGTCGAGTGATGGTAGTACCGGGGTAGCGGAGGTAAATCCCGATACTGAAACAGGGAGTGTAGGCGGCCAACCAGAATTAAAAACTTTACTTCTCGAGTTCATGTATCAGAACAAAGTTAGTAGTGATGCCTTAAATGCAAAATTAGAACAAAACAACGCTAAATTAGAACAAAACAGTAGGGAAAATAAAGAAAGTACAGATGCCTTAAACGCCAGATTAGAACAAAACAGTAGGGAAAATAAAGAAAGTACAGACGCTTTAAATGCTAAACTGGAACAAAACAATGCTAAATTAGAACAAAACAGTAGGGAAAATAAAGAAAGTACAGAAGCTTTAAATAAAAAATTAGAACAGAATAATGCAAAATTAGATAAGAACAACAAGGAAATTAGTGTGAAAATGGAGCAGATTAGAGGAGAAATCAGAGGAGTAATGGAAGAGAAGGTTAAAGAGATCATTGCAGATGTAGACAAGAAATTAGGAAAAGTACAGGAGGAGTTAGAAATTAGAATCAGTACACAGGCTGAAAATTTAAAAGAACTAGTGCAACTGGAAACACAGCAGGTCAAAAAGCAATTGGGGGGAGAAATTGACAAGATTCAAGTATCAACTAAAGAGGTTAAGGAACAGCTGGGGGGTAGAATTGAGAAAGTCCACTCACAAATAGTTGCAGAAGTAAATGATTTAAGAGAGAGTAATAGAGAGAGCATTAGCATGATTGAGGAGAAACAAGCAAAGCTATATGATAAAGAAGAAGAATCAGAAGGAAACATTAAATTAACAGTAAACAGTATTGAGAGGAAGGCTGAGGAGAAAATCGCAGTATTAGAATTAAAATTAAAAGCTAGGATCAGGCAAGAAAATAGTCAGAATAGGCCAGTTTTTGTGAATAGCACACACAGGGAGGTAGAATTGGGGAAGTTCAGCAATCGACAGGGGTGCCCAATGGAGTTCATGAATTCTATAGAAAATAAATTTGGGGAGAAGTTGGAAGATGGTAGTATTGAGTGGTGCCAGGTAGTTGAAATTTTAGAAAAAGTGTTTGTGGGGGAAACGAGGAATTGGTTTGCTGTCTACAGAGACAAGTTTACTGATATAAAGGACTTTAAAATGAAATTCTGTGAAAAGTTCTGGAATGAGGTAATTCAGTCGCAGCATCTTGAGGGAGTAGTGTGTGGTAAATATAACCCTAAAGGAAGCTCCACCATGACCGAATACTTTTTAGGGCAGGTATTAGTGTGTAAATATCTGGATGGCTTGAAGGAGGAAAGTGATGTGGTGAGGTTGCTACTTAGGCACTTTCCCTATAGGATCAAGGAGGCTGCTTGTATCCAGAATGTAAAGACTATATCACAAGTAGAAAATTTGTTAAGCACATTTGATGCACTAGGGAGAGGGGGTTATGAGGACAATTTCAATCGGAACCAGGGTAATAATAATAATAGACCTAATGAAGCCAGGCATCAAGAAGTTCAAGGGAACGGTGGCGAAGGGGCCAACGCTCAAAATAGAAATAATAATAATCAGCTAAATCAGAACAGAGGAAATGGCTATGGTAATCAGTATCAAGGGAGGAACAATGATTTCAGGGGAAATCAAGGGAGGAACAATGATTACAGGGGAAATCAAGGGAGAAACAATGATTTCAGGGGAAATCAAGGGAGAAATTATAATGACAATAATTACAACCAGAATAGGGGTCAAGGAAGAGGACAGCCTAGTGGTAGTAATATACAGCCAAACAATGACAACACAGCCCAGAACAACCAGACCAGTTCAGTAGTTAGTAGTACTACGGCCAGCTGTAGCGGTTCTTTAAACGCGAACCAGGCTGCGAAATAAGGTCAGAATCTCAGTCTGTAGCATGCCTTGTCCATACAATTATACAGGAATCCTATGACCTAAATGTAAGAAATGAATTATTACCTGAACTAAATGATGAAGGTATTATTCAGGAAGTGGTTAGTAAGAGCCCCATAGTTAAATTTAACGTGTCCGAGGCGTACACAGATGTTTTAATTGATAGTGGTTGTATGAAGAGTTGCATAAGTAGTGCATTTTATGATAAAATGAAAGGAACTGGAGTAAATTTTGAGGAGATGCCAATTAAAAGCACTTTTGTTATCACAGTTGTTGGGAAGAGGTCTAAAGTAATTTCTAAGCAAGTTTTAGTAGACATTAAAATTAATAATCATGTAGAGAAGCAGATTTGCCTTGTAATTCCAAATCTAGTATTCAGTGTTATCTTGGGTTCAGAGTGGCTAAGTAGAGTGTCTGGTAACTTATGTTATGATGTAGGGAGTTTGAAATTTAAATGGGGAGATTCTGAAGTAGAAGTAGCGTTCAATGACCATATTCAGAGGAGTAGTATTGTAGGTGTGATTTGTACTTTAAATGAGATATCGCCAGCCGTAGAGCGGGGTTCTTCATGTTTTGTTGGCAGTGTGATTACGAACGGTAGTCTAAAGGACTCGTTACGTGATGCTACATTTCAGGGAAATATAGAGGATGAACAGTGTGTTCGGCTCTATGATGTGTTATTGTGTAATAGGAGAGTGTTTGAGGATCGCATTGGTATGGCCAATTGCTATACACATTCATTGAACGTTATTGATAGGTCAGTATTCACAGGACATAGATATCCTGTACCTTTCGCTTATCAAAGTGCAGTTGAGACACAAATTAATCAGATGCTTGAAGATGGGATTATTGAGCACTCTAACAGTCCGTATGTTAATTCTTTGATCACGGTACCCAAGACCGACGGCACGGTTCGTATTTGTTTAGACGCTCGTTTGTTTAACAGTAGAATTAGTTCAGATTAGCTGAAATCTATGTCAATAGAAGAATTAATGCAAACATTTGGGGGGAAGAAGTATTTCACTTGTGTAGATTTGAGTTCCAGTTTTTGGCAAGTGCCACTTATGTACGAAGATAGACCATTTACAGCTTTTAGTCATAAATATAACCTTTATCAATTTTGTAGAACACCTTATGGGTTAAAGAGTAGTTCATCAGCCTTAATTAGGGCTTTAAACATCGCATTAGGGGATGACACAGGAGAGTTTGTAACCATTTACATAGATGATAAGGTAATTAGTTCACGCAGTTTTGAGGAGCATCTACGTCATTTAGATATAGTTTATCAGAAGTTAGATCAGGCAGGGTTCACTTTGAAGCTGTCTAAGTCGTCATTCTGTCAGTCAGAAGTGACATTTTTAGGTCATAGAGTGTCAAGTAGAGGTGTTACACCAGAGGAAGGTAGGGTTAGCATGTGTGGACAGTAGCAGCAGGGCATCGTTACAGACACTGAGTAATATGCTAGGTAGAGCAACGTGATGACGTTCATTTAAGGGAGCCACTTGCAAGGTTGGAAGCAGGTGACGCAGAAACATTTATAGTTTCCAAACGTATTGGAAAAACAGCATATGTGCTGGAGGATAGTAAGGGAATCAGGTTATACGGGACGTATAATATACATAGTCTACGAAAATATGTCATAAATTGAGTGTGTTTAGCTGGCGAGCCAGCCTATCAAATGAGTAAGTGTGGTATTTGGTGCGTGGGAGGAGATGGTCTTCCAAGCAGGCGTATCAGAAGTCACACAGGGGGGTAGTATGTAAGTAAATGAGAGTTTTTAAGGTACAGGGAAATATGACGGGATTGTCGGATGCTCTTGAGCACTAAAATGTCTCGATACACCAAGGCCAGAATTTGGTAGCGCTGGTGAATTCCCATTTGCCTCCTAGAGATGGGTGAGCGCTTGGACAGGGTATTTTTGCTTAAGGCGTCCACGAGGCAAAAGATGGGCCATCAGAAGGCAAGACAGTCCTTCATGAAACTCATACATAACGGCACACGTGATTTCTGTTTACGGCCTCGCCATTTAAGATTTTTAAGTGAGTAATTTAAGGTATTTGTACAATGGTTTCATTTGTGTGAGGAGAACTGGTCTGTGTTGAGAACTAGTATTAAGTAGAATATGGTCTACGGGAACTTCACAAAACAGGGCGATTACTGCACAGAAATATTTGGTGTTATATGTAATGAGCGTTTACTGTTTTTTTTTTTCAGAAGTCAATATTAATTTAATCTACTTTAAAGAGAGATTAAGTATTATGGTCACGAGGCGCTGCCACAATAGTGTGATCGTGTGCTCAGTGATAAGTGAGATTAAATGTCACCATAAGGAAGGGACCTCCAGTGAAATTAGGAAGTTCTATGGAGATATAAATATATCAGAACACCTTCAATGCGTGTGATATGACATCATAAATACATAGTGCTCACACATTAATTATGTCTATTTCTCCAACATAGAGAAATTTGAGAGGCGGAAATATCCGTGGAACACTATTCTATATGTAAAACATTGGACTGGTTGCAAAGTGCAATCCATAGTGACAACAAGCTTTGACGCAAAGTGCGTGAAGAAAAATTATGAGTGTATATATCTGTAATTTAGGGTGATCTCATTTATGTAATATGTATTTTGGATGGGGTTTATTAACGTGTCTGGGATAATCGGATAATGGACCGTCGTCACGGTAAATCATCCGATGATCCGAGGCGAATATGTAACGTGTTTTTCGAGGGGTTTTTATGCAACTGGCATAAGTCAGTAGGAAGCCATTCTATATTTATTTACGCGGCAAATTGTTCAGCCAAGAGAATTTTTCATGTTAATTTATTATTATTATTAATTTATTATAATTATTATTAAGATATTTTCGGAGCATTTTATAAAAATTATAAGCATACAGATAGGTTTTCTATGTCTTAGAAAACGCTATCAAGCAAATAAGAGAAAAATTCTCTTGGCCGAACAATTTGCCGCGTAAATAAATATAGAATGGCATCCTACTGACGTATGCCAGTGGCATAAAAACCCCTCG